>OY728152.1:1864565934-1865964434 GCA_963277665.1 Viscum album
TTAAAATTAACTACATTGGATTGATTGATAAAAATATTATATAATTAAACTTTAATACATATATAAAACATAATTTATCCTTATAATCAAATTAGATGAAAATTATGTTTTGAACTAATATTAAATATTTTGAGTTATTCTTTAAAAATGAATCTTTATATAAAACTACAAAACCTTCATCCTAAGATAATTTATTTATTTCTGTTATAAATATGATGGTTTATTTTATAATTTAAATAATTTTACGTTTTAAAATCTGATTTAAAATGGGTTCTCAATCCATAGTAGTGAAGACTACATGTATAAACATATAGTGTTATTTGTGTTTTATTGGGTTTTCTTGTAACTTATGATAATAAAATATATTATCTGAGTGTAATAATATTCTATTTGATGTATAATGTGTTAATTTAGTATATAAAATATCTAAAATTTTTAAAATTTTATTTATTTTTTCAAATGTGATTATGTGGTGTTTTGTTTAAATTAGTTGTTACATGTATTATAAATATATCAACATAATCTAAAAGAAAAATGGTAAAGATATTGGGTTCTACATGAAGGGAAATGTTGGAAATTAGAAAATTAACATCTAACCATACCATCTATCTTGATAGGTGACACTCAAGACAAATCGTAACCATAAGAGGTCGTTTCACAACATCTCTAGTAGAATAATGGTGTGTAACACCCCCAATATCTAGATAAATGGTACAACCAACTAGTGGAGGAATCATATTGGGAGGATTCATTTTCTAAAACTAGTTAGTTAAATGGTGCACCCGATCTCTAATTAAATGGTCATCCAATATCTAATTAAATGGTGTAGAAAACGAGTGTTTGAGAATGAGACAAACCTAGGGATTGAGTTGTGTAATCGATAAAGGATAAAAAGGAAATTCCAAGGCTGGTTAGATGGGGACCATGAGAATGGGAGAGGGGATTCATGTAAGTTGGATAGATACCACATGGAAGGGTGTTGAATTCAATTTTATGGGGTGCAAGGGATTGTGTGGATTGATATTTCTATTTTTCAGAGTAATAACCATATAACTTGCGTACGAGAGTTATAAACATTCATGTATATTCCATATCTATTTAAACTATCATTCTATATTAAACTATTTGCATCATCCAATTATGACTGAATTCATAACAAATTTTCATAATTCTTCTTTAGCTTGTAGCAAGGTTTCTAAAACTATTATTTAGATTTTGATTACAGTAGTCATATATATTTGTATTCCTTGTTCAATATTTTCATCTGTATTAATGATCATCAATTAATGCAATTAACCATGAATACAAATATTTATATTAGTTTTCATTCATAAAACCTTGTATAGTCAATGGTGAATTAATAATATCACATTATCTAATTACAATAATCTACACAGTGAAGTTACAATATTGAATTCATGAATAATAAAAAATAGTATTAATTATTACTATTGAACATATTCATTTACCTTATGTAGCCACATTATATTCAGTATGTAATCACCATATTCCATTAAAATACGAATTTACATTTCATTATCGTTAATCAGTTTCATTCATTAGCTATATGAAATTACTTTTACTTACTATATCCAATAACAATTTCAAAGTACAATATATACTATCTAGACTTACTAACTTATGCCATTCCAGGAGTCAGGAATATTAAAAGGTTTGCAATTATAGATTCTATTGAATGTGAAAACATATTTATGTTTGTAAAATACAATTATGATAATTACAACATTACAATATTCATTGATTTAATATATGAATTTCATTTTTACGCACTGAATATGGAAACATATTAATGCAGTCAAATATTTAATTTCATGAATGATGTTTCATTTACTATATTCCCAATTAAATATTTGACTGTATGAATGATGAAACATTATAATGTATTAGTATATTAACATATTTTGATGTTTTAATGTGGTTATATTTTACTTCAATCAATCACATTTGACTGCATGAATTTAGTTACATATAATGTGTTTCAATTTACATATTTGACTATATGAATACAGTTACATATTGTGTTCATCTATTGTTTGAATTCATTTACAATTATTATGTTTCAAATTATAGATTGAATGGGTCACCAAATATTTTTATCTTCCCAAATACAATGATTTTTGAATATTTGATTGAGTAGTTTCTATTTTTTTCTAATCTAGGTTGAAATTTTTTAATTGGTCATCACATCTTTTAATGTTATTAATTATACTGTTGAAATATTCTTTTATAATATACCTTATCTTTATAGTATGTCTTTATCATATTTAATTCCATTTCTTATTCTTTACTATATTAACTAAAAAATTACTTATTAAATATTTTCTTCCCAGAAAAATTTACAACATGATTTTGATGAAGAAAATTTTCAAGAAACAAAGTATGGTGAAAAGGATTTTATCGATTGAAACTGGGGGATATAAAAAACATAATTAAAATAAATACAGAAAAAAATTATTAAATAGATTTTGATATTATTAAATTAAATTTCCCACATACTAGAAACACAAATACATTTAATAATTAACATGTAAATTTTTCAGTATATGGGGTATGCTCTACCGTTCATTTCTATTTCTAGATTGTTTTTGTCAATAAATTTTAAAAAAATAAATTATTTTTATTTAAATCACATGATACTATTTCACATGATAATACATATGGAAAATACTCTATTTATTAAAAAAATGGATTAAAGACAGAATTATTTATATTATTATTAAATATGGAAAATAAGTACACATGATAAAAAAACATGAACATCATAATTATTAGAAAACATGTTTAATTTTACAACAAAATCATTATGAGTTGTGCACCCCAAAAAATTACATGTTTGTTTAGATCATGTAAAAAGAATATAATATTCTAAACCACATTTTCCCAAAGCTTTAGATATGTTAAATTAAATCCACATTCAGATTGCAAGGACGTAGTGCATTTATATATTCTTGTTATAATTAGGTATATAGTAACATTCTATGTTTGTTTTCTAGAAACCTAACTTGTTATCAATGTGTATAATAGAAATTTTATATCTTCTAGATTATCATTCCATGTATCAATGAAGTTATTTTCACAAATCAGATATGGTCCCTAGTTAATAAGTAATCGTAGTACACATGGTCCTATGTTCTATCACGTTTTAAGGAAAGAGATTAGATGAAAGAGAAATAGGCCACTTAAAGGCATCATACAGACCACGAGGGCTGTAATGGGTAGTAAGAAAATTGGAGTACTATGATATTGAAACACATTATTGATATGAAATTTTTGTGGAAAATTGTTAAATTATGATTTGATTTAACATCAGAACATCAATTTATGTAACAATTCTAAAAAATAATTGACATTCTTTTTTGGGATTATAGGATTTCGATTCAGCATAAATACATCAATTTATGGAATTAAATCTAGAGAAAAATAATTGGATGAGTGGGAATATGAATTCATATAGTAACATATAGAAATGAAAATTTCCATGGAATACATGTGTTCTATGATTAAGGTTGAAAATAATAAAAATCACAAATGCCCCAAGCAGTAGTACAATAGAATTTAAAATCTTAAATTCCACCAACTGAGTGGTGATATTGATAAATCAATGATAATAGCTAACATTGAGTAGTCAATTACAACAAATTCATTCAAAATCATAATGTACAATATCATTGATCAAGATATAATGAAAAAAAATATTCAGGACACTGCTAAATGAATTGGATAATGCACTTAAATGATAAACGCAACTACAAATATCATGTAATGAGACTCACTTCCAACATTAAAGGTATAGTGATAAAAAAGATCAGTAGTAACTACAAGCTTCCTTAGTAAATTATCGATGTTTCTTGAGATATTAACTTGAATGATGGATACAGTGATGACCCCGTAGAAATGATCAGTGTGAGAAAAGCACACACTCCACATTTTCCCATTTCCGATGTGATGAACAGTACAACAAGCTTCATCATCATTAATTATCACAAAATTATTGAGTTGTTAAATGACAATGAATGAAATGATAGATTAATTATGTTCAGGAAAATGAACTACCATCCCATGCAGATTATTGAATGTGATCATGACGATACCATATTTCAAAATAATACCTCATTAAATGGGGAAAGAACACAAAAAAAGATATTTCATTGAGTGGTGAAAATTATTAGTTGTTCCATTTTTTTCAAAATCCTAAACTGAAAATACTTTCCTATTATAAAAAATAATTAAAATATAGAAATCATTGAAACTTCTCAAAAGTCCAACACATTCGCAGTCTTTACACGGGGGGGGGGGGGGGGGTTCATGAAGTTATTCTGAAGTGTCCTTTAATTAATTATATACCTTGAAATCTGTGGAAGGTGGGACAAAGTAAAAACTATTAGATATAGTTCCATGTAAATATACCTTACCATAAATTTGAGTTATTCATTCAATTGTCTCCCATAAATATTAATAAGAAAATCATACAGGTTTCAGTGAAGAGGAATAGGTACACTATATCTTAAATAAAGTGTATTTAAATGAAGGATTTTTAATTGATTCTACACCTTCATCCCCAAAAATATTATATCATAACCAATACTAAAGGAATTAATTCCTTTGAGAAGTTTATCCACCTCTAAATCAACAACATTCTCGAGATAAATGATATTTCTTGTGTGTAGTAACATTATTTAGTTGAGTCTTCTGAGAAAATGGCCATAAATTTCATATAAACTGAGATATCTAGGACTAATTTTGATATCCTGAATAAGAAAAATGGTTTGATATGATAGCTTTAAAAAAATTATGATCATTGAAAATAAAATTAGATCATCATAGAGAATTTAGAGAAAATAGTTGTTAAGCGGTAAGATTACAAGAATGGTTGTTAAGTGGTGAGAACAAAAATATGATAAAAATATATGATTCAAATAATAATTCATAAATTTAGAGATGAATGAAAACATTTCGGTGAAATTAAAGATGCTAGATGAAAAAAAAATTGATGAACAAAAAATAGATAATGACACATCTCTAGAATGGAGATGTGAAAAAAATAGTGAACTAAGATGATACAAAAGTGAATTTAGTGAATCCATAGAGAGGTGGACCAATGAGGAGAGCACACTACAGAGATGATAGGGCTTGAGAGGGAGGGATATGCTACTATGGAAAGGGTATCGAGTTGAGGGGAGTCGTATGGTGGATATGGGATGCACACATGGTTCAATTTGGGTTGCTAAAAATTATATAGTCGAAGTGTGGGAGGGAGCACAATGGAAGGTTACAGTTTGTGGACTTTCATCGAGGGATGAAGGCGACACAAGAAACTGGTGTATGGGAATTTTTTTGGATGATATAATAGAGTAAATTTTGTGTAATTAAATTTATCCTTGATTAGTTATATTTAGAGGATTAAATGGAAGATATTTTTCCATTTTATGGGTAGATACATGTTCTAAAAAGGAAAATTAAACTAATCATTTGGAAATTTCTATTAAAATATTTTTTTCATGAATATATTATTTATTCGTTTAATGGAGGGTATTATAGATTTTTTAGAGTAATAATTCAATTCTAAGATGATAGATTTTTATTACATTAAAATAGGGAGTATCATGGATTGATGTTGAATCTGGATGAAACTCTTTGAAAACTACATATGTAATTTTGTAGATGATATGTGAGATATTTTTTCATAACTGGTTCAAATGAAAGGGTAAACACTATAGTGTATTTAGTAATATAAATCTCTACTGTAAGGATATGTAACCAAACCAACTCATAAATACACAATTTAAAATAATGTTTTCACCATCTTACATTTGTAGGATCATTTTAACTTAGATTTTTATAGAATAAATGTAAACATTATATAATAAAGTGAACACTTTCACAATATATACATTTCTTCCCACAGAAATATTTATTTATGTTTACACCTCTATTTCGTTGACTAAAATTTTTATTCATTTAAAATAAGACACTATCATGGGATGCTTTACCACGCTAAAGTTTCTAATCCTCCTTGGATCCTAGGGAAGATATTTGAAAACATGCGATGAAAAAAATAATTCAATTTGCTTGTTAGTAAAATAAATATCACTAGTCTATTGAGAAACATGAAAACCAGTGATGTTGTTTGTCTTTTCCGCAATAAAACATGGAGCACATAAATAAAACATTGACATAGGAGAATTCAATATTTTCAAAAAGAAAATGATTGAAACCCATTTACAAGAATAGGTGAAACTGTGAAGGCATCCTGAGGCACATGGTATCTCATGGAGACCATCCTATGAAAAATAAACATTATGCCTTTATACATTCCTTTCCAAATGAAATAAAAACATTTCAATATAATTATTTTGTGGATTCATAATATAGACAAATTGTAACATTTAGTTCATAACATGTGCTCACTGAATTTTAAACTAATACCAGAAAACTGACTTCATTCTGATGGACCTATACCAATGGCTATACTAAATAATTATTATAGGTCCCCCTATAATAATGTTTTATAAAGCAATTGGTTTATCCTATTTGAGAATTGGCTATGAATCAACAAAATTATTTAAAATATTATTTTTTCTTGGGAGATTTTAGAAATTTCTATGATTATATTTTATTTTTATGGATTATATATTATTTATTTTTTAAAAAAATTATCTATTAAGTTATAATATATTTTTTGTTCTTCTAGTTTGCATAAACATTATTTTTCAATGAATTTATTCATGAAATGTATACGATTGTAAAAAAAATTATTTTGTTGTTTTGGATTGTTCTCATATTGGCTTTAATGACATAAATGTAGTAATGTTTTCTTGTTAGGTTTGAAAATCATTAAGGCCCCAATAAATCGTAGTTACACTTTATAAATACATATTATTAAAATTTATTCTATTAATGTATTAAATAAGTATAAAATTAGATTGAATAAAATTACAATTAATAGTTCACATAACATGATTGAAACCCCATTTTATACTTCCATTATAATTTTTTGTGTTTTATTACGTTGTGGTATTAATCATTTCTTTAATGGATTTCGGTATTATGGTTTTATATATATTTTAGGATGTTACCTCACGGGATAGAGTAATGAAAATTAGTATATTAGAAATAAATAAATATTTTGAGTAATTTTCAAATGGACTTTTCTCATATTTCAGTATTCATGACAAACTGCGATTCTTTTTTTAATGATGTATTCATGTATGTAAAATTTGGTATTTATGGACAATAATAGAGAGTTATTTAAAGAGGATTTGATACCCATATTATTTCTATATTTCCCAATGTGATTGAAATATAGTGAACATGTCTCATTTCAGTAAATATATTTTTAATTTGACAACAATATTATTTCATTTCTTTTACAACATTACATAAAAAAATGTTATATATTTGTTACATAATCGATTGAAGTTATATTTATTATACTAACCATAACTCAATATTGATTTTCAAAACATATTGAATTTCATCAATGATTTTGTTTTTAATGATGATTTTTATGGATGTCTTATAAATTACCCTTGTTATAATTATATTGTATTAACAGGGTTGCGTCATGAATACAATACCTACAGTATAGAAAAATTTGGTTTTCAAACAATCTATTATATTTTGTTTCACACTAGTTAAAAAGTTTGTTGGAAAATGTTTATGATCTGAACATGGTGACTGTATTATATAATTTATTATAGGACTTTTTTCCATTTATTCATAATCATTAGAAAAATAGTATTCCAAAGCAAGAATATATTTATATGACCACACAAGATGCATGTAATTTAAATTTTGATGTTGAGAGAGTGAACAAATTGAAGGATTATTCCATGAATATATTATATCAACAATGTGGTAAAATGAAAATGATGAGATTTTTAATTCCTCTATTTCATGGTAAAACAATTATGGGATTTATAATACCTGTATCAGTTATATTCTTACATGATATTCCCTTGAATTTGTTTATGGTATGGATGTTAATTGACCAACATAGATTTTCTATAAATAAAATTTAGGTTTTCCGAAAATATTTTTGCTTATTTTTTGATGAAACATTGGGCCTAACTGATTCTATAAAATTTAGAACATATATATTAAAGCTAAATTATAATGGAGAACCATATTGTGTGCCAGAAAATGTAATGGGAAACATACCATTGATTCCTCAACTATAAATAATTTTCAAGTGTAAAGAAATATCAACAAATATGTGATGACATGTCACATAAACAAATAAGGATAATGTGGAATTCATTCACCATAAATATGGAGTGGCAAGGTAGATATTTGATGTTATTTATTATGATTTTTCATCTAAGGTGCATAATGTGGGGTTGTGCCTATCTTGTGATGGTTTTAATCAACTTTCATAGATGGTTACCTTTCAAAAAAAATTCCTACATTCACTAACATTAATAACCTTCCTCCCCAGATGAGTATGAAAAACCCATTCACTATCTTGCTTATAAACATATCTAGACCTTCCGGTTTCAAAATTATATATATTTATACCCCCAATATATTAAAAATGAGGTGAATTATCTTTGAATATGGGTGTTTTCACGTGAAATGCTTCATCAAAAGCCATATTTCAGATAGGTTTTGTGCCTATGTGGATGGTAAATGATTTTCATACGCATGTAATGCTGTCTTAATAGATCATTATTGGATAATATATCTATATTATTTCAATGAATAATAAATGATCTAGAATAAATAAATATCATTAATGTTTTAGTATCATAGGAAATAAATTATTATTGGAAATAAAATATCTATATTGGAATAATCATTGAATTTTTGACAATACATTTGTTATATAAAATCCTCATCTTTGTATGTATATAACTAATGTCCCTAATGGATTTAAATATGTTAGTTTTTATTTCTGTAAATTATATATATAATCTATAAATATTTACAATTTTATCATTGAATCCAATTCCATGTAGAGGAAGAAAATATCTTGTATTAGTTTCCTTGATCACAAAGATTTATTATTTTATCTTTTTAGACAAAATGCACATTGAAAATAATATGTGAAATGATTATTTCATTTTATCTAAATGTAAAGAAGAATATAAAAGTTGATTTGTTATCTCTACATGACCTGGTGGATAAGGGTATGAGTCAATAACTGAATCCTATGTGTATTGGTTAAAATAAATTGAATGTTCGGTGTGCTTATGATGTGATGAAACATTCAGAAAAAAGTCAATTTCTATATGCGCTATAAAAATTTAATGATCCTGATTGATATTCAATAAAAATATCAAATTTTTTCCCCAAAATAGAGTTGAACCTGAAATATATAAAAAGTCATGATTATCTCATCCTTTTTCATGTGTGGATTCCAATTAAAATCTATCATCGAGTGTAAAAAAATTCAAGATTGGATGTGTTATTATTTGTCCAAATATATTGAGATATTTATGTTATGAATTTATCCAAGTATTTCCTTTATAAAATGATGGATATGGAACCATTAATTTTATGGGATCTAGATATTATTTTTCATTTAATTTTTTTAGATGCATGATTTATCTGACTCTCTATCTTCTAATAGAAAAAATTCTAATAGGACCCACAACAATTATTGGATATATCCAATTAAAAGAAATAAAAACAAATTATTGTCTTATTTTAGTAAAAAATTCATCCAAAAGGTTTCATTTTGAAAGTTTATGTGGCTTCAGATTGAATGAATTTTTGTTCAATGTGTTTTTTAGGTCACCATGAGCCGTAATCGAAAGATGAGAAAGAAAGATCATTATTATGAGAAACATGAACCCAAATTTTTATCACTTCTTAAAACAGGTGGAATTCATGGATCATATACAATTCCTACATTTCACCTTGATGAGTGAAAGATGACACATCTCACAGTCGTCTTTAACTATGATTTTTTATGACTATATCGAGTAAGTAAATTTAATTTGTATATGTTATCTCATACGTTGTAATTGTATATATCATTTAGAATATTTCTATATTTCTATTTATAGAATATGAAAAATTATAATATATAAATCATTGTTCATTACCTTTGAGTAGGGTAAATATGTTGCATAAAAATTTATCATGTTTGTTAAAATCTAAGTTAGAATTATTACAATAATAAAATTTAAAAAATAAATATTTAGTTTTTTAAAATTTTAATTTATATATTAGGTATCATACTTACCTATTAACTCTATATCTCCCAAATTATGAGCATTGTCCACTGGTCCTGATTATTTTATATGTGAATTCAAATCAAAGGTGATCACTGGGTAAACATTTAGTATCATTGATATAGTAGTGAATATGCGAACATAAAATTATGGTGTAATGTAAAATGTAATGATATGTTGTTATGCCATTTTCCACTAGAAAAATTCACTATACCCATTGTTTTAAACAATGGGTATATCCTTTAAAACTGTGTGTATAAGATATACCAATTATTTTGGGAACAATGGAATTCAGTGATATTAGTATAGATCTATATCCACAGTTTCAATAAAGACTATGGGATTATACTTAGAAAATTTTTGTATACTCATTGATTAACCTAAATAGTGGGTATATATCTATACCCACGGTTCTACACACTATGTGTATAGATTTTCTAAGAACAATCCATATACGCACGGTTCTCCAAACCATTCGTAAAGGTAGCTACCTCCATTTCAAAGCACCAGTACCTCTTATTTCCCATCGACATATTGGTAAAGTAAAAACACATTGCACATTCAATGTAATAAAAATATTATATATTTTCGATTTAACTGACTGATTGTAAAAATTATCAAACCATTCACCATAGTAATAAGATTCATATACATCTATACAACCAATCAATAAAACTCATTAAACAAAATCAACATGTTTGTTTATTGCTAATTCAAAATTGATATGATCAATATCTCCCCCACAATAAAAATCTTAATCCAGAACATCATCAGCAACATCCTCATCACCAACAAAATTATCTGGCGTAGTAGCATATTATTTTTCATCATTTTCATCATTACCATCATCATCTACTCAATTACCACTAGGACCCTCATTTCCATCTCTAAGAGAAAATTTTATAAAGTGTGTTGATGCCATATATGAATCAACCATAGTATATGACTCTAATAGAATATAATTAATTATAACTAACATAGGATTCCAAATGTGATTGATGATCATTTTACTTCTCTCACACTCTTATAAAGATATTTTTCTGGCCTCAGCAGCTTATGCATGAGCACTTTATTTCTATGTGTTCTGAGAAGTTTGAAAGGAAACTAATGAGAAAAATACCTGGTGGTGATGATGTTCTTGCTGTGTTGACATTAGACTCTCCCCTGTATCAGCTCACGTAATACCGTAATTCAATGATCATTTGGCCCAAGGTTTTCATATTCTTTATCATCAAGGTTCTCAATGGAATACTGTTTAAAATATAAAGAAGATATTAAATTAGGAGTTTTATATAAATAATTGAAATACCTGTATAAAATCCAAAAAAAAATTATTATGTTTTTTCATTTTCTGCAATCCCATCCTTTTCTACCCACTTGAGAAAAATAACATTGATCAATGTACACAACCATCGATTCTCTAAATGGATTTCTAAAAATGACATGGTTTTTTATACACATATTCACTGTATAAACATTTTACAATTAAAATGACATTTAAATAACTGAACAATTCATAAATTCGATAATGTGATAAACATTGGTGAAAATTTTATAAATAAAAGATAATATTAAACACAAAAAAATTTCTGCCGCTAATTATTAACATTCCATAATCTATTAATTATTTATAATTATTTAATAATACTATCTCCATATTAATGAATATATGAAATTTTCATTATATATATATATATTACATTTTTTTAATATAAAGATATTATATTTCAATTTTTTATAAAAACATGATAGATAATCTAAATTTCACATGGTTAGAAATATTTAATCCTTTAGAATATCAATCATCAAAAATATATTTCATGTGGTTCCAAAAATATCAAAATAAATCACATAATTTGAAAAATTTAAATTTTGTATTTATGAACAATTCAAAATCATTAAATACGAATACATTATTTTTAAGTCATATGGAATCCCAATTAGATAATGACCTAATGAACACTAGGATAATTCTCCAATTAGAAGTTAGGCCGTTAAAACAATTGGATTTTACATCTTTAGGCCAATTTTCCATTAGGTCTTCAGGACAATTTTCCATTGGTTCATTGGGAAAATTGGCCATTAATCCATTATGGAACCTTTTCATTAGGCTATTATTCAAATTTTCCATTAATAATTTAGGACTATTGGTCATTAGGCCTTGGGCCAATTGGGCAAATTGGCCATTAATCCATTAGTCCAACTGTCCGTTAGGCCACTAAGACAATAAGTTATTAGGTTGTTGATCCAATTTTCGGTTACACCATTAGGTATGTATTCCATATAACACCTCGAGCTTCTATGGTACGTTTCTATTTCAATAATACAAGAGCTTGCATTGTACGCAACTTCGAGATTCTAACACACCGCGACCAATCAAAGTAGCCGTTATGAACAGTAATAACCAACTTTTGAAATTATATTAATTTTATATTTCAAAATGGACTTCATTTTTGAATTCGGAATATCAAATATAGCTTCGGGTGAATTTTTGGTATTTTTCTGAAAAACATCAATTTTTGATGAATAGTGAAACCACTAAGTGGTAGTTAAAAAACTGATTTTTCGTTTAAATGAAATATTACCACTTCTGTGATTTGATTTTAAAAAATATGACATACATGGTTGTCATTAGGAAGTAAAATGTGGTTCAATGGGATTAAAATAAGTTTTTTGGTGAATAGTAACATTTAAGTTTTATTAAACGCAATTAAAGGTAATTAGTGTAATTTAGGGGAAAAATGGTATTATAATAATATGAAATTACCATTAAACTTGTCCTACACTTATTGGGTGAGTCATGGTCGACCAAGAAAATCCATGGGTCAACTTGGGGATCCCATGGAGCCACTTGGGTAAGAAAAGGACATTGATAACTTTTTATTTAAAGTAAAAATAAAATTGTCTCAAACATGTATTGTTTTACTAAAAAAATTATTACATGGGGTTATATAAGTTAACTTTTCGACTATAAATATTAATTGGAAAGATAAAAATATTTACTAAATCATGATTTTTTTTATAATTTTGAGAAATTATATAAACTAAATTTTTTATGACACCATGATGACGTAGCGATTACCTCATTAATTAACGATTTAAATAAAATGAAAAGATAATGTAAAATTTAAGACTTACACTTGTCAAAAATCTATTGGATGAGTAGATTTCGAACCCTTATCACATTATCCTCAAAATGTAGAATTTAGGGACCTTTAAAATCCGAAACTCATTATATAATAAAGTAACATTTCTTGACTTTCCAAAAGTTCCCCTACTCTCCTCTTATAAAAGGCCCCCACCTCTACCACCTTATTCTCACCTTAAAGCCATTTTTCTCGGCCAAATTCTGGCCAAATACTCTCCCCACATCCCTATCGTACTCCTAGAAGCCTCACTTAAGGGATAAGTCTTTCCAAAGAATCCTTTGGCTCAAATAAAAAATAGTTACCCAATTTTAAGGTAATGTCTTCTCTTATGTTATTTTGTTTTATTTTGCTTCTCCAACCCCTTAAACTCTTTATATTCCTTCCCATTGTGAAAAAACCAGTATATTAAATATACTATGATGTTTTTATAAGAATTATTTTATTTACATTTACCCACACCTTCATCTAATGGTTAAAGAACATACCATTTCTATGGGTGGCGAATTACTGCCTCACGAAACGATGATTGTTCAATCTTCTTTTAACACCTCTAATAGTGGCCATTAAGATGTCACTATATTTATATATGATATATATTATTTTTATTTTTTCCTTGTGGTTCTGTATTTTTCATTTATGGCATACCTTTATGATCTTCATTATGGGTAATCACGATAATTTCATTTCAGGAAGTGCGGACTACCGCCCCTCAAAGTGATTTGAATCGTTAATGCCATATGTGGGATGTATAAAGGATGGACTAAATGGTATTATAAATTATATTATACTGTAATTATAGTATACCTTTATATAATTATAATTTCTTTTTATAAAATACGAATTATAAATTAATGTAGCATTCATGCGTACGTACGGCTTACCGTCTCCATGAACGGTGCATTTCATTTTTTACCTCTAAATGTTATGTGTTATTATAAATGCATGGATAAACTGGATATATATGATATATATGATATCTACATCATGAATATAATTCTGTATATAATGGATATTTCACCACATGAACAACTTGTAATTATAAGAAGTTTATTTTTGACTCAAGTACCAAAGATCGACAAAATGACCGTTATAAACTTAAATAATTACATAATATTTATAACATGGTAATAAGTGATATAAAGGAATAATTAACATGAAAAAGGATCTTAAAAAAATATAAATTAACTATAGATTATTATTTAGGAGATTAAAGAATGATCGAGTCAAGTCGGACACGAGGTAAGGGATCTTCTTAACCCAATTTCCGTTCATTTGGTTGATCTTATTTTTCTTGTTTATGTTATTCCATGATTATGTGAGAAATGAAGTTTTATGTATTTATACTTGATTTATGTTTTTTTATATTTAATATACATAATATATCTATTTTATTTACAAAATGATCTTTTTACGGGAACTTCTTAACTCAATTTCCATTCTTTGGGTTAATCTTCTACTTTCAAAATATGTCATGATATTGTTATGTCCTATCTTGTATTTTTACTTTATTTATGTGTAATTATAGTGAGTACACATAATAGATTATTTTTTTACAAAATGATATTTGTAAGGGACTTCGTCTCAATCTCCTTTCATTGAGGGATATTTTGTTTTATACACAACTTTCAATTATATGGTGTATAAACCCTTTGACTTTTACTTTTATTCAAAAGGAATCTTTTTATAAGAAGCGTTTTACTAAACGACAAAAGGGAATGTTTTTTATCATATGTATGTGGCAACAATGAATTCTCTGCTGATTTGACCATTATTTGAGTTTTGGCTTCCTCTACAAGCCATAAATTTTTAAAATGAAAAATAATTACAAAGTTTTAATTTTCTTTTATTTAGATATTTAAAGTGGTTTTGAAAGTGTTTTTTATATCAATGTGTTGTATCGATATCTTGCGATTGAAATGTGGAAATGTTATGTTTCCTTTATGCATGTTTTATGTGATACGATTATGTTATGATTTATGATATGTTTAAACCTGTTCATATGAGGAATGCATTGGACTTAATAAGTGACGGGTGGAGACTGTTATGGCTCCTCGATGCATCAGTAGGTCTCATAAGACAAAATAGAGTCTTGGCATGAGGCTTTGAAAAAATCTTATTTGTAGTCTTGGCACGAGGCCTTGGCTACATGGTTATGATAGTCTGTCATTATGCATTCCATCATTATGAAAGTGGTAATTGATATTGCATGGGATTATTCGACTATTAGAATATCCATGTGAATAAGTAAATGGCATTATTTAATTTTATTTTTCCATATTATGCTGAAGTTCATGTTTAATAGGATTTTGTTTAGTTATACATTGCCTTAAATGTTTATGTTTATTTATGAAAGGTTCTGCAATAATGTTATCCTTACTGATCATATGAGCTCACACCATTCAATGTTTTAATATTTTCCAGGATGTGAAGAAGTATTTTATGAATGACCTTCAGGGATAGTCAGAAGGGGATATGAGTGTGGACTATGGAGACCATGTTATCATAGTTTTTTCACTCTATGATGTAATGTAACTCTTATGAATGTATCTAATGTTTCTTAGGCTACTAAAATAATCGGTATTTCGAGACTTGATCCTTTGTGATCATGCCAATGTTACGCAATAACGCACCGACTTTGGGTAACTGGGGTCGAGGCGTTACAGTTAGTATCAGAGGCAGTTTCATACGAACCTTGGAAGCAAGATTTAGATAAACTCTGATTAGAGCACATGGACCTAAGATAGACATTGAGGATTAGTATAGAAGAACTTCCTAGAATTTTGGTATTATAGTGATTTTGTGAGTTTTTCGAGCAATACATCCCTGTTCGGATACGAGCAGGAAGAGGCAGCTCTGGCACAGATGTACCTAGGGGTAAATCTCGAAAACGCTGGTTTGAGCTAGACTCGAACGATAACTAGTGCACGACAATAGTCCTTGATGAAATCTTGGTTTCGACACTCACGGGGGATATGCTTAGGATAATTCTCATTTTTTTACAAACCATTATGAAGGTTTTAAGAGTATATACTTCCTCAAATAAAACATTTTTTATGATTATGGATTATATCCATAAACCGTTCAGTTTACATTATGTATTTTAAATGTTTGGAATTATTCATTGCAATTCATAAACTAACATAGTTTATTCCATTGTATAGAAATGGCGCCCAGTAGAAGGAATGTGAACTCCATCGATACGTATGATCCAAAGAGTAAGAATGATCATATCTTTCACGGTATTAAGCCAACATTTAGAAGCAAAATAGTCTCCCATGTGTTCTCAACATATGAAGAATTAGAATCATATGTTAATAAGATAAGTAAAGATTTATCTGAGTCTTATGGATTTGAAGGGAAGAAGGAGAAGAAAATGATGGAAGAGAGAATGGTGGATAAAGGGACAAGGGAAAAGAAGAACTTTCCAATTTGTGATAACTGTGGGAAGAAACACCTTGGAACTTTCCTGAAGGGAATGAGAGTTTGTTATAAGTGTGGAGAAGAAGGACACCAAGTGCGTGAATTCAAGGATAAGAAAAAGGATTCAAATGTACAATGCTTCATCTGCAGGTAGTGGGGACACAATGAAAACCAATGTCCAAATCATCAGAGTATGCCCCAAATGATGTTATTGGATAATAATCAAGTTATGATACTACCACTGATGAGGAGGAATTATTAGAGTTCTTATGTTGTTATTAATGAATTTTTTCATTTGAGTGTTGTATCAATGATGTACTGGTTATAATAATTATGGGGTATATAAGGATTGGACTGCAGTACTATTTCATCAAGGACGTGAGATTGTGTGGAACCAAGTAATGTGACTCCACAACATGTTATATTTTTGGAAAATATATGGTTGAGAGAATGAAAAACCATAATATGGTTCTGATACTGAGATAGTGATTTTGGAATAATACATGATGGATTTGGATAAATTATATTAGATATTCTTAACTTCCTTAAAACTGATTAATGATTTGTATAAATTTTTGGAGAGAAGTAGTATATCTAGTATTCTATAAGAAATAAAGGATCATGAATTTAATCAATAAAGATTTATGGTAATTCAGGATTTTGTAGTGTTTTAAAAGAATATATGATGAAGGTGTTAACATGTTGTTATGCGGGAAAAAGGATCTTCATTATGTTTACCTTCTTATAAAATTTGGACTGTGAGTTGGACAGAAGGGTTTTGGATAACTATAAATGTTGGAATGGATTAAGTTGGGCTTTGGATATTATCATTTAAGGTTAAAACATTTCTGATGATTATTTTTGGAATACTATAATACTTTAGTTTTAGGAAAAGGACAACCTGCAGGTCAGGGGATAACCTGTCGCGTTGGACAAAGCTGTAGGAATCGAACCCACAACTATAGTGCGACAGGACTTTATTACCAACCACTAGCCTACAAGAAGTCCCTAGTTATTAAAAAATAGTTTTCCTAATCTAAATGGTATGTTTTATTATTTTCAACCTTGTACGATTATGATAAATATAATATTTTTCAGTTATATTATCTTTCTGAGTGAAAGATGAGTTTGTGGTAGAAATTAGTTGAAGGTTGAAACTCTACTTGTCAAGCATAAATATATATATACCTATCTCTTATTCTATGAATAAATTAATTCTTAAACATTAGTAAAGGGATATTAAAAAAAAATGTCTTATCCTAATACCTTTTGTCTTGTTGAACAGATGATATTTTAAATCAACATAGATTGAAGGCTTTGAGACCCTCAATTTTACACTTGTTTGTGATTGATGACCTCATTCACTCCCTAAAAATATTTATGTTTTTTCTCCAATTGAATGTCTCTAATTTTCACCAATGTTATCCTTATCGAGATCATAATTTGGTGGTCACTTTTTCATTACCCTTTCCCTCTTATTAAGGATAAATTTTATTAAACTTATTTCTGATGTGGGTTTTCCACAATGGTATTTTCTATTTTCAGCCTTTTATTTTCAAAGAAAAATTTCAAATTGAGAGGACCCAATTTATTGAAGGACGGGAGATTTTAACACCCTGAGATTCTATGGTACACTTTTCTTACAATAATACAAGAGCTTGCATTGTATGCAACTTCAAGATTCTAACAAACCGCGACCAATCAAAGTAGCTGTTATGAACAGTAATAACCTCTTTTTGAAATTATATTATATTTATAATTCAAAATGGACTTCATTTTTGAATTCGGAATATCTAATATAGCTTTGGGTGAATTTTTGGTATTTTTCTGAAAAACATCAATTTTTGAGGAATAGTGAAACCACTAAGTGGTAGTTAAAAAAACTGATTTTTCGTTTAAATGAAACATTACCACTTCTGTGATTTTATTTTCAAAAATCTGACATATATGGTTTTTATTATGAATTAAAATGTGGTTCAATGGGATTAAAATAATTTTTTTGGTCAATAGTAACTTTTAAGTTTTATTAATCACGATTAAAAGTAATTATTGTAATTTAAGGTAAAAATGATATTATAATAAAATGAAGTTACCATTAAACATGTCCTAAACTTATTGGGTGAGTGATGGCCGACCAAGACAATCCATGGGTCAACATGGGGACCCCATGGAGCCACTTGGGTAAGAAAAGGACATTGATAACTTTTTATTTAAAGTAAAAATAAATTTGTCACAAACATGTGTTCTTTTAATAAAATAATTATTACATGGGGTTATATAAGTTAACATTTCAACTATAAATATTCATTGGAAAGCTAAAAATATTTCATACATCATGATATATTTTTTATAGTTTTTAGACATTATATAAATTGATTTTTTTATGACACCATGATGATGCAGTAATTACCTCATTAATTAACGATTTAAATAAAATGAAAAAATAATGTAAAATCTAAGACTTAAACTTGTCAAAATCCTATTGGATGAGTAGATTTCTAACCCTTATCACATTATCCTCTAAATTTTGAATTGTGGGGCTATTAAAATCCGAAACTCATTATATAATAAAGTAACATTTATGGACTTTCCAAAAGTGCCCCTCCTCTCCTCTTATAAAAGGCCCCCACCTCTACCACCTTATTCCCATCTTAAAGCCATTTGGTTCAGTCCAACACTGGTCAAATACTCTCCAAAATTCTCTCTCTTACTCCTAGAAGCATCAATTTGGGTAGAAGTCTTCCCAAGGAAGCCTTTGGCTCAAATAAAAAAGAGTTACCCAATTTTATGGTAATGCCTTCTCTTATGTTATTTTGTTTTATTTTTCTTCTCCAACCCCATAAAATCTTTTTATTCCTTTCCTTTGTGAGAAAAACAGTATCTTAAATATACAAGGATTTTTTTATATGAAGTATTTGATTTACACTTACACACACCTTCATCTAATGGTTAATGATCATACTGTTTATGTGGGTGGCGAATTACTGCCTCACGAAACGATGATTGTTCAATATTCTTTTAACACCTCTCTTGGTGTCCATTAATATGTCACTATATTTATATGTGATATATATTATGTTTATTTTTTCTTTTTTTCTTCTGTATTTTTCATTTATGGCATACCATTATGATTTCCATTATGTGTAATGGCGATAATTTCATTTTAGGAAGTGCGGACTACTGCCCCCTCAAAGTTATTTGAATCGCTAATGCCATTTATGGGATGTATAAAGGATTTAGTAAATGGTATTATACATTATATTATACTGGAATTATATTATACCTTTATATAATTATAATTTCATTCCATTAAATATGAAATATAAATGAATGTAGCATTCATGCGTATGTACGGCTTACCGTCTCCTTGAACGGTGCATTTCATTTCTTACCCCTAAATGTTATGTAATATTATAAATGCATGTATATACTGTATATATATGATATATATGATATCTAAATCATGAAAATAATTTTTTATATAATGTATATTTCACCACATGAACAACTTGTAATTATAAGAAGTTTATTTTTGACTCAAGTACCAAAGATCGACAAAATGACTGTTATTAACTTAAATAATTACATAATGTTCATAACATGGTAATAAGTGATATAAAAAGAATAATGAACATGAAAAAGGTTCTTAATAAAATATAAATTAACTCTAGTTTATTATTCATGAGATTAAATAATGATCGAGTCAAGTCCGACACGAGGTAAGGGAACATCTTAACCCAATTTCAGTTCTTTGGGTTGATCTTCTTTTTCTTGTTTATGTTGTTCCATGATTATGTAAGAAATTAATTTTTATGTATTTATACTTGATTTATGTGTTTTTATATTTAATACACATAATAGATCTATTTTATTTACAAAATGATCTTTGTAAGGGAACTTCTTAACCCAATTTCAATTATCTGGGTAAATCTCCTACTTTCAAATTATGTCATGATATTGTTATGTCCTATCTTGTATTTTTAATTTATTTATGTGTACTTATAGTGAATACACATAATAGATGAATTTTATTTACAAAATGATATTTGTAAGGGACATCGTCTCAATCTCCTTTCATTGAGGCATATTTTTTTTAGACAAAACATTCCTTTATATGGTGTATAAACCCCTTTGACTTTTACTTTTATTCAAAAGGAATCTTTTTATATGAAGCATTTTACTAAACAACAAAAGGGAATGTTTTTTTGTCGTACGTATGCCGCGACAACGACTTCTCCGCCGCCGTGACCATTATTTGAGTTTAGGCTTCCTCTTCAAGCCAAAACTTTTTAAAATGAAAAATAATTACAATGTTTTAATATTATTTTATTTTGGTATTGAAAATGGTTCTGACGGAGTTTTTTATATCAATGTGTTTTATCGATATCTTGTGATTGAAATGTGGAAATTTTAGGTTTCCATTATGCATGTTTTATGTGATATGATTATGTTATGGTTTATGATATGTTTAAACCTGTTCATATGAAGAATGAATTGGACATAATAAGTGACGGGTGGAACCCGCTATAGCTCCTCAATGCATCGGTAGGTCTCATGAGACAAACTAGTGTCTTGGCACGAGGCCTTGACAAAATCTTATTTTTAGTCTTGGCACGAGCCCTTGGCTACGTGGTTATGATAGTCTGGAAATATGCATTCCATCATTATGAAAGTGGTTATTGATATTGCATGTGATTATTCGACCAGTAGAATATCCATGTTAATAAGTAAATGGAATTATTTAATTTTACTTTGCCATATTATTGTGAAGTTCATGTTTAAAAGACTCTTGTTTTGTTATACATTGCCTTAAATGTTTATGTTTATTTATGAAAGCTTCCGCAATATTGTTATCCTTACGGAGCATCTGAGCTCACCCCTTTCAATGTTTTAATATTTTTCAAGATGTGAAGAAGTATTTTATGAATGACCTGCATGGAAAGTCAGAAGGGGATATGAGTGTGGAATATGGAGACCATGTTATTTTAGTTTTTCAATTTATGATGTAATGTAACTTTTATGAATGTATATAGTGTTTCCAAGGCTACTAAAATAATCAGTCTTTCGAGACTTGATCTTTTGTGATCATGCTAATGTTACGCAATAACGCACCGACTCTGGGTAACTGGGGTCGGGGTGTTACATGCCAATTAGTCATTATGTCTTTTGGAAAATTAGTTGATAGGATTTTAGGCCATTATATGTTGGGAAAATTAGCCATTAGGTCATTAAGTAATTTGGCCATTAAAACATTAGGCCAATGGTCCAATTTTCCATTCTTCCAATAGGAAAATTTTCCACGTGTGTAAAGACATGTAAATTTAAAGAGAAATTTATTTATTAAATATTTTTAATTTTACGAGTCTATGGCTTCTGACGGCACTTGATTCCGAGGCCCGGGGTGCCCGAAATTAATTTCTGAAGTTTAGCTCGGGTATATTCAGTGAACGAACGAGCACATTTTTCTATCTTTAGAACTGGTGCTTGGAATTAAAATCTGAGGGCAACGATGGAACCGCATCGTAAGTAATTACTTAATATGACCTTTACCGAAGATGTGTTTTCTTTAGAAGAGTTGTTAAAAAATTTGGATTAAATAAAAAGGGTGAATTAAATTTGTGGTATAAATTTTATTCCTAACTAGGTGGTTTTATCCTACATGTGGTAGTTAGGATGGGACCCACTATCATCCTACTACCCATTTGAGGATAAATGTTAGGTGGGGCCTGCACGAGCCCTAACCCTTCACATTCCTAAAACCCTTTCAAATCCCCCATTAAACCTCTTGTAATTAATTGGGTTACTCCTCTCCTATCTCTTTCCCTCATTAAACTTTCCAACATAACACCTAATTAATTAGACAACTCATGTTTAATTAATTAAGTGAATTTGTTTTTGAATTTTGTGTTTTTTGAAATGCATGAAAAATAATAAAATAAGGAGTGGCCTTATTTTATTTCTATTGGCTTGTTGTGTGATGATTTTGGAAAAGAGCTCTATGTCCCTTTGAATAACTTCATCCTCCCGCGAATAACGACACACTTCAATGAAGAACGACATCCCCACAAGGAGAGACGACGTGTCATTCCTTCTTCACTCCGCAACTAGTGTGAGGTCACTGGGTCTCCTCCAGTAGAAATATCGAAAGTGAGGGTCAAGTCAACAGTTTTAGATGGGACCTCTCAGTATCAACAATAAAATAAGGACATGAAATTAAGTGTCACAAAGATATGTGTCTTTTATTAATGCAGCTCGAAGTACAAAGACAAAAATTCAACAACAACATGGAACTAGAATCACTAAGAACAAAAAGGCATCCACTAGTTCCGCTCCTATCCACCTTCTTCCGGAGCTCTACCGCCTTGTCCACCGCTCGGATTTTTCCCAAGCACCCGCCGCTGATTCTATCTTAGTGGCTCATTCAACTCCTGCGGATCAACTGTGCGGGGAGTCGGGCAGTCACGTGCCATGTGACCCTTCCAGCCGCATGCATAGAACATCCTTCTCCTCATATGTTGGGCTCTGTTTTGTGTGCCTCGCACAACCAAACCTTTATCCCAAGGTCGCCCACCTACTGGTCTGGTCCTCTTAGACCCCTACATCATCTGTCTACTGCATACAGATGACTTGGATACTGATGGAAAATCATGTGGCAAAGGCAGTAGCTCCTGAGCACGCTCGGAGTGCTGTGTATCTAGCATAAACTCCACCCTGAAGAACGTTTCGAAATCTCCCTAGGTGAAGATCGTCTCATCGCAAAACTGGAGCATCTGGCTCCACCACCTCTCAGATACTCCCTAAAAGAGACTAACAGCTAAGTACATCATCAAGTCAAAGGGTGTCCCAGCTGTGTATAAAGCTCGCGCTGTAAACTCCAACCAATACCCAGCCGTGTGTAAATCCGTGTCACCTCGAAACCTTAGAGGCCCCTATTGCCGGAACTCGTGCAATGTGCTCAAGCGGACTGCACTCTCTGCTGGGGTCTCAACTAGTGTAGGGCCCTATACTGAGGCCTCGCTGCTCAGTTAGCTATCATCGCGCTCCCCACTCGGTACCCACGCTGACTGACTGGGTGAAGACATCCTGAATGAAACAGACCTGACACAGTCAAATGATTATACCTGGTGATCTGACCTGGTTTGAGCTGATTTAAAAGAAACATTTGAAAACACACATGCAATTAGTGTTTCCGTGCACTAATTTAGAAATCAGAAGTTAGGGTCCTGGTATATGTATGCGTCGGCCACCCGCACCAACACTGGACTCCCTGAACTGAAAACCACACTCAGTTCCCTTAACAAGATTTCTTCACAGAAAATAAATATAAGAGTTATAAGTTCTGTGATAGAACCGACTCCTCTGATACCAATTTGTCACGACCCATCCTCGGGGCCCATACCGTGACTACCCCACGCCCGCCTTCTATAGGTCAGGGGCTGGAGACTAACACCAAAGGTGTAAATCCCAATAAAAAGGGAAGGTATTGGCTTAAAAAAAGTAAACAACTCAACAGAGTACAAGCAGTATCATACACTAAGTAAAGTAGTAAACAAGTGTTCTGGAAATACAAAGGGGTCGGAAATACAAGCCCAATAGAAAGGTATAGCTACAACTGAATGTAATGTAAAACTCGAAAGACAATAGTTGAAAGGTGGCAAGAAGCTCCTGGATCATCCACCATGGATCCTACCTGAAGGTTAGGTACAGATGTCCTCCACACCACCCCGCATCTGATCATCCATCTGTCCATCTCATTTGGGTACCCACTCGTTGTGAGATCCACCTCCGAGTACCGTCCAGATCAACAAGCCTCAACCACGATCAGTGCTATCCGTCGTCTACAACCAACACAACGAGGTGCGGGCATAGCCCGTGTAGGAGTGAGTATAGCGATACTCAGTAGGGACCCCGAGACCCTCAAGGTCTCACTAAAATCCAACAAGAGAAAACCGAAAAGGAATATCTCAACAGATAACATTTACTTAGATATTCCCATACATATACCTAAGTTATCACGTAACCCATCTCAATCAGGAGATAAATCCAAAGGTCATTGACTCAGATCAAACCAGGATTTTCATTATCAAAACTGCAACTGCTGAAGAGCTCCTCCTCTATTGAGTTCACTGATCATGTCAGGACTCTGAGGCACTACTTACTAACCTTAGACTGCTGAGGTACTCCTCCTGTCGAGTACTGGGGGTCAGCCACCCAAACACAGTAGTTCTTCTCGCCGGGGTCTGCCACCCAAACACAGAAGTGCATCCCCCCTAATAGCCTATAGAGGTAATCCTTCTGTTGAGTACTGTGGGTATACCACCCAAATAGAGTAGTGCTCCCCTCTATTGGACTTCCACCCAATCACAGTAGTCCTCCCCATTGGGCTAGTCCAGTCACTACGACTCGAATCGGACAAGTAGTGATCAGATCCCAGCCAGTTACAAGGTCTCCATACTCCGTACGCTTGTCTCCGGAAGGATCCACTCCACGAGATATTGGTAGATACTCTAAATATTACAATGTCCCAAAAATACATATCTCAAATACCTCTACATCATAGGGGTCTCAACGCAACAGACGGCGCGTCAATCGGAAGCCCGGTCTGTGAGTTATTAGCTTTTTAGTCCCAGGGGCCTGGTTGGTTTCGTGTACAAACCAACCCGGCCGTATCTCAACTATACCCCCAAACACTCATAGAGTATACTCAAAGGGACCATTTCTCAATGATATTACCAACTCCTATGACGGTTCGTCAAATGGATGTCTGGTTTGAAAGCTATCGGCTTCCCCGTTCTAGGGGCCCAGTTGTATTTCAGGTACAATCCAACCCAACCAAACTCCACCTGCATCCAAACCTCAGGTAAAGTATTCAAAAGAATCGTCTTATTATGAGGAATCCAACAAAGTCGTCGGCAAATCAATTGGACTTCCGGGGCTCATGTTATAAGTGTTTCCGCTCCTAGGGCCCGGTTGGTTTCGGGTTCGAACCAACCTGGCTGTACCCAAATTTCGCCAAATCCTTGAGTTTAATATACCAAATCGACTGTCTCGATCCAAGGAATCCGATGGAACTGATGGTGTGTTTATGGGAGGTCCGATGCTCAGGATATGTTCGTTTAACAGAAAACGGTCCGAAAAAGGGGGGTCTGGGCCCGGTCCGACCCGGCCCAATACCCACTGGGACGGCCCGAACCGAGTGGACTCGACCCAGGTCCGGGGCCAGCCTGGTTGGGCGTGGTCTAGCCCGCGGCTGGCTGCGGCCTGCAGCCCGGCTTAGAAGTCAGCCGCGGCTCCACTCGCAGCCAAGCGGGGTGCGAAGGGGGGCGTCGCCCCCTTGTCTCCGAAATAGAGGACCTTTGGGAACTACCCTAGGGTTTTTTCGGGGGGTTACACCCCTTGTTTTATGAAATGGTCGGCCATAATGGCCGACCTTGTGTGTAACTGTAGGACCCCTGCGGGTCACGCCTTCAGGTGGTGCCGGGGGCCGGCTCAGCTGGCTGCCCCATTGACGACTGTAGCTGTCCCTGGTTGCGGCTCCTTCCAGACCAGCACAACACAATGGTGCTGAACCCCTCTGTCGCGACCCTCTCCTAGCCGCGACCTCCTTCGGCCTCACCAATGCGGTGCGATGGTGCCTCACACCATCCCCGCGGCCCGCTTGGGCCACAATCCTTTTCTTTCCCACGCGGTGCAACGGAACCGCACCACCTTTGCCACAACGATCAGCGAAGATTAACAAGTTAAGGTGAGAAGGATCGGCCGTGTTTGTGCGGTCCGATCTCCTCCCATTATATCGATAACAAACGGCCAAAACAAACGAGATGATTAATGATTAAACGAGCACAATTTTAATTCATTAAAATTGAACATAACCCCTACCTGGATAAATGACATCGTTTGCCAGCGACACGGAAGATGGCGTCGTGGGGTGAGGTTTCGAAGATGGATTTGGTGAGCATCTAAGGAGGGGACAACATCTTACACTAGTTGTGGAGAGAAGATGGAATGGCACGTCGTCTCTCCTTGTGGTGACTGCATTCTTCGTCGAAGGGTGTCGTTTTTCACGGGAGGATGACATTCTTCAAAGGGACCACAGGACCATACCAGCAGGTGGGTGACCTCAGGATATAGGTTTGGTTGTGCGAGGCACATGAAACCGAGCCAACCATATGAGGAGCAGGAAGTGCTATGAATACTGCAGGAAGGGTCACATGGCACATGACTGTCCGACTCCCCGCATAGTTGATCCACAGGGGATGGAGGAGCCACCGATGCAGAAGCAGCAACGGGTGCTTGGGAAACAGCCGAGCGGTGGACAAGGCTGTGGAGCTCCGGAAGCAGGTGGACAGGAGCAGATCTACTGGATGCCTTTTTGTTCTTAGTGCTTCTAGTTCCATGTTGTTGTTGAATTTTTGTCTTTTTACTTCGATCTGCAGTAATAAAAGAAACATATCTTTGTGACACTTACTTTCCTGTCCTTCTTTTATGGTTTATACTGAGAGATCCTGGTTAAAACTATTGATTTCCCTAGTGTGTGTTTAATATTTATGGGGACATAAATCCTTGAGGTGGGAGTAATGTAATGACCCGGAAATTTCAATGATTCTTTTTTTCATAAATATTTGGAATTTTAAGAGTCTGTGGATTCTAACGGCATTTGATTCTGAAGCCCAGTGTGCCTAGAATCAATTTCCGAAGTTTTGCGCAGGTATGTTCAGTGAACGAATTAGCAGGTTTTTCTACCTTTAGAACAGGTGCTCAGAATTAATATCTGAGGGCATCGATGGAATAGCAACGCCGGTTATTTCTTAAGAGGACCTTTACTGAAGATGTGTTTTCTTTAGAGGAGTTATTAAAAAATGTGGATTAAATAAAATGGGTGAATAAAATATGTGGAACAAATTTTATTCCTAACTAGGTGGTTTTATCCTACATGAGGTAGTTAGGATGGGACCCACTAACATCCTAACTACCCATGTGAGGATAAATGTGATGTGTGCCTGCACAAGCCCCAACCCTTAACATTCCTTGAACCCCCTTAAACCCTCCATTAAACCTCTTGTAATTAATTGGGAACACTTCTCCTCTCTATTTCCCTCATTAAACCTTCCAACATAACACCTAAATAATTAGACAACTCAAGTTTAATTAATTAAGTGAATTTGTTTTTGAATTTTGAGATTTTGAAATGCATGGAAAAATAATAAAATAAGTGGAGGCCTTATTTATTTTGTTGGATTGTTGTGTGATGATTCTGGGAGAGAGCTCTATGTCCCTTTGAAGAACATCATCCTCCCGTGAAGAACGACACCCTTCGACGAAGAACGTCGTCACCACAAGGAGAGAAGACTTTCCATTCCTTCTTCTCTCCGCAACTAGTGTGAGATGACCTTCCCTCTTCGGACGCACAACAACACCATCTTTGAGACCTCACCCTACGACGCCATCTTCTGCGTCACTGGAAAACGATGTATTTTATCGAGGTAGGGGTGAAGTACAATTTTAATGAATTAAAATTGTGCTCATTTAATCGTTGAGCATCTCATTTGTTTTGGCCACTTGTTATCGATATAATGGGAGGAGATCGGACAGCACAAACATGGCTGATCCTCCTCCCCTTAACTTGTTAATCATCGTTGATCGTTATGGAAAAGGGGGCGTAGTGCAGTTGCACCGTGTGGTAACAAAAAGGACTGTGGATGAAGCGGGCCACGACGATGGTGCGCGGCGTCGTCGCGCCACGCCAGTTAGGCCGAAGGAGGCCGTGAATAGGAGAGGGCTGCGGCGGAGGGATGCGGCGCCGTCGCGCCGCGCCGGTCGAGCAGGATCCTTGACCAAGGGTTGCGACAGTCTTCAATGGGGCAGCTGGCTAAGCCGGCCGCCAGAGCTACCTGACAGCGGGACCCGCGGGGGTCCCGCGGTTACACCCAAGGCCGACCATTACGACATGCCGTTTCATAAAACTAGGGTGGTGTAACCCCCCCCCCCCCACCGACAGAACCATTGGGAGGACCCCATGGGTCCGCCGTTTCGGAGAAAAGGGAGCGATGCCCCCCTTCGCACCGCGCTCTGCCGCGAGTCGAGCCGCGACCGACTTCTGATCCAGGCCTTTGGCCGCGCGCAGCCGCGGGCCGGGCCACCTTTAGCCGGGCCGGGCCACCCCATCCTGGCCGGACCCGGACCCGGGTCATGTTGACCCGGTTTGGGCCGATCCAGGGGTATTGGGCCGGGTCGGACAGGGCCCGGACCCCCCCTTTTTCGGACCGTTTTCGGTTAAACGGACATATCCTGAGCATCAGACCTCCAATCGATGCACTGTTAGTTGAATAGGATTCCTCAGATAAAGAAGGTCATTTTGGTATATTACACTCAAGATTTCGGCGAACTTTGAGTATGGTCGGGTTGGTTTGACCCCAAAACCAACCGGGCCCTCAGAGCGGAAACACTTATAACTTGAGCTCTGGATGTCCGATTGATGTGCCATCGACTTTTTTGGATTCCTCTTAATGAGAAGGTTCTTTTTGAATACATCACCTATGGTTTGGATGTAGTTGGAATTTGGTCGGGTTGGATTGTACCTGAAATCCAACCGGGCCCCTGGAACGGAAAAGACGATAACTTTCAGATAGGACGTCCGTTTGACAAACCATCAACAGCATTGGTAATCTCTTTGATAAACATTCCCTTTGAGTATACCCAAGGAGATTTCAGGGTACTGTTGAGATACAGGTGGGTTGGTTCATACACGAAAGCAATCGGGCCCCTGGGACTAAAAGGTTAATATCTCACAGAACGAGCGTCCGATTGATGCACCGTCTTTTGCGTTGAGACCCCTATGATGAGGCGGTCCATTGAGATACTTCTTCGTGGGACTTTTTGATACTTGGAGTATCGACTAGTAGCTCGTGGAGTGGATCTTTCTGGAGACGAGCGTACAGAGTATAGAGACCTTGTAACTGGATGAGGCCTTATGATTTCTTGTCTGATTTGAGTCGGAGTGACTTGACTAGCCCAGTGGGGAGAACTACTATGTTTCGGTGGCAAACCCACGGTGGGGACCAGTACTGTGTTTGGGTGGCAGACCCCGGCGGGGAGCACTACTGTGTTTGGGTGGCTGACCCGCGGTACTCGACAGGAGGAGTACCTCAGTAGTCTAGGGTTAGTGAGAAGCGCCTCCGAGTCATGACAGGATCTGTGTACTCGACATAGGAGGAGCTCTTCAGTAGTTGCAGTTTCTATAATGAAAAATCCTGGTTTGAGCTGAGTCAATGAACATTGTGTTTACCTCATGATTGAGATGGGTTACTTGATAACTTAGGTATATGTATGGGCATATACCTATGTAAAGGTTATCTGTTGAGATATTTCATTGTGGTTTGTTCTTGTTGGATTTTAGTGAGATCTTGAGGGACTCGGGGTCCCTACTGTGTATGGTTATACTCACCCTGCACAGGCTATGCCCGCACCTCATTGTGTTGCTTGCAGAGGATGGACAACACTGATCTTAGTTGGGTCTTATTGAGCTGGACGGTACACGTAGATGGATCTCATGACGAGTCAGTACCCGAAGGAGACAGACAGACGGCCGGTCTGACGCGGTGTGCTGAGGAGGACATTTGTACCTACCCTTCAGGTAGGATCTGTGGTAGACGATCCAAGAGCTTCTTGTCACCTTTCAGCTGTTGTCTTTTGAGTTATACTTTACTTTCAGCTGTAGCTGTACCTTTCTGTTGGGCTTGTATTTCCCGCCCCTTTGTATTTCTAGCACACTTGTTTACTTCTTTACATAGTGTACGCTTCCATTTGTATTCTGTTGAGTTGTTTACGTTTATTAAGGAAATTCCTTCCCTTTTTATTGGGAATTACGCCTTTAGTGCTAGTCTCCAGCCCCTGGCCTATGGAAGGCGGGCTTGGGGTAGTCACGGCACATGCCCCAGGGACGGGTCATGACAACTTTTCTGTTATTACCATAACCCAATTTTCCAATTGGACATTGGGTAATTAGGATAATATTCCATTTGGCTATTAAGACAATTGGAAATTATGCTAATTCTCCATTTGTCTATTAGGATAATATTCCATTAAGAAATTTGGCCCGTTGGCCCTTAGGTTTTTATCATTAGGACAATTGGTCATTATACTATTACACCAATTGGTCATTATGCCAATTTGACAATAGACTATTAGGCCAATTTCCCAATTGACCATTATGAAATTAGACAGTTTGGTCGTTATGCCAATTGGTCTTTGGGCCATTAGGCTATGAAGACAATTAGAGTTTTTACAATTATTCCAATTAGCCAATTGGATTGTAGGCCATTAGGATGTTAGTCTAATTGGACAATAGAAAATCATAAAAATTTAAAATTATTCTACTAGGATGTTAGGTCAAATTCCCAATTGTTCCTTTTGTTTTTCAGAAAAATTTCCATTCGGATATTTAGCCATATAGAAAATTGGCCATTTGCATTTTAGGCCAATTTTCAATTTGGAAATTTTTCCAACTTTTCATTAGGCCAACATGCCAATTGGACATTAGACTATTTTACCAACTCTCCATTACATAATTATGACAATTTAAATTAGTATGTTATTCAATTAAGCGAAATGGAAATTTTGGAAATTGGACATTAGGTAATTAATCCATTACTCCATTAGGAAAAAAATGTATTTATTGTATTGATCCATTATTACAATTTTTCAGTAGACCACTTGGAGAATTTTTCCTTTGGATGCTTGGCAAATTAGACGTTAGGAAAATTTGTTATTAGGCTATTAGGCTGTTATGACAATTGATTATTAATCCATTAAGCTAAATAAAAAATAGACAAATTAGTCATTAGATCAATAGGCCATTATGACAATTAGAAATCAGAATTATAGGATAGTTTCCCAATAATATATTTGTAAAATTGGCCATTAGTCTATTATTTCCTTAGTATATTAGTCCATTTGGCCATTATGATATCAGGGAAATTGGAGAATTATATGTTAAACAATTAGGAAAAATCCCCAATGGGACATTAGGCAATTAGGTAGTGAGGATATTATACTATTATGCCACTAGGCCATTAGGCCATTATAAGGGGGGTATTGTCAGCCCTATATTAAAGGTATTGATAAAAACAAATCATAATTTCCAGTAAGTTAATCTGACTAAGATACTGTATAAATATAAAAATTATTTCTCTTCATATTAATGTATATAGCGCTTCTCTGGAATATAAATTTTTGTGTTCCCCATTGTGTGAAGATCCGTCATTGAATCATCATTATTTTGGGTTTTTCCCCAGGAATCCTAAAAAAATCAATACATGTAAAGAGAATTCAATTTTATATTAAAAAAATTAATGATTTTTAATTCCATAAACTCATCACACTACCATATGCGATCATTTGTTTATATTTTGTTTTTGGACAAACAGGGATTATGGGAACATGCTCTAAATTCAAACTAAATCCTTTCTTCAAAAAAACATATAACTCTATCTTGTAAGATTGTGATACCACCCCTTGATCCAACAACCAAGAAACATTTTCATCATCACCATCATAAAATATGAATTGGCTCTTCTATGAACATGTTATTTAATAAAAATAAAATAGTAATATTGATATAAATTTTATAAATTATCTTACCCAAATATCCTCCCATGATTTTTCTTGGATGTAATTACTAATATTTCTCCCTGAGACCGGTTCCACTGAAATTATATCATGGTACTTGGGTAATGTAGAAATTATATTTCTACATTGCCTAGAATTTTACATATCATCTGATTTTCTTATTTGTATTCCACCATAATTTGAGTCTAGTGATTCTATGAATCTCACATATGGGTGAACCAATGTTACCTACTAGAATATTCCACTGTATAAGATAAAATGGGGAAATGAATAATTAATTCACGATTCAACATGAAAAAAATAATGTGATATAATTTGACACACATATAATAAAAATCCCATTTCAGGCTACTCAATAGGCTCATATGGATCCATGGGGTTTTTAGGAATAGTAGCCTATAAAGGATGAGTTCATTTCAATGAATGATCTAGGTGGTTTGTATGCACATAAATAGAAGAAGAAGGAACATAATCGTCAAATAATATATGGATAGTAGGGAATGGAGGATCCCTAAGAAGGTAATATAATGGTAGTAGGTTGGGGAATACATCAAGGGATAAGGATCTCATAATAGTGGAAACATCAATAGAGGTGGCGTAGACATGGGATGGGAAGAAGACGCTAAATGGTATTTTTATGGAGGCATGGTTGGAAAAAAACCTAGAGTCTCAAGCAGAGGATGGAATGGTTTCGAACATGTAGTGTCCACTTGAGGGTTAGGGTGGGAACATTAATGACAGATTCTCTATCAAGGATTAAGAACATAATAGCTTAGACCCATGATGGTATGATTATGATGAGTCAACTCTGGAGAAACTATATACCACTAAAAAAATAATAAATAATATAAATATGAAATTATGTATAACGTAGATGAATAATATCATGACTATTATAGTCACTAAGGGATGTAGATGAGTCAACTAAGGATCTCACATCTATCAATCAACATCAAAGAAATATAAAACTTCCACAGTACACCTGATCAAGAACCTACCTAAAGTGTATGTGAAGGTATGTTCATGTAGTTGTAGAAGTATGCCCGTTTTTCCTATCTCACTAAGAACCTCCACATCATGAACCACCATGATCCTAGTCGAAGCGTCGATCACCCGCAAGAGAAACGACACGTACGGGAAAAACCCGAGCATGGGTGAATAACACAATACGCAGTAGGGACCCCAAACCACCTAGGAATGATCAAAATGAAATACCATAATGTAAAGACCAAACATCAAAGAAAGCTCACAAAGAAAGACCACAATGTAAGACAACTCACAATAAAATAACGCAAAGTAAGAAATCTCGCAGCCGATATAATTCATGTTTTGGAAGTAAAATTATCATTCATGAATCTGAAACGTCTTATGTTGCTGAGGGACTCATCCACAATGATTCACTGAGGTCTAATCCACTATCAAACCACTGAGTTCCACTCTGTGACTGGACCACTGAGGTCTTCTCGGCCATAGAACCACTGAGGTCTGTTGGCCATAGGACCAATACGGTTCTCTCTACCATTGGACCACTAAGGACAACTCTACAAATGGACCACTAAGGTCCAGTCGGACATAGGACCACCGCGGTCCACTTTGCCACTAGACCTCTGAGGTCCACTTGACCACTGGAACAATGTTGTCTCCTCTACTAATGGACCACTAAGGGCTGCTTGACCACTGGACCACTAAGGTCTACTCAGCCACTAGACCGTTGTAGTATGCTCTTATAGTAGACCAATAAGGCCCTCTCTTCCACTAAGCCACTGAGGTCTGATCATCATATCCTTTGCATCACAACCATCTATTGGATTCCCGCTATCCATTGAGCTTGATTCCGGGTGATTATAATCCCCATGTCATTGGTAACATATCAAATACCACCAAGACACACATAGAGTATAAAAAAAAGACCTTCTAATAACAAGGGTTACAACAGCATAGACTGCATGCCAGTTGGATGCCCGTTCTGAATGATATTGAAATTTTAGTGAACATGGTCTTGTTGCGCATGGGACCAGTCTAACCAAGTTAAAACAACCTAAAAAACCTAGCATGGGGTCCCGCAAGACCCGACCCAATCAGACCAACCCATGATGATTCATCTTAGTCAATGCCGAACTGGTCTGGATGGGCAAGGTGGCCTGTCCCATTGGGCTTCACTAGACCTGGCCCAGTTTAGTCGTGGGTCCAGCCCGCCGGGTCGCCTAGTGACCATGTTTCATCTGTCCCAACCCGTACTAGCAGGCCTATTATATTTGCATCATGGGACACCCTACAGCCTGGTCCACTCTGCCTACTTGTCCCGCAAAGGGGGTCTGACATACTGTGAGGCCAGAAGCCAGAACCATCTTGCGTGCACCGACACGCGGCCGAATGTGGCCGACCATGTCCTACATTCCCATGGTCCAGAAGGGACTATGTCCCACCTTCATATCGCCGCCCACACTGGCAGCGCATGCTAGTTGCCCGCTCCTCCAATGATGTTCATGATCTATGCCACCCTATCACACAACCACAACCCTAGTCGGCCGCGTTCGACTGCCGCCTACCATCAACCATCATGCCGGTGTCCCCTTTCACCACCACATCACACTTCTAGAACACATCCTCCCATATTCTACTGGCCTCAGTGCTGGAAAATCCTACTGCCACTTCGGCTAGGTGTCGTTGGCTTGTGCCACCTCCATGGCCTTATACCATGACCTATTGTCAATTCCGCTGCCCGCCTGGCCATTGCTCTTCATCCAGGTGCCTCCAAAACTGATGCACCACAGTACATTTCACCATAATGAATAGGGAGAGAAGGATAGAGGGGATCCAAATGAAAACCCAAATTTAACAAACTGGCCATTGTTCCTGTTGGCCCAAAATTGATCCAGTTAGCAGGATTAAGAAACAAAAAATAAAAATCACTATGACTTTTTAATCCCAATATCAACCCGGAACAATTATTTCCCAATACCACAAGGAAAATCCATCTGATGATCAAATTAATAGAGAGTTGTTCCGCATTCTTCATTTAGAGCAGAGAATAGGGGAAAAGGCAATTCAATGAAAATTTAGACCCCTACCTAGGATAAGATTTCTGGTTGATGAAGAATGGGATTTCATGCCTTCGTTCTTCATTATTTATCTTTATCCCACCGTTGCAAGTTATTCTTCAATGGGTGGATGAAAAGTCATTATTCGTTAATTATTGCCACCCACAAAAGCCTCGGAGCAATCCCAGTATTGTGCTAACAATCCTGCATTGCTTGTTAGGATATTAATTGACGAAATGGAAATGAGTGTTACTGTTACGGTACGTTGTAGCATCGTTATGCTAATTCATTAACGAGGTTCATTAATTGGATTCAGTATTTCTTCATCACTACACCACAGTTATGATAATCTACTAAATAATTATGAATGAAACAAATAAAATAACTTTTTTAATTATTTTATTTTCCTCTTCGAAAAAATCCAAAAACTAACTTTTTCGGTCATCCCACGCCAGTCGATGTTGTGTCCTTTCTAGGAAAATAATTATGTTCTAAGATCAACAATGCCATTAGATATTTGATCCATGCACCAGTTCAAATAATATAAAACTAAGATTGCATGTTTATTTAAATGAAGTTTAAAATTTTTCAAAAAATACATTTCATCCATTCCAGTCCTCAGAATCATGTGGCCTCTCAGAGACTGGTCTAAAAAAATGCAATTTATTTTTGAAAAAAAAATACATGGAATTATGGGGTATTACATCACAAAAAAACCACGTTTCCATTTTAAATGATTTATTATTTATGAAAGGATATCTTAGTAAACACTACACATTGTTAACAAGTACATTGTTTCAACCCAATCCACATCAAATAGACAAAAACAAAACTGAATAGAAAATAAACAATCTTACCCTAAAATACATGAACCAAACATACATAAATAAATTAATATTGAACCATACTAAATACAATCAAGCATTAAATAATCTAAACTATAACAACATTTACAAATTTTATCTAAATAAAATGTTATATTGAATTGATCTAGATCAATTGTAACATGAATTTAATGAATTCAAAATAAGAAAAATGAACTAATCCAATCATCAATAGACCAATAAATATTAACCCAAATTAAACTTTCAATAAATAAAATAAATCATATTGACCTAAAATAACCTGAATTAATATGTTTTATTCCTTAATGATGATTTGGATCTAAAAGTGTTGAATTAACCAGAACAAATCTATCTCAAACTAAATGCACCAAATCATAGTTGAACTAATAAAAAATTAACTGGACCTTATACAATATCAAAAAATTGAATATGAATATAGCTACACCAATAAAATCCATATTTTTTAATTTATGATTGATTGATTCGAGTTTCACTCAATCAATTGTAGGAAATTTTTTCAATTAGATTTTGTAATATTAAATTAAATATTGGTTAAAATGAGTTAATTTTGACAGAAATAGTATCATTGGATAATTTTTTACTAAATTCATTAATATTTAAGAGTTAAATATAGATAATTAAAAGTTTTGTCTCTCAATAAAAATTACTTCGATTGGACAAATATAATAAATATAGAATTTGTATAAAATAATATGCATAGCAAAAGGCTTTAAGTTTTATATTGGTTCTTCTAAATTTTAATATCAATTTCTTAACTAAATATTTCATTTTTTTCTGGAATAATGTGATTCCCTGACCCTCTAGGAGTAGGAAGCTAATATCATTGGTCCAAATGATTATATCCACAAGATATAAAGAGATGATCACTAAGGTAGATTACATTGTCTTTTAAGGAAGAGTATTGTCTCCACTGGGTATTATCCAACATGGGATCCTCTAATAGATATATTAGTATCATGTTGGAAATGGATCATGAAATGGTAGTAAATGGCGTAATAATAGCCTTCAAATAACGTGAATAAAGTCAAAATAAAATTAATCCATTTATAAAAGTAATGACAGTATATGTCCATGAGTTCCTCTAGATACCACTAGAGTTTTTGAAACATGAATTTCAACATTGTGTTCCTTATATGATTCAATAAATTTTGGAATTTAAGATCCTAGAGGTAGTTAGGAAATTATCTTTCCTGATGATGGTAATAGCGATAACACTTTTAGGTAGTGTTAATAAAGACAATAATTATTGATGGTTGAATCTGTAGTATTGAATTCAAAATTATTATATAATGAAGAAAACATTTGTAACAATTTCAGTTTTTCATTATAAATCCCTTTAAAAGCTCCTTTTAATCAATGATCTAATCACTTTCAAATTTTATATAATCATAAAAAAAAAATATTTTTTCTTCGAAAACTCTTAATATTGAAAAAAAACAATATCAAGAATATGTTATTCATTGAAAAATGAATTTAACATAAATAGGACCCATTACAATGAATAATGACTATAATATCATGAAATGGAGACCTAGTTGTATATGTAAAAAACATATTCTTTTGAACTTTCATAAAGAGGACAAACTGACTCGTATGGTAAATGTTAAAATGATTCATTACTAATCATTTTAATTGAAATTAATTCTATTTTCAAAATGACCTTAAAAAATATGTAATATATAAATAATAGCATACATGGAACATTTTTATGAACATGTATATAGAGGAAAAAGAGTATTAAGGAATAATTTAAAATAAATATTTAAATAAATATCATTCACCTTGACTCTAGACAAGTTATTTTTGTTTGTATAACCTCATGAGTTATAAAATTATTTCAATATTCTATTTTTTGAAGTAAATTTTTAATTCCCATTCCATCATCATTATTCCCTTTATATCCATTGTTATTATTTTATATTTAGTTACTAAAATAGTTAAATTCATGTTTGTTGTTTTGAGGATGTTTAGTTAATAACTTCAAAACAACAATGGTGTGTTAACCATAGTCAAAGCTTTTATGAGCCCATTACATCTATAAAATTAAACATGTTTTAATAATCATATATAAAAATTATAAAAACTTTTAAAAATATCCATTAAAGGGGTTCATGATGAAATAACCACAACGTTTCATAGTGACAACACATCATACATACACATGAATAAAATTATCATTATCATTAGTTGTATAAAAATATATAAAATAGATCATATTGTAAATTTACATAATTATATATATAATATATATTTCATATTTATTTATTCGTTCCATCCACATTACACTCTTTGTATGGTGGAAATCAAAAATAGATCACATCACTTCATGAAGGTGGTATTTCACACGTACGCATGACTGGTGTTATCAAATTCTAAAGAACGGAATGGGTAAAAATGTATGTAATATATTATCATTATAGAATCATAAATATGTCATAAATATCCTATATATTCATCTGTTTCACAATTTTAACTAACCATATATCTGAGTGATAAAAAATGACACCCAACACTTTATAGAGGTGGTAGTCCACACGAAGGCAAGAAAAATGTAATATTTCTCATAGGATTGAAAAAGGAGATAAAAGTGGGTTATAATATAATCATAATATCCTTTCAGTATATGAAATATACTAATGTTAATATTTTCTTGGTTAATTATTATTTAATGATTTTTGAGTAAAAAATAAACAGGTAATTGGTTGATTAAGGAATATAGCTTCTCCTCAGATATATCGCATTTGGAATACACCTTTTGCCTTCCAGGATAGGGTTTTTGAGAAATCAATGAACAATAGGTTATATGGAGGGATGTTGGGGATCTTTTTGGGTAGGTATTGGAAGAAGTAGAGTGCTCAAAATTTTTGAGGGAACAGAGGATGTCTGCTATTATAATATAGGGGAGTGACATAATTGTAATTATTCAATGTTTTAAAATAATAATATTTCACTATCATGGTAAATTTTCACAGAAACCACTAAAAAAAGATTCTAAGGTGACATGTTGTAACATCTTAGAAAAAAATGGGTCTAAGATGGAGTGGCATGTGACCTCAAGCACATCTCCCCGAACAGAAGATGTTGCCGACTAGAAGTGAGGGTCTTGAGTGTAAGAATGGGGAGACTATAACATCTTCCATAGTTCACAAAAGAAATTATAATAATAAAATAAATAAATAATCATAGAAACACATGTGTAAAATAAATATGAAAATCATGTCATAAAATAAACAAAAAAACTAAACAAGGGTCCAATGTAAGTGGTTAAACTAGTAAATAATAGCAACAACTGAAGCCTCTATTGAACTCTAACTAGAAACGTCTACATCCACTAACTCTAACTGCTCACCTATCAACCATAGGGAAATTTCCCTTTATCAGGTCTCTATTCATGAAGCCTACAATAAAAATAAAATATCTGATTTGGTTAAGAGTACAAGACTCAATAAGAAAAGATCATTAACCATTAAAATCAACGAATAACTATAAAAGTGTGTTTGAATAACATATATGTAATGAAATGGACCCTACCGAGCTATTCTGTTGTCGAAATCAGGTTGTGGTGGTGTTCTTGGGGGTCACAGTGGATTGTTTTTTATGTTTACCAAAAAACCAATTTTCTAATTGTGAGTTAGGGTTCCAGTGAGTGAAGCATCGATGAGTCAGGGCATCGGTGAGTGACAGAATCATTGAGTAAGGGAGTTGGTGTGTCGGAGCATTGGTGAGTCAGGTCCTCAATGATTTAGGTGTCGGTAGGTCATCATGTCGGTAGCTCACTCGTTAGTGGCTCAGTATGTGTAGGTTGCATCGGTGGATGACCCGTCGATGACTCATTTCCTATTTTCCCAGTTTTTCCAGTTTTACCTAGCCACGTCAAAGGGATCTTTGAATGAGAACCTCTCACCTTTTATTCATTTTTAATGCCCTTCTAACCATCTATGAGGAGGGTAATTATATCTCCACCATTTCTGAGGGGAATTTTTAAATTTTCAATATTTCATAACATCCCACAATCTTTGTAATGGCTAGCCTCGTGGTCAAGGACATGAACAAATATTTATGTACATTAGAATAACCACCCTAATTTTTGGATATCGACCTTTCATAAGATGATATATTGTCTTCCTTGGGATATTCTATTTTCTATTGGTGTTCCTAGATACTTTCCCTCTAATGAGTCATGCGCCTGTTCTAGAGCACCCTCCTATTCATTTTTCAATTGAGTTTCCTACTTCTCATGCAACTCCCTTTATGATACAAGAAAGAGTTTTCTTCGCCTTTTGTTCCATGTAGGGACATTCCTTCTTCTCTCCTTTTCATTGTGCATCATTCAGGGTGGGTACACATGTGCCGCATTTTTTTCATAGTTGAATGAAATTATAATGGATTTTACTATATAATATGCTTGTTAAACAAGAGTAATAAATTAGGGGATAAGATGATGTCATACAAATTATCAAAACTCTTATGATGATAATCTAACTATTACAATAATGGGTACGGAATGGAAGATGATGATTTTGATCATTTGTTTTAATTTTTTATGCTTTTTTCACTGTTATGAATTTTGTGACTATTTCTCTTCTAAAAATCATGGTCGTTGGTGTTATTTGATTGCAAAACATGGTTACTATGAAAAAACTGTAAATATCAATCCATTTAGTCATCTAAACATGGTTAAATAAATGGATTACCTAGGATCAAACTTGTTCTATGATCACCCCATTTATTGAAGGAGAAATTAAATAACCTCCTTGGATAAATCTGAATGCACTTGGATTCTTGGTGTGGTGGTGTGATATATTTTTTGGGTTTTATGTTTCTTGTCTGGGTTGTGTGATTCTATTTTTTGTATCCTAGTTATGGGTACAGGGGTGGAAAGAGGGGTTTACCCTATGAGTTTTTTTGGTATTCTTGGGGATCAGGGATTCTGTTTTTGGATGTGTTGTTGTGGGTTTTGTTTGGGTTGGTGCAGGTGGCATGATGGAATCTAAGGTTGAGTGATTGGTTGATTGTGGAATGGATGAACTTGAATGATGTGAGATTGCATTTGGTTGGTTTTATGGCTGTTGAAAAGTGTGGTGTAGTGGTATTGCAATACGATTATGTTTTATTTGTGTAGTTATTTTATGGATCTTGAGAAGTGTCGTGTAGTGGTAATGCAATACAATTATGTGTTATTTGTGCAGTGGGTCTACATCTTGGTCTTGTTTTTTGTGTTGGGCGTGGTTGTGGATGGTAGTTTCTTATATAGTTATTCAATAAATTAAATTAAAATCTTTAATTAATGAATATCATGATGTTAAATGAAAAGTGGTTGGGTTTATGTTTTTTTGTGATTTTTTCTATGGTTGTTCATATATGGGCATTAGTAAAATTGGTTCCATGTGGGCTAGTTTCTTGTTTGAAAACCATATGTTTGGTTGAATGTTTTCTTACCTATATGTATAAGCTATAGTTAATTTTTGATTTATATATATACCTCACACTTCTTGAGAAGTATGTGCCTAAAACCCCTATTTTATGGGGGTGGGTGTCTTTGCAAACATCCTGGTGGGAGGATTAATGGATGGTTACTGACATTCTTCCTCACACTATCTTCCAGATTTTTTTGCTCGAGCATATCTGATTAGCCTGTAATGGCTTGATGTTTACCAAGGCCCAAGATCCTTTGGGTAGGTTTTGTTGTGGCCGGGAGGCCTAGGTGTCTGTGGTATAAGTTTATTTCCTAGGTGTTTTTAGGATGTGTCTCATGTGTTTTCGAGTGAGATGTGTGGGTGTTGTGGCACTAGTGTCGTGGGAAAGGTTTATGTGTGGTTTGTGGCCCATGTGTGTGATAGAAAGTTGTGGAAGTGGACTGAATTCAGGAAGTGTGGTATCATGAAGGCGTTATCCATTAGTAATGAGTAGTTAACCTGATGGAAAGTGGTGTGGGGTACCCCATCATCGATGTTCTATCATTATTACCATACTTGATTTTCATTATTTTGTGAGTGTGCCTTAGTGAGGCTAGGTTGGTTAACATTCCATGTTATGTGTTGTTGGTTTCTGTTATTTTCATAAGGGCATTAGCTTGCTTCTCCAACTTGTGAATGAGTGAATATTATCTTCCTATTGAGGATATGTGTATGCTCACCCTATGTATGTAAAAATATTTTCTGGTTTCTAGGAGGACATTGAGGTCTGTGTTGGACCTTACTAGTTCTTCCATGGGGATTGTTGTTGTCTGCTTCTAAGTCTTGTTTTCTTTTGGTACTATACTTTTGTGTTTTATTGTACCTTGTGGTAGTTTTTTTTAAACATGAATGGGTTGTGTTACTTTTTTAGTTTCTTTTACATAAAATACAGTGGAGTTGTTTTGGATTTACCATATTATCTCCCAATCATGTTTCCTACAAAAATGGTAATGCATTCCATTTGTGTGAGATTCTATACCCTTGGTGCTAGTTACCACCATAGTTCCTATTGAAGGTGGGACTCATTGGTCATTATATCCCCTTCATCTTGAAGAAGGAAGGTTGTGTCACTTTTCTTCCCCTTCCATCATCTTGAAGAAGGAGGGTCATGAAGTAATGGTATCAAAGATCATGGTTGAAATATAGGATGGTGTTTGGATTTAGGCACAGTGATGATTTCATGGGATGGTATGGAAATAGGTTTAGGTTATCATGGTTTGTAGCATAGGCCAGCGAATACCAGAAAAAATAAAAAAATAGGGGTTCCCGTGATACGACGAATGGAAACTCGACCTACCAAACAAATAGGAAAATAGGAAAAGTACATGCATCATAATGACTTATTTTTGTGTGTGTTTTGGGAGTTTTCATAATTTAAAATAAATAAAGGGTTAAAATAACTTCAAAATCACATTCCATACTTTTTAGTCACTGGTGTTCCTTATTTACATTCTCAGCTGTGGCACGTAGATGTTGGCCATGTGTGGTACGAGCAGTGGAGGTCCAAAAGGATGACTTGGTTGATCAATGGAGGGTCGACCGAGAGGAGGTGAATAAATTATTAGAGAAGACCCTTCATGATTTTCAGTAGTATACCCATGGGATTTATAGAGGTAAGATTTCATACATAGAGATGGAGGGATGGCTTGATGAGATATTGATCACCTTTACCTTGATTTGGCCTCCGAGGGAGTATTGGGTTCCTCTTTTAGTGTTCCAGTTGTAGAGACAAACATGTTAGTGGTGGATGATTTACCTTGGGGAGAGGAAGGAGACCGATGTTTCATGAGATGACTTTGAAAATGAGAATCAGGAAGAATTTTTTTCCTCGATGATGAAGGTTGAGAAGAGACAAGAGTTTGTCTTCCTCTTTAAGGGGAGTATGATAGTGAGGGAAATGGGGATAAAGTTCAAGGATCTCCAATGCTTTTCTTCAAACCTCTTACTGAATGAGGAGTATCAGGTGAGATTCTTGGAGGAGGCTCTTCGACATTCTATCCAGTATGTAGTTACTCTCTCCACTCTACCAATGTACTTAGAGTATCATAAGATGAATGAAGCAGTGGAAAGGATGAACTCATGGTGAGTTATACCGTGAGAGGGGAGACTATCAAGTTTTTCAAAAGGGAAGGTATTCAGTAGTAGATCTCCAGCGTCAGGTATTTCTAGGATTCAACTAGTTTGGTGTAAGTGTCAACAATTTCTGTTATTACCTTGTGGTCCTCTCTCTAACCCCATGGGCCCAAGAACAAGGTGTTTCTCTTTTGAATGGCAAGGGAAGATCTAGATTCATTTCCCAGTTCAAGGTTAGCATTGTGGAGGTGGGAAGGTTTAGTTTCCTCCTCAGCTGCAATAGATACCCACAAGGCCATTCCAGAAGCAGAATCACACTTATGCTCCTCCAATGGTAGACAATGTGAGAGGAGGATATCCTCATGGTGCTTCTCAAGGACCACAAATAGGGCATGGTCATGGAGGTGGCCGACATCTGAGTAGCGGAGGAGCCAGTTCGGGGAAGTTTCATACTGCAGAGGTAGTGGTTCTGGTGGGGATAGATGTCATTTGAGGTACAATCAGTCTGTTTAGTACTCTCATATGTACCTTTTTTTATTAGGGATAATCACACTTCTTTGTTTCGCCCAATCTATCTCATGCTTTGGGATAAGACATAGAGAGACATTTTGTTCCCCTTATGTTGATTATTCCAGTCAAATGCTAGACGAGCTGGATTGATGTTTGTTGGGGATGCTTACTGATGTCGGGGCCACATCAGTAGAGTGGGGATCCTATTTTCTTACAGATGAAATAGTATGATGTCCTAATATGAATCGACTATTTTTTTTTGCATTCTTTTATCAACTGCTTCCGTATAAGAGTCTTGTTTTTAGATGTGGATGGAATGCATGTCCCATTATTTGGTAAGAAGAGTTTTTAGATGTGCGGGCTATGTGGAGCCTCTTCTATCTGTGTTAGCAATGATGTTTTTGGGATCGATGGATACAAGGATTGTGGTGGTTCTGGGGGTTGTTGGGGGAGTTCTTGAAATTCTTCTTGGAGGAGGTTTTTGTATTAACCCCTTGACATGATTTTGAGTTCATGATAGACTTCACAACCTAGTGATTTACCAATTTTGATGGCTCTTTATTGGATGACGCCTTCTATGTTGTGGGAGTTGTGGATTTAGATAGAAGATCTGATGGATAAGTGTTGTATCTGGCCTAGTATGAAACAGTGGGGTGCTCCATTCATGTTTATAATGAATGAGGATTGTGGTCTGAGGCTATGCATCGACTATTGGAGACTGAATTAGGTAACATTCAAGAACTATTACCCCATCCCAAGCATAGAATACCATTTATAATGTATGAGTGGAGAATGTTGGTTCTCTAATATCGATATGTTTTTCAGATTTCACCAGTTGAGGGTGAAGGAGGGTGACATCTTGAAGAATGCTTTCAGGTGTAGGTATGGGCACTTCATGTTTTTTTATCTTGTTTAGTGTCATGAACATGCTTGGCTTCTCCATTGGGCTCATGAACTCTATATTCCATGAGTTTCTGGACAGGTTTGTCATCATGTTCATCAAAAAAATATTTTTTTTACTAATGATCAGAGGAGGAGAACGCCGAGCATATGGGGACTCTCTTGCAGGTTCTTCAACACCACTATATCTTTTGTAAGTGGTCCATGTTAATGTTCTTAACGTTCAAGGTGAGTTTCCTCGGCCATGTGGAGCGTCAGTAGGGGATAATAGTGTACCTAAAAATGGTCGATGCAGTTGTTACATAGGAATCAAAAATGAATGTGGAAGAGGCTCATAGCTTCCTAGGTCTAGTAGGATATTACTGGGTGTTCGTACTCCACTTCTCTCAAGTTACATATTCATTGATAGCTTTGACCTGGAAGGACTAGGCCTTTGTTTTGGGTGAGAAGTGTTATGAAGATTTCATCTATCTGAAGGGGATGTTGGCCAATGCTCCAATTCTCTGGCTACCGATGGAAGGGGTGTTGTTCATGGTTTTGTTATACTTCCATCCTTCATTAGGGGTGTTTTCTATTGTAGTAGTGAACAGTGATCTATCATGTGTCTAGGATTTTATTCCCCTAGAAAAGTAAATATTCCACCCATGATATGGATCTTGTAGTGGTCATGTTTTCACTAATTTTGTGGTAGAATAACCATAGCAGGGAGTGCTTTATGGTCTTCACAGATCACAAAATCTTGATGTATATCTATTCCCAATGAGACCTGAAATTGTGGTAGAGTTGGTGGATAGAGTTTCTCTATGATTATGACTTCATGATATCCTACACCTTAGGGAAGGGGAATTATGTGGATAATTAATTGATTAGGAATTTTTATGGTGAAGTGGTTTGAGAATATACAGACACTTGGAAGGCGATGGAAGAGTTGTCTTCCCAGTACATGAATGTAGGCATTGATAGTGGAAGAGAGAATCTATTTCAGATGATAGTGCATCATTTTTTTAGTTTTGCAGGTGGAGGTGTCTTAGGGGGGAGACTAGGAGGCTGAGGTGAGGCATGATCACTTTGACCAAGGTGATGCTTTGGATGATCGGTCGGTCGATGTTCAAAATCTGATGATGTTCTATGGAAAGGTGTTCTTCCTAGTGGAGATATAGAAGGTAGTTCTCTATGAGTTCAATATCTCACCCCAAGAGTTAAACCGATGATTTTCCATGATTTAGTGAGTCTTGTGTGAACAATTCTGGTGGATTGGGGTGAAATGGGCTATGGTAGAGTTTGTGGAAAGGTTCTTGGTGTGTTCGCAGGTGAAGGTTGAGAACCGTGTTTTGGATGGTCTATTGTAACTCTTAGATTTCCCCGTGTGGAAGTGGGGTGACAAATCAATGTATTTCTTCTTATAGCTATCTGGGGATCATGGAGGTTTTGATGCTATTTGGGTGGTGGTGGATCAGTTGATGAAATAGGCTCACTTCCAGGTGATCATGGAGTTGAGCAAAGTGGATTCCTTGGTAAGGAGGTATGTAGATGAGGTGGTGTGGCTATATGGGGTTATGAGATCGATTATCCAAGATTGGGAGGCAGTGTTTACCTCATGAGTCTGGAGGGTTTTACAAAATGCTCTCGGCACCCAGCTATGCATTAGCACTGCATTCCATCCTAATATGGATGGGTAGAAGGAGTATACCATCTAGACACTAGAGGATATATTTCGGGCATATGTATTTCACATTGGATGATCATGGGTATGACACTTTCCACTGGTATAATTTTCCTAGAATAATAGCTATCACTCCACAGTGGGCATGTCTCCGTTCGAATCCTTGTATAGAAGGTGATGTTAATATCCTTTGTGTCAGAAGAAGGTTGGAGAGGCATATGTACATAGTACAGATATGGTATAGAGTAGGACAGAAAAGGATCATATCATTCATCAGAGGATAAAGGCGGCTCATGATAGGAATAATTTGTATTCATAGCACAAGAAAAGTCCCTTGGTGTTTGAGGTTGGGAGCATGGGTTTTTGAAGGTTTCCCCTCGATGTGGGAAACATAGATTTAGTATGGAAGTATGATCTCTCATACGTTCATCAGAACTTTTGACGTGTTGGGATGAGTTGTTGAGGTTTTATAACATCTTGCATTGCCACCATGGCTGGATAGAATCCACAAAATCTTTCATGTATCCCAACATTATCTATATCTACATAATGACTCCAATGTCATTGACTGGGGAGAGTTGGATTTCAAGAATGAAAATACATTCGTGGAGTGTCAAGTGGAGATCTAGGACATGATGAGAATTTTCATCATGGAAGGACCATCCCTTTGGTTCATGTGTTGTAGAGGCATGGTGTCCTTGATGAGAGTACATGGGATCGATAATCGAAGAAGCTTGGCCAGTACCAAGAGTTGTTTTGATTTTTTCTTGGGTGATTTTCTTATGATGTAATTCATGACCTTGTTTTCTATGAGATGAGTTGTTCCATTTTATCTAATGTGTGTAAAATTTCTTGAAATGTGATGAGGGTACGACCTCATACCTAATCAAGACACATTAACGCATATGAAATTAAACCTGTGCGGGCGAGTCAGTGTCACCCAAAGAAAGCAATATCATGAAATGGGGGAAATAATTCCCTAACCAATATGTCTGGAAAGTGTGGACATTGTTGTTTTTGTGGTTGTATGGGGAATTATATGTTAGGATGGTGTTTTAGTATATCAAGGTTTTCACTCTAGTTTTTGAACATCTCATTGTGGTTTATCCCTTAAAGGTATCTTGTGGGGTGGGTGTTCAGACTCCTCTTCCTTCTAGGTTTGGTTTTATATTCTCAAGGATGAAAATAGTTTGAGAAGAATCAGATGTATTGACCTGGACACTTTTTGGCCATTCATTTGTATAAATCCAGTGTCAGTGAAGTTCTTGGGGGTCATAGTGTCTTGTTTTTGATGATTAACAAAAAAAATCAAGTTTTCCAATGGTCATTCTGAGTGTCGGTGAGTCAGTGAGTTTGGGAATCTGTTAGTCGGGGCGTCACTATGTTAGGGATATAATTAGTTACGCAATGGTAGGTTGTCTCATCGGTATCTCACCCGTCAGTGGCTCAGCATTGGAAGGTTGCATCGGTGGCTCACCCGTCGGTGAGTCACTTCCAGTTTTCCTAGTTTTTCTAGTTTTCCCAACCACGTCAAAAGGATCTTTAAATGATATCTTATCAATGCTTAACAATTTCTAATTCCCTTCTCACAATCTCTATGAAGAATAATTATATATCCACCATTTCCATGGGGAATTATTAATTTCTCAATATCTTCTAACATCCTGAAATATTTTTAATGACCTAGATATGTGGTCAAGGACACTAACCAATTTTCCAATACAATGGCATTGTCTCCCTAATTTTAGAATTTGGCCTTTCCATAAGACAATATCTTCTGTTCCTTATACCCTTTTATTGTCTTTTCGTGTTCCTAGAGCCTTCCCGTCTAGGAATTGTTGGATCGAATAGTAGATATATTTGTCTATTAGATGGAACAATACAAGAGGGGGGGGGGTGAATTGTAGGTTTAAAAACCTTTGAGTTTTTGCAACAAAGAGATTAGTTTAAATGATCTTAAACCAACACAAATATAAACACCCAAAATTGTATTGAATATAAAAGGTATGATGTAATGTAATACTAATGTAAAGTAAAACAATTGTATTCAAGGTGAACACAATAATCAGAGCAATACAAAGATGAATGATTCTACCTTAAAGCGTATAGAATCAATCAATACAAAAAGTAATAGAATGATTGGAATTGAAACAATTACAATTGAAAATGTAAAGAAGAAAGGAAACAATATAAATCCCTTTCTAATACAAGTAACAGCAGAAATGTAAAAGTATTACAATTCTTTTAACCCAAAGAGAAGGGTTATCCTTTCACCTAGGATAAAAGGTCTGTCTCACCAATACCTTGGTGAGCCCTCGATACGATGATCGGCACGTCTATCTGCCTATCCCTGGAAGCCCTCGATACGATGATCGGCACGTCTGTCTGCCTATCCCTGGCAGCCCTCGATATGATGATCGGAACGTCTGTCTGCCTATCCCCGACAGCCCTCGATTTTGTAGGTAATCGGCACCTCTGTCTTTCAATTACTTGAAAGCCCTCGATACGATGATCGGACACACAAGGCTGATGAGAGAAGTCACAGTGTCTCTCTCTAGAATCTTGGTAGTTCACAGAGTCTCTTCATTCGTTCTCTTCGTTCATCGTCGTTCTCTCAGCTTCAAATGACCTCCTATTTATAGGCTTTGGGTTCCAACGGTCATATTGCCTCCAACGGTCATATTGAAACAGAAAGCACGACATCGTTTTGATTAGTTTGTAACTAACTCAACGACATCGTTTTGTTAGGACAAGAGATATATTGAAATGAAAAACATAAGTACGATTCATATGCAGGGAGAGTTTTTGACAAAGTACCAAAACAAATAATGATCATCTGAATAGCAGAGTCAGTAAGATACGATTGACAGAGTAAGTATGATACGATTGACAGAGTTAATACGATACGATAGACAGAGTCAGTACGATATGATTGACAGAGTCAGTACGATACGATTTGATCGGTACGATCAACATCGTACGATACGATAAACATGATAAAAGAAAATTGTAATTTACAAACATATGATAGAATACATTTGGGATTTCCAAAATATGATATAGAAGTCAAAAGAAGACTTTTGACTTAACAATCTCCCCCTTTTTGGAAAGCACAACACACAAAGTAAATGTAACAGGAAATACTTATCTCCCCCTGAGTTATTGAAAACTCTTCTGAATAAGAAATTGAATACAACTAACTCCCCCTTAGGTATGGACTTTCCTAAGGATTGTATTCATAGATTTTCCTTAAGAGCATTTTAAAGCATTCTCCCCCTTTATAAAACATTCTCCCCCTTTATAAAACATTCTCCCCTTTGTAAACATTCTCCCCCTTTGTAAAAATTCTCCCCCTTTGTGATTTACAAAAAGAAAGGAGTAATCTTGAATTCCCTGAAAGAGTTAGTGAAGCAATACAAGACAAAAGATAAAAGAAAAGGATCATAAGAGTTATTACAAAACAAAGACAAGTTCCTAAAGAAACAAATACAACAATCATTTGTTTTCTCTTTCCTTCTCCTTCTTTATAAGCTCATGAAGAACAACTTTCATCTTCTTGATCTCCTTCTTGTCTTCATGAATTTGATTCACCATGAGTTTTGAGAAGCTCTTGTTGATCCGCAAAAATCTGATCTTGATTTATGATGGTCTCCTCCTGGACTCTGATTACTTCTTCAAGGGTATCAATCCGGTTTTTCAAATTCTTGTTGTCTTTGGATAACACAGAATTTTGATTCTTCAGTAAAACCATTTCATCTTTGAAAGATGAAACCTTCAAGAATTCAGATTGGAAAACATTCTTTCTTTCTTGCAAGTCTTTCACTGAAGGAACATCGGCTCTTTGAGAAGACAAAAGATTCAGCCTTTCAATCGTTTCTCTATCAATCTTGTTGAAAGCAATTGCAAGCTCATTTGATAACCTCCATATATCTTCAATAGCTATTTCATGATCATTGATTGAGCTCTCTGTTTTGTACGACCACTTGGTCATCTTATTACAAGCCTTCTTATGATCAACCGAGCTTTCTGAAAGAACTTTCAAATCGTCTTATACTTACAAAACTTTCTTCCTTAATTCTTTTACAGAGCCAAACTTCTTCCTTTGATTTTCAGTAATAAAATCAATCTTCCCTTCCAGCCTCGGGAAATAAGGAATGGTTTTCTCCACCATTCTCAAAACTTGAACAATGTAATCACCCTTCTTGAGAGAGATTGTTTTCTCTGAATCAGTATCCTCATCATACGATGGTAGTTCATACGATTTGCTTGAGTCAACAACTGGTTGTTTCCCTTTCGCTTTTTCTTTCTGTTTTCTTTCTTCTTCCACTTTTTCACTAATGAAAACAACTTTATCAGAATGAGAAGATTGATTACCATGCCTTTCTTGAAAAGACATTCTGTCCGGAGATTGTGCTTGATCGGCATGAAGGATTTGTTGAACACCTTCACTCGGCTTTTGAACCGATTCCTCTCTACTCTTCTTTGAGTTTTGAAGAAATTCTAAAAGAAAGCCTCCTCCTTCTTCTTCTTCTTCTATTTCTTCCATCACTTGTTTTCCTTTTTCTTTCTCAGGAAGACTCTGTACGATGGGCTCTTGGTGCACTTCTTCAGTTAGTTGAGCACTAGCATCTTCAACTGCTTTCAAGACTTTAGAGACATCAAAGTCCTGAGCCTTCCTTTTTAAAAGAACCTTCTTTTTCTTTTCAGCCTGAAGGGTTTCTTCTACCCTTATTCTTTTTGCAAAATCCTTAGCAGGGTCAAGACCAAACTTCGGATCACCTTCTTTTCTCTGTTCCTTATCTTTTCTCCATTTTGATACAACCTCATTACTGTACCTTGGCTTCTTCTTCGGCTTCGAACTGGTTTGCGGATCAGACTTTTGAGTAACACCGGTGGATTGAATTTCCTTGGCTGGCATAGGTGCCGATTGATTCTGAGCCAATTCAGCTTCTACATCTCTAACAAAAAGTTTTGAATTTGAATCAAAAAAAACATTCAGCTTTTTCATCGTACTCTTACTAATCCAAGATGGCCTCAAATCCATGGTTTTCCTTTCAAAGGAATCTTACAAAACTTCATACTTTCAAAAATGAACTTCGTAAGGATGGCTGGATACATAATCATCGGGGACATAATCCCTCCTGTCTTGACATTCTTGATGGTTTCAAAAATATACCCCATGAGATTAACTTTTCTCATATTTACAAGATAGTCGAGCATGAATATATCAGAAACTTTAAGAGTTTCTCTATCCCCTTTCCTTGGGATAAGAAATCCTTGCATCCATAAAGTGACAAAACGATTGTCCGGTGAACGATCAGACACTTTCCTCTTTTCCTCATTAATAAGAAACAAAGTCTTTTCAGCATTTTCTCTATTAAACGTACCAACTTCCTCTAGTAGTTTGTAAGATGGAAAAAAAGTATCTCCTTCTATAGAAACATTCAGAAAATGTGCCTCTTGTTTCACAGACATAGATAATTTTCTATCGTACACAGCGAAGTTTATAGTCATATCTTTATCGAAAGAAACGGTTTTGTAAAACTGACAAACTTCATCAAAAATAACTGGATCATGAATATCAGGCTTTTCAACACACAAATGTTCCCATCCTTGAAACAAAATGATCCTCCTGATTGTAGAATCATACGTATCGAAAAAGTCTCGGGATACTAACCTTTCTCTGTTAAAGTCTTTCTTTGTAAAAGTCTTTGAAGACATTTCGGTGGGAGTGTTAGCAGAGGATTGAGACATAAAGTTGATGTCGATTGAGAAGATCGTACGATGATATATAGCTAGTGGAGCAGAGTTGCGCCTCAAATCCTGAAAAAGCAATGTGGGTTTGGGGAGGGGAGGGGGGTATTTATAGGCGATAAAGAGATGACCGTTGATATTATACGGTCGAAAAAGGGTGACCGTTGATATTCTACGGTCAAGATTAGATAAATCCAGATCAATGGTTAGGATTAAAACAATGAAAGAAAATTTTAAAAAAAATGAGAAAAAAAAACCTGTCGGAGAACATAAGGTGATTGTTGGTTTTGGTAAAAATCAAAAGAAAATACAATCATAAGAAAAAAATATCATGATGCCGATAGAAAACAAAGTCATTACTATGATCGGACTGTACGATGGAAAATAATCCTGTTACCATGAACTGACAGTACGATGGAAAACAATCTCAATACCATCATCGGTCGATACAAAACTATTGAATGATACGATGGAAAAGAAATTCAATACTATCATCGGTCGATACAATAATATTGATTGATTGGTACGATGGAAAAGAATTTCAATACCATCATCGGTCGATTCAAAACTATTGAATGATACGATGGAAAAGAATTTCAATAATATCATCGGTCGATTCAAAACTATTGAATGATACGATGGAAAAGAATTTCAATACTATCATCGGTCGATACAATACCAAGATTGATTGGTACGATGGAAAAGAAATTCAATACCATCATCGGTCGATACGATGGAAAAGAATTTGAATACCATCATCGGTCGATAGTAAATGATACTATAAAACTGTCAATACGATAAACAGAAAACAAAATGAATGAAATGATAAAACTGTCAATACGATAAACAGAAAAACTAAAATTGTCAATACGATAAACAGAAAACTAAAATTTTCAATACGATAAACAGAAAACTAAAATTGTCAATACGATAAACAGAAAACTAAAATTGTCAATACGATAAACAGAAAACTAAAATTGTCAATACGATAAACAGGGAAAAAATAAACAATCCAAAGAGTAAATAGTTAAAGAACATAAGATAAAATAAACATAAAGACAGAAAGAAATGTCCTCCCCCTTTCTACGAGGAGTTTCTTACTATTAGGAGAGATTTAAAACAGGAAGTAGATATGAATGATTACTTTAATGTAATCATTCCTAGCTTCTGTTTTATAAATTCAAATCTATCGGAAGGAAAAGGTTTTGTAAAAATGTCAGCAAGTTGTTCTTGCGTTCCGATGAATTGTAAAATAATATCTCCTTTCTGTGTCTGATCCCTACGAAAGTGATGCCTAACATATATGTGTTTTGAACGAGAGTGATGTGCTGGGTTTTTACTAAGATCTATGGCACTTGTATTATCACAAAGAATTTGAGTTTTGGAGAAACTCAAACCATAGTCAGTGAGTGTGTGCTGCATCTACAATACTTGAGCACAACAACTTCCAGCTGCTACATATTCATCTTCAGCAGTGGAGAGTGCTACTGAGTGTTGTTTCTTGCAGGACCAAGAAACCAAAGAGTCTCCTAAGAAATGACATGTTCCAGATGTACTTTTTCTATCCATTCTACAACCACCAAAGTCAGCATCTGAAAAGCTTTTTAAAACAAAATCATTTCCAGAAGAGTAGAAAAGGCCTAAATCCATAGTGTCTTTTAAATACCGAAAGATTCTCTTTACGGATTTTAAGTGAGACTCTTTTGGATTAGATTGATATCTTGCACATAAGCATACAGAAAACATCAAGTCGGGTCGACTAGCTGTCAAGTATAGCAAACTCCCTATCATACCTCTAAAAATTGTTTGATCTTCTGGTTTCCCAGTTTCAACAAGATCAAGAGTATTTGAGGTACCAATTGGGGTGCTAATACTTTTAGTTTTGTCAAATCCATACTTTTTGAGTAAGTATTTAATATACTTATGTTGAGATATATAAGTTCCTTCTGGTTTTTGAGAAATTTGAAAACCTAGAAAGAATGTTAACTCACCCATCATACTCATTTCAAACTCAGATTTCATTAAGTTTGCAAAAGAATCGGTTAAAGATTTCTGAGTTGATCCAAATATGATGTCATCAACATAGATTTGGACATCCAAAACATTTTTGTTTTCCATTTTGATAAAAAGAGTTGGATCTGCTGTACCTTTTGTATAATTGTGTTGTAAAAGAAATCATGTGAGTCTATCATACCATGCTCTAGGGGCTTGTTTAAGACCATATAGAGCCTTGGTAAGTTTAAAAACATGATCAGGATGTTTTGGGTCTTGAAAACCAGGAGGTTGTTCGACAAAAACTTCTTCTTGAACAAAACCATTTAGAAAAGCGCATTTGACATCCATTTGAAATAGTTTGAAATTGAAATATGCTGCGAAGGCTAATAGAATACGAATAGATTCAAGTCTAGCTACAGGAGCATATGTTTCTTCATATTCTATTCCCTCTTGTTGATTATAGCCTTTAGCAACAAGTCTTGCTTTATTTCTTACAATGATTCCATTTTCATCACACTTGTTTCTGAAAACCCATTTTACACCAATCACAGTTGTTTCTTTAGGTCTTTCAACTAAAGTCCAGACTTGATTCCTTTCAAATTCATTTAGTTCATCCTGCATTACTTTGATCCAATCATCATCACCTAAGGCCTCACTTGGACTTTTAGGTTCAAATTGGGAAAGAAAAGAAAGATGTTCTATTTCATTTCTTAAGGAATTTCTGGTCCTTATAGGTTGATTTATATCACCAATGATGTTATCACTGGGATGATTCCTAAGAAACAATTGATTTGGGTTTTGTAAAACCTGTTCATCTACATATGGTAGAAAATCTTCTGTGGTAAATGTTTCAGGAATACTTTCTTGAAAATTTTCCTTATCAGAATGTTCATCTAATAAAGGTTGATAAACATTTTTGGAAAACACATCTGAGGATGTAGGATTGGGTTGGTTGAAAACAAAAGGGTTAGTTTCATCGAATTTTACATGTACTGTTTCTTCAACAGTACATGTGTTTTTATTGAAAACTCTATAAGCCTTAGAGGTTGTAGAATAGCCTAGAAAGATTCCTTCATCAGATTTTGGTGCAAATTTGTGTAGATTGTCTTTTGTATTCAGAATGAATACTTTGCATCCAAAAACTTTGAAGTATGAAACTTTAGGTTTTCGGCAAGTCCATAATTCGTAAGGGGTTTTATTAAGAAATGGTCTAGTTAAAACACGATTTATAGTATAACAGGAAGTACTAACAGCTTCAGCCCAAAAGTGCTTAGAAATCGAGTATTCACTCAACATTGTTCGAGTCATTTCCTAAAGAATATGATTTCTTCTTTCAACAACCCCATTTTACCGAGGAGTTCTTGGAGCTGGGAAATTGTGAGTAATACCTTTCTTACTACAAAAAGTTTCAAAATCTGAGTTTTGAAATTCACCACCATGATCACTATGAATATTTATCAATGGTAGGTTTTTCTCATTTTTAACTTGGGCTCTAAAAGTTTTGAAATAGGAAAAGGCTTCAGATTTCTTTGTGAGAAAGTAGACCCATGTAAATCTAGTAAAGTCATCAACTAAAAAAAATACATAGTATTTGCCTCCAATGCTTCCAGATTGTGAAGGACCAAACAGATCCATATGCACAAGCTGTAATGAATTAGAAGTTGAAACTTCATTAATTGGTTTAAAGCTAGTTTTATGTTGCTTGCCAAATTGACAAGAATCACAGACTTTTGAAGAATCATATCTAAGGTCCGGTAGCCCTTTTACAAGTCCTTTCTTTAAGAGTTTTCTTAGGTTTCTCAAATTACAGTGTCCTGGTCTCCTATTCCATAGCCACGATTGGTCTTCTATTACACTTAAACAAGGTATGTTTTGGTTCCTAAGGTCTTCTAAGTTAATAGTGTAAACATTCTCTTGCCTATGGGAAGATAGAATGAATTTATCCTCGGAATTGTGAACTAGACACTTATCATTTCTAAAATTTACAAGGTAACCTTCATCACATAAATGACTTATGCTGATGAGATTGTGCCTAAGACCTTTAACAAACAAAACATTTGAAATAAGAACTTTTCCAAGAAAAACGATATTACCTATACCAACAATCTTTCCTTGAGCATTATCTCCGAAGGTATCTTTTCCATCTTTTGTTTTGATAACCTTTTCAAAGAAATATTTGTTTCCAGTCATATGTTGAGAACAACCACTATCCATGTACCAAATGTTCTTATTGATACACATCTCGTTTTCCTGAAAAAGAAACAATTAGATTTTCAGAATCCAAACTTGTTTGGATCCAGAAGGGTTAGATAAAAGAATTTTAGGAATCCACATTTGTTTTGCAAAATGAGCTTTATGAAATCCTAAGGATTGAGTTTTGTTAAGAGAACAATCTCTTCTCCAATGTCCACCACATTGACACTTAGAACAGAAAATGGTTTTTTGAGGAACAAAATAGTTATTGCTAAAAATAGGTTTGGAATAAGTATAACCAAGACCAGAACGATTTCTCAATGGTCTAATTTGAGAATACATCCTATCAAAGTTTTCTTTTCCATGAGTAAAATTTGACAAACACTTTTTCAAAGATAAAATCTCTGACTTTAGTTTTAAAACCAAATTCTTGTTTTCTAAAACATTTGAATTTGAACTAGAGTTAGATTCTAAAATATTTTTCTTTGAAATTACAGTTTCAAGATCCTTAGAAAGTTTATCCTTATCAGATTTAACTTTCTCAAGGGTTTTTAAAATACTTTCAAAATCAGAAGTTTTCACATCAAGTTCTTTAGAAAGATCTGATACTTCTTTAGTCAAAATAGAAATTCTAGAATTTTTTTTTTCAAATCTCTTTTTGAGTTTAGAATTTTCATTTTCAAGTAACTTAGCAAATCTAGAGACTTCTTCAAAAGAAGGTAAAGTATCATCTTCTGATGATGAGGGTTCATCATTTGAAGATTCATAATATCTATTATCAACATAATTTGCATTTAAAGAGACATTTGTAACAGCTTCAGCATTATGTACCTTAGCCATGAGACAATGATCTTCGATTGGTAGTCTGGCTAGAAGTCCAATATTTCTTTGTCCTGATGTCTCATATTCTGAAGAATCATTTGAGGAATCACTACCACTTGCACTCCACGTATCATTTTCTTTCATGCCATTCTTTGTCTTATAAAACCTTTTCCTGTTTCTTTCAGAGTGTTTCTCTTTTCTCTCTTTCCTCTTCAGTAAAGGACAATCAGGCCTTATATGTCCTGCTTTCTTGCATTCATAACAAGTTACCTCTGAATCTTTCCTATATTTCCTGTCTTTCTTTTTGAATCTATATTGAAAATCTTTCTTTCCCACAATCTTGTTCATCCTTCGAGCAAGATTGGCTAACTCATTATCCGAAAGATTACAATCACTTGAATCAGATATAACAACTTTCTTGGATTTAGACCTTATAAGCCTTTCAGGTGTTTTAGCTTTAGATGCAAAATCTACACTTCCATTCCCATTCTTCTTCTTATTAAAATCAGCATCTCTCTTAATTCTTGTCTCATGCTGTAGAAGAGTTCCAAAGAGTTCATCAAGAGTAATCTGAGAAACTTTTCTATTTTCATCAATAGCTGTCCTTTTCGACTCCCATTCATTTGGCATAATATCTATAATCTTATCAACAAGAGCTTCATCATCAAGTCTTTTTTTTCCCATAGATTGTAAGCTGTTGACAATTGTCATAAACCTTTGTTGCACTTTACATACAGGTTCTCCATAAGGAAAAACAAATCCATGATACTCTGCTCGAAGCATTACTCTCCTTGTTTCTATAAATTTGGATGTACCAAAATGAGTGACTTCTAATTTCTTCCAAATACAGTTGGCTGCTTCACATGAAGATATCTGACTATATATATTCCTAGTCATAGAGCATAATAAAGTATTGCGTACCTTGTAATTCAGTTGATATTCTTGTTTCTCTTGGTTGGTGAAAGTGCTAACTTCTTTGTCAGGAATTTTGTAACCCCCAGTAAGCATAATAAAATTTTCTACACCAGTATTGATGACGAATGTCTTCATACGATCTCTCCAATACTCATAATCATTCCCATCAAAGATGGGTGGTCTAGAAGGATTCAGATTATCTATTGATCCGATATTTATTCCTGCCATCTAATATAACAAAAACAACTTTTCCACTCCACACGTTAGTGTAGTAAGTATTCAAGATAGTAATAAGAAGTAAAGCTAGTAATACAAATCAGTGGAAAACCTCCTCTGATACCAATTGTTGGATCGAATAGTAGATATATTTGTCTATTAGATGGAACAATACAAGAGGGGGGGGGGTGAATTGTAGGTTTAAAAACCTTTGAGTTTTTGCAACAAAGAGATTAGTTTAAATGATCTTAAACCAATAAAAATATAAACACCCACAATTGTATTGAATATAAAAGGTATGATGTAATGTAATACTAATGTAAAGTAAAACAATTGTATTCAAGGTGAACACAATAATCAGAGCAATACAAAGATGAATGATTCTACCTTAAAGCGTATAGAATCGATCTATACAAAAAGTAATAGAATGATTGTAATTGAAACAATTACAATTGAAAATGTAAAGAAGAAAGGAAACAATACAAATCCCTTTCTAATACAAGTAATAGCGGAAATGTAAAAGTATTACAATTATTTTGACCCAAAGAGAAGGGTTATCCTTTCACCTAGGATAAAAGGTCTGTCTCACCAATACCTTGGTGAGACCTCGATACGATGATCGGCACATCTGTCTGCCTATCCCTGGCAGCCCTCGATACGATGATCGACACGTCTGTCTGCCTATCCCTGGAAGCCCTCGATACGATGATTGGCACGTCTGTCTGCATATCCCCGACAGCCCTCGATTTTGTAGGTAATCGGCACCTCTGTCTTTAAATTACTTGAGAGACCTCGATATGATGATCGGACGCACAAGGCTGATGAGAGAAGTCACAGTGTCTCTCTCTACAATCTTGGTAGTTAACAGAGTCTCTTCATTCGTTCTCTTCGTTCATCGTCGTTCTCTCAGCTTCAAATGACCTCCTATTTATAGGCTTTGGGTTCCAACGGTCATATTGCCTCCAACGGTCATATTGAAACAGAAAGCACAACATCGTTTTGATTAGTTTGTAACTAACTCAACGACATAGTTTTGTTAGGACAAGAGATACATAGAAATGAAAAACATAAGTACGATTCATATGCAGAGAGAGTTTTTGACAAGGTACCAAAACAAATAATGATCATCTGAATAGCAGAGTCAGTACGATATGATTGACAGAGTCAGTACAATACGATTGACAGAGTCAATACGATACGATTGACAGAGTCAGCACGATACGATTGACAAAGTCAGTACGATACGATTTGATCGGTACGATCAACATCGTACGATACGATAAACATGATAAAAGACAATTGTAATTTACAAACATATGATAGAATACATTTGTGATTTCCAAAATATGATATAGAAGTCAAAAGAAGACTTTTGACTTAACAGGAAATTCATGTTCCTGTGTTAGATCCATCTCCCCTTTAGTTTTCCTTGGAGTCTACTACTGCTTATGCAACCCCCTTTTTGGCATAAGAAGGTGTTTTGGACACTTTTTGTTCCATTTAGGGATTTTCCTTCATCATCCCATTTCATTGAGCATCATGTAGGGTGGTTATACTTATGTCTCCTATTGATCATAGTTTAAACAAATTTTAAATGGTGTTATGAAATAATCTTCTTGTTAAAAAATAGCAATATATGTGGGAGGAAGATGATGGAAACCGAATTATAAAATCTGTTATGAAGATAAGAAGACTATTAGGATAACCAGTAGGGAATTGAATATGATGATGTTGATCATTTGATTTCATTTTTTCTCATTTGTTATCCTTTTTTCCATATTATGAATTGTTGTGTCTATATTCCTTCTAAAAATCAAGGCCTTTGGTGGTCTTTGTTTGTACACCCTATTTGAATAACCTGAAAATATCAATCCATTCAATCACATACACTTGGTTAAATAAAAGGATTCCCCAGAATCAACCATGTACTATGATCACCCAAGTTATTCAATATGAAATTAAACAACCTCGTTGGCTAAATATTAATGCACATGGCTTATTTTTGTGGATGTGTGTTGTGTTTTTTTGGTTTTTATGTGTCTTGTGTGGGTTTTGTGATGTAGATGTCAGTATCCTGGTTACAGGTACATGGGTGGACAAAGCAATTAGGCTAATGAGTTGGTTTAGTATCCTTGTACAATGGGGATACTATTCTTATATTGTGGATATGGGTTGTGCTTGGGGTGGTGTAGGAGGCATGATGGAATATCAGGTTGAGATTTTGGTTGATTGTTGAATTGATGAACATTGTGGAAGTTGGAATACATTTATTTTATGTTATATCCATCGAGTAGTGTGTTGTATTGGGACTGCAATCTTGTTATGAGTTTTTTGTGTAGTGGGAATACAACATGGTTTTTCATTTAGTGTTTTGTATTGTTGGGGATGTTAGATGCCTAGGTAGTGATGGAATAAATTAAAGTTAACTCCTTAATTAAATAATGTAATGTTGTTAAATGAAAAGTAGTTGGGTTTTTGTTTATCCTATAGGTGTTTATGTGGTTGTGCATATAGGGGTAGCATAAAAAGTTATTCCATGTGGGATGCTTGTTTGTTTGAAACCCATAGGTTTGGCCAAGAGTTTTCACAACTATATGTATAAACTTTAGTTCCTTCTAATTTATATACACACCCCTCCCTTGTTGAGCACTATATGATGAACACCCAAATTTTGTAGGGGTGGGTTTATTTCCCAAAACCACAATGGAAGGATGGATGACTTTTTACAGACTTTATTCCTGGAACCATCCTCTAAATTTTACCACTCGAGCATATCTGGGAAGGCTGTTACAGATTGAGGTTTACGATGGCCCCTGATCATTTAGGAAGGTTGTGTTTCTGATGGGAGGCCAAGGTGTCTACATGCTAGATTTGTTTCCTTGTTGTCTTTGGGATGAGGGTTGTGTATTTTCTAGTAAAAAATGTGTTTTTTGTGGCCTAGGTATTTACATGTAGGGTTTGTGTGTGTTTTTTGGGTCTAGGTATGTGCGGGTAGGATGTGGCGGTGGGACTTCATTTGGGAAAAGAAGTAGCATCAAGACGTCATCCATTAGGAATGAGTTGTTAACCCAGGGGAATGTGTTGTGGGGTACCCAATCATTTATGTTCTATTAATATTACCTTATTTGATTTTCATTATTTGGTGACTGTTCCTTGGTGATGCTAGTGTAGTTATCTTTCCTTGTTAGGTGTTGTTGGCCTCTGTTATTTAAACAGGGGCATTATCATGTTTCTCCCACTTGTGCCTGAGTGAATTTGTTTTTCCTACTGAGTATACTTGTATTCTCCCACTATAAATATTAAACTATTTTTAGGTTTCTAGGTTGACATTGAGGATTGTGCTGGACATTACATACTCGGGTGTGAGGATAATTGATGTTTTCTGATGATTCTTATTTTCTTTTGGTACTGTACTTTGGTGTTTTGATATACCTTGTGGTATAATTGTTTAAATATTAATGTTCTAATTTACTTTTTTAGTTTCCTTTACATAAAATTCATGGAGTTTTTTGGGATTTACAATCTTATCACAAGATTTTTTATATTAAAAAAAGGTTTTTGTGTGACATTTTATACCCTTGGTGTTAGTCGCTACTTCAGGGCCTATTGAATGTGGGACTCGATGGTCATTATCTATACTTAATCTTGAAGATGGAAGGTCATAGAACATTGTTTCCCCTTCCCTCATGTTAAATAAGGTGGGTCATGAAAATATACAGGGTAAGAATAAAAAGACAATATATCACACAAGAACCATACACTTTTACAGTCCTCAATGACCAACTCTACCTTCTTTGGAACCATGATAGGAGAGACATACCTTCTTTGGAATAATATCAGATAAAAAATTATTAACCATAAGGACACATCCTCCTCTAATGGAAATCCCCCAAAATGTGACACATTCGGTCGATCAGGATTGTAAATGAACATACCGAACAAAATAGTCTTATCAGATCTTTTTCAAGGGGATGTCCAAAAGAATGGATTATATATCACATGTAGATTAAAATCATCTCACAACTAATCTATACAGAGAGATAAAATAATGTGACACATCTCGTTGGCTGAAATAGTCTAAGTACATTTTTTCTCATGCCCTTCACATCCCTCTTAGATGATAGTCTCGAACATGCATCCCATATCGTGGGTATTCAATCATATATATTATCTCATATGTCATCTGATGTTGACCAATACATGTTCCACATATAACCTAATAACCAAATAGGACAAACCAACAAAAAATACTATAGTCACTACTAAAAACATTTGGATTATCCAGCGATTGCATTTTTCCATGCTAGATAAAATTGTTGACAAAGGAAACCTTTATCAGTGCTAGAAAAAGGTGCAGATAAAGGGTAAATTTTATCAGTGATAATAATAGGCCCCCTTTATCATATATTGTTTTAGTGAAAATAAATTGTACCCATTATAAGCACATTTTGAAGGTGTTGATAAAATCCACACTTCATTACCCATTATTTAGTGATTATAAAAATTATATTTCATAATATCGATATATATATATATATATATATTATAAAAAATTATATGTTAATTTATGAATATATTGATATATATATATTATATTTATTTAAACATGATTCATAGAAGAGTAAATACGAATTTACCTTTAATAAATTTGATATTTAATGAAAATAGCTTCTTACATAATAAAAAATAATATCAATGAATAATTTGAAAATTATTATCGAGTAATATTCATTTATTAATAATTGGATTGAAGAAAAATTAAATAAAATAATTTAAAATCTAATATTATTTTAAAACCATTACTATCAAAAAATTTACTACCCTCATTATAGTTACCCAAGAATAGCCCCATGGTTTCTCACATTCACCAAACCATGACTCAAATCACGACTAGAAAACACCACCAATACACCTTCCATGAAAATATATCAAAAATAATGAGGCTATAATATAATATATATTCTCTATCATCCATTAAATAACAGCCCATGAAATCTCCAATACCTAATAATAAGGTCCCAAAATCCTTATCCAATCAACATCCACAAGACATAAATCCTAAAATATCAAAAAACCATAAACCAAAATTCATACTTCTTACATAAGATGGTAGTCTATAAAACAAGATTCGAATGGAACACTACTTCATAATCTAGTGACCTTGATAAGGTATCATTAACATAAGATATTTCTCTACATTCATGTCCTTGGAAGTTCCAATTGAAATTATGCTTCCTTCAATCCTTGCTAATGAATCCACCACTTCCACAAAACATAGACCGCCACAAAAAAAATATTTGGTTCTGATTAATGAAATCTAAATCATTGTCTAAGAGAAAAGATAAATCTGCGTTTGTTACTCAATTCAATGATTGGGGAGAGTCCAGGAAGAAAAGGGATATGCTATAAGTGAAGAACAGACTCACTTTGGAAGATATCCAAGAAACAATCCTTCTATGTCATTCTCATGTTTTCTAGAAGTTAAACTAAATGACACAGGATATGATTCCAATCTATTCATCCCTCTCACAAACTAGCCAATTAGTTCCATAAAAACCAATCGTCTATTCCAAAATGAGTTTCTTTGAAGATATACTACTTGCTCAAGAAATATATATATGTATATATATTTTAAAACCTAAAACTCCAAAAAAATAGTTTTAAAAACCAATCTACAAAGTCATAAATTAATAAAATTCCCCCCCCCCTTTTAAAAGGGCTCTCCCTCAACAAGAAACCTTTTAATTTTTGAAGAAAAAATAAATAATTTTACAATTTTGTCACACACTGAAATCATTTCAACAATAAATTAAATCATTTCATAGTCCTCATGCCAATCCCACAAAGTAATAACAACTATCACATATATTTAATACATTCCTTTCTATATGTCGTAAATATTAATATAAAGTATATAAAACTCCATTTCATTCAAAAGTTTATAATTTAAAAAAACTATATTATTTATAATACATTATTTCATTTTAAAAACTAAATGAGACTATTTCTAACATAACTATAATTTAAATTAATTTATAATTGAAAATGTGTCCATTTTATGACACATTTGTGAAATAACACTTCCATTTTGAAATATTAATCAATATAATGTAATGAAATACAATACATTAAAAAATACACTATGAAAACCATAAAAATCTATTTTAAACCCACACATTGAAGAGGCCTTTGATATTAATAATTTCATGTAATTATTCCCTTTTACAACCCACACAAACCATTAAATAATTAAACATAAAAAAACACGACACAAAACATCCCCAATAATTAACTCATAGAACATTGGAACATCATAAAATCAATAGTTTATTCCATTCCAACTAGTAAGAGACAAGTTTAGAGTAATATGAAATCAGGATGGACCCAAAACAACTAATCTTGGATGAAAGAGTGTTGTATAAAACATTGTTTTCTACTTTTTTATGTCATGAACCATATAGGTTACAAACTCTATGATGTCCTATAAAACATCTACATGGACTCCACATGGATTGGAGAGACCATTGGAGTTTACCATGAATTTCCAATTATTCAACCATTCTTCACCCTAGAATCCATGAAATATCCAAAACACATGATAAAACTCAAGGGAAATAAAAAACATCAAAACATTAAAAAATATCCATGTCAAGGACTCATATCCCAACTATGAATGGTAACATGAGAATTTGAACAAAAAAGAGCTTTCTAGACTCTTATATGCTCATGCATCTTGATTTCTGATGATGATCCCAACCTCCATGAAACAAAAAAAAATCCCAAATAATAAGAGGGCTCACTGATATCATTTTGTAAGGAACCAAACAAGGTCTCCCCTAAACTAGGTACTAGATACAAATTCCTATAATGCCTAAAGGACGTTCTCACTTCACACAGGGTGACGACTAATGTCAGGGAATAGAATTATATAACATTAGAATGATTTAAGACTCAAATATGAGTAATTATGAAATGTAACAACAACAAAAATCTATCATGGTGCATCCATACATTGAAGAAACATGAAATAAAAAATAAACATATATGAATAAATACACAATCAAATAAGTCATTAGGAAATAAAAAACTTACCAAAATATTAAATTTGATTACACAAATCAAATCCTATAGAAAAAGATAAATTGTGTACCATGATAAAAAAAATGTAAATGGATAATTTTATTGAGTCCAAAACTCAAAATAAATACAATCCCGAACACTACCAATTGTTTTTTACTAGGTACATAGTTTACATGTTAGGTGATGAGTTAATTTCATTATTTTTCACTATGATTTATCTTTTTTTATTTACCTTTTTTACAAGAGGATATAAGTAGGATCCTATTGAGTATACTAATAGGCCAACTCTGTATATATATAATTTGTTTTTTTAGGTTTGAAAGAGTGGGTTTTAGATCGAGATTTATATTACAAGCTTGTGGTCTTAATGGATTTTTTTGGAATAATGGTAAAGACCATCTTCTCATTTTAGTACTTTTAGTTTATTTTTTAGTTATTTCATTATTATATAATATTATAAGATTGAATAATGGATTTCAATATATATATATATCTGAACAAGTTTTGATTGGTGAATCTATCTTATCTCTCTCACATTCAATTTATATTAGAGGGAAATGTTTCTCATTCGTATGTTTGGTATACCCTCAGTGAAAGTTACCACCTTGGGGACCATAGTCGGTATGAGTCATGTAGTCACCATCTCCCTTATCTCCTTTCACACCAAGGAGGGTTAATTATTGGGGGGATGGGGACCTTCAAATATGATTTGATTATGGTGGTGGTAGATCACATCTTCAAATATTTCCTTATCATGTCATGAATACACCCTTACAATGGTATCAGTGTTGTTGGAGTCCTCATTCGAGAGGTGGTCTATTTATATGGAATCCCAAAATAAATCATTAGATACAGGAACCTCATTTTAAATAGTCATTTATTTGATAGAGCTATTTTATATCAACATCAGAAATTTATTAATGAGTTCATCTTACAATCCTTAAACTGATGGCCAAACAGAAGTGGTGGACCACTACATTAAAAATATTTACTTTGTTTAGTAGTGGAACAATAAAGAGTCGAACTTATTAGATTCTATGGGTAATCCTATTTTATAACACTATTTGGAGGACTCTATCAAATTCAACCCATTTAAGGCTATTTATAGTCATAAACATCTCCAATATTTCAACCATCCTACATTTTGATTTGTGGGTTAAAGAAGTTGACATAGATTTAGGGGAGCATGATGAGGATTTTAAGAAACTAAAAAAAAATCTCACCCACCCCACGAAATATACGAAACACCTAGATGAAAATCATATATGATTATTTTCTATTAAGGATTGTGAATCATGTTTTTGATGCATCATACTTATAGAAATCAATATCCCACTAAGATAAATAATCAAAATGAACCCCTAGATTTTATGAGAATTTCAAGATCCTCAAACTCATCATATTAGTAACCTACCAGCTCAAAAAGCTACTAATCACTTGCCTTCACCAAATGTTTCATATCTGGAATTTGAAGGGCACTATTGGAAATCAGAAACATCACATCCATGCCAACCATCTGCCTCGATAAGCGATGCTAAAGATTTTTTGGAACAAAACGAGATCTTTTCACTACATCACTAGAAGTAGAAAGGTGTGTAACTCCCTCAATCTCAAGTTAAATGTTGCAACCATCCAATAGAGGAAGATACTTTGGATTTTTCATTCATTGAAAAAAATTATTTAAATGGAGAACACAACCCCTAATAAAATGGCGTTGCAAAAATCTAGCTAAATAGTGATGCCAATAGTGTTCAATAATGAGACAAACCATGGGATTTGGTTTTCCTTTCTAGAATTGGTATAAATGTAATTAAAAGGCTAGTTATCTGGGAACAAAAACTAGGGGAAATAGGATTTGGTTATATATTTTGTGACCACAAGAAAATGAGAGGGAGTTCTATTTTATGGGGTATGAGGTAATATAGGGGGTATCATTTCTATTATGTTGATGCTCAACCATCTGGCCTAGGTAGGAGAGTCAATGACACTCATGTGTATTACATCATTACATTATATGTCATTATACTTTCTACAATATCTATCCTTCCATTCTTATTGAATACATAACATATTGTAATAATTATTCTTTGGTTGGATCTGGGTTCCTAACATCATTATTTAGTTTATGATTACATTATGAATATATATTTTTATTCCTTGATATATTTATTTTAACATCAGTATGCTTGATTACACGTTACGAAATTACACATGTATGATGATATATATAGTATGTTGCATTTAGAAAACCATGTATAGTCAAGGGTGAAATCATATTGTCACATCATGCAATTATAATAGATTGGATAATGAAATTACATTTTCATATTCAAGAACAATAAACAAATATGAATAAATGTTATCATTTAATATATTCATTTATAATAAGTATCCACATTTTATACTGTATAGAATCACCATATTACATTACAATATTCATTTACATTTTATTGACTTTATGATGTTTTATACCTAAAATGTAAGAAATTTAATTTATTTGTTTTATCCAATAACAATATGAAATTAAATTTTATACTATTTTCAGTTACTATTATAGGCCTTTGAATGAGTTATGAATAATACAATGTTTTTAATTATATATGACATATAATGTGACATCATATTTATGTTTTCAAAATCCAAAAATTAAACAGATAACATTAAATTATGAAATCATTTCCTGCACGAATTTCATTTTCCTACAAGGAGTTTTCAAACATCTTAATGTAGTTAGCAATTTCATTGTATAAATTCAATTTCATTTACTATATTTTAAATTTCATATTTTACTATATGGATGAATCTACATGAGATTCTGTTAATATAGTAACATATTTTAATGTTTGAATGTAGTTATACTTTAGCTTAGTTAATTACATATGACTAAATGCATGTAGTTACATTTATTGTGTTTTAAATTATATATTTGACTGAATGAATATAGTTACATATTGTTTACATTTATTATATGAATGTAGTTAAATTTACTATGTTTCCCATTAAATATAGCATGGGTATCTAAATATATTTAATTTCTCAATATCATAGTGTTTAGAAAATGAAATAAATTTGTTCCAATTATTTTCTCATTTAGGTTGAAAAAAATATTCATTGGTCATTACATACTTCAATGTTCCAATATTATAGTATTGAAAACATTATTTTTATAAAATAGCTTCTATTTATAGTATGTCATTATAAAAATTAATTATAGTTATTATTTATTATTATATCAACTCATAAAATGGATGCCAAATTATTTCAGTGCAAAATATTTTACAACATGATTTTGATAAATAACATTTTTAAGAAACAAAGGAATTTAAAAATAATTTCCTCCAAAGAAACAGTGGACTACAAAATAGAAACAAATGGATGATGAAAATTTTGATTAAATAGAATTTTATATCATTCAATTCAATTTCTATCTTATTGAAAAAACTAATACATTTATTAAATTATGTGATAAATTTCTTGTATTTCATGTACATTCTATAATTATTTTCTATTTCATTATTGTTTTCTTTATTATTTTTTATAAAAAAATTATTTTTATTTACAACACAAGCTATTATATCCAATGAAAAAGTAAGGGCGAAATTCAATTTATAGTAAAAATGTCCAAAAGCATAAGAATAAGTTATATTTTAATTAAATTTGGAAAATAATTACAGAAGGTAATAAAACAAGTAAAACATACTTGAAAACATACATAAATAATTTTACATTAAAACCTTCACTAGTTTTGCACCATGAAAATAGTCAGTGACTTTATGGTGTATTTACAAATATTCTAGTATCTACACCTTTCTTTCCCAAACCTTCAAAAATATAAAATTATATCCAAATTGTGATTACAAGGATGTAATTTATTTTTACACACTTCGTATACTCATGTCTATAATAAAATTCTATTTTTGATTTCATGGAACCTGTATTTTTATCTTTTCTTATATTAGGGAGTTCACATTTTCCACATGCTAATTCTGTGAAGATAGTCAATAATGGTCCCTAGTTAACAAGTCATTATAGTACACAAAGTCCCATATTCTATCTCTTTTTAATGTAAGAGATTCAGGAAAAGAGAAATTGACCATTTATGTTCATCATAGACACTATGGCAGTTGTTATGTGAAGCAATCAAATGGGAGTACTATTAAATTGAAACACTCTATTCATAAAGAAAGATCCTTTTATATTTATTTTTCCATGTTTTCAATTTAAGATGAATTCATGAATTTATGTAATAATTATAAAATATATTATAATGTTCTTATTTAGATTCCATTATTTTGAATTAGCATGAATACATCAATTTAGGGAACTAATCCTAAAGAAAAATATTTGGCGAAGTGGGAATATGGATTCCTCCATTGACATAAAACAAGCCAAAATATCATGGAATATATGTGTTCTATGATTAAAGATGAAAATAATATAAATCCCAAATGTATCAAACCCTGTTACGAAAGAATTTTAAATCCTAAATGCTACTAGCCCAGTGGTGATAGTTAAAAATCATGGATATCGGTTATCATTGAGTAGTAAATTTCAACAAATGTACTCAAAATCATACAAAACAATATCATTGTGAATTATATGCCAAAAAAAAAGAAAAACACTGCATTTATTGTGCTTCACTATCGGTCGTGAAGGTATGTTGACACATGAGATTAGTTGTAAACAAAAATAGCCCTCATCCACAATCTAACTTACTTGAGGTATTTATGGGAATGACAACTATCTTGAAGGCCCAATAGAATTATTTAGTTTGATAAAATCACACACTATACATTTTCCCATTTCCTATGTAATGGATGATCCACAAGATTCCTCATCATTTATTGTGAAATAATTTCTCAGTTGATAATGAATTTCAAATGATAGTGAAGATGAATTAAAATCGGGGAAATAAATAACTAGAATACAGAAATTTCTGAACACGGTCATGATGTTATTTTATATCACAACAACATTAACTTCAAATGGGATAAAACCCAAAAAGTATAATTCATTTAGTGGTGATGATTCCCATCTATTCTATTTTTTGTAATAAATATCATAAACTGAATAACCTTCCCCATTAAACATAATAATTAAATTATGGAATGCATTGAATATACACATGAATCCATCACTATTACACTCAAAATAGGGGGGGTCAGTCATAGATTCCCATGTGTCCTTTGATGGGTCATAGAACTTGAAAGATGAAGAATGTACAACATGGTGAAATTTTTTAGATATATTACCATGTACATAGACCTAATTATCAATTTGAGCAACACATGAATTTAGCTTCTCAGAATCAAAATAGGATAATCATACATGAGTGTTAATTGATTCCACTTTGTCTTCCCTAACAAAATATATTATATAACATTTACTAAATGCATTAATTCCTTCTAGAAGTTCCCCTCCTCCAAATCATGATCTTTCTTGAGATGAGGGATATTTCTAGTGTGCTCCAACACTCTTAAGTTGAGTATGCTATGAAAATAGAAATAATTACCATATAAAACAAGATATCTAGGCCCCATTTTGATATAATAAAAAAGAAAAAAATAATGGTTATGAGAGTAAAAAAGGTTTGAAAAGAATTAAATAGAAAAATAGATCATCTCAGATAATATGGATAAAATTGTTGTAAAGTGGAAAGTGTACAACACGGATTGTTATGATATATGAAAATATATATGACAAAAAAATACTGTTACAATAATAATGCATAAATTTATAGATCAATGCCATGATTTTGTAGAAATATCAAATGCCAGGTGAACACTATAAAATGATGAACAAAAAATAGAGAACAACACATATTTGGAATGGAAATGTAAAACAAATTAAGCCCTCTGGTTATAATATCGGGAAATCAAAGATTCCATATATATGGAGCATGTGTCAAGAAAGGAGATATCAGTACAGTGATGTTAGGGCATGAGAGGAAGGGATGGAAAACTAGTGCGGGGAGGGAATGAAGGCGAGGCAAGGTGTGATGTGGGAAGTGAGATGCCGACTCTGATTAACATTGTTCCGCACTCAATCTTAGAGTCGATGTGACAGAGGGAGCATAGAGGGAGGACAAGGTTTGTTGGGATTTTTTTGATTATTAAATTGAAGAAATTATGAAGATTTAAAATGAACCTTGATTAGACATAATGAAAGGATTAATTAGAAATTCTTAATCCTTTTTATGGGTATATGGATGTTATTCAATGGGAGGTTAAATGAATACATAATAAATTTCTTTTGAAGTGTCTTTTTCAAAAATATATAGATGAATTTTTAATGGAGGGTAATATTGAGTTTTTTAGAGTAATAAATCGTTTTTAAGAGGAGATAATTTTATTAAAATAAATTAGAAGGTTTCAGGACATGTTGTGGAATCTATAATGAACTATATGGAAACATAATATATCATTTTATTAAATATGTGTTTGATATATTTCCATAAGCGGTTTAGAATAAAGGGTAAACACTACCATAAATTTTATAATTTTCAACTCTTCCCTAATGAAACGTAACCGAAAAAACTAGTAAATACACATTTGAAAACAAGGGTTGAATCTTATAACATTTCCACGATATTTTTTAATTAGTTTTTTTAGAATTAATAAAAAATTACATAATAAATTGAACACTTTCACATTGTATACATTTTTTCCCAAAAAAGCATTACGTTCACACTGGTATTTCATTTAAGTGACATTTTAAATGTTCATCATGACTCAACATATTGGGACTATTATCCGGGATAACATTTTTACTAATTCTTAGATCCTGTGAAAAAAATTAGAAAACATACGATGTGAAATAAAAAGTCTAATAATATGTATAAAAGTTAATGAAATATCATTAGTCTAGAGAAAAACCTGAAACCACAAGAAGATGTTTGTATTTTTTACAATAAAACATCAAGCACATAAATAAAACATTTCAATAATTAAAAATAATTCTTCCTTCAATACAAATGTTTAAAACTCATTTATACACATTGAAGAAATTATAGAGGCTTCCTGGGGAATGTGAGAAATCATGAAAACATTCCTTTGAAAAATAAACCTTTCACCTTTAAATGATCTTTACCTAATAAATAAAAATATTTCCAAAAAAATACTTTCTGAAATCATAATATAGATAAATCATAAAATAATATTCATAACACTTTTTAAATAATTTTTATCCCACTATTAGAAGTGATATTTATCCCCCAGGATGTATACATATAGTTATATAAAATCAGTTAAATAGTTCCCCAAATACCAATAGTTGTTGAAACCTATTGGGTAAGCCTCTTTAATAATAGGGTTTTCCAATAATTTTAACTAACTATTAGTGTTTTGAGGGTCTATAAAAATAAATTTGTAAACTAATTATCATAAATTAGTGATTAAACCCCAAATTACTTTATAAGATGAATTCTTCTTCTCATTCTATACTATGGCATAGTTGGATCCTACCATTCATTGCATTACACTTTAAGTTTGGTTTGATTCATCATTCATTCAATGATTCTCAGTTAAAGAATCATGTAATGTTTATTTTGTTCCCCCTTTCTCATATATCATTCATGTGTTTCAACATTTCATTCCCTAAATTTTGAATAACCTAAAATTTATTTATCTCACCTTGTGAAGAGGTGTGACTCAAAAGAATTATTTAAAATATTATTATGTTGAGGGAGTTTTATGAATGTGGGGTGATTTTATTTGAATGGTATGTATGATATATGACCTACATCATAAAATTTTTGAGTATTTAATTATAATGTAATTTGTATTTTCAGGGTTTCAATAAAACTTATTTTTGATATCCCTTACTCATTCACTGTAGATGATTGTAAAAAAAATTGGTTTTGAAGTTTTGTTTTTTTTATTGTGTTTTAAATGATTATATTCCTCTTGATTTCATGTTATTTAATGTAATTTAATGTGTTTTATGGAAATAGAAAATTGATGTTACATGTTATAAATCCATATTTTTATAATTAATTATTTTAATGTAATAATTTAGTCAAAAATTGGTTCAAATAATATTAAAATTAATTTTCACACAACATGATTGAAACTCCTTTTTATAATTTTATTAGAATTTTAATTATGGTATTTTTTATAGTTATTACTCATTTTTATAGATGTTATAACAATATGGTTATATATATATATATATTATATTACGTTGCCACTTGTTTTGGAGTTATGATACACAGAATATCAGTGATAAATAAAAAGTTTGAAATATTTACAAATGGACATTTCCCATATCAAAATGTAGTTTCCATGATAAACTAAGATGTTTGCTTATAATGACGTTTTCATGTAGGTTAAATTTTTTATTTATAAAAAAATGTGTAGAAATAATTATAATGGATTTCAAATTAACTTATTTCAACATTTATTAATGTGATTGAAATAAATTTAACAACTCCATATCCATAAATATAATTTTTAATTGACTTCAATAATATTTCAATTTTTTATGACATGACATATAACATAGTTATATATATTTTTAAAAATAAAAATATGATTGATGTAGGATAATGAGAAGAACTTAAATATATTTTCAAATCGTGGTGGATTTTTCTTAGATTTTTCATTTATCAAAGCTTTAGATATATGACTTATACATTATCAATTTTTTAATTATGTTGTAACACATTAGTTAAGACACGAAGAAGTTAAATACAATATATAATAAATTGGTTTTCAAAAAAATATATTTTATTTGGCATCATAATAGAGATAAAATATGCTCTCAAAATGTTTATGATCTCTATATGGTGATTTGATTATAGAATTTAGTAAAATAATAGATTCCATTTATTCATCATAATACCATTCCAATAGAAGGAGATGATTATATTATTACACATGATGCATGTAATGTAAATGAATATGTTTAGAGAGTTGACAAATTTAATGATTCTTCCGTGCCACATGTATATCGTCAATTTGGAGAAATAAAAGAGTTGATATTTTTAATAATTATATTTTATTAAAAATCCCTTTATCAGATTTCTAAAACATTCTTCAATTATATTCCAACCTTATTGAATCGGCTTCTTCCTCTTGATGCATATTTTCCCCCGAACCACTATATGGTATAATGTTTTATTGACTAACCTGGATTTCATATAAATAAAATTCATGATTCTCTAAATTATTAAAGCTTATTATGGGTTAAATCCAGGCTCCAAAATGATTTTATAAAATGAATCACATTTCAATAAGAGTTAAATACTAATATAACAACATATAGATTTCCATATAATGTAATGTGAAAATTTTCATTGATTCATAGGCTAGAAAATATTATTATGTCTAAACAAATCTCATTAAATAATAAATGAAAAAAATACTAAAATGAATAATGATAATGATGAGTTCGTTCATCTAGTAGATGGAGAAGCATTGAAGATATTTGATCCTCATTATTCTGGTTTTTTAGTTGCGGTACATAATGTGTGGTTGGATCTCTCATGTGTTGGTTTTATCTTTTTAGGTCAAATGCGTACTACACACATAACATGGATTGTTTTCATTCACATTTATAACCTTCCTCTGCATACGAGAATGAAAAATCCATTTATTTACTTGAGTATAATCATGTCTAGAACATTCTATCTAAAAATTATATATATTTATACTCGCAACCTTTAATAAAATATTTGAAGTATATTTCAAATTTGGGCATGTTCACATGAAATTCTTCAAGAGAGACATATTTTAGGTACATTTAATTTCTTCATGGATGGTAAATGATTTTCCTAGATATGAAGTGATGTATGACTAGATCAGAAAGGGAAAAAATTATTTCCCTATTTTTATAAATAATTCATGATCACGAATACTTAAATATCATCATAGTTTTAGTTTAATGGGACATTAATGATTATTGTAAATAGATCATACATATAGGAATAATGGTTCAAGGATTGAAAATACCATTATTAATGATAATCCAACTCAATGTTTGTATAAAACTGATTTCCTTAGTGGATTTCAAGATATGATTTTTTTATTCAGGAAATATCACATTAAATCAAAAAAGATGTGAAATGTTTTCATTGAATCCAACTACAACTGTAAAAAGAAATATATATTCTATGAGTTTCATTATTGGGAAACAAATTAATTATGTCATTGTTTAGACGTAATGTACAGTGGAAAAATTATGGGAATTTTTTATTTCAATTCTTATAAATTTAAAAAGAGACAAGAGAAGTTTATTTGTGATATCAACATTACACGGTGTATTGGTGTTTCCGAACAGAAATGCATCCTATGTGTATCAGTGAAAATAAATGGAGTATTATGTGTTCTCCTTATGCGAGTACACCTTCAGAATAAAGACAAAAATAGGTATGTACTAGAAGAATTCAATTTTCATGATGGATATTTAGCAACATATAAAAATATTGCAACTAAAGAAATTTGAAGATATAATATCTATAAAATCATGATAATTAAATCATTCGTCATTAATTTTTTCCAAAAAAAATATTTCATCTATTGTCCAAAAATGTATGGGTGAAATTGATATGAATTTATCATTTATATAGTGATATTTTTGAAGAAAATTTATCCAATTCATTCATTCGAAAAATGAAATAATTCGCACCATTAATATTATTTGAGTAAGAGAAAATTTTCCCTCTATCATTTTTCATATTCATGTGATGTCTATATTTCCGTCTTTTAAATGAAATAATTCTATTAAGAATATAAGACGGTCATTGTATATATCAAATTTAAAGTAACATATACATCTTAAATTATTCTGTTTGGAACATGAATCACCTAAAAGGATCCATTATGAAAGGTCACATGTATCAAGAATGTATGGGTTTTTGTCCAATATATTTGATTGATGTGATAATGAGACGTAATCAGACAGTGATAAATAATTATGAGTAGTATGGGAAAATTGAACCCAGTTTTCCATCACATGCCAAAATAGGTGGAATTCTTGTATCATATACAATGACTACATTGATCAATGAATAGTGGAGATGACACATTTTATAGTCTTATATAATTGTGATTGTTTTGAGAAATACATCAAGTAAATAAATATATGATTTATATGTTATCTCATTTCATGTAACTGAGCATATTTGTTAATTTTTTTCTATATTTTCATGATGAGAAAATATAAACTAATAGAAATAGAAATCATCATTCATCACCTTTGATAAGGATATATAAATTTCATATAAAAAATAATCTTATTGGTGAAAATTAATGGTATAAATATTACTACAATACAATAAAAAAATAAATATTTATTTAATTAATATAGAAATTTATATTTCCGGGTTTTAGTTTACCTATTCACAATATCCATCAAGAAAATAGAGATTTTTCCACTCGTTTTAATTAAATGGTATGTGAATGTAAATCAATGATGATCAATGGGTTAAAATTTAGTATCATTTGATCAATTATTTAACACGTGAGTACAACATGATGTTGTTATGGAAAATTTAATGAATTGTTTTATAAAATTCCCCACTAGAAAACAACCCTATAACCATAGTTTCAAACCTTGCGTATAGCCCCTAAAACCATGGGTATAGGATATACCCATAGTATTAGGAACCAAGGAATTGGGAGCTATCGATATAGATCTATAACCACAATATCTATAGAAACTGTTAGTATAGCCTTATAGTATTTTATTATACCCCTATATTAATCTAAAATATTTGTATATATCAATACCCACATTTCAAAAATCTGTGGGTAATTATTCTTCCATAACAAGCCATATAACCATACTTCCATAATCTATGGGTATATGTAGTTGCCTCCATTTGGAAGCAGCAGAAGATCATCCATCACCAGAACCTATAAATAAAATAAAATACATATTGAAAAATCAATTAAATAAAAATATTATATATTTATAATTAAACCAATGTATATTAATAATTTTTAAACCCATCTGAATACTAAAAACATACATATACATCCATATAACCAATTAATTCAAATCATTAGAAAACACCAATTGATTTGTTTACAAATAAGTCAAAAATAAAGGGGATCAATATCTCCACTTTTGCTATCATCCTCATCCTCATCACCATCAATAACATCCTCGACACCAATAATATAATCTGGATCATCATCACCACCACCATCATCATCATCATCATCGTAACTACCATTACCTGAGCCACTAATAGATACCTCATTGGTTTCACTCAAGGAATCATTCAACGTGTGCATTGATTCCTTACACGAATCAACTATAGTAATAGACTTGGAAAGATGTGATTGACATATAAATTACACAACATTCAAGATGTGATCGATGATAAATTTACTTCTTTCATGCTCCTGTGAATATTTTCATGTCATCATCTACTTATGCATGATCAAATTATAACTCGGTGGTCTGAGAAGTTTGAGAGGAGTCTGATGAGGACCAATACATAGTGTGTATAATTCACTTCTCAGGTCGACATCAAACTCTCCTCTAGGGCACCTCACCAAATACCTAAATCAAATGATCATTCAGCATGATGTAGTTATAATGTTTTTCATCGAGAGCCTCAAGTTAATACTGTTTAATTATAAAAAAATTAATTATGAATTTAATATACATATTTCAAATATAAATATAGAACTTACAGTCTATTCATATGTTTATGAATGTACTACACAACATTCCGTTTTCTTCCATCTCGAGAAAAATATTTTTCTCAAGGTATAAGAACTTTGATTCCAAATACAATTTTCTATAAATAAAATTAATTAGTATATAAAAATTCACACTAAAATAATTTTATAATCATGAATAATATTTAAATAAAATAAATTTTAAATTATTGAACAATTCATAAATTTAAACATGTGATAGACATTGAATAAAAATTCATAAATAATAACTATTTTTAAACACTATAACATTTTATCTATTTGCTATGAACATCCCATAATATTTTAGAGTGAATGATTTATATTCATATAATAATATGAAGACCATATTTTTCATTATATGGAATTTAATTTTTCTAAATAAAATTTTTATTAAAAATAATGATTGCATAATTATATTTATTATAAAAATTTGATAGATAATATGACATTGATGTAGTACTTAATATTTAATCCTTGATAAAATCATTCATAAAAAATCATTTGATGCGGTTTCAATAAAAACAAAATAAGGCCTCTAATTTGAATAATTCAAATTATGTATTCATGGAAAATTCATATTCATTAACTATAAATACATTCTTTATAATCCAAAGGAATTAAAATTGGTTAAAGAATAATTCTAATTAGTCTCATTGGTCAATTGGATGTTAGGCCCTTGGGTCAAATGGAAGTTAAGATGTTTAGAGAATTGGCCAAGAGTTCATTGGCACAATTGGCCATTAGTCCATTAGGGAAATTGGCGTATTTTTCATTAGGCCTTTAGTCCAATTGTCAATTAGACCATTAGGTAAATTTTATGTAATAAAATTAGTAAAACATTATAATTAGTTGTTCAGAAAATAAGATAATTGGCCAATTGGTCATTATTCCCATAGATTGTTAGTCCAATTGGACTTTAGGCCATTAGGCAATCTGACCAATTGGTAATTAGTCCATTAGAAAAAATTTCCTAAGGTTGTTATGCCAATTTTCTATTAGGCCATTAAGCTAATTAGTTGTTAGTAAAATTGGATGTTATACTATTAGTCCAATTTCCCATTAGGCCATTGGGCCATTATCCCAATTTCCAAGTTGGTTATTAACCCTTTATGCTAATTGTAAAATTAGCCATTTGGCCAATTTTTGGTTACTCCCTGAAGGAAATTGGCCAATTGGTTGTTTGGCCATTAGTCCAATTGGCCATTAGGTCATTAGAAAAATTTGAAATTTGGCCCTTGGACCAATTGGATAGTAGTTCTTTTGACAAATTTTACCTCTACCCAATGGTCCAACTGGCCATTTGGCCGTAAGAACATTATGTCATTTTTCTAATTTTCCATTAAACTATTATGCTAATGGGATGTTAGGATGTTAGGTTAATTTTTTGTGACATCATTAGGACTTTTGGAATATTGGTCATTAGGATAATTGCTTATTAGGTAATTACTCTATTAATTTAGTTGTCCATTAAGTATTTTTCCTATTCGTCCAATTGGACAATAAGTCATTAGGCCAATTGGTCATTCATCCAATTGCTGGTTTGGACATTATGTCAATATTCTAATTGGCTATCCGGCTGTTAGGCTAGCTGGTCATTAGGTAGTTAGGCCAACTGGCCATTAGGTCAATTTGACATTAGAATATTAGCCTATTGATACATTATTATATTTTATCAATTGGCTAATTGGTCATTAATTCATTAGGAAAATTGAAAAAATGGATGTGATGATCCTACTCCAATAAAAGGTTAGGCCATTTTTTCACTAGAAAAATTGATCATTATGCCATTATGCTAATTGGACATTAGGAAATTATTCCATTATGTGATTGCACCAATAGCTTAATTGGTCATTATTCCATTAGGCCAATATGAAAATTGGTTGTTCAGATGTTTGGAAAATTTGAAATTAGTTTGTTAGGATACTTTACCATTTGATCGTTAGGCCAATTTTCCAATTTCCAATTAGTCTATTAGCCTGTGTTTCCATTAGACTATTATTCCAATTAGACATTAGACCATCAGGTATTTTAGCCAGGTGTCCAACATTCCATTACACTATAATGGAGTTAAATCACTAGTCTTTTAGGTCATTATCTCATCAATTATTTAAGAAATCTGTCCATTAGGAAATAATGTTATTATACCAATTGGCCATTGGGATGTTTGGTCATTAGGCTGACTGCCCCTTAGGTTGTTAGGCCATTATGCCATATTAAAGGGGTATTTCCATCTTTATGTTAAGAGGATTAATAAAAATATAACATAAATTTAATCATGAAAATATAACAAGGTGAAAATATATATTTAGTTAATATTTATGTTCATATTAAAGTACCTGACACTTCTCATGCTAAAGAATTATAGTGCACCCCAATGTTTATAGAGAAGTCATTGGATCTTTTTTGTTTTTTTTCATGAGGAATCCGAAAATAAAAAATTAAATACATATAATAAGAATTATATTTTATATAGAAGCCTTTAATGATTGGGAATTCCTTATACTCATCACTCCTCCAATATGCAATAATTGTTTGATAATGTATTTCTAGAAAGTCGTTGAATAAGGGTAAACCCACTAAATCAAAACCAACTCTACTCCTCCAACCAATATATAACTCATGATTGTATAATCTCTATAACTCCCCAAGATCCATAAACCTTGAAACATTTTTATCTTTTCCATTGGGAAATAAAAATAATGCTACAACAAATGTGATAATTCATATAAATATAACAAAATATCGATATAAATGTAACAAAATTTCATAGCCATCTCTTTGAAAATGATTTTTCCTTGATGTCATTACTAAAATATCACCAAGATAATAGTCCCACATGATTAATATCATTGTTCATGGAAACAATAGACATGAAGATTCTACAATGACATACATTTTTACCTATCATAAATACTTCTTCAGTATAATTGACCATGAATTGTGTTTGGTAATTCCATGATTCTGTCATACGGGTGTTCCCCCATCTCTAAGTAGAAGATCCCACTGAATAGGATAAAAGAGGAAAAAGGAACAATTACATCACAAAACAATAGGAAAAAAATGTTATGTTATAATTTTATACACCTATAATAAAAACCCGTATACGAGTTTCTCAATAGGCTCTCATGGATTAGTGGGATGTCCTAGATTAATTGCATCAGAAGGATGTGGATATTCCAATGCATTCTTTGGGTCATCTATATGCACTAGAGTGGAATCAATAGGAATAGAATCATCAGATCCAAGATGGTTTGTATGAAATGTTGGCAGTGTGACATGGTAGGATATGGGTAGTCATTTTTGTGACCTATTAAGGGATATTGATATCAAAAAGTTGGAACCATCCCTGGAGGAAGCATAGACATGATGTGTGAATTAGAGTCTAAATTAGATGATAATGATGTCAAGGATGGGAACTTCCCTAGAGGCTCATGTGGTGGATGAAAAGGTGTGGTAGATGGGGTTTCCATTTGTGGGTCAAGGTCATAAGATGAAGAGGAGATAACATTGACGCAAATTTATATCCCTAAAATAATTGATAATTAATGGAAACATGAAGTTATATATAATGAATAATAAAAATATTACAATTATTATACATAGTAAGGTATGTAGAGGAGGCAACCCATGATCGTGCATTTCTCGATCAACATCAAATAATCGCTTCCTTCAAACATCTATTGTATTATTCATAATTAAAATAAGAATGAAATATTCATTTTTTAGAAATTTTTTTAAAAGATAATGCATAAAAATTTGAAGTAAAATAATTTATAATAAATGTGAAAACATATTTTTTCAAAAAAACATAAAAATATGTTATCCATTTATTAAAATCTTATTTTATACTCGGTCTTGTAATTTGAAATAAATATAATTAAATTAAACAATACCGAAAAAATACTAAAATAGACATGTGATTCAATACAGAAACTATATTAATGTAATTATATTAATACCAACTTGATACACCCATGTAATGGTAGACTGAATGACCTGTGAAAATATATGATTGCTTCTATATATTACCAACAAGTACATCATATTCACCATCCACTACCAAATTTGGAAAATATGAGGCAACAAAAGAGTCATTTTTTACATCACCAATGGGGCTGTTGATTGTGTCATTTTTATCCCCAAAATCATGAAACATATATGTTGGTATTACATCATTTACGACACTATAATCAGGTCTTATATGATCTTTGAAATGAAACACTTGTTTTTCCATTGATTCCAAAATTTACTTTTCATCATTAGCTAGGAATTGAATCATTTTAATAAATCTGAATAAATAATCATCAATAAATGTACCATGTCTCGACATTGAATCAAACAATTTACATTTCATCATACTGACTTGACCTTGAGATTAGTAATCCAATAACAATATTTTCTCCGCAACTAAATAATAAGACACATTTTCTTATCCGGGTCTACTATATGATACACTAGAATAATAGTCTGTTGTACTAGTAAACATAATTGAAATAATGTTTTGTTCCCATTTTTACCACTCTATCATTTGTAACAAATTTATACCCAATTATTATTAACGATTTTCATTCAATATCTAATGATTTGGGACCAAAATTCAGTGCTCTAAATTATTGTGAAATAGAGTCAACGGGATAACTCAATACATGAAAGATATATGATAATGCAATTAAATTTATATCTTTATTTTATATTAATTAATATAGTGTTCATACCATTGATTTCAACCTAGAAGAAGTCTTTTGGATATGTAAAGCCTATATCACTAAAAAGGAAACTATCGATCAACTCTACTTATAATTTTTTTTATGTTCCCAATAAAAATTGATAATAAATGTTTGAGGTATATTTTAAATGAAATAATATGATATAAAATATAACTATTCAAACAAATTACTTTATATAATTATCGAAAAAACCAAAGTTATAGAAGATTGTGTGGTGTTTCATATACCACTCTTTAAGAATCAATGTACACAATGTATATGACAAAACGATTCATAATGTTTAGGAGATATATAGAAACAAGGGCACAATTTAGCCATACTACTCATATTGATTTCTCATTGGCCAGTTCTGTAATTTCTCAAATAGGACAAAAGAATTGATAAAAATACATACATTCCTAAGCTAGATAAACTCTTTCAATGGGACCTTTGAGATGATTATTTTTTTTGACATAAGATTTCATTGTGCACATATTTTGTTCAGTTGTATACATCCAAAACAATCAATGATTATTGCAACAAGTTTTTCAAATGGAATATCGATAGTTAACTACGACATGCTTATGAGAAAATAATGGAGGATATTTTTCTCCATCTCACAAAAAATTAAGGGCACCTCTTGTAGAACTATTATAAAGAAAGACATTGATATACATTTATCACCAAACTCTCCAAAAATGTCATATAAGAATCACTATTATGATTTTATTAGTTTATAACAAATGATGGATTGATATTTGAATTATTTCATGATGAGGGATGTGATAATCATGAGTTTTTGGGATTTTAGTTTCAAAACAAATATATTCACTCATTTTCATAAATTGCAAGAATATCCATTAGGAAACCTGATACTCTCTAATACATACATAAATTTATTTTTCTCAAAACTCATCATCACATAAGAGGCACATAGAACTTTCCATTTTTTCACTAATATTCACATGATGCAGTTCTAGTTGAATACGAAAATCCAATAAGTTCTGATAAGATGGGATGTCATCATTGGCCTTACCCTTAATATTTAAAAGAATATATTGAAAGATTTTAGTTATATTTTTCTCAATGTTCATGATGTATAAACAATGATGTTATAAATTGGTATACAAATATAGAAACTAAAAAAAGGAAATTCCCCATTTCCAATTGTAATTGTCATATGTCTCAATATTTTCCTTCTATTTATATTTTATATAACCATTCCCTAATAAAAAACTGAAATCTTTAAATTTATTAAGCACATCAGTTCTAGACAATCATTGTGGTCATTGATAATTTTCAATAGTATTATCAATCCTCTATTGATTTTTCCTGAATTGATGATCCCAAAGAAAAAATGTCTATTCCCAATGAAAAATAAACTACGATTATATTTTAGCCTTATCGATCATATATTCTTCAAACAAAGAAGACATGATAGTTTTACCTTCGTTCTCTAACAAAACATCATTGCATATATAGGGAAATCATTTATAGTCTATATAAGGGAATCATGGATATGAAATATAATTTTTCAAGAGGAATTGAATGTGTGCACACACATATCCAATTCTTCTTTAACTATCTTATTAATGGTTGAAATTAGAAATCAATATCATTTCTATGATCAAGAGGTTGATATATTATTATACTCAAGATAGTTAATTGTTGTTTCAAAAACATACATATGGGAAAATTATATACATGAATAAAAATTAGCCACATGATCTGAGCAGTAATAATCTAACCAAATGATTTAAACCCCTCATAGTATAGACCCAACATGACATTACACGCCTTATCTAAAAAATAGGGATGTGTGGAATAAAATGAACACCATGATAATCCATATTATTTTTTAACAAACCCATCAGTATGTTAATTATCTCAGTGACATGCCATCATACATTGTGTGATATTTATCGCAAACTGAATAGATTTTGAAGCTTTGAAATAAATGGAATGTTCCAGACGACTTTCTATAGAACACGATATTGTGTTCTGTATGAATTTTACTTCCATTGAAACGTACAAGATTCTTTACAGTCATTAAGGTAATCTGTTTCCACCAATAAAGACCAAAATCATTCTAACAAGAATGAATTATATTAGAAAAAAATAAACGATTCTTAATTAACATATATATCATGTAATTAATTGACGAAAAATATGCACCATCAAACATAAAGTTCTTAAAAAATAAGTAACTTAATCGTTGGAGTTATTAAAAATTTCATTCATGTATTTTACCAGATATGACTAAATTAAAAACTAAAACATTTTTATTTTAGTAAATTTCTAATAAATAGTAGTTTTGGGATCATCCATTAATTTTTTCACTCTCATTATCATCAACTTCATTCTTTCACTCTTGTGTGTTGAAATTGGTTTTCTCTTTCACTAAGATATTATCTCGCTTATGATGATTTTCAAATGGAAACTCATTAAATATCAAATTCATCAGACAACTTCATTCTTTCCATTCAATAATATTATAAAATTACCTCATATATCCATTATGATACAAAAAAATATTTATTTTAAATCCAAATTTGGTTATATGGTATCTAACTTCATTCCTTCATAACCATGGTATTCTAATACAATTATTACAAGGACATTGTATATTCCCTACATATAAATCTTTGTCAAGTTGAAAAAAAAATCAAATTCAATTAAAACTCGATATAAATCTGATCTATATGAAACATCTAGTTTCTATCCATTCCACTACTACAAAAAAAAAGTGGTGTTCCAATAAAAAATGAAAACCATATATACCATGATATCCAAATTCAAATAAAATTTTGAATTACATTGAATAATAAAATAAAAAACACTAATATGAAACCAAATTGAATAGAATACATGATGTAAGTGACCTTTAAAAAATAATCTACTATCTATCCTAACAAAGAATATGTCATATCATAAGAAAAAACTTATATTCATAGATATGATGCTAAAACACAAGAACACATTTTTAAGTGTCATTGAAAAGAAACCCTCGCCAATCCAAGTATCAGGATTGCGATGATGGTTTAAAACACCTACAATATATGGTCTATATGAATCCTCACTAGGTATCACCTCTATAGAAATGTACATGATACTAAAATAATAGTAGAAGATAGTACATTGAATTGTATTTGATGCTAGGGAATTGTTAAAACTAGAAGGTGGAATGTCCGCAATTACATGTACTTTATCATCACATTAGACCATTCTATGAGGCCAATGATAAATAAAAAGGGTAATCAACCAAACATGATCATTCCCCCCTAAATCAATCCTATCTCCAAAATAATCAAAATTATTTAAAAAATCCCTCTTCTTAAAAATGTGGACCCAAAAATTTAATTGGTTCTATAAAAAAATTAATGATAAATACTAATAATTAAACCACCAAAGTGAAAAAAACATCCAAAAAAATTGCTAAATATATCCCTATTGTTTAATTAAAAAATAGTCACATTTTGAAACAATATAAAACCACCCATTAATGTTATAAATCCAAATAATATTGAAAACTCTACTTTTGGTAATAACTAGTTTTTTTAAATATGAATTATGGAGACTTAATTTTTTTAATCCCCATTTTATCATGATTATGAAACTAATTACCATTGAAAATATATTATAATAATCTATTTATATTTCATAAAATTTAAAACTATATTTATAATAAAACACCCTCTACAAATCACATGTTAAAAATATCCAATATTTAAATACACTTTGATAGGTTATTATTTCCTTCGCAAGAAAACACCAAATATTTTTAAAAATGTATTTCATTTCATAAATAAAACCTAATTCAACACATCAAATAAAAAACATTAAGTCATGTAATACAATTATCACAAAAAATCCATTTTACCAATAACTACATAATACTAACATGAAACAAAATTAATTGAGGAATAATGATATAATAAAAACCAAGATTCTAGAGAATAAAAGAAAAGAAATAATATGAAGGGAAAAGTATTACCTCTTCCAATGTGTGAAATTTTCCTAAGGAGGAGAGGGGGGGATGCCAAAGCCACCTGAGGAGAGGACGAGGATTCCAAGCTGAGGAGGGGGGATGCCAAGCCAGGTAGGGGAAGGAGGGACACCAAAGTAGCCATGGATGGAGTGGGGAGGAGTGAAAAATGGCTCAAATGATGTGGGGGATGAGGATCCCAAGAAAGGATGGATATGTAAGGGGCTATACAGCTAGTTTATTAAAAAAATGGGGGTGTAGGTTAGTGTATAGGATTTATACCGAAAGTTTCTCTATACCATGGGTATAAAACCATTGGATTAGAACCAATTTCTAGTAGTGATTGTATCATATAGAATGAATATTTATGTAAAGGTGTCCTATAATGGAGTAATTGTAAAAATTAAAGTATTCGATTATTAATCTCATAGTCCAGTTTCTATAATGAATTTCAATTGACATGACTCAATGATGTTACATGAAAAATTTGTTAATGACTATGTATTTATGTTTACTAACATAACTCATACCCCTTCCACTAATGATCCATATATACTGACTTCATTGGAGAAACATTTTTTAAATGCAAATACCATATAAGACAAGAATTATGTGTAATTAGTGAAGTAATCAGATAACATATTTTTGATGATTGTGGGGATGAAATGGAAAACATATTTACCCCCATTACAATTAGTAAATTCATAACTTATGATTACTCAAATAGTCTAATTATTAGAGTTGATTATGAACCTAAAGTAGTGGAATGTAATTTATAGAATCACCCATTTGTTTTCTCAGTCCTTTCAATTTATCTTGAATTTGGATTTATAGGTTCATACTCTTCAAATTGCATTAATTATGGTTCCATTCTATATCTAACTTGAATTTCATCTGTATTTTCAATATAAAGTGGTTACAGAATTCATTGAGTTTTATTTTCTTTTATTTAATCGAATAGTAATAAAACCCAAAAAAATAATGAAACAATCCATCTAGATAAGATTAAATACAAATATAATTGAAATTATTAAAATAATTAGAATAAAAAAACTCCAAAAAATGACTTGAACAAAAATGAATCAGAATTACCAAATGAACTAAACTATCGAACCAAAAATTTAACCAAATGACTAACCCAAAATGAGCCATATATCTTGAAAAAATTATCAATTGATGAGATGATCATATAAACAAATAAAATTACCCAAAATTATAAACCAAATTACCATACCTAATATAAACCAAAAATTATTGCTTAAAATGTCCAAATGACCCTATAGAATGATCAAATGAACCAAATAACCAATCCTATATTGAATTGGATCAAATTTAAAATAGAAGAAGTAAACTGAATCAGAATCATGTTTAACATGCTAATTTGAATGAGTTGATTTTTTATGACACATATTTTATGTTTTTATATTCTTTTCACTAAATATGATATGATTATGTTATGTCAAAACCTATCCTATATTTTGATTTAAAATTGATCTCCATTAATTAAGCCTCATCATCCATTTTTTATTGTGTGGATTTAATCGGAGTTAGGATTTTCTAATTAATTTTATGTTTCTTTTCTAACGATGGATATGAAAAACAATTAAGAGATACAAAGATAATGTCTGAAAATAATTGTTTCTTAAGTTTGTTGGGAATTCCTCCTCGATTCATGTTGAGAGTATGCTATTGTAATTATAGACAATAATAACATATAATTTCATGTCATTAGTCATTTTTTAAATTTTTATCAGGAACCAAAATATAGTGGTTCTTGATCCAATGATTTAAGTAGGTGTTACTAGTCTAACAACACTCACCGTACCTTATTGCACCATGACACTTTATCTAATATAGCATGTAGAATAATTTTGAATCCCATGTTTCCCTCAGAGAAGAATAGATATTAAAATGACCACTGATTTCTCCACCATTAATGTTTGATCCTCTAAATATATTATACCATTATCCGATGATATATCCCACTCTCCATCCATATTATAATTTTCCATAGATTTCTATGCCATATCTATTTCCTACTACTCTGTTCTCCCAAGACATTTATGATCATTATCCTTTGATTTCTACTCTAAGACATTATGAATATCCTGAATATAATGATCCCCATCAGTGGATATTAGACCACCGAAGTACAAAACAGGGAGCTAAAACTTCGAAAATTATGATCCATCAGTACCTTATGATCATCTAGGCTCAACACTTTGTATAAAACACAAGTAAATTTTATGGCCATAATTTATTATCATTATAAGATTTATAAATTTAACAATTTTATTATATTTTATAATAGCTACATCTAACACTATTTGGAGACACATGAGTACACAAATGTTTGTTGTGTATAACCTCCATATATAGTTGATGGTAGAGTACAGTGAGGATAATCCAATGATTGGTAAAACTCAGAGAGAATTGACGAGTTTTATAGAGACACTTGTAAAATATTTTGACATCATTCCTATTTAGCCAGTATCCTAATGACACTATGAAAATGTAATAAAGTATAATGATTAAGATCATATATTATGAAGAAAATAGAATATATTTAATGTTATATTATTATTGTATTTATATGAATTTGTTTTTTGATAGTGGGTACATTATAATTTTCCTACTATTTAAGCTATGTGGACTGCATGACTAGTGTAATTAGGGGAACTATGTAGGGAATATAAATAGAAGTTATATAATTCATGGATTTCAAGAGTTAGAAAAATTTAGAGGTTATTCCTATCTTGAAGGATTTCCTAATAAAAATGTATTGGAAAATGATTTCTCATTAGAAGAGTGATGACAACCAGGTATTATTCAAATTTGAGGGTTTATATTGAAAATAACAATGGTTTTAATTAATAATTTATTTTTTTATTATTAAATATAATTTTCTAGTAATAATAAATAATAATTAGAGGAAGAAAAAATACTATGAAGTATCTTCATACATTGGATTTAATGACGATGAAGAACATGAGAGGAAACAAGTACTTTTCACGGAATCTTTATCTTATTTAGGTACCAAAGGAAATCAAAATAAATCATACCGTAATAAATGGGGAGTGTGTAACACATTGTGTTTTCTAAATTGACATAAAATGGATAAAACAAAAAATCTCTCTTTAAAAATTTCAATTTTAGTTTTTTCAGTGGTTTAAATAGTGCATGTAATATGTTTTAATAAACAATTTACATGTGTTTCAAAACCATATTTTATACTTATTTTAAACTATTTCAAAAATTAATTTACTCAAATTAAGAAGCTCGATATAAAAAATTTTGAAATTTATTTCAAATTGATTTCTAAAACTGATTTTCAATAGTTCATAAAACATCTTTTAAAACTTCATTTAAATAGTTTTTAAAATCGCTTTTAAAAAATATTTTAAAACTACTTTTAAATGTTATTTTATAAACATTATAAAATTATTATAAAATTTATTTTATTTGACAATGTATATAATAATTTTTAAAAGATACTTGAATAGTTTTTTAACAGTAATTTAAATAGTATAAAAAATATCATTTAAAACTACTTTTAAACAAGTTTTAAATACTTATTTTATATAGGTTTTAAGATTAATTTCGTATTGGTAAACTCAAACAATGAATATCATTAATAATTTAATTACCAATGATGCATGATTTATTGGGACACACATTCTATCATGCTCCTATAATATGTGATTGATATTATTGCATGCTCTATAAATATGTGACATAATCATTCATTCATCAATAGATTCCCTTAATACATTGAGATTTTAATAATTAATTTTTTCATCAAATGAGAAATTATTAATTTCATGACCTAGCCCTCTAGATCCTATCTGGTTAATTGTAAGCTAATTGTGCCACCAAATTCCCTCCACCAATTGGTAACGGGATAATGACATGTAGTGAGTAGGCATATCACACACAATGGAGGCCAAAGACTAAAGTACCTATACACATGCCCAAAACTCAATATACGAGTGTAAGGTAGAATGATAAACAATTGATATTGTAAATGTATGTATAAAAAATAATAACACACCAGAGTATTATAAGATTATAAAATGGTCTAAGTTCTAAATACATGCCCACCATGACTGTAAAATGATTCCAACCTGCTAAAAATGGGGAACTACTGTTAAGATGAAACTCCTGGAATAGACCATGGTCTGAGTATTATAATTATTCCCTACCCACTCTAAGTACATATATAACCCCATTGAATTTACTAGTGTCTTGATAAATCATGAAACATTTGGAAGGATCCCAAGTAGGGTTTAGTACAAATATATCTAGAATGACAACTAGAAATTTACAAACATAATGAATCAAAGATGGATTCATCTCTAATAATCAGCAAGGAAAGAATAAACATGTTTACCTAGATATACACAAAAGAAGACACAATGTCTCAAGGTAAGTTCATGTCCTCACTACCAGCCTGTTATTCTGCATTGAGCACAAAGGTAAAATTAATCTAAGAGAAATCACTCATCTGTTATTTCTATGATGAATTCACTATTTCAGGAGTGTTCACTTGTGAGGCCTTGCATCAAATAATCATAAAATATAAATCACAACAATTCATTACAGAGGGTGGTATAATTACATAGGGCTACGGGTGATAACTAACCCTATTGAGAATAACCCACTTGGAAGGGGATCACATGCCCTAGATGTCATAAAATGGATACCTGACCCAACCTATGGAGGAATGATGTAGGGTCACACCCTGGGACACATGGAGGGATACATAAATCTATGCCGATCTAGTCCATAGTGTGTACCTATCATCCTATGTTCCGAAAGAGATATGTCAACGTACCCTCATAGTGTTATAAAGGGAACACAGTCAGGCTGAAACTCATAATGTAATGAGGGAAGAAAGACCTCTAAGTTGTCATGGGAAATGTAGAAGTGTTTATAGGTGAAACGCGATCTATCCTTCTGTGTCCCGATCTTCCCATTCTAGTGTCTCAATACATTATCTAGTACCCATTTACATAATTCATGCTCCTGTACATTGGTCATCTCCATGTGCACCTGGTCGTGCCTATGCCTATGTACCCTAGTGTACATGATTTGTTTCAAACTAAAGTAATGTAGTGAATGCGACCAAGTAACACAGTCATGTGATATTTAACGTCATGCATAAACCCTCTCTGCCATACTGGGGGTCAACATAGTGTGTGTTCTTCCAAAGTACACATCATGTACTTCATAATTTTGAAAAACCACTAGAACACCCACACATCTTCACTCACGTCACCTCCATCTCAGATTCTATCATAGAATCCACCAAGAATCCGTAATATGAGTTAACTGAACCTGTACCATTTTTGGTGGCCAGATTCCAATAACCATTTTCTTGAAAAATCATTCCCATCACACCAAATCACCAAAACTCCAATTCACACAATAACAATCTCATTCAATCCCTCAACCAACATCTATCATCATCGAGAAGCCTCCATCTCATCATTGATTCTAAATATTATCCCACATTAACAATTAATTATTCCAAATATTTAACGCAAACCAAATGGTTCTCAGAAACAATTGAACCATCAGTCAAATGAAATATTGACAATGAACATTCAAAAAATGTGGTGAAATAAGCATGATACAACGAGGTGATGAATGCTTTATTTCCATTGTTTATGATAGCCTTCATTCATTGAGTGAGAAAATGATTAAGGAATACAAATAATTGTGAAATAATAAATCATTTATCATCTTATAATTACATGAATAAATAACAATAAATCATAATTCAACAACATTTCACTAATTTGTTTTCTAATGGAATTAATTCATGTTGATCATGGAAAAATAAAAATAAGAGGAATTAATGCAAAAAAATTAAATCTCTACATCACTATCAAATCAATCATTGATGAGGAATGATCATGTTCCATCTTCATTGGTGAGATACAAGAATTCCATTGACGATGACAATCTCTTTGATAGTGTGGTCAGTAATCCACAAACTCTTTTCATCTGCAAGCGCTCTCCTCCAGGATCCTCTTTAATCTCTAGGGTTAGGTGCATAACCTAAAATTTGGGAAATAAATATTATTTTAAAGATAATAATTAGGTTTCATAAATTTTATATAAAATAAATTACTTAATCGACTCATATTAATATTACTCCACAAATGAATGTTAATAAATAAAACATCCATAATGTAAAAAGATTATGTCATGATTTTGGTAATACCCACTTCTTGAATTTAATAAAGGGATCATGTTTATCATCTCTGAAATTGTTAATAAGAAATTACATTAAATATTAAAAACTATGTGTTTGTGATATAATCAATTGAATATATTTTATATTTCAACATCATGGATCCATTACCCCAGTAATCCAATAAGGACTCTCCTGTTAACTCCATAAATATTCCTTAAAATATTCTAATGTTTTATATTGAAGAAAGAGAGTTGTTACACTTAAATGAATATTTTAACATTATGCATGCATATCAATATTTCAAAAACCACACCTGGAATGAATTTTTTTGGTAGTTTAATATTTAATGCAACCTTGATTTAGAAAATCATTAAAAATGATTTGAGAACAATTCTAAATATCACAAAAGTTTATCAATATGAAAAAAATTTCGACAAATATAATTGAATTAATAAAAGAGGAAATATTTTTTAACATACCTGAGAACAACATATTCAAGAATCATTAAGGATTTATTTAAATCATATATTCTATATGGTCACTATTTTTTCACATTTAGTAAAAGTAATTATTTTAGTGGGAGAACCATAAATAATCAATATATATAAAACCATGTAATAATCATAAAAAATGAATGATTCCCTAAAATATAAATCCAAATTTTACCAACAATAATGATACACGTACCTCTATATGATCTCTACCTTGATATGTTTATGTAATGAACACCCAATTTATTATGAACACTCCAATAATTCCATTTTCCAAAGAAGTCCTCATATTAATTTGACACCTCTTAATCCAAGATTTCATACATCAACCATGATACCTTTTTGAAATGATTTTCTATTTAGGAATAGTGATCTTAGTAAACATTAATATTTGTTAATTTTTACATGGTTTCAACCAAATAAAAATTTAAAAAACAAAAAAAAACTAACCAAAAGATAATAATCAAACCCTAATAGACCTTAAACAACCATATGTAAATAAAATTAAATTGATCCTAACTAAATACAATCATCCCTTAAATTATCTAAACTATAACAACATGAACAAAATATATCTAAATCATATTATATATTGAATTGAACAAGAAAATATAAATAATGAAATGAATGAAATCAGAATTATAAAAAATGAAATATAAGAAACATACATAATCCTATAAAAATTAACCTGAACATAACATTCTAAAAATAAATTAATCATATGGAAAAAATTTACTCAAATTAAAAAGTTTAATTCATAAAATATGAATTGGATCTACAATTGTTGAATTCACCTAAACAGATCATAATCAAACTAAACTAAACCAAACATAGTTGAACTAATATATAAAGAACTTGAACTAATTATGTGATAAATAAGATAATATGATTATTGCTTCACCAAGTAAACTAATATTTATTCATTTTGGTTAGATTTATTCTAGTTTCAATCAATCATTTCTATTCAATTTAGTTTGATTAGATTTGTTAATTCTCAATTACTTATTGGTTACAATGTGTTAATATTATTAAAAAATATAGTATTAATTATTAATTTTTTAATAAATTAAATATTATTATAGAGGGATGTATTGAAATTTGATGGTTTTTGATACACGTAATTTTTTTTTGATCAAATAGAAATAAAATGATGAAAGTTCTATATAGAAACAAAAATAAAAAAATAATGATTTATTTTTCTACTCCTAAATTTTATCTTCTCTTTTCTAACTAAATATTTAATTTATATATGAAAGAATGAGATTTAGAGGCCCATTATGAGTTGGAAGCTAAGAAATATGGACCCAATGATCATTTTTAAAAGATACAATGAGATGAGAACTAATAGAGAGTACATTGTCGTCTAGGGAATAATATTTCACCCACTAGGTATCGTCCCACTTCAGGAGGATCTAATTGTTCTGGTAGCACCAGGTTGAAATGATTTATTCAAAGGAAGAAAACCATAAAAAATAAATAAAACAATTTGAACTATGTCGTAAGACAAATGAGAAATTTATAAATGTAGTGACAAAATTATTTCCATCAATTCTCAAAAATACCACCTCGATTTTTGATACATGTGTTTTATTGATGTGTTTATTATATGATGCAGTGAGTGATAGTTATGAAAATCCTAGTGGTGGGCGGGACATTAACAATCTTGATGATGGTAATTGTGATTGTGATGGTGAGGCTAATCTTGATAGTGATAATGATGGTGATGAATATTCTGATGGTATTGAATATGGAGACATGTAAATTAGTGGTGATGGTGATTATAGTGCAGGTAGTGGCGGTCAATATTGAGAGATTGATCCCCTAAATTTTTATTGATATTTATGAAAAATGATGTCTGATGATAGAACATAGTTAAATATATGTTTTCAGAATTATTTTTATAGATATAAATTAATAAAAAGAAAATTATATATTATATATTGTATTTTAAATGTTTATGGATGTGACTTGAGGGTCTGGAATGTGAAAATAAAGGGTTAATACTTATTTTGTTCATAGTGGAAGGATATACCAATAGATTTTATTACCATTGATGTAGCTTTTTACCAATGGGTTTATCAGCATTCAGAATAATGAAATTTTATAGGGCTTATACCAAAGGATTCCTAAAATCATTGGTTTTTTTCTATCCCCTCACCATAATAGAAAATAGTACGGGGAACTGTTGTTATAGGCTATACCAATGGAATGAAACTATAGGTACAACATCATTTTGAAGTAGTGACCTGATATAAATCAATTGAACCCAGTTTATCTTAGAGAAGTAACAAACCCTGTAATCTCCCTCATTTTTTCTTTTAGATGTATATATTTTTACATAGTGAATTAGAGTACTATATCAAGACAACCCATTATCCTGAGCAATATTATGATAAAATTTCATTATTTATAATCACTACTACAAAACATGCATTTAACTGAAAAAGTTATGGTCTTAACAATACATTAAAAGTGATGCCTACCAAATCATTGTTAAAAGATGACCTTTATCAGCCCTCACAAAAAGTTTTGATAAATAAAATTTTTAACAGTTCTAAAAGAGCTTCTATTAATGGGGGGAAATTATTTTTTGTTTGATATTCTCTATACCACCCCTTTATAATCCCTTGTAATCGGTGATTTTCACACACTCACATCAACCTCCTTAATAGATCTCCCCCCACCATTTAAAAGAGATTTAGGATATGATATTACCCCAGCATGTGTATATATTCGAACCTCAGAACACCCCTTTGGATTTAAATTCCTTTACCACTACAACAGCTTATATTATTATATATTTATTGATATTTATTTCTATTTATATATATATTTACATGCATATTTTTTATTCATATATATTTATTTAATTATTTCTAAATCCATATAAAAAGTATATGACTATGTGTTTGATATATATGAATATATTTATTTAAATATATTACATACTATTATTCATTTGTAAATACAATAATATAATATCAATATATATATCTCTTTATTAATAGACAAAAATTAATTCAATTGTATACGATGAATAAAATGGATATATTTTTATTTGAAATAAAATAATAATAAATATTTGGTTTATATATTTAAAAATATGTTTTTACATAAATATGATGATATATTTATTTATAGATGTGATTTATTATAAGTAAATATACTATAATATGAACATATTTATTTATAAATAAAACTACATTATGAAAAATGTTAATATGGAAAAACCATAATACGAATACAGATATAATCCATGGGAGTAAATTGAACACCAACTAAAAATAGGAATAATATCCTACTTAAACAAGGATTGATATCCATCAAATGATTAAAACTGTGGATACCCTGACTTTGTTTTAGGGGCCTTCTGGGCCTTTTGGCCTATGAAATGTGATTGGGATAAACCTTAGTCACATGTTCATAGATTTTATCACATGATTCGATTTGAGAGATTTTAGACCCGAAATGGACACTCAGATAGATGTTATTCCCTTTTAATGTTCAGACTATAGTTTCAATATTTTTTAGACCATTCAAAAATTTGTTTAATTTTTTTTCATTAAATTTTTATTAACTGACTATTACTACATAATACATAGCATGTTATTAAGTAATAATATTTTTCCCTTATCCTGTTAGATATTTTGATTGAATATCATATTTATAAATTGTAACTTCCTATATATCCTTATCTAAATCATATTTAAAATATATATATTAAATTTAAATAAATTTTAAGAAAATTATATGTTAATGTAATATTGTTAAGGATATGTACTTATTTTAAGAAATATACCCTTTATGAACTCTTATAGAATAACAATAGTAATTGGAGGTCTTCATCAGTGCTTGTAAAAGAGAACTAATAAAGTCCACCCTTTATGAGCACTATTTTAGTAGCACTAATATAGCACTTCCCTTTATTAGGGTTTTTTAGTAGAAATGATAAATTAGGGCCTTTATGAGCACTTTTTGAAAAGTGCTGATAAATGGGGAATTTATCACCACTTTTTAGTAGAAAGGATAAAGGGACCCCTTTATCAACAATTTTTTATTATCACTGATAGGGGGCTTTATCGAAGCCATTTTAGCACTAATAAAGACCCACTTTAACATTGTTATTTGCTAACCCTGATAATTTTAAGCATTGATAAATTTTGAATCTGTAGTTTTGAATGTTCTTGTATTATATCATGAAAATAAAATTTTTATATTTACCTTTTTCATTATAAAACCATTGATAAACACATTTGAATCCACAGGCAAAGAACATTCCATTTTCACAAAATCATGTCAATAAATCACCTCTTTAAAAAAACTCATAAAATTGAACAAATATTATAATATAGGGAATATTAGATTATTTTAAAACCCATGATTACATATATATCATTCTTTATAATGAAAAATTCTTATAAAACATTAATATTAACCCATTATATATACGTAAAAAAATTCAATTTCACGTTTGTAAAAAAAACTCAAAATCACTCATAGGTTAAACGATAAAATGATTTGTTTGTAATACTTTTTAATGAAATTAAAAATTGTTTTAAAATGGACTTTAATAATATTTGATATATAACTAATAGTATAATTTAATTTTTTTTAAGAACATAGACATGGAGGAAAACAATTATAATGTAATACTTTAAAATATGTTTTTAAAGAAAAATATCTCACCTCAAGTCACAAAATATTTCATTTATATGTATACGCTCATTATTAAAAAAATTATTTTAGTTTTAAATTTTATTAATAACATATTTCATGTTCTTACCATTATACTAATTATTTTTATTTCATTTGTCACTGTGTTTTATTTAGTTATCTAAATGGTTGTGTTCACACTGGATGATTTGAGGATGATAAGACAATCAACTCAAAAAAACATTGGTTTTTTGACTGTGGGAAAAGGGTTTATGATCCCATAGACACTAAAATATTAAACATTTTATAATGATCATATTTATACATTAGGTACACCTATAAAACCAATTGTGTATGGTGATTAAGAAATTTTTTTTGGAGTTTGTGTCCTAGAGAAGCTTTTGTGTTCATTATGATAACATGTATTCATAGTTTTGATTATTAATAAACTCCTTATATCATCATGATTGTTATTTTGCATAAAATATTATGTTATAATGTCTTAAGGGTGTTTTTTATATTAAAGGGACATAGTAGTTCCCCACTACGATGAGAATAAGAATGTTCTACAACACTATTATTAAATATATGTTTTATAGACAGATGATATCATTTAAGGGACACAAATGATATAGGCTATCAATGGTGGAGACTCATAGCACATCGAGGCACCTTCTCATGGTTTATTCCCTTGGTATCATCCATTAAAGGATATTATGGGAATGAGACTGACCACTAGGAAGTCCACATTTATATGTTCATTAGATTTTAAAATCAACGTACATGTGTATTGAACTTTATAATTTATGATTATTATTAATGAATTTTATAAGATATGTACATTGATATATTGATAAAAACTATGATTACATATGTTCATGTTGAGGTAGTATATGTTGGGTGCATCATGAGTAGTATTGAATTAATGAATAATGTGAGAAAGGATTTTTCCCATCTATACTTTAACAAAATTTGATATCTCAAGCCCATCGATGGAAATGAAATATTGTAAATAAATCCATGACCATGTTGTTTTGTAGGCATATACAATTTTCGTGAAGTCAAACAATGAGAAATCGAGTAAAAAGGCTGATGGCACTAAAATTAAACTTGAATGATTATAGATATCAGGATAGTGAGATTATATTAAACAGTAAGTATCTAACTATAGTATTATGTAGTTTCATCATTACTTTCAGTCTTTATGGTTTCCAAGGCATGTTACTAGATTCCAACCATGATCTTTAGGTTGTATCATCTAATGCCACTAAGAAATCATGCCATAGGGTCACACCCTTAGTGTATCTAGAATCTAATTTAAATAATATGTTATTAATTATTATTTAACAAGTTTTATATATATTATTCCCTGAAATGTTTTAATAATTATTTATTCATTATTGGTTTCATATATTCTGATACAAGTTATTCAATAGAATATAATGTGAGTGGAATATTTAATAAATATATATTTTTTCTTTTTAATAAATATAATATTTATTTATTTATTGGAGAATAATGAAGTGATAATTTTTTAAAAAATAAATATTAATTTTTAGGGCCTCATAAATATGGAGGTATAGAGGACTAAGATTTTAGGTCCTATGGGAGAAAATAAATATTGACTATTTTTTGATTAAATAATACTTAATATAATTCATATATTATATTCCTATCAATAAATAATAATAATAATATTATTATTTTACTTGAGGTTCTATAGGGATTAAATTAAAAATTAATGGAACTTGTTCTGTTATGTTATTTAACCCTAGGGATATGTAAACTAATTTATATTATTTTCTCAATATGCCCATTCGTTTCACTGTGTAATGCACAATGATTCTAAAAAATCCTTTCCATCCCTAGGGTGATATTTTCTCCAAGAAATATTCCATGAAAAGAGAGTAATCTACCTCCACTAGATAAAGGAGAATGTTTTGGAAGAGATTCTCATAGAAATCAATGGTGTGAAAAACAAACACAAGGATATGACATGCTAGCACTTGGGAATTCTTTCAATGATGATTAGTGATTCATGGAACACCTATGGATAACCATTATATGGGAAATACAAATGATTACTAAAACACATACAGCGAACTGAAGATCTGTTACTAGATAATTCAAAAATTAAATAATTCTATCAAGGTAATTCTTAATAAATAAATTGATCATAAATAATTTTTTATGATCCTCTATTCTTGTTCTGGCATGATTTATTTTGTCTTTATTTCTTTGATTCAATTTCATTGATCAGGGTGTTTATCATCATGCCAATCTTGGATTGATTATTTAACATGAAAAAAAAAATATGGGCACCACCCATCTCATTCATCCACTGTGCCAAAACCATCAAGTTGTGTCATAGTGGTCAGAAAATTAATTATTATTATTCAATGATCATTGGTGATTTACACATTTGTATTTAATTTTCTAATTGAACATAAATCATTATTTAAATCTAAATTGTGAGATCTTCTTCTTCATTCTTATATTCTCATAAATATAATTAATAAGATTAATTTTATTAATGAAATAAAATAGAATTACTCATCGGGAGGTGACACAAATTATGGACAAATATCACAGGAGTAAACGTCAAGTAACCGAAGCTACCCGACATATATTAATATTGAATTCATTAGGAATTAATGAAAAAATTAATTCACATGTATTCAATTATCACACACGTTGTATTTATTACTTCACAGCACGTGTCGATCGGACCAAACTGGAACATGGTCAGCTCGAGTATATGACATGTAGCCGATGTTGATAGCGTGTATTCTTTCTTACATCCGAGATGGGTCATGTATTTAATACATGTCCTACATGACCGATGTCCATGTATTTTGGAGATTACATGCTACATATCCCACTAGACATGCTATGTACTCCATTTTCTATGGCATGATTTACTCATCGAATCCCTGTTAGTGTGCAACGAATATATAGTGAGAAGTATAGGCAATGTGATTTCATGTACATAATGTGTAGTTATACCAAATTATGTAGATTTAAAATTTATTTATTATACAATTAAATCTTTATCAACATGTTCTTGTATGTGGTCATTAAGTTCATATAAGACTCTATGTGATGGGTTTTAATATATATATATATATATATGCGTGAGAGAGAGAGAGAGAGTGTGTGTGTGTGTGTGTTTAATTAATATATTTGTATGGTTCATATCTGGATTCCATATATGAGTCATATTATAGTTGGTACTCTATGTTCTTTGTATCATAACACATGACCAAAAATATTGTAATTCATGTAATTACTAAGGCATGGTACACATTATGAATGTATGGGATATGCCAAATATGCTACATGTCTCAAAAGTTAAATAGTATATGAGAATAATACATGTTTGATAGAATAATATCGGTATTCACCATATTTCCTCCGAGGTACATTTATTTACATTGTAAATTTTAAATGAATTTAATTAATTTATTTAAAATTATAATGGATGAGAATAAAAATGAAATTATGAGGAGAATTTAGATAAAATAATTGATGAAATAAAAAGGATAATTAATTTAATCGAGCATGATTTATATTAAGTTAGAAAACATAATAATTGAATGATAATTTTGTTAAATTCATAATTCCTTTAATGCATGTGAATGGTTATGAGCATATGGAAGAGATTTGTATGTGACTGGATTCATTTAATTTACTATGAAATTAAATTATTGGCATTCATTTATTATCTCCTATTTTTATGTAAGGGCATGCATTCCCATGGTTTGTTTTATGTATGGCATTTCCCTCTCACCTGTGTGTGATTAAAATATCATGTAATGGATATTTATACCATTCTAGTAGATTCTATTCATGTTTGAATCCCAGGTGTAACCAATCGATGAGAGATATTATGGTGGATAGGTGGAATGTTTTAAAATAATCCATAATTGGCTCATGGTGTTTTCCCCTAGGCCAACCGTTAGTTTATCAACCGCTAGACAAATTAACCATTAGAAAATACCATAAACAATCCACTTTACTATTATATTTATGTCAAGATGTATGGATATTTAATTATGTGTGTTGTTTGTGATCAAATAGTTTAGTGAATTAACAAGAAAGTAAGATAGAACAAAAATGAACTATCTTCTTAATGAATGTTTTCTATGACAGAGTTAGTTGCTTAATTAATCCCAAGTAACATTAAAAAATGTGATAAAGGTAATAATTGGAAATTTATACATAAGTGGATAAAATCCATAAAATAATTTATATTTATTTTGTATAGCCTTTCACTATATCAAATAAAATTGAAAAATAGTATAACATGATTGACCAGCAAAAGATGTGGTGCTTTCAAATATGAGACAATTCTAAATTGATTTTTTGGATCGACATCACATAGTTCACATCAAGGGTTGACTATCAAAAAAATACATGGTGTAACGGAGAAGAAAACATATATGAAATCCAATTTCATATTTTAGGATTGGTGAGTCCACTTAGAAGATCAAGGAATTGTGAGTTAATGTTGTTGGAATTTGGAATTCCTACCAAAAAGCATTCATTCTTCTTGATTAACCAATGTTGGTTTAATAAGAAGGGTAATTTGGGGCATTTCCACTTGAATATCCAAGAAGTAGGATATTCTGAGACCAACGGTGAGGCCTATTGGGTTTCAATAAAATAGTGGTACATTAATAAATATAATATATATTTGTTAGCCTAAATTTGATCATAAAAAGTACTAAAAGTCTCCTTTTATATTTTTTTAGAAACAAAACTAAAATCACATCAAATAAATCATTGTGATCCATTCATGAGAAAGACAACATCCTCACCAGAAAAAATTTCCAATAGTGGAAATGGGGATTGGATGTTATCCATCGTCATGAAAGGACATTAAATGTGATGGATGAATGTCTTCTTAAATCACCTGGTAATGTGGCTAGTGATGAAAATTTAAAAATACAAGATAATTATTTTAATGCTTCCATAGTGGTTAAATGTTTCATACTCTCATCCATGTTCAATTCACCATTGAAGCAACATGAGGACATGGATTCATATTTCATGATGTCTCAGCTTTAGGATCTCTATCATGAGAAGAAGAGAAAAAGATAGGATTGAGATCTCCAATGCATTGCTTACAACTAAGCTTGTAGTGTATGTGCTATTTGGGCCTCATGTTTTCAATATTATAGGATAAATTAAATACATATAAATCATAGGGATTATATTTTTGGATGAGTTTCATACATATCTCATAATTTCATTACAAACCAAGAACTTCTTCAATTTTATTGTTAATTACAATGAGAGAAATAATTAGAAGATAATTTCATAACCTCATACATTATTGTCCGAGAATATAAAGAAATGGGTTGTGATAAACATGTTTTCCTAATGGTGACTATGAAAATTAATTACATGGTAAAGGGTACCATGACTCATATATAGTCAAATGAAACCAAGAACCGTCCTTCCAAGAAGAATAACGTCTAAAGGAAGGTTAATGAAAAGGAGGCAATATGTTTTCCAGGTGGAAATCCTAGCCACTAGAATAGGAAATACAACAAGAAGTAATATGAAGCTAATGGTGATTTCCTTATAGATTGTAGTCATTCAATATCTACACATTAGGTATTATATTTTTCTTTTAAGGATCAAAAATATATCTAAATGTAGCAACCATGTATATTATAAAATATTTCTGCAAGAGAGGTGTACCTAATTGAGACCAATGGTTGAAGGAAGTCCACTCTTTAAATTGGTGACAATAATATTTAATTTCGGAAAATAATGGTTTTGGTTTTAAAATATTTTTATTATGTGCCTACAGTTACAAAAATAATAATAATTTATATATCATTCATAAATATAAATGGGTTTATTTTTAAATGTGGAAATAAAAGTTTCTTCTTTTATAATGAAAACAAATGTTATGGTAGGGTAAATTTAAAAAAGTGTAATTACGTATTATATTATAAAAACCAATTATTCACCAATCATAATGAATCATGTTCACACGACTCGTATAGTACCCATCTTTGGAAACACCCTATTAGTAATGTAAACGAGAAGTATTTGAAAAAGCATTGTCTAGAGGGTAATTTTTTCTTATTTGAGACAAAACCAGATGATAGATGTAATAATTTTTTCATGTATAGATGACCAAATAGGATAAATAATAATCAATCAGATTGAGGTGGTGAATATCTTAACCAAGAGTTCAATGACATTCTATGGGAATTTGGGATTCTATCTCTACTCACTTCACCACAAACTCCATAGTAGAATAGTGTTAGTGAAACAAGGAACTATACCTTTTTAGACATAATAAGGTTTACAATGAGTCATTCATATCATCCATTATATTTTTTAGATATCCTTTAAAAATAATGAAACAGACATTAAATTTGTTACCAACTAAAGTTTGAAATAGAATTTCTTTATAGCTATGTAGTGGAGAGAAATGTGTTTTTTGAATACACATGTATGAGATTATGAGGCGTTATTAAGGAATTACCATGAAAAAAACAATCACCTTGGAGAAACAATTCTATATTTAGTCTCTTATCCTAACCAAATAAAATAATACTAATTATACATTCCCTCAGAAAATAATGTGACTATCATGAGAAAAGACATTTTATTGAGAGAAAGAAAAACCTAAAAAGGTATAATAGGAGTAGGATTGGATTCATCAATATTTATTCTCAAGTTATAAAAGTGTTTGTAAAGGAAATGATTCCATAGGTACCTAGGAAAGAAATAGATTCCAAAACAAAAGTACAACATATTGGTTTGAGAGAGTTAAGACAAAAATAAATATATGGTTTTAAATCAGAAAATATAGTGAATCATTAATTGTCACCAACAATGAACCAATCACTTACAAAGTGGCACTAGAAGGGTCATAAGATACAATATGGTAAGAATCCATGATTTATGAAATGGATTCCATTTATATGAACCATGTTTGGGTTCTGGTTGATGCACTAGCTGATGTAAATCCCATTGGGTTTAAATGGGTAATCAACAAAAAATATGAGATGGAATTCAATGTAAATACCATTACAGAAAGGCAAGAGGCTAGAGGCGTTAAAAAATGTAATGTAATTGGCTATTATGAAAACTTTTATAAAATTTCCATGTTTATATCCATTATAATTCTAGTTGATATAGATGCTTACGATGACTATGATATTTGGAAGAATGATATAAAAATTGAATTCCTCAATGGGAACCTTCTGGAATTTTTCTTCATGAAACAACTTGAAGGATTTATGATCAAAAGTGATTCAAAAAAGAATTGAAAGTTGTAGATGTCCAATTATTTATTGAGGAATGGATCCAGGTCATGGAAAATTCAATTTGATAAAGCTATAAAATAATTTGGTTTTATTAAGAATCAATGTGATCCTTTTATTTTTAATAGGCTTAGAGAAAATCGAGTGTTCATCTATGTAGTATACATTGATGATATATTACATACTGGAAATGACATACCAGTATTACAATCTGTTAAACATAGGTAAAACATCTGTTTCTCAATGAAGGACATTGGTGAATCATCCAATATTCTAGGGATGAAAATCATTCAGGATAGATCTAGGAGACAGGTTTGACTAAGTCAAAGTACATATATTGACCTAATAAAAACTAAATTTAGTAGGGAAAAACCCAATAGAGGGTTGGTTCCAGTGCCACATGGTTTATATATTTCTAAGAAAGTGCGTCATTAGAAAAAACAATAGAAATAGAGAAAGAGTGTGATCTCATACGATTCAGAGATAGGATACAAAATTTATTCCTTGTTATATACTAGAATTGATGTCACCTATGCATTGATAATGGTAGTTTGATATCAAGTATATCCAAGAGAACAACATTATACTACTGTTTATAATATCCATATATATATGAGAATAGCTAAGGATATGATCTAGGTGTACTGAAGAGATGATTAGATGGTTAGCCACATTTATATTGATGACTGTATTTAGATAGATCCAAATTATTTGAAGTCACAATCAGGATATTTTTTCTATCTTAAAATAGGATCTATGTTATGGAAGAGTTCCAATCATTCAAATTTCATTGATTCTATAGTAAATTCCGACTATATAGTGGTTTTCCATGAATCTAAATAATCCATCTGGATTTTGAACTTTATTCAGGGTATTAATGTGGTGCCTAGTAGTAAATATTATATCACATTGACTTGTGATAATGTTGTAGTGGTGGATCTTGAAAAAGAGTCAATGTATCACCAATGGACAAAGAATATACTCTAGAAGTATCACCGCCAAAGGGATTTTGATCATAGGGGAGAAGATTTAGTAAATAGAGTACCCAAGGAAGTGAATGTGGAAAACCACATAACGTAAGGCATATCTCAGTAGAAGAATGAGTATCATATGAGAGCTATTAGAATAAAGGTGGATAGCAGTTGGCTGTAGTGAAAGTGGAGTTGTATTGGAGTTGGTTCCCAAAAACCATCTTCTATTTACATTATGATAACTAATATTTAGAGTTTTAAATATTAAAAAAATTCCTTATCACACAATGATAATTATTCTATATAAAATTTTATGTGATAATGTACTTAGAGTAGCTATTGCACTAAGATGTCATAGCAGTTCCTCACTATGATGAGAAGCCAAATGTGCTATGAAAATATTCTTAAAAATATGTTTTATAGCCAGATGATATCATCTATGGGACACAAATGATATAGGGTATGTAGGGTGGAGGCTCATAGAACTTCGAGGCACCCTCTCATGTTGTATTCCTTGATAATAACAAGAGTATGATCTTATGAGAATGAGTCCCGCAAGTAATAAACACTTATTCATATGTGTCATTGTATTTTACTATATATGGACATGTTTATTGATTCATAGACTTTAAGATTATTATTAATGAATATTATAAGTTTCATAATTTGATATATTGAAGAAAAATGTGATGGAATCTATTCATGGAGATGTAAGATATGTTGGTTGCATCACATTTAGTATTGAATTAATTAATAATATGAGAAATGAGTTATCCCTTCCATTCTTTAATAGAAGCTGATATAATATTCCCATGGATGGGAATGATAATACTAAATAAATCCATGTCTTTGGTATTCTAAAGGAATGTTAAATTTCCAAGAATTAAAAAATTGAGATATTGAGAACATAGGTTTATGGCACTGGCATGCAACCTACTAGATTAGATATATCATGATAAATGGATTATATTACACAATAAGCATCCATATGAGTTATTTTGTTATTTATGTATTAGCTTCTTTCTCTAGGGGTTCATTGGGGTGTTTCTGGATTCCAACATAGGACGTTAAGTAGCTTCCTCTAATGACCTTGAGAAAGAGGATTATACGATTACACAATATTTTTATCCAAAATATTAGTTAAATAATATATTATTATTCATCATTTAACATATTGAATAAATTGTATTCTAAAATGCGGTTTAATTATTATTGATGTATGATTGATCAAAAATATTATATCACCACTTATTCAAGAGAATATAATGTTAGTAGAATATTTAATACATATTTGATTATTATCTATTTAATTAATATAAAATTTATTTATTTGTTTGAGGATAATGTAGTGATATTTATTTAATAAATAAATAGTCATTATTCAAGGCACCATTCAATATGGGGAATGAAGGTAATAGTTTTTTTGTATGGTGTGAAATAATAAATATTGATTTTTATTTGATCCAATAATATTTAATATAATTAAAAAAAATTAAGTGCAAGTTGAGAAATAATATTATTAGTATTATTATTTGACATGGGGTTTATAGGGATTAAAATAATAATTAAAATCACTCGTTCTATTATTTTATTTTAAGCCTAGAGATATATAAACCCTTTTATATTATTTTTCCAATAATCCATTTCATTTTTTTCATTGTGCAGAATGATTTTTGTGAATCCTATCAAACCCCTGAGAGTTCACCATTCCAAGAATAATCCCAAGAATGGAGGGAAATATTCATGCATCAGATCATGGCAGATGCTTTGGAGGAAATTTTTATAGCAATGAAACGTGGATGACGGAAGTGCAAGGAAAATTTGTGCCAACACGTATATAGTATATTGGTAATGTATAACGATTCCTGGAAAACATGTGGATCACCAATAGATGGAATATACACTTGATTCCTACAATCAATGATGGTGCATTGTAGATTTGTTACCATATTCATCCACCAAGAATGATTTCAATAAAATTGATCGTTAACTATTTAATTTATGATAAGTATTATTTAATGATCCTCCCTTTTTTTGGGGTGATTCATGTTGTCTAATTTTCATTGATGCAGTTTTATTGATCATGTCAACTATCATAATACAAATCTCATATTTATCATAAAAATGACAAAAAGAATAGTTGGGAACCACCAATTTCGTGCTTCCCATAAACCCTTAACCTTTAAGATGTATCAGAGTGATCAAAATATTATTTATATTCATCTAAAGTGCATTGGTCATTTACACATTTTTAATTTAGATTTCAATTAATGATTAATCATTCCTTTAATTTGAATAGTTATATCTTATTATTTATCCATCTATTCATGTAATCCTAATCTATACGAATAATTTTATGAATGAAATAAAATTCAAAACTCATTCGGAGGTTCCAAGGATTTTCTCCAAATAAAAAAATAGTATACACCATGTTAATAGAGTTACACATAATGTAATTGAGTAAAATGTATCACGAATTAGTTTGAAAATTAATTCATGTGTATGAATTGGTGACACATGGTGTTTTTATTACCTTGCACTACTTCTTGACCAGACCAGACTACTGCATGTTCAGCCGAAGTACACAACATTTATCTCATGTGAACTATGTGTATTCCTTTTACATCATAGACAGTCTGTGTATTTTAGACATGACCTACCTGACTGGAGACCATGTAATTCATAGTTCACATGTTGTGTAGACAACTGGACATGTCATGTACTCAATTTTCCAATCCACGATTTACACGCCGAGTCCATTTTCATGTGCCTCAGATAGATGGTGATATTTACACACCATGTGCTCTCTTGTATACATCATGTTCTTGTACCAAATTATTTAGATTTAATATTGTGTTATTATACTATTAAATCCTTATCGACATGTTTTATCGTGTGGTCATTAAGATGATAGAACATAGCATGATATGGGTTTTAATATATATATATATATATATGATTAATTAATATATTCCCAATGATCATATTTTCATATCATGAAATTGACTTATTACAGTTATTACACTACATGCATTAATGAATAACACATGATCAAAGAATCATGTAATTTATGTAATCACAAAGGTAAATTAAACTTCCTCAAAATATGTTGTAAGTTTTGTATTCCATTTTTCACAAAAGGTAAACAATATATTAGAATAGAACATATTGGGAAGAATTAGATGCGTACTCACTATATTGCCTCCAAGTTATATTTTTAACATAGTTAAATTTAAATTAATTTGTATAATTATTTTAAAATTAAAATGGATGGAGATCTCACTGAAATTTAGATGAGAATTAATAAAAAAGAATAGTTTTATTAAAGAATTTAATTTATTTATTTTGTCATGATTAATCTTAAATAAGAACGATTAAGAATTAAATGATTTCTTTATTAAATGTGTAATTTTTTGCATGCATGTGGTTTTTCATGAGCATAAACAAGGCCATTTTATGTGATTGGTTTCATTTTTAGTATTATTAAATTAAATTTTTGGCATACAGGCATTATAATATCTTATAATGTAAGGGACATCATACACATGTTTTCTTTTATGTAAAGACTTTCCTCTGGCCTATGTGCAAGTTAAAGCATATGTAATTAATGGATCTACCATTCTAATAGAGGTGTTAAATGTTTGGAGCCAAGATGAATCCAATCCAAAAATGTTACAAAGGTGGATAGGTGGAAATCTATAGCACATATGTTTATTGGTTCAATGTGCTTTCCCCTACTTCAATAGTTAGTTTATCAATCGATAGATAAACATACCATTAGTAAAGATCATGAAAACTTGACTTTATTTTTTTATTTATATATAGTTGTATTGTTATATCATTATGGTTGTTAGTCGTGATCACATAATTTAATAAATAAATGATCAAGCAACTTAGAACAGAAGTAAATTTTCTTATGTGTAAATATTTTCTAACATATGGATAATAACTTATGTAAACCCACATCATATTAAAAGGAATTTTATACAAATTATAATTTGAAATATATGCATAAAAGGATAAAATCAATCAAATAATATATATTAAGTCAGTATAACCTTCCACTACCATGCTTAAAATCGATCCTTGGTTCAATGTTTTTAACTTGAAAATATTGGGGTTCTTTCAATTATCGGGGTATAACATGAATTTTTTAGTTGACATAACATAGATCACATCAGGGGTTTACTTCCAATGTAGTACATGGTGTAACTGATAGGTAGAGGTTGAGGAAATCCAATAATAGATATTATGAATGGGGAGTCAAATATATAGATCAAAGTAATGTGAGTTCATGCAGTTAACATTTAATATTCCTACATAAAACCATTCAAGTTTCTTGAGAAACAAAATATTGGACAATAAGAATGAGATTATGGATACCTGAATCATGAATAACAATGAATACTTGTATTATGAAGCCAATGGTGTGGGAATTATTATTATTTAAATAGTGGGATATTTGCAAATATAATATTTATTTATTTGTCTAAATTTTATAAGATAATTTACTAAAAACATTCTTGTCTTATTTTATAGAAAAAAATTAAAATGACATTAATCATATAGTTGTGATCCATTATTTTCAAGTAAAACCTTCTTATAAGCATAAATTCACAAGTGTGTAAAAGGAACTGACATGTTATCCATCAGCATGAGAGTAAATTATATGTGCTAGGAGAACATTTTCCTAAATCACCTGGTAATGAGGCTAGTGATGTTCAATTAAAATCCTATGAGATGAATTTGATGATTATATATTTGTTAAATGTTTCATTATATCTTATAGGTCGAATGAGGTTTTGAGGAATCATGAGTACATGGATGCATATAGTATTTTGCCTCTCATTCAGGATCTCTATTCAATGGAGGTGATACAACACAGGTGTTGCACACCCGGTTTGAGATAGATAGCCTTTTTATGAGTTTTTATGTGTTTAATGTTCTTTGGATGAGTTGGAATGTGTTTGGGAGAGTTTGGAATGGTTTTGAATATGTTTGGAGGCTTTTCTATGGGGGCACAGTTTGAGCACGGTTAGGGAAAACCATGCGAGTTCTCCAGGAAACCATGAAGGAGGAGATTGTGGGTTTCTCACACCTTGTGCATGGTTTTACAAACTATGTGAGGAAATCATGTGGACCCCTTCTCTTGAGACAGTGTCATGCTCACGGTTAGCACATGGTTTCTCTAACCATGTGGGCTAACCGTGTGGCAACTTAAAAATGTGGTTTTTAAATATAGGCTCTCTCAGGATTGATCTATTTCACTCCAAACACTCTCCCACTCAAGCCTCACTTGGTATTTTCAATCCTCAATGGTTTTAGGGGATCTCCCACACATTTTGGGAGTGATTCAAATGGGTTTCAAGGTGGTTCGAAGGTGGTTTCCCCTGGGGAAGTCTCTTCTCTTTGTTTCTATGTGATTTCATCAAGATCTATATCTCCCTCTCTCTAATTTTTCTAGATCTACACCCTTTGTGTGTAGATATAGGGTTTTGGTTTCCATAGGAGTTGATTTTGAGGCATTTTATTGACTTAGAAGGAGATCTATAGCAATTTTAGTGGAGCGTTTTACTGTATTGGGATGTGGTTGCTTGTGGGTTGAATTTGTGGGAACCCTAAAGGTAGGTGGCTTCTATGTCGACTCCACTTAGTTAGAAACAGTGGTTTTGGTACAATTATTTTTTTTCTTGAAATTAATTGTGATAATTTTGTGTGAGTCTTTTTGGGAATCCAATTGGTGGTGATTTGGAGGATTTTGAGGAAAATGGGTTATTCTTGCAAAAAGGGTTTTTCTGTGATTTCAAAATGTTGATTTTAAAATCAATAGTGTATGTTAATGAAAAATGTTTTTTGAATGATGGTTTGCAATAAAGATATTGTTTATTTGAATGTGGTTTGGAATGGGAAGTTGGTTAAAGGGTGTTTTCAATAAATGGGTGATTTATTGAAATGATTTCACATGTGGTGGAAGTGGTTGTGTGATTATTGTGTGACATTAGTGTTTTCTTATTGTTGGTTGGTTAAGGGTTATGGATTGTGTTGGTTGTGTGGAAGTGGGTAGGAAGTCTCACTATAAAAATTTAGGGACAGTATTTAGAAGAACCACCATTGTGGGTAGTGTTTGGGAAACACCACTAGTTTGGAATGGGTGAACAGTTTTGATGGAACCTCCACCGTTTTGGATTCCTTTTTGTGTGTTTCTATGAAAGATGAGAATTGTTGTGCTATTCTGAAATGGTGTAATGGATTGTGGAATTGTTTTTGGCTTTCTTATGTGTTGTGGGAGGTTGGATGGGAATGGCTAGATAGAGGTTTGGCATGATGCTTTGGAGATGTTTTGGTGCTTGGAGCATGGAGCTTGGTGTGGAGATATGGATGATGTCCTTGTTATGTTGGATTCTTTTTGTAGTCTTCCTCTTGTTACTCTGATTTTGGATTGTTAGTATTTGGATTGTGGGATTGTTATGGATTATTTCGTATAATTTTAGTATCGTATGGGCTGAGATGTTTTGTCATCATGCATCATATAGTTTGTTGTTAGTGGATTCGTTGGTTGGATGGTTGAATCTCAATGAAAAATCATTCCCCAAATTAATTCTCAAAATCCCTCAGCATTTATTTACAGCCCTTGAAACCTTGGGAATGTCACATAAAACCAAGTAGCATTCCTTCGCCCTATCAATCCAATGAGATGGTATGGGATGTTTCAACTGGTATGAGTTTGTTCGGTCCTTGGCTTTCAAGTGAGAACATTCGTTCAATCCTATGGCATTGATTGTTGGTCATTTTGTTGACATTTGTTCTTGGTCTATTCCTTGAGTCAAGATGGTATCAATCCGTAGGATTGTTGTAAAATGGAATGTATATCATGAAAATATGTATCTAACCCATTTATGTTGAACATCAAGTTAACAAGGAGTTGGGTACATAAGTGTTTGGAGACACTTATAAGCATTGGGAATCTCATTTTTGTGGGTGTAGCCAATGAGATGAGGATGGCATGCATGATTGAAATGATTTCCCCCTATGATGCATATTTCATTGGGGAATAATGATCTATGGTGTGATATGGTTGTGTTTAATTTGAAAATCTGAAAATGGGTTTTAAAATGGAAGTATTTGTGACATTGAAACTTGTGGTATTTTGGAAATGGGTTGATTTTCAAAACATGGTGGATTTTTCATAATGGTGCAACTTGCAAAATTTTAACTTGTGGAATGAATTGTTGTTCTAGTTGTTATGTGATTGAATTTTAAAATTGTATACCCTTTCTTTTTAAGGGAGTGATACTTATGGTTGTTTTTTGTGTTGATATAAATGGAACCGGTTAGGCGTCGTAGAGAACAACTGGAGGAAGCTACTAAAAATGTGGATGCACTTGAGCCTCAGGTGAACCAGAAACTAGTGTAGAGTATAGTGAGAAAATTCCAAGCTATGGAATGAGGGAATAAAGTAGATGAACCAAAATATGCGGATCATTCGGTTTAGTTTCAAAGGAATAATCCACCCATGTTTAGGGGTGATTCAGAGCCATAACGGGATGAAGCATGGATAAACAGAACTAATAGGATATTTGAATTCATGGGAAGACCGGCAGAGTTGAGAGTGAAACTAGTTGTGTATATCTTGGAAGATCTTTCCCACCAGTGGTTGGAGTAGGCTGTCCAAGCTGGGATGGAATAAAGTGTGACATGGGAGGGGTTTGAGGAGTTTTTTAACAAACAATTCTACCCTCAAACATTCATAATTAATCATAAAACATATTTCTTCAGTTTGAAGAAATTGAACATGGTGGTGATGGAATATGTGGCTATTTTTATGAATTTAGTGTGGTTTTCACTTGAGGTGGTGGGAAGTACATTTTTGAAGGCATGCATTTTTGAAGTTGGTTTGAACTAGGAAATTCATTCCAAGATAGTGGTGTTGTGTATTGATGATTGCATAGAATTGGGGAATCAAGCTGTGGTGGCTGATTGAGATCTTTTGGAGGATACAAACGGAGTAATTATGTTGTTACCCATGGGAAATAGTGGGACCTCAAATACTGGGTTCAAGAGGAATAGGGACTCTTATTTATAGGGTGGTAGTACTACTCAGAATCCAACATCAGGATCGGTGAATCTCCCTCCAAAGCCTCAGAGCAAGACGATATGTTTTTAATGTGTCTTTATGAGCCATATAAAGTGGTATTGTACATCACAACCTTGATTATGTCATAATTTTAAGAATCTGGGGAATCTACAACATTATTGTCAAAATTCTCAGAGGTCGAATGTCCATGACACTCCTCAGGGGATGCATGGGTCTTATGCCTCGACAGGATAGGGACAACAACATACCCCTTAGAAATAGAGTAAAGCTGGTCCTGGTGATTCTAAAAAAACCAAGATTCCTTAGTAGGGAAACAAAGAGTAGAGCATGGAAAGAAAATAGTTGAATGGAGCTGAGCAAGATATGGTAGATGATCAGCCGGGACTATCTAGGGTGTGAGGTACGGTTCTTTTAAATTCATTGTTGATGTAATCTTTGATTGATACTGGTGTGTTCCATTATTTTACTACTACTTTCATCATTTATTTGTCGGTTTACACATGGGAATGATGCCTTATATTTTGAAACTACACACTCCTATGGGTCAAAGAGAGTTTCAAGCCATTCTATGTCGATATTGTTGTTTAGTTATGGATGTCATCGAATTGATGTTGGATTTCATAGTGCTTGAGATGGATGCTCATTATATTATCCTAGGAATGGATTGATTGTCAATGTTTAAGTCCTACATCGATTTCTATACATGAATGGTTAGTTTTTTGATGGAGGATGCAGTTAGAAATCTTTTTAAAGGAGAGAAGAGTGAAAATCTAGGTGCAACAGATCTTTTACAACCAACTATTGGCACGATATCGTATTAGTTAGAGTCCTTGCCATTGGAATTTGTTGAAGGTGTTGATAAGAGTGTTATTCCAGTGGTTATGAAACCATTTATGGATGTATTTTCTGATAAATTATCAGGTTTTCTACCTGCGATAGAAGTGGAGTACATGATTAATATATTTATGGGGACCATTCCTATATCACTTCCATCTATTCGAATGGAACCAGAAGAATTGTTGGAAATAAAGGTGTAATTGGAAGAGGGTTAAAAAAGGGTTCATTCAGCCAAGTACATCTCTGTGGGAAGTTCCAGTTTTGTTTTTTAAAAAGGCATATGGAACCTTCCAGCTTTGTCTTGATTATTGTAAACTTAATCAGGTTACGATAATTAACTGATATCCACTTCCATGCATTGATGATTTTTTTGACCAGTTAAGGGGAGCTCAATGGTTCTCCAAGATTTACTTGAGGTTAGGGTATCAAAAAAATTTGGTGAGGAAGGAGGATATTCTGAAATAACCTTTTGAGAATTAGATATTTCCAGTATGAGTATGTGGTTATGCCCTTTGGTCTAATGAATGCACCGGCGGTGTTCATGGCATTGATGAATTAGATATTTCAGAGATATCTGGATTCTTTTGTGGTGGTATTCATGGATGATATACTAGTGTATTCGAGGAAAAGGGTAGAGCATGCACATCACTTGGAGATAATGTTGTGGATCTTGAGGGATCATCGGTTGTATTCCAAATTTTCATAGTGTGACTTTTGGATACCAGATGTTCATTTTCATGGCCATGTTATTTCTTATAGGGGTGTTTTAGTTAACAAGGAAAAAATTGAGGTTTTTATCTCATAGAACCACCAAAGTAAATTTTCTAGATATGGAGTTTCCTTGGTCTATATGGGTATTATCAACGTTTTGTTCGGGATTTCTCATGATTGGCTATGATGATTACAACATTGACAAGGATGAATGTCCCATTTCAATGGGACGAGTAGTGCTAATAATTCCATGAAGAGTTAAAGTGTCACCTTACATCAACACCAATCATGGTTTTTCAAGAACGAGGTAATGAGTATGTGGTGTATTTTGGTGCATTGGGATTAGGGTTGGGGTGTGTTCTCATACAGGGGGTAATTTGGTTTCATATGGCTCATGGTAGTTGATGTTGCATGAGAAGAACTACCCAACACAGGATTTAGAGTTGGCATCAGTGGTATGTGCTTTTAAATTGTGGTGTCATTATCTCTTCGGTGATAAATTTACAGTGTTTTCCAATCAAAATAGCTTAAATCAGATATTCTCACAAAGAAATTTGAACCTGAGGAAATGGACATGGAAGGAATACCTCTAGATGTTTGATTTTGAATTAATTTGCACACCAGGAAAGAGAAATTTGTTGGCGAATGCATTAAGTAGGAAATCATATGATCAAGTGGTGAAACAAGAATCAGATCAGTGGTAGTTGATGTCAGTCATAGTGAAAATGAAATTGGAATGTGAGGACCAGGGAGGAATAGTTATGTTCTATCTAGTTTCATTGGTTCCTCAAAGGGATGGTTTTGTTATAGAGGAACAGTCATCATATTCTGAGTGTATGGATATGGGGCCGAAACTTATTAGTGGGGAGACCTTTAAAAAATGGGAACTGAATGGGAATTTGATCTTGTGTTTTTGGAATCAAATGGTGGTAACAATGGCTTGTCGATAAGAACATCTCAAGGATTATCGTCATTCTATATGGGTTTTACATCCTAGAATTCAGGAAATGTATAAGGTGTTGGAAGCATAGTTTTGGTGGGATGGTATGAACTGGGATATGGTTGGGTTTGTCTCGAGATGATTTACTTTTAGCAAGTCAGGGAAGAGCATCAACATCCAGCATGCTTGTTGTAGTCTTTATCTATCCCAATGTGGAAATGGGAGAATATAGGAATGGATTTTGTGACAGTTCTTTCTACAACAGTCAGGATACATGATTCTATATGGGTGATTGTGTATTAGTTAAAAAAGTTGGACCATTTCATCCTGATTCGTGAATCTATTACATTACATGGTCTATCCAGAATATATATCTGGATAGTGGTGAAGATCTAGGGTGTTCTAGTTTTCATTATATCAAATAGAGATAAGAGGTTCACATCTCTTTTTTGGAAATCCTTTCAGAAAACCCTTGGGACATAGTTTACGAAAAAGATTGGGTATCATCCTCAGATAGATGGCCAATCTAAGAGGATGATACAAAACTTGAAGTATATATTAAGGGCTTGTGTGATTGATTTTACAGTTTCATGGGAGCAGAACTTACAATTGGCAGAGTGCTCTTACAATAATAGTTATCTAGCATTGATATATATGGCTCTGTTTGAGGATTCGTATGGGCGTCTATGTCACTCTTTACTATGTTGGGTGTAAAAAGGATAGACATCAATGATCATACCGAGCCTTGTCCATGAGACTACAGAAAAGATCAAGTTGATCAAGAAGAGAATATATATGGCACAAAGTCGCGAAAAATAATATCCGGACCCTTATCGATGGGCATTGTCTTTCGAGGTGGGTGATCATGTGTTTTTTATAATCTATCCTAGGTTAGGACATTGTTGGTCTGGGAAGCAGGATACATTATCTCGAAACTATATTGGTTGTTTTGAGATATATGAGTGGTTTGGAGAGGTGACTAATAATTTGGCCATTCCAACACAGTTTAGTGTGGTGAAAAACGTATTTCAGGTGTCACAATTGAAAATGAGTCATTCGGATCATGACCATGTGATTTGTTGGGATCATGTTGAGCTAGAACCATATGTTTCCTTAGAGCATGTGCTAGTGCAGATTCTGTTGAAATAGTGGGTGCCCGAGTCCCAACTATTAAGTGCTTTAGATTACCATATCGTGTGTACATTATGCTATACATGATGTATTCTTACTGTTATAGTGTAGACTTTTCTGCTTCCACTATTGAATTGGTAATGTACAAAGGTTAATTGTCGTATCAAAAAGTTATTGCAGTTCCTAGGAAATAATGATAACCTCAAGATACTATGACATTAATATTAAATATATATTCTATGGTATAGATACTTATTACTGATTGGACACATTAGATTTTTGACCATCAGGTGTTATGAGCTCATAAGCATTGAGACTTCTTCCCATGAAGTTCGCACATTGTGATCTCTAGTTGTGAGATCATGAGGACTGACCCGCCAATAGGACCACCACATGTTTCTAGTGCCATTGGATGTTCCTATCTACGATCATGTGTAATGGTATCCTGACTTAATATCATTACCAATGTATGTTATTTGATTTCGTACTTGGATGCAAGATGGAAACCATGTCGATGAAGTCGTGGTGAGGTATTTTGTGTTGGGTGCGTCATTGGTGGCATGAAATTGGATGAATGGTCAAGAAAGGATTTTTCGCTTCTGAGTTATGGAATTAATATACCTCATGCCATGTTGATATGGATGGAAATACCATTATAAGACCATGGCCATGGCAGTCGAGGGTGAATTTGTCCAGTGACATCAGCAAACAATAAAGAACGAAAAGGGCGATGACATGAGAGTGCATCCTACTTTATGAGATATTACATAAAAGGATATTATATTACACAGGGCTTGTTTGTAAGTTGGCTTTCACTGCTGTGAAAATCCTTTTTTCATCAGGGGAAATTATGGGTTGCTAGATCCTGCTCTTCGTCTGTGAGTACTATTCACGGCTGTCGAAATAAGGCCCTAGAGGGTTACACACAATAGCGTATTCAATAATAGTCCATATTAAGTTGAATTGGAGTATTGGACATAGTGGGCCCCACCACAGGGGTTCGGGAATTTTCCAAAGTTAAAAGATAACCAATGAAATAAATAAATTCATAATATTCGAGTTTAAAATATTGAGTATTGAATTTATTTTTTAAATGTCTTTACAATTTTTAAGTTAATGCATGAAAAATATTAATTGATGAATATTTAATTTTTCAAGGTTAAATTAATATTTATGGGAGTGAAGATTTGAGTTAATGAATCAATTATTATAATGAAATATATTTTAATATATTACAAGTAAATGATAATATTATTTATGACTCATTTTATTAGTCATAAATGTCGTTGATACTGTGTTATGTAATCGTGGGTCGGGTTGGCAATTCCGGGTAATTAATTAACCACTATATATATTAGAGGATATGAGATTTCAAATTACTATTCATGGAGCTTATCTATCCTCTCCTCTCTCCCAAATTCTAGAGAGTGATGCTCTGGATCCAAGGAGATCAGATGGAGATCTCTCTCGGGCATCGCTAGCAATGCGATGTGGTGGTCGTTGGAGTGTCGAAGGCATCATCGCAAATCCGCGCTAGCACCCGGATTACGATGAAGGGCACTCCCCTAGATTCCTTGAAGCGCGTCTGGATGATCTATAAGAATTTGACTTCGGATTCTTTGGGCAGCGATCACCAACGATGAGAAGACGTCATGCACAACATCGGATTTAAACCTAGTTTTTTACAGTTTAATTTTGTCCTTAAAATCCTCCATGTGTGGTCCTCAGCTATGATCAGGATGCTCTTCTCTGATGTCGACAAGTTTACGTCGACCGTCGGTGGAAAAATTTTAAAACCCACCTATTTGGTGATTCCTCTGCATGCTCAGTTACAATAGATTTTTGGTAGGAAATATAAAGTCTTTCATGAAAAAAACCTCAGTTAATTTCTTATTTTATGGTAGCAAGTTCAGATTCAAGAGGATACCTGGGAACAGGAGAAATAGATGGCCGAGAAATGGCCCGAGCACTTTCAGCAAAGCGATGGTTCCCTACATTCCGAGGAGATAATGTCCAATTGTGGGGAGAATTTATCACCCCTAGTTTGAGGTATTTATCATTTTGTACGAATTTTAATGTGATTAATGTGACTGGGATGTGTTTGGAAGAGGTTGGGGTTGTTTTGAATGTTTTTGAATAAGTTTGGAGGCTTTTCTAAGGGTGCACGATTTGATCACGGTGAGGGAAACCCATGCAGGTTCTCTTGAAAACTGTGCCAGGGGATATAACGGGCTTCAAATGGCCTACACATAGTTTTCCAAACCATGTGCGGCAACCATGAAGAACCCTTTTCTTGAGACAATGGCGTGTACATGGTTAGCGCACGATTTTCCAAACCGTGGGGGCTATCCGTGTGGCCACTTAAAAATGGGGTTTTAAATTCGAGATCCCTCGAGTTTGACCTATTTCACTCCACACTCTCTTACACTTGAGCCTCACATGGTATGTTTCGTTATCTAGTGTGTGAGGGGCTCTCCCACATGTTTTGGATGCGATTCAATGGGGTTTAAATGTGGTTTGATGGTGGTTTCTCCTGGGTAAGTCTCTCCTCTTGGTTTCATGGTGGTTTCCTCTAGATCTAAAAATCCCTCTCTCTTGGTTTTATAGATCTATGCCCATTATGTGAATATATAGGGGTTTTTCCTTTGGTGATGATTTTAAGACTTGTTGATGAAAGATAAGGGGATCTAGAGTTGTTTTAGTGGTGCATTTTCCTGGATTGTGGTGTGGTTTCATGTGGGTTGAATTTTCCATAAGCCTAATGGTAGGTAGCTTCTCTCTCGACTCCACATGGATAAAACGAGTGGTTTTGGTAATAATTAATTTTTTTCTTGAAATTAATTGTGATAATTATGTTTTAATATTTTTTGAAACCAAATTGGTGGTGATTTGGGGAATTTTGGGGAAAATGGGTTATTGTTGCAAAAAAGGTGTTTGTTGTGTGTTTTTAAAATGTTGATTTTAAAATGTTGATTTTAAAATCATTAGTGGTTGTTTATGAAAAATGTTTTCTTAAGATAGTTTTCAATAACGATATTTTTATATTGAAAGGTGGTTTGACATGGGAAGTTAGTTAAAGGGTGTTTTCAATAAATGGGCTATTTATTGAAATTAATTGGTATGTGGTGGAAATGGTTGTGTGCTTATTATGCGGCATTGGTTATTTTTTCTTGTCGTTTGAATAAGTGTTATTTTTTATTTTGATTGTGTGGAAGTGGATGGGAAGTATCACTATAAAAGGTGATGGATACTGGTAGGAATATCCACTATTATGGGTAGTGGTCTGGAAGAAAAACTAGCTAGGAATGGGTGAACAGGAAGGATAGAAGCTCCAACGTTTTGTTGCCTTGTTGTGTGTTTCTATGAAATATGAGAATTTTTGTTGTATTGTGAAATGGTGGAATGTCTTGTGGAATGTTTTTTTGGATTTCCTATGTTTTTTGGTAATTTGGGTGGAAATTAATTGATAAAGAGTGTTTGGATTATTACTAGTTGTTTCACTATTTAATGTTTTATATCAACTAATTTATATAAATGTGATAACCGTTTTATCCTATTGGTGTGTGTAGGGAAGTCATTTAGTGAAACCCTACTATGTATTTGTACTCACCCCATGCTTTGGCAGTTAGGTTCTTTTGAAGATGTTGTATTCTGGGACACATGTATGAGTAAAGCATCTCATTTTTCTAGCGATTCGGCATGATGATTTGGTGATTTTGTTGTTCTTGGAGCATGGATCATGTTGTGGAGCTATGGATGGTGTCCTATTTATGTTGGAGTATTATTGTAGTATTATTCTTGGTACTATGATTTTGGATTGGTTGTATTTGGAATGTGGTATTGTTTTGGATTAGTTGGTTGTCTTAAGTTATTTTATGGGTTTGGTTGTTTTTTCATCATGCATCAAATAGTTTTTTATTAGTGGATTGTTTGATAGGTTGGTTGCATCTCATGGGAAAAAAGTTCCCAAATTTATTCTCAAATACCTTGGCACTTATTTCTAGCCCTGGGCACCTTGAAAATGTCTCTTAAGGAGAAGTCGTATTCCTCCACCCTCTAAATCCAATGAGATGCGGCAGGATGCTACAATAGGTATGATATCACCAAGGCATTATATACAACTAAGCTTAGAGAGTATGTGCTAGTTGTGCCTGATGTATTTAAGATTATTGGTTGTATTTAATGCATATAAATCATAGGGATTAAATTTCCAAATGAGTTTTATATAGATCTCATAATTTCATCTCTTCCTAAGAACTTCTCACGTTTTATTCGTAATTATAATATAATCAATAATAAGATGATCATTTCTGAACATCTTACTTTAATTCTCCATGTTGATAAGGACATGGTGAATGATAAACCAATATTATTTATGTTTTATAAGAAATGGAACAATTAGAAAAGGGCTCCCAAGACTCAAACATAGTCTAATGCTCTTTAGTACCATCCTTAAACAAATTGATTATCCAAAGGAAGGGTTAAGAAAAGGTGGTAGTATGTTTTTCATGTGGAAAGCTAGTCCATAAGAAGAGGAAATGAATCCAGAAGGAAGGGTAAGGTAAATGTGAATTCGTTATCAAGTGCAATCTTTTGGTATCTAGAAAGTGGGTATTAGATATATCCTATAGGGTTCACATCTGTATTCAAATGAAAAAAACCATGTAGATTCTAAATGATTGCTTGAAGAGTGGTGGATCTGAGAGATGATAATAGTGAAAGGCATGTTACTCTAGCTATTGGTTACTAGAAACATTCATTTACAACATGAATTCTTTTATTATTGAATGATTTTTAATATTTACCTATGATTAGAAAAAACATAATTTCTACATCTTGCATATATATAAATGGGTTTATTTTTTTATTTAGAAATAATTTTTCATTATTTTCTATTAAAAACATATCTTATGGTATGGAATTTTTAAATAGTGGTATTTATATATTAAATTATGAAAAAATACAATTTTCAATTGATAACGGTTCATGTTCACACAACTCAAATAACACCAAGAATTTGGCATCACTGTCTCGGTCACATAAACATGAAGTGTCTTAAAAAGAACTATCATTATTGATATGTTGACTCATCTGAGCTAAAAACCACTTGATAAAATCCATTATTGTTTAAAAGGATATATGGCCAAACCATAATTTAGATAATATGGTTATAGGGTCATAGAACATCTAGGAATGGTACACACTAATTTGGGTGGACAATTTTCAGAATAATCTAGAGGTGGATATTTTTGTATCAGAACTTTTACGGAAGACAAGATTTGATAGAGCTATGTATAAATGATGATGTATAAGTCTGAGTCTATTGAGTAATTTAATGAAATAAAATATTAAGTAATGAATCATCATGGAAAGAAGATAATGGAGAATTTATCAGATCAAGGTGTTGAATGTCTTTTCCAAGAGTTCATCAAAATACTATTGCGGTTTGATATTCTACCTCAACTCACTCCACCATAAAAAACACAATGGAGTTATATTAGTGAAGGGAGGAATTGTACCTTGTTATACATGTTATGTTTGATTATGAGTCGTGAAAATCATCCACTATCATTTTTGGTATATTCATTACAAACCATGGAAAATACATTAATCATGGAACAATCATAAGTTGAACAAAGAATTCATATTGAGTTATGGAGTAGAATGAAACTCATTTTGTCCCATACACATGTATGGGGTTGCAAGGTGTTTTTTAAAACCTTCTCTGGAAACAAACTAGCACCCTGTGAAAAAAAGTGTATCGTTATAATGAATCCTATGGAAGAAAGGGATTCTTCTTATATAACCTATCAGACAAGAATGTTATTGTTGCCAGAAATGCCATCTTTATTTAAAGAGACAACATCCTAAAAAGGGACAGAGGGAGCATGATTGACATTGATGAATTTTATTCTCATGAAATTAAAGAGTTGGTACATGAATATATTCCACAAATCCCCATGAAGTAAATATTTCCTAAAACAAAAGTAACTTGTGGGAGTGTAAGGGAGGTAAGAGTACTAGCATGATATAGTTTTCTAGTAATCAAAAGTGGTGACTAATTATTAGTTAACTATAGTAAACCTATATCCTAAAAAGATCTATTATATAGAATATAAGATATATGATAACATGAAGCTGTGAAATTTGGAATAGATTCCATGTATCTGAATAATGATTTGGTTTTGGTCGAGGAACCAGTTGATGTAAATATTGTTGTGTGTAAATGAGTATTCAAGAGAAAACTAGACATATATGGTAATATAAATACCTATAAAGTATGGATATTGTGTAAATTATTTATAAAAAATCCTTGAATTTACTATGATGAAAAATTTTCACTAGTTTCCATGATTAAATCAATCAAAAATTTATGTGATATTAAAGATTACCACGACTATGAGATTTTCCAAATGGATTTCACAGATAAATTCCTTAATGGGAACCTTCAGGAAGATGTCTACATGAATCAACCATAAGGTTTGTAACTCTAGGTGATGCCAACAAAAAATTCATGTTTCAAAATCCTTTTCTATATTTATTTAAGCATTCAGATCAGGGAATATTGGATTTGATGAAGCTATAAAATATTTTGTTTTATTAAAATAGAATATGTGTTGTGTGCTTATAATAGGTTTAGTGGAAATTCAATCATTATCTTATTAGTGTATTTGGATGAAATATTACATATTTTAAATGGCATAAAATCATTAAATATGTTAGGGATTGTTAAAACAAGTGTATCTACATGATGGAATTTGGTAAATAAGTCTATATTATAGGGATCAATATCATTTGTTATAGATCCATGAGGCTTCTTGGATAAATTGAAAGTACATATATTGACCAGATAAAATGAATTTTTTATGGAATATTACACGTAGGGGTTTCCTATAGTCTCACATGGTTTACAAAATTCTATGTCAATGTATACTCAAGCAAAACAAAAGACTAAATGAATGAGTAATATCACATACACATCAGTGATAGGATCAATCATGTATGCCATGGTATGTACTATAATTGACATTTACTATTTATAGAACATTTTTTTTATATATCAAGTAGATCCACAAGAATATAATTGGTCTATTGTTATGTCTATTCTTAAGTATCTGAGATTAACTTATGATATGTTCCCAGTTGATGGAGTACAGGAGGATTTGGTCATCCGAGGTTATATTGATGCTAGTTTTAAGACAGATCAGAATGATCTAAAGTCGTAATCAGGATTTATTTTTTATCTCAATGGAGGAGCTGTGTGATGGATGATTTCAAAGCACCTAGTTGTTATCGAATATTTAGTGTATTATGAGTATATATAGGCTTTTCGTGCATCCTAGGAAGATATTTATTTATATAACTTTGTATAAGAGATAGATGTGGTACCTAGAAATAAAGACAATATCACGTTGAATTATGATAATTCTAGATTAGTGAATCTTAAAAAAGATAAATAGTTACACCAATTAAAATTTCATATACTCTAGAAGTATCACCTCTTGATGGATTTTAATCATAGGGGTGATGTAATAGTAGGTAGAGTACCCACGAAAGAGAACACAACGGACCCCATGACTAAATGCTTATCTTATAGAAGCATTTGAATCATGCGGGAGCTAGAAGAGTAATGGTTGTTAGTATTTTGTTGTAGTGCAATTGGGAGTAGGTTAGTACCAGTATAATCTTAAGTATCATGTTAGATAAATTGTACTAATGGTTTTTAGTAGTTGGATATAGTGAAATTGAATGTCTTTTAGAGTTTCTACCCCAGAACCAACATCTATGTATTTTATTATAACATATAGTAATTTTTTGAATATTAATAAACTCGTTATCAAATAATGATTGTTTTTATGCATAAAATTGTTTTAGATTGTGTCCTAAGGGTAGCTATCATACTAAAAGGTCATTGTAGTTCCCTATAACGATGTGTACCTAAAAGTTCTATGAATCTATTATTAAATATATGTCCTATAGCCAAATGATATCATTTGAGGGACACAAATGAAAAAGCTATCATGGGTGGAGACTCATATGACATTGAGGAACCCTATCATTGTTTACACATTTGGTTATATCTAGGGTAGGATATTATAAAAATGATACCCTCCATTAAGAAATCGACAATCATATGTGAAATTGTATTTTCCTATATACAGATGTGTGTATTAATCCTTATACATTTATACTATTATTAATGAATCTTATAGGTCATATACATTTATGTATTGACTAAAACCTTGATGAAATATGTCTCCATTGAGTTAGGATTCATTTGGTTCATCATGAGTAGTATTTCATTATTTAATACTGAAATATATTATTATTCCCTTCTGTTCTTTACCATATGTTGATATCTCTGGAACCTTTAGGGAAATGATATTTCTAAAATATATCTAGGGCCATGGTGTTCTATATGAAAGTAAAATTTTGTATATGTCAAAGAATGACACATCGAGCCCCTAGGTTAATGGCACTGGAATGGGACCTACATGATTAGAGATATCATGATATAGAGATTATATTACAATGTAAGTGTTTGTATGAGGTATTAGGTCACTACATCATTATCGTATTTCTATATGGATTTCTAGGCATGTTTCTAGACATTATCCATTGAAATTAGGCTAATTTTCCAAATATCACTGAGAAAGTGTCCTAGAGGGTCACAAACTAAGTGCATGCATAATATTAGTTATTATTATATTATTATGTATCTTTTAACAAGTTGGAAAAAAATTATTCTACGATGTGGTTAATAATTATTCATGTGTTCTTGATTTCATATATTCCTTCTTGATTTATTCAATAGAATATAATGTGATTTCATTATTTAATAAATATTAATTCACTTCCTATTCAATGAGTATAATATTTATTTATTTATGGGAGAATAATTAAATTATATTTATTTAATAAATAAATTTTCAATATTCAATGATAAATAAATACATTTGAATGGTTGAATGAATTTATGATCCGGTGAGAAAAAATAAATATGAAATATTATTTAATTAAATAATATTTAATATAATTCGCAAGATATGAACATGTCACGAAATATTAATATCATTATTATTTTTTAACATGGGATTCCATACGAATTAAATAAAAAATAAAGGGAACTTGTGTTATTATTTTATTTTAACCCAATCAATATATAAACCCATTTATTGTTTTTTCTCAATAAGACAATTCATTTTATTGTGTTTTGGACAATGATTTTGGAGAATCCTCCCACACCCAATAGATATATATTCTGATATAATACTCCAAATAACAGAGATAAATCTTCTTATACCTAGTCATGGATAATGATTTGGAAGTGATTCTCTTAGAAATCTATTTTGGATTATGAAAGTTCTAGTATCTACCATGTTAGCACCTAGATATTCCTTTAGAAATATCTGGAGAATCGAGGAAAAGGTGTGCATCATCACTAGAGGGTATCTTTACATGATTACTACAATGAAAAAATAGTGAATCTAATATTTATTACCAGATCCATCATCGAGGAATGAAATACATCAAGGTAATTATTAATTATTAGATTGATTATCAATAAAATGTGATGATCCTCCCTTCGACTTCTGACATAATTCATGTTATCAATATTCATTGATTCAATTATGTTGATCATGGATTTTATCATCATTAAAATATTATATTAATCATAAATCAGGAAAAAATATGGTCACAACCCATCCACACATCCATTTTTTCCAAAACATTCATAAATAACCACAACATTCCACAGTGACACCACTCCATATGTACACATGAATGAAATTTTAATTTGTTTTAATTGGAAAAAATAATTAATCTATATAATATTGTAATTTTCAATAATTATAATGGTATTATATTTTTTATATTTATTCATTAGTTCGATCAACATTACCATTCTTGTTAGGAGGAGTTGAAAATGAATCAAATCGCTTCATAAATGTGGTATTCCACACATATACTTGAGTGATGTTATCAATTTATAAAGAACAAAAGTGTAAGAAGGTATGTAATGTATTATCATTATAAAATAATAAATATGTCATAAATATACTATATATTCATTTGTTCTATTATTTAAAGCAACCATATAATAGAGTGATGAAAATTGAGATGCTTCCCTTCATGGAGGTGGTAGTCAACACCTATGAACGAATGATGTTTTCATTTCTCATAGACTAGAAATGGAGATGAAAAGGGGTCCTACCATAATCATTATAATATGTTATTATATGGATGATACCGATGTTATTATTTTATTATTGTCAAATAATATTTAAATGAGGTATATGAAGAAATAAACATGAAATAGGTTGGTTAATACTTAATGCATCCCCTCATATATCTCACATTTGGATTACACCTTAAGTCTTATAGGATTGTTCTTTTGAGAATATAACAACCTCTAGGATGTTGGAAGTGATTTTGGGGGATATTTGGGTAGTTAATTTCTGAAATAGAGTGCTCAAAAGGTTTGAGGGGTAACATGTTGTGTCCTTTTAGAATTGAGGCGAGTGACACAATTGTAATTATTCAATGTTTTATAAAAATAATAAGTCACTATAATGGTTAGGTGGCACATAAATAGATAAAATTATAATATGAGGTTGCATGTTGTATCAACCTTACCTAAATAATCGTGTTCTATTTGGAGTGCCACATGACATCATGCTTGACTCCTTGTATGCAAGAGGTTGACGACTATAATCCAAATTCACTAGTGGAAGAATTGGGAGAATATAACCCCTATCATAGTGCACTAAATAAATTATTAAAATATAAAAAAATAAATATTCAGAGTGAAACATGAAAATAAAAATATTTAAATCATGTCTTACAATAAATAAATAACTAAATAGTGATCCAAGGTATGGGGTAAATATAGTAAATAAAAGAAACCACCAACGTCCCTATAGAACTCCATTGAGACACATTTGTATTTCCCAGATCTAACTGCTCAGCCGTCTACCATAGGGGTATTTCCCTTCAATGGGTCTCTGGTAATAAATTCTACAAGAAAACCAAAATAACAGAATATGGTGAGAGTACAAGGCTCAAAAGGACACCAACAATGACCCTTAAAATTTCTGCATTAAAAATAGTGTGTGTCATGAACAAAAACCAAGTACACATATGAACACAATATATGAGAAATTTACAATACACATGTTGTGTCTTCAAATAAGGAAGCTACCTATGTTGGACCCACGTAGGGAGAAACATACCTTCTTTAGAAAAATGTTGGATGAAACATCAGTAACCATCCTAACACATCCTCCAATAGTTGATAGCCCCAAGCATGTAACACATTTCACAATTCAAGAATGTAAAATGAAATGCAGACAAATATTTTCATATCACATCCATCTCAAGTGGATATCCAAGGGTAAAAATAAAATGTCACATGTCGACTCATGACTTGTCACATCCATTTAGTACGGAGAGCCAAAATCTTGTGACACATCTCACTAACTAGAATAGTACTAGTGCATGATGACCCAATCCTAGAACATCCCCCTTAGCGGATAGTCACATTCATGTCCCAAATCACACATGTTCTAAATCACATATCATATATGACATGTCATCTAATGTCAAATAAAACATGTGGCACATCACACCATCTGACCGAATAGGCCAAACCATCACACCCTACTACATTCACTACTACAAATTTGGTTTATCTAACATTAGAATTTATCACCTCTAGCTAAATTTTATTACAAAGGAAAAAGTTATAAGTTCTATAAAAAAGCACGGATAAAGGGTACCTTTTATCAATACTTATAAAAGACACCATTTTTCAGTGATTTTTTATAACACTGATAAATAATATGTTTCATAATATATATATATATATATATATTATCATTAAAAATTATGTATAAATATAAAATTATATTGATATTGATATAGATATAATATATTTTATTAAATATGATTTACAGAAAACTAAATATGCAATTACACATACTATACAATGCATTTAATGAAAATGGCTTCTACAATATTTATAATTAATAATAATTAATAATTAATTTATTACTATTTAGTAATATTTATTTAATTAAAATTTGATGAAATAAAAATTCTATAATCTAACGAAAGGTATATGATAAATTAAAAACTAGTATAATCAAGTTTGTGACTACCCTTTTCCTGGTTTCCTATGAACAAACCCATGATATGTCGAATTCCCAAACAATGAATCAAATCACAACTAGCCAGCATCAATAATGAAAATTCCACAATAATATTACCCAAATATCAAGGCATGAATGAAAACATCATTCCAAATCATCCACGAAATATCATCCCTTGAAATCTATAATAACTATCAACAATGTCCCAAAATCCTAACATACTCAACATAAACCCAACAAAAATCCTTTAATTACCAATTATCCTAAAACCAAAATCACACCTGAGACTTATCCTAAATGTATATCTTGAATGAAATGACTGAAGCACTTTTTCATTATTCACTCACCCTAATAAAGGAGCATGAACTATGAGATTTCTCATCCTTCATGTCCTTGGGAGTTCTAATGGAATTGACAATACTCTCAATCCTTTCTAACAAATCCATCTCGTTAACCAAAAATAGATCTCCATTAAAATAAGGTGGATTTTGAGTCATTAAAGCCACAATTATCACTATGATAAAAGAATATTATCAGTCTTCTACACTATTAAAAGTGTAGGTATATTTCAGGAAGAGAAGGGGTTTCATATAAGTGATGAGAAGCCTCACCTAGGGAGCCATCGAGGAAACATGCCTTCTATGACTATTTCATGACACCATGAAGGTATAATAAATGACAAAAGACATGAATCCTATCAATTAAATCCTCTCACAACCCATCCAAATAGTCCTATAAAAACCAAGGTACGATTCCAAAATGAGAATCATAAAAGAAAAACTCCATATGAAAAAAATGTATAACATAATTTCTATAAAACCATCAACTCCCAATACATAAATTTAAAAAACCAATCTTAAAATACATACATTTGAAAAACAAACATCCCCCCTTTTAAAACTGGTCTCCATCATCAAACATATTTTTCCAAGTTGAAGAAAAAAAGAAATCAAGTTACCATTTTCACATAGACATAAGACCATTTCAAAATCAAATCAAATCATTTAAAAGGCCTTTTTCAAATCCCACAAAGTAAGAAAATCCATCACGTAATTTTAATACATTCCTTTCATTGAATCATAGAAACTCGACTAATGTATAAAAAACTACCTTTCCTTCCAATTTATGCACAATAAAAATAAATTTTCCACTTTATAACATTCCACTACCTTTTTTAAATTAATTGAAACCATTTATAATTTCATGACCCATCCTCAGGGCCCGTGCCCTGACTACCCCAAGCCCACCTTCTATAGGCCAGGGGCTGGCGACTAGCACCAAGGTGTAAATCCTGGAAAAAAGGAAGGAATTGCCTTTGTAAAGTAAACAAGCACCATAGAGTAAGAAAGCAGAAAAAGTAACACTATGTAAAAACTGGTACAATAGTAAGTGCAGAAAAGTAAGTTGGCCAGTGTACAAACCCAAACTGAAAGTAAATTACAACTCGAAAGGGAAACCAGCAACTGAAAAGTAAAATTCGCTACGATGAGCTATTCACTGGAAATCCCAACTGAAGGGTGGGTACAGATAGCTCCACTACTCCTCAGGTCCTGTCGTCCGCTCCGAGTACATCCCGCCCAGTAGTCCACCTCCAGGTACCGTCCTACTCTGCAAGCCTCAACCACGATCAATGATGTCCGTCGTCTGCAACCAACACAACGTAGTGCGGGCATAGCCCGTGCAGGGGTGAGTATAAGCTACTCAGTAGGGACCCCAATACCCCTGAATGTCTCCCAAAATCCACAAAGGATAAACCACAAAGGAAAGATACAATCACGAAGTAACCACCGACATTGCTTAGGTATATGCCCGTATATATCCCTAAGTCATAAATTCCAAAACGCTCCAACCTCCGAGCCCAAGTACAACCCAGTCCACACAGGAAAGCATACGTATTCCACACAGGAAAGCAAAACATAATCCACACAGGATAGCACAACACAATCCACACAGGAAAGCAAACAGGTTTCAGCTCACACAGGTATACTCCTTCGAATGACGATAGAGATGATCACTGATCCATCTAAGTCATCGGACCCACAAAGGATCGATAGGTACTAACCCCTGCAATGACCCACACAGGATCGGTAGGAAACTAACCCCCGCAATGACCCACACAGGATCGGAAGCACTGATCCACATAGGATCGCGGAGTGCTATAGTCGTCGTCGTCGAATCCACTGAGGATCTCTGTACAGTCGTCGTCGTAGTCACAGTAACAGTCGCATCCAGCACTAGGGTTTCCGCACACAGCAAGCTCGTTCGGGAGGGTCTGCTCCACAAGTCGAGAGGCTGATACATCAACTGATACATAGTCTAGAGTTGATGTATCCAAAAGATCCGTATCGTCAACAGGAACTCAACGTCGCAGACGGCGCGTCGATCGGACGCCCGATCTGAGAGTTATTGGCTTTTTCGTCCCAGGGGCCTGGTTGGTTTTTAAGGCAAAACCAACCCGACTGTACTCCACCTGCGTCCAAACCTCGGGCGGAGTAAGCCAAAAGATTTGTCTCACTTAGAGGAATCCAACGAAGTCGACGGCACGTCAAACGGACGTCCGAAGCTCACGATATGAGCGTTTACGCTCCGAGGGCCCGGTTGATTTCGTGTACGAACCAACTCTGGCGAACTCAAAGTAATCTGAAACCTTGAGTATAGTATACCGAAATGACCGTCTCGTTCCAAGGATCGCATTGTAACTGACGGTTCGTCGATCGAATGTCCGTATCCCACGATATGGGCATTTGAACAGAAATGTCTGAAAACGGGGGGTCTGGGCCCGGCCCGGCCCGACCCAGTACCCCCCTGGGCCGACCCGAACCGGGTCGACCCGGTTACGGTCGAGATCCGGCTCGGCGTGGGGCGGCCCGACCCGGCGTGGGGCAGCCTGGCCCGACGCAACCGGTCTGTGGTGCCGCGCAGCCTGAATCTTGGCCGTTTCGGCCGATAGGGGTGAAGGAAATTGGGGGGCGCATCCCCCCCATGACTTCAATCAGCGGCCCCCACGTGGGGCCCGTCCTTGCTGTCACCACCGGGGTTTCAACCCCCGGTTCTTCCGGAACTCGGCCGGCCTAAGGACAGCGGTTACTTCACACGCGGGACCCTTGGGGTCCCGCCTCTAGATCACCCGTGGCCGGCAAAACTGGCCGCTTGCTGAACCGCCGCGGCACAGCCGCGGCAGGCTACTCTGGCAGCGCGCCGGTAGCGCCGGTTGTCGGCACCGCCGCACCGAGGTGGTGCCCGACCGCTGCCTTCTACGGACCACCGGACGCACTCCGGTGGTCTGATTCCCTTGTGGTCTTCGCCAACAGTCTTCTCGGATCAAGATCTTCAGAATGGATGCCTCAAAACTCCAATATGGGTCCGCTTTCTCGTCGCCGCCAAAATCGCGCATCAAAAACAAACGACGGAGGGTTGTCGGGCCGTGTTCGTTCAGCCCGCACCCTCCGTGTTAAGTGATATCAATTTTTAAATCAAAAATTTGTTCCCAACAAATTATTGAGCACATACTTAACCATGAAATTAGACGACACCCAACAAAAGTAACCCCGCATGGACGAACGGTCCTCGGATCAACCGGGTAATGGTTGGTCCGCGCTCGTTGCTCTTTTCTCAAGGTTATGAGGAAACAAATAAAATTCCCCTACCTCGGTTTCAAGAACGGTGCACGTCAACGAGCCGTGAAAGACGAGCGTCACGGAGGTCGGGCATCGCGGAAAACGAACGTCAATTCTGTTGAAGTCGAGGTGCGTCTGAAGAGGAAACGTCATTGGAGATGTTCATTGCGTTCTTCAGCGGAGATGTTCTTCTCTAAGGACGGTGTTCTTCGTCGGAGTCCGAGGTGTTCTTCACGATCTTCATCAAAGATGAAGAAGAAGAAGACTTCCTCAAACCCTTAGCCCTTTCCTCCCAAGTCTCCACCACAAGAAAAACTCACCCCCAAATAAAATAATCCTCCCACTTATTTTATTAACCCGAAATAGGTTTTTGAATTTCAAAAGTTTGAAAATTCAAAACCCACATTTAACTCACTTAAGTTATTAACATAAGATGTTATAAAATTAATGAGGAGATAAGTTAGAAAAACTTAAATGGGGGGTTTAGAGGGGTTAGGAAAGTGAGGGGTTGGGCTCGTGTGGGTCCCACCCTACCTTATCCTCTCAAGGTTGGTTATCACAAGTGGGTCCCACCCCCAACATCCTTACTTAGGATAAAACTACCAAGTGGGAGAAAATAAAAATTGTTAAATTTTTATTTTCAACTACCACAAAAATTAATAACTCCCCTCGAGTAAACGCAACTCTGAAATAGGAGTTCCTAAGAAATTACCATCGTTGCGATTCCATCGGTGCCCTCAGAATTCGATTCTAGACACCGATTCAAAAGTTAGAAATTCCCGCTCGTTCATTCACTGAACGTACCCGAGCTAAACTTTGGATAGAAATTCCGGGCACTCCGGGCCTCGGAATCAAGTGCCGTCTGAAACCGAGTTCTTGTAAAATTCCACATAAAATTAAGAAAAATATTTCCCTTGAATTTTACGAGTCTTTACATATAACAACATTATCATTTAAATACATTTCTATGTAAAAATGAGTTCATTTTAAAGAACATTCTCAAAATACTATTTCCATTTTGAAATATCATTACAAACACCATAATGAAATTCAACACATTACAAAATACCCTAGAAAAACCATAAAAATATCTTTTAAAACCACCCATCGAAGATATATTTTAAATAAAAAAATTCATGTAATTCTTCCCTTTTACCACCCACATAAATCTTTAAATAATTAAACATAAAAAATATGAAAGATCCCAAAACAAAAAATTCACTCCAATAACAAGTATACATCATGAAATCCCTATTTTATTACATTCAAATACATAATAACCACATTAAGTGAAATATTAAATTTAGAGGGACCCACAAGAACTATTCATTGGTGACGCAATGTAGTAGATAGATCTACTACATGCATTTTTAAGTAATGCACCAACTATGTGTCAAGCTATGTGAATCCCACTGAACCATCTACATGGGATCCACATGACTGGACAGAACATGGGAGGTAATAGTGAATCTACAGTTATTCAACCATTATTTACCCTAGAATCCATGAAATATTGAAAACACATGATAAAACACATGGGATATAAAAAAAACCTCAAACTATAAAAATAAAATCCATGTCAAGGAAATAAATCCAAAATACCCATGGTATCATGAGGAACTAAACAAAAACGAGAAATCTGGACTCTTCCATGAACATGCCTTATGAGTTATGACCATGATCCTAACTTATATAATACACATATGAACTCAAATAAAAAGAGGGAAGTCTGATATCATTTCATAAGGAACTAACCAAGGTCACCCCTCCACTTAGTACCTAATCTAGCTTTCCAAAAGATCCAAAGGATGTTCTCGACCCTCATGGACTACCAACCGGTGTCAGAGAATCAACAAAGATATCATGGGAATGATTTAGCATTAAAATCCGAGTAAATATGAAAACAAGCTTAACTGAAAATATTTCATGGTTAATCAACACATTGAAAAGAACTATTTTAGAAAAATAAAAATATACAAATAAAAAGGCAATCCAATGAAGTAATTATGAAATAGAAAACCTACAAAAATATTTAATAGGATCATATATAACAATTATAGAAAAAAAAACAATGACTACAAGGATAAAAATTTTGAAAAACATTGAGTTGGTCGATACCACATCTCAAAATTAAAACCAACACAAACACTATCAGCCACCTCCTCATGGTCCCCCATCAATCACCATATCCCTATTCATCCAACATATGACCTCCCAATAACAAATTCCCCAAAGAGATAGAAATAGATTAAATATTGGGCACATGAACATAGTAATATATGTTTCATACACCCGGTGTTGTATGCAGAGTGAGAAAAAATATTCCCAATAAGTTCACACCAAGGAGTATATATAGTTCCATTAACTAATCATCACATTTATACTAGTTTGAAATTAATTAAAATATATGATCCTTAAATTTTATGAAAATTATTGCAAAACCATATAACATATTACTATTTATAAAAAATTAAAAAAAAATATTTGAAATAAAAAACAACTGAAAAATCCTATTAATACGCTCTATTAAAATCTGCAATGAAGATAATTTTTTTCAATTAAATCTAGAACAAAATAATATTCTTCTATTCAAGACGTTCATGAAATAAAAAATAAAAAACAATTCATTACACTTTTATTCAAAAGAACATTCAAAAAGAAAATAGAAGACCAATTTAATACATAACCCAAAAAAATGAAATGAATAAAAACATAATATATGTAGTCACCTCTACATCAAATTTTGATAAATAAAATAACATATACAAATAGTTCCATAAACAAGTGCATGGTGAAGCAAAAAAACAATAGGAATTCCCTACCTAAAGTCACAAATAAAGGTATAAGTATCATGGTTGGCACTCTATGTTCTAATATGAATTATAATGGACATAGTTATTAGATTCAATAGAACATATGTTTATCCTTACAATATCCCCATCTGGATTCCACTTGGAGACAGTTGATTATCATATACCCAACCCATATGAGGAAACTAATCTCAAGGGGAGCTAGACATCTTGAATACACAATGATAGTGAAACATGCATTTAGAAATTGTATCAGCCACCCATGGTTCTCATGGATTCATGTAACGAATAGTGGTGATAAATAAACCATGAAATTAATGTATCCATAAAAATAAATACAATTTTTATCAAAACACTTACATCTCCCTACAAAAAACCAAACCCTTCATTCATTATCCAAACTCTACATGATCATAGAACCAACTATAACAGGAAGGAAAAAAATACAATAGGAACCAAGAGGTTATCATGAAAAGAAATAATTAATTTTAGCAGGGTCTGAAATAGGCCTTTAACAATAATGTAGCATTGGATTTCATGTAACATTCATTTATTATGAATCCCCTTTTAAACCATTCATTGTAAATCATTTAAAAAACCACAACAGTTTCCCAATTAAAAAATCATTAAACCAAGCATTCAATGCATGAAAATGACATGAAATTACACAATGGGTGTTATATATTACTATTATATAATCATAAATATATTTATAAAACTTAATAATATCATGAATTTAATAAAACAAGAATGACATAGAACCACCGACTTCAATCCAATTGGTATCCTCTCATGACTAGTTACAATAAGTGACCTTCAATGTCGAAGGCTCCAAAAATAAAGAAGACAATCCATATAATCCTTGATCAACCAATTCCCCAACTTAATGAAATACCAATACCAAATCTACAACCATATCCCCGTAGGTTTATACGGATAGTGTGACACTAAGGGTATATGGAAGACTATGGAAGGATAAAAGATAGATGGAACTAAGATGATTGTCTTAATAGATCCGATCAATATCGATGGGGAGTGAAAATTTCATGGTGGAAGGGGATCCGTCTAATGAACTCATGCTCAACCAAATTTTGAGAAGAGTAATAGGTGGCTAAATGAAATTAAAATATTTATGGGTAATTTTGGAAAGAAAAAAAATTAAAATGAGGGAATAAACATTCATAGTGTGGAAACTCTTGTTCATGGAATGAATGGACCATATAAATATTTCAAGGTGTAAAAACTCTAAATCATAGAATTAATTATCCCAACCAAAAACAAGCATTCTACATGGTGATGGACAATTTTGTAAAGCCCCCCTCGTTGTGTTTATAGAAAATACCACCCCAGGCATAACACCCAGGTGGTATGGGTTAGTTCATGACATGACCTCATTGGTCACAAGGTGAAATACATCAGGTTCATACCTATTGCTTACCAGGACTTCACGAACACTCTAAAAACATTATATAATGACAAAAACATAAAATAGACCAAAACCATAACAAATACGACAATATTTACGAGGGTATGATAGTTATGTTCTCTTGTAGTGATGGAATGTGACCAAACATGCATTTCAAATATTAATAAAAATTTAATAAAAAATTAATGAATGATGAAAATTAATATCAAGTATCAATTTATAAAGAATAAATTAAATTATGGGATGTCAAAATTGGATTATGTTTCATCACAATATCATGTTGTATGCATCATGATAAAGGAACTATTGCGGAAACTGTAGGAGTCTCCATGAAAGAATAGGTTTCTAGATGAAGAAAATACATAATAAATATCTAAACCGGACACATAGATTTATGTGGTTCAAGAAATGATAAATACATCCATCGAGTGGAAAAAATATCACTACATCAGGAGCAGAAAATAAACAAAAGTATATCAATGTTTCATGCATAAAAAACCCTAGCCCGAAATGGGACAATAATGAAGATAAAGTATTGTGAAACCAACTACACAAAAAATACACACCCATATAATGAATGGTGGCTAGATGTTCGCATCTCTACTATGTCATAGCCACCTAAGACCAAGATACATCTTTTGCTAGTGACTGGAATTCCATCGATCAACAATACTTTTATCTCCAAAGTCTGATATACTACAGTAGTTGTGAAAAAATATGCACTCCTAAAATGCCTTATTGGTTTTTTCCATACACTAACCAACACTATATCAAATATTATTCATCCATCTTCTTAATTAATATTTTACACCAGACTCTGTATTGGTTGGTTCGAAATCCTATTAAATTTATTGAATACTTGAATAAATATTTAATTTATATATTTCATTCATTAATAAAAATTTATCATAGATAAAAAAGTAATTAAATTTTCTTTTGGTCTTGAGAATTATATTTTTTCTAATAATAAACTCAAATTGAATTTACTCGAGATCATTAGTAACACATTGTTTTTTTTCGTTTTAGGATTATTTCTCATTGGCATTAGGTAATCATTCATATATTCTAGGATTTCATTCTAGTAATTGGTCAATTTACCCAAGATAAAGAACATAATTGTCTAATAAAAACATCGATATTTAAAGTCTTAATGTATAATTTAATCTATTTTTCACAATATCTTATCAGGTAGGTTGAAAATGTTATTCACCAACATATATTCTTGATATTTCATTCTTTGTATATCTGAAATTAATACGTAGTGGCATTATGGAAATGTAATTTAATGCAACACTACTATTCCAATAAATGGGTAAAGATATCAATGTACATAAAGTTGGAATGCAAAAATCATTCATACAATTATTTTTTTAACATGTCATTCATGATGCACCCAACATATCCTACTAATCCATGAAGTATTAATGTCATGGTTTTTTAAATACATCATTGTTTGTGATTCATAACATGAATTAATAATAATCTTAAAGTACAAAGACCATTAAGTGTTCTTGCATATAAGAGTATCTGGTGATAAAAAAATATGTTCAATTTATACTAGTGGTTTTTTGATAATAATCTCCCATTTAGAGATAAACAAGAGAGAACCTCATGAGAAGAAGACTCATCAGCTTATGAGGACTCACAACCGAAAATATATATACAATGTGATCCATCATATTACGTTATCAAAATTCAGAAATATATTTTATAATATCATCATAGATATTCAATTTTCTCACCAATTTAGGAAAAAACTATGATATTTTCAATGAAATGGATACTCTAGGACATCATTACATTTGCGTTACGTAGAAATATTAACAATGTGTAATATATTATTTTACTAATGTTCAATAAATCAATTATACATGTAATCAAATTACAAAGAGTTGGTCCTAGGACCCCAAATCCAATATTAAAAATCAATATTTATAAATAAATCAATTTTCTCAAAGAATTAAGTACATGTTTATAGAAAATAAGTATAATGATTTATCATATTAATTTGAATCACATAAAAAATTTAATAAATAATTATGAAAACTACACCTATGGTTGACCAGTATTCCAAATTCACTTAATATTTTTTTAGTTCATGAAAAATATGTACTTTTTTATTATTATTTTATAACCAATAAAAATTCTCATAATGTTGGATAAAATACAATGTTTTATTATTCTCTTGTTATAGATTTAGTACATAAATAATTTATAATTTTTTATTCTAACACCATATCAATTTCATAGGGATTTAGGATATTTTGTAAATGGGGTATGCTATGATTTAATTATATTTATTTGTAACAAAAAAATAGAATCATAAAATTTAATTATGAATATATTTCAAAAAAATATTCACTATAGATGTAAGAAGAGATTTTTTTCATGATATTCTGTGAATTGAAGTGAATGTTATGTCTAAGCCTAAAACTACTCATAGTAATTTAGAATTATGTTCTATAATGAAAATATTTTCAATAATATAATCCACCACTCTTAAAGTATGGTCTTTTTTGTAAAAATAACTAAAACATGAAAATTGATCACTAGTTTAGAACAACAAGTGAAAAAGTTTCACATCGAACATTATAATGTTAAATATAATCCATATCTCAACATAAGGGTTTTAAATGAAAGGATGGTCTCAATAGAATTATTTTCCCAAAATGATATGTGGAATGACAATCAATAAATTGTAGGAAAACATGGAGTGATAATATATTTCAATGTAAGAATACATTCTTAACACATCCAATACCAAATAAATCATTAATATTCAAGTATTTCTTAATGGTTCAAAAATTGAATTCATATATTCTATTTTTGGTATAGATATTTTATACACAATTTTATGTGATATTTTATATTTTTTGTATAGATAATTTGATACTAACATTTCATCACATGAAAAACTATTTAGCATGGTCAGCATTTATTTTTCTTATTCATCATTTTATTATTATTCACTATGTATATTTTATGTTGAATGTAAACATTTAGTATATGTGAATGTTTCTCGACAATTTTCTGAAAATGTAACTAAATTTCCTCAGTTATTCAAGTAAATTATGATACCATCCCATAAATAATGCGATGGTATTTTTGATGAAAAATACCCTAATATAAATTAAATTTATAATGGGTATATAGAAATAATATTTCCTATTATTATGAATTTTTATTATTTGAATACAAAAGTTGAATACTTTTTATCATGATGATGTCATTTAACAATTATTTAAGAGGCACATCAATTTTTCTATAATATCAATTGTTCATTTCAAGTAAACATATCAATATTGTTGTGTCATTATTTGATGTTGGGTTCTTTAATACATGAAAAATGGAAAATTGAGATTTGAATCTAGTGGTGGTATGAAAAGAGAAAAATATTAAATATTCATTTTATATTTATGATTACATTTTTATTGATAAAAACAATTTAATGAGGAAATGTTTCTATACAAAATTTCAATAACATGAAAAAAAAACTTATTTCCAGTGAATATATAATGCAGTTTCACAATAACTACAGAAATAGAAAAATGATATTATCTAATAGAATATATTAAAATATAAAAAATAAGGTAACATGAAACAATTATTATACCATAATAGATTAAATAAATCTTAAAAATGTATTATTAATTTGTAATTAATAATTTATAACCACAATCATTAAAATTGATTCAAGATTTCATGATTAATAAATATCAGAATACATAAACACATTCAAATAACAAAAAGTATCTCAAAAATTTAAGAATTAATCATCAATACAACAAATATAGACATGAAAGAGGATGGAATAGTTTTTATTTAATGAAACAAAATAATAAATTGAATATTTCCATAGAATTGAAATAAAAAACAAAAACAATGTTCAACAATAAATTACTAAAAAAAAACAAAAATAATTTGATTTTCGTTAGTCCAAAATAGAACTATATTCATTGAGAAAGGGGGGAATAATATTTTTCAATTAAAAAAACAAGAGTATGATTACAAAAGTTTTGAAGAAAAATTAAAATGGTCATGAAAACTATCTATTAAGGATAATGTCATCACTCATAGATCTTTTGATCAAACCATTTTCAAGAAAGGTGGTATATACCTATGATTTGGATGGACTCCTACACCTGACAATGACTGATATATATAATAGATATATTAACAAAAAATTACATAGAATCATGAATACAGTTACTATGTGAAGTTACTCACACCAGGAAAATAGTTCATCTTCAAATGAGAGAATCAAAACTTAAAATTCTCCAAGGATCATTTTTTATGAGTTGAGTAAGGAAAAAAATGATATATCTTCTCTATCTTATCCTAATCATTAGATTTATCCTTAATATAATCTTGTTGAATTGAATTAACCATATAAAATAACCATTAATTTCTGTTGGTGGATACAAGGTATAAAGTGATCATTAAAAAATAAATATCCTGACAAATATATTGGAGATACATGAATGGTCGAGATAAATGGGATGGGTAAAGAACATATTCTATCATCTAGTAGGAAGGTATGTGCAAAAACCCATAATAGATTAATAATTACTGACTATGATCTAGGTCATTAAACTTAGTGAAGAATCATTTAGGAGAAACATGTCGAGGGAGTATCTTGTCTTTATGTCCAATCCATTAAATAGATACTATGAAAACCAAGGTAAAACATATATAATAATTTTATACCCCAAGCTTCCACAATACTCTTCTCCCAAAATAATACAGTAGAGTGTGTTGTACGCAACATCAAGTTCTAACACACCACAACCAATCAAACAAGTCGTTATGAATAGTAATACATAATTTTTGTAATATTATACATTTTATCATTCAAAATGTACTTCATTTTTGGATTTGGAATATCAAAATTATCCTAGGATGAAATTTTGGTACTTTTCAGATAACATTCATATTTTGATGAATAGTGAAAATTACTAAATTTTAATTAAAAACAACTTTTTTAATCGAAATAATTAATAGTGATAAATTATGAATTTGAGTGGTTTTAAAGTATATTTAGAATATAGTTTTACCATTTAATACAATTTTGGTCATTGGACATAATTTCACAATTAAACGGGACATAAACAAGTATCAATCTTTTGATAGTTATTATATCTTAAAAAAACCCTTTTTGTTTTGACAATGGGAATTAATTTTAAATTAATTTATGCCACTTCTGTGTTTTGAATTTAGAATAATGGATTCCATATTTTGAATCAGGATGTCCAAATTTGTAAATAGGTAACTTTTGTTTTTAAACATTTTGAATAATTACTTCGGTAAATATTTTATTTACCATGGTTAAAGGGTAAATCCGGTAAATAAGGGTTAAACAATAATATTATAATAATACTAAATTACCCAAAAACGTGTTCTAACCATATTGGTGGATACATGTCCGACCATGGGCAACTTTGGGTCGATTTTGGTACCCCATGGAGCCACTTGTAGGTGATAGTGACACTTTATGTTAATTAAGTTAAAATAAATAAAAAATGACATAATCACATATCTTTTAGGAAACCAATTTTTACATAGGGTTATATATGTTTTATTTTCGTCTATAAATATTAATTAGAAATATTAAAATATTTCCTACATATAGATATTTTATTTATAATTTTTAGACATTAAATAGTTTAATTTATTTATGACACAATGATGATGCAGTAATTACCATAATATTGAAAAATTAAAATAATTGATATTATAAATACCCAAATATATATAATTTGAGACTTTTTATAAATTACACTAATTTTATAGGTTAATATGACATGTTAGTAATTATGTAATTAATTTTTTTCGAAGTAATCATTCTGTTATGACTTTTACACAAATCAACTATTGAATAGTGTCAAAATTGACATAAAAGAGTTTTTAAAAAAAATATTATATAATTAATTGTTATTAAATTCCTAAAAATATAAGGTTCGTCCAAGAGACTTATATCATGATATTTGTATCATTAATGGACCACTTGGGGTCACTTGGATGTATATAGTTTGTTTATTAACCTTATAATATAAAAATACAAAGAGACATTGTAAAAGTGAAACTAATTAACTAAGAGTTAATACTTAAAGATAAGATTCATATAGTAACCCAAAACTATCTAAATGCTATTGGTTGAGTGGTTTTCGACCTATCCCCACCTTAAACTCTAAATAATCCACTTTGGAGCCATTACAAACCGAATATGAATTTATTATAAAATAATATTTTTAGCTTTTCCAAAGATGCCCTCACCCCTCTTATAAAAGGGAACTCACCCTTCTTGTTAATTCACACCTTCAAAGCCTTTTGTTTTGGCCAAAACATTCCCAAATACTCTATCACCTTCAATAAATTAATCCTAGAGGCCTTCATTTAGTCATAAAACCAACCTAAGGAGCCCTTTTGATCAAATCAAAAGAAAGAACCTGAAGAAAAGGTTATGATTTCACCACCCTTTTTCAAGTTCCTTTCTACTTCCACTTCTTCTTTCTTTTTTATTACCATTCTAAAATAATAACTCCAGTATATTATATATAATTTTATTTTATTATAAACATGGTACGACCAAAATTTAGTATTCTTTCCATCCTTTTAATGACATGTCACCATACGTGCGTACGTATGGCTTACCGTCTCCACATCGTGGTGTAATTGTTATTCAAAACATTATTATTTGGATGGGTATAATAATGATGTGTAATTCTTGTAAATAATAAATATAACATGATAATGATTCTGTATATATGATATACAATCAAATTAAATATTATTTTAATATCAAAAGAATTATATTGTCGATCTTGCGTACATACGGACTACCATCTCCACGAACGCGATGAGATTCATTCTCCATCGTATCCATTCAAGACTAATTCTCATTTAATGATTAAAAATATTGTTTAATGATTTGAAATAATTCTGGATATGAATAAAATACATCCCATCAGTAACAAATATGGCTCAAATAACAAAGAATATAAAGGAAAATGAACCCGTTAACACCCAAAATGACGATAATTCTAAGATATTATTAACAAATCAATGTTAAAAGATCATATATGATATAATATTAATGCATATTATTCTTGGATAATTCAATAAGAATTATTTCATCATTATACAGGAGTTAACCTACCCTTGACCCAGGAAAAAGTACAACGTAAGGGGTTTCTTATCTCACTTTTAATTCCGTGATAATTCCATTTTTCACCACTTATTTATTACATGTGGTGTGTGTAATGCCCATGTTTGTATTCATTTTGTAATATAATTCAATTAATGTATATTTAAATCATCATTTTATGATCCTTCATTCATGGGTGTATGTTATGTATGTTACCAAATCATTAAGGGAATTTGAAATTTTAATTTCCACTCATTCAGCTTTACGCATACTTCATTGATTATTTTACACCAAGATTATGTGTAGAATCACTATTCATTTGATTATGTCATAAATTCCACTCCCCTTTATGTGGATATACTTTTGATACACATAATCACTCCATTGATAAATTATCAGGTCATCAGAATGAACATGATAAGAGTAATTTTTACTCAATCTCGATTTGTTGAGTTAAACATCCAATTCATTGGTGTTGTTTTTACAAGAATATGTGTGAATGTCCTTTGATTTTTTTACACTGAATATCCAATCATATTGAGTGTATTTATATTTGTCACTCATAATTATGTCGTTGATTTATCTTTAACCTAAGGATACGGCCTTTATAAGAGATTTCATCTCAATTTACATTCCATTGAGACTCATTTATTGTTATAATCCAAACCACTTTTATATGGTATATATAATGTACTTTGACATAATATATCATGAATACCTTTATTCTCATGATACTAAAATGTTTTTATTTCCTCAATTATTTTTATTCAAGTGTCTCTCTTTTGGTTAGGAACTCTAACTAAAATGACATTTTAAAATGTTTTAATGATTGATTATTCTAAATCATTCTCATTAATGACCATGTTTTAAAAATGGTTTTAAGGATTTATTTATATGGACATTAAATTTTTCATGTCAAAATTCCTTTTAATAGTTTCAATGTGGTAGGGGACACATTGATTCTAAAATCTATTTTAAATGGATTCTTGATAAAAAGTGTGACTTTTTATGATTTCAAGAAAAAGGGGGATATTTCACTCTAATTGTTTTGATGATTATTTTCATCTATGTCAATATACTTCATCATTATCGATTGAGGTTATTATGATACAATACAATCTTCTATATTGTATCGAATGAGTTATGATTGGTTGTGGATGTGCTATTTTTATACCATTCATGGTTTGTTGATAAAGTATTGACATTTTGTATTCTAGTTTTAATACGAATGTTTATGTTATTTTTAAAACTTTTCATATGAGGAATGCTTTGGACTTAGTAAGTGATGGGTGGATCCCGCTGTAGCTCCTTGATGCATCAGCAGGTCTCATGAGACAAACTAGTGTCTTGGCAGAAGGCCTTGACAAAATCTTATTTGTAGTCTTGGCACGAGGCCTTGGCTATGTGGTTATGATAGTATGGCATTATTAATTCCATCATTATGAAAGTGGTTATTGATATTTCATGTGATTATTCCATTAGTAGAATATCCATGTGATTAAGTAAATGGCATTATTTCATTTTATTTTTTCCATACTATGTTGAAGTTCAAGTTTAAAAGGATTTTTTTAGTTATAAATTGCCTTAAATGTTTATTCTTATTTATGAATTTTTCTGCTATATTGTTATACATACTGGGTATTTGAGCTCACACCTTTTCTATGTTTTATTTTTACTAGGATGTGAGGAAGTAATTTATGAATGACATGCAGGGATATTATGAGGGGATAATAGTGTGGACTATGGATACTATATTGTTGTAATTTTCATTTTATGATGTAATGTAAACATTATTAATGTATCTAGTTATTCCAAGGCTACTAAACTAATCGGTCTTTCGAGACTTGATCATTCTTGTGATCATGGAAATGTTATGTAATAATGCACTGACTCTGGGTAACTATGGTCAGGGCGTTACGGTTGGTATCAGAGAAAGTTTAGTACAAACCTTGGAAGCTAGATTTAGATAAAATCTGATTAGAGCACGTAGATCTAAGATGAACTTTGGGGATTAGTATAGAAGAACTTCCTAGAATTTTGGTATTGTAGAGATTTTGTGAGTTTTCTGAGCAATACATCCCTGTCTGGATACGAACATGTAGAGGCGGCTTTGGCACAGATGTACTTAGGTGTAAAACCCGAAAACAGCGCTCTGAGCTAGACTCGAATGGAAACTGGTGCACGACAACGGTCCTTGCTGCTCTCATGGTTATGAAACTCCCGTGGGATATGCTTTGGATAATTTACATTTTCTTTACAAAGATATTTGAAGTATTATATATATAAGATGAGAGTAAATGACCTTGGTTAATCCTAATGTGTTTCAAATTGAGAATATAGTGACATGTTAATCTCTAAATGATTTTATGACTACTGTTAATCACACAATGCTTTCTGGTTTTAGTCAATGGCTAGATTCCAAGGATGTCATAGTGACTTTGAGAATGATGTACAAGGTGGGAACAATGGTGGCAATGAGAAAAAAAATGGAATGTTGATAGGCGTAAAAGATATCGTCTTTATGCTAAATCAATTTTCCAAAAATATGATCAACAATTTATATATTAATAAATTCCCGGACTCAACAAAGAAGAGAAAGGTGATTAATGATAAGAGCTCCAGCAGTGGAGACCATGGAGAAAGGAATCCTCGATTTTCATCATGCAGGAAATGTGGATGGTGACACCCAGGAAAGTGTCTCAATGGGACAATTAAATGCATTACATGCTGGAAGGAAGGACATAAAGTGAAGAATTGCCGATGAAAAATGAAGAGTACTATGGAAGATGATAAAAATGGTCCCAAGAATCCATTTACAGTCATTTTCTGTAAATGTAGGGGACCTGGACATTACCCAAGTGAATGCTTTATTCTATAGGATATTTTCTTGGTCAAATAAGAAGTTATGTGGGAATAAATGGCTGGAGAAATGTTTATAAAGTATTAGTGATCCTTGTTGATGGGTTTACTTTGGAATAATTTTATCTTGTATTTTTCAACTCTGCGGTTTTCCATGTGAGAATGATATTTGTGGAAAAATTATCGTTTCTCTTATGGATTTAGTTATAAATAACCATTTGGTTTTATATGATCATTGGGTTTGAGGTAATTATAAGTTATTATATTTTTGGATGAAAATGCATGGTATCAGATTCGATTTTTGGTTAAATTATGTTATGGTTATTTTGAGGAATTTATCTCATTTTTTTAATGTAATAAAATATTGTTTTTCAAAAAGGACAACACGAAGACCATGTGACAACCTGTTGCGGCGGACAAAGCTGTGGGAATCGAACCCACAACCAAAGTGCGATTGGGATTTATCACCTACCATTGGAGTACGTGAAGTCCCTTGTTAGTGTGACTATTATTTTTAGTTAAATTATTTTATTGATCAATAATAATTTGATTTGGGATCATTTGTCTTATCAAATGAATACCCTTATTATAGGAAACTGATTTGGTGATCAAGTGAAAAATGTTATTTTAGAAGTTGTTCACTTTTTTGTGAACACTATATGCCCAAGGAAAATAGAATAGTATGGGATTTCATTTGAGGAGTAATGGGGGATTTTTATCTATGTTTTTATTGTGAATTTATAGTTATTTGGGTTATTTATGGAAATTATTAGGTTAATTACTTTTAAGTATGTGACTTTAAGAGTAATTAATGTCATTTGGAGATACAATTTAACGTGGAAGACTAAATTCTTAAACCTTTTGGTTTTTAATATTAGTTTGGATTATATTTAAGGATTTTAAGGTCAATTGATTATTGAATGGTATTTATTTAACTTTGGGGTATTGATGGTTTAATTATAGAAATTAAGATTAGTGTTTTTTTCTCTAATAGAATATCCATTTGGGGGATCATCAGATATTATACTATCCATTTTGGTTATGATTAATCTCTAAATACAAGGTAAATATATAGTTTATCCTACATGGTTCATGTATTTATATAGAAGTTTATTCTAGCTCTTCTATTGTGACCAAGTCTTCTTGAATACTCATTGTTCAAAAAAAATGAGTTATTGGTAAAAATTTATTAACGAATGAAACTAGACATAAAAAGTAAGTATATCTCTTTATGTTCTTAGTCAATATCATAAGTGAATTCCTTATCTTTATGTAGTGTAACATAAAAAAATGTTGTCTGTTTAATTTTCCTACTGGGGAACTAATGACTGTTTTTTCCATCACAAGTTTGTGGTTTTCTTATTGTTAACATTCTCATGACCATGTTCTCTATCCATCTCCATCATAACATGAAACTTAGTTTATCATCCATATCCATGTTTTTCTACATGTAATCCTAGTATAGGTTATATCGGGTCACCGTTGTACTTCTCTTTCTTTTTTTTAAAGTGATAGTTTTATTGACACTTTTTCTGATGTAGGACTTTCCATTATATTCCCAAGCCCAACTTTAAAAATTTTGAGGACACAATTTATTGATGTAGGGGAGAATTTAACATCTCATGCTTCCACAATACGCTTCTCTCTAAATAATACAAAAGAGTGTGTTGTACGAAACTTCAAGTTCTAACACACCACAACCAATCAAACTAGTTGTTATGAATAGTAATACCTCCTTTTTGAAATTTTATACATTTTATATTTTAAATAGGACTTCATTTTTGGATTTGGAATATCGAAATTATCCTAGGGTGAATGTTTGGTACTTTTCGGATAACATTCATATTTTGACGAATAGTGAAAATTACTAAATTTTAATTAAAAACAAATTTTTAAATCGAAAAAATTAATAATGATAAATTAAGAATTTGAGTGGTTTTAAAGTATATTTAGAACCTATTTTTACCATTTAATAAAATTTTGTTCATTGGTCATAATTTCACAATTAAACTGGACCTAAAAAAGTATCAATCTTTTGATAGTTATTATATCTTAAAAACACACTTTTTGTTTTGACAGCGGGAAATAATTTTAAATTAATTTCTGCCATTTATATGATTTGAATTTGGAAAAATAGAGTCAATATTTGGAATCAGGATTTCCAAATTGTGTAAAGAGGAAACTTTTATTTTTAGACATTTTGAATAATTACTTCGGTAAATATTTTATTTACCATGGTTAAAGGGTAAATCCTGTAAATAAGGGTTAAAAAATAATATCATAATAATACTAAATTACCCTAAAAAGTGTCCTAAACTTATTGGTGGATACATGTCCGACCCTGGGCATCTTTGGGTCGATTTTGGGACCCCATGGAGCCACTTGTAGGTGATAGGGACACTTTATTATAATTAAGTTAAAATAAATACAAAAATGACATAATCATATATCTTTTATAAAAAATTTGTTTACATAGGGTTATATATTTTGGATTTTCAACTATAAATATTCATTAGAAAGATAAAAAGATTTCATACATAATTAAATTTTATTTATAATTTTTATACATTAAATAGTTTAATTTATTTATGACACAATGATGATGCAGTAATTACCATAATAGTGAAAAATTAAAATAATTGATATTATAATTACCCAAATATATATAAATTGAGACTTTTTACGAATTAAAATAATTTTAATGTATATATGACTTGTTAGGAATGATTTAATTAATTTTTTTCTAAGTAATCATTCTGTTATGATTTTTAGAAAAATCAACTATTGAATAGTGTCAAAATTGACATAAAAGTGTTTTTTAAAAAAATATTATATTATTTTTTGATATTAAATTCCTAAAATTATAGGGTTTGGCCAAGAGACTAATATCATGATTGGTGTATCCTAATGGACCACTTGGAGGTCTCTTGGATGTATATATTATGTTTATTAACCATATAATATAAAAATATAAAGAGACATTGTAAAAGTGAAACTAATTAACTAAGAGTTAATATTTAAAGATAAAGTCAATATAGTAACCCAAACCTGTATAAATATTACTGGTTGAGTGGTTGTCGACCTATAACCACCTTAACCTTTAAATAATCCATTTTTGAGCCATTAGAAACCGAATATGTATTTATTATTAAATAATATTTTTAGCTTCTCCAAAATCCCCCTCACCCCTCTTATAAAACGGCACTCCCCCTTCTCATTAATTCACACCTTCAAAGCCTTTTGGTTCGGCCAACCCCTGCCTAAATACTCTATTAACTTCCCTCACTTAATTCTAGAGTCCTTCCTTTAGTCAGAAAGCCATCATAAGGATCCCTTTTGATCAAATCAAAAGAAAGAACCCGAAGAAGAGGTAATGATTTCACCACCCTTTTTCAAGTTCCTTTCTTCTTCCACTTCTACTTTATTTGTTATTACCATTATAAAATAATAACTAAAGTATATTATATATAATTTTATTTTATTATAAACATGGTACAACCATATTTCAGTATTCTATCTATCCTTTAAATGACATGTCACCATACGTGCGTACGTACGGCTTACCATCTCCACGTTGTGGTGTAATTGTTATTCAAAACATTATTATTTGGATGGGTATAATAATGATGTGTAATTCATTTAGATAATAAATATTACATAATAATTATTCTTCATATATGATATAAAATCAAATTAAATATTATTTTAATATCAAAATAATGATATTGTCGATCGTGCGTACGTACGGACTACTGTCTCCACGAACGCGTTGAGATTCATTTTCCATCGTATCCATTCAAGAATAATTCTCATTTAATGATTAAAAATAATTTTTAAAGATTTTACATCATTATGGATATGGATAATATACATCCCATTAGTAAAAAATATGGCTCAAATAATAAAGAAAATAAAGGAAAATGAACCCGTTAACACCCAAAACGACGATAATTATAAGATATTATTAATAAATCAATGTTAAAAGATCATATATGATATAATATTAATTCATATGATTCTTGTATAATTCAATAAAAATTATTTCACCATTATACAAGAGGTTAACATACCCTCGACCATGAAAAAAGTACAAAGTAAGGGGTTTCTTATCTCACTTTTAATTCTGTGAGAATTCCATTTTCACCACTTATTTATTACATGTGGTGTGTGTACTTCCAATGTTTGTATTCATTTGCAATATAATTTAATTCACTTATATTTACATCATCATTTAATGATCCTTATTTCATGGGTGTATGTTTTTTATGTTACCAAATCAATAAGTGAATTTGAAATTTCAATTTCCACTCATTCGGATTTACGCATACTTCATTGATTATTTTACTCCAAGATTATGTGTAGAATCACTATTCATTTGATTATGTCATAAATTAAACTCCCCTTTCTGTGGATATAATTTTGATACACATAATCACTCCATTTATAAATTATCATGTCATCGGTATGAACTTGATAAGAGTAATTTTTACTCAATCTCGATTTGTTGAGTTAAACATCCAATTCATTGGTGTTGTTTTTACAAGAATATGTGTGAATGTCCTTTGATTGTTTTACACTGAATATCCAATAATATTGAGTGTATTTATATTTTTCACTCTTAATTATGTCGTTGATTTATCCTTAACCTAAGGATATAGCCTTAAAGAGAGATTTCATCTCAATTTACATTCCATTGAGACTCATTTATTGTTATACAACAAATCACTTTTATATGGTGTATATAATGTACTTTGACATAATATATAATGAATCCCTTTATTCTCATGATATTTCAATGTTTTTATTTCCTCAATTATTTTTATTCAAGTGTCTCTCTTTTGGTTAGGAACTCTAACTAAAATGACATTTTAAAATGTTTTAATGATTGATTATTCTAAATATTTCTCATTAATATCCATGTTTTAAAAAAAAATTTAAGGATTTATTTATATGGAAATTAAAATTTTCAAATCAAAATTACATTAAAAAGTTTCAAAGTGGTATGGGACACTTTATTCTAAAATCTATTTTAAATGGATTCTTGACAAATAGTGTGACTTTATATGATTTCACGAAAAAGGGGGATATTTCACTCTAATTGTTTTGATGATTTTTTTCATCTATGTCAATATCCTTCATCAATCTCGATTGAGTTTATTATGATACAATAAAATCTTCCATATTGTATAGAATGAGTTATGTTTGACTGTGGATGTGTTATTTTTATACCATTCATGGTTTTCGGATAAAGTATTGACATTTGGTATACTATTTTTAATACGAATTGTTATTTTATGTTTAAAAATTTTCATATGAGGAATGAATTGGACTTAGTAAGTGATGGGTGGAGCCCTCTATAACTCCTCGATGCATCGGTAGGTCTGATGAGACAAACTAGTGTCTTGGCAGAAGGCCTTGACAAAATCTTATTTGTAGTCTTAGCACGAAGCCTTGGCTATGTGGTTATGATATTCTGGCATTATGAATTCCATCATTATGAAATTGGTTATTGATATTGCATGTGATTATTCGATTAGTAGAATATCCATGTGATTAAGTAAATGGCATTATTTCATTTTATTTTTTCCATACTATATTGAAGTTCATGTTTAAAAGGCTTTTGTTTTAGTTATACATTTCCTTAAATGTTTTTTCTTATTTATGAATGTTTCCGCTATATTGTTATCCTTACTGAGCATTTGAGCTCACCCCTTTTCAATGTTTTATTTTTCCTAGGATGTGAAGAAGTAATTTATGAATGACCTGCATGGATATTATGAGGGAATAATAGTGTGGACTATGGAGACTATATTGTTGTAGTTTTCATTTTATGTTGTAATGTAAAATTTATTAATGTATCATGTTATTCCAAGGATACTAAACTAATCGGTCTTTCGAGACTTGATCTTTCTTGTGATCATGCCAATGTTATGTAATAATGCACTGACTCTGGGTAACTGGGGTCGAGGTGTTACAAATAACCTGGGAATAATATAATGAAAGAGGCCAATAAGTAGGTCATTGTTACCTTGTAACTTCAGGACTGGAACAATAAAAATTCTCAATCAAAAAAGAGATGTAATATAAAAGAAATTGAAAGAGAGAAATAGATTTAAATTCCCAAAAAATAAATAAAATACCCAATAAATATAAAATGTTATGTATAAAACTATAAAAATCATATTTATCATTATAATTTAAATTTATTTTCTCATAAAATATTATTAATAATTTTTCAAATTAATGAAGTATTGGATCATAAATATCTACTATTTTAACAAAAATTTATAAAATAAACTAGTGATATTTTTTCACCACTAATAATTGATTGGGGAAATAATTCTAATGAGTTATTAAAAAACATGACCCAATAATATTCAGTTATTGTAAAACTATTACTTGTGTAATTCCTTAACATGTATTAATGTGATAAACATGAACCATCATCAATTAAAACTAATTCAAATATTTAACTTTTCTAGTATTTGAAGAAAATTCTAAACATTAATGTGTAAATCCGAACTTATTAAAAATAAACATTAAATAGCATTAAGATAATATGATCAATATCTTTGGAAATGATCTTCATTTCCCTAACATGACTATAAAACAAGGTAATACCATATTCTATGAAAATATAGAAAAAGATATCTCATATATGTTTTGAATGAAATAAACCATTTACTATTATTTCAATATTAGATAATAATAAACAAATCAAAAATATTTCATAAATAATGAAAACCATCAAACACATATAAAACGACAAAGTTTGAACTAGAGAAATTATTAAAACCACAATAGTCTATGAAAACACAAATATAAACATATTGTACTACTTATTTTTATCAATACAATCCACCTGAATACCAAAATATCAGGAACCCTTTGGATATAAGAAATATATCAGTCCAAAATAGGAAATATCCAAAAACAAATGCTCCAACTAAGGATATACACCACAGTATGTAAAAAAAATATTTTACACAACTAAAAATCACATATTTCCCCAATTCATATGGTAACTATAATAAAACATTGAAATATAGTAAAAATATTATCATATAGAACATTATTTAAAAATGAATGTTTTGGAAATTTCGTGGGACTCAACGAAATAATTGGTTTTCAGGTGAAGAATATATAGAAGAATGAAGCACCTAGTATATATAGATTTTTTAATGGGTAAATGATCCATATATCCACGAAGAGGTCGAAATATCCCTAAATTGGGAGAATAGTATATAGAGAGTGTCTCATAGATTCAAGCACTTTGAACACTAGCCTAAAATGGGAAAATAAATAAGATGACTTGTTGGTCCAGCAAGAGAATAGAAATTATGCACTACTATAGTGATCAATGTTTGGAAGTCTGAATTTTTACATTTTCATGACCACCCAAGTCAATGCTCTTATAGGGGTCAACAGTTGGATGTCTACAGAGCTACGGTAGTAATTCCAATGTCTGCACTACTATAGTTCCATATCGGCGTTGTATGGTTCACATTATAGGCAGAACTATTTGGTCCAATATCATCTACAAAGGATCAAGCTACACCAATCCAATCAGAACAATAAAATGGGAGTTTTTATAATCATTAGTTTCTCTAAAAGTTCAATTTTCTCTATCAACATTACGGTTTTGGAGAGGGATACCCACTCCAATAATTGATTGTGTATGTAGGTTTTGAAATTTTATAAAGTCTTTTGTTATTTCAAAAAAGTTTCATTATATGGTATTACTTACTAAAAAATTGTTTAAGTTGGTTTTCCATGTTTATTATTCAATTTAATTTTGTTATCACTATTATTTTCCTATGTTTCCTTTTATTAAACATAAAAAAAATCTTCTCTAGGTTATCATGTTTTATGTTGCAGAAATTCTAGGAGCTACATGATTGTGTTTTACAAATAAATAAAATACTAAAAAATAATAATAAGATAATCATTATAATCATTATAACCAAGTAAAAAACAATTTACAATGTTTTAGAATAATCCCAACATACATTGAGAGATAAAATCATATTATTAAAATCAGGCGAATAATTATAGGGAGGTTTTAGAGTTACTCACTCACACAATACCTTAGGTCTAATGAGAAAATAAATAAGGTAATAAAATATTACACCAACCACATATTATATCAACAACGCTACAATGAACACCGGCTGAAGTTATGCACTACTACAAAAATGTAGCATCCCAAGTCCAAGATTCTATTGTTAGTTCACTATGTAGTATGGGCCACTGGCATTCATCACAACATCATTCAAATGGATTGGGATACACTAATCCAACATTTAGTATTTTAATAACATTATATTTCATGGAATGTAGTTTTTCCACCAACTCTAGGCATCAATGAAATTCCATTTTCATGTTTATTGACCTATTAAAACATATAAATTATGTGATAAGAAATTTTTTGTTTAAGGATTTGGACATAAATAAAAATTAATCATTGAAGTTATATTCACCAACTTGGTAATCAACCAATGATATTATTGTTTTCTTAAAACATTAAGAAGTTATAAATACTTTTTTTTAGGTTATAGTATCTAATCACTAAAACATTTTATATTATACTTATTTTTTTATTTTTTTTATACTAAAACACATTAAAAAAAGTTACTTCATTCATTTATGTCATGAAAACAATTGATATTTTTATATGTGACTATTTGATAGATAATTTTTTACCAATTATTTTTGTTCAAGGATTAATATTTGATGTTAAATATATATTGGGACTTGGGAATAAAAATGGAATATTTTACCATGTAAGAAAAATTATAAAGCATGTCAATCATTTTATCATAACTTATTCGCTACTAAATAAAATTTAAAAAACGATTTTTGTATAATTATAAGGAGTTAAGTGTAAAACTAATTGAACTAGATGTTGGGCTTGTAATGGTATATAACATCTCATTCCATTATATATCCTGTTTTGGTTGTTAGAAGGTGTTAGTATTCTTTTCATCTGGTACATCTAATTTTCCTTCATTCAATCACTTTTTGGTTATGTGGTCGATTGGCATGGTCCCCTATTTTTTCATGCAGTAGGTTTATTGGTGGTGCTGATGTTTGGGACATTAACATATTTTTTATATGGTCAGTTGGATGGTCATGTAGTCACTTGGAAAGGTCACCTGTTTTTTCATACAGTAGTTTTGTTGTTCATGCGTTCGATTGAAAAAGTCATGTGTTTCATCATGTAGTAGGTTGGTTGGTCATGTTGTCAGTTAGAATGACCAATTATTTATTCTTAATACCTATCGAATCAACAATATGGTTGACCATATAAATTGATTATTTATGTGTTCGGTTCTATTATGTGGATGATTAGCTTCGTGAATTTTATAGATGAATGATTGGATATGGGAATCAACTACATTTTTAGATCAACTAAGTGAGTCGGCTACATGATTAATTGTTAATGTGAATCAGCTATGTGGTCAGATTGGATATGTGGCTGAGTCTCTTACATGATATGGTTATGTTGAAGTTTTGTCTACATGGGGATTTCTACTACGTCGAATTGACCAAATAGAATTTTCAACTAGTTGAGTACAAAAAGGATGTTTCATAAATGATAATTATAGAATTGATTTTCTAAGAAAACTATGGTTGTCAAAAAGTTTTTCTGAATGGTGTTTATTTAGATATGAAAAAATTGGTTAATAAAATATTCTATGATCTGAAATTCTGATTGTCTTGTATCTGCTGACTCGAAAATAAATCTCATATATTCATTCTTTCTTGAATGCATTCCCTCGAGGATGGAGGTGATTAATCCCTTAAAATTTATTCATTGAACACTAGTTTTCATGGTTTTATTTTCTTCCATTAGTAATTCCATCTTCAGTGCCTCATATTTTTAATACATGGAATCACATCAAGCTTCTCTCATCATGCATTTGTCAAACCCATTCAATGGGGAATGATCCCTATATTCCTTTGTTTGATCTATGTTGATTTGTGGTATTTTCTACCTTTATTCTTGATGTTCTTCGATCAGGATCCTCCCAATTTCTTATTCCACACTTTGGGGTTTGATCTTCATTATTCATATGGAGTTCTCTTGGTTTTTTTTGGAGTTGTTAAGACATGATGTCCTTGGTGGGATGCAGGTACTTGTTGGAGAGATGATTATGATCATTGATGTAGGTATGTTCTCATGTGAAAAATGTTGGAGCCCTTAAGGTTGGAGATTCGTTTCTTATCACGTTTATTTTCATGCCATCATAATTTTATCATGGTTTATCCCTTTATATGGAAGTGGAATTAACATAATAAATATTTAACTGATTTAATAATGAATTGGTAGTGATCATAGGTCAATGTTTTTTCTTTATAATATGATAATGTTTTACCTATTAATTTTCTGGAGAGTGTGCTATCTATGTTATTATTATCATAATTTATTGTGATGTTATGCATTAACAAGTTTATATTTATGGGAAATGGTATGGAACATAATGTTGATAATTATTAATTGGTTGGATAATGATTTAAAGAAGAGACAAGTTTGAGAATTTGTGTTTGTTGTAATTTGATAGTAATTCAAATGAATAAAATGGACTTATTCAATTTAATGTGATAATCCATTATAATTTAATTGATATAGAATGTGAATCATGGTAATTCTTCTTGATGATAATAATAAAAATTCATTCTAATTATATTGTATCTTCATTATGTTTTTTAAGACCAGACGTAATACAAAAACATTATTTATCATTTTATATATTTTTATAGATCTATGTATCTTGTTGCACATAGTTGAATATTGTGAATAATGAATCTATTAATTCATGATTATAAAAAGTGGTTTCTTTGTAATGATAATTTTTATCATTGAATATTTCCAAATTCTCTAGATGTGAGCTTCTCTATGTGATGTGAAATTAGCCTGAGATGGTTTAGACTAGGATGGCTAATCTGATGTGGGTTGTGAGGCCAAGATGATGTGGAATAATTTGATGCCTCATATGGTGTGATGAATCAATATATGAATGTGGGTGTCGGTGATGACACCGTAGATAATGTAATTGGTTGATGATGGGACTTACCTAATGCTGAATAATGATGGATGACTGATTGAAATGAAGTTATTTAATGTTCAATGGTCAAGTTTCTTGTTTTATATTCATTTATTTCCCCACAACCTAAGGTGGATGGATGTTCATGGATGCATGATTCCTCTTTGTGGAATCTTAAGATGGGTTTCCTAGATTATTTTGTTTATGGAAGGTGGTTAATAATTAATACTAAATTCTAAAATCATAGGATTGGTGTTAATGGAATTCAAATGATGTAAATATGATAATCTTTTGAAACCATGGACTCTGTTTTTGTTATACCTAGAGGTCATAGATTTCAAAATATTCTTTAATAAATGTATTGTTAAATAATAATATTAGTTAATTTAGTGTCTAATGAATTAATTTAAAAAATTATATGATAAAAGGGAAAGAATTAATTAATGTATCTCTTTAATTTCTTATGTGGTTATATGATATCTAGTCCCTAATTGTTGAAGTCGGGTGTCCAAGATACAATAATTTATGTTGATATTAGGGATATGTAATGCTCATATTGTGGTTGTGTGCTATATTATATTTTGTATATTTTTTTATTTCATGTACTACTCCACCCATGTCAAATAGGGAGACAAACAGCTAATGGTATCTAGGAGAATGATTTCCCCAATATGTTGGTGAGAGGATAGATGGATGACTACCACCTATGGCCATTATCTCTTCTCTTGGTAGTTACATGTGGTGGTACAGACAATAGTTAGATTACTCATATATTTTTTTAGAGAGTTGTGATGGATTTCAATTATTTAACACATGTTTCTCCGCAAGTAGTATCAAATGAATTAATAAATTCAAGATTTTTAAATGATATTATGGCGTGAGGAACCATTATATATGTATGGGATGTGATGGATTGAGGTATAATACATGATTAGTATTAACATTATTCCAATTATGGTTGATCATAGAAACTATATGGTCACTATATGGAGATGTGATATGAGATGCTGTAATGATGTCATGCATGAGGTGCGTGTTGTGATGTCTTTCCTAGGTGACTTCGGGCTAGCTTATTTTGGAGAGAGAAGGTTGAGGTTGTGAAATTCTTTAGTAGAGAGAAAAACTAGTGGAGATTTTGTAGAAAGGTACCCATGTTGTTTCTTTATTATGTTATATAATCTCATTTATGTGATACATGGTGGGAGTTAGTCATGGTGAGACTGGGAACATCGTATAAGTGTTATGTGATGAGATAATTTCACTATTATTCACTATTCCTTAGCATGATTCCTTTAATTTCTATAGAAGAGACTATGAAGAGTATCCTACTTAGTATACTTTAGGCTCACCCTATGTATATATACATTGTTTTCGGGTCCGCAGTAACAGGACGGACATCAAGACAGATATTGGGATGGATATTACAAGCTAGTGTTATTGCATGATCTATTTGGGATTCATAGTTATTGATTTCATTATCATTTTGTAGCTTGTAATTACTTTTTCAGTTGTTTCAGTATTGTATTGAATTACAAGTCATAAATTGGGATTTATATATATATATATATATATATATATATTCATGTTTTGATATGTGTATTCTACTTATCTAACTATTCATAATGTTCTCTTATAGGGTAATGTCCATAATACATATGTTTATTATACCCTTGTAGAAAGTCACCATCACGGGTCTTACTATAGGTATGACTCAAGGAATCCCTACCTCCCTTCTCTCATTTCCAGTCCAGGAAGGGTACTCCATGAGGGAAAATGTTCATGTGGGTATTAATTCATTCTGGTTGTGGTAGATCACATATCCAAATATTCCCATTTAATGTTATTGAAAAACCCTTACACAGGTAAGGGTGTGGTCAATGTCTTCATTTGAGAGGTGGTCCATTTACATGGAATCCCATCATCCATCTTCAGTGATTGGTACATAATTTTGTTTTGTCATTTTTTGGACATATTTGTTTCGACAAAACATCAGAATGTTAATGATGAGTTTAGCTTACATTCCTCAAACTGGTGGAAAAACATAAGTGGTGAACTGTCATTGTGAAACATATTTACGATATTTTGTGGGGGAACAACAAAAAGGGTTTTCATATTCGTCTCCATGGGTGAAACTAATCTATAATACTTTTTAGTATGACTCTATAAATTCCACCCCTTTCGGCCATTAATGGTTGTAAACCTCCCCAATATGCCCAAATTCATATATTATAATGTGTGGGTCAAAGTAGTTATCATAAATATTGGGGAGCATGATGAGGCTATGAAGAAACTAAAACAAAATCATTCCCTCTTCCAACACTATATAAAACACCATACTCACAAGAATATGTGTGAAATTTCTTTTCAGGAATGATCCATGTGTTTTTGAAGCTTATCCCCCATAGGCATCAAACACTCACTCATAGAAATATTAAAATTCATCCCCTAATTTTTATGGAATTTGATGATCCGAAAATGAAATATGTTATTCACCTACCAGGTCAATATGATTCTAACCACACACCTTCACCCAATATTTCACATCTCATAGATGAAACGAACAATTGGCACATGAACAATTCACATCCAACCCAACTATATGACTCATCATGTGATGCTCAAGATAGAAATGAACCAAAGGAGTTATTTTCATAGCATCTCACATATCAAAATTATTTGGATGTCACCCTATATTTAATTAAAGGGTTCAACCATTCAGTTAAGGATGTATATTAGGTGGCTTCATCCTCTAGAAATAATTATTTGAATGGTTCAATGAATCGCTAATTGAATGGTGCAACCAATATGTAGCTGAAAGGTGCAGCTAGTAATTATTCAACATTGAAAAAAACCAAGGTATTTGGTGGTGTACTCTATAAAGGGTTTGAATGAAATTCTGAGGCTAGTTATCTGGGGAACCTGAGTTGGGGAGAGTGGATTCTATTTAGTTTTATGGGGACCCCAAGCAAGGGTGAGTGAATTTTGTTTTATGGGGTATAAGGGAATGAGGGTGTATGATTAGTATTTTTTAGGAATCGTGACCACCTGGCTTTGGTAAGGGATTTATTAACACTCATATGTATTAATTCACTATTTATGATACCATTCTACTTTCTACCATATGTATCCTTCCATTCTGATTGAATATATAACATATTGTATTAATTCATCCTTGGTTGGAGCAGGGTTCCTAACATAATTCTTTAGTTTGTGATTATATTAAGCATATATATTTATTTTACATGGTATAATTTTTAACATCAATATGCTAGATAATCAATTAGTGAAATTAAAATTTTATACATCTATTTAGATATTTTTTCATTTATAAAGCCTTATATAGTCAAAGTTATATGCACAATGTCACATCATGTAATTAAAATTTATTGGATAAATAAATTACATTATTCAATTCAATAAAAATAAAAAAGATCATTAGTTATTACTATTGAACATACTAATTTAATATATGTAGCCAAATTTTACATTGTATTCAATTACAATATGCCATTACAATATATATTTACCTTCCTTAAAATTAATCAGTTTCATATATCCATTGTATGAAAATATATTTTCTTACAATATCCAATAACAATATACAATTAAATTTTACACTATTTGGAATTAATATATTAGGAATATCCAGGATCCATGAATATTAATTCATTTTCAATTATAGATTGCATTGAATAAGAAAAAAATTAGGGTTGTATCATCCATGCATGAAAAAAAACTATAACATGATGCATTCTTTTAATGTATGAATTTTATTTTCATTCATTGAGTTTATAAACCTATTAATAATGTTACAAATTTAATTTTATGAATGAAATCTATTTTACTATATATCAAATTACATATTTGACTTCTTGAATGCAACTACATTAGACTGTAATAACGTAGTAACATATTTAAATGTATGAATGTAGTAATACTTTTACCTCAAAAAATTACATTTGAGTGTACGAATGAAGTTTCATTTATTGTTTTTCCAATTACGTATTTGACTGAATTATGTAGTTACATATTTCATTCATTTAATAATTGAATTCAATTACATTTACTATGTTTCCAATTATAGATAGAATTGGTATGGAAAATATTTAACTTCCAAACACCATTGTGATTAGAATTTATAGTAAATTTTTTACTATCTTTTCATATAGGTTGAAAAATTATTCATTGGTTGTTGCATCATTCAATGTTCAATAATTATATTATTGAATACATTCAATTATGAACATCCTCATATTTTCAATATGTTAATAAAATATTTAATTATAATTCTTATTCATTACCATATCAACTATCAAATACGTATATTAAAATTTTCTTTCAAGAATTATTTATAGCCTAATTTTGATGAATATATTTTTGAAGAAACAAATGAATGTGAAAAGGATTTCATCCATGGAATCAATAAAATACAATCAATATATAAAAATAAATACCAAAAAAATTAAATATCATTTGATATTTTAAATGAAATTTATCACTTACTGAAAACACAAATAAATGTATTAATTAAAAAGCTAAATATTCATTACTTATTATTCATTCTAGTTGTAGAGTCCCAGTCCCGGATGCCACTGAACTATGCCATGACACAGGTTGGTCAAATGACCACAATTCCATATCCAAGAATGCCATAGGCTCTCATCTAGTAGGGAGGCCCTAAGGTGTGTCTGTGGGAAGACTATGCCCTCATAGGATTAGGTATAATACATCGGTAAATATGATATTACTAGTATCATAATCTTGTAGATAAATAGTTTTCATAGAAGTATATGAACGTTTCATGAGTTATAAAAGTAACCATCTAGAAACTGAATATCAATAATGTATACAAAAAATAATGATGATTTCATGTCCTTAATCTATGAAAAAATGGTAGTGTTGGGGAACATGGGTACAAGAATATACTATATATTATAAAAGACTACAAACCACCCCAAAACTACTACCAAAAATATCGTGAATAGGCTCGTTCCTCTTCCCACAATGATTTATCCTATGAAGTTATAAAAACAAAACATTGAAGGGCAATTCTCCCCTTTATCTATAGCTGTGATCATATTGTATACTAAGGTACCAAATAGTGCCTGAGAAGGGTGTGAGATAAAATAGCAGTATGCTAGCACCCCTGAAGTGTAGGCCTTTACATTTCATTAAATAATTTAATGATTTTGTTCCATATATAATAAAATAAAGTGTAGTATGAAAATTAATTTTTTTATTATAAAAAATTTTGAGGAAAAATTGAGAAACCGCAAAGTCCAAACATTACAAGAACATCAAACCATTAAAGATGAAAACCCAGGTAAAGACTACCAGATCAGCCCCTTCCCAGCTATTACATTGTGTCGACAAGAATTCCCCATCACATGACCACCCAGCAAGCTGTCCCGTGCCGGAGTGCACGGGCCCGGTACCAATGGCAGAGCCATACCCTCTCGAACATCCAAATCGGAATGGCATGCAAGGTGAAATTTGTCTTCTCTGGACCTCATCTATAGCAGACCCATGTAGTGTGCTGGTTGAAATACATCCATATACAATAGGTAATCCACATAAAAATCCAAAAAGAAATCGAGGAACCGTCGTTTCCATTCAACTTATCAAAAATGAGATCCAAATTTTTATAGATATAAAAACTCAGAATCATCCAAACCAGCATCATAGACATCCAAAATAGCATCATAAAAAGAAATCATCCAAAGAAGACAAGGAACATTGCCGCTGGAATGAACCATGCCAAAGCCATACCACATCATGAATAGAAAAATCAAAAGCAACATCAAAAAAATTGATGGTTTCATATCTTCAATTGTAGAGAAACCAAAAATCAATGCCTCTACCATCATGAAACTTCACGATAATCCGAGAAATCCATAGAAAACCATAGAATCAACCAATCCAAGGAAAATAATACCAAACGGAGAAGTTGGGAACACCTGATCGTAGATCCATATCCGAAACCTAAAAGTGAATTCAAGAGACAAAGAAAAAGAAACCATCACCTTAATCATGACCACCCGATCCATGGCTCACCAGAACTCGTCAAAATCCCGCATCCAAATCCCATCGCCGCCCTCCATGATGCACTCAACGACTGCAAGAGACAAATCAACGCTCTCACAGGATACACACCATCAACCCTCAGACACAGAGACTGGTTCTCAGCCACTGGCCCATCACCGCGCCAACTTGATGCCCTATGTAGAGTAGATGGAGTGAGGTGAATGAAGACAAGAAACGGAGAAAAACACCAATGCGGTCGAGCCTGCAAAGTCACACGACGTCACCGTAGAAAGAAAGAATCCACCACGAGAAAATCGATCAAATGCCAAAGAGGACTGAGCCGTCCCGTACCAATCACCTACATCGGCATATTCCATAATTCTGAATAATAAACCTCTAAAGTTCATAATTTATATATCATGTTATAATGTAAAAAAGGTAACTAAAAAAATATAACCTCAAGATTTATCTTTGGCTGGAGGTCTCATATCCATGTAATTGTATAAACATGGGAAAGTGTAATAAAGAATCACTATGGAAAAGCACCATAGGATCATTGTAAAGGTAAAATATGACTCTCATCAGAATAACCAATCCATCAATTGATGAGGTGGTGTCTCATTCCCATCAATAGAAATAAAAAAGGATCAGAATTACTAGAACTAGAACATATGATACAATAAAATACCACCAAGTCAATCTGTAGAAACCCTTACAGCATCCCAATTATCTCTATGAGGTATGATAAACACTAATTCTATCCTAGATATCTCCCGAGGGGAATTATTATTACCCAAGGAATGTTGTAGAAATTTTTTCAAAAGGCCCTTCCATGATTTCTCCCCTCATGAATAGGTATCACTTTAGAGTATAATAAACCACAGGGGAATCCCTTGCCTAGCAAGCCAAATTATTACCCCAGCTACATTAGGTTTTATTCTATCAAGGAATAAGAGTCCATCCATGGGACTTTAATATGGAAACCATGTTCCCTCCTAGAATTTTCATTTTTCTATATCAAACTAGGCATACATATCATGAAATACATTTATGATTTATAGAAAACTAATGAAATCTCCATACCACATGCTTTCCATTTAAACATGACATGAATTTCTATCCAACCATTAATGGAACAATTATTATATAAATTAAAAGAGAAATAATGTTATGAGACTTAAGAAGAAAGGCATTAGTCATAAACAGGTGTATATAAACACATGTAATTTTAATACACAATCTAAAACATTCAAAATTTTCATATGGTTTATGTCACTAACAAGGGAATAAGAAATAGTCAATTTTCATTTGAAGTGAACTATAAACATGGAATATGGAATCAACATGCCTCTTAAAAATATTCCATCAATGACATGTCATAATCTCAAGATAGCAATCTTCAATACGAATAACCTTCTATTGGGACTGTTAAAAAGATTCAAGCAAGATAACCAAAAAAGGTATCAAAATTTGGCATGATATAAGGGGTGAAATTAAAAAGGTATTATGCATAATAATTTATCCTAAGGATTTCCTTCATTCACATGTAATATTCAGGGAAATTGGAGTATAATACCACTAATAGTGGAATGTTTCATGAAGCACAAGCTTTTATAACAGGACATGAGGCACTACACATTGGCCAATCAACATTAAAAATCATAGGAATTTTCATAGGTTTCACTTTATTGCTCATTTCTAAATTTTAAAAAATTAGTAAATTTAAAACACGAAACCAATGTGAAACCCCATTCAAGGAATCATGATACATATGATATTTTTGTTGGTCAACCCAAAGGTTTCTCCAAATGTAATTTGGACCCCCATAACCAGGTATCATCATGAGGGATAGTCACTATAAAGACAAACATCCAGGTTAATTTAATATTTGGTAACCAATCTTCACTAGAAGTTTTCAGCTAATGGATTAATGTTGTAATACGAAAAAAACATGAAATTATATGGGGAATTAATATATTCCCTACATCATTGTTGAGGTACTACACACATATGTATCAATCCTTGATTCACTCTATAATATAAAAAGATAATATTTTTAAGAAAACAATCAAAATAGGTCTAAAAACAATCACATGGAAATAGTGCAATGAGGGATAGAGAAACATCAAATTCAAATGGTGTAGAAGGGAGAGATTACTGAGAGGAGTTTTTAGCTTCCAAAGGTGAAGGAAACATATCACTATTGAAGGATAAATCCCAAAACTAAAAAATAAAAGAGGGGTGTTCATGCACCTGTAAGGGGAGATAATATTGAGTTGAGAGAGGAAGATGAGAAAATTGGGTTATAAAAACATTTCATTAATGTTACCCACACAGAAGGGGTCACAAGGTTTGTTTGCACATTTTTTTAAACTATGCACATACCGAGCAGTATGATCTACTTCTTTTAAACATAATAAAAGGGCTACATCACGGTCTGACTAAGAATGTTCAGTCTATTCCATAGCTCAATGTCCATGATCTGCAATGACCTCACAGTCATCCACCTCATACCTCATGGTTGTATATTAACCGTGTGGCCTTCAGTAGGCAATTTAATACTACCACACGATGTAGGTAAATAGTATGGGTTGGGCATTACTGTTTCCTCAAACCATATAACCTAGTATACCGCCACCATTTTCAGGGTTTTGAGCTTCAAACAAGACCTATACTTTCTTGATACATCCATTTCATGATTTGGAATTGATATTAGGGCCATTTTAAATAATTTAAACAAAAACATTAATAGTCTGTACTTTTAGATTAATCTAGGACATTACAGCCTCCACCCAATAAAACAACTCACCCTTGTGTTTACTTTCTGAGGTTGGTGCATCCTCATCTGACAATAGTTCTATCTACTATGCATGTACCTCAGCCAATCACTCTCAAGTCTCATCGTGAACATGTTTGTGTTACAATAGCACCCAAACTAATGAAATTTTCTTCCATCGAAGAACATTTTTACTATGATCAATGATATGAATTGGATTCCCCTAGATATATGCATCACATCAAGCTCAATATCATCAGGACAAAATGAAAGAGATGAGTCTTGATGATTATGTCAATGCTGAGAAATGTGGAAGACATCATGAATGGTATGATACCTCAGAAGTAATAGAAACATTTAGGTCTCTAACCCTATAGCTTCACTATCAAAAAATGGCTGACATATCACAGATACGTCATTCATTATCTCATGTTTCATTTATGTATAAAACAATTCGATGCTGGTATAAAGACCCAATTTCCAACCATAAACCCCAAAAGTCTTCAATGAAGATCAGTATATGTCTTTTACCTCGACTGACTCATTTCCATATGCTTCTGAATCTAATATATTTTCAATTAATTCTCCTAAACAACATGAGGAACAAATAGGGTTTCCCCTACCATTATCCAATGTAGAGGAGAATAGTATGGTCAACCATAGAGGGCCTTATATAAATCCATCTAAATTGTTTTTTAAAATATGATATTATAGGAGAACTAAAATATCGAAATATGATTTTCCTAGGAACCTCTATAATTAAGGATACATGCCCTAATCATATCATCTAATATCAAAATTGTCTTCTCATACTTACCAATAATTTGTGGGTTAAAATTAGTACTCAGAAGCACAAGAAAAACTATGACTTCTACAATCTATCCTGGATCTGCTACATGATCTAGGAATCCTGGTAAGAAATAAATTAAGGTGGAACACCATGAACTCCCACTATCTCTCAGATGTAAAGTCTAAATAAATCATTTATCGATTATTACTATTGGATCCATAAGAAGTGTTTGGATTTGGTAAACCTATCGATGATCACCCATACTACATCAGTTCTTCAAGGAGATCTCTGGAAGCATGTCACAAAATCAATGGTGATGTCATTCCATTTCCATTGAGTAATTTATATAGGTTGTAGAGGTCCAGCAGGTCGCTAGTTCTCAACCTTTACCTACTGATATGTGGAGCATCATGTAAAGAATCCTACTATCTACATAATCATACCTAGACACTAGTAATGATGATTCATATCCAGATAAATTTTGGTAAGCCAAAGGATAACTACCCAAACAAATAATGAGATTCCCCTGTTAAATCTTCCAGTATATCAGAAGTCTCAAAAACATGCCCACAATAGTTCAAGGTCACACTACTATAAATATCCTATCTAGGAGGTGGGTTCTCTCCTATGATTCCATCCTTCAGAATGATACCCTCAGAATTTGATAACTTCCACATTCAAAACCGTTTTATGAGAGACGACATCATGGCCGACACTACTAGAATTGGATACTCGTGTTATTCATGAACTTCCAAATGAAAATAAAAAAACATATCCATCATCTGCCACTCACTAAATGCCACTTGAACTAATTTTTTTGAATTATTATGTCCTAATTTATTATTTATAATATTCCCTTTTATAGGGGTATAGTTAAGATCAATGTAAAATTACTGTAGGTATTCCACCCACCCGGGCTTTTTCAAATTCAATTTTCACTATGTGGAGATATACTTTAATCTTTTATGAGATTTATAAATGAAAAACCACTCAAGAAAAATATAACTCCTCCAACATTAAAGAGCATGAACCACAAGTGGGAGAATGATATTGTAAATAGGATAATTCCTCCCATGCGTCCTCAATTGGGGAGATCCATATTCAACAACCCAATGACCGTGACTCAAAACAACACCTAGTATGACTCCTGAAGCATCACAATAGACTGTATAAATTTTTCCCACTAAACATAGATTCTGAATTATAGACGAAGTGAGTCCTCCATTTAAATCCTAATTGGCTTTCTCACATGTTTCATATCATTTGAAATAAAAAACCTTCTTGGTTTGGGCCATTAGAGAAACTACATAGTGGGGGAAGTCGTGCATAAAATGCATGTAATACCCTGAAATCCATATGATGTTACGCATGTCTAACATATTCTTTGGATCTTCTCAAGAGACTATTGTTCTCACATTTTCTGGGTAAACTAATGCACAATCCAATAATGTTATATGTCCCATGATGTGACCCTTATTAATCAAGAAGTTGAATTTTAAGAGTTTTCCCTAAATTAGGTTCTATCTCAGCGTACAAAACACGATATCAATATTGGTGGAATTCTTCTGAGAAGTATGAGAGTATAACAAGATTTTTTCTATGAATAATACCATAATGGAATAAATATTATGGTGGAAAAATTGAGTCATAAATTCCATGAATACATCCCATGCATTCATCAAATCGAATGGCATGAACAAGAACTCATACAATCTATACCAGCTCTGGATTGTTGTACATTGTATATTTGATAGCATCACAAGAACCAGGTGATTGAATAAATTCATATCGATCTTAAACAAAACTATCTCCCCATGAAGTGGGTTGAATAGGTCATCATTACGATGTAATGGATAAAAGTTCTTCATTGTAATTTTATTCAGCTTCCTATAATTGATTCAAAATTGTAGGTTATCATCCACCTTCATAAAAACAAATAGGTGAACTCCATGCAGACCTGATATCTTCAATAAAACCCTTAACATCAAGATCATCAACCTTCTTTTTGAGTTCATGGAGCTCAGTTGGTTCTATCCTATATGTAGGAATGGGCACTGGTTCCACACTTGGAACTAGAAATACACTGAACCCAACCTCTCTCTCAAGAGGTAAGATAAAGAAATCCATAGGTAAGATATCCCTAAAACAATTCAAAACAAGAGGGAAGCCCACAAACAACGTTCATTTATCACTCATAAAGCGACATTCCAGCTAAAATGTCTCTCTTCCAAGCCTATTCAGTGATATAATTTCACTTCTGAATAATAAATAACAAGGAAATAAATACCATGAATGATGTTGATGTTGGTCATATCGAGGAAGAAAAAAATCTTGAAGAAATGGAACCCACGTATCTCAAGGCGGAACTCCTGAAACTAATGTATTCCATCTTTTCTTAAACCTAGCGGATTGTTGGAAGAAAAAATTCTTCAAATGTAATCAATAAAATGAGAAAGGCTTTCCACTCACATAGATGATATGAAATATTCCAATGAACCTATATCGAAAATGAAAACAACTATAGTTGTGGTTACCTCATTAGTACCTCTAATTGTTGATTTTTGTTGACTCTGATCCAATTGTGTTGGATGCATTGAATACACATGTTTTGAACAAAATCTTTGAGATATATTCTAACTAGACTAAGGAGATCCACTCTGCTGTCACTAATGATCTAATTCATGAATGCCTCAGCCATTGTTGTAACTACCTTGACATAATTGTCTAGTAGAAGACCAACTCCCATTCTGATGTGGTGTCTCAGATCCTATACCATATAGGTGTGCTGGTACCGATCTGGTTCCACTTTATGATGAAGGAAAAGAAAGTAATAGGCATTTTAGATGACTCATGCTACCACAATCTAGGCATTCCATCCAGTTCCAAGTGCACTAACACTTCTTATGGCCTTTCCTGCCATATTTGTGATATACTATGGAACTAGAAATATGTGTCACCTGGATTGAACTTCCCCCACATTATATCCTGAATGGACCCTTTCTACTACCTAAATAATCATTGCCCAGATGTGGAACAGAACTGACCTATCTCATATGATCTTTTCTATGATATTACACTTCGTAATTGAGGCCAAATTCACTAAATTTTCAGTGGTTTTCAAATAAAGTAAGTTCACCTAAGAGTGAAAATTTAACCAATCTCTTCTTTAAAAATCCTTATATTTTTAATTATTTCACCACTAAAATTTAGGCAAAAAATATAAAGCTAAGGGAAATTATCAGAATACTCAATCATTGTCCTGGAACCCTACTAGAGATACATGATTTCCCAGGATATATTTTCTCTCAAAGTATGGAAAAATAAATGATCAAAGAATTTCACCTATATGTATTCAGAACACATGTACCTATAAATCTCATTCTCTTATAAGACGTCCCTCCAAAAATTGGGGGAGTCACAAATTATCAAGGAAGAAAGCATGACCCTACACTTTGGATCCATCACAATATGTCCGAAGATGGATATCAAATCATCTATCCATGAATCTATAGCATGAGGACCAATATCCCCTGATAATGTTGGAGGATGCTATTGTAGAATGTCTTGTGTAGGTTGTGCCCTAGTTAGGGCTGGAAGGGGAGAAACCTAAGTAGTCTCCATGAACTATATAATACTATCCTTGAAATGAGCATCAATGCCCAGTGGAAGATCGATAGGAGGCTACACATGTGGCACTATTGGAGGTATAAGGGGTGGCTCATGGACCACCACCTCTGGAGTGTGTTCATCACCACTCTCTTTCCTTAAAACATGAGTACATCAGGTTATCTTAACTCTATAATTTCTAGATATACAAATTAAGAAATATTAATAATATATACCACTTGTAGTTTAGGAAAAAAGATAAGAAGGTCAGGTACTATGTATTCCCAAACATGGAACTACAAATAAAGAATTTCATAAGAGGATAGGAGCAAGGAATGCCTCTGATCATAACAAATCTAGCCACCATATCCAAGAGCCAGGTCTACAAAATAAGAAAGGACACAAAATGATTCATAAGGAATTCATCATAAAATCCATAATAAGGTTAGTACAATGTCAATCATTACAATATAAGGTTACCATTTCATTTTTAATAGGTGATTTTCATTTTAAATTGAGGTTTCAATTTCCCTTTCTGTTTGGATGAGTAAGGAGGATCACCATCCTAATTCATAAGGGAATATACTCCTCGTTAGTTGAAAGTGGATTCTGATTAACCCAAACCCTAACATATCCTATAAATACAACTATCATTGTTCTATATTAATAAGTAAACAAGAACTCAAAAATCATTGTAACAATAAACACTGAATTATATAGAAACTACATCTAGAGGAAATCAAATGAAAATAGGATGATAGATATTGAAATTATAAATGTCATGGAATTATGAATGAAAATTTGTTCCCCATATTTCCATGTTTGATGAATTTAATGTAAATTCCTCAATTCATCAGGTTGGTTTAATATGAAATCATTATAATAATTAGACCAATTTCAATAACTTCAGAAATCATTTCTGTTACCCAATAGTGATGTTATATCAATAATAAAAAAATAATCAATAATTATAATTCCCATCCAATGAAATTTTTGATTCCCCTATACATTGCTTAGAAACCTCCACGAAGAAGGTTATATCAAAATTCCAATATCATAGCCTCTTGTTTAATCCTAAATAGTAAGACAATGGAAAATAAAAGGGTTCTGATGCCACGTTGTAACAACCCCGTCCTGGATGCCCCAAAAAGCTTCCCTGAGACTAGTTGTCCACATTACCTCAAGAAAATATCCTCAATTTCCAGAGTGTATAAACTAGCATTGAGGCCCTTATGTCTATTTGTGGTAAGTCTATGCCCTTATAGTATTAGTTATAACATAAGGGTAAAAAATATATTAGCAGTAGTAGAAGCATATGGAATAAACAGTTAACAATAGATGTAAAAGAATGAGTCATGAAATAAAAGTAAGAATCTTGGAACAAAATATAAATACTCTAAAAAATGGTCACGATTCAATGTCCTCAATCTGTAAAAAAATGGATATGTAGGTTAATATGTATAAAATCATGCACTAAATTTTATAAAATACATCAAAAAACCAAAATACTATTATACAACATCTCGAGCATAGGCTTAGTCCTCTGACCCAAAGATCCATCCTATGAAGCAAGTAAAATAATGCCTCAAATATAGCCCACTTCTCATTATCCATACATGCAATCATCATATCGACTTATGTAAAAAATGGTTCCTTCTCATGGTGTGATATATAATCTCAGTAGGCTTTCAACCATTGTGTCTATGATTTTCCATTTTTTCTATATAATAAATACAATGTGGTTATATAATAAATGATAGGGAGGCCAATAAGTAATCAATAGCAAATTGGTTTGGTTTCCTAAACACACACCCATCCCATTTCACCTACTTCAACCTATGTTGGATGTCTGAATAAGAAACCTATACAGGTCACCATATATATATATATAATGTGCTAATGTAAACAAGGAAACTAGAAAAATACCCCCAATCATGTTCTCTGTATTGGGGTCTCATGTCTATGTCATTATATAAACACTCATAATTATAGACAAGAATCACTACAGAAAGGAACCAAAGGATCAATGTAAAAGTAAATGATGCATCTCAGTATAATCAGTCCATAAATTCATGATGTGGAGTCTTGTTCCCATATTTTGGAGATAAGAAATGATCCCATGTATCAAAATATGAACAACTAATATAATCCAATACCACCATGAACATCCAAGGATACCCTTACGATATCCCAAGTATTGCTACAGTGTATAGAAACCATTGAGTCCATCCCAAGTTTCTCACAATTGGACTTAATAGCACCCAAGGAATGGAATATAAAACTATCCAAAAGGTTTATCTATAGTTTCTCCCCTCAAGAATTGGTATAACATAAGAGTCAAATAAACTTCCCAAGAACCCATTTTCTGGAATGCTAAATCATTTCCCCCGACATGTCTGGTTTAAACAAGTTGTGCACAAAGTGTCCATCAATGGGTGCATAATATAGTACCCATGTTCTCTCTCGGCCTATGACAAGTTTTCTATTAAACAATGAAAATATATCAAGAAATTCAATTATTATATCTATAAAAAAATCTTGTCAATAAAACATGAATTCCATTTATCCAAGTGATAAATTTCAAGCTATCAATATTCATGAGGCATCAACTTCAATTTTAATCATTGATAAGGCATAAGAAAGAGCACCAAAATGACATATTCATTTGGCGTGATATAATGTGTGAAATTCATATGATATTGATCATAATAATTTAACCTATGTATTTGCGTCATTCAATTTGAATAGTTATGTTCATTTGATCACAATACCACTAAGCAGAGCATATTTCATGAAGCATAATATTTTAGCATAAGGCATAAGGAACTACATGTAGGCTTACCATTATTAACAAACATAGGCATTGCCAAAGGGATCAATTTATGGCTGAATTCTTAATTGAAAAAATTTAATCAATTTATGATATGAATCCAATCTGAAACCCCATTCAAGGAATTATGAATCTTAGTCCATTTTGGTTGGATAGCCCAAAGGGGTATCCAAAAGTGAAGCAGACCCCAACAAATGGGGTTCTCCAGGAGCGATAGTCACTATGAACATGGTAGACCATCCCAGTTAATTTAATACGTGGTAACCAAAATTATATAGTAGTTTTAGAAAGTGTAACAATGACATAAATCCAAAAAAAATAAACAAGTGGGAAAAGAGTAGACCCACTACCTCTGGGTCATTGTACTACACCCATTGGGTATCAAACATTGACTCACCATAAAATGAAAGTGGTCATGATTTTTAAGAAAACCCCGAAAATATGGCTAAAAGATGTCACAAAAAAATAACATAATGAGGGTTAGAGAAAACAAGAAATCAAATGGTGAAGATGGGATAGATTACTGAGAAGATTATTTAGCTTCCGGTGGTGAAGTAGATGGGTTACTATTGATGGAGAAATCACAAACACCCAATAGATAAGAAGATGTGTGTAAGGCCCTAATAAGGAGGAAAATCATGAGTGGGGATATAGAGATAATAGTAATGTGGGTTTTAAAAATATTCCATTAATGTTACCCACACAACATGGGGGGCATTGTTTGGCCACATGGTTTTCAGACTGTGTGCTAACCATGCAGCAGGTTATGCTTCACTGGGGTATAACACACAAGATACCACTTGATATGACTAACTGTGTACAGAACATGTGGTACCTCAATGTATAGTTTGTGCATCGACTACATCATCATGACCTTAATACCAAATGATTTCAAACTAATCGTATGACCATCCGATTGATATTGCCCGCTACAGCATGATTTAGGTAAACCGTGCATGCTGGTTTGTTCGGTTTCCTCTAACCATGTGTCCTAGTATGCCTCTCCCATTTTTTGGGATCCATTCAATAAATAATCCCTAGATGAACCCAAGAACACCATTTCAAGATTATTCATTGGTATTAGGGCCATTTTATGGAATTCAAACTAATAATTAAATGGCTTGATCCTTTTCATAATGATGGGATTTTACATTAGCATTAATTTCTATTTCTAAATTTTTTTATCCTTATTTTACTTAAACAGAAATTATTTTTATTGAATTATTAAGAAACTATATCAAATGAAAAATAAATGGGAAATTCCATCTATAGCCCAAAAAGGATAAAAAATTATTCTTTATATTATAAGTAAATTTAGAAGATAATTACACATGTTAAGAAACAAGAAAATCATACTTGTTAGCATAGCAAATAAATTTTTCACCAAAAGATCCACTTTTTGTTCACCCCCAAAATAGTCCTTGTCTTCTTGGAGATTTCATAAGGATTTTGGAATTCTAAAAAAAATCCACAAAATTTAGACATATTAAATGAAATCCACATTCAGATAACAAGGATGAAGTTTTTTAATAAACGCCAGGTATACTGAGGTCTACATCAACATTCGATTTTGGTTTTTTAGAACCCACCATTTTATTTTTGTATATTATAGGGATTTTTAATTTCATAGAAAATAATTCTATGAATCTAGTAAATTACATAACCAAATCACGCATGGTCCCTAGTTAACAAGTCATTATAGAACACATTGTCCCATGCTCTATTCCTTTTTAATGTAGGAGCTTCATTGAAAGAGAAAAGAACCATTTAAATGCATCATATAGACAATGGGTGGTTTTATGTGTAAAAAGAAAATGGGAGTACTATTATATTGAAATTATCACTTAATAAGTATTGATTAATACTTATTTTTTATTTTATGCTTTCAATTTAGCATGAGAATATGAATTTGGGAAACAAGTATACAAATTAAGAGACTCTGCATATTGGGATTCCCTGGTTTTGATTTAGCATTAATTTTTCAATTTTGGGAACCAATTCTAGATAAAAATATTTTCTTAAGAGTTATGATAGATTAATCTAGGGACATATATGAAGGAAAATGTTGACGGAATATAAGAGTTCTACGATTAAATTTGAAATTAATAAAAATACCAAATGAAACCATCCTTTGTAGAAAAAAACTTAGAATACTAAATGCTACCATCCCAGAGGTGATATTGATAAATCATGGATATCATGTGACATTGATCATTCAATTACATCAAATGATTTCAAAATCATAAAAAATGATATCATTGATCAATATATGTTAAATATCATGAAATAAAAATAAAAATTATGGACACCACAAAATTAATTAGGGAATTCACATACATGATAAATACATCTAAAAATAGCATGTAATGCACATCCCTACCAGCCTTGATGGTATGGTAATGTTGGATATCAATTGTAACCACACATATCCCACTTCCACTATCCACATTTCTCAAGATATTGCTTTAATTAATTTCAATGATGGTGGCTCAAAATAATTCATAATTGTGAAAAAACCACAGAACAAAAATTTTCTCATTTCCATAGTGATGTAAAATATACAAATCTCCTCATATTGATTATGAAAACATTATATATTTTTTTAAGAATTTAAAACAAAATTATTTATGAATTACAATTATGGAAATAAAAAACCAGCCCATCTAAATTGTTAAACCTAATCATGATGTTGGCGTATGTCGCAACCACACCGCACTCAAAAGGACCAACACCCAAAAAAATATTTTTCATTTAGGGGTAAAAATCCCACATGATTAATTTTTTGGTATCAACATCATAATCCAAACATCCTTCCCCATTATATAAAATAATTAAGGTACTGAATGTATTGGAACAACTCATTAAACTAGCACATTCACATTCATAAAGAGGGTGGTCAAGAAGAGAATCCCATTTTTTCCTTAATGATTCATACACCTCAAAATATGTGGATGGTGCGACATTGTGAAAAAATTTATATTTAGTACCATGTACATGAACCTTCATATTAATTTGGTCGGTTCTTACATTTGGCTTCCCTAACATTGAATAATATAATCATAAAGGTTTGAATGGAGAGTAATTGGTACTGTGTAACTTATTAAAAGTGGAGATAAATGAATGGGTGTTAATCTACTCCCCTACATCTCCACGAACAAGATATATCTTATAACCTACATTAAATACATTTATTCCTTATATAATATTTTCCTCCTCCAAATCAGGAACTTTATTGAGAGGAGGATTATTTCTAGTGTGCATCAACATTTATATATATATATTATTCTATGAATATGGCCTTCAATGTCACATAAATAGCGATATATATTCCTCTTTTGATAGAATAAAGAAAAAATGTGGATATGAGTGCAAAAAAATGGTTGATAAGAATTGTCTAACAAAATAGATCAGCTCGGATTATTAAAAGAAAATGTATTCCAAGCAGTAAAAGTAAAAAACGGTTTCATTTTTATTATGAAAAAATATATGATGAAAAAAATACTATAGCAATAATGATGAATAAATTTAGAGATCAATGTAATTTTTTGGAGAAATCATCATTTTCAGATGAGGACATAAAAATTACAAATAAAAAATAAACAACACGTCTCTAGAAAATATATGTAACAAAAATGAATCCCTGATATTTTATGAAGGGAAATATGAAATTCCATATATAGGGAGGGGTGAAAGAATGAGGAGACAGTAACATAGATGAGTAATGGATTGAGAGTGAGGGAAATGTATCCAATGGAAAGGGATGAATGTGAGGAGAGTCATTTGGGGGGATGTAGGAGGAGAGTTGGGTTTTGATTTGGGTTACCCACGATCACACTTTTAGAGGGAGGGAGGGAGTGTAGTGGATGGTTAGGGGTATGGGATTTACTTTTATCGATGATAGGGATACTAGGAATATTTGTGTGAGTATTTTAATGGATGATTTAATAGAGTAAATTGTGGATATTTGATGTTAACCTTAATTAGATATATTTATAGGGTAATGTGGAATATATTTTTCCATTTTATAATTAGATAAATTTTATATGAAGGTAAATTAATTGATTAATTGGGAAATTACTTTTGAAATATTATTTCCTTAAATATATTGAAGATTTTTTAATAGAGGGTACTGTAGTGTTTTTCTAGAGTAATAATTCAGTTTGAAGAGGAGGGTTTTTATTACATTAATTTATTAGGTCTCATGGATTGATGTGGAATCCATAAATAACTATATGAAAACTAATAATAGCGTTATGTAGAATATGTATAACATATATTGTCATAACATGTTCAAAAGAGTGATTAATAGCTGAAACAAATTTTTTAATATTCAACTCTACTGCAACGACCTGTAACCTATACAGCTCATAAATACACATTTCAAAAAAAGGTATTCACCCTCATACTTTTTTGGTATCTTTTCAGTTTATATTATTATATAATTAGGAAAATAATTACATAATAATGTTAAAACGTTCACATGGTATAAATTATTTTCCAAAAAAATAGAGAATTAAGTTAAATCCTCTAACATTAAAGAAAATTTTTATTTTTTTAAGATGAGTCATTATAGTGGAAATCATGACATTTCTAAAGTTTATACTAACATATATAACCTATGAAAAACATTTGGAAATGTGTGATGAGAAAAGAAATTGTATTTTGATTTATAAAAGAAAAATAAATATCATTTGTCATGGGAAACACATGAAATCTCAAGAAGATGTTTTTATTTTTCACAATAAATTTTTAATCACATATATAAAAAATTTCCACAATTGAAAATCAATATTTTCTCCAAGAAAACATTTGAAACCCATTTTCATGCATAGGAGAAAATGTGATGGAATTTTGTTTCATGTTGGAACTCATGAAAACATTCCTATATAAAAAAATCAACTTTAAACATTCATTAACTAATGAAATTAAAATATTTACATAAAAATACAGTCTAGAAGAAAAATATAGATAATGCGGAATATTATATTCATAAATCTTATTCAATAATTTATCCCATTAATGGAAATGATAGTCATCTCCACAAACCTATACCAATGCTTCTATAATATCTTTGTTATAGTTCCCCCTATACAAATAGTTTTTGAATGCCATTGGTTAATCCTATTTAAAAAAAGGATATGAAAGTAATTTTAAATGTTCCTTGGTGTAGGGGGTCCTATATGAATCATTTTTTAAATTTATTGGCATAAATTGTGGACTAAAACCAAAATTCATTCAGTATATCCATTCTTCTCCTTGTTCTATTCTTCAGTGTGGTCGAATCCTACCCTTCCTTTAATTTTCAATTGATTTTGGTTTGATTAATTCTTTGTTAAATTATTCATATGTCAAAACCTCAAGGTATGTTGACCTTGTTCCCTATATATCATATATCTTCCTCGTGTTTTAGTATATCATTCCCTAAATTGTAAATGAGCTCAAATTTCTTTTTCTCACCATGTGATTGGTGATGAATCAACTTTCTTATTTCTAGTATTAATTTTTTCTTTGGTATGTTTATGAAAAAGGTGTGATTTTATTTTAATGTTATCGGTAATAGGTGATTTAATTTTAAAAAAAATTCATTTATTTAGTTGTAATATTTTTTTATAGTTTCTAGAAAAATTATATTTGGATGAATTTAATCATGCATTGTAGATGATTGTAAATAAATTTTTTCCTTCAGTATTTGTTTTGTTTTTTTATTGCGTTTTAAAACATTAAATTTCTTAATATTTTTGATTATGTTTACTAATTTAGGGTTTTTTATGGCCACAATAAATCATTGTTACACTTTATAAATTGATATTATTAAAACATATTCTGCTAATTTATTAATTATTATTAAAATTTGATCGAATAATATTATGATTAATTAACCACAAAACATGATTGAAACCCCATTTTATTATTCCATTATAATTTTACGTGTGTTATTTTGTATAGTTATCACTTATTTTTATAATTTATTTCAATATTATGGTTTTATTTATATTTTATTATGATACTTTTAGTGATATAGATATGAAATGTAATATATGAGTGATAAATATAAAGTGTAAATTATTTCAAAATGGTGTTTTACAATATCATTTGTAATTTTCAGGATAAGATAAGCATTTTTTTATAATTATGTATTCATATATGTTAAATTTTCTATTTATGAACAAAAATGAGAAGTGAATTAATATGGATTTGACATAAATATTATTTCAATGTTTTTCAATATGATTGAAATAAAGTGAGAATTCCTTGTTTCATTAAAATATATTTTTTATTTCAAATTAATAATATTTCAAAGTTTTTACGAAAGGACATATAATAATATTTTATTTTTTAGCATTGTAGAATGAAGCTTGATATATTATACTGATTAAAACTAATATCAATTTTCAAAATATGTTGGATTGTTTCAAAGATTTTACTTAAAAAAAACTTCTTATAATGGCATTATACATTAACCATTCTATAATAATGATCTAATTCCTCGGTTAAGTCATGAGGAAGATAACTACCATAAAAAAAATTAAAAACAAAATATTTTATTTTTCATCACATTGGAGAGAAAAGATGGTATAAAACAGTTTATAATCCAAATATGGTGACTTGACTATAGAATTTATTATATAACTTTTTTAATTTTATTCATCATCATGAGAAATAATTAAATCCAATGAAATAACATAATGATATGTGTATAAAATATGCAAGTAATGTGAATGATATTATGGAGATAGTAATAAAATGATGGATGATTCCATGACTCCATATATTGAAATTGTGCTAAAATGAAAAGGTTATAATATATAATTCTTCAATTTTATTAGGAAATATTTTTATTGGATTTCAAATATTTCAATCATTTATATTCTAACCTTTTTAAGGGATGTTATTCTAGTTGATGTAGTTATTCCCTCAAACTGTTATATGGTATACAAGTTAATTGACCAACCTAAATTTTCTATAAATAAAATTTATGATTCCCAAAATATTGTATCTTATTATGGGATTAAATGGTATTCCTAAATGATTTTATAAAATTTTTCACATCTAGATGGATGATAAATACTAATGGAACACAATGGAGTGTTCCACAGAAAGTAATGTGACAACTTTCATTGAATGTTGGATCCAAAATATTTTAGGTCTGAAGATATATTAAAAAAATATGAAATGAAATGATCATATAATAAATATGGATAATTATGAGTTCATTAATCCAACATATGGGTTATCATAGAAGATATTTGATGCTCATTAGTAGGATTTTTCAGCTGAGGTGCATAATGTGAGGTTGGGTCTATCATGTGATTGTTTTATTCGATTTGGTAAGATGTATACTTTGCACAACACATGACTGTATTTTACATAACATTTATAACCTTCCTCCATGGATGTGTTTGAAAAACCATTCACATTATTAAGTATACTAATATATGGGCCTTCTATTCCTAAAATGATATATATGTATACATGAAACCTCTAATAAAATATTTGAGGCTTCTTTGTAATGTTGTTGTGCGTACATGCAATGCTTCTTTTAGAGACATATCTCATTAATGTGTTGTTCTTATGTGTATTTTAAATTATTTTCTTGTACATGTAATGATTTTTTACTGGTGTTTAAATGGAAATCATTTTCCTATTTTTATGAAGAAAACATGATCTGGAATAAATTTATATTGTCAAATTTTTAGTTTCATTGGACATAACTGATTCTTGGAAATAAATCATCAATATAGGAATAACCATTGATGGTTTTGCAATACCATATTGACTGAAAATCCACCTCGATGTATGTTCAGAACTGATTTCCTTAATGGAATTCTAGATGTAACTATTACATTAAGGAAAGGATATATAAAATCTAAAAATAAGAAAACTGTAATCATTTAATCTTATTTCAAATGGTAGAAGAAAAACATCTTCTTATAGTTGGCTCATTGGAAAAAAATTATTATTTTCATTTTTTAGAAATTATACAAGATGAAAAAAAATATGTGAAATGTTTCTTACAATTATTCAAAATCTCAAGGTGAAGATTAAAGATGATGTATGATCTAGACATGACTTTTTTGGATTAGGCTATCTAACCATAACCATATCCTATGTGTATTGATTAAAATAAATTGTGTTTTCTATGTGCTTCATATGTGATGACACATTTCGAAAATTTCAATTTTTATAAGTACTAGAAACATTCAATTTTACTTTTATATATTCAATAAATATATCAAAATGTGTCGACTAAAGAGTGTTGAAGTTGAAGTAATTGAAAATATGTTATTATTACATCCTTCTTCATGAGTTGATTCCAATAAAAATCTGTCAACAACATTATAAAAATGTATGGATGGGTGTGATATAATTTTTAAATTAGTATATAGATATTTGTGCTATAATTTTACCGAAGTAATTGTAAAACAATTGTTATAATTGTCAATATTAATATCATGTGAGCTAGAAAAAGTTTTCCCCCCATCATTTTCCACATGAATTCTACATCTAATTTTCCATCTTCTAACTAAAATACTTCTTGTATGAATCAATACGGTTCATGGGATTGATCCAAATCAAATAATGTTGTACACAATAAAGTATTATATCTAGAACATGAATCATCTAGACGGTTCTATTGTGAATAGTTACGTGGATCATTAATATATGTATTTTTTTCAATATATTTGGTTTATGATACCATGAGATGTAATCATAAAATCAGAATTTAAGATGCGTAGTATGAGAAAATTTAACCCATTTTTCAATCACTTCATTAAGAGGTGAAATTCTTTGATAATATATAATGGATACATTGAACATTGAAGTGTGATAGACGACACATCAAATGGTCCTATTTAACTATGATTTATTCGATGACTATATCAAGTAAGTAAATTTAAGATGTATAAGTTATCTAATTTCATGTAATGGAACATATTTGTTATAATTATTCTATATATTTATGTAGAGAAAAAAATTAAAGAGAAATCACCATTCACTACCATTGAGAATGAGAGATGTATTTCATAAAAAAGTATCATGTTGGTTGAAATCAATGATAGAAGTATTACTGCAATCAAATTAAAAGAATTCGGTTAATTTGAATATTTATTAATATTTCAGGAATTCAATAGACATTCTAACTCTTTCATTAATGAAATATTTGTTTATCTAGTAGCCCCAATTTTCTGGTCCTTGAATACAAAACAATGGTGATCAGTGGCTACAAATTTATTTTTGTTGATCAAGCAATGAACACAAGAAAAAAACGTGTTGTTGCTATGGAAGATGTAATTATTTATTTCTATTCAATTCAACACTAAAAGACTACCATATACCCATGGATTTTTAATATTGGTATATCCCATAAAGTTGTGGGTATAGGATATAACAACAGTTTTAGGAACCATGGAATTAGGAGTCGTCAGAATAGAACTAAACCCATGGTTTCTATATAAACATTGGGTATAATATTCAAGTAATTTAGTATAACCACCACTTAATCCATACCATGGTTATCCAGATATACCCACAGTACTAAAATCTGTTGGTATAGATTTTCCCAAAACAAACCATATACCCACGGTTCTCCAAACCATGGGTATAGCAAGATGCCTCCATTTTGAAGCAGCAATAAATTTTACATCCCCTGATAATGTAATTAAAATAAAAATCATAGTTCAAATTGAATGCAATAAAAATAGTATAAATTCATTATTCAGGAAACATATTGAAATAATATTGAAACTATACAAAATAATAATAACATACATATACTTCTATATAACCAATCAATTCAACTCATAAAAAAAATCCACCAATCTGCTTACTTCTAAGTAGAAAATTGAGGGGATAAATATATATCCCATCACCAATATCCTCATCCTCATCAGCATCAGCAACATCCATATCAGAACCATCATCATCCGTAGAAGTAGCATCATCATTATCATCATCAGGAACATCATCTTCACCCCCATCATCCCAAATTCTACACAAACCCTCATTGGAATCACTCAGGGAATCATTTAAAGAGCGCATTAATTCCATATATGAAGCAACATTAGTATTAGTCTCTGATATAGGTTATTGAATTATAACTGACATAGCTTTTAGGAAGTAATTGATGATAAGTTTACTTTTTTCACACTATTGTAAATATGTTTTTATACCTCATCGACTTCTACATGATGAATATTCACTTCGGTGGTCAAAGGGGTTTGAGAGGAGCCCGATGAGGGCCAATACCAAGTGGGGATGGCTTTTTTCCTGAGCCTACATCAAACTCTCCTATGGTGATCCTCACCTAATACTTGACTCAAATGATCATTATGCTTAAATTTTTCATGATAATTATAATATTGTTCCTCTTGGGAAGACTACTTAAATTATAAATAAGATATTTAATTATTAATTTCAAATAATTTTTTAAAAAATAAATAAAAAATTACAATATTTTATTGATTTTGTGTGTTCACTACACTTCCATCCATTTTCTTCATACTCAAGAAAAATAATCATTCTCGGGGCATGCGACCTTTGACTCGTAATAAATATTAATAAAAATGACATTTATTTTTATACAAATATTCACAATATAATTGTTTTATTATCATGAATAACAATAAAAGTGATTATTTTAATATTAATGAACCCATCAAAGATTTGAAAATTTGATAAACATTGATGAAACATTCATACATAAAAGATAATATTAAACACATTATAATTTTTCAAAATCATTATGGACAATCCATAATCTTTGAGTATGAATGATTTTTATTCACATCATAATATGAACTCCATATTATTCATTATATTAAATTTCCTTTATATATATATGAAATTTTTATTTAATATAATGATTTTTTATTCCAATTTATTAAAAAAAAGTTTTAGATAATCTATATTTGACATTGTTAATAATATTTAATCATTGTTCAGATCAATAATAATAAATGTTTTTATGTGGATCCAATAATATCAAAATAGGGCACCTAATTTGAGTAACTCAAATTATGTATTTATGAACAATTATAATCCTTAAATATAAATACATTATTTCTATGTTATATGGAAATACAATAGGCTAACGACCTAATGGGAATTAGCTCAATTGTAAGTTTGGTAGTTAAGATAATTCTCTATTAGTCAGTTATTAAAATTCTCTATTAGGCCCTTGGACCAAATTTCCATTAGGCTGTTAGGAAAATTGTCCATATTGACAATCGGCCAACTGGCCAATAGGCTATAAGACCAATTTTACATTAGGATAGTAGGTTAATAGGTCATTACTCCTTTGAGAAAATTATAGAATAGGTCATTAGGCATACTAGACATTAGGCCCTTGGGCCAATTTCTTGTCAGGATATTAGTAAAATTGGATATTAGGAAATTATACCAATTGTTTTTTAGGTTGTTATACCAATTGGCCATTAGGATATTAGTTCAATAGGCTATTAGGATTCCATGCCAATTGTTCAATTGGTTGTTATATTGTTAGACCAATAATTCATTAGGATGTTACTCTATTAGGTTGTTAGGAGAATTGGAGAATAGGTCATTAGGAACATTTTCTGTTATAACATTACACCAATGATCCATTTAGTCGTTAGGTTTTTAGGTCAATTAGTCATTAATCCCTTGTTCCAATTGGTATTTAGGCATTATTCCAATTGTATATTGGGTCATTAGGATAAATATCCATTTGTCCATTATGAAAATAGTCCCTTAGGCCATTAGGCTGTTAGTCCAATTTGTGGTTAGGCCACTTTCCTATTAGACTATTTGGCCAATTGGAAATTATGCCAGTAGGACAGTTGGTCATTAATAAATAAGGGTATTAATGCATTAGGATGTTAATCCATTATTCCAATTGGTTTTTAGGCCATTGGTCTAGTAATCCAACAGCTGGTTAGGACATATGTCCAAATTTCCAATTTCCCATTTTACCAATGGACTTCATTATGCCAATTATCAATTTTTCCTTTAGACCAATTTTCATTCAGTCCACTAGGACCTTTGGCCATTATGAAAATTATCCATTTTCTTATTAGGATATTAGGCCAACTGAAAATTAGTTCATTAGGTAAATTGGCCATTATGCCAAATATTCCAATTGGATATTAGACCGCTTGGTTAATTAGACACTAGGTTGTTTGTAAAATTAGAAATTAATTCGTTATGTCCTTAATCCAATTGGAGATTAAGATGTCTGACCAATTGGCCATTAGGCCTTTAGGAAAAATATCCATGAAGATGTTAGTCAAATTGGTTGTTATTCAAATTGGTGGTTAGGCTATTGGCTCATTATGCCAAGTGGTCATTAGGGCATTAGGCCAATTTTACAATATACCGTTAGACCACATGGCCATTATTCCATTGGGCCAATTTTCTATTACTCCGATTGGTTTTTAGGCCATTAGGACAATTGGACAATTGGATTGTAGGCCGTTATTCAATTTTACCAATTGGCCTTCCAGAAATTAGGCCAAATTTCAAATTGGTCATTAATACATTAGGCCAAGTCACCAATTGGCCAATGGGCCTTTAGGCCCACTGTACATTAGGCTGATAGGAAAATTGTTGGTTAGTCCATTTAGTCATTACGACAATTGGTAGTTATGAAAATATACCAATTCACCATTAGGTTGTTATCCCAATATGCCTGTATTCCATTATTACAATTGGTAAGTATTCCATTAGGCCATTAGGAAAAATGGGAAATTCTCTGTTAGGAAATTATGATAATTGGTGATTAGGTCATTAGGGAAATTTACAATTATATCCTTATGACAAATGACTATTATGCCTTTAGGCCATTAGGTCATTAGTCTGTTAGGCCATTATTCCATTAGGCCATTATTCAATTAATACATTAGTCCATTAGTCTAATTGGACATTATTTTATTTGAAATGGGTATTTTCATCCTTATATTAAATAGATTAGTCTCTATAAAATTTAATTTTCATCTGGTAAAGATTACTATGTAACAATAAAAATTTAGATATTATTTTTATTCGTATTAATGTACCTTGAGCTTCTAATTCTCGAGCTTTATAGTGCTACCAAATGTGTGTAGATATGTCATTGCATCTTTATTAATTTTGGTTATTCCTAAGGCATCCTAAAAAATCAATACAAGTAAGAAGTTTTAAATTTTATATCAAATACATTAATGAATGGTAATGCCTTAAACTCGTCACTCTTCCAATATGAGATCATTTTTTGATATTTTTTTCCTAGAAACTCGGGGAATATGGGTACACCCAATAAATCACAACCAACACTGCTCCTTCAACCAACATATAGATCTTGATTTTATGATCACCAAAAACTCCCCAATATCCATCAACTTTGAAACCGTTAAAGAATCACCATCACGATTGCTAAACTGACATTACAATGAACCGGTTAATTCATATAAATAAAACTATAATATAGATATAAATTTAAAAAATTATCTAACCCATATATCCGCCCAAGCATTGAACTTGTTGTATTTCAAATATGCCTCCCTGAGACTAGTTCCACTAGAAAGATGTTGTGGAACATATTTAAAGTAGACATAAAACTTCTACACCACTGATAATTTTTACCTATCATTTGACTTTCTTCATTGTAATCCACCATTATTTCTATTTTTTGATTCTATACCCCCAACATACTATTGCACCCATGTCACCAAGTAGAATATCAAACTAAATAAGATAAATGGTGAAAGGGAATAATTAAGTCACTGTACAACTTGAAAAAAATGATGTTATATAATTTTACATAGTTACAATAAAAAATATAATGTAATCTACTCAGTATTCTTTGGTAGATATGTATGGTCTCTTAGATCTGTAGCCTATAAAGTTTGTGTCTTTTCCAATGCAAGCTCTGGGGAGTCTGAATGCACTGTAGTAAAAGATGATAGAACATTGTCATCAATTCCGGGATGAATAATAATAAATAGAGGTGGTGTGACATGGTAGGATATAGGATGTAGGTTTAGGGATACAACAAATGATATGGATTTCATAATTGATGAAACATCCCTAGAGGTAGTGTACACATGGTATGGGAAGAAGAGGTCGAATGAGAAGATGATAGATGCATGTATGGGAGGAACCCTAGAGGCTCAAGTGGAGGATAAAAAGTTGTGGTAGATGTAGAGTCTTCTGCTGGGTAAAGGTGGGAACACATATTGTGCAAGTTCTATCTAAGTCTAGGAGCATCCCCGCTATGACCCATGATAGTACGATGAAGAGGATTCAACTCTGGTGTAACTATTTGTCACTAAAAATAGATACCAAATATAAAAATTACATTATATGTAATGTAGAAGAAAAATATTACACTTATTATACAATATTAGGGAAGAAGAGGGTACAAATCGCACTCATTCTTCTATCGATCAACATTAAATAATCGATTCCTCTGAAAATCTGCAATATTTTTAATAATCAGCATATTAATGAAATGTTTATTTTTATAATTATTTTTTTAAAATCATGCATATAACATAGAAGTCCAAGAAGTCATAAAAATTGTAATAACTTGTTTTATTAACCAGAATTTAAAACCATGTTATAAATTTTTTAATAGCTCAATATAAAACCAGTTTTTTGAATTAATATAAATCTAATTAAATGAAATAATACAGAAAAAACTAAAACAAATGTATCAATCCAAAATGAAACTATATTGTTGTAATTATAGGAATACCAACTTGAAAAAAGCATACCATGACAAACTAAATTAATTGTGAAAATATATGATTAATTAGTTATATTACATACTACTTATTCATGTTCAACATATACTCTCACAATGAGATGATTTGAGTCATCAAATTAAACATTTTGGACAAATCCAATGGGTTCATATATTGTGTATGTTTTTTCCACGAATTGTGAATAATATTTCATACTATTAATTCGTTAATGACACAATAATCATGTCTTAAATGAACAGTCATATAAACCCTTGATTTTCCATTAATGTCGAATTTTATGGTTCATCAGTAGCCTAGAATTGAATCATTTAAATAACATTGAATCCACAATCATCAATAAATGTACCATGTCTCATCATTGAATAAAAGAGATTAAATTTTATTATAGTGACTCAATCAAGAGAGTAGTAATCCAATAAAAATATTTTTTAGAAAAATCGATAATAAGATACATTTTCGTATTAGGGATGACTCTCTGATATATTGTAATTACTTTATTCTATATCAATTAACATAACTCCATCATACTGTGTTGAAATTTTCACTGATAATCTAGTTATAACAAATTTATACACATTGATTAGTAAATAATTTCATCAAAAAAACTAAAGAATTGGGACCAAATCCATTTCTATTTATTCTTGAAAAAATGGTGTTTACTGGTAAAATAAATTCAAAAACATATATAAATTAATAAAATTAAATTAATATCTATATTTTATGGTAATTATGGTCAGGGTCATACCATTTATTTAAACCAAGAAGAAATATCTTTTTTAAGAAAATCCTCTCTCCTTCCCAAAGAAAAAGTTTGAATAACACCACTTATCATATGATTATGTTCTTTATATAAAACGACAATAAACCTTTAAAGTATACGTGAAATGACATATTATGAGTTAACCGATAAATATACAAATTACAAAATTTATATAGTCAACAAAAAACCATATTTAAACAAGATTATACAATGTTCCATATGCCTCTCTTCAAGACTCAATGTACCCAATGTATATGACCCAAAAATTCATCATATTTGGGGAAGGGATGGAATTGTGGCACCAATATATGAATATTTGTATCTTTAATTCTCATTGTATAGATTTTTCTAGTTCCAAAATTAGAAAAATTCATTGGAAAAAATCCATACATTCATGAGCAAGATAGCCTCTCATAATGGAACCTTCATGATGATTCATCTTTTGGACACATGATTTAAATTTTCACATAATTATTTAAATATGATACATCCACCAAAAAAATCATTGGGTCCCCCAGGAAGTGTTTCATTTGGTGAATGAACTGTTAAATGTATCATGAATTGGAAAATTATAGAGTACATTTTTCCTCAAATCACACAAAATTAACGGTTCCTATTGCTCCATTTTTATCAAGAAAGAATTCGACAACCATTTATCATAAATGTAAAAATAAAAATGGCTCATGTGAATCAATTTTACTCTTATATTATAAATAGAAAATGATGGATTTCTATTGGAATCAATTCATGATGAAGGATGTGATAATCATGTGTTTTTGGGAAATTTATTTTCAAATCACATACGTTGACTCATTTTTATTTTTGTTGAAATACCCATCAGGAACCCTGATATTCAAAAATAAATAAAAAAAATTTTTTTCTAAAGGTTTCATCACATAAGTGGTTCATGGAACATTCTATTTATTTTCATTGACACACACATGATGATGTTTAGGTCAAATTCACTTATCCAACGAGTCCCTGTGAGAAGGGAGTTCATCTTTGGTCTTCAAATTATTATTTAGAAGAATATAAATAAAAAATTTAAATATATATTTCACAATATGAAAGATGTATAAACAATGATGTAAAAAATTGGTTGTCCAATATGAAAAATCCAAAAATGTACTTTACCTTTTAAAATATTAAGTGCCTTCAATGTCATCATTTTTATTCTATTAATTTTTTATCTATCCTTTACCTACTGAAAAACAAAATTCATTCAATTTATTATGAATATATTTTCCTTACATACATTTAGAAGGATATTTAGAATCAACAATATTATCAAACCTCCAATGAATCTAACTATATTGATGATACATTTACATTAATCATTGATGCGCCATCAAATTGAAACTACAAGGATAATTGTGCCTTTTCAATCATACATTCTTCATAAAAAAAGACATGATATTTTTCCCATCGTGCTCTGGATAGGCATAATTTCATAAGCAATGAAATAATTTAATGTCCCTAGAAGGGAAGCACACATCTGAAATATATTTTTTGAAAAAGCATCGAATGTGCGCACACCATATATCAAATATGCTCAAAATGTCTTATTAAAGGTTGAAAGTAGATATATATATCATTTCCAGGATTAGAGGGTCTAGATATTAGTATACTCCAGAAATTGAATTATTTTTTCAAAAAAATACATATAGATGATTATAAACGTGAATAAAAACCATCCACAAGCTATGGGTAGTATGAATATGACAAAATAGAATAAAACCATCACAAGGTAGACCCAACATGAAATTAAACACCACTACAGAATAACCAGGATATTGTGAATCAAATTATATCCATTCTAATCCATCCGTTGGATGAAAAAAATCTTCAATACCTTTAATTATCCTAGCATCCTTCCATCACTTATTAGATGAGATTTTTTAGACAGGAAAAAAATCTGATTCTTTTGAATCAATGGAAATTTCCAAATGAATTTCTATGGAACATGGGATTTTTCTTCATCTATATTTTCCTTCCATTGAGATTTTCCACAATATTTACAATCATTAAGGTCATGTGTTTCCTCCCAAAATAAACTGGAATCTTTCTTACAAGGATGAATTTTATTAATAAAAATATAATATCCATAATTAAATTCCATGCGTTATTATTATTTGAGGTAATATTTACATAATAATGAAGAAAGACCATAAATTTTTTAAAAATATAATCAATGGTGGTATTAGAAATTACAGAATTGTATTTTCCATAACATAACTACATTAAAAACTCCAAATTCATCATTTTAGTGTATTCTTGATGTTAAGGATTTCTGAAATCATTAATTATATTATTCTCTCTCAACATCATTATCTTTAGTCTATTCCACACATGTATACATATAATTGCCTTCATTCACTGGTATAGTTATCTCTCATGATGATTCAAAAATAGAGAGCCATCAAATAATAAATTCTATATACCACTTATTTATTTCTAATCATGAATAGTAAATCAATGTCTTGTTTCTCTATTTTTGATAAAAAAACATAATAGTTTGTTTTAAATAAAACATTCATTATATGGTAGCTATGTTTTTCATAGCATAACCATGGTCTTCGAACACAATTATAACATGGAAACTTTATATGATCCCCGTATGATGCATTGTAAAATTAATAATCTAAAAGAGTTTCAAGATTCTCTTAAAACACGATTGAAATATAATCCATATGATCCATCCACCATCTATAAATTATATTAGAAGAATAAAATACATATTCCAATCAATAATTGAACACACAATTACAATTATATCCAAATTCATATAAAAATTTATAGTATTATGTATAAGAAATTAAATAAGACTAATATGAATCCATATTGAATAGAATGAATGATGTAAGTGACCATTATAGAATACACTACTATCCATCCCAATAAAGAATAAGGCATATCATAAGAAAAAAACAAGGCATACACATAGATGTGATGGTAAAGCTATATCACACATTTTTGTATCATTGAAAACAATCCCACAATAATCCAACTATCAAGAAAATAAATATAGTTTAAACCACCTGAATTATATGGTCTATATACAGGATCACTATATATCATGTGCATAGAAATATCTATGGTACTATACAAAGATGATAATATATCACATGGAACTATCTTCAGAGCTAGGGAATTGTTAAAACAATCATGTGGAATGACCACCAATGAAAAGAACATAAACTTCATAGTAGAGAATTATGATAGGCCTATGTTAAATCAACATGAGAAATTAATATAACATGCTTATTCTCCATGAATAAAATCACATTCTAAAATAATTAAAATGAATTTTAAAAAAATATAATTTTTAATATTCTAGACCACTTATTCAACGAGTTCTAAAAAATTGGTCATAAATACCATGAATTAAACCACTAAATATGAATGGGTGAAATGTTGCTTCAGGTATAGAGGGGGACTCCAATTCCACCTCATGAGGGGTGGGGGAGATATGCCAAGCTGAGTAGTGGATTGGGGGATACCAAGATGAGAAGGAGAGGGTAGTACAACAAGACGATGAGGGGATGGAGGGACACTAATATCTTCGAGGATAGAAGGTTGAGTTTTTATTTATTTTACCTTCATGTGTATTTTTAGTATAAATTTGTTGTAGTTTTCTTTGAGTTTCATTTTTTAATATTGATTAGAGTAGTATTAAAACCCAACTAACCAAAAAAATTAAACAATACAATTAGAAAAAAATGAATAAAAAATGAAATGAAATTAATAAAATAATTACAATGAAAAAAACAAAAAAAAACAAAATAAATATTAATTAAATCAAAATTAATCAAATTAAAAAAATTAACTGAACTATTTATTCAAAAAATGAACCAGATGACCATCCCAAAATTTACCAAATGACTTATCAAAATGAACAACTGTGGAGATGTTCATATGAACAAATAAACTAACACAAAAATATAGACCAAAAGACCATACCTAATTTGAACAAAATAACCTAACACAAAGAAATCCAAATGGCCCAATCGAATGAAAAAATTAACCAAATAAACTAACATAAATTGAATTGGATAAAATTTAAAATAGATGATAAAAACCATATCATACCATGTTTTTAATTCTAATTATAATGTCCGTATTTTTATGAAACACATATTATGTTATAATATTAAATACACTAAATATGATATGATTATGCTATTTTACTACAAATCCCTTATCAGGATTTAAAATTGATCTCCCATAATGAGTCACATCAAAAATTCTTTCTTGTATAGATTACAAATTAATTATAAATTTCTTATTAAATTAATAATTGTCTTCTAATTTTTGAAATGAAAAACATTGAATATATATTAATAGAATGTATGAATATAATTTTTATCTAATAGAGTTAGAAATTCCTCCTCTAGTTCATGTGGTAAGTATTATATTTCAAATATTTACAATAAGAACATATAATGTAATGCCATTAATCATTTTTTGATGTTTAAACAACAACCATAATCTATTGGTTCCAGAACCAATGATTCAAGGCGGTGGTACTGGAGATACTTACAGCACTCACTGTACCTCATTACACCCAAAAACTATATCAAATATACCGTGTAGTACAACTTTATATCCCAAATTTTCCTTAAATGAACTATAGATATTCATATCTCCACTAATAAAAAATAAATTATCATTTGACCATCCTCATATATCCTTTATTTATCTGATGATGGATCCCTCTTGCCATACATACTATCTTTTTTCCTTTTATGTCTATGATATCTCAATTTAATTCATCATTGTTTTCTCCAGGAACTTATTATCACGATCTTTCAAAATATACTCTGAAACATTATGATCCTTCTGAGTATACTAATCACCATGAGGAGAGATAATACCCAAATAATACAACACAAGTTAGCGATCCTTCACACCCTTAGGATTAATATGTACCCACTAATCATCCTGGATTAGGTGTTTGTATTGAACTCTGGTAAATTTTATGACTGTCGTGTATTTTCATTGTAGGATATGTTAATTTAATAATTGAGTTTTATTTTTTTACATTTAGATCTACCACATTAGGCCACAGGGGTATACATGCATTCATGATGTGTGGAGTCACCATACAATGTTGATGGTCGATTATAATGAGGATAATCAAATCATTGTAATAACTAAGAGAGAATGCATGATTTTTATGGTGATGTGTTTCAAATTAAATGAAATAGTTCTCATTTATCCAGTATCCTAAAGATTCCTAGAAAATTAAATAAAGGATAAGGAATAGAATCAGATAAGTGTTAAATAAATACTTTAGATTTAAGGTTATATTATTATGGTATTTATATTAATTAATATTTAGATAAAAGTTTCATTGTTTTTAAGACAATGAAGTTGTGAGGACTGCATGGAATATGAACTTAGGTGAACTATGGACAAAATATAAACACAATTTATATAATGGATTATTCTCTAGAGTTGGAAATGATTATGTGGCTATACCTATCCAAAATGAGTTTCCAACAACAATGTATCATAAAATGATTACTCATTGGAAGAGTGAGGACTAAAATCTATTAATTCAAAATTTTGGTTATTTACTTAAAAAAATTATTCACATTAGTAAATTATTTTTCATTATTAAATATCCCTTTTTTTGAATCATAAATAATAAATAAAAGAAACAAGGATTCTATGAAGTATCACCTCACCTTGGGGTGAACGACGATGCCTGAACAAGAGAGGAGACTAGTATTTTTCATAAACACATGTATTTAATTTGTTATCGATTGAAGTGAAAATGGATCACACCTTAATAAATGCGTAGAGTGTTACATATTTTGTGATCTAAATTAAAATTACTGCATAAAACCTAAAAGATAAAATTTTATACTTCTTTTACTATTTCAAGTGGTTACAATAATTCTTTATTTATTTTTTAAAATCTACTAAATGTTGTTCAAAAAATGATTTAATTTTTTTTTAAACAATAAAAATTCAATTAAAAAAATTATAAACATCAATATTAAAATTTTTAAAAGTTGTTTTAAATAGTATTTTATAAGTTATTTTAAATGGATTTCAAAACATCTTTAAAAAATGTTTTTAATTAGTTCTTTAAATAGTTTTTAAAATAGCTTATAAAATGAATTTTAAACACTTTTTAAAACACCTTAAATATTATATTTAAAACTAATTATAATAATTTTTCAATATAAATTAAATAGGTTTTAATAGTAATTTAAAATAGTATTTATAACTCATTATAAAATTTCTTTTAAATAAGTTATAAAAACGTCTCTTAATTTTCTTTTAAAACTAATTTCATATTGAAAATTCTCAATCAAGGAATTTCTTTAAACATTTAATTACCAATTAATCATTTTTCATTTTTATTCACATTATAGTATACTCCCATAATACATTATAAAAATTCTAGCATTCTATCATAACATGTGAAAAAATAATTCAACCATCTTTAGATTCCCTTCTTACAATAAGATTATAGTATTTATATTTTTCATCACATAACTAATTCTTAATTTCATAACCTTACCCACTGGGGAATATTTTTTTTGGTAGTAAGCCAAGTCTTCTACCCCATTCTAACCTCCAATATTCCATGGTCAGAACAATAGTATCATGTGGGCATATCACACACATGGGAGGCCTAATATTATAGTACCGAGACACACACACACATGTGCGCGCACTCGTGTAACTCCATTTACATGTATAATGATGAATGATAAACTACTGATATGGAAATGCATGCATAAAAATAATCCAATATAAAAGTATGACAAGAGTGTAAAATAGAAAAAAAAGACAAATATATTCCGACCATAATAGAAAAAAGAGTCCAACCTGCTAACAAAGGGTAACTACTACAAATAGGTAGCTCCTAGAATAGACCATGGTTTGAATATTACAATTCTGATCTACCAACTCATTGTCCACCTAAAACCACTTCAAAATTCATTTCATCTTGGTAAAACATGACACATCTAGGAAAATCCCACACATAGGTGAGTATAAATATATCTGAAAAGACATCCCTAAATCACCAAACATTACACATCAAAGAGGTAGTCACCTCTAAATCATCAGAAAGGGTAGAATAAAAAAGTAACCCAGATATACTAAAATGTAGACAATAAGTATTAATGAATGGTCATTTCCTCACAACTGGTCTATGATTCTGTTTTCATCTCAATGTTCAAATTCCTCTGAGAAATTTCATTGTAGGTTCTTGTTATACTAAAGGAACTCATTCAAAAGGGTTCACTCATCAGATATTTCATGGAATATTTATAGTCTAGAACTCAATGGAATTCATTAAAAAGGAAGCGGGTCACGCATAGGGCCAATGGACGATACCTAACTGTATCTACAATATCCCACTAGGAAGGGTATAACACACTGTAGATTTCAGAAACAATAAACATCAACCAACCTATATAAGAATGATAGAGGATCATGCCTTGAGTCACTTAGAGGATATATAAATCTATCCAAAATTAGACCATAGAGTAGACCAATCATCATATATTTAGTTAGAGATACCTTAATGTACCCTCTTATGGAGACAATGGGAATAAATTCACGATCATACCAATACTGAATCGAGTTAAGATATAGATCCTTGTTTGTCATTGTAAAATTAATTAACATTTATAGGGGTTACATGGCATGGCCATCTATGACTGAACCTACCTGTTCTAATGTTTGTGTTTGTTATCTTGTGCTCATGTAATTTAGTCATGGTCATGTATATTTGTTGGGTCCATATTCACCAAGTCATGAACATTCTTGTGTACCCTGGGGTATACAATATATTTATAAATAAATGAACATATTACATTTGATTGAGTCATAGGGTCAGGTGATAATTATAATCACCTGTAAACCCAATCCTCTATGGATGTTGTTCGACATGGTGGGTGTTCTTCTGAAATAAAATTCTTGAACTTCATAATTTTCCAAAAAATATATAACCCTCACAAATATTCTCTCGTGCCAATTATATCGTTAATAATTCTAAAGAATCCACCACAAATCACAAATCAGGGATGAAAGAACCTACACCATCATTGGTGGCCAGATTTAGTCAACCATCTGCTCGAAAATTAAATCCCATCTCACCATGTCTCCAAAATGCCAATTCTAAAAAAGTTGATCCCCTTCTATCCCATAGAAAACTTTTTTCATCATCATAAACCCTCTATAGCACATTTAATTCCAATTCCAATTCTAAAATAATGATTCTCTATAGCATAGATTAATTCCACTCTGATGGGTTCTTAGGTATAGATTATTCACAGGTATAATTAAATACTGAAGATGAACGTTTGAAGAATGAGGGGAGATAAGAATAACATAAAATGGTGAGGAATTACCATTGGGAATTTTTTGGGATGGCCTTCATTCAATGATGGATAAATTTTTAAATGAATAATAACAATGACGAAACAAAAAATCATTTATAAATTAGTATTTATAAAAATAAATATCACTCAATTATAATTCAAAAAAGATTCAAAAATTTATTTTATAAAGGAATTAGTTCATTTTCATCATAGAGAAATAAAAAATAAAGATAAATATAATAAAAATAAATCACTAGCTTAAAATTAGATCAATTTCAAATGAATAATTATTAAGAAACATTACCATTGGTGAGATACTATAATTCCATTAAGGATGAAAATATCTTTGATTGGGTGATTGATGATCCAAAAAATTATTGGCATCTACCAACTCTATCCACCATGATGCTCCCTAATCTCTTGGGTTTTTTGGCTAGCCCATGAATTTTTTCATATCTATGATTATAAATAGAATAATTAGATTTAAATAAATATATAGAAAATTACTTAATTAATTAATTTTTTTCTATTATTCCACCATTAAATGCTCTTGAATAGAACACTGAAAACATATAAATTATATGTCATGATTAGGGTAATACCCACATCTTAAGTATAATATAATACTAAATTTTATCATCTGAGACACCATTCAGAAGATATTACATTAATTTGAAAAAATCATGTGTCTATGATATAATAAATATAATAAATATAATATTTCAAAATTATGGATCTAAGGCCCTCGTAATCCCATGAAGACTCTATAAATAACTCAGAAAATATTCTTAATGGTTATGGTAATAAATATTGTTACTAGTAAATTGGTAATTATTGGGATGATAGGGATATTAGTGTTGGTTGTGATGGAGATATTGGTCCCCAACATTTCTGACTGATATTTAAAACACATAATGTTTGATTACTGAACATGATTTTATTTATGTGTTATGATTTTTTTGTAGTTGTAAACTAATAAAATGTAAAATGTATAATATATCAACTGTTATAAAAGTGTGTGGGTGTGACTGAAGGGTCTGGATTGTGTGGTGAAAGGGTTTCTACTTGTTGTGTTCATTGTGGAATGTTATACCAGCAGTTTGTATAACTGTTTGTGTAGAATTATACCAATAGTTATTATAACCATTTGAATAAGGAAATTTTATAGGGTAAATAACAATGGTTTACTTAAAACCATTGGAATATGGCTATCCCCACAACATACTACCCAATGGATTTGAGAACTATTGCCACAAGTTATAGAAATGGTTTGAGACTATTAGTATAACATCCTTTTGTAGTAGTGACCTATTTCAAAATAACTGAAGCCTATTTAAATTCATGATGAATAACATTCTTGGTTATCTCCCTCATTTTTCACCATCTAGGTGTAAATCCTTACTTAATTAAATGGAGAAGTATATCAGAATCACCAGTAATGATGAGATATATTGTCCTCACATGTCATTGTCTATAATCACTACTAAAAATGAACACGTTTAACTGTGTGAGGTTTTCGGTTATAATAGCGCTTCCAAGGAACACTCTACCAAAGTGATGTTAAAAGTCAACATTTATGAGTGAATTCAAAAACTGCTGATAAATACAAAATTGAAAATCACTAAAAAAGTGCTATTAAAGGTGCGGGGGATTATTTTTTGTTTGATAATATTCATGCCACTCGTTGAACATCACTCCCCACATTCATTTCTTATCATGCACTTATGTGTCCCCCATTAACAACGCTCCCCTATCTATTAACAATGATTTAGAAAACATCAACCCTCATGTGCAATATTGGATTAGATCCTTGGACCTCCCCTTTAGGATTTAATTTCTTTTACTAATACACCAGATTTTTATATTATATCTTTATCAATATTTCTATATATATATATATATATATTTATATTTAAATTCATAATTTATATTCATAATTTATTCAAATATTTTCAAATACGTTTATTAAATATATGTTTATGTCTGTGATATGTATAAAATTAAATTTTAATAAATATATTATATACTAATATTCTTTTAAATATATTATATTAAAATATAAATATATAAATTTTTTATTAATACACACATATTAATGTATTTATATTGGTATATAAAATGGATAATTTTTTAATTTAAATAAAATCAATAAAAAATATTTATTTTTCATTTCAAAAAAAAATTACATAAATATTTCGATATATGTTTTTATAATTGTGATATATTATATGTAAGTATATGAAAAAAATATAATTTTCATTATAAAAAAATACATTATAAATAACAATTAAATTTTAAAACCATAATATTGATATGAATATAATCCTCAAGAATAAATTTATCCCCCAATATAAATGAGAAAAAGGTACCATTTAACTTGGCCGAAATTATATAAAATGTATAAAAATTAAGATACACGAACTAAAAAATCATTTTTTGGAGGTTGTATAATCATTTTTTTCCACGAAAAACCTATTCGGGGTACAACCCGACAACTATTTCCAAGAGATCATTGAAGGATTCAATTTGATATGTGTTAATGCCAAAATGGATACTCAACTCAATGTTATGGAAGTTTGAAGTTCCTGTCAGGTTTTCAACTTTTTTTATACGTTGCATTAATTTATTTAATTTTCTTCCATCCAACTATATTTAAATGACTATTACTCAATTATAATTAGATACGTATTAAATAAATATATTTTAAATTATTTTATAATACTTTTTCAATAAATATCATATATATTTTTTGTAAAATCCTATTTTTTCTTATCTAAAACATATTTAAAAAATAAATACTTTATTTATATAATTTTGAAAAAAATTATATTAAAATATTATTTCTAAGGAATGGTATTTTTTTAATATACCCTTTATTAACACTTGTATAAAAACATTGATAAGGGTTGGAGGTCATTATTAGAACCTGTAAAAGAGCGATGATAATGGCCCCCCTATATCATAACTTTTTTAGTAGTGCTGATAATGGGACCCCCTTTATTAGTGATTTATTATTATCACTGATAAGGGGGGTAGGGGTTATCAATTTTTTTAATAGTTTTGATAATGGGGCCCTTACGAGCACTTCATTTGTAGAACTGATAAAGGTACACCAATTATCATATCATTAAAATTATAACTGATAAAGGGGGGCCAATATCAGTGGTTTTTTACACGTGCTGATATAGCCAAGAATTGTTAAACACTCAATATGTTGTAGTGAATGCTCATATATCATATCATGAAAAACTTATTTTTAAAATTTCACCTTATCATCATAAAATACATGAAAATATCAATTGAATCAACATGATAATCACTTTCCATTTCAACATTATCATAAACAAAAATATTTTTTTCTTCAAAATGTCTTAATATTGATTATTTAAAAAGAGTTGGAATATGATAATCTTTGAAAAACTATGATAACATATATTGTATTCTTGTTCATGAATAATTTCTATAAAAATATGAGAAGGCCATGAATCTATATACATTAAAAAAATCTTTTTCACTTTGGTAAAAAAATTCAAAATGACACATATGATATATGTTAAAAATATTTATTTTTAATCATGAATAATTATATCAAAATTTATTTTATAATAACCTTTAAATAATTTTATATATAATTATAACAAAACATGGTAGATTGTTATGAACATTGATATATAGTAAAAAGATACTGTAGTATCCATTAAGAAATGGTTTTAAAGGAAAATATCATACCTTGTGTCCTGACATATTTTTTCTGTATGTACACCCTCACGAGTAATAAAATTATATCGGTTTTATATTTTATAAAGAAAAATTTTCATTTTAATTCCATTATCATAGTTCCCTTTATTTCTTGTGTTACAATTTTTTATTTAGTTATTTAATTGGTTATGTTCAAAATGGAATTTTTGAGGATGTTTGTTTAATAACCCTAATATAAATTTTGTGTATTGACCATGGCCAAATGGTTTAACATTAAATTACATCCTAAAACATAAAAATTTTATAATTATCATATTTAAACAATATATAATCTTTAAAAAAACCATTTAAGGTGGTCATGAAAAATAACAACACCGTTTCATAGCGATGTCACTCCATACCTACACATGAATTCCTTTTTAAATTACATTAGTTGGAGTAAAAAAATAAAGTATATAATATCATAATTTTATATAATTAAAAATATATTATATATTTAATATTTATTCATTAGTTCCATCCTCATTAGCATCCTAAAAAAGTGGAGATTAAAAATTAATCACATCACTTTGTGAAGGTGGTATTTCACACGTATGCAGGAGCAGAGTTATAGATTTTAAATAAATTGAATGGGTAAGAAGGTAAGTAATATTTTATCATATAGAATCACAATTATGTCATAAATATACTATATATTAATTTCTTTTATCATTTAAATAAACCATATATCACAATTATGAAAAATTAAACACATCTCTTTGTGGAATACGGTGATCTTATTATTTAATCATGGTTAAAGTATATTTAAAGGTTGTAGAAGAATAAATAATATTGTAATAGTTTGGTTAAGACATATATCTTCTCCTTAGATATCATAGATTTTGACTACAGCTTAGGTTTTCTTTTATTGGTCTTTTGAGAATACAAGGACTTCTAGGATATTGGGAGGGATGTGAGGGTGATATTTGGTTAGATCATGGCCGAATAAGAGTGCTAAAATGGTGTGAGGGAAGTGAGTATGTACCCTTTTATAAGCATGGCATGTTACATGGTTTTCAATATTCAATGTTTTATAATAATATTATGCCCCTATCATGGTCAAGATTCCCTTAAACAATTAAAATTAGAATCTATGGTGACTTGTTTTACTGTCCTTACATGAACAACTAGGTCTTTGCTAGTGTGCCACGTAACCTCATGTGTGCCTCCCCTTACAATAGAGTTTTACAATTAGAATCAAGGGTCTTGATTGGAATTGTGGGGAGACTATACCCTCTATGAATGTTCACTAATGAAATAATAATAATATTATAAATAAAACTAACATGTGTGGAAATTAAATATGAAAACATGACTTACGATGAATAAATATAATAAAAAATTATCCACGGTATAGGGTAAATTTTAAAGACCCGCAAATTTCAAGGAAATTTTTTTATTAATTTTCTTTGGAATTTTACAAGAGCGCAGCTTCAGACGGCACCTGATTCCGAGGCCCGGTGTGCCCGGAATCAATTTCCGAAGTTTGGCTCGGGTACGTTCAGTGAACGGACGAGCAGGTTTTTCTATCTTTTGAACCGGTGCCCGGAATCGAATTCTGAGGACACCGATAAAATCGCAGCGCCGATATTTGCTTAGAAACGCCTCTTCCGGAGTTGCGTTTGCTCAGACGTGGTTTTTAAATTTTGGGGCTTTAAGTCAGAAATAAAATAAAATTTGTGCGACAACTTTATTTTATTTCACTTAAGCTGCTTGGAAGCCACTTGAACTGAGTTAAAGCAGATAGGGTGCTATCCGGAAATATCCTACCCCCTTGTTAGGATATTTGTGAGGTGGGGCCCACACGAGCCCCGCCGTTTCTTTCGCTAAGTAACGCACCCGCGAAAACCCGTCAAAGTAACTGAAAAGTCAACTGACGCGTTTTCTTTAATTTCTTAACAGACCATTTAATTGGGCGGTTTATTTCGTGAATTAAATGGGCTGTTTCATTCGTTGAATTAATTCAACGAATTTAAGGGGTCGTTACTTACGCGTTTGCGTTCGTTGGCAAAATAATAAAATAGACAAACTTGTCTATTTTGGAGGATTGCTATCGTTGTGCAATTCCTCTGAGCCTCCACCCTCCCCGCGAAGAACGCGAAGAACACGAAGAACGCGAAGAACGCGAAGAACGCTGGCGACCGGAATTTGACGACGCACACCGTGATCTACGACGTCGACGAGCTCTACCCGCGACGTTCTTCGGCGACGCCTCTTCTTCCGCGGCCGATCCTCGTTCGACAACTAAGGTGAGAATCGGATCGTTTAATTCTCCCTTTTTAATTTCAATGACAACGGATTTAATTAATTAAATCTGTTTGTTCTAGATCCGGAGATCGTCGGCGCGACGTTTTTCCCGCGGTGCGACGAACGTCTCTTCCGCGACGATGCGACGATCCCCTCCTTCCGCGACGAGCGATTCCGCGACGACCTCACGTCCGATGGCGACGTCGAGGTAAGGGTTGTTGGAATATTTTATTTCCCGTGTTATTCTTTTAAAATAAAGAACCCGATCACGGAACAATTTTAATTTATTTAAAATTGTTGATTGGTTATTTTCTTTTCCTCCCGTTGATTTTATGACTAACGCGGAGGGTGCGGATCTAACGAACAAGACCCGGCAACCCTCTGCCGATCTTTTTGGTGTGCGGATTTGGCGGACGACAACGAACCGTGCGGCAAGGGCGATCCGTTGATCCCGCAGTGAAGATCGGCCCCCGGGAGGAGCAATGGCGCAGACGGGAGGCAAAACGGGCCACCGGAGCAACTCCGGCGGCCCGCGGAAGGCGGAGGCGGCGCGGGTCGCCGGCGCGGCGGCGCCGGCGACCGGAGGCGGCGGCGCCCGGCGCGCCGCCGGAAATTCCGCCGCGGCCGAGCCACGGCGGCGGCGAACCGCCGGACCGCGTCCGCGGTCCGGTCACCCAGCATGCGACTCGCGCGGGCCGCGTTCCTCCAAGCCGCGGGTCAAACCCGCGGGGGTTTCTTCGGCCGCTCGGCCGAAGCCGAGCTGGCCGGTCCGGTCGGCCGGACCGCGCCCAGGCCGGACCGGACCCGGCCTAGCCGGGTCGGGCCGGGTAGGGCCGACCCGGTTCGGGTAGACCCAGGGGGGGTTCGGGCCGGGTCGCCCCGGGCCCAGAACCCCCGTTTTCGGGCCTTCTTCGGTCTTTTGCCCATATCTTGGGCCTGAGACCTCCGATTGACGAACCGTCAGCGGCTACGCGATCCTTGGATCGACACGGTCGTTTCGGTATATTACACTCAAGGTTTCGGAAGACTTTGGGTTCGGCCGGGTTGGTTCATACACGAAACCAACCGGGCCCTCGGAGCGGAAACGCTCATAACTTGAGCCACGGACGTCCGATCGACGTACCGTCAGCTGTGGTAGTTTCCTCTAAGTGAGACGGAACTTTTGGCATACTCCGCCTGAGGATCAGACACAGGCGGAGTACGGTCGGGTTGGTTTTGCCCTAAAAATCAACCGGGCCCCTGGGACGAAAATCTCAATAACTCCCAGACCGGGCGTCCGATTGACGCGCCGTCTGTCTCGTTGAGATCCTGTTGTCGATACGGAACTTTTGGATACATCAACTTCGGACTACGTGTCAGTTGATGTATCAGCCTCTCGGCTCATGGAGCGGACCCTCCTAAACGAGCTCGCTGTGTGCGGGAACCCTAGCGCTGGCTGTGACTTCGATGACAGAGCATAGATCCTCCGTGGACTCCGACGACGGCAGAGCAGAGATCCTCCGTGGACTGCGACGACGGCAGAGCAGAGGTCCTCCGTGGACTGCGGCGACGACTGTGCAGAGATCCTCAGTGGACTGCGTCGACTACTGCACTCAGCGATCCTACGTGGATCAGTGCTACAGGTTCTGTGTGAGCCCGATCCTATGTGGGTCCTTACTACCGGTTCTGTGTGAGCCACTGCCTACAGGTTCTGTGTGAGCCCGATCCTGTGTGGGTGTTTTGCGGGGTTAGTACGTATCGATCCTTCGTGGGTCCGACGACTTAGATGGATCAGTGATCATCTTTGACGTCATCTGAAAAAGTATACCTGGTTGAGCTGAATCTTATGTTACTCTCCTTTGTGGATTGTGTTGAACTATCCTTTGTGGATTTACTGTTTACTCTCCTTGTGGATTTGAGTCTTGCTTTCCTGCGTGGATTGAGTTGTTCTTGAGCTCGTGAGCAGAGCTAGAATTGGGGACTTAGGTATATGTATGGGCATATACCTAAGTCGAGTCAGATGTTACTTCGTGATTGCACCTTTCTTTTGTTCTATATCCTTTGTGGATTTCGGGAGACCTTCGGGGGTCTCGGGGTCCTTACTGAGTAGCTTATACTCACCCCTGCACGGGCTATGCCCGCACCTTGTTGTGTTGGATGCAGACGACGGACAGCGCTGATCACGGTTGGGGCGTGGAGCAGGACGGTACCTGGAGGTGGACCACTGGGCGGGACGTGCTCGGAGCGGACGTGGGACCCGAGGAGCCTGGAGGCTATCTGTACCCACCCTTCAGGTGGGATTGCCAGTGGATGACACGAGGCCGCCGTCTTTTCTTCAGTTGTTGTTCTTTACTTTTTCAGTTGTACTTTCAGTTGGGCTTGTATTCCGGCCCCCTTTACTTTTCTGCACTTTGTAGTTACTTTCCGCTTGCTGACTCTGTGGTGGTTGTTACTTATAAAGGCAATGCCTTCCCTGTTTACTGGGATTTTACGCCTTGGTGCTAGTCGCCATCCCCTGGCCTATGGAAGGCGGGCTTGGGGTAGTCACGGCACGGGCCCCGAGGTCAGGTCGTGACAAATTGGTATCAGAGGTGGTCGGTTCTACCGCAGACTCAGATCGTCTTTTCTTTCTATATGAAGCAATAGTGTTTAGTGTATTGAGTGTGGTTATCAGTTCAGGGAGCCCAGTGTTGGTGCGGCGGCCGACGTATCCGTACACCAGGACCCTGACTCCTGATTTCCGACTTAATGCATGAAAACATTGATTGCGTGTGTGTTTCAAGTTTTCTTTGTGATTACTTGTGTCAGCTCACCGGGTATACTGATCTGCTTTATGAAAGTCTCAAGTTTTCCTTGTGATTACTTGTGCCAGCTCACCAGGTATACTGTTCTGACTATGGTTCTCTTGTTCTCCTTTTCAGGATGGCCCCGCGACGACAGCCAGCTAGGGTTCCGAGTTTAGGGCGCGACGGCAGCCCACCGAGCGACGAGGCCTCGGTGCAGGGCCCTTTGCCAGCAGTGGCACCGGCGGTAGCTTTACCCGCCGAGCCACCGATGCTACCAGTACCAGACGCTGACGATGCACGTCGCCTCAGGGCACTACATGAGTTTCAGAGCCAGCGACCGCCCAGGTTTCGCGGTGAGGCGGACCCCCAGGCCGCCGAGGACTGGCTAGAGGCGGTGGTACGGATCTTTAGGCTAGTGAGGACACCAGCGGATCTCATGGTGATTCTCGTGGCGAGCCTCCTGCAGGCGGCGGCATGACGATGGTGGAGCTTGATGCTCCAGGTTCACGATGAGGCATCCTTTCTCTGGACGGACTTCGAGAGCCTCTTCCGCTCTGAGTTCGTCCTGGCCACCCTCCGAGCGGTGCGCATCCAGGAGCTTCTCCAGCTGCGCCAGGGTAGCATGACGGTCGCTCAGTACACGGCGAGGTTCACTGACCTATCTCGATACTCGACCGACATGGTACGGGACCCCTTCTTCCGGGCCCGGACCTTCGAGCAGGGCTTGCGACAGGAGATTCGGGCGTCGCTGATCTCCCTCAGCATTCCGACCCAGGCGGGAGTGCTGGAGCGAGCCCTCCTGATCGAGAGCTTCCTGGCAGAGCCTTCTTCAGCGGCGAGACCTAGTGCAGGGCGGCAGGTAGCTGAGTCTTCTGCAGCAGGTAGCCGACGGATGACTCTCGGGTCCAGGCAGACCAGACCCCCACGCAGACGACCTCAGGACACCGGCTCAGCAGTGCGGGGCACACAGCAGAGTGCCAGCCTTCCGAGAGGCAGGTTGTGCTACTCCTGCGGCGGGCAGGGTCACATGGCTCGTGACTGCCCAACTCGCCGACCAGAGGAGCAGCAGACGGTGGAGGGGCCACCCAGGCAGAGGCAGAGGGTTGACCGTGGCGGTCCGCAGGAAGGAGGTGGACGAGGCAGAGGAGCTGGCCGAGCAGCGGGTGGTGGGCGACGCTTCCAGGCTCTACCCCCACCACCACCAGGAGGGCCACCTCGACCACAGGGAGCTGGTGGGCAGGGACAGGCCCAGCTCCAGGCAGTGGAGGCCTACGACCCCGACATGCCAGAGATGATTCGAGGTACGATCTGTGTCTATTCCACCCTTGCTGCAGTACTTATAGACACAGGAGCGAGTCACTCTTTCAAAGCCTCTGCCCTTGTTCGGAGCTCGGAGATTCCGACTGAGCCGTTGGCTCGATCCTTACGGCTAGAGACTCCTACAGGAGCAGACTAGACGATTACGCACTGGTGCCGGCAGTGTGAGCTTACTCTAGGAGGCGAGAGCTTCGGCTGGGATCTCCTTGTAGCGGCGTTGAGGCCTTACGACGTCATCTTGGGCATGGATTGGCTATCCACGGTTCATGCCCAGATTGACTGTTTTAGGCGCAAGGTGCGATGTGTTCGCACTGACGAGAGCAGGTTTACCTTCACCGGCGAGATGGGAACCTTTGCAGCACATGATGGACTTCCGCGGAGGAGAGTGCAGCCCATCTCTCATCAGTTGGCTATCCTCATCCTGGGAGCAGTGGACGTACGGAGTCCAGTTTTTCCTGCAGTGGTGGACCAGTACGTGGACGTCTTTCCCGACGACGTTCCAGGGCTACCTCCTCGTAGAGAGGTAGACTTTTACATCGACTTGTACCCCGGGACAGCCCCGATATCTACTCCAGCATATCGGATGGCCCCCGCTGAGCTTCGAGAGCTGCAGGTACAGTTGGAGGACTTGCAGAGCAAGGGGTTTATCCGACCCAGTGTTTCACCCTGGGCTTCCCCGATTTTGTTCGCCAAGAAGGCGAACGGGAGCTTGCGACTGTGTGTCGACTATCGTCGCCTGAACCAGGTGACAGTAAGGAACAAGTATCCGCTGCCACGGATTGATGGCCTCTTCGATCAGCTCAAGGGAGCGCGGTGGTTCTCGAAGATAGACCTCCGGTCAGGCTATCATCAGCTCAGAGTTCGAGACGAGGACGTGAAGAAGACTGCCTTCAGGTGTCGGTATGGCCATTATGAGTTCTTGGTTATGCCGTTCGGCGTAACCAATGCTCCAGCAGTGTTCATGAGCCTCATGAACAGGATCCTCCAGCCATACCTCGACCGATTTGTCGTGGTCTTCATTGACGACATTTTGGTATACTCGACGACTGAGGAGGAGCATGCCTACCACCTGCGAGTTGTGCTAGACACACTCCGAGAGCACCAGCTTTATGGCAAGCTCTCAAAATGCCAGTTCTGGTTACGTGAGGTCCATTTCTTGGGGCACGTCATTTCTGAGGCGGGAGTTGCAGTGGACCCCGCGAAGATCGAGGCAGTGCTAGCTTGGGAGCCACCCAAGAGCGTGACAGAGGTGCGGAGCTTCTTGGGCCTAGCCGGATACTATCAGAGATTTGTGCCGGACTTGTCCAGAGTTGCGGCACCACTCTCAGCTTTGACGAAGAAGGGGAAACCCTTCGTGTGGTCAGACAGATGTCAGCGGAGCTTCCAGGAGCTGAGGCAGAGGTTGACCAACGCACCTATCTTGAGGTTGCCTGAGGAGGGAGTTGGATATGTAGTTTACTACCATGCATCAAGGACTGGACTCGGGTGCGTCCTGATGCAGGAGCGGGCCGTGATCGCCTACGGATCACGTCATTTGAGGCCGCATGAGCAGAACTACGCCACTCATGACCTTGAGTTAGCAGCAGTGGACTTCGCTCTGAAGACTTGGCGTCACTACCTGATGGGCGAGTGCTTCACAGTCTTTTCTGACCACCAGAGTCTCAGGTATATCTTCTCTCAGAAGGACCTGAACCTGAGACAGCGGAGATGGCTTGAGTTCCTCCAGGACTATGACTTTGAGATAGTCTATACTCCTGGGAAGGGGAACGTGGTAGCCGATGCCCTCAGCAGGAGGACGGGCATTCAGCTACTTGAGGAGGCGACGGAGCAGCTAGCCTCCTTACAGATATCCTTCGTGGATAGAGACGGAGCAGCCTTTCTTCAGTCTCTCACAGTCTCTCCTCCACTTCTACAGCGGGTCAGAGAGGCTCAGCTTGGGGACGCTGACTGTGAGACCCGGCGTGCACTGATATCCTCAGGTCAGGCGCCTGATGGCTTCTCCGTTGGAGCAGAGCACGACATCCTTTTCAGTGGACGTACCTTCGTACCAGTCGCTTTACGAGAGGAGGTGCTGTGAGAGTTTCACACTTCTCCCTTGGCGGTGCATCCCGGAGTGGCGAAGATGTACCAAGATCTCAGACGACAACACTGGTGGCCGGGCATGAAGAAAGCTGTGGTAGAGTTCGTTTCACGATGCCTCACCTGCCAGCATGTGAAGGCAGAGCATCAGGTACCAGCAGGCTTGGTACGGCCCTTGGAGGTCCCGGAGTGGAAGTGGGACGGCATATCTATGGACTTCGTGACTGGACTTCCACGCACTTCCAGAGGTCACGACTCCATTTGGGTGATTGTCGACCGACTCACCAAGTCGGCACACTTCATACCCATCAGAGAGCAGGGCTCAGTGGAGAGCTTGGGACGTCTTTACGTCCAGGAGATCGTACGGCTTCACGGTGTTCCATCGTCTATCGTCTCCGATCGAGATGCTCGTTTCACTTCCCGGCTTTGGAAGGGGTTGCAGGAGGCGTTCGGGACGCGGCTCCATCTGAGCACAGCCTTCCACCCTCAGACGGATGGTCAGACTGAGAGGACCATACAGACACTCGAGGACATGCTCCGTGCATGTGTTCTCGACTTTGGTCGCAGCTGGGAGGACCACCTACCCTTGGTGGAGTTCTCGTACAACAACAGCTACCACTCCACCATCGGGATGGCACCATATGAGGCGTTGTACGGCAGACCCTGCAGATCACCGTTGTGCTGGACAGACCCTGGGGAGTCAGCACTCGTGGGACCAGAGATGGTCCGAGCCACGACAGAGAAGGTCCAGATCATCCAGGAGAGGATGAGGACAGCTCAGAGCCGGCAGAAGTCATATGCTGACAGGAGGCGGAGGCCACTGGAGTTCGAGGATGGCGACCACGTCTTTTTGCGTGTCTCACCTCGACGTGGTTTACAGAGATTTAGCCGAGGCGGCAAGTTGTCTCCATGCTTCATCGGGACATTCCAGGTCCTCAGCAGGATAGGAGAGGTGGATTATCGCCTGGCTCTACCACCTCAGTTGCACCGGGTGCACGACGTCTTCCACGTGTCTCAGCTGAGGAGATACGTGCACGACCCGACGCACATCATCGACTTTGGGGAGCTGGACGTGGACGATGGGGCGACTTTTGCGGAGGTCCCAGTGGAGATCGAGGATCGACAGGAGCGGGTCCTATGTGGGCGGTCGATTCCTCTTGTGCGCGTCAGATGGCAGCACGGGAACCTCCAGGAGAGCACTTGGGAGCAGGAGGCTCAGATGCGTGCTCATTACCCCCATTTGTTCCCCTAGTTTTTGATGTATCTTTACGGAGACGTAAAGCCCTGAGGTGGGAGTAATGTAAAGACCCGCAAATTTCAAGGAAATTTTTTTCTTAATTTTCTTTGGAATTTTTCAAGAGCGCAGCTTCAGACGGCACCTGATTCCGAGGCCCGGTGTGCCCGGAATCAATTTCCGATGTTTGGCTCGGGTACGTTTAGTGAACAGACGAGCGGGTTTTTCTATCTTTTGAACCGGTGCCCGGAATCGAATTCTGAGGACACCGATGAAATCGCAGCGCCGGTATTTGCTTGGAAACGCCTCTTCCGGAGTTGCGTTTTCTCAGACGTGGTTTTTAAATTTTGGGGCTTTAAGTCAGAAATAAAATAAAATTTGTGCGACAACTTTATTTTATTTCACTTAAGCTGCTTGGAAGCCACTTGAACTGAGTTAAAGCAGATAGGGTGCTATCCGGAAATATCCTACCCCCTTGTTAGGATATTTGTGAGGTGGGGCCCGCACGAGCCCCGCCGTTTCTTTCGCTATGTAACGCACCCGCGAAAACCCGTCAAAGTAACTGAAAAGTCAACTGACGCGTTTTCTTTAATTTCTTAACAGACCATTTAATTGGGCGGTTTATTTCGTGAATTAAATGGGTTGTTTCATTCGTTGAATTAATTCAACGAATTTAAGGGGTCGTTACTTACGTGTTTGCGTTCGTTGGCAAAATAATAAAATAGACAAACTTGTCTATTTTGGAGGATTGCTATCGTTGTGCAATTCCTCTGAGCCTCCACCCTCCCCGCGAAGAACGCGAAGAACGCGAAGAACGCGAAGAACGCGAAGAACGCGAAGAACGCGAAGAACGCCGATGACCGGAATTTGACGACGCACACCGTAATCTGCGACGTCGACGAGCTCTACCCGCGACGTTCTTCGGCGACGCCTCTTCTTCCGCGGCCGATCCTCGTTCGGCAACTAAGGTGAGAATCGGATCGTTTAATTCTCCCTTTTTAATTTCAATGACAACGGATTTAATTAATTAAATCCGTTTGTTCTAGATCCGGAGATCGTCGGCGCGACGTTTTTCCCGCGGTGCGACGAACGTCTCTTCCGCGACGACGCGACGATCCCCTCCTTCCGCGACGAGCGATTCCGCGACGACCTCACGTCCGACGGCGACTTCGAGGTAAGGGTTGTTGGAATATTTTATTTCCCGTGTTATTCTTTTAAAATAAAGAACCCGATCACGGAACAATTTTAATTTATTTAAAATTGTTGATTGGTTATTTTCTTTTCCTCCCGTTGATTTTATGACTAACGCGGAGGGTGCGGATCTAACGAACAAGACCCGACAACCCTCCGCCGATCTTTTTGTTGTGCGGATTTGGCGGACGACGACGAACCGTGCGGCAAGGGCGATCCGTTGATCCCGCAGTGAAGATCGGCCCCCGGGAGGAGCAATGGCGCAGACGGGAGGCAAAACGGGCCACCGGAAATTCCGCCGCGGCCGAGCCACGGCGGCGGCGAACCGCCGGACCGCGTCCGCGGTCCGGTCACCCAGCACGCGGCCCGCGCAGGCCGCGTTCCTCCAAGCCGCGGGTCAAACCCGCGGCGGTTTCTTCGGCCGCTCGGCCGAAGCCGAGCTGGCCGGTCCGGTCGGCCGGACCGCGCCCAGGCCGGACCGGACCCGGCCTAGCCGGGTCGGGCCGGGTCGGGCCGACCCTGTTCGGGTAGACCCAGGGGGGTTCGGGCCGGGTCGCCCCGGGCCCAGAACCCCCGTTTTCGGGCCTTCTTCGGTCTTTTGCCCATATCTTGGGCCTGGGACCTCCGATTGACGAACCGTCAGCGGCTACGCGATCCTTGGATCGACACGGTCGTTTCGGTATATTACACTCAAGGTTTCGGAAGACTTTGGGTTCGGCCGGGTTGGTTCATACACGAAACCAACCGGGCCCTCGGAGCGGAAACGCTCATAACTTGAGCCACAGACGTCCGATCGACGTACCGTCAGCTGTGGTAGTTTCCTCTAATTGAGACGGAACTTTTGGCATACTCCACCCGAGGATCAGACACAGGCGGAGTACGGTCGGGTTGGTTTTGCCCTAAAAATCAACCGGGCCCCTGGGACGAAAATGCCAATAACTCCCAGACCGGGCGTCCGATTGACGCGCCGTCTGTCTCGTTGAGATCCTGTTGTCGATACGGAACTTTTGGATACATCAACTTCGGACTACGTGTCAGTTGATGTATCAGCCTCTCGGCTCATGGAGCGGACCCTCCTAAACGAGCTCGCTGTGTGCGGGAACCCTAGCGCTGGCTGTGACTTCGATGACAGAGCATAGATCCTCCGTGGACTCCGACGACGGCAGAGCAGAGATCCTCCGTGGACTGCGACGACGGCAGAGCAGAGGTCCTCCGTGGACTGCGGCGACGACTGTGCAGAGATCCTCAGTGGACTGCGTCGACTACTGCACTCAGCGATCCTACGTGGATCAGTGCTACAGGTTCTGTGTGAGCCCGATCCTATGTGGGTCCTTACTACCGGTTCTGTGTGAGCCACTGCCTACAGGTTCTGTGTGAGCCCGATCCTGTGTGGGTCTTTTGCGGGGTTAGTACCTATCGATCCTTCGTGGGTCCGACGACTTAGATGGATCAGTGATCATCTTTGACGTCATCTGAAAAAGTATACCTGGTTGAGCTGAATCTTATGTTACTCTCCTTTGTGGATTGTATTGAACTATCCTTTGTGGATTTACTGTTTACTCTCCTTGTGGATTTGAGTCTTGCTTTCCTGCGTGGATTGAGTTGTTCTTGAGCTCGTGAGCAGAGCTAGAATTGGGGACTTAGGTATATGTATGGGCATATACCTAAGTCGAGTAAGATGTTACTTCGTGATTGCACCTTTCTTTTGTGCTATATCCTTTGTGGATTTCGGGAGACCTTCGGGGGTCTCGGGGTCTTTACTGAGTAGCTTATACTCACCCCTGCACGGGCTATGCCCGCACCTTGTTGTGTTGGATGCAGACGACGGACAGCGCTGATCACGGTTGGGGCGTGGAGCAGGACGGTACCTGGAGGTGGACCACTGGGCGGGACGTGCTCGGAGCGGACGTGGGACCCGAGGAGCCTGGAGGCTATCTGTACCCACCCTTCAGGTGGGATTGCCAGTGGACGACACGAGGCCGCCGTCTTTTCTTCAGTTTCTGTTCTTTACTTTTTCAGTTGTACTTTCAGTTGGGCTTGTATTCCGGCCCCCTTTACTTTTCTGCACTTTGTAGTTACTTTCCGCTTGCTGACTCTGTGGTGGTTGTTACTTATAAAGGCAATGCCTTCCCTGTTTACTGGGATTTTACGCCTTGGTGCTAGTCGCCATCCCCTGGCCTATGGAAGGCGGGCTTGGGGTAGTCACGGCACGGGCCCCGAGGTCAGGTCGTGACATAAATCCTGTAAATAAAAGAAATAAACAATATCCCGCTCAAACACCATCCTGAAAAGTTTTTATCCTCCAGTTGTAACTAATCATTCATCTACCAGAAGGTCATTTCACTTTATCATGTCTATATTCATGATGTCTAGAAGCGAAAAAAAATCCATGTCTAGGTTCGGAGTACAAGACACAATAGGACATCCCCAATGACCCTTAAAATTAGTGCATAAAACATATATGTTTGTGTCATGAAGTCAAATTTGATAAAAATATTAAAAAAAAATATTTCACACATAAAAACACATGTTGGGTCCTCAGGGAAAGGCTCTACCTTCTATGGAACCATTATAGGCAAAACATACCTACATCAACATAAAGAATGATGGAATATCGGTAACTAGCCTGACACATCCTCCTCTAGTGGATAGCCCAAAGTATGTGACATATAATTCTGATCAGCATAGTCCATGTACATGCTTACCACTATGGTCTTATCACATCCACCTCAAGTGGATAACCAAAAGCATGAGGTAAGTTTCACCTATTGAAAAAAGCATCATCACATACATTTGGTATGGAAATCCAAAAGAATGTGACACATCCAGGTGATTGGAGTAGTCCAAGTACTTATGGACCCATGCATAGCACATCCCACTCAGAATATATTACCGAACATGTGTCAAATCTCGCATGTCATAAATAATTTTTCATATCTCACATGTCATCAAATTTTGAGAAATACATGTGTCACATCTCAGCAAATGAAAAATTATTGAAAACATTCACACACCACTATAGCCACTACAATAATCACATGTTTATCTACTGGTAGATTTTATAAGTTCTAGATAAAATTACTAATAAAGGAAACACTTATTAGCACTAGAAAAATCAATGATAAATGATACTTTTTATCATCAATAATAAAAGACTCCATTTACTATAACATTTTTGTAGCTTGGATTAAAGGTACCCTTTATCAATGATTTTTGTTGGTGTTGATAAAAGAAACCCTTTATCAACCCTTTTATGAAGTTTTGATAAAATTTATATTTCGAAATATATATAATTTAAAACCATATATTAATATATAAATATGTTGATAATGATAATGATATAATATATTTTATTAAATATGATTTATATAAGACTAAATATGCATTTATTGTTAATATATAACATATTTAATAAAAAATAGAAAATAAAATAATTTAAAATTATATTAATTAATAATGTTCTAAATATTATCAACTAAAATTCATTTAATAACAATTGTATTACCCTAAAATTTAATAAACTAATGAAGGATCTAAGATGAAAGGAAAACCATTACAATAAAGTGTTCACCTTCCATCATCCTGGTTACTGAAGCACATACCCCCAGTTTCCCACGTTCACCCAACCATGAATCCAATAACAACCAACTACCATAAAAAATATACATTTTATGAAAATATATCCTAAATAATTTGGAATACATAAAATCAATATTCCCTATCAACCATAAAATAATGGAAAAATTAATATCCAATTCCTAACATAAATTCCATAAAATCCTAAATGGATAAATATCCACCCAACATAAATATGAAAATAAACAATCATCCTAATAAAAAAATCAAGCCTGAGACATCTCCTAATAGAAATACTTCCCTGATACAACTGATACACTCCTTCATTATCCACTCATCTTGAAAAAGGATCATGAATGTAATATATCTTCCTATCTTCATGTCCATGAGTGTTCCAATAGAATTAAAGATACCCTCAAACCTTTAAAATGAATCCACCACATCAACCAAACATAGATCGCCACTAAAATAAGTGGAATATTTATCACAAAATCCAAATTATGAAACTAAGACATAAGAAGGTTATAATTAAACAACACTATTCAGAGTTTGGGTAGAGTCTAGGAATATAGGGGATGTCATAAAAGTTATTAAATGACTCACATAGGGAGACATCTAATAAACATTCCTTCTAGGTCTTTCTCAATCTTTTTGGGAGTTATACCAAATGACACAAGGCAAAAATTCAGTCATATCATGGATCTCACAACCAGGCCAAATAGTCATATACAAACCCAGTGGTGATTCCAAAAAAAGGTTCATCAATGGAAAACTCCACAGTAAAAAAAATATAACTTCTTTTAATTAAAAACAAAAAATACCAATAAATAGTTTGTGAACACAATATACCAAGGAAAAAATTTAATAGTCACCCCTTCCCAATTTTAAAAAAAGTCTCTGTAATTAAACATCCATCTTCATTTTGAAGAAAAAATTAAATCAAATTTCAATTTTTTAAAACATTGAAACCATTTCAAAATCAAATAATATCATTTAAAAGGCCTCATGGAAAACCCACAAGGTTGGAAAGGAAATCACATGATATTAATAATTTCATGTCCTTAAATCACCAAAAATCATGTAATGTATAAAAAGCTACTTTTCATTCCAAAGTATACACATTAAAATCAAACTATACTTTTTATAATAATAAACTTTATTTTTAAAAATAAATGAAACCATTTTTATATCATTATCATTTAAATTCATTTATATGTAAAAATTTGTTAATTTTAGTACATTTTCTCAAAATTCCACTTATATTGAAATATATTTCCCAATACTATACTGAAATTCAGGATTTTATGAAATACCGTGTCAGAACCATAAAATTTTATTTTCAAACTACCCATCCAAGTTTACTTTTAAATTAATCATTTCATGGAACTCTTCCTTTTTACCACCCATGCAGTCTTTTAAATCATTAATCATAGAAAAAAATTACACAATAGATCAAAACAAATTCACTCCAATAACATTGAAACATCATTAAATCCCTACTTAATCATGTTCCAACAAGTAAGAACCACTTTATGACTAACAATAAATCAATAGGGATACAAAATAATTCATCATGGGTGACGCAGTGTTGTAAAAAATCTCACAATATAATTTTTTAATTCATTATCCCACCATGTGTCAAGATCTTTGGTTTCCTATAAACTATCTAAATGGTCTCTACATGATTGGACAAATGTGTTCGGTAATCGTAAAGCTCTAATTCTTCAACCATTATTCACTTAAAAAGCCATAAACTATCCCAAACATAATAAAAACTAATAGAAATAAAAAATCCATAAAACCATAAAAAATACAATTTGAGGATTCCAATCCAAACTACCCATGGTAACATAAAGAACATAAAAAAGGGATATCTAGACTCTTTCATGCACTTAACTCTTGAGTTCTGATAATGATCCTAAACTCCATGCTACAAAAAAACACTCAAATAACAAGAGGGTATCATGATATAATTTTTAAGTAAATAACCCAGGCCTCCCTTGAACCATGTATCTAATATATCATTATAAAATGTCTAAAAGATTCTCCCCATCTTCACAATATTCCAACTAGTGTTATGGAGTCGACAGAGATAATATGGTAATGATTTAGCACTCAAATCTTAGTAAATAAGCCACCAAACAACCCTAAAAATATATCATGGTGCGTTAATACATTGAACAAATGTGCACTAAATAATAATAATATATGAATAAATAAACAATCCACACAAGGCATTATCAAATATATCAACCAAAATTTGAAATAGGATAACATAAATAAAATACAATAAAAATAGATACAATGAGCATGAAGAAACAAAAAATATAAAAGGATGACTTCGAGGCCACATATGTACATAAAAACCAACCCAAAATCTACCAACCACCTCATCATGGTCTAAGATAACTCACCACATCCCCTGTTATCTGATATATGACCATCCCAAAACAATATCATGAAAGAAATATAAATAGAGTTATTCATGCGCACCTGAAAAATTTTATGTAAGTTGCGTCCAACTAGTGGTGTATGCAATGTGTGAGAAAAATTACTACTATGATCACACCAAGCATTCCATATAGTTCATTTCATTAATCAACCCATTTTTAACATTTTTAAATACATTAAAATAAAATTCATTTCTATTGTAGAGAAATGAGAATTAAACCAAAAGCACATCTCACCAATTATATGTAATAAAAAATTTCCATTTTAATGGAAAAACCATTGAAAAATCCAACTAATAAAAAATTTAAAACCCCAAATGAGGATAAGTTTGTTAATTAAAACCAAATCAAAAACATATTCTTCATTTCAATACATTCATGAAATCCAAAAAAATAGTTTCTCTTTTTTTATAATAAGATTTAAAAAACACATAGAAACTCATTTAAATACACAAAACAACAATATATAAATGAATATAAACCTAATATAAGAAGAAAAAACTACATCAATGATGATCAACAATATAAAGAATACCAATGGTTCAATACAAATGTGTTAGTTGATGCAAACAAATAAGGGTAATACCATGGATAAAATTAAAAAACATAGTGTAAGTGTCATGATGTTCCCTATAAGTTCTAACGTGAATTATATTGGACATGGTTCTTAGATTCAATGGTCCCTATGTGCAACCATACAATATCCCCATCTCGATTACCATCAACAATTCTTGAGTACCATATTACCAACCCCTAGAAGGACACAACTCTATTGGGGAACTAGACACCTTGTATGCACTATGATAGTGTAACGTACATTTTGAAAATATATTAACAAACAAAGGTTTCATGGATTAATGTATAAAATATAGGTGATAAATCAACTAAGAAATTAATACATCCATTAAAATACAAACAATGTTTCTCACCTGACCTCCAACTCCCTCACAAGAAACAACCACTTCATTTATTATCCAAACTCTACATGATTAGAGGACCACCCTAAAAGGGATGTAAAATAAATTGAAGCAACACTACAAGGGAATCCTGAACACCAACAGTTAATTTTTTTAATGTTTCAAACAAGATTTGAAGAAATATCCGATGTGGAATTCCATGTCATTTTCATTTATTAACATTTCCATTTGAATGTATTCATTAAACATAATTTATAAAACTACCCGATTTTCCATATTTAGAACTCAATCTATTCACACGATTTTTATCCCTTAAAATTAAAAATTGGTCTAAACCCCATTTATTTAACATTAAAAAAAAATTAAATTAATCGAATGTTATTTTCTTAAGTTTTTAGAATGTAAATATATTTAATGTAAATTAATATCTAGAAATTCATATAGAAATCCATTTATACCAATCCCTAGACGCACAATAATGATATAGAAAATCACAATGGGTAGAATAAATAGCCTGAATCTGATCAGAAATAAATTTACAAAAATCTTTAATATCATTAATTTAAAAATAAATGAATTAAATAGAATCACCTTCATCAGCCTGATTTGAAACATCTCATGAAATATTTCAATAAGACAGCTTCAATGTCGAAAGATCTCATATGAAAAGAGACAATCCCTATATTCCTTGAACAAACAAGGCCCCAATTGAAACCAACACTGATTCCAAATCACAACCCCTAATCCCCTAGAGTTTTGTGGAGGAAGAAAAACTAAGGTGACATGGAAGAATGATGAAGGAGTAAGGATATAAGGAACCAAGAGGTTTTCATCCATATATCCACTCGATATCAAGGTGAAGAAAAAATTCAATGGGGGATGGACCCCCTCTCATGCCCTTAAGATCAATCAATCATAGATAAGAAGATGACGGTTCTAAATGAAATTAAAATCAATAGGGGTAATTTTTAAAATAAAAAAATATTCTTTTTGGATGCATAGCCTTTCACCTCCTGGAAACTCTCGTTCATGGAATAAAGGGCCCTTATTAATATTTAATTGTGTGAATCCTCTAATTCATGTCATTCATGATTCACTAAGTGTATTCAACTTATCTATTAGTTTTTTTCATTAGGATTTATGAAATAAATCTATGTGTGTGAGTCATAACATGCATTAATAATAATGTTAATGTCTAAAGACCATTACACATTCTTGTAGATAGGAATATCTTATGATAAAAAATATGTTGATTTTTTAATAGTAGTTCCATTACCATATTCTCTCATATTGATATTACCGAAAGTTAACTTCATGAGAAGAAGTCTCATTAGCTTTTGAGTACTCCCATCTGATATTGTATGTACTGTATGTTCCGTCATATTAGTTTATCCAACTGCATAACTATATTTAAGAATATCATCATAGCACATCATGGTTCACATCATAAAGGGGAAATACTATGATATTTTCAATGTAGCTAATACTCTAGGACATCATTACATTATATTAATGCAGAATAATGAATAATATATAATAAGATCATTTTATAATATTCATTAAATTGAATATACATATAATCAATGTAAAAATAGTTGGTCCTAGGACAACAAATCCAACAGTTGAAAGTCATATTTATTCATAAATTGATTTTAAAAAATAATTGAGTACATTTTTACTAAAAATAGGTAAAATTATTTATCATAGGAATTTGAATCACATGAAAAAATGACCAAATTATTATGAAAACTGCACTAATGGTTCACCATCGTTCAAAATTTATACAATAAATTTATTTGATTTAATTAAGTGAAAATTTTAATAATTTATTTATTTTTTTATATCAAATATAAATTCTCATAAATTTGGGTAAAATACAATTTTTATTTATATTATTACTATATAATAAGTTAATAAATAATTGTGACTTTTTTATGCTAACACAATTTCAATTTATCATAGATATAGAAAATTTCAAAAATGGGGTTTGTGATGAATTCATTATTTTATGGAATTGGAGGTAAATAACATCAAAGGTAATTATGTTGTATAAATTCAAGATTTTAAACCAAATAATCTACCTCTATTAAATCAAAATATAACTTATAATATGGATTAAAAAAATTTAGAAATCAAAATGTTGTATAGGACACCCTATGAAAAAAATTTCTATCATATGGTAAATTGTCAAATATAATCCATATCACTACCTAAGGGTTTTGGGATAAAGTAAGGTGTCAAAATAAATATATTTTCAAAAAGATATGTTGAATGAAAATCAGTAAATAATTTGAAAAAATGATTAATCATGGTTTTCATCATAAGAATACATTATTAATTTTTATAACACCAAATTATTCTTGAACATTTACCTAAATATTAATTTTTATAAAATCTCATTCATATATTTTATTTTAGATCTATTAATTTTAAACCAAAATTGATATGATTGTTTTTCATTATTTTTGTGTTCAAAATTGGATAAATACATTCCATCACATTAAACATAATATTTTAGTCAAAAATTTATATGTTGTTTGATAAAAAAATTATTTTTATACATTTTATTAGGATATCATTCATGTTTCATTTTTATGAGTGAATTATTTTATGTCTGAGTAATTTTTTAATGTATTAATCATATATGATAGAGTCAATCACAACTATTTATGTACAAATTAGTTGAGTTTTTAGATTAATTTGTTACTATTTTCTCATATTAGAGATTATTTCTAACTTTAATGTGTTTTATTTAATTTAAATAGTTCAATTTAATGTTTTTTGGATTTCTATATATCAATTTATTTTGAGACCACTAAAACACTATAGTTTCTTATTAATTCTGGTGATTTTTTAATGTTGGATGATTTGTTTATTTTGATGATTTTTGTAATTATTTAATAAAATTGTGTCCTTGTAATTATAGCATTACTATATTTCAAATACATGATTATTTTTAATTTATATTCATTTACGTTTTGTCTTGGTGGTTTTATAATAATGCTTCATTGTGTTTCTATCCCTATTTCCATGAACATATTTGTTTTCTAATATGTTTTTTAACTATAAGAAAAATATATAAAGTAATCATCTCATATCATAATATCACGATCAACATTTATCTTACTTAATAATCAATTTATTTTTATTAATTTTCTATATTTCATAATGAATGTTAAAAACTTAGTATCTGATAGTGTATCTCAACTCTTTTTTGAAAAGGAACAAAATTAAATAAGTTATTTAGTTAAATTTTTGTATATCCACATTCGAAAGGTGATGGTATTTACGATAAAAAATAACAAAATTTCATTAATAATTTTCAAGGGTTTATATCAGACATATCTTTTATTATTATGAACTTTTATTATCTGATTACAAAAGACAAATAAATAATATCATGTTTATGTTGTTCAACAATTATTTGAAGACACATAAATTTCAATATAATATCAATTGATAAATTCATGATCATTATATCATTATCATTGTGTTAAATTTTAGTTATTTATTTCTTACTCCATTTAAAATGGCTAATTGAGACTTGAATTTAATGGATACAGAATATAAAAATTATTTCTAGTGAATAAAAAAATACAATATCACAACCATAGAAATAACACAATGATTATAGATGATAGAATATATTAAATTATAAGAATATAGTAATATTAAAAAGTGATTATTACATAATAGATTCAATAACTATAATAACTAAAATATTAATTTTTAATTTATTAATATAATAACAATATTTTAAACTAATTCAGGATTTCAGGATTAATATATAGTGCAATACTAAAATGCATTCAAATATATAAAGTGTAATAAAAATTTAATAATGAGTCAAAACTATTGAAATATCAACCTGAAATAAGATGTAATAGTTTTTATTTAACAAAAATATATAATAACCAGATTATTTACAATAAATTTGATTCAAAAACAAAAAAATTGTTCAAAAAAATATTCCTAAAAGAAGAAATGAAAAAATCAAAAATAATGTTACATTCCTTTGTCAAAATTGGAAACACATTCATTGAGTACAGTATTAATGAATATTGGAAATGTAAAATACATGGCTAGGAGTACAAAATAGTTGAAGGAGATCAAAAAGGACAATGAGAACTATCTATTAATGATACTTTTGTCACTCATATAGCTTATGATAAATCAATTTCCATGAACGGGGGTATATAACTTCAATAAGGATGTAGTCTTGCACCTCACCATAATATATATACTAAAACATTTAAAATGGAATCACAAATACACTTAGAAGACTGAGTCACTAACACCAAGAACATAGTTCTACATCATATGGATGAATATTAACCTAAATAAAATGCAAGTATCATTGTTGTATGATTAAATTAAGGAAAAATATCATATATATACTATATATTATATCAATAACTAGATCTATCCTTAATATTCTACTGTTGATTTGAACTCATAAGGTTAAACCACCATTATATTCTATTGACTAATACGAGATATAAAGTTCTCATTTGAAAATAAAATAGGCACACCAAAATATTGGAGACACATGAGTGGTTTAGGTAAAGGGGAACGATCATGATCATAGCCAATCATCGGGTAAGATGGCATGTGCAGAAACCCATAATAGAGTAATTATTAATTACTGGGATCTTTTCCATTCAACTATGTAAAGAAATAATTATGTGAAACAAATCAGGGGAGAATGATATCCTTTTGTTCTATATATTAAATGGATACTGTGAAATACATGGTAAAACATGTAGATTATCCAATGAATTGGATAAAGATAGATTCCAATACGTAGGTCAGTGGTAGAAAGTCACATCATGACTGGCCCAAGTAACATGCCTAAAAAGAAATAAGGGTAATAGAAAAATATATCTCAGATATATATTCAGTAAAATCACTCTTATTTGATTAGTGAAATATTAAATAATAAAAAAATGAAAAAATATAATCAATAAAACTATCAAACACATTAAAAACTACATTGATCGATCGAGAAAAAATATTAAAACCACTATAATATATGAAAATGGAAATAAAAGTGTATTATATTTCTACTTTATATCAGTAAACCCCACCCGAATACCACAATATCATGATTTATTTCAATACAATGATCTAATTAATCAATAATAGTCATGATCAAAAAATAGATGCTCTGCCAAAGGAGACATGTCACAGTATGTACCAAACACTAATTAAAACAACTGAAAATTACATACTACACCAATTTTTATGTAATCAATCATAAATTTGAGAAACAAAGTAAAAATATTTTCATATTGATATTTTAACACATGGAATGTTTTTGAAATTCTAGGAGTCACGCCAACAGAATTGGTTTGAAAAATATGAAAAGGAATAATTAATAATCATTGAGGACATAGAGGTTCATGTGGTTTGTGAAATGACCCATACATACATGGAGTGTCATAAATATAACTAAATTTTTGGAAAAATTAGAGGGAGTTTCTCAAAGTCCCATGAACAAAAAACCCTATCCAAAAATGGTATAATAAAGAAGTTGATGTGTTGTTCCAACAACCGTAAAGAATGTCCATATAGCTACAATGGATAATATATAGAAGTCCACATCACAATAGTTCCACATCCACCCAAGTCCAAGATTCTAATATAGATGGTGTATAGAAATCCATGGAGATATATTAGGCATTCCAAATCTCTCACTACTATAGTTCCATGTTAGTGTCAGCTAATGTTCAGTATCAGATGGAAGCATTCAACAAAGTCACCACCTATAAGGGATCAGGCTACACCAATCCAACATAATCAATCCAATGAGAGTTTTGTTATTCATTTTTTGCCTCTTAGAGTTCATCAACATTTATCAATTTATTTTGTATTGGTTAAGGAACCACACTCTAATAATGGATTGTGTATGCATGTTTAGAAATTGTGAAAAATCATTATTCAATTCAAAGTTTTTTTCAACATATTATATTACTTACTCAAAAATTTATTTATTGCTTCCAATCAAAATAACATTTCACATATTTTCCTTCTTTTCTTTTTTTTCATTTTTCAATTCATTTTCATTTTTTTATATCACTATTACTTTCCTCTTTTTCATTTTTTTGAAATAAAACATAAAAAATGATCTTCATTGTATTCATTTTTATTTTGTGGAAACACCGATAGTCACATGACAGAGGTTTTCAGATGAATAAAACACAAGACAATAGAAGATGAAGATGATGATGAAAAATGATGCAATGAATTACATGGTTTGATAATAATCTCTAAAACGACATAGAGGAATAATAAATTTACTAAAATTAGTATCACACTTAGAGTATGGTTTCAAATTTTCTCATTTTCATGTTACCTTAGCATTAATTAGATAATAAAAAATATGAAGCACTATGACACCAACCGCATAGTATGTCCATTTTGAAATAGTGAATTTTGGATTAATGTCCACAAACCTATTTTTATATGGAAACCCATGTCCATAATTCAACTCTACGTCATGGGCCACTAGCATTTGGCCCAACATCATACAAATAGATCAGGATACACCAATCTAATAATTATTGTGTTAATATCATCTGATTACATGGCATGAATATTATCTCCCACATTTGTGCTTCAATGAAATTATTTTATTCTCCTATTAAAATTGATCAAACACGTGATAATAAATTACTTATGTCAAGATTTAGAAATAAATAAATTCTATTCTTCAATTTTATATTCACCAACAGTGAAATCAATTGATGATATTATTTATTGGGTTTTTATGAAAACATTGAGAAGTTACCAATACTTTTGATTTGGGTAGTTATTTTTTGTTATATCTTATCAGTAAAACCTACTGTATTATAAATTAATTTTTAATTTATTATTTGAAAACATATTAAAAATGATGAAGTTACTAAATTCAATTTTGTCTTGTAAGAACGTGATATTATTATATGTGAGTATTTTATTGAAAATTATTTACCAATGATTTGTGTCTTGGATATATTATTTTATGTGTAATATGTTTTGGGACTTGTTTATGAAATTGGAATATTTTACCATGTCACATATATAAGAAATAATGTCAGTCATTTTATCAAAACATTCACCGTAATAATTGAAAATAAAAAAACTTCTTTATAGGATTCTATGTCCATGGGGTTACAAATAATTGAACTTAAGATAGTGGTCATAACGGGTCATTCCATCTCATCCTGTTACATTTATTTTTTTAGTGGATAGTGAGTATTAGAAGTCTTTTAATCTGATTCCATTGATTATCCTTCATACTGACACATGTTTGGTCATGATGTTGGTTAACACAATCACCAGGTTGTTTGTGCAGTATGTTGGTTGGTTCTATAGTCTATTGGAGCATTCACATATTTTTTCATGCAATAGGTCAGATGGCCATGTGATTAGTTATCACTTTCACTTTTTTATTCATGTGGTAGGTCTTTTGGTGATGTGTTCGGTTGACATAGTCACCTGTTTATTAGTGTGGTTGGTTGGTTAGTCGTGTGTTTGGTCATCATGGTCTGTTGATTATTCTCAAGGCCCGTTGAATTAGATACATGATTAAACAGCTTCATGAATTGGTTATGTGGCTAGATTGTCTGTGTGGCTAATCATCTAAGACAATCTACAACGTTGCTAAGTGACTAAGTGAGTCATCTATGTGGTTGGATTGACTACATGAATCAGTAATGTGGTCAGATGTGTTGTGTTTTTATGTCTACTACATGAAAACTATTACGAGGAACATTGGCTATGTGGGGCTGTCATATACGTGAAATGAACCACATGGACATTTCCACTAGTTATATGAAAATTTTCATATGAGTCATTCGACAACCTGAATGAAGGTACTTCAAGGATGTTTCTTCATGGATATTTATATACATGATTTTATTTATAAATGAGGTTGTAAACTAGTCATTCTGATTTGTGTCTAAGGAGATCTAATATAATTAGTTAATTAAATATTTTGTGATTTGAAATTCCAATAATATGATAACTAGTAAATCGATACATAAATCCAATCTTCATTCCTTCTTGAATTCCTTCCCTCATGGGTGGAGGTTACAAAGCCCTTGCCTTAGATTTGTGGAACATAGATGTTATTGGTTTGACATTTTTCTTATAGTGAATCCATCATTCACGGAGCCCTATTTTTAGATAATTTCATCATGTCAATATTCTTCCACCATGAATTTTGGAATCTCATTATTGGGGGTCTATCCTTAGCTTCCACTATTTAATCTATTATGATTGCGTTATTTTATACATTTTCTACTTAGTTTCTTCGATTTGGATCCTCCTACTTCCACTTTTCATTCATTGGAATTTGATCTCCATTATACTTATGGAGTTATATTTGTTATTTGTTTTTGTGGTTGTGGAATAATGTCCTTGAATTGATAGATCTTACTGTAGAGGGATGGTTTGGACTTGTGGTGTTGGTATGTTATGGTGTGAAGAATATTGAATCCATTAAGGTAGGAAAATAATTGATTTTCTATTTATTTATTTGAAATAATAATGTTGGTATGGTTTATAACATTGGATGACAACGAAAATAACCTAATAATGATTTAACCAAAATAATAATGCATTGGATAGTGATAAAAATTCTATTTTGTTTCATTATAATTTGTTAACATTTCACCTATTAGTTTGTTAGATAGTATGTTATATATGTTATGCATGTTATCATGTCTTGTGATGATATATATTAACATATTTATCATGATGTAAATGTTAATGAATGTAAAGTGGATAATTTAAAATTGGTTAGATAAAGAATTAAGTAGGATGTATGTTTGAAATCTGATGTTTATTGTAATTTAATAGTAATTCAAATTAATGCAATGTGCATGCTCAATTTAATCTGATCATCTATTTTAATGGAATTGATAAAGAATGTCAAACATGTTAATAAAAATGGATGATAATAATAAAAATTCATGTTAATGAGAATGATACTTCACAAAGAATATTGAAACAAGACTTAATTCAAATAACATTTTTATCTTTTGAGAGCTTTCTATAGCTTGATGTCTTGGGATACAACTAATCAAAACTTATGAATAATGAATCTTCGAATTAATGTTCATAAAAACTGGTTTCTTGAAAAATATAATTTCTTTGAATAATGTTTTCATTCTACTAAATATGGTAGATTCACTCTGTGATGTGTCAAGATCATGAAATTGATAAGCATGGGATGGATAATGTGATGTGTGTAGGGTTTACTAGAATATGTGGCAGTAGTTGATGCCTCTTATATTGAAATGCATCGGGATATGAATGTAGGTTTCATGGATGACACCATAGATGATGAAATAGGATAATGTCGGGGTTACCAATTATTGTGATAAAGGTGGATTCTCACCTGAAATAATTTTTTTAATGATCAATATTTGGGTTTCCTTTTTTATCTATATTTATTTCCCCACTACAAGAGGTAGTTGGATGTGCTGGGCTACATACTTCCCATTTGCAGTATCTGAGGATGGGTTTCTAGGAGTTCCTTATTTATTGTATTATGTTAATAATGAATACTAAATGAAATAATCATGGGGTTATTGTTGATGGAATTCAAATTCCGTAAATATTTCAATCCTGAGTAAATGGTGGACTCAGTTTGGATTATAACTAGAATGTATGGACTACATGTTATTGGTTATTGAATGTTACTTGAAATAATTCTAATGATTCATTTAATGAATACTGAATTATTCAACGAAACAATATGATAAAAAATTCATAATTAATGTAGTTGATAAAATGGTTTTGTTGTTATAGGATATGTAGTCTCTAAAAGTGGCAGTTGGGTGTCCTAGAGAAGATAACTATAGTTGATATTAGGTTGAGTTTATTCTCATAGTGTGGTTGTGAGATATATTATGTCTTTTATATTCTGTTATTTAATGCACTACTCCACCCATTTCTATTAGGGTTACATACACCTTGTGTACTATAGTAACATGTTTTTTCCAACATCCTTTTTAGTGGATAGATGTCTCACTACCTCCTCTAGTCATTCTCCCTTATTTAAGTATTTAAGTTTGGTTGTCTTCATGACAACGTTTTTCCACATATTTTTTTGTATAGATTTTTCATGGCTTGTGATTACATCACACATGAATATTTAGATATTGTATCTAAAATATTATTATAGGTATCATGTATAAAGGCTTTGATGCCTTGAGGCACCATACTCGGTGTATGGGTTATGGTGGTTTGAGGTATAATACCCGATGAATGACACACATCATATGGGGTTTGGTGGCTCCAAGAAACAGCATGGTTCCTATATAGAGTTCTAATATGAGATGATGTCATGACGTGATTTATGAGGTTCTTGTTGCGTTGTCTTGACCAGGTGTCTTTGGGATAGCTTATTTTGGAGAGAGATGGGACATGATGGGAAATGTTGTAGTATAGTGACAAACTAGTGGGGAAGCAAAAGCATGACACCCTTTATTTTTTATTATTTTATTATCTCTCTTGTATGTGATGCATAGTGAGAGTTAGTCAGGGAGAGAAAGAAAAAATGGAATACTTGTTAGTTGATGGGTTAATTTCAATATTATGCACTATTCTAAAGCTTCATTTCATTAGTTTGTTAAATAGAGGATCTAGAAGGATCCTAATGATTATACAATTATTATCACCCTTCATATATACATTGTTTTCAAGTCCACATGATCGGGATGGATATCAGGCTAGATGTTACAAGTTAGTGGTTTTGTAGGAGTTTTTTTTGGGATTTATAGTGACTGCATTATTTAGCTTTTTTGAACTTCTAACTTATTTTTCAGTTGTTTCAACATTATATGACATTACATGTTATCACGTGGAATTTCATTATGTTTATATATGATAAGGTGTTGATCAGTATATTATCTTATATATATATATATATTATGAATGATATCAAAGAGGTAAATTTCTCTCATAGGTATGTTTATTATACCCTCATAGAAAGTCACCAACCTAGGGCCTACCGGAGGTAGGAATCAAGCATTCACCATAACCATTCTCTAATTTATATCCAAAGAGGGGTACTCCTTGGGTGGAGAGTATCATGATGATATGATGTGATTATGGTGGCGGTAGATGACATATCCAGATATTTCAATTTAAATTCATTGAAATACCCTTACACTGGTAATGGTATTGTTGATGTCTCCATTTGAGAGGGGGTCCATTTATATTGTAAGGGAATAGATCCCTGTGGATCCACCATTTTCATGTTTTTGATATCTGAGATACTTGGACGAGGCTTAGAGGATTTCTGGAGGAGATCAGCTACTAAAATCATGAATCATGGATATTTCACAAAGAGTAAATTTTTAAATAATGTGTATAAGGGTTTCATGTATTGTGATGATTATATCACAATGTGTAATAAATGTAGGTTTAAAAATAAAAAGAAGCCATATTTTTAGCATAAACTATACCCATAGGGCTACACAATGTGAAATGGGTTTTCAGTTCATGTATATTCCCAAATTTGTATATGTTAAAATATTGCAATGCTAAGGGTTTCTCAGACCCAATGGCTTGAATTTCCTTCCAATAATTATTGGAAATGTGGCTTCCAGATATTCAACATGTTGGGGATTACTTTGTCATGGATCGATCTCTAGCTTCCCTCCATTGATCTGCCTTCAATCCAAGGATTGTTCTACCAATATTATTGTGTATTATTTGATATTTTTCCACCCCTTACTCCTTTCTATGTGATGTCACTTGATCACTATGTTTCTAAAAGAGTTTTTCTTGGCAATATTTTGGTACAGCTTCCTCTAGTGGATGCATTTCTTGTGGGAGAGGTGATTGGGATATGCCACATTAGTCTATTCTCTTACATAGATCATTGGAAATCTTTAGAGGTAAGGGATTCATTTCATATCATTTATTTATGTGATATCATATATTGAACATTTTTTATCCACTTGGATGCCAATGAAATTAGTAAAATAATTACATGATCCAGATTAATGAATTTATATTGATCTCTTGGTGATGTTTTTTTACCATGATAATGGGTTGCCTATTTATTTTCAAAATAGTGGGGTGTCTATATTGTTCCTGTTATTATTGGTTTAGCATGTGTAATTTGTAATGAATTTAAATCCGGAATTAATTTTTAAGTAATTGGTTAAAATAATTAAAGAGGCTTGTTTAATGAATCTGGTGTGTTGTAATATTAATAGAACCAGTATGTCTAAATGAATTGAAATTCAATGTGATAATGTAATTGAATAACTATTTGAAACATGTTTTTTCTTATTGATAAACAAATAAAGGAATTATAAGTTATTTATTTATTTAAAAAGGGATGACTTTTTTTAGCTTATATATTAGTTTTCCCATAGTTGGAATATGTGAATAATTAATCATTTATTTGAATATTGAATAAGAATTAATTGTGTGATAAATGATAATTACTATGTAGGTATTGAGTTTCATGTTTGTTTTTAAATTCTAGGTGCCTTTTCTATGGATTCATGACTACTCGTTATGTGTAAAGCCTTTATTCCTTGATTTGGGGGTTGATATCCCTCTTATTATGTTTTTTACTACTACATATGTTGTGCTCTAGATATGAGAATTTGTGATGTGGGTGAGGAGGCCTAGATATGACGTGTTTCTGGTATGGCTGAGCCTTGTGGGATATTTTATTATGTGGATTCAAGAGGCCCAAATATGATGTGAGCCTGAGATGGTTGATCTGGTGGGATGTTGTAGTATGTGGAGTAGGGAGGCCCAATTGATGTGGAATCATTTGAGGCCTATAAAGGAGGGATACATTGGAATATGCATGTGGTTGTTGGATAGGTTATCAGAGATGACAAAATAGGTTCATCCTAGGATTACCAACTGTTATAAATGATGGAGTTTTGTTTGAAACCTTTTTTCAGAAGACTACGAAATTGTGTGTTTATATTCTTTCCTTTCACCATTACATGAAGCATATGGATGTGATTGGTTGTGTACGTTGTTTGGTATCGTTGGATTCTTTACTCTAGTACCTGGTAATATTGAATGTGATAATGTTAATAAATGAATAAATGTTTGACACATGGGTTTAGATCTTGTTGGAACGAAATAATGATGTTATAATTCTGATAAGTCGTGGACTATGTTTTCTTATTTCTAGAGGGAATAGAACTATTTTGTAATTACAATGTATTAGAATTTGGTTAATTAATGGATAATGAAATATTCAATGGAAAGTGAAATAGATAAAATGGAATAAAGTGTTTTCAATTTAGATTTTGAAATAATTGGGTGTATATAGGATATGTTATCTTAATAATGGTTAGAAAGATTCTGAGAGAGGTTAGTTGTAGTTGACTCTGAGACTGGGTAATACCCATAGTGTGGTTGTGAGCTATATTATATCATGAATGTTTTGTGTTTTCAAAGGCTACTCCACCCTATCGGTTAGGGAAAATGACACACCAGCATGTTTTAACTCGATGGGGGTGTTTTCCCCAATATCCTAGAGGGAGGATAGATTGTGGACTACCCCCTGTGCCCCCTCCCAATTCTCTTGTTATATATGTGTTATCATATGCACGACAGTTCTTTTATCCCTATATATGTGTTTATAAATATTTAAGGGCTTGTGGTTATTTCACAGACCTTAATTGTGGGTATAGTTTCTTAAGTATGACTATAGGTATAATGTGTATAGATAGTGATGGCATGAGGATCCTTACTGAGTGTATGAGTTGTGATCGATTGGGGTACAATACCTGAGGTATGATACACATTATTTGATTTGTGGTGGTTCCCAAAAACTACCCTATTTATTTTGGTTATATAGGTATGGTGGTGTGTTTTAAAAGATTTATGTTGTGGTGCTACACTTAGGTGTATGTGCGTAGGAATTTTTGGAATGAGATACTCAAAAATTGTGATGTTGGGTTAGAGACACATAAATGTGGGGAATTGGTAGTGGGGTACACATTTTATTCAATATTATGTTATATTCCCTTATATTTGATATTTGATGAGAGTATCCATGGTGATGTTGGGAATATTTTATAACAATTTAAGGGATGAGTTAGATTCACTTTCTGTTCATTCTGTTTTAGTGTACTTTCAGTACAATTTTCACGATAGGCTTTAGGCAGGATCCTATTGCATATTTTTTTATGCTCACCCTATATATTTATAAACTATTTATAGGTCACTTGAATTTGGATATATATTAGGATAGTTTCACCTAGATTATAGGTTTTTTCCGATCTATTTGCGATTCGTGGTCATTGTCGTCTTTACCTGTCATTTTTGTTACTTGTAGTCATCCTTTTAGTTGAAGTAGTTCATACATGTAATATAATAAGCGCAATTGAATTTTATTTTATATTGGATTCTGAGTAAGAGTTGGTTGGTGTATTTCTTAATCTCTCTCTTTCATATGTGTTTCTTTTGGAGGTAAATGCCTACCATGTATGTGTTTACAATACCCTTGAATCTAGTTGCCAACTAAGGGAATACTAAGGAAAGGACTTGGGTGTCACTATTACACTTCTCCCATTGTTGTCTTAGGAGGGGTACACAATGTAGGGATGGGTTCCTAACATATTGGTGTCAGATCTCTGATTGAAGGATATGATGGATTTTGGATTTAGGCACAGTTGAGGTTTAATGGTTTGGTAGGTAAACATTTCCAACTAAGTTTAGACAGCACTATAAAAAAGAGAGCCTTGAATAGACACATGTATTTATTCCCTCTGTGCTATGATGCATGGTTTATTAAGATTACAATGTCTAATAAATGATTTTATGTTTCTTTTATGGTGGATACCTTGTAAAGGCTCATGAATCATTCATCTTTGCGGATGTGTTTGAATGGGTAGACCTCTAAAAGGTAACCTAAGATAAATAAAATAAAACAATTAATTAATGTTAAGGTCTTCAATATTCTAGTTTTTGGAACTCTAACAGTTTATTATTTTTTATGCATGGCTCTAGGATGAAATCCTCATCATGTTCACCTAGAAGATGTTTAGTGGGTTGCGCCAGTAGATTTCCACAGAGTGGAGGTTGAAAACAAAAATTCAAGGAAGAAGACACCCCAATATTTTCTTGTTAGAGTATGCATAGTTATAAAGTCTTTATTTTATCTATATTCATGAAATATAGGTTAGAGGAGGTTGATATAGCCATCAGTTCAATCCATTCCCTAGAGGAACACAAGGTATTATTTGCTGTGATGAAGCAGTGTTGGGATGTGAGGCAGTGTTAGTTCTTGTTCTTCAGATATTGAACATAGTCAAAATTATAATGGGAGAAGTTCAAAGTTAAGTTCATAGATGATTTTATTTCAATGATTAAAAATGTGGATAGTTTCTAAGAGATTATTCTCCTTCGGTAGAAGAACTTTAGGGTAAGAGAGTATTGGAATTATTTTAGGAACCATCTGTGATATGCATTTGATCTATTTACATAAGAGGAGTATAAGGTGGGCCATTATGAGGAGGATTTTCACCATTAGATCTAGTTCTAGGTATGATATTATATAATTAAGATTTATATCAAATTTCTTCTAAAAGTAGTGGTCATCGATAGGACGTTATCTAAAACCAGATCGTTATTAGAGGGGAGTTTTCAGGATTTCTCATGATGGATATATGCGGTTCAGGGTTCCCAGTTGTCAGGAAAAAATATATTTAGATCATCTGAGGGTGGGTCACATCCTTCAATATCTCATTTCTCTTGAGTAAATGGTTTTTAGTCCTATTCTAATAGATCATACACATTTCATATTATAGAGGATGAGGTCATCATTTGGGAGAGTGCCTGGCCTTTCTAAGCTGTCAGCAAGCACTAATTGTTTCGCTTTAGGTTCATCCACTGAGGGTGCTCCTGCCGAGGTAGTAGTAGTAGGTTTATCATGTTTAGTATTAGTAGACAATATATGGGGTAAGTAGAGGACATCCCCCGGACAATACACGCTCTCTTAGATTAGAGCACAACCATGGAGGTGGTAATATACATTTTCAGAGAGGTTTTGTGTAGGTCTTGGTCAACTTATTTATTCAGCATTTACAGTGCATGGTGAGAGACACCTCATTCATGGTACATATTAGTTATGTTCTACTAGGGTACATTTCTTTTTTTATTTAGGAGAAACACACTCCTTCATATAGCCTACCATTTCCCATGCTTTGGGACATGATGTAGAGGGTCTTCCTGTTCCCTTAGCATTAACTACAATAGTTGGAGGTCGAGCTAATATGTATGATATATATAGACTATGGGCTTCTTTTAGGGTAGAACCTCTCATAAAAAGATTTTATATGTATCCAGATACAACCATATAACATCATCCTTATTATTGATTGGTTTTATTCGATGCAAGAAATTGTGCATTTCTTCATGATGTAGGTAGTGTTTTTTAATGATGATGGTGATCTAGTAGTATTTGTTGTCGTGCGAGACCCATGGATGTGTCATAGGCTTGTTCAATCCATTTCGTTGTTGATGGATGAGATGATAATGAGTTCATCATAGGTTCAAAAATAAAAATTTACTAGGGTCATAGAAGAGTACCCTAATGTCTTTCTATAAAAGGTTGTAGCATTACCCCCTTTATGAGAGATCATGCTCCATATTGAACTATTTCCTCACATGACTCCTCTCTCAATGTATTCATATAGGATGGAACATTTTGAGTTGAGATAGCTGCTTATATATCTTGATGGTTTGTTTTAGTGTGGTTTTTTTAGCTTAGTGTGTCACCGTGGGTTTCACTACTTTTTTCGTAAAGAAGGCTAATGGAATTTTGTTGTTGTGTATTGATTATCATCGGTTAAACCAAGTGATAGAGAATAACTACAATCCTCTTCAATATATTGATGGATTTATTCGATCATCTAAAATGTGAAAATTAGTTATTGATGATCAATTTGAAGTCAATATATCATTATACACATGTGAAGGATGAGGATTTCCCAAATACTTATTTCCATTACTGTCATGGGAATTATGAGTTTGTTGTGATATCATTCAGTGTGATGAAGGCTTCAGTTGTGATCATGAAGTTAATGAATACTAAATTCTGTGAGTTATTGGATAAGTTCCTTGTGGTTTTCCTAGATGAAATCCTTATGTACTCCACTTATGAGGAAGATCATGTAGATTATATATGTTCTGTTTTGGGAGTCCTTCATCATGAGAATCCATTTAGGAAGTTGCTAAAGTGTCAGGTTTGGGATCATGAAGTTTGTTTCTTGGGTCATGTTGTATCACTGCATGGAGTAGCTGTTAATCCATCAAAGAAAGAAGAAGTTGTTTCTTAAGAAGCTCCTAATAAAGTGGAAGATGTGGGATGTTTCCATGGTCTTGAATTATATTAAAGGTGGTTTGTAGCTGATTTCTCTCAGGCTATGACACTTTTAACATCATTGACCTGAAAGTATTAGGCAATCATTTGGATGGATTAGTGTCAGATATATTTAGATAAACTAAATGATATTTTGTTCAGTTCTCCTGTTCTTTGTCTACCAATATAAGAAGTTTACTGTGATGTTTTCTGTGATTTTTCACATCATGGATTTTTTAATGTTCTAATACTGAAAAGATAATTCATTTATTATGGTTCTTTGAATTTATGTCCCTATGAGCATAACAATTCTACCCACAATCTCATGTTTGTAGTGGTAGTCTTTTCCCTGATGACGCGGAGACATTTCTTCATCGGTGAGCATTTTTTGGTCTTTACGTGTCATATGAGACTCAGTTGTGTTTGGTCAAAATGTGACCTAAACTTGCTCCAATGTAAATGGATGGAGTTCTTATAGGACTAGGGCATTGAGATTATATATATATACCTAAAATGGTAATTTTTTAGTTGATACGCTGAGAATAAGTTTGTGTAGTGATTCAATGCGTGAATCAGGTGATTCTTGAAGGGTGATGGAAGAATATTCATCCTTGCATATAGATATGGAAGAAATCAAAGGAAGATGTTTTCTTTTTTAAATGTTGATGCATTCATCTCTAATGAAACATATAGAGGAATCAAAGTTTGGGGATAATGAGTTTTAGTTCTGGAGAGACCGAGTTGTTTGGGGAAAGTCCTTTGATGGTTGGTTTGAGGATGAAAAACAGTAAGTGTTGTTTCAGGGAAGTTGTTTTGTTAATTTGGAAATGTATGAGATGTTACATGGAGAGTTACATAGTTATCCATTGGTGGTACATCCTAGTGTCAAAATGACGTAACAAGATTTTTAAAGTCAATTTTGGTTCCCTAGGTTTTACCATGTAGTTTCTAGGTTTTTGTCTCCATGTTTGGACTTCTAGAAGGTGAAGGTCTAGAAACATGTTCCTAATGGTTTTTTCTAGCTATTATATAAACCCCAATGGAAGTAATAGGAAAAAAAGATAGACTTTATTATCATTTTACCTCATGATTTGGGAGGCTATGACACCATATGGGTGGAAGTGTATCATATGAATTAATCATCCCAATTTGTTGCGATCAAGGAGTTGAGATTAGTGGAGGTTTTCTTATGGCAGCATCTAGAGGTGGTTCTGAGACTCTACAGGGTCTTGAGTATGATCATTTCTAATCAAGAACCTCATTTTCCCTCTAGCGTGTGTAGAGTTATCTATCATGCTTTTGGATCATAGTTATTCCCTAGCACTGTTATTCATTCGTAGATGGATAATCAGATATAGTAGACCACACAACCTCTAGAAGTCATGTTTCTTTATTTTTTCCTTGATTTTGGAGGTTTGTGGATGAGTAACCTTCCCTTGGACGAGTTCTCTTACAATAATGGTTTTCATTCCACCATCAGTATGGCACTGTAAACCCTTTTATGGATGACCCTTCTATACTCTATTGTGTTGGTATGGGGTCAAAGAGTCAGATATTCTTAGGCTAAGAATAGTATAGAAAATGATAGATATGTTTTAGGTGATTCATGATAGGATTAATGTAGCTTAGGATCATAAAAAATTCTATTTCAATCATAAGGGGAGACTTCAGGAGTTTGACATTGTAGTTTATTTTTTCATGAAGGGGAATCCCCATCATGGGAAATAAATGATTGGTCGTCAGAGTTATATTTCTCCCCAATTTGTTGGTCCTTTCTAGGTTTTAGCTTGAGTTGGAGATGTGTCATATTGGATAGATCTTCCCCCAAATATAATCTACATACGTGATGTTTTCAGGTATCACAACTCCATATTTATATTTATGATTACTCTCATGTCATCTACTGGGATGAGATTGATGTTCACGATGATACAACCTTTGAGGAGTTTCCCATAGAGATCATAGACCACTAGAAGAAGATGTTTTTCATACATGTTATCCCCTTGGTTCATGTCTTGTGTAAGAATGGTGGCATAGAGGAGAGTACCTAAGAAATTGAGTTTCATATACTCACTCCATACCCTGAGTAATTTGATTTGTTTTTCTTCTCTAATAACATTAATCATTTTTTGGTTGTTGAACATTTCTAGTTTTTGATCGATCTTACACTGTTTTGAGATATATCTCTACCAAAACAGTGTTTAAGAGCATGTTTCGGTTGTTGTATAGTTTCAATATATTCCTATAATGAGGTGTTTAGGCCAATATGATGGAGAGAGTCTTGAGAGATACCATTCATGGATTCTATTCAGAGGACCCCTTTTTTCTTCCCTCTTTGGGTTGTTTTTTTAGTTACAATGTTGAGAATGTTATGTGAGATATCTAATTTAAGGGCTTAGATCAACTTGGATCATCCAAGTTCATGTTTCAGATGATTGAGGTGGTCGAAGCTGGCTTATTGGAATTATGGAGGATTTTGGATGCTAATTTTTGGAAGTATGGAGATTTCACACTGTAAATTTTTACAGGATGTGAAAGTGGGTTTCATTTCATATGCTGAACTGATCACAATGTGTAAAAAATTAGGTTTGAGAAATAAAAAGGTGATTCATATTTTGGGATAAACCTTACCCTGACGATTAGACAACATAAAATAGGATTACACATCAAGTATATTACAAATGATGTATATCTATAAAAAATGAAGTGATGAGGGTCTCTCAAACCCTGAATCCTACAACATTATCCTCTCATTGTAGGAAACCTAGATGCCCCCTTTCTCATTTTTTTAGTCATTTTTTTGAAAATGATATATTTAAAGCTTCCCTCCTTTGATCCATGTGTAATCCAAGGTTTGTTCTACCTTTGTTATTGAGGTTTATTCAATTTGTTTCCTCTCATTCCTCCTTTTCATGTGATAGAACATGATCTCCAGGTTTCTAAAAGTGTTTTTTGGGTTTTTTTGTCACATTTGTGGCACGACATCATGGGGAGGATGAAGGTCTTATGGGAGAGGAGATTGGGAACCATAGCATTGGTCCATTCTTGTACAATGAACGTTAACTTATTTTTGAGTTAGGGGGTTCCCTGATTCTAATTTATTTATGTGAAATCATAAATTGAGCATCACAGACCCCCTGGATTCCATTTAAATTTACCAAATAATTACTTGAACTAAATTAAATAATTTATATTGATCACCTGGAGGTCATTGTATTTTGTACCATGATAATGGGTTGCCACTTTATTTTCTAAATAGTGTGGTGTCTATGTTGTTCATGTTATCCATGGTTTAGCATGTTGAATTGGGACTAAACATAAATCCGTAATTAATTTTTAATTAATTGTATAAATTAATTAAAGATGTGTGATTAATGAATTTGGTGTGTTTTAATATTAATGTTGGAATCATGTTTTAATGAATTGACATTATGTTTGTTATTGGACTTGAATAAGGATTTGAAACATTTTGATTCATCTTGGTAAAAAGAATTAGATTAATGTTAAATTAATTATTTAATTAATATGTGACAGCTTTTGATAGATTTTTTCTTAGGATTCCCATAGTTGGAATATGTTAATAACAAACCAGTTAAATTAATATGGATTAATAATAAGTTGTTTGATAAAATATAACTCATTTGTAGGGCAGGAGTTTCACATTTTTTTTGTAAAATCCAAATACTTAGTGCTATTGGGTTGTGAGACATCATTGTGTATGAAGGAATGTTTCCATGATTTTGGGGTCAAGAGCTTGGTTACAATTTTTTCTTTCGACTTCTTGTGATGTGATCTAGATATGAGCTTTGTTGGGTGTGTCGAGGAGGCCTAGATGTGACATGATCTAGTGATGGCTGAGCCAAGTGGGAATTTGTGGTATTTGGGGTAGGGTGGCCTAGTTTCTATAGTAGAAGATGATACATGTGGAGGCAGAATGCAGTAGGATGTGCATGAGACTGTCAGGAACGACAAAAACGATGATGGAATGGGTTGAATATAGGCTTACCTATTGTTATGAGTGATTTTTTTTAATATGTTATTTGGTTGATGGCCATGTTGTTTATTTATCTTCATTCCTCTTCCCGCTACTTGGGGTGGATGGATATTATAGGTTGTGTAACATCATTGCTAGATTAGGATAATTTACATGGGTACCTCTTAATATAAAAGGTGATAATGGTAACAAATGAATAGAGTATTAACATGGGGTTGGATCTTGCTAGGATGAAATGTTAAGGTTATAATTCTGAGAAGTCTTGCACTCAGTTTTCTTATGCCAGTTGGTCATGGATTTTTTTTATTATAATGTAATATAATGTTGTCAATTAATGGATAAATGAAATAATTAATGTAAAGTGTAACTAATAATAGGAATAATGTAATTTAATGTATCTCTTGAAATGGTTGTGTTCTTATAGGATATCATTTCATAGCAGAGGTAGTCGAGAGTCCTAGAGATGTAGGTTTTGTTTTTTATAATACTAAGATATTCCTATAGTGTGGTTGTGAGATATATTATATCATGTATGATTTTTTTCATACACTACTACACCGTATCAGTATGGTCAACTAACACCTCATGGATTCTGAGCACCATGGGGTGTTATCCCCAACATTTCAATGGGAGGATGGATGGATGAATTCCCCATTTGGCCCCTCTCTCTTATCTTTGTAGTTACTTTGGTGGTTATGCTCAAAGGTTATTTTTACCATATCTGAGTGTATAGGGATATAATGGATTTTCATTATTTCAAACACATGTATTCTCAATATAGTTTCCTATGGAATACTATAGGTATAAGGTGTGAGGATGTGATCACATAAGGATCCTTACTCTATATATGGGTTGCATTGGAGTGAGGTATAAAACATGGTGTATGATATATATTATGTGGGAAATGGTGGATCCAAAAAAATACCTAGTAACATTAATTTATGTGGATGTGGTCGTTTTTTGTAGAAGTTTCACGTTTTGGTGCTTCAGCCAATTGTCTTTGGGTCAGGTATTTTTAAAAGACATACTCGGGACAAGCAATATTGGGGAAAATAAGAAAACAAGTGGGGAAGTGGTAGTAGGGTATGTTTTATATTCATTATTATATTATATACCCTTTTATAAGATATTTGGAATGTGTATCCATGGTGAGGCTAAGATCATAGTATACCTATTTATGTGACGAGTTAGTTTCACTGGTTGTTTGTAATGACCAAAACTTTTATTAATGAAAATTCCTCTTGACATGATTAAATGTATTATTATGTAAAATGGTTATATAAGACATATGCACTTCCTTAGTTTTATGTTTTTGGATTTCAAAATACCGTTATGAATTATTATCGTTTCTAACATAGTCGTCGAACAGTGATCAAATGATTGGTATAAATATAATGATTTCACAAATCCAATTTACTCATACAAAGGAAGTTATGACCTCGTCTAGTACAATTCCTCCATATGAAGCCCATTTTTCAGAGCACAGAAAAGAGGTAGCGTCACTAGCCTTTTCTATTGACCAAGTCCAAGATAAACTTCAATTGGTTAAGTTTGAATCAAACCGCCTTCATGAGAAGTAAAAGTTAATAGAGATTATCACCCGAGCGATGTTATCTGAGCCGCCCTAAGAGTCGGTCACCATCACACACCTTAACCTTATGTATTATGTACGTTTTATAAGGGGTTATGTAATAATACCCTAGAACTATGATTATGTTCATTATTGTTTCTATAAATAATATACATTCATTTTATTATTGTTACTTTATTAATGGGGTTTAAAGCACAAATAGTATTTTCAGATAATATTTAATTAAGAAATCTATTCTGATGAATTAATGTATTTTTAAATTAAATAATATTTTAAAAAAATACATTTACTAAATTAATTTTTACTCAATATAAATGATCATATAATTTTTTATTAATACAAATTAAATTTTGATGAAGGATTGAAAACTGTTTTTGTGAAAACTCCTGAATTTTCAATAAATGTCGATTTTTATATTAAAATTTGAAATTCACTTATTTATAAAATTATTTAGATAAAATGAATATCACTTTTGGATTTAGGGAATCAAAATTATCTAATGGTGAATGTTTCATAATTTTTGGATACTTTTGAATTTTTGGGTAAAAATTAAATACCGTTTAAATATATAATGTGTTTTATGTCATCATAATGACCCACTAGTGATGAAATAAAATACTATAAAAAGTTTTTTCGGAAAATATATATTTTATCATTATAATAATGTGATTTTATATTTTTTTTATTAATTTTATGGTTCTTTAGTGGACCTCCAAGACTTATAAAATATTTTAATGTTTTAAAATGATTTCTTTAAGAGTGTGACTCACCTCCACATAAGGGATCCCCATATATTATTAATGTTGGCCATTGTACTTATAAAATAATTTTTTCCACTCCACTTTGGCCAAAACCATGAGCAAAAACCATGTGATGGTTTGTGGTTTTGAATAGTTTAACGTGTAGTGTCCAAAACCTAAAATCAAATTCCTTCTCCTTTCCTATATAAACCCACTAAATCTCCCATTCCTCATAACTAAAACCATTAGATCTTTACCGAACTCTTCCCTAATCTCTCTAGATTCCTCCCAAGTCACCCCAAGCTCCCAATAATCATCTCTCAATCCTATCCTAAGCTCTTGGGATCACACTTGTAAGGGATTTCTTCCATTCTCATTTTTTAAAAAATTCATTATGTTGTTATAACCTTTTTTTCCAGTAAAAATGTTGGGGTATGATTTAGAACCTCCCCCATACTACCCCCTTATGTTTTAATGATTATAGGCATATTACTATTAAATATGTTGTCAAAATATGTTCCATGACACCCATATTCTCCATTTTATGTATAAATGATGAGAGAATCCTTTCTCTCTCATCAACCCATTTTACAATTTTTATTTGATGTCATTATGTTGCCAAAGTTACACCAAAATTTCACATGCCAAAATAATCATGTATGTTAATACCATTCCCATTTATCAATGAAGGGTATTTACCTTTATGCACATGTACTTGTTTATTGAGGACTTATATTTATGTATTCCCCATCTCGTTTTCATGGAATAAATTATGATTTTTAATGAATCCAATTTGTATTATCCATATTTCACACTTATATAAGAAATGAAATTTTTATAAATGGTGTGAAATGATAGTGCTCCAATGCATTGGGTAAAGAATAGTGTCATGATACACCATGTTCAATGATGGTTTACACATACAAATTCATGTGCAATAAGGGTTTACGCAGGATAATTCAAGTAAAATGAGGTTTTACTAATGCCTCACATGAAATGAAGAATTTTTCATTCTAATATCATGTTAAATGTTGTTGCCACATTTCCATGTTATGATAATCATGTTATGTCATACCATTATGTTCATGTTTATCTTGTTCTCCATTGATATTCTTATATCCTATCATGTACAATATTTTTCATGATATGCCTTGTTTACGCCCTTACTGGGCTTTATAGCTTACCCTTTTCATATCCATGTCCTCAGTTTATCACATGAAATGATAAGTATGAATGAATGTTGTGGTCATGTAAAAGAAGTTTTCAATAAATATGTTGTGTTTTATGTTCTAAGTTGTTATGTAATGTTCCTAATTTCAAAAGACACTATACCTCTTGATCCTCAAAGTTTTCTTAAGTGAATGTTTGTGAAATAAACCATGATTATGTGTGCAATAAAGATAAGGGTTGTTATAGTTGGTATCAAAGGATAGGTTTTGTTATTTTTGGTATTAGTATTATAAAACCCTAGTGAAATCATTAGGGATAAGACTATGCATAATAAAAACATCCCTAAATTTTTATGAGTATAGAGTAAGTGGTTTATCAAGAAAATACATCCCTATTAGGATATGAACAAGTAGAGGTGGATCTAGAAGAAATGTAACTAGGGTTAAAATCCAAAAACACTACTTTGAGCTAGACTCAAATGGGAAAAACATCACGAAAATAGGCCTTACTACACTCTTGGTTACAACACTCTTGGGGGATATGCTTTCGTAAATTTATAAGCTTGGTATGAACCATTATTAAGTTAATAAAGAAAAATTCCCCTATGAATATATGCTGGGATATAGATCATGCATAACATAGATTAAATCTTATAAATTCATAATTTAAGGAAATAAATTTAATTTATAAGTTGTCACTTTTTTTCATTGGATTCCCATTTATGTGTTATCAGTAAAATTCCTTTTATTCCGGTAGATGGATGGTAATGGGAGTACTCGGGCTAATAACTGATGTGAAGATCAATGTGATTACTGTATTAATGAGATGCCCAATCTGGTGGGAGATGGAATCAAAAAAAAATTCAATAATCTCTTTTAATTAGCTCTTGTTTAGAATAGAAACATGGTTCAAGCAGAACACACATCCTACCCTAAGAAATGACAAGACACAATCAAGAGATTAATGAGACAATGGCCTCCTAATTTTAGTGGATCATCTGATGCCTTAATAATCAAACAATTGATCAAATCCATTAAGAAGATCATCTCCATCCTTCAATGTGCTAAACAAGTGAAGGTTCTTCTATATGGTTACCATATGAAGGGTGAAGATGATCAATGTTGGAAATTGATCATAAATAAGAAGACTGATGAAGAGATCGAGGCGTTGGAATAGAAGGATTTATAGAAAAAAAATCGATAAATATTTCCTCGCCACCTTTCACATAAGAAGGAATGGGACTTCCTTTAACTCAAGAAAAAAGATGATAAATCCATCACAGCGTATGAGGAAAACATCACAAGGAATGCATGATATTCCTACGGCTTTGTCGTTAACCCTGAATGCAAGGTTGAATTCTTCTTTGGTGGCTTAAAACCCAGCCTATGGAAATCCCTAGATATCCGTGACTTCAATAGATATGAGGAAATTGTCTGATGTGCCCTCAAAGTAGAAATAGAGATCGGCGAATCTTAGGGGTATCATGGGGATAATAAGTGTAAGGTGGACTTTAAATATGATGGTCTGATGGACAAATACAGTGATTCTAATAAATTATAGCACTTCACTTACCAATGGTGTGGAAAGAAGAACCCCATAAATTGCATAAAGGGGAAGAGGAAATGTTTTAGGTGGGGAAGAGAAAGTTACCTAGCCATTAACTTCTAATAAGAAAAACCCACTACTGCGACAGAGGATAGGAATGCTCCGTTCCACCCTCAAAACATTGTTCATTTCTCCAATTGCAATGAACTAAGGCTCTTTTGAATCCAATTCGCTAAGAAAAGGAATGTCAAAGGAAACCATTAACCTCCAAGGCATCGAGGGTGAGGCATTTCCATCACTACCATTGAAGAAAACCCTGATAATGAAGTGGTTATAGGTACACTATTTATTCATTTAACAATAGAGAACATGATTTTTGATTCTGGTTCTTTTCATTTTTTATACCCAGATAGTTTAATAGAACTATCCCAACACCACCACAAATCTAAAAAGCATAGATGTTAGTGAAAATGGAAAATTGGAAAATCATTGCATCCTATGAATATAACTCCTCTCCTATAACAATTTGTGGTATGAACATCCTAGAGAACCTCCGCATGCTTCCTCTGGTGGATTATAAGGAAATTCGCGAAATTGATTGGCTTTCCCAATATAGAGGCAACATAAATTTCCATGTGAGGGAAATCAATATCCATATAGCGAATCGACCCCCGATTCTATACAAGTGCAAGGAAAGGGATGGATCTTCTTTAGAACCACCACCTCAAGTGTGGATATTACATCCCTATGAGCCCGTGTATCTTTCTCAGATAATTGATTTTAAGGAAGAAACCATCCTTGAAGACATGCCAATTGTGAGGGAATTTGTTGAAGTATTTTCCAAAGAGATTCCAAGTATTCCGCCTAGAAGAGATGTTGATTTCTTGATTGATATTATACATGGAGAGTTTAAAATATCCAAGACACCATATAGAATGGATATTGTGGATCATTATGAGCTAAAGAAAAAACTACAGGAGAATCTGGACAAAGGTTTTATATTCCCATGTGCTTCACCATGGGGGGCACTAGTCCTCTTCATCAAGAAGATGGATGGGTCAATACGCTTTTTCATTGATTAATGTGATCTCAAAAAAATCATGATAATGAACTAGTATCCTCTACCTTGAATTAATGACTTGTTCAATCATCTATGTGGAGCACAACACCTCTCCACCGTGGATTTTCAATCAGGATATTATCATGTAATGGTGAAGGAGGATATCCCCAAGACTGCTTTTCGTACAGGGAACGAGCACTATGAATTCATATTAATGCCTTTTGAACTAAAAAATGCTCCAGAAATATTCATGGACTTGATGAATAGAGGAGTTAGATATTAATTCGAAAAAAAATTTGTGGTATTCTTTATAGATGATATTCTAATATACTCCAAAACCATGTAGGGCCATGAAAAGAAACTAAGCACTATACTAGAGACCATGAGAAAAGAGAATCTCTATGAAAAGTAAAACATGTGTGACTTCTGGTTGAAGGAGGTATCATTATTGGGTAATATCATCACAAGAAATGGGATATCTATGGATCCTTCGAAGAAAGATATAATTGTGGGATAGCTGAGGACAACATTGTTGACAGATATTCGTAGTTTCCTGGGGTTAGATGGATATTTTTGCTGATTTGTGAGAAATTTCTGATGATTGTCCAACCCTCTAACCAAGATAACTTAGAAGGGATTCAAGTTTTCTTAGAGTGATTAATGTGAAGATAGCTTCAAGGAGTTGAAAAGGTGGCCTATCACTATACCCATTCTCACACTGCCCACAAGTGGAGAACTTGTTTTAGTATTCTGGGATACTTCTAAGAATGGGTATTGTCAATATATTGATGAAAACTGAAAAATTCATTGCCTATGCTTCATGGAAATTAAAATTTCTTGAGAACAAATATCCATCAAATGATCTGGATTTGGCTGCAATAATGATTGCCTTTAAAATTTGGTGAAATTACCTCTTTTGGGAGAAGTGTGTAATATATACAGATCAAAAAATCCCCAAGTATATATTCACACAGAAGGAGTTGAATATGCGCCGACAAAGATGGTCAGAGCTGACCAAAGACTATAACTACTCAATTCATTAAAACCCTGGGAATGCAAACAAGGTCGCAGATGCTCTAAGTAGAAAGGACCCAACAATTCTATCATTGATGATAATTTAAAAGGATGTAATATTCATAGATTTGATGATGATGGGCATGAGAACCCCAATGAAGGGAACATCATCAATTCTTTCACAAATGATTTCTCAACGGTCTCTTTTAGAAAGGTTAAAGGATTATCAAAAGAATGATGTGGTAATTTTGAAGAATGTAGAAACTATTACAAAAGGGAAATCATAAAATTTCAATATTAATGAAGAATGAATTGTGATATTTGGGTCTAGACTATGTGTTCCATCAAGTGTGGAGTTAATGAAAGAACATTTGGATGATGCACATAGTTCAAATTTATTCATCCACCCAGGAAACAGAATGATGTATCGAGATCTTTAAGAGCATTATTGGTGGGATATCATGAAGAAATAGATCATTTAGTATACATCATTGTTCCTAGTATGTCATCAAGTGAATGAAGAGAGGCATAAGTCTAAGGGGATGATGAAACCATTACCTATACCAACATAGAAATGGGAGAACATAACCATGTAGTTTGTCATTGGACTTCTGAAGGAATCCAAAGGAAACAATATTGTCTTGGTTTTTGTGGATCATCTTACAAAGATGACACACTTCATTTCAATTTCAGAGGATTTCTTATTGGTCAAATATCACAGATATACATTAGAGAAGTGGTAATTATGTATGGAGAACCACTATCAATTGTATCTGATCGAGAACCAAGATTCACCTATTGGTTATGGAAGAGTCTCGAACATGCTTTGAATACTGAGATGAACTTTAGTATGACTTATAATCCTCTTACTAATTTCCAATCTGAGAAGACTAACCAAGCACGTGAGGACATGTTGAGAGCATTCTCAATGTACTTAAAAGGAGGATGTGATCAACATCTTCCTCTGGTTGAGTTCTCTTACAATAACAGTTTCCACCCAAGAATTCAAATGGATCCTTAAAAAGACCTTCATGGGAAGAGATGCAGAACACCGACATGTTGAGAGGATGCTGGGGAGAGAAAACTCCTAGGTCCAAAAATGGTCAATGAAATGATAGAGAAAGTTAAGACCATCCAGCGTCACATTAATGCTGCTCAGAGTCGAAAAAAGAGCTATGTTGATAATCGTTGATGAGACCTAGAGTTTGATGTTGGAGACATGTTATTCCTCTACATATCACAATGGAAGAGAGTTAAGAGATTTTGGATGAAGGTAATGGTAATTACAAGGTACATCTTCCCTTCTGAGATCCATGATTGCATTGGAGAAGTGGCCTATCAACTAGCACTCTCACCAAACCTATCTCAAGTTCATGATGTATTCCATTAATCACACTTGAGGAATTAAATACATGATCCATAACATATAGTCAATATAGAGGTTCTACCATTGAAGAATGAACTCTCCAATGAAGAGAAATTAGTTAAGATCTTAGATCATTGGGAAACATTTCTACAAAATAAGACAATGCCCCTAGTCAAGGTGTTGTGGAAAAACCACAAGCGTGATGAGGCAATGTGGGAATTGGTGGAAGTTATGATGTAGAGTTACACTCATCTATTTTAGTGTGGGAAATTAAATTTCAAGTGTGCTATTTCATAAGGGGTGAAGAGTGTAACAGCCCAACAATTTACTAAAGAAAATTCCACTTGATCTGAATAAATGCCTTATTATGTTAAATGGATATATAATACATATCCACTTCCATGGTTTTATGTTTCTGGATTTCAAAATACCATTATGAATTGTTACTGTCTCTAATATAGCTATTGAACAGTGATAACATGAATAGTATAAATATAGAGATTTAAAAAATCCAATTTAATTAGATAATGGAAGTGAGGACCTCATCTAGTAGAATATATCTACAATAATCCCATTTTTCAGAGTTTGGAAGGTATGTAGCATCACTGGGCTTTGATATTTACCAAGACTAAGCCGAGTTTCAACACTTTAAGCATGAACAGAACTGCCTACAGGAGAAGTGGAAGTTAATACAGATTACCAACCGAGTGATGTTATCTGTGCCACCCTAAGAGTCTGTCATCATCGCACACCATACCCTTAGGTCTTATGCATGTATTATAAGTGTTTATGTTATAGGACCCTAGCACTATGATTATATGCATTATTTTTTTGATAAATATTACACATTAATTTTGTTATTGTTACTTTATAAATGGTTTTAAATCAAAAATAGTATTTTCAGTTTATATTCAATTAAGAAATATATTTGGATGAATTAATAGATTTTTTATTAAATAATATTTAAATAAGAAATTATTAATAAATTAATACTTACTAAATATATATGATCATATAATTTTTTCTGAATAAAATTGAAATTATTGATAAGGTTTGAAAACTGTTTTGACAAAACCCATGAATTTTCAATAAATGCCAGTTTTTATATTAAAATTAAAATTTATATATTTAGAAAATTATGTTGATAAAAGGAATAAAACATTTGTATTTGGGACATTGAAATTATCTAATGGTTAATTTTTCATATTTTTCTAAGATAGTCGAATTTTTGGGAAAAAATTATATAACATTTAAATATATAATGTGTTTTATGAAATCATAATGACCCAATAGTTATTCGATAAAATACTATAAGAACTTTTTTCAGACAATATAAGTTTTATCTTTAAAATAATGTTATTTTATACTTTTTTGATTAATTTTGTGGTTCTGTAGTGGACCCTTCAAGACTTATAAAATAATTTATCTTTTTTACATGATTTCCTTGAGAGTGTGACTCACCTCCACATAATAAAGCCTAAAATTTTAATACCATTGTCCATTGGACATTTAAAATAATGTTTTCCACTTCACTTTTTCCAAAACCATGGTCAAAAACCATGGGATGGTTTGTGGATTTGATTAGTTTAAGGTGTAGTGTCCAAATCCTAGATAATACAGAATTCCCTCTTATTTCCTATATAAATGAACTCAATATCCCATTCCACTTCACTAAAACCATTTTGATCTTGACCAACCTCTACCCTACTCTCTCTAGTTTCCTCCCATAGCACCCCAATATCCCAATAATCCTCTCTCAAGGCTCTCCCAGTCCTTTGTGATCACACTTCCAAATATGGGATTTCATTCATTCTCATTTTTTCCCAAATATATTTATGTTGTTATACCATTTTTTCAATTAAAAATGTTGGGGTATGATTTATAACGTCCCCCATACTTCCCCCCTTATGTTTGAATTATTAGAGACCTCTTTATCTCTAATTAATTCCTTCCATGTACACCCATTACCATGCCGAAATTCTGTAATGAATTTCTCTCTTCTCATTTACATTCAAGAAATTATTTTATATTATGCATCTAAATTCCATTACATATGTAGTAAGTTTCTGTTTAATGACCCCAATACTGTATATTTTTTTAATAAACGATGAGATACTCATTTCCCTTTCATCAACGATTTTTAAAATGTCTATTTGACGTTTTTTTTCTGCCAAAGTTAAACCCAAATTTCCCATTCCAAAATCATCATGTAATTGAATACCATGGACATTTTTCTATCAAGGTTATTCACCTTTATGAACATGTACTTGTTGAATGAGAAATTACATTAATTTATTACACATATCTTATTTTTGGAATAAATTATTATTTTTAAGGAATCCGTATTGTATGATCCATGTGGCACACTTATGCATGAAATGAAATGTTTATAAAGGATGTGCCCTGATAGAGCTCCAATGGAATGGGTAAAGAATAGTATCATGATACACCATGTGAAATGAGTCTTTAATCAAGGTAATTAATGTGAAATGAGGGTTTACTTATGGTAATTCAAGTGCAATGATGGTTTACTCATGCTCCTAGTGCAATGAGCATTGGCTCATTCTAATATCATGTTAAATATTGTTGCACATTTCTATGTTAAGATAATCATGAAATATCATGACTTTATGTTCATTTTTCTATTGTGATCTATTGATATTCATATTTCCTAAAATTTTATTCATTTTTCATGTTATTCATTTTTTACTCCCTTATGGGGATTTATAGCTCACCCTTTTCTTATTCATATCCTTAGGTTATCCCATACAATGCTAAGTACGAAGGAATGTTGTGGTCATGTAAAAGAAGTTTTCAATAAAGATGTTCTATTTATGTTCTTATTTGTTATGTAATATTCCTAATTACCAAAGACACTAGACCACTCGATCCTCAGAGTTGTCTTAAGTGAAAATTTATGTAATAAATCATGTTTATTTGTGTAATAAAGAGAAGGGTTGTTGTGTTGTTCTCTATTATTTTTCCTTATTTATTTACATTTTTCATGAGAGGCTATGGGTAGGATCAGACTGAGTATATTATTATAGTCACCCTATGTATATATATACTATTTTTAGGTCAGGTGGAGCAGGTTGGAGATTAGGTTGGTTGCTACTTACTTGTAGGTTTTGGAGGAGCTGTTTAGGCTTCATGATCATCACCTTCTTTGCCGTTATTTTTTGGTACTTGCAGTATTCCATTAAGTTCTATTGGTAATTTCATGACATTTCATACATGATCTAGGGTTTTTTTATATTGCATCATGAATATTAGTTTTTTGTGTTGATATAATATCTCTCTTTCTAATGTGCTTCTTTTATAGGGTAATGCCTCTGATCCACATGTTTATGATACAATCTGTTCTAGTCATCAACATGAGATCTACTAGAGATGGGGAAAAAGTGTCACAATATATCTTCTCATATTTCAAGGCCATTAGGGGTACACCTTGTGGGGAGGGGGTCGTGAAATACAAGGAATACTATCATCAATCATAATTCATAGGAATCTAAATTTTGTTAGGCATTTATTGGATTGAGCTATTTTAACTCAACATAAAAATATAAAGATGAGTTCAGATTAGAATCCTCAAACCGATGTCCAAATAGAAGTTGTTGACAATTATTTGGAAACATATTAACATTGTTTAGTGGGGTACAACAAAAATGGCTGAACTATTGGATCCCATGGTAAAAACAAAGTGATAATACATTTTGGAAGCCTTCAATCCAATACATCCCATTTTTGAAGTTTTATAGTTTTAAACCTCCACAATATTTCCACTTTCCTACCCACTGAATTGCAGTTAAAAATAGTTTTCATAGAATTGGGGGTTTAGGGGGATTCTTTGGAATACATAAAAATAATCCCTTCCACTCCAAATAGTATATAAAACACAATGCTGACAAACTCAGGTGTGTAGTTTATTTTTAGGATACTTCAGTGTGTTTTTGAATCTTCGGTCCTATATAAATCAAACACTCGCTCAACAGAATAATAAAATGATACCCCCCATATTTTATAGGCATTTGTGGATCCTCAAATGCATTAGTTCAGTCACCTACCATATCAACATTATGATAACTGATCACCTTCACCCATTGATTCACATATCATAGTTTAATATCACTATTGGAACCAAGAGCATTCACATCCAACCCAATCATTTTATTCAATAGGAGACACTCAAGATACACTTGAACTGAACGAGATCATTTCATGGAATATCTAGTAGAAGATTGATGTGGAACTCCTCCAATATGTAGTTAAATGGGGAAACCAACATGCCAAGGAAGAAAATAATGGGGATTTATCCTCCAAAACCAATGAGTTAAATGGTGCACCCATTCTCTAATAAAATTTTATCAAGTAAAATGGTGGAACCAATGAGTGTTCCTACATGAGAAAAACAAGGGGATTGGGTTGTGTAATCTTGAAAGGGGATGAATTATATTCTAGGTATTGTTATCCAGGGAACATGATTAGGGGAAGGGAATTAAATTATATTGTATGGAGACCACATGTAAGGGTGTTGGGATTTTGTTATCTGTGGTATGAGGTAATGTGGGTGGTATCACTTCTATTTTGTGGATTCTTAACCATCAATCTTGGGTAGGGTATTTATTGAAACAAAGGTGTATTTAATCTTTGTTTATTCTATTATTATACATTCAACGATATTTATCAACCCATTTTGATTGAATATATATCATATTTTTACAATTCTTCTTTGGATGGAGTTGGGTTCCTAACAACATTCTTTATTTTTTTCATTATAGTAGGCATATATATTTTTATTCCATGATATTATTTTAACCACAGTATGCTTGATTATTAATTAGCATAATTAAACATGTATGTAGATATTTTAATGTGTTTTCATTTATAAATCCTTGTTTATTCAAAGGAGAATGCATAATGTAACATATGGTAATTAAAATTGACATAAGAAAGATATTACATTTTTTATTTCAAGAATAAAAAAAATCATTATTAGCAAATATATTTGAATATATTATTTTTACCTATAAAAATACATTGTATAATGAATACAATCACCCTATTCCATTGTAATATGAATTTTCATTTCATTAACTTTAATCAGTTTCACACATCAACTGTATGGAATTAAATTTATTTACTAGATTGAAAAAAAAAATATTCAATTACATTTTATAATGTTTGGAATTAATCTCCTGGGCCTATCAACGAGTCATGAATATTATTATTATTTTCAATTATTGATTGATTTGAATATGAAAACATGTATTTTTTTTGTAAAATCCAAACATAAAAAAAAGATAACATTACTCTAGGAATTCATTTACTATATCAATTTCAATTGTCTGTATTGTGTTTGGAATCATATAAATGGAGTAACATGTTTCATTCTATTAATGAAGTTTCATTTACTATATTTAAAATTACATATTTCACTATATAAATGAATCAACACTTTATTTTACTAATATAGTAACATATTTTAATGTATAAATGTAGTTATATTTTACATCAATCAATTACAATTGACTGCATGAATTCATTTACAAATACAATGTTTCCAATTACATATTTGACTTTATGAATTTATTTACATATTGTATCCATTTATAAATTTAAATTAGTTTCATTTAATATGTTTCCAATTACAAATATAATTGGTTTCAAAACATATTTAACATCCCAACAACTTTGAGTTTAGAATATGTAACAAATTTGTTCCTCTTTTCACTCATTTAGGTTGAAAATTATTAATTTCTCATCACATCCTTAAATGTTCAAAAATTATAGTGTTGAACATATTCTTCTATCAAATAACTTCTCTTTATGTTATTTAATTGAAATATTCAGTTACAGTTCATATTAATTAAAATAGAAATTCACAAATTGGTTGATAAAAATTTTATTTCCAGAAACATTTACAACCTGATTTTTAGGAAGAATGTTTTCAAGAAACAAATTAATGTGAAAAGGATTCAATCCATGAAAACAGTGGACTAAAAGATCATAATGAAAATAAATACCAAAAAATTTAATAAACATCTTTTGATATCTTTAAATTCAATTCTTGACTTACTAAAAACATCAATACATTTAAAAAATAAAATGTTAATATTTTTTGTATTTCTTGTACATTCTATAAATATTTTCTATTTCTATATTTTTTTCTTTATTTATCATAAAAAAATTATTTTAATGTAATTCAGAAGTGAATATATCACATGAAAATGTATGGGGGAAATAGTTTTTATTGTAAAAAATGATTAAAAAATGACATTATATTATAATTAAATATGGAAGATAAGTACACATGCTACAAACATGGAAAGCATACATGGAAGTGTACATAATTGTTTTTAAATAAAAAAATATCACTCATTGTGCACCCCCAAAATTTGCCTTTATTTCATAGAGATTTTACTTTGAAATTTCCATTCTATACCACATTTTTCCAAATGTTAAGGCCCATTAAATGAAATTCAAATTAATATTACAAGGATTCATTGTATTTATACATGCTTAGTATACTCATGTTAATATAAACATTTTATATTTTTTTTCTTACAACCTAACTATTTATATTTTCATACAATATTGATTTCAAATTTCTTACATGCTCAAGGTTTGAATCTGGTGAATTACTTTTTCAAATAACACTTGGTCACTAGTTTACAAGTCATCATAGGACACATGGTCCCAATTAATATTTCTTTTTAAGGAAAGTACTTAATGGAAATATAAATGGACCATTTAAATACATAATACACATAATAAGAGTTGTTATGTGTATAATGAATGTGTGAGTACTATTAAATTGATACACTCTCTTGAAAAAGAAATCTCATGGAAAATTTTTTGTTCCATGTTTTTAATTTTTCAAGAGAAACAAAATTTATCTAACTATTATAAAATATAAGGATTGTGCTTATTGAAATGACATGATTTTTATTTAGCATGAATACCACAATTTAGGGTAACAGTTCTAGAGAATTATAGTTGGATGAAAGGGAATATTGCTACATCTAGTTATATTCATCATGAAAAAATCCCATGATATATAGTAGTTCAATGATAAATGTTGAAAATAACAAAATTATCAAATGAAACCAGCCCTGATAGAACAAAATCTGATATCCAAAATTCTACCAGCCCAGTGGTGATTTTGATAAATCAAGGATAACAGCTAACATTGAGTAGTAAATTCCAAAAAAAGTTGTCCAAATAATAAAAAACTATATCATTTAGAATGATATGATGAAAAGAATAATTGAAAAAAAAATAGTAAGGACACTACTAAATGAATTGGAGAATTCACATACAAAATAATCACAACTACAAAAATCATATACTTAGCCTCTCTACCAGCATTGAAGGTATTGTGACATAGTATATCAGTAGTAACCATACACTTTCCCTTTTCACTATCAATCTTTCTGGAGATATTGACAAGAAATATTTCTATACTAATGGCCTAATAGAATTCGTAAGTGTGAGTAAAAAAAATTGCACATTTTCCCATTTCCTTAGTGATGTATAGTGCTGCAAGATTCATCATAATTGTTTATGACAACATTATTCAGTTGTGCATAATTTTAAATGGAAATGTTATAAGAATTAAAATCAAAGGAATAAATATCCAACCCATGAATATTGTTGAATCTGATCATGATGATTTTTTATTTAACAAAAAAACCCCTTTTAATTAGGCCAACACCGAAAAAATATTTTTCATCCAGTTTGGATGATTCCCAGATGTTCCATTTGTTTGTATCAACATCATAAACCAAACACCCCCTATTTATAAATATTAATGAAATTATGGAATGCATTGAAACTGATCATGAAACAAACAATTTCACAGTAATAACATGGGGTTTAGGCATAGATTATAATTTATAATTTAATTGGTCATACACATAAAAATTTGTGGAAGGAGTGATACAATGAAAATTATTAGATCTAAAACAAAGTCAATTGTTCTTCAAAATCCATTTTAGTGATTCGTTCATTTTTTTCCCTTAATATGAATAAGAAAATCATACATTGTGAATGAAGATGAATTAGTACATTGTATCTTATACACCAAGGGGAAATATAAAATAGTGTTAATTGATTCCACTCATTCTCCCATAAATAGATATACCATGAAATTAAGAAAAATTCATTCATTCCATCAGGAGGCTATTCTCCTCCAAATCAATAACATTCTCAAGAGGGGGGATATTTTTAATGTGCACCAAAAATTTTAAGTTGATACTTCAAGGAAATAGACGTTCAATTTCATATACATAGATATATCTAGGACTTATTTTGATAGACTAAAGAAGAAAAAGTGTTGGGCATGAGAGAAAAAATATTTTTGATAATTATTATAGAGAAAAATAGATTAGCAAAAAGAATTTAGAAAAGTTGTGTTCTTTAATGTTTTCTATACATTAGGGTGGTCAGATCATACACTTCCCTGAATTTTACATTCCTTTTTTGTTGGTTCATCATTTTTTCAATGAATCATAATTTAATTTGTCAAGGAATAATGATTTGGTTCCCCCTTTCTCATATATCATCCATGTATTTAATCAATTCATTCACTAAAGATAGAATGACATAAAATGTATTTTTCTTACCATGTGATTGTCTATTAATCTGTATAATTATTTCTAATCGTATTCCATATGAGATAGTTTTATGAATATGATGTGATTTTATTTGAATGGTATGGGTTATATATGATTTATTTTTTAAAAAAAATTCTTGTATTTAGTTATAATGTAATGTATGTTTTCATAGTTTCTGGAAACATTATGTTTTAAAACATTTATTCATGCACTGTAGATTATTGTAAATAATTTTATGTTGATGTTACTTTTGTTTTATTATTAGGTTATAAATAATTAATGTTCTCAAGATTTCAAGTAATGTTCCATTATTTAAGTTTTTTATGGCCTCAATAAATCATTCTTACAAATTTTTAATCCATATTATTAAAATATATTCAGTTAAGGTGTTAATTAATTTTTAAATTGGTTTGAATGACATTATTATTATTTTTTCACACAATATGATTGAAACACATTTTATAATCCAATTACTCATTTTAGATTGGTATTATATATATTAATTAATCATTTTTATAATATATTTCAACATTATAGTTTTATATATATGGTATTATGTTACATCTTGGTATAGAGTAATGAAATTTAGCATATGAATGATTAGTATAAATTTTGAATTATTTCTAAATGGCCTTTTCCCTTATCAAATTTAATTTTTCATGATAAAATATGTTTTTATGATAATTATATATTCATGTAAGTTAAATTTGGTACTTATGAAAAAAAAATTATGCTGACTTAAAATTGATTTGACTTCAGTATTATTTCAATGTTTTCAATGTGATTAAAATAAATTTATCAAGTCACCTTTCCAAAAATATATTTTTGATTTGAATTTAATATTATTTCAATTATTTTACAACATGATATATAACAGTGTTATAGTTTTTTTTAACATAATAGATATATGATGGATGTACGGTAGTAATTATATCTCAAATAGTTTTTCAAAAAAAAGTTTTATTTTTTTAGATTTTTCATTAAATAAAGATTCATATAGAGGTATTATACATTACCCACGTTATAAATATATTGCAAGAGCATGGTTATGTCATGAAGAAGATAAATAACTTTTAAAATATTTGGTTTTAAACAAACTATTATTATTGAAATCACAATGGACATAAAATATTGTTTCAAAATACTTACAAGTTAAATGTGGTCATTGGATTATAAAATGTATTATACGAATGGTTTAAATTTATTAATCATTATGTGATAGAAAGAATTAAAATTTAAAAATATTATGACACAAGTACACATGACGCAATTAATTTAAATGATGATGTCGATAGGGTGAACCAATGGAATGACGCTTCCTTGACTCTAGTATATCTGCAATGTGGTAAAATAAAAAAGATGATATTTTTAATACAACTATATCATTGGAAAACGTTTTATGGGATTTATACTACCACCATTAATTATATTTATAGATTTTTATGTAATTTATACATGTTGATGCCGATATTTCCATGAACCTCTATATCGTATAAATGTTAATTGACCAACTTGGATTTTCTATAAATAAAATTCATGTTTTCCCACATGATTTCCACATATTATGGGAATAAACTGTTGGAAATATGATTGTATAAAATGTCACATATCAATGGAAGCTAAATGCTAGTACAAAACCATATCGTGTTCTATAGAAGTTAATGTGACTCTTTCCTTGGAATACTAAGCACAGAAATATTTTCATATCTGAAGAAATATCATCAAATATATGAATACATGATACTGAAATAAATAAAGAAAATGATGAGTTTTTTCTTCCATCCAATTATGTAACATGGATGGTATTTGATTCTAATTTTAATTTTTTTTAATTTAAGGAAGATAATGTGACTTTTGGTCTATAATTCAATGGTTTTAATCCATTTGGTCAGAAGCATACATCACATAACACATGGATAGGTTTCATTCACATTTATAACTTTCCCCCAGGGTTGAGTGTGATAGAAGAATTTACATTTTCATTATACTGTTATCTATACATTTTATCTTAAAATGATATATATATTTACTTGAAACCATTTATAAAGGAGTTGATGAATCTTTCGAATTTCGATGTATACAAATGGAATGGAACATTGAAAGAAATATTTCATATTCGTGTTCTGCATATGTGGATGGTAAATAATATTCTTGCGTAATGTAATGATGTCTGTCTATAGAATGAAAAAAATACATTATTTTCATATTTTTATGAAGAATACATGATCTATAATATTAAAATATCATCAATTTTTTAGTTTCATTGGAAATCTATGATTCAAAAAAATTGATAATCCATATAGGAATAATTGTTGAATGTTTGACAATAAAATTATTGCAAAAAATCAACCTTAGTGTATGTCTAGAACTAATGACCTTAATGGATATAAAGAAGTCTGTTTTTAATTTATTAATGGTCTTATAAAAAATATAAAGAGGAAAAAATCATTAAATCCAATTACAATAGGAAGAAGAAAAATATCTTCCCTGAGTTTCATTATTATGAAACAAATTTATTATGACATTTTTTAGGTGGAATGCACATTGAAAAAAAATATTTGAATGATTATTTAGATTTTTCAAAATTTCAAGGTAAATATAAAAGAACATTTATGATCATGACATGTCCTATTAGATAAGGGTATCAAACAACAAATGTATCATGAGTGTATTGGTGAAAATAAATAGAATGGTTTTTGTGCTTCTAATGTGATGACACATTCATAAAAAAGTTAATTTTTGTATGTACTAGAAACATTAAACGTTTGTGATGGATATTCAAGAAACATATCAAAATTGGTAAAAAAATATATTTGAAGTTGAAATATCAGAAAAATACTATTTATTACATCCTTCATCATGAGTTGATTCCAATAAAAATATGTCATCTACTATCCAAGAATGTAAGGGTGGAATTGATGTGGTTTTCCATTTTTGTAGATATCATTATGATGGAATGTTATCCAAGTATGTCTTTGAATAATTGATGTTTTTGGAATAAAAAATATTATATGAGATATAGAATATAATTCCTTCATTATTTTTCATATGCATGTTACATCTAACAATCCATCTTCTAAATGAAATACTTCTTGTATGACCTCATGCCTTTCAAGGTATGTATCCAATTGAATGATATTTATACACATTAATTTATTATTTTTGTAAGATTAATCATCAAGAAGGATCCATTGTGAAAGGTTATGTGGCTTAAGAATGTATGATTTTTTTATCAATGTATTTATTTCATGTGACAATGAGACGTAACCAGACAATTAGAAATAAATATGACTTGTATTAGGAAAATAAAACCAATTTTATATTATGTAATAAAATTGTTTGAATTCCTGGATCATATTAAATGTGAATATTGAGACCTGAATTGTGAAGGATGACACATCACACAGTCTTGTTTAAATGTGACTTGTTCGACTACTATATCAAGTAAGAAAATTGAAGATTTATATGTTATATCATGAAACATAATTGTACACATCTATTAATATATTTATATACATTCATGTAGATAAAATAAAAAAAATTCTAAATAGAAATCATAATTTATTATCTTTGATAATGAGAGTTACATTTCATTGAAAAAATTTTAATGGTGGTTAAAATCTATTGTAGAAGTATTACTGCAAGAAAATAGTTAGTTTAAATATTTATTTATTTTCATGGAAATGATTTAAGTTTTTAACATTATCTATCATGAATTTAGAGCATGGTCCATTGGTCCTATTTGCATGATCCATGAATATAAATTAGTGGTGATAAATGGGTAAAAAAAAATTATTATTGATCAAGCAGTCAAAATGAGAACACAACATGATGGTGTTATGGAAAATGTAATGATAGATTGTTATTCCATTCACAACTACAAAACTACCCTATACCCAGAGTTTTAAACCATGGATATAGATCCTATAATCATGGGAATAGGATATAACCACAGTTTTAGGAACTGTGTCATTGGGAGTTGTCAGTATAGATCTATTCCCAATGTTTTTATTGAAACTGTGCGTATAGCCTTAGAGGAGCTTGTAAACCCATTATTTAATTAAAATTGTGTGTATATATCTATAAACATGTTTCTAAAATATATGGGTATAACTTTTCCTTGAACAAATCATATACCAAAGGATATCCAAAACGTGGGTAAAGTTATCTACCACCATTTAGAAATGGCAGTAGCTCTTCTATCCCCTGAACCTATAAATAAAATAGTAAAATTGTGCACATTAAATGAAATAAAAATATTATATATTTATAATACAACCATATTCTTGTAATATTTCTCAAACAATTCACAATAATGATAACATATATATATATATATCCATACAACCAATCAATTCAATTCTAAAAACAACATCCACATGTTTGTTTACTGGTAATTCAAAAATGGAGGGGATCATTATCTCCCCCATCACCAATATTCTAATCCTCATCACCATAAGAAACATAATTTTCACCAACAATAACATTTGGAGTATTAACATCATCACTATCACCATCATCATCATTGCCACCATTATTAGATCGACAACAAGTAGGACCCTCATTGAAATCCCTCAAGGAATCATTTAAAGAGTGTATTAATTCCATATATAAATAAAAAGTAGCAGAATCCTCTTATAAAAGTTATTAAATTATTACTGAAATAGATTTTACGATATGATCGATGATCAATTTACTTCATTCACAATCCTATAAAGATATTTCCTCCATAGCTTCTTCTCCATTATCACATTGCAGCTCAGTGGTTTGAGAGGTTTGAGATGATCTTAATGAGGAATAATACCTAGTAGGGATGTTGTCCATCCAAGGTTGACATCAGGTTCAGACCTGCTACTCCTCACCTAATACCTATCTCAAATGATCTGTTGGATTGATGTTTTTATCTGCTTTATCATCAAGAACCTCAAGGGTAGAATGTTGAAAACATAAAAAAGTTCTTTAATTATGAATTTCATATAGATATTTGAAATATAAATAAAAAACAATAATCTTTTCTTCTATTTGTTCATTTATTGCACTTCCATTCGATTTCAACCAACTCGAGACAACTATTTTTTTCTCGAGGGACAAGACCTTAGATTCTCAATACAGATTGCTAAAAATGAAATTTATTTGTATACACATATTAAAAATATAAAAATTTATAATATTGAATAATAATAATGGGGAAAACATTTTAAATGAATGAAAAATTAATTAATTGAATCTTGTGATATAGATCGATGAAAAATTCATAAATAAAAGATAATCGTAAACATTTTATAATTTTTTTCTACTTGTTATGAACATTAAGTAGTCATTTATTATTAATTATTTATATTCATTTCATAATATATCTTTAAATTATTCACTATATAGAATTTCAATTATATGTATGAGAGATTTATTAAAGATAAATATTTTATATTTCAATTTATTATACAAACATTTTAGAAAATATAAATTTGATAGAGTTAATAATATTTAATCAATGATTAAATCAATCATCTTAAATAATCAAACTACATCCCCTAATTTGAATAAATCAAGTTATGTATTTTTGAACAATTCATAATTTTTTTTAAAAAATACTTTATTTATAAGATATAATGAATTCAAATAAGCTTATTACAAAATAGTAATTAGCTCCATTGATTGATTTTCCATTATGATGTTATGGAAATTTTCCTTTAGATTTATAGGATAATTGGACATTAGGTTGTTATGCCAATTTTCCATTAGTCACTTGGGACAAGTTTCTATTATGCCATTAGGAGAATTAGACATAATGTCATTGGGACAATTGGTCGTTGGGGTGTTAGGTCGATTTTTCATTAGGCCATTAGGACTATTAGACATTATTATTTTATGCCAATTGGACATTAGGACTTTAGGATAATTCTCTATTCTTTTATGCCTTTAGGAAAAATGGATGTAATTCCATTAGACCATTAGTCTGTTAGGCAAATTGTCTGATAGAAAATTAGGAGAATGGTTCAATTGGCAGTTAGGACATTATTCCAATTTGACAATTGGACATTTGGCCTTTTTTCCAATTGTCCAAGTGGTTATTAATCCATTATTCAAATTTTCCATTAGGCGATTAGTCTAATTTTCCATTAGGTTGTTATGCGAATTGGCCATTATGCTATCATGAAAATTGGACCTTTGGCAGTTATTTTAATTTTCTAATAGGTTGTTAGTCCCTTCGGTCATTAGGCCAATTTTTCATTAGATTATTATACCAACATAACATTAGGGTATTAGGTTGTTAGTCCATTAGGCCATTATGTCATTAGGTCGTTAGGCCATTAAGCTGTTAGTCTGTTAGGTCATTAGGAAAATTGGTCATTAGACAATTATACCATTAAGGAAATTAGTGGTTAGGCCATTAAGACAATTGAAACATTTTCCATTAGTCTGTTAAGAAAATTATCCATTACGTAGTTAGGAAAATTGGAGGTTAGTTCATTACAATGTTAGGATATTTGGCCACTAAAACAATTGTCCAATTGGTCATTAGTCTATTAGAAAATTTTTTCATTATACAGATATTCCAATTACAAATTAGGCCAATAAGAAGCTTTTACATTAGATCAATATGTCAATTTGTGATTAGGCCATTGGGCCAATTGCTGGTTAGGTCATCTGGCCAATTCAGCAATGGGAATTTAGGCCATTTATCCAATTGGATCTTAGGCCTTTAGGATTATTATACATTTAGTTATTATGCCAATTATTAGTAAGTCCAATTGGAAGTTAGGCCATTAGGTCTTTAGGTAAATTGGTCACTAGTCCATTAGGCCATTTGTACATTAGACCATTTGACCAATTGTCCATTAGGACATTGAGTCAATTGTCCAATAGGCAGATAGTCCATTAGGAAAATTGATTGATAAGAAATTATTCTAATTTTCCAATTATCTATTAGTACATTAGGCTAGTTACAAAAGGGTCTATTAATCCATTAGACCAGTTGGGCAAGATTTCATTAGGAAATAACTCCATTAGGCTAGTTTTCCAAGTAGTTGTAATTCCACATCTCTAAGTGGAAATTAGTCCATTAGGATAATTCAACATTGGGCCATTAGGACATTATCAAATTAGAAATAATGAATTAGTACAATTGTAGGTGAGTACATTTGGCCAATTGGCTATTAGTCCATTAGCTTGATAGGCCAATTGGCTTTTACGACATTAGGGAAAATATTCATTATGCTATTATCCCATTAGGCCATTATTATATTTAGATAATTGGTCCTATATCCATTATGATAATTTACCATTAGGCCGTTAGGCTAATTGGCCAATTGGAAATTATTCGGTTATGCTAATTGGCCATTAGGCTGTTAGGCCAATTGGCTATTAGGCCATTAGGCCATTAGCCCTTTATGACAATTTTCTATTTTGTAATTCGGAATTTATTCCCCTTTTCCATAAATCCATAATTCATATAGCCCAATTTTTCATTAGGAAATTACGCCACTAGGCCCAAAGTCCCTTAGGTCTTTAGTTCATTGAGCCATTAGTCCATAAGGCCAATCGACCATTAGGGCATTTGAATGGGATATTTTCATCCTTATATTAATTGTATTAATATAAATAGTACATTTTTTTCATTATGTAATGATAAATAAGTAATGATATGAATTTTGAAATTATTTATATTCATATTAATGTACCCAGTTCTTCTCATGCTCGAGCATTATAGTTTTTCCTAACGTGCATTGATATGTCCTTGAATCTTCATTCATTTTATTTTTTTCATAATGCATCTGAACACCAAAATTCAATGTAAGTAATAAGAATTAAATTTTATGTGAAAACCATTAATTATTGGGATTTCTATAAACCCATAACTCTTCAAATATGAGATCAGTTTTTTTAAAGTGTCCTTTTTGTATAGTTAGGGAATATGGGTACACCCTCTCATTTAGAACCAACTCTACTCCACCAACTAACATATAAATCATGTTTATATGATTCTATAACTCCCCACGATCAATAAAACATTCAACCTTTGAAGCTACAACATCGATAAAGTTGAACCAATTCCACAACATACATGTAAATTCATTAATATACAATAATAATTTAAAAATAAATTTAACAAACTTTCCTACCAGTTATCCTACCCATGTTTTTTTCCTTCTTGTCATTACTAGTGTGTATCCATTAGACTGTTTTAATAGGATTGAAATCATGGTACATGGATAATGTATTCATGAAACTTATATATTGTTCAGCATTTTCAACTATCATATGATTTTATTCATTGTTATCAATAATCAATTGTTTGTCAATTCCAAGTGTTGTTCACATTGGTCCACACAGTTGGCATACTATATGATCCTACTAGATATGATAGAAGAGGAAAAAAGAAGAATTATGGGATAGTACTATAGGGAAAAAATGATGTGATATAATTTGACACACTTATAACAAAAAAAAATGATGTAGGATATTCAATAGTCTCTGATAGGTCTGTGGGGGGTCATGGATCATTAGCCTCTGTAGGATGTGTAAGTTCCAATGAATTTTCGAGGTGATATGTATTCACTAGATATGAAGATAAAGGGAAAAATCACTATATCCATGATGGATAGTATGATATAGAGTCAGTTTGACATGTTAGGATAAGGGTTTTATGGTTTGGGATACATAAAAGTACATGGATATCACAAAAGTTGAATCATAAGTGGAGGCAGTGTGAACATGAAATGGGAAGAAGAGGCTAAATGAGATGACAATGGAGGCATGGTTGGAACATCCTTGGAAGCTCAAGTAGAGGATGGAAATGTGTGTAATATGGGGTTTCCATGAGTTGTTTTTGTTGGGAACATAGACTACATGTGCTTTATCTATAAATTAGAGCATCCTCACTAGGACCTATGCCATTAGGATGAAGAGGAGTCAATTCATGTGAGACTTTATATCCCAAAAAAATTGTTAAATAATTTGGGCATGACACTATATGTAACGAAGATGTAAAATATATAATTATTATTCTCAATAAAGAAAAATAGGGGGAAACCCATGATTTCACAAATTTCGATCAAAATCAAAAAATCACTTCCATCGAACTTCAGTAGCATTTTTCTTAATATGAATAAGAATGAAATATTAATTTTTTAGAGATAGTTTTAAAAAATCTTGAAAATAACAAATAAGTCAAAGAAGTCATAATCAATGATGTAACATGTTTTAGTAATAATAATTTAAAACCAAGTCATACATTTTTTAAAAACCCATTTTAAACACATTTTTCATAAATAAAATAAATTTAATCTAATGCAACACCACCAAACAATAATAAACACACATATCATTGAAAATAGAAACTAAATAAAAGTAATTATAGTAATACTATCTTGAGAGACCAATTCTATGATAAACTAAATGAAATTTGAACATATATTATTGCTTATATAAATTACACACCCCACTTTATGTTCAATATCAATTCTCACAGTGGGGCAATTTGATTCATTGAATGAAATATTATGGATGACACCAACCATGGCATTGATTTTTTCAATTGTTTCCCCAATATAATTAAAAATATGTAATAATATTACATCATTAATGAGATCGTAATTCGTTCTCAGATGATCTTTCACAAAATACACTGATTTTCCCATTGTTGGAAAAATTTTGGGTTCATCAGTAGCACGGAATAGATTATTGTCAATAACTCTGATTCAAGAATCATCAATAAATATAACTTTTCTCATCATTTATTCAAACTATTTACATTTCATCAATGTTACATGATGTTCAGAGTAGTAATCAAATAAAAATAATTTTTCAACAACTCCATAAAAAGAAAAATTTTCATATCGAGACTGAAATTGAGATGCACTGGAATGAAAGTCATTTCAAGTAGTTAAGATAATTCCACCATGATTTTATATAATTTTCACTAATCTATTAGTTGTAAAAAATTTATACTCAATGATTATTAATGATTTTCATTCATAAACTAATCAATGGGACCAAAAGAGAACGCTCTTAATTCATGAGAAACATAGTCATCAGGTAAACTCAAAACTATAAATATATATTAATAATAAAACAAAATTAAAATCGTGATGTGAAATTAATGTAATGGACATACCTTTGATTTCAACCAAGCATGAATCTCTTGGCTATGCAAAGCCTCTCCCCGTTACAAATTCATAGATCGATGAACACTACCTATATTTTTTTATGTTCCCTATATAATATTATAATAAAATATTAATGTATATGTTAAATGATTGAAATTGAGATAAAATATAAATATTAAATTTGGAAACTTTATATAGTCATCGAACAAACCACAATTGAACAAGACTATGGAATGTGCATTTCCCACTCCTCAAGCCTCAATATACCCAATATATATGACCCTTGTATTCCTCTTGTTTCTGGAAGAGATGGAAACAAGGGAACACTTTCCCCATTCTACTCATCTTTATTTCTAATTGGATGGTTATTTATTTTTCTCACATCATACAAATTCAATGAAAAAAATACATACAATCTTATGCCAGATAACCTCTCACAATGGAACCATATTGAGGAATCTTGTTTTAGACAAAAAAAATATTTTTGAACATATTTCCTTTAGTAGGATACATCCATCAAAAGTAACGAGCCCCCAATGAAAGGATTTCATTGGATGATGGACTGTTAAATGTAGTATGCTTATGAAACATGTGGGAGGAAATTTTTTTCCTACTCACACTAAATTAATGGAACCTCATGCTACATTTTTATAAAGAAAAAAAATTCAATAACCATTTAGTATAAAGTTCCCTATAAAAATGTTAAATTTGAATCATTGATACCATTACATTATTGGATGAAAAATTCCTCATTTCTATTGGAATCAATTAATGAATAAGGATGTGATAATCATGTGTTTTTAGGGATATCAATTTGAAGTCCCTTTTGTTAACTCATTTTGATATGTTGCTGGATTAGAAATAATGAACTGTGATATTCTCCAATACATAAAAAATTAATTATTCTCTAAAGGTGTCATAACATAAGAGGTAGAAGAATATTTATATTTATTATCATTGATTCACACATGATGCAGTTCTGGTCAAATACTCTATTCCAATAAGTCCTATTACTCTCCAAATTCATCTTTTGACTTCTCCTTGATATTTATATGAATATAAAGAAACATCATATATATATTTTTCTCAATATACATGATGTCTGAACAATTACATAAAAAATTTGGAAGAGTAATATGGAAACTAAAAAAATATACTTTTCTTTTCCCAATTTTTTTGTGGCTTCAATGTCAAATTTTTTCCTCCATTTAGATTTTATCTAACCTTTCCCAAATGAAACAATAAAATCTGTAATTTCATAAATAACATCAGTTATTTACATACATTGAGGTGGTTGTCCAGTTTCTATTTTATTATCAGACCACAAATGATTCATCCTTTATTGATGATCCATTTAAAATAATCATTTTTGCCCCATGAAACTAAAACTGTGAAAATATTTAATCATTTTTTATCATGTATTAGCCATAAAAATAGTATATGATAGTTTTCCCTTCCTACTCAAACTAGACAACATTTTATAATTATAGAAATCATTTATATCCCATATAAGGGAAGGAAAAATATGGAATATTTTTTTAGGAGGAATTTAACGTACTAGGAACTATATCCCAAAATAGCTTGAACTCTCTTTTTAATGGTTTCAAGTTGATGTCTCTATTAGTGCTAAGATAAAAAGGTCCATATGTAACTATACTTCAGAATGTGAATGGTTTTTTCAAACACATCCATGGAGGAGGATTATAAAGCGGAATAAAAATTTGGCCACAAGTTTTGGGAAGTAAGCATCTAACCAACCTGATTAAACCCATCAGAGGATAACCCAATTTGACATTATGCAACTCAGCTGCGAAATCTAGATTTTATTCCTTTAATTCCGACAATACAAATACATATTTAGGATAAAAAAACTCATAAATAATATTAATTCTCTTAGGATCATTCCATCCCATATTGGATGAGATTTTTTGCAGACATGAATAGATTTTAAAGCTCAATTATCAATGGAAAGTGAAAAATTACATTCAATGGAGTAGAAGATTGTGTTCCGTCATCATTTTCCATCGATTGAGATGTATCGCATTATTTATAGTCATTATTGTCAGATATTTCCTCCAAAAATAAAATGCAATATTTTAGTCAACTATTAATTTTGTTAGTCTAAAATACTAGATTCTTAATTTACATCCATTCCATATAACGATTTGAGGGAGTATCGGCTCCATCAGGAAGAAATTCCTTTGATAATGTTATCAGAATATAAATCGAGGTTTTATAAATTACATTCATTGATTTTCCATGATATAACCTAATTAAAAGTTCCTACCTTTTTATTTTAGTAAATTTCTAATATATAGGTGTTATGGCATCATCAATTAAAATTTTCACTCTCAATATCATCATCATCATAATCAGACTCTTCATCATATTTATTGAAATCATTTCATTCTTGCACTAGACTAATACCTCTCTCATGATTATGTTCAAATGGAAACAGATAAAATATGAATTTCTCTATAACACTACATTCCTTCCAATCCAAAATAGTAGAGGATTGTCTCATCTCTCTATTGTGGAACAATATATAATAGTTGTTTTACATCTATATTTAGATTTATTATATCTAACTTCTCCCTATAATTACAATGGTCTTCCAACACAATTATAACATGAAAAAAATGTACCACTTCTCTATAAATCATTTCTAAATAAAAAATATAATTTTTTTCCAAATTAAATTGAAATTGGATTAAAATATTATTGGTCTGATACATTGAGCATATATCAATTCTATTATACTGAATGAAACATATGATCCAATCAATAATTTATTCCATTATTAAAATGACATCTGAATTCAAATAAAAATTAAAAGTATAATGTATAGGAAATTAAAGAACATTATATAGAAACCAAACTGAATATAATTCATGGTTTAGGTGTCCATTATGGGATACTCTACTATACATCCCATCAATGAATAAGGCATTTTCAAAAAACTATGGAATACACATAGAAGTTAATATAAAACTCTTTCACACATTTAGGTATCATTGAAAACCACCCCTTAACAATCCAACTACTAGTAATATAATGATAGTTTAAACCCCCTATACTATATGGTCAATATACATTCAAACTAGATATCAAATCAATAAAAATATCCATGAAAATGGAAAAAGAAGAGAAGGTAGAACATGGAAGTGCATTATAATCTTGGTAAGTGTTAAAACAAGTAGATGGAATGACCCCAATGACAAGTACTTCATCTTCATAGTAGACCATTGTAGAGACTTTATTTTTATTCTAATAAGTCATCAAAATATTTCTAAATATTATTCTTGAGCTGGGCACTGAGACGATGTGAAATTCATAGCCCTGATGTGCCCATAATTAATTTTTTAAATATATTAAATGTGTTTTATATTACGCACATACAGTTAATTAAAGAAAAAGGGATAACTCTTAAAAATTCGATTAGATCGGAAATCTGAGACCACAGTTGGGTCTGCAATGCAATGTTTCCCCTAGGAATGACATAAAATGAGTTGGCACGGGACGTTCGGACCCCTCACTCTTTGGAAGTGTGTTAAATGGATGATTTAAATTATTAATTTATTCATTTAATGGATGAAACCTAAATTACTCAAGAACAAGGACTTGGATGAAGAATCTAAGGACATAGTTGATTTCAGAACATGGGTTTTACACTATAAAAGGTATAACCTTTGTCGGTGTCGGGAGATTGGCTTATGTGTCATCGTGGTTGAGTAATTAAATAATTACTTACTTAATTATTTTATTTATATCTTGTCCTTATTGATGATTATAAATTCTATTTTTAGACGAATTTCCTCATAATTTAGTTTTTTAAATGATGACAAACCCTCAAATCCTCTCCTATCCCTCTTGTCGGTAAATGGTGAACAACGAAGATCGATGATGAACCCCTGGATCTAGGCAGATCAATGCACAGTGGATCCTTCTCCTTCATTGACGAACACTATCTATGCCAACAGTGGGAAATCCAATCCATGTTGGACCCATTATTGGTGTATTACGCTTTTGAATAAAAAATTGAGTATGTTTATAATTAGTTATTCAATCCGCTTCCCTTACACCTACCTATTTACAAAAAATATATTGTTTTTCAATTGTTTAATCTATGTTCTATCCACGATGCCCAATCCTAGTTCTCTAGCCAAGAAAGATTAGTTGGTGATGTTTACGACTTGGTTTTTTGTGCCCATTTCCCATATTTCTTCGTGTTCGTCTCTATGGAATCTTGAAGGATCCTAGTTTGATAGTTTTCGGGAAACCCAATCCCGTTCAGTTGCCTAGATTCTCAGTGAATTAAGAAATCATCAACAATTTGTTGATCTGAGAATAGATCTAGAAATCTCATGAGACAAGTGTTGGGCGCCTTCTTAGTTGGCGCACCGAGTAACGCCTCCCCAAATGGTGCCCACACGGTTTCTCTTTTAATGTGTTGTTTTAATGCGGGCCAAGACCGCGTGAATTAATTCACATGGTGACACTGTTTTGAGGCGGCGGCATTATTTGATGCTGAATCTTTTTCCTATATATAGAGGTAGAGGCAAGGCATTTCAACATCATGGGCAATAACAACACCGAGAGAAAATCCCATTTGGTGATCGCCTTTCTTCAAAGATCATATTTACTGCTCTCCATCTTATGATCCACACATTTATTCATGATTATTACTTTTTAGATCCCTTCCATTTTTGGGGAGTCTCTAATGTGTACCTATTGATTTTAGTGGATCCCTCTTTTTCAACTATGTCTTGTGGTTTTTTCCGTTTGGGTTTTCCATGTAAAAATTTATGGTGTCAACATTATTTTTTCTACAATTAATTTTTTCATTGGACATCTTCTTCTATTTGGGGGGAATGATTCAATTTCTGTTGTGTGTTCACTTTTTCCATTGTTTGCACGTTCGTTGCTTTCCCGTCTTTCAGAACATTTGGTATCTGAGGGTTTGGTTTTTTTCATATTTATTATAGAGGCCAACTACAGTCAGATGATTTTTCTGAATGGTACCAACTACCAAATGTGGCATCTTAAAATGAAGGATCTTCTTTTTGTCAAGCGAATTCATTTTCCAATGTTTAGTACCCATAATCCATAGAGGATATCAGAAGAATAATGGGAGTTCAGGTATGTGATGGAATGTGGCTTCATTCTCCAATGGGTTGAAGACAACGTGATGAACCACATTTTCAACATCTCTCATGCCAGAACTTTGTGGGAGAAGCTTGAGACGACCTACACTTCGATGACGGGAAACAATAAACTGTTTCTTCTCAAGTAAATGATGAACATGAGGTACATAGAAGGTATGTATATTTTTGATTATTTAAGTGAATATAAAGTTTTATTTTGATCAGTTGTCTTGAATGGGTATCAATTTTGAAGATGAGGTTTTAGCTCTTTGGTTTCTTAACACTTTTCCCGATTCTTGGGAAAATTTACATGTTACTCTAACCGATTCTGCACCTAATGGTGTTGTGACATTTATTTTTTTCAAGTATGCTATTTTAAATGAAGAGGCTAGAACATGCACTTAGGAGAAATCATCTTCCGAGATTTTGGTCGCAGAGAACAGCGGAGAAGCCAAGACTGGGGGTAGAGTAGTCGAGATAAGTGCAGAGGCATAAGAAAATCCAGAACGAAGTAGAGAGATTTTGATTGTCATCATTGTGGTAATAATGGGCGTGTTAATAAATTTTGTTATCATCTAAAAGAGATAATAGAATGAAGGAAATCCAGAAAAGAAAAATGGTGATGGAAATGATCATGTCACTGATGATACAGGGGTGATCTTGTTATTGTTTATGATTCCTTTAGCATTGTTTCGGATGATTCTTATTGAGTTGTTGATAGTGGTGCCTATATTCATGTGACATTGAAGAATGAGTTCTTTACATCTTACAGCCAAGGTAATTTTGGAATTTTGAAGATGGGAAATGATGGTCATGCAGACGTTGTAGGCATCAGGACTGTTTGTTTAAATAATAGAATAGGAAGTAAGCTGATTTTGATGAATGTTTGACACACACCTGAGGTTCACTTGAATCTCATTTCTTCCAGCGTTCTTGATGATTAAGATTTCATCAGTACTTTTGTTGATTTCCAATTGAACCTTTACAATGTCTCTTTGATTGTGGCTAGAGGGAAGAAGCAATCAGGTTTGTACTAGACTAGAGACTCTATTTCTTATGATACTGCATGCGTTGTTGAGTGTAGTGTTTTGTCAAAGTTGTGGCATAGGAGTCTCAGAAACATCAGTGAGAAATGTCTTGGTTGTTTGGCCAAGATAAATCTTCTTACATATTTGAAGAGTGTCAAATTGGACACATGTTATCATTGCATGACTGGGAAATAGAGCAGAGTGAGTTTCAGCAGTCATCCTCCACACAGGAAGTCACATGTACTTGAGTTGGTACATTCCTACATTTGTGGTCCTTTTTATCTGAAGACCTTTATTGGTTGTCTTTATATTGTTACATTTATTGATTACTACTAATGAAAGCTTTGGGTTTATGTTTTTAAATCTAAAAGTCAAGTGCTCAGTGTTTTTAAGCAATTTCATGTTTTTGCTGAGAGAGAATCAGGCAAGAAATTGAAATGTATTCGCACTGACAATGGGGAGAGTATTGTGTTCTGTTTGATCAGTATTTCAAGAAAGAAGGTATACGGCATCAGAATATGCCTCCGAAGAAACCTCAACTGATTGGTGTAGCTGAGAGGATGAACAAGACTTTTATTGAAAGAGTGTGTTGTTTTCTTTTGGAAGCAATGTTTCCTAAACATTTATTGGGTGAGGATTTAATTACTGTTGCTTATATTATCAATTTATCACCTATGGTTACTTTCCAAAAAGACACTCCTAAAAAATTTGGGTATGGTAAAGAGATAAGGTACGATCAGTTGCATGTTTTTGGTTTCAAGGCTTTTGTTCATGTGCCTAGAAATGAGACATCCAAGCTGGATGGAAAGACACACAAGTGTATTATTATTGTCTATAGACATAATGAGTTTGGGAATAGGTTCTATGATCATGTTTTAAAGAAACTTGTCAGAAGCCATGATGCAGTGTTTAAGGATGATCCAACTACTTATTTTAATAGTTTGGGGCTGAAGCCTCAATTTATTATTTAATGAAAAGACCTCATTATACTGGGTAGAGGGAGACCCATTATATAGTCTGAAGGCCCAAGGCCATGTGGCCTGAATACAAGGCCTTAAATCCCATTTTTTTCCCATGGGACCCCTCGGTGACCAGTACTTCTACAGTACTTGTGCTGCTATAGTACCCGCTACAGTACAGCCACCGCTATAGTACTTATTACAGTCCCTCAATCGCTACAGTGCTGCTGCTGCTACAGTTCCTCCGCTACTACAGTGCTTCTACAGTGCCCTTCTACAATACTGCTACAGTACCTGGAAAACATTCCCCTGCCCGGATTTGATCCTGGGTCTTTTCGATGCCAAGAAAGAGCATGTACCACTAGGGTACAGGCTCGTTGTCTTGGAGGATCAGAATATTGCAGACATTGACGAGGGAGAAAAATATTCTTCTCTAACTTCTGATTATTTTGACAGTCTTGAGCGAGGTTCTGATTCACATTTACCTCATATTGTTGATTCTGATGATCATGGTGATGTACAGAATGGTTCTCATGGTGAAAAGGTTGGATTTGATGTTTCTGATGCACCTTTTGTTTCTGATGATTCGGTTCGAGGGGTTATTATTGAACCTGCAGTTCCACACTAAAGGTCATCTCGGCATCGCACCGCTTCTACTCGATATTCACCTGATGATTATGTGCTCCTCATAGATGGCGGAGAACCAGAATCATTTGATGAGGCAATGGAGAGTGAATATAAATATAGATGGGTTGAGGTAATGGATGATGAGATGAAATCATTTCATGACAACAACACTTTTGAGCTTGTGAAGTTACCGACAGGGAAGATATCCTTTCAAAATATGTGGATTTATTAGATTAAAAATGAAGAATCCTATTCCCTTCCATGATACAAGGCAAGGTTAGTCGTCAAAGGCTTACGTTAGAATAAAGGTATTTATTTTGATGAGATTTCTTCACCCGTTGTCAAAATGTATTCCATTCGGGTTGTTCTTGGTTTGGATGCTAGTTTGGATCTGTAGATTGATTAGATGGATGTGAAAATAGCTTTCCTCTATGGAGATTTAGAATAGGAGATTTATATGGAGAAACTAGAGGGTTTTGTTGAAATATGAAATGAAAATCATGTCTGCATGTTGAAGAAGAGTTTTTATGGTTCGAAGCAGGCTCCGAGGAAGTGGTATAAGAAATTTTAAACTGTCATTTCTCATAAGGGTTTTAGGAAGATATCTTCTGATCGTTGTTGTTTTTTCATATATTTACTGATGATGATTTTATTATACTGGTACTTTATGTTTATGATATTCTCATTGTTGACCATGATACTTCTATAATTGAATGATGGAAAAAAGATCTTTGTCAGTATTTTGCGATGAAAGACTTTGGGCCTGTACGACAGATTCGTGGCATGACGATCTCCCATGATAGGAAGGCCAAGAAATTTTTGTCTTCTCAGGAGAGATACATTGAGAAGGTTTTTCATAGATTTTCTATGGATTGAGCTAAAGTGGTTAGTACTCCTCTTGCTTTACATTTCAAGCTCAGTACCAGTCAGTCACCTTCTACTGTTGAAGAGAGAGAGGAGATGCAGTACAATCCGTATTCATCTATCATTGGTTGTTTGATGTATGCAATGGTATGTACTAGACCTGATATATCTGATGTAGTTGGTTTGGTCAGTCTTTTTCTATCAAATCCATGTAGAGAGAATTAGAGAGCATTAAAGTACATTTTTCATTATCTTCGTGGTACTTATGATCTGAGATTGTGTATTGGAAAAGGGGAACCTATGCTTTGTGGAATTATAGATTTAGATATGGAAGTAGATACTGATTCAATGAAGTCTAATTCAGGCTATTTGATCACTTTTGTAGGTGGAGCTATATCTTGGAAATATATATTGTAGACATGTGTTTCTTTATCTACCATAGAGTCAGAGTTTATTGCAGCTACTGAGGCATGAAAAGAATTTTTGTGGATGAAAACGTTTATTCGAGAGCTCAATTTAAATTCAGACAGGTTTGTTTTTTGTGATAGTTATATTTATATTTATTTGGGAAGGAATTATACTTTTCATGTCAGGTTGAAACATATCGATGTTGAATATCATTGGATTCACAACGTCCTTGATTCGAGATAGTTAGATCATGAGAAGATCCACACTGATGACAATGGGTTAGACATGTTGACCAAGAGTTTACCTAGAGGAAAATTCGATACATTTTGACAGATTGTAGGGTTGGTGGTGATCCCCACTTCATTCGTAGGGGGATTTTGTTGGACCCCATCCTGGTTTCCCACCGGGTAAAACCTCCTCAAATGGTGACAACACGATTTCTCTTTTAATGTAGTGTTTTAATGCGGGCCAAGGCCATGTGAAATAATTCACACGGTGACACTCTTTTGACGTGGTGACATTATTTGACGCTGATTATTTTTCATATATAAGGAGGCAGAGGCAAGGCATTTCAACATCACTGGCAACAACAACACCGAGTGTAAATCCCATTTGGTGATTGCCTTTCTTCGAAGATCATCTTTACTTCTCTCCATCTTTGGATCCACACTTTTATTCTTGAGTATTACTTTTGTGATCCCTTCTATTTTTGGGGAGACTCTACCATGTACCTCTTGATTTTAGTGGATCCCTCTTTTTGGACTAGGTCCCATTGATTTTTTCTTTCGGGTTTTCCACGTAAAAATTTCCAGTGTCAACTTTGTTTTTTCTACATTAAATTTTATCACTTCACATCTGCTTCTATTTGGGGGGAAAGATTCAATTTCCGCTGCGTTTTTTGTTTTTCCATTGTTTGTGCATTTATTTCTCTCCCATAATTCCCAAAAACAAATATGACAGATCCAAAATGTTTTCATCATGATCGTGAATAATGAAGATGTGGTGGATCACAGATAGTGCGGTTGTGGGTGTGAGTCAGTCTGGTGTGACTCAAGGTGTTCTGGGGAGGCTGAGGGGTTGGGCTGGTGCGAGCAGGGTGAGCGTTGTGATACGGCATCAGGAAAGGCTGTCTAGGGTAGCTGAGAAGGTGGCTCTCATTGGCGAGGAGGTTTGGTATGGTGAGGGGTAACGGACTGTGGCGGCAAAGCAGCTGCTAGAGATGGTGGCGAAGAGATGGTTTGAGAGGCAGTAGACCAGAGGCAGTGGAGGATTTGATGAACAAAGATAGTGGGGGCTAGCTTCAGGGGTTTACAGGTGTTATGTGGGAATTTTGGGAAGAGGATGGTGAGATGAGAGAAATAATTAAATGATTATAATAAAAGGGAAATGGGTCCACCTGTGATGCCCCTAGGAGTGGAAGGTGTGGGAATGAGTGCCAAATACTTTAGTGTATTGTTGTTATTATAATAATAATAATATGGGGTGAACATGGTGGATTATACGTGATCCCATAACAAATACCCTTCACTCTCAGTAAGTATGAATAACAATATAATAATATTATTCTTATTAATTTTTCTAAATCCATGTTTTGGCTATATCTTTTAACTGATCTGTCTGATTGATGTGCAATCGATGGCATTGATACCCTATCTTCAATACGATTATCATGATTTCAATGATGAGTACCTTTATCTAGTTCATGGAGTAGGTCAATAAAATGATATAAAATAATAATAAAATTATTATTTTCAAATGATGAATAGAACATAACACTTATATGGAGTATTCATTTGATGAGTCATTTGCGGCAGCACGACCCAGTTTTTAAGATAGATGTCTCAAAATAAATTTTGTATATTAAAATCAAGATCGATTTGTAGGACACATGGGTCTCGGTTCTAATATGTTGAGGTGAAATGAATCTTTTCACCTGGTATCCATTTCAGACAAATGGGTAGTCCATCTCAAGTGTTTTTCCATGAGGATCACAATGGCATGATTCATATAATTTTTTTAGGACCATGGTGAGGGACCCATGTGAGGTCATTCAAGGATAGTGTGGAAATATATGACTTATAATAAATGTCCATTCAGGGAGAATGAACCTTTGATCTTGTGCATTTTTTCCCAACGATCTCAACGGTGTGATTTGTTTAGAAATCCACTTCCATTTGAGGAGGCCTACCGGTAAATGTACATTTTTACCAATAGATTTAATAATGATAAATCTGTGCTCCTTAGATTTTTGGAGAGGGATATCATGTATTTTGAGAGTACACTAGCACACTTAGGGGTACTTTATTTCGAGTTTAGTACCCGGGTATGGATTGGTACACAGCCGGGTGAAGAGGTGGGGCAACACGATATGTGTGCCCCACAAGAACTGTGTACCACATTAAGAATCTTATACCCCTCGTATCTCCATATTTTGGTCTCATACATCGGCATACGAGTATCATAGCTTGAGTTTCATTCCATGTAGAATGTGATGGTACCCTTAGAGGAGGCTTTTGAGATATGGTGTAGAGGTTTGGGGTGGGCATGAGTGGAGACAACACCCGATGACAGTAGTAAACAGACATGCTCACCAGAGCAGTTTTGTGCTTAACCTAAAGCTAAGAAGGGAGGTGATGTTCCCAGATTGATGTATCAGGATTACCCTCCAACTGGGCTTGGATGTGGCATTCCCCGATGACCATTACATGCTTACCCTCTTACTGGGAAATGAAGTGGTTTTACCCAATGATTGTTTCCGTCTTACTCTCCAGTGAGGCTAGGAAATAGAAGTCGCCACAACCATTATGAGTTACCCTATAGTGGGGCAAGGTAGTTGTGTTCATCGATGCCTATCAGATAAGACCCTTGACTATGTGACCTAGTGGAAAGGTATGGTCTGACATTCCTAAGGACCCATAAGGAAGAGGGGCACTTTCCCCAATAATATGGGTCCTTGGGATACGACCTAAAACTGTGCGAGTGAGTTAGTTCATTCCAAAGAGGATAGTATTGAGGTGCGGTGATTTGATCCCTTTGACTTGGGATTCTTGGGAAGATGTAACAAGGTGTTGGGCATTACAGATGGCTTCACATAGGACTATGGGCTACTCACTTTCTCGGGATGATCTATGAGATAGAGATCCCCTTAATCTCTCAATTGGTTTTCATTGACTGAGCATATCTATATTATATCACTATTTACCCCTCCTTTGGTTTTGGATACTCTCCTTTTAGGATAGGGGAAGACACTTGTGGTATGCCAAATGTTTTCCATGTCTATCTTCTCGTGGTTGGATGATTCTACTCTCCTACTATAGGTTTTGAAGACTCAAAGAGGGGTTTATCATCTCACCATTTCATCCTCCTTGTGTTTGGATGATCTTATTTCACTCTCTTGTGGGGTTTAGTTTTACTCCTTTTGTTCACTATTGTTGTACCCCATAATTTCTATTACTTCTCTTCAGTGTATCTCTTACTCCCCCCCCCCTCACCTTTTCAGGGCGTTCTACTGGGTATTTATGTACTCACCCTGCATAAGAAACAACCAACATGTTTCATGCCTTTTGCAGATGACATACTGGTCGATCGTGATTTCAGAGGGTCTTAGGGATACATGCTGTGTGGACCATGTACGGTCGTTTCAGTTCGTATACAATTTCTAGGCTCTCTCGACAATTACTTTTTTATAGATTCCTTGAGATTGGGATAGGTTTTGGGTTTGGGTGTGTGTATTGTCGCAATACTTTTCAGAATACTCTACTGTACCCTTGTACTATTTAGTGGTTCATGAATTTTCATTTTACCTTATAGTTGTTTTGATCTTTTATACATTTTCTCTGCACTTTTTTCATTGGGTTGGCTACGTGTGTTTGTGTGTGTGAATAGGTGTTTATGAAAATATTTCCCCAAGTTGTTATGCCTTTTCCCCTAGTCACCTACCCCTGGCAAGTGGAGGTGGGCTTGGGGTATTTGATGCTCGATCCTAGATAGGGATTGGTTGTGATAAAGTGGTATTAAAGGTGTTTTATTCCTTGGGACTTTGTTCAGACATTCCATATAAAGGAATTTGTTGGGTTTGGGGAAATAGTGATGAAGTGTCTCATGAGCGGCACTCATGCTAGGGAGTCTAGTGACGGTATGAGCGGCCCATGTATCCATTAACCAGGACTCTGATAACCCACTTGTCGACTCGGCACCCTGAGAGAAATTTTTTTTTTGAACAATGGCACATAAATCATATAGGAATGTGTTCTTGACTATCCTTCTTGAGTTAGCTTTTCACGACCTATTCCGGTGGGGCTCGTACCATGACTCCCCAAGCCCGCCTCCAATAGGCTAGGGGCTGGTGACTATTACCGAGTAGGCATGTCACTAACATGGGAGGCATTGCCTAAGTACCTACACACACACACACACATCTCCAAGCCCAGAAATGCTAAAATGTAAAACACTGAGGAACAAAAATGCAAGAATACAACTAATACCAACCATCAAAGCATGACGAAAAGTAGAGTACTATAAAAGTAAACTCGGCCAGAATAAAATCCCACCAAAAACAAGAGTCTGAAAAACAGAAAAGTCCAACCGGTATGCACAAAGGTACTGGGACTGATGCTCGTAGCCGTAGGAATGCCTCGGCCTGTAGGAAACTCAGAAAGCTCGGTCCTGTCCTGGTCCGCCCTGGACTCTGTCAAAAGGTTGCTCGTCTTCACAAGACACCAGACGTGCGGGAAAAGCCCGTGTAGGGGTGAGTATAACAATACTCACTAGAGAACCCCGAAAACCACAAAGCAGTACACAAAGTAAAGGTATAGTCAGCTATGCATAATATATGTTTATAGAACATATAAAACAAACCGGATATACTCAAAACTGAGGCCCGTGGTCTAGATACAAGTCACACAACCACATACCCCCGCAAGGGATTCCGTTTAAAGATTCTGTGATGCGCTCATTCCGGGAGAACACACTCCATGAGTCTTATAGTTCTGATGACGTCTGTTCGAGAAGTAATGTTCGTCAGGAACCATCCCGAGATATTTCTACACTCATTACGGGAGACACACTCCTGAGTGGAAGGGTTACGATATATAGAAGCACTCATTATGGGAGACACACTCCTGAGTGGGAAAGATCTTGATACACAGATGAGGATCACTGCTAGGGGCATGGCAGATACCGCGACTCATCCGGAATCCACCTGCCTAGGTAGAGGATCAACGCCCAGTAAGGTTGGTCACGCCGATGCCTAATTCTACCTACGGTCTGGAATGGATAGAGGATCTCGATCCGGGTCTCTCGGATAGATGCCTGACTCTATCATAGAAAAGTCCTGCTAAAGGGATCATAATCCAGCATGAGGGAATGATGACTGGCCATAAGGGGAAAAGAAGAAGGGGAACTAACCAAAATGAAAGATGTTAAAGGCACGGTGAACAAAAGGACCAAGTCGTTCTCCAAAACGTACACCGGCGTGTAGAAATGATACACGCCGTGTTGCCCGACCCCGGGTACTTCCTGTGTACAATGGCCCATGTCGTGAGGCTGGTCAGGAAGAGAACTTTATACACGGTGTGTAGTATGGACTACACGCCGTGTCTGGGTCACTGGGGCTGGCTCTGTGTACTATGGCCATGTGCCCGTACACGGTCGCCTACCCGTGTACTCCAACCCATGCAATCTGCACACGGGGTGACCTGCGCTGGTGACCTCTCCTGGCCAGGTGAGGATTACACAGTCATGTACTCCATCCCGTGTCCGTGTATCCCCAGGACACACGCCGAGCTCCGCGTAGCCACCTCTGTCGAGCTGTACATGTTGTGCCTCCTGAAGCCGTGTAGAGCATCTCATGTCTGTGTACCACTGAAGCACACGCCGAGCTTCGGGGAAAGGTACAAGACGCCATGTGACCGGGGTCACACGCTGTGTGATCCTTCTCTGACCCCGAAATCTAGCCTCCACCATCTAAACTACACATCGTGTTCTTCAGAAGTACACGTCGTGTATTCTGGAAATTTCCAGAACATGCGGACCTCGCCGTCGCGCCTCCCGTGGTGCTCCGATCATTGATTCGGCCGTCCAATCGCCACAAAACCTTCAGGTTTTGGTCTCCCCAACACCACAAATCTGTTTCAATCGTTTTTTGGGCCTCCGATCAGCTCCAAAAATAGATTGATCTTCCACGCGAAGAACGCTCGATGAACGCCCTCTCCGATCTGGTCCGATTTTCCATCTTCCATCGTTGCTGCACCTCCACAAGAACGTTGCAATGTCGAACCTTCAGTTTGGGATCATTGCGTCATAGAACTTATGTTCAACGATCTGTTGTTCGTCGCCCTGCGAAAAACATGAAGAACGTGCAGGGAAAAAATAGAGGAAGAGATCCAAATAAAAAAATTGAGGAACGAACCTCCGCCGTCATTCGTCACGACATTGATCCGCTCCTGTTAATTTGTTTAAACGGAGCAGAGTTCAACATGAATAAAAAGCATGGATTATTTCCCCAAAAACATCCCAAAGAAAACCCTCCCGCAAGAACGTATGAATCCGTGATCAACTTGTTCGTGGTTGATCTGCGTACGTCATTTAAATTCAAATACGGGGAAAATAAAATCAAAAAACAACCCCTACCTTTTGAAAGGATCGATCATTGAAGAAAGCGTCGTGCTGCCGTTGTCATTGTGATCCTTCAACACCGGCACAACAATCCTTGGTTTTGATCTGTTTTCATTAATCGTTGAGAAAAGCTCCAACACCTCGCGGATTCGTCAAAGGTTCTTCTCAAGCATTTCCAATGATCAAAAATTGGTTAACCCATTAAAAAGGGGAAAAAGTTGACATTTAATTACACGACATCATTCATGCCGTTGACTTTCCATTTTGAAGTTATTATGACGCGTCATTAATTTAGGAAACAGTTTCACCGTCGCCACACTGCATCAGATGTTTCCTTAAATGAAATAAAATAAACTGGTTAATTTAATTTATTTATTTTTACTTAAAACATCTGAAAATTAACTTTTTCCCTTGACCCGCGCCAGTCGAAGTTAGCCTCATTCATAGGTAAAGTCTTTGTCCCAGACGCAATGGTGTGCTTAGTTTTTTAATCCGGGAATCCGTTGGAAACTACCACAACCATGCACAAGTGTCGACTCACTTAACCAAAAAAAAGGTCAAACCACCATTCCAGGCTCACTAGACGTCGGAATAATCTTCCATCATCACAACCAGTCTCGAAATAATTCCATATAATATTTAAAAATAATAAACAGAAAATCCGAGACATTACATTCTCCCTACCTTTGGGGTTTACATCCCCTTAAAGCTAAAACAAAGGCTACTCAAAAGAAGAGGGTACTGGGCACGGATCTGGGCCTCCCGCTCCCACGTGCTCTCCTAAATATTCTCATGCTGACACCGGATGCGCACTAAGGGAATCGATCGGCCACAAAGGATTCTATCCTGCCGATCCTCGATTTCCACTGGGTACTCAGCAAAGGTCACTCCATCCTCGATGTCCAGCTCACCCCCATCGATGACGTGTGATGATTCATGCACGTACCTCCTCAGCTGCAAAACGTGGAAGAAATCATGTACCCGATGCAACTGTTGCGGTAGATCCTGGCGGTACTCCACCTCGCCAACTCTGCCCAGGATCTGGAAAGGTCCGATGAACCTCGGAGATAGCTTGCCGCCTCGGCCAAATCTCCGCAACCCACGTCGAGGTGAGACATGAAGAAAAACGTGGTCTCCCTCCTCGAACTCTAGAGGCCTATATCATCTGTCAGTATAAGACTTCTGCTAGCTATGTGCAGTCTTCATCCACTCCCGGATGATCTGCACCTTCTCTGTGGTAGCTCGCACTAACTATGGACCCATGAGTGCAGACTCTCCGGGGTCGGTCCAGCAAAGCGGTGACCGACAGGGTCTCCCATACAAGGCCTCGAACGGTGAAATACCAATGGTGGAGTGGTAGCTGTTGTTGTATGCAAACTCCACCAGTGGTAGGTGGTCCTCCCAGCTACGACCAAAGTCCAAGATACAGGCCCGCAACATATCCTCTAGAACCTGAATGGTCCTCTCTGTCTGACCATCTTTCTGGGGATGAAACGCTATGCTCAAGTGTAGCTGAGTCCCAAAGCCTCTTGCAATCCCTTCCACAACCGGGATGTGAAGCATGTGTCTTGGTCTGAGACGATAGTCTAGGGGATTCCATGAAGCCGAACTATCTCTTGTACTTAGAGGCTCCCCAATATATCTACGGAACTCTGCTCCCTGGTACCTAGGAAGTGGGCCGACTTGGTGAGTCCGTTCAATGATTTCCCAGACGGAATCGTGCCCCTTGGACGTCCGTGGAAAGCCTATCACGAAGTCTATCGATATTCCATCCCACTTCCACTCTGGAACTTCCAATGGGTGAGCTAACCCTGCTGTAACCTGGTGCTCAGCCTTCACCTGCTGGCATGTGAGGCATCGAGAAATGAACTCTGGTACTGCCTTCTTCATGCCTGACCACCAGAACTGCCGTCAGAGATCCTGGTACATCTTTTCTACTCTAGGATGTACTACCAAAGGGGATGTATGAAACTTCCTCAGGACCTCCTCCTGGAACACCACTGGTACAAACAGTGCATCCTCTAAAAAGAAGTATGTGCTCCCCACCTTGCGAAAATCCATCAGGAGCATGTCATGTGGTAAAACTATGCACGTAAAGCCACACAGTCGACATCCCCAAGCTGTGCCTCCACAACTCACTATAAGAGTGGAGGGGTGACAACCATAGACTATAAGTAAGTCGTGTCCTCACCATCTTACAAAGGATAACTGCAACGCAACTAATTGTTGTGTCGCCTCACTCAACAGCTGTGAGCTCGACCTTCTGCTAAGAGCGTCTGCCACCTTGTTCCACTTCCCAGGAGTATAGATGATCCCAAAATCATAGTCCTAGAGGAACTCTAGCCAACTCCTCTGCCTCAGATTCAGATCCTTCTATGAGAAGATGTACATGAGGCTCTTGTGGTCAGAGTAGACAATGAACCGCTCACGCATAAGGTAGTGTCGCCACATCTTCAGTGCGAAGACTACCACTGCTAACATGAGATCATGGGTCAAATAGTTCTTCTCATGCGGCCTAAGCTGGAACGAACCATAAGCAATCACCGCATGCCACTACATCAGGACACAACTGAGCCCGGTCCCTGTTGCGTCGCAGAAAACTATGTACTCGACACCCTCCTCCGAAAATCTCAAGACTAGGGTGCTCGTCAAACTCTGTCTTAGCTGCTCAAAAGCCTGCTGGCACTTTTCTGTCCACACGAAGGGTTTCCCCTTCCTGTTCAAGGACGTCATTGGTGCTGTTATCCGGGAGAAATCAGGGATGAATCTCCGGTAATATCCTGCCAACCCAAGGAAGCTTCGTACCTCTGTCACGCTCTGAGGTGGCTCCCATGCTAACACAACCTCCACCTTGGCTGGGTCCATAGCTACTCCATCTGCTGAGATGACATGTCCCAGAAAGTGGACCTCCTGAATCCAAAACTGACACTTCGAGAGCTTTTCATAAAGCTGGTGCTCTTGGATTACGTCCAGAACCATCTGCAGGTGTCTCGCGTGCTCCTCCTCTAACGCCGAGTACACAAGGATGTCGTCGATGAAGACCACTACGAACCGGTCCAATTACGGCTAGAATATTTGGTTCATCAACCCGCTGAACACTACGGGGATGTTCGTCACGCCAAAGGGCATCACCAAGTACTCATTGTGACCATAGAGACATCTGAAAGTCGTCTTCGTTATATCCTCATCTCGCACTCGTAGCTGGTGATAGCCTGATCAAAGATCAAACTTCGAGAACCACTGAGCCCCTCTTAGCTAATCGAAGAGGTCATCAATTCTCGGCAGTGGATACGTGTTCTTCACTGTCACCTAGTTTAGGTGCCGGTAATCCACGCACAACCTCAGACTCCCATCTTCCTTCTTCGAAAACACGATTAGGGCCGCCAAGGGTGAAGTGTTGGGTCTCATGAAACCCTTGCTCTGCAAATCCTCCAACTGCACCCTCAGCTCGCGAAGCTCCGCGGGAGCCATCCGATAAGTCGATGACGAAATTGGTGTCGTCCCAGGGTGTAAGTCGATGCAGAAGTCAATTTATCGGTGGGGAGGTACACCTGGAACATCTTCCGGAAAGGCATCCTCATACTCCACCACCACTGCTGGGAACTGAGAGCTCACAACATCTACTACTCTGAGGTTAAGGCTAGCCTACTCATGAGTGATCGGCTGCCCCCTCTTATGCATGAGCCCACATTGTGATGCCTATGTTTCCTTTTCTCCAACAAAGGAAAACCTTGTTCCATCACGGTGGACACACCGCACTCTTCACCTAAAACAGTCAATTTGGGCATAGAACGAAGATAAACAATCCATACCGAGAATGACATCGTAAGGCCTCGACGCTACCACCAAAAGGTTCCAACTTAAACTCTCGCCTCCAAGGGTAAGATCACATTGTCTGCAAAGGTGCATGATCGTCATGAACCCTCCTGTAGGTGTCTCCAAGCGTAAGGATCGAGTCATCGGTTCTACCGGAATTTCAAGGTTTTGTACAAGACATGTGGCTATAAGGGAATGACTAGAACCTGTGTTTATGAGTACGGCAGCTAAGGTAGAAAAGACACAGATCATACCTCTAATCATCCCCGGATCCCCTGGGTCATATTCCTCGACCTCATGCAGCTGTCCCCATCCCTGTCCCCCAGCTCCCTAAGCCTGGTGCAGACCTCTTGGGGGGGGGGGTGGAAGTAAGTCGAAGCATCTACCACCACCTGCAGCTCTCCCAGCTCCATTGCCACATCCGCCACCTAGTGGATCTGCCTGCTCCGTTTTCAGCCTCTATCTCGGTGCTCCATCCACCACTTCCCTGTTAGGATCTAAACGTGTCCGGAAATCTCTAGCGATATGACCCCTACAGTCACATGTGTAGCATCGCTTCTCTCTAGGCTGACTGGATCCATCCTGAGAGCCATGGACTGTCGATCCACGGTCCTGGCTCCTCCTATGACGTCTCCCACGTCCAGATCCCTGTGTCTGATGTCGGCTCCCTACTGCCGGTGTCTCCGCACCTGTATGCCTGCTGCTGACTGCCGGCGGCTGTCTCTACTCCGCCAAGAAGCTCTCGATCACCAAGGCCCGCTCGAGAACTCCAGCATAGGTCGATTTTCATAGAGGCATGACACTAGCTCGTATGTCTCTCCGTAGTCCTCGCTCAAAGGTCCGAGCCCTGAAGTATTGATCCCTGACCATATCAATCGAGTACCTGTCGAGGTTGGTGAACCTCGATGAATAGTCATCCACTGTCATACTGCCCTGCTGGAGCTGAAGAAGATCCTGGATGTGCACAGCTCTCAGCGTAACTGGAGATAACTCCTCCCTAAAGAGTCTGTCAAAATCCGTCCATGAAAGAGTCTCCTCATCATGAGTCTGTGTGGTCAGACTCCACCATCGTCCGTCCAAACCCTGAAAAAGGTTCTCTCATAGGATCACCATCTGGTCTGCTGGTGTCCTCACTAGACGGAAAACTCCGGTCACCGCCTCAAGCCAGTCCTCAGCCGCCTGAGGGTCGGGCTCACCTCGGAACCTGAGGGGCCTCTATCTCTGAAACTAATGGAGCACGCTAAGCCTACACTCCTCGCCAGTCGGTACTGCATGTACCACTGGCTGCTCCACCGGTGGTGGTATAGCAGGTGCACCACCTGGTGGCAACGCATGGGGAATTGGACCCTGTATCGAAGCCTCGTCACTAAGGGGGTCATCCTCATGATCGTGCTGCTGAATCTTAGCGAGTACATGTAGCGGAGGCATCCTGTAAAGAAACAAGATGTGTCACGGTCAATGATTATATCTGGATAGCTGACACCAAGGATATGGAAGACACAACCCATTCCTATATGATGCATGTACCTTTTATTTTCCAGAAACCAATGTTTTCATGAACCGGGATGAAAAGAAGGTTTTTAGAGTCTTGGTGTATGGATACGTTGGCCGCTACACCAACACTGGAGTCTCTGGCCTGAAAGTCGAACCCGAAACACTCAAAACTGTTGCCCCAACCAAAATCACAGAATCTTGGTCCTAAGGTAGAACTGACCACCTCTGATACCACTCTGTCATGACCTGTCCCTGTGGGGCCCATGCCGTGACTCCCCAAGACCGTCTCCAATAGGCCAGGGGCTAGTGACTAGTACCGAGTAGGCATGTCACTAACATGGGAGGCATTGCCTATGTACCTGTACACACACACACACACAAATCTCAAAGCCCATAAATGCTGAAATGTAAAATACTAAGGAACAAAAATGCATGCATACAACTAAACCTAACCAACAGAGCATGACGAAAGGTAGAGTACTGTAAAATTAAACTGGTCCAGAATACAAGCCCACCAAAAATAAGAGTATGAAAAACTGTAAAGTCCAACCTGTATTCACAAAGGTACAGGGACTACTTCTCGTAGACGTAGGAACGCCTCATCCTGTAGGAAACTCAAAAAGCTCGGTCCTTTCCCGGTCTTCCCTGGACTCTGTCAAAAGGCTGATCATCTGCACAAGACACCAGACGTGCGGGCAAAGCCCATGCAGGGGTCAGTATAACAATACTTAGTAGAGGACCCTGAAAACCACAAAGCAGTACACAAAGTAAAGGTACAATTAGCTATGCATAATATATGTTTGCAAAACATATAAAACAAACTGGATATACTCAATACTCAGGCCTGTGGTCTAGAGACAAGTCACAAAACCACATACCATCGCAAGGGATTCCACTTGAAGATTCCGTGATGCGCTCGTTCTGGGAGAACACACTCCACAAGTCTTATAGTTCTGATGACGTCCATACGAGAAGTGATGTTCTTCAGGAACCATCACGAGATATATATACACTCATTATGGGAGACACAATCCTGAGTGGAAGGGTTACGATAGATAGAGGCAATCATTACGGGAGACACACTCCTGAGTGGGAGAGATCTCGATACCCAGATGAGGATCACTGATAGGGCCATGGCGGATAGCGCGACTCATCCGGAATTCACCTTCTAGGTAGAGGATCAACGCTCGGTAAGGTTGGTCACACCGATTCCTGACTCTACCTAGGGTCTAGATTGGATAGAGGATCTCGATCCGGGCCTCTCGGATGGATTCCTGACTCTATCACAGAAAAGTCCGGCTGAAGGGATCATAATCTGGCGTGAGGGAATGATGCCTGACCTTCAGGGGAAAGGAAGAAGGGGAACTAACCGAAACAAAAGATGTTCAAGGCACATTGAAAAAAAGGACAAAGCCGTTCTCCAAAATGTACATGACGTGTAGAAATGATACACGCCATGTTGTCCGACCCCGGGTACTTCCCGTGTACAACGGCCCGTGTCATGAGGCTGGTCATGAAGAAAACTGTATACACGGCGTGTAGTATGGATTACATGCCATGTCTGGGTCACTGGGGCTGGCTTCGTGTACTCTGGACATGTGCCCGTACACAGTCACCCACCTGTGTACTCCAACCCGTGCAATCTGCACACAGGGTGACCTGCGCTGGTGACCATGCCTGGACGGGTGAGGGAGTACACAGTCGTGTACTCCATCCTGTTTCTGTGTATCCCCGGGATACAAACCGGGATCCGCGTAGCCGCCTCTACCGAGCTATACACGTCGTGCCGCCTGAAGCCGTGTAGAGCATCCCGTGTCCGTGTACCACCTGAAGCACACGCTGAGCTTTGGGGAAGGTCCAACATTCCATGTAACGGGGGTCACATGCCATGTGATCTTTTTCTGACCCCGAAACCCTAGCCTCTACCATCAGAACTACATGGCATGTTCTTCGGATGTACAGGCCCTGTATTCTGGAAATTTCAAGAAACGCGGACCTCTGCCGTCACACCTCCCGTGGTGCTCTGATCATTTATCCGACCGTCCGATCACCACAAAACCTTTGGGTTTTGGTCGCCCCGACACCACAAAGCTGTTTCCATCATTTTTGGGCCTCCGATCGGCTCCGAAAACATTATTGATCTTCCCGCGCGAAGAACGCACAAAGAACGCCCTTTCCGATATGGTCCGATTTTCCATCTGCCATCATTGTCGCACCTCCACAAGAATGTTGTGATGTTGAACCTTTGGTTTGGGATTGTTGCATCATAGAACAGATGCGCAAAGATCTGTTGTTCGTCGCCCCGCGAAAAACACGATGAACCCGCGGGGAAAAAAGAGAGGAAGAGATCCAAATAAACAAATTGAGGAACGAACCTCCACCGTCGTTCGTCACAACATTGATCCGCTCCCGTTAATAGGTTTAAATGGAGTAGAGTTCAACATGAATAAAAATCATGGATTATTTCCCCAAAAACATCCCAAAGAAAACCCTCCCACAAGAACATACGAATCCGAGGATCAACTTATTCATGGTTGATCTGCGTTCGTCGTTTAAATTCAAATACGGGGAAAATAAAATCAAAGCAACAACCCCTACCTTTTTAAAGGATCAATCGTTGATGAAGGCATCATTCTGCCGTTGTCTTCGTGATCCTTCAACGCAGGCGCAACGATCCTCAGTTTTGATCCGTTGTCGTTCGTCGTTGAGAATAGCTCCAACGCCTCACGGATTCGGCAGATGTTCTTCTCAAGCGTTTCCAACGATTGACAATTGGTTAACCCATTAAAATGTGAAACAACTTGACATTTAATTACGTGGAAGCATTCATGAAGTTTACTTGCCATTTTGAAGTTATTATGACGCGTCATTTATTTAGGAAAAAGCTGCACCATTGCTACACTACAGGGGATGTTTCCTTAAATGAAATAAAATAAACTGGTTAATTTATTTTATTTTATTTTACATAAAACGTCCAAAAATTATCTTTTTCCCTCGACCCGTGCCCGTAAAGGTTAGACTTATTCATAGGTAAATTCGTCGTCCCAGACGCAACAGTTCACTCATATTTTTAATTCGGGCATCCGTTTGGAAACTACCACAACCACGCACAAGTGTCGACACACTTAAATAAAAAAGGTCAAACCACCATTTCGGGCTCACCGGACCTCGGAATGATGTTCCATCTTCATTCACAGTCTCGAAATAATTCAATATAATATTTAAAAATAATAAATGGAATATCCGAGACATTACATAGCTCCCCATTATTGTTGATATATATATGCTCATCTGACTGAAATACTCCTTGATAACATTCAGGATATCTCCACGATGCCTGCCAGCCAAGATACCAGCTTTAGTCTATGAAGAAAGCCCTGTGAGTGATGAGACCTAACTTTAGGACCCATCTTGTGATCTCCTTAATCTAGGAGATAAGTTAGTAGCCCCCCAACCTATTGAGTAGTAGGCAGTGCCAGCAGAGTTGGCTGATCATGTACGCAAGCTAAGTGCACTTTCCGAGTTCCTGCGATAGAGACCGATGCAGTTCTATAGTGACCCAGACCCTCAGCCATTAAAGGTTTGGCTGTAGTAGGTGGTTTTCCTCTTCGGGCCTGCACGGATCCCATCAGATCAGATGGTGGCTTTGGTACCCAACCAATTTCCACAGAGTAGTTGGGCGATGGTGGATCCTAGTTACTCTGATACTCAATGAAACGACACTCTCGTGGGATGACTTCCAGTAGCAATTTCTTGAGGTGTTTTACCCCTCATTCATGAGATTAGTTCAACTTTAGGAGATCCTTCGGCTTCATCAGGGTGGGATGATAGTGTCTAAGTATGCGACTATGTTCCCGGACCATGATTGCTACTCTTTGGACATGCACCATGATGGATACTTCCACGTATGGAGGTGTTAGAAAGGTCTTCGTAGTGAGTCTACGCTATCATAGTACCTATTTGAATCACCTCCTATGTTATGGTGCTGAAGCAGGCGCTGGTGACATAGAGCCTCCTATAACTCCATAGAGATAGTTATGGCAGAGGGTGTAACGGAGCTGAGACGTCTTCTGCAGCTAGCAGATGTCAGTCGAAAATATCTAAACATAGGAGATCTTTTCATTATCAGTGTCTGGCATGTAGTCATACGGGGCCGAGGTAGCATAGAGACAACCCAAATAGGGAATGTTCTATGCTTGTGACAGGCAAGGTCACATGGAACGAGACTGCCTGACCAAACGTGCTAAGAATATCATGTAGGAAATAGGTGGATCGCCATGATAGAGATATCACCGTGATCATCCTGGTCCCCATGGTCACGATGCTGATAGAGGAAAATGTTGATCTGGATTTGGGGGAAGATGTTTTGAGGACCTTCCCCCACCACCAGGTTGCCCATGTTAGGCATAAGAAGCTGGAAACTGGGTCCACAGGCAGCCACAATCTTTGGATGTCTATAATCCTACAGAGAATGATACGATAAGAGGTATGACTTGAATATTTTATAATTTTTTATTAGAACATGTCATAAACAAGGTGAGGTTATCTTTTCTCTCTTCTCTATGATTGAGGTTTTATCAGGGTGAAATAGGGCTTCAGTGTGACCCTGTTCAATTGTTTTTCAATGTAGCTACAAATTCAAAAGGAGTTCTAGATGAGTCCCTCTGACTTCTGTGCTCATGGAATGGTTGTGTAGTGGAGTGTCTGGTTTGGGGATACTCTCCTTCAATGAGGATCAAAGTCATGAAAGGTATGCCACATGATTTCAGTGTTTGTCCTCTTGTGGTTGAATGAGTTTACTCACCATCACTGTTCATTGGTACATCACATGCTCAATGCCTAGTCATTATAATAATGTTATCAAGAATAGGTCAAGGTCATGGAGACCCCATGAGTAGAAATATGTGACTCATGATATGATGCTAATAGTAATGGTCTTCACCTAAAGGATGGGAGATAGATTTTGGTTTGTTCAAACCGCATGAAGCCTCAGGCTCTCTTGGTTCGGGATGTTTTAGCGCAATTATCTTCTTTGCAGCAGGCCCTATTAGAGTAGAAGTGTACATTTTTTATTCACTCGATGGTGATAACTCATTCTCTTCCCAAGCTTGTATGAGAGTCTAGGTTGTGGTGTAATGACTGTGATGTCCTACATGACCAGATATCATTGGCTGGTTCACCATATGGATATTGTGAAGGATAGAATCATGAGATATTATTCCAAGGACGAACAGTAATTCCAATCACGACATGGGATGGTGAGGTTTCCGACTGCCTTACCCAACCAACATTAGCTAGAGGAGGTGAAAAAAATCACCCATGTGTTACTGCTAGGAGGATGCACACATGTTTATACAAATGTCAATGCTAGTAGAAAATCATACAAGGATGGACCATCCATTTTCCTCATGGGCTATGGTAGCATAGAAATGTGCAGGCTTTCTTGGGAATGGGAGAACCGATTGCTGGCTTAGTTTCTTGAGTCATTGTTTAGTTTTTCTTTTTGTGGACAAAAATAATGAAGTAGGGAATGATGTAGAGACCTAGTTTTTTCCTAATAAGACTTCAAAGTATTTCAAAATATTATTCCAAAGATAGGTGCTGAGATGATGTGCAATTCCAAGGCCCGATTTTCTCAAAATTAATTTTAACAAAATATTAAATATGTTTTATATTACACACATGTAGTTAATTAAATAAAACTAGATAACTCCTAAATAGTTGATCAGATTAGATATCTATGTCCACAGTTGGTTCCTAAATGCAATTTTTCCACTAGGAGTTACATAAAATGAGGTTGTGTGGGACATTCGGACCCCTCCCTCATTGGCAGTGTGTTAAATGGATGAATTAAATTATTAATTTAATCATTTAATGGATCAAACATTATTAACTCCCAAATGGGGACTTGAATGAGAGATTTGACACCACTGTTGAGTTCAGAACATGGAGTTTACTCTAGGAAGGGTATAACATTTTTCGACATCAGGAGTTCAGCTTATGTGCCATCGTGGTTGAGTAATTAAATAATTAAATAATTATTTATTTAATTATTTGATTTATATATATTCACCGAATTTATCTACTAAATGTACTTATCATAGGTTTTCTCCACTACCACGTGTCCATCTCCCGTTCATCCAAGTCTAATTATCCTTATGTGTCAAGCCTCCAAAGCTCCAAAACCCTCATACGCTCCTATTCTCTTCCATATTCTCTGTCCCTCTCCCAGTCCCACTCCCGACCCTACTTGAGTATCAGCTCATCGCGACCTACGACCCCTGCAAATCACTCTACCTTCAAGCTCTATCTCCTGGTTACACTACACTCTATCCTCCTCATTCTCCAACATAATTCTTATCCCAGTTTCACCTCACCTCTCTACCATCATCCTTCTTCCACGCGGGCTCGGGTTTCGCCTCTTCGCGACCTAGGTTTCTGCAAATCCCTAATGCCAGTGTGCTCCTCCTTCAAACTCTATCTCCTAGTTATGCTACACTCCATCCTCATCCTTCTATGATGGATAATATGGACTGGTTTCACCTCACCTCTCCACCGTCTTCATTCTCCCACGTAGGATTAGGTTTCACCTCTTAACGACCTAGTGTTTCTGTAAATCCCGGATGCCAGCGTCCTCTTCCTTTGGCCTCCCCAATCAAGGGTTTCCTTAGCATCTGAATTTGCTCTCCCCAATGAAGGTTCTACATTCATTTTCTGCAGCCTATGGTTTTCAGTGAATCCATCTGTCATCTGTGACTCTCCTTGCAACATCCTTCATTGATGGAAAAAGACACAGCCTCACCTCCCTCGCTATCAACGTTCCATCGCAATAAGCGATCTGCCTCTGAGCCTAATCTCGTTTTCCTTGACATTTGGGCACGATCATTGGATAAAATCCCTCCCAACGCAATTCACCAGAAACTAGAACCTCTATGGATGGGTGGGTTCAGTGTGGGAGTTGATCTTGGGCTCTCCCACATTGGTGTTTCGCTTAGCAATAGCTTTTCCTTCTACCTTCTTACAATGGCCTTATATCCACCGAACTACTTTCTCTGATCCCCATTTCATCTGATTTTGTTACCATCACATCGTCGGCATAGGTGATGGAATTGTGAGGCCAGAATCAGGGGCATCAGTTACATTAGATCACAAAACAAGAGGTAAATTTATCCATCTCTCTCAGAAAATGCGTATGCTATGAAAAAATTCATTTAATATTTCCATCAGCAATGCACAAAATTTATGAAATTCATTTCTGTAAACCTGGTTGTTCATGTGATCTTTGTTTTGTGTGTGATTGTTTGTGCTTCTTAATAGATGAGAATATATAGGAGGATGACGATTTTATTATCGATCTACCCAAATCTTCTAAAGGAAAGGACATGACTCAATCAAACAAAGTTCATAGTGTGGAAGGTAGAATGGCAGTTGATGGTACTGAGAGTTGAAAATATTAATCATTTTTATGTTCCTATTTTCATTTCATGATATGTATATGGGTCTTCACAATTCTTATTACCTATTTTCCATTGAATTGAATAACTTACTTTCCCATCAAATTACAGAGGATGGAGAATATTCCTGTAGGATGAACACAAGACATCGACAAAGGCCATGGACTATATGATTGGTGTCTAATTATCTTCTCAAATGCATTTTGTTTTTTAATGTTGAATTTCCTTTATTAGATCATGGGTTTTTTTAATATATTGGTTTATTAACTTCTTGGCTTTCCCTTTTCAGTTTTTCTTTATGGGAAACAGAGAAATTTTTCTTGAAGAGGGATGGGAGGACCAAAGCCTGCGTTTTCATATTGACATGTTTTGTTTTTGATTTACGAGATGCTGATTTACCTTTTGTAAATTCTTCCAGAGGCCTTAAGAAATATACCCGTCGAGGAAAATCGGATTCCTATGCTGCCATGGTATGCTTCTAGCCATTATTGTTTCTTCTATGAGTATTAAAGCTGACCTAGATTTTTTTGTTCCTCTTTTAATGAGGTAATTCCTCACCATTTCTTCTAGTTATATCTTCTCATTGAAAATATGGTACTACAAAGATATTTCTCAACATAGAGCCTGTAAGTTGAACTTGTGGTTCCAAAGCCATTGGAACTCCAATAGAAAATATTAATTGGTCCACCCCAGGATTTGGATTTTTTCCTTGGATAATTTGCTAGCAAGAACTTTTTAAGGCATCTCACTACTTGAAATAAAATTGCAAGTGAACAAGTTATAATTTTATCATATCATTAAAGAAGTCACTACAGGTCATATTTATTTTGGTATCGGTAACAATCACATTTCAAAACAATCAAGGTTTAAAAAGATCATGAAAATTATAACATCTATTCAACAAGGATTGCATGATTCATATGATGAATTTGACTGGCATAATACTAAAGAGATGATGAACTATATCACTATGTGCTATGCATGAGTAGTTAATGATACAATGTTATGATGGGTATCACATCATATTAAACTTCATGGAATGACATGATCACTCTTGAGAAAATAATAATAATAATTCAACCTTGTCATATCCTTTTACATGGTTCATAGTACATAAATAATCTTTTTTAGGTGGATAAGATTCAAACTTGTAGTAATAGGCTGTAATCATAAAATGATTATTTTTTCACAAGGTTACCTATCCTGTTAAGAATCATAACCTCATGTGTCAGTCCCATCTCATTCATATGACGATCCCATGAAATTCAATCCTAAAAAAACCCCAAATGAGATCCTAACATCTTATCCAGAAAATTCCTTAATGGATTTAAAATGAAAATACACCACAATAGTGGTGACTAATCATTGTTAATAACATCAATGACTTACACATACTTTGCACCATCCTTTCTGAGGTTCCATAGGCATCCTTAATGTTGAGGATGATTTTTTCAAAGCTTAATAGATCCCACAACTCAAATCCATAGAAAATCTCCCCGGTTCATTTCAAAATCAAGAAGAAAATGGAATTGGAGAAGAAGAAAACAAATCACATGAAATCAAATAGATCCTCATGTTAACAGAATCACCCTAATGTCATAAAATCCAATAAATAAAATATATAGGTAAACTGGAAGTTAAAATATAGTGTTTTTTCATTGTTTTAGATTACCTATATGGGTGTTTCATTATAATTTTCCAGCATATAGAAAGATTTTCCAAAACCATTTCAGTTTATTTTTTAATTCTATGTAGGTAATTCTTTGCAAATATTATTCATGAAAACAAACAAAAAAATATTTTAAAAAACACATTCCAATGTTAGAAAAGCCAATGATTTCAGAATATATGTAATCTGGATGTTGACATAGTGTTTTTGTTTCATATTAGTTGTATGGGTGTGTTTGTTATCATTTTCCAGCATATAGGTAGATTATTCAACACCATTTAACATAATTTTTTATTTGTAAAGGTACTTGACACACACCTATCGTAGGGCGGGGAATTTTTTTAATTTATTAATTTTAGTGAATTGAATAACCCTAGGAAGTCTTCTGAAGAGTAGTGCACACAAAATCAGTTTGTCACTTTTGACTGAGGATAAAACTGTTTTGTTTTTGAAATGAAATTCGAAATTCAAATGATTGAAAAACTATGATATTAAAAAGGGTGATTAAGTCGGGGTCGGTTTCATAATTTTAATTCTATACTTTTTCAATTTAATTCAATCCTATTCATTTTAGTTAATTAAAGTGAGTTTCCAAAATCAATTCCTCTCACATCCTTGGTTAAATTTTGATGGTGAGGGAAAACCTTACCAAGATCTCAGTTTGGTCAACTCTCCTTCCATGTGAAAAATAGTTTTATTGAATATCTTTAATTAACATGGGAAATACCCGATTGGGTCTTGATTATCCCAAATAATCAATAACATTCACTACACCTTTTACACGTACCGACAATCGTCGAGTACTTCACTACTAATCCTCGGTTTATTCCATAGTATATAAACCAAAAATTAGTGGAGGGAGATAATGATTATTTTACCAAGGAAAAATCAATAACAGAATTGAAATTCAAAAACGATCGCAATTGATAATAAAATCTGATATATGAAATTGAAAACAAAATTGAAGAATAATGAAATTTCATTCAATTACGTCTTAGAACATAAGCGTTATAGCATAGAAAACCAACCCTTCCCCAATTACTCAAAATGTTTACCCCACCATGGTAAGGGTAATTGAGTTGAATGGGGAAGAAGAAGGAATTAAAAAACTATTAAAAAGGAAATAAATAAAAGAGAAATCTGAAAAGTTCTCCTCCTTGGTGTCCAAGAAGGAATGAGATGGAATGAGAGATGCTTTCAGAGGGAGGTCCTCTCCTCCTTTTATAGCCAAAATTCATCCCCCGAATGTTGATGTGTTTTATCCCAATTAAATGACAACTTCATGCGTTTCATTATTCTTAAATGATGTTCATAATTAACTTGGGCGCATCCCCTAAAATTCTCAGCAGATTTGGACAGTTATTCAGAGAGTTATGCTCGTTTTACTCTGACCACTTATTCTGTCAATTCAGACTCTCCAAAACGCCAACCCCCGGATTAGGAAGTATTAATGGTCCATTAAAAGGCCAATTAAAGCGTCCTTTACTTCATAAAATATATTCCCCACCTCCTTGGGCATCTATATACCGAATTACAGAACAATTAGGCTGTCCAAAAATGAGTTATGGACCCCACACCAAAAATCGATAGAATAGTAAACAGTTTTCTTGAGACACTTTGTGAGCTTCCTTTGAGCTTCCATATGGTTTATTCAGCTTTTGGTACAAAATTATTAAATGAATCCCTAGATGTGTAGAATCTGGAAAAGAAAAAAAATTCAATTTGGATTACTGTAGAATATGTTATTCCGGACTACATATATAATTTAAAACAACTAAAAAACCGAAATGGGCCATTTTTACTCTTCATCTCAAAATAACACCAATACCATAAAAATTAAGCAATTAATCATAGAGTAACATTTTTGTGGGTTTAAAACAATTAAAATTTTAATTTTAATTTAAAATATTTTCTTAATAAACTCCCGCAAACTTAGCACTTGGACTCCTGGAAAATTATAAATCAAATCAAATCAAATCAGAAACACATACCAATGAGATCTATCAAATCCATACTATAAAACAAAAATATATCATTCCTCGTCAAAAATAATTATTTCATGTTCTCCATATTATATTATTTAATATATTTCCGGTAACACCCCATGATTTCATAGTGTGTTATTTCTTCAAAATAATTCAATAACTTGCACTACAAGCAACACTGAGTTCAAGCACACCATGACTTACCAAAGAAGCCGTTCAAAAGAGGTTATGAATAGTATTAACTAAATTTTAAACTTTATATAATCCTTATAATTTTACAATCCATATTATGATTTTCTTAGACATAATGTAAGAACAAATTCATTTTCAGTATTGCACTTTTACCAACTTTTAATAGTGAACCTTTTTTAAATCCAAAATTTTAAACTTTTATATATTAAATTTGACTAAATAAATTTAATTTTTAGAATAGGGACCTCAAAAATTTACAATGAAACATCCCAAGCTTCCACAATACGCTTTCCTTTGAATAATACAGTAGCGTGTGTTGTATGCAACTTTGAGTTCTAACACACAACACAACCAATCAAACTAGTTGTTATGAATAGTAATACCTACTTTTTTAAGTTTAATAAATTTTACCTCTCAAAATGGAATTTATTTTTGTATTCTGAGTATCGAATTTAGCCTATGGTGAAATTTTGGAACTTTATGGATAACATTTATATTTTGATAAATAGTGAAAATTACTAAATTTTAATTAAAAACAACTTTTTTAATTGAAATAATTTATATTCATAAATTATGAATTTGAGTGGTTTTAAAATATATTTAGAATATATTTTTACCATTTAATACCATTTTGGTCATTGTACATAATTTCACAATTAAACAAGATATAAACAAGTGTCAATCTTTTGACCGTTATTATCTCTTAAAAACACGTTATTTGTTTTGACGACGGGAATTAATTTTTAAATTAATTAATGCAATTGATATGTTTTGAATTTGGTAAAATAGACATAATTTTTGAAATCATAACATCAAATATAGCTTAGACCTAATTTTGGGTATTTTTCTGGAAACTTTCATTTTTTGATGAATAGTGAACCCTCTAAGTGGTAGTTAAAAAATTGAATTTTTCATAAAACATAATTTTACCGCTTCTGTGAGTGGAATTTTGAAAATCCAAGAGACATGGTTAATATCATGGAATAAAATTTGGTTCAATGAGATGAAAATAATTTTTTGGTGAATAGTAACTTTTTACTTTTATTTACCACGGTTAAAAGTAAATAGGGTAATTAAGGGTAAAAATGATATTAATATTATCCTAACACATGTCCTAATTCTATTGGACAAGTGTATCTCAAAAAAAAAACACCCTTAGGATTAAAATATTATCATTCCAGTCCACTTGGATTAGATTATGACATTTATTATTATTTAATTCCAAGAAGAGTTAAAAGAGTTAAAATCAAAGTTTATTTACTAAAACATTTTTAATATAGGGTTATACATAAGATAAATTCGATTGTAAATATTAATTATAATGTTAAATAGATTTATACATAATTATATTTTATTTATACTTTTTAGAAATTAAATAATTTAATTTATTTATGACACAATGATGATACAGTAATTACCATAATTGTGAAAAATTAAAATAATTGATATTATACATACCCAAATAAATATAATTTGAGACTTTTTATAAATTAAAAAAAATTTATAGGTTAATATGACATGTTAGGATTAATTTAATTATCTTTTTTCGAAGTAATCATTCTGTTATGATTTTCACAAAAATCAACTTTCCAAATAGTGTCAAAATTGACATAAAAGTGTTTTTAAAACAAATATTATATTATTAATTGCTATTCAATTGATAAAAATCTAAGGATCGGCAAAGAGACTTATATAATGATAGGTGTATCGTTAATGGACCACTTGGGGGTCTCTTGGAGGTATATAGTATGTTTATCAACTATATAATATAAAAATCCAAAGTGACATGGTAAGTGTCAAACTAATTAACTAAGAGTTAAAACAAAAAAATAGGGTTAATATAATGACCCAAACCTGTCTAAATTCTATTGGTTGAGTGTTTTTCGACCCGTAATCACCATAACCTCTAAATAATCAACTTTTGAGCCATTAGAAATCGAATATTAATTTATTATAAAATAATATTTCTAAATTTTCGATAGGTGCCCCTCACCCCTCTTATAAAAGGGAAATCCCCCTTTTCATTAATTCACACATTAAAATCCTTTTGGTTCAGCCAACCCCTGCCCAAATACTCTCTCAACTTCCCTCAATACAACCTAGAGTCTTTATTTTGTTCAGAAAGGAAACCTAAGGATCCATTTTGATCAAATCAAAAGGAAGAACCTGAAGAAGATGGATTGTTTTCACCACCCTTTTTCAAAATCATTTCTTCTTCAACTTCGTCTTTCATTGTTATTACCATTATAATATAATTAATCCAGTATCTCCTTTATAATGTAATATTATTATAAATATGGTACAACCATATTTAGTATTCTATCCATCCTTTGAGTGACATGTCACCATATGTGTGTACGTACGGCTTACCGTCTCCACGTCGTGGTGTAATTGTTATTCAATATATTATTATTTGGATGGGTATAATAATGATTTTTAATTCATGTAAATAATAAATATAACATTATAATGTTTACTTATATGGAATATACCATCCAATTATATATTATTTTAATATCCAAGGAATGATATTGTCGCTCGTGCGTACGTATAGACTGCCGTCTCCACGAACGTTATGAGATTCATTCTCCATCGTATCCATTCAAGTATAATTATCATTTTATGATCTAAAAATAATTTTTAAGGACATTATATCATTATTTATATGAATAAGAAACATCCTATCCATGAAAAACATGGATTACATAACAATATATATAAAAGAAAATGAGTAAATTAACACCCGAAACAACGATAATACTATGATATTATTAACAAAGCAATGTTAAAAGATCATATATGATAACATAATAATGTATATGATTCTTGTATAATTTAATTAAAATTATTTCCCCATTATACATGAGGATAACCTACCCCCAACCAAGGAAAAGTAAAAGGTAAGGGTTTATTTCACAATCTCTTCATTATCTGAGGTTGTTTATACGTAATAATCTACTGGGATTTCTTTATCATCAACATCGATGTTTCGTAAAAATGTATTTCAAAACATTTTTACTATTTACAAGAATATGGGTTAAAGAAATTTATACCCTTTTTTGAGTTTTTAGAAGAGGTATATAAAGGAATCATTCCGTCATTTTCCAAACAAGGTGTTTTTAACCTTTTCGGCAGAATTAAGGTAAGAATTATTTTTTAACTTATACAGCGGGTGCGGCTATTTTCTGCCATTATAAAATATTCGTAGCTTACCATACAAGCTTATAGGAATATTTTTCAAAGTAAATGTTTTCTTTTTTAATTATGCGACTTTTAAATGATTTCAAAATAAAGAGATATTTCTCTCATAGAGATTTGATTTCAACATCCTTTGATGGATTTTAAGCTTATTTGAAGTTGATTTATTATGAAACAAAACATCCATATTTTATTGATGGTTTTCTGATATTTTTGACAATGGATGTGTTATTTTTATACCCTTCAATGTTTATGGTGAATGTATTGACATTTAGTATGCTAGTTTTAATACGAATTTTCGCGTTATGTTTAAACCTTTTCAGATGGGAATGCATTGGACTTAATATGTGACGGGTGGAGCCCGCTATAGCTCCTCGATGCATCGGTAGATCTCATGGGACAAACTAGTGTCTTGGCATAAGGCCTTGAAAAAAAATTATTTGTAGTCTTGGCACAAGGCCTTGGCTATGTGGTTATGATAGTCTGACATTATGCATTCAATCATTATATAAGTGGTTATTGATATTGCATGTGATTATTCGATTAGTAGAATATCAATGTGAATAAGTAAATGGAATTATTCAATATTATTTTTTCCATAATCTGTTGAAGTTCAAGTTTAAAAGGATTTTTTTTAGTTATTCATTGACTGAAATGTTTATTCTTATTTATGAAAGTTTCTAAAATATTGTTATCCTTACTGGGCATTTGAGCTCACTGCTTTTCTATGATTAATTTTTCCCAGGATGTGAAGAAGTAATTTATGAATAAACAGCTGAGATAGTATGAGGGGATAAGAGTGTGGACTATGGAGACTATGTTGTTATAGTTTTCATTTTTATGATGTAATGTAAAACTTTATGAATATATCTAGTGTTTCCAAGTCTACTAAACTAATCAGTCTTTTGAGATTTGATCATTTTTGTGATCATGCCAATGTTATGTAATAATGCACCGACTTTGGGTAACTGGGGTCAGGGAATTACAGTTTGTATCAGAGAATGTTTAGTAAAAAACTTGGAAGCTAGATTTAGATAAACTCTGATTAGAGCACATTGATCTAAGATGGACTTTGAGGATTAGTATCGAATATCTTCCTAGAATTTTGGTATTGTAGATATTTTGTGAGTTTTCCGAGCAATACATCCCTTTATGGATATGAGCAGGTAGAGGCGGCTCTGGCACAGAGGTACCTAGGGGTAAAACTTGAAAACACCGCTTTGAGCTTGACTCGAATGGGAACTGGTGCACGACAAAAGGCCTTGATGCACTCTTGGTTACGACACTCCCGGGGGATATTCTTAGGATAACTCTCATTTTCTTTACAAATCATTATAAAGGGTTTATGAGTATATACTTCTAAAAGAAAACATTTTTATGATTATGGATTATATCCATAAACTATTTAATTTATGTTATGTGTTTTACAAGTTTGGGATTGGGTATCATTATTCATAAACTAATCTAGTGTGTGCCATTTTTAATAAATGGCGCCCAGTAGAAGGAATGAGAACTCCTGCAATGCACATGATCCAAAGAGAAAGAAGGATCATATCTTTCACGGTCTTAAGCCAGAATTTATAAGAGAAATAGTCTCCCGTGTATTATCATCATATAAAGAAATAATATCATGTGTTGATAAGATAAGTAAAGAGTTTACTGAGTCCTATGGCTTTGAAGGGAAGCAAGAGAATAAAAGTATGGAAGAAAGAAATATGGATAAAGGGAAGAGGGAAAAGAAGAATTTTCCCATATGTGATAACTGTGGAAGAAACACCCTAGAACTTGTCTGAAAGGAATGGGAGTTTGTTATAATTGTAGAGGAAAAGGGCACAAAGTAAGTGACTGCAAGGTTAAGAAAATGGATTCAAATGTACAATGATTCATTTGCAAGGAGTTTGTACACTACGCGAACCTATGTCCCAGTCATCAGACTATGCCACAAATGATGCTATTGGGTAATAATCAAGTTATAATACTACCACAGATGAAGAGGAATGATTAGTGTTCTTATCTTGATTATGTCATTTGAGTGTTTTATCAACAATGTACTTGTTATAATAATTATGGAGTATTTAAGGATTGTACTGCAGTACTATTTCATTGAGGGCTTGAGATTGTGTGGAACAAAGAAAAGTGACTCAATATCAGGTTAAGTTTTGGGAAAATATATGGTTGAGAGAAAGATAAACCATAATGTCGTTCTGATACTGAGGTCGTGATTTTAGAATAATACATGTTTGATTTGGATAAATTATATTCTATATTCTTGACTACCTTGAAACTGATTAATGATTTGTATATTCCATCATTGTTGGGGGTTTACAATATTTTTGGATTGAAGGAATATATCTATTATTCTTTAAGGAATAAGGGATCATGAATGTAATCAATAAGGTTTTACGGTAATTCTGGATGTTGCAATGTTTTAAAAGAATACATGATAAATGTGTTCACATGTTATTACATGGAAAAAGGATCTTCATTGTGTTTACCTTCCTTATAAATTTTGGACTGAAGTATTTTCGATAGTTCTAGTTTGGATTATTTTGATTTTCTATTAAAGGACAACCCGGAGGTCGGGCGGCAACCTGTCGCGTCCGACAAGGCCGCGAGACTTGAATCCACAACTGAAGGGCGACAAGGTAGTTTCACCTACCACTGACCCACGTGACGTCCTGGATTGAATAATGTCATTTTTAATGGTTCTTCTAGATGAATTATAAATTCGTTTTTTAACCCCATACGAATAGGATTAATAGAATATTATTTTTAAGTTCTGTTATCTTTTAGAGTGAATGATTAGTTTTTGGTAGAACTTTGTTAAAGGATGATATTCTACTTGGAAAGTATATATTTTTATTCTTCTCTTATTCAATGAAGAAATTAATTCTTATACTTTAGTGAAGGGATCTTAAAAAAAATGTGTTATCCTAATACCATATGTTTTTCTGAACCGATGGCATTTTATATCATCATAGATTGAAGAATTTAAGGCCCTCGTTTTTACACTTGTTTGTGATTGATGACCTCAATCACTACCTATAAATATTTACGTTTTTTCCTCTAATTATATGTCTCTAATTTCCACCAATATTCTCTGAATAGAGATCATAATTTGGTGGTAACCCTTTCATTTCTCTTTTCCTCTTATTAAGACAAAATATTATTAACCCAATTTTTGATGTGGGTGTTCCCACAAAGATATTTTCTATATTCAACCTATTATTTTCGAAGAACAATTTCAAATTGCGAGGACGCAATTTATTGAAGGATGGGAGAATGTAACACCCAAGATTTCATAGTGTGTTATTTCTTCAAAATAATTAAATAACTTGCACTACACGCAACACCAAGTTCATGCGCACCATGACTTACCAAACAAGCCGTTCAAAAGAAGATATGAATAGTATTAACTAAATTATAAACATTATATAATCCTTATAATTTTAGAATCCATATTCTGAGTTTCTTAAAAATAATGTAAGAACAAATTCATTTTCAGTATTGCACTTTTACCAAATTTTAATAGTGATCCCTTTTTAAATCCAATATTTTAAAATTTTATAAATTCAATTTGACTAAATAAATTTTCTTTTTAGAATGGGGACATCAATAATTTACAATGAAACATCCCAATATTCTATGGTACTCTTTCCTTTGAGTAATACAGTAGTGTGTGTTGTACGCAACTTCGAGTTCTAACACACACCATAACCAATCAAACTAGCCGTTATGAATAGTAATACATACTTTTCGAAATATTATAAATTATATCTCTCAAAATGGACTTTATTTTTGTATTCGGAGTATCGAATTTATCCTAAGGTGAAATTTTGGAACTTTTCGGATAACATTTATGTTTTGATGAATAGTGAAAATTACTAAATTTGAATTAAAAACAACTTTTCTAATCGAAATAATTTATATTAATAAATTATTAATTTGAATGGTTTTAAAGTATATTTATAATATATTTTTACCATTTAATACAATTTTGGTCATTGTACATAATTTTACAGTTAAACCCGACATAAACAAGTGTCAATCTTTTGATAGTTATTATCTCTTAAAAACACGCTATTTGTTTTGATGACGAGAATTAATTTTTTAAATTAATTAATGAAACTGATATGTTTTAAATTTGGTAAAATATAAATCTTTTTTGAATAAATAATATCAAATATATCTTAGGCCTAATTTTTGGTATTTTTTTGGAAACATTCATTTTTTGATGAATAGTGAAACCACTAAGTTGTAGTCAAAAAACAGAATTTCTCATAAAACATAATTTTACTGCTTCTGTGAGTGGAATTTCGAAAATCCAAGAAACACAGTTAATATCAAGGAGTAAAATGTGGTTCAATGAGATGAAAATATTTTTTGGTGAATAGTAACTTTTTACTTTTATTTACCATGGTTAAAAGTAAATAGAGTAATTAAGGGTAAAAATGAGATTAATATTACCCTAACACATGTCCCAATTCTATTGGACAAGTGTATCTCAACCAAAAACACTCTTAGGAATAAAATATTATCATTTAGGTCCACTTGGATTAGATTAGGACATTTATTATTATTTAATTCAAAGAAGAGTTAAAAGAGTTAAAATCAAAGTATATTTACTAAAAAAAATTAATATAGGGTAATACATAAGATAAATTCGATTTTAAATATTCATTAAAAAGTTATCAATATTTCATACATAATTATATATTATTTATAATTTTTAGACATTAAATAATTTAATTTATTAATGACACAATGATGATGCAGTAATTACCATAATAGTGAAAAACGAAAATATTTGATATTATAAATACCCAAATAAATATAATTTGAGACTTTTTATGAATTAAAATAATTTTATAGGATAATATTACATGTTAGGATTGATTTTATTATCTTTTTTCTAAGTATTCATTCTGTAATGATTTTCACAAAAATCAATTTTCCAAATAGTGTCAAAATTGACATAAAAGAGTTTTTAAAACAAATATTATATTATTAATTGATATTCAATTTATAAAAATATAAGGCTCGGCCAAGAGACTTATATCATGATAGTTGTATCATTAATTGATCACTTGGGGGTCTCTTGGAGTTATATAGTAAGTTTATTAACTATATAATATAAAAATACAAAGTGACATGGTAAGTGTCAAACTAATAAACTAAGAGTTAAAACTAAACGATAGGGTTAATATAATGACCAAAACCTAACTAAATTCTAATGTTTCAGTGGTTTTCAACCCATCCCCATATTAACCTCTAAATAATCTACTTTGGAGCCATTATAAAACGAATATGAATTTATTATAAAATAATATTTCTAACTTTTCCAAAGGTCCCCTCACCCCTCTTATAAAAGGGAACTCCCCCTTCTCATTAATTCACACCTTCAAAGCCCTTTGGTTCGGCCCAACCCTGCCCAAATACACTCTCAAATTTACTATATACAACCTAGAGGCCTTATTGTGATCATTAATCCAACCTAAGGATCCCTTTTGATCAAATCAAAAGGAAGAACCCGAAGAAGAGGTAATGTTTTCACCACACTTTTTCAAATTCATTTCTTCTTCATCTTCTTCTTTATTTGTTATTCCCAATCTAAAATAATGAATCCAGTATCTCCTATATACTCTAATATTATTATAATTATGGTACAACCATATTTAGTATTCTATCCATCCTTTGAGTTACATGTCACTATACATGTGTACGTACGACTTACCGTCTCCACGTCGTGGTGTAATTGTTATTCAATATATTATTATTTGGATGGGTATAATAATGATTTTTAATTCATGTAAATAATAAATATAACGTGATAATAATTCTATATATATGATATACCATCCCATTATATATTATTTTAATATCAAAGGAATGATATTGTCGCTCGTGCATACGTACAGACTACCGTCTCCACGAACGTGATGAGATTCATTCTCCATCATATCCATTCAAGTATAATTATCATTTTATGATATAAAAATAATTTTTAAGGACTTGATATCATTATAGATATAAATAAGACACAATATATCAATGACAAACATGTCTTACGTAACAAAATATATAAAAGAAAATGAGTAAGTTAACACCCGAAACAACGATAATACTAAGATATTATTATCAAAGCAATGTTAAAAGATCATATATGATAACATAATAATGTATATGAATCTTGTATAATTTAATAACAATTATTTCACCATTATATATGAGGTTAACCTACCCCCAACCAAGGAAAATTAAAAGGTAAGGGTTTATTTCACAATCTCATCATTATATGAGGATGTTTATACGTAATAATCTACTGGGATTTCATTATCATCAACATCCATTTTTCTTAAAAATGTATTTCAAAACATTTTTACTATTTACCAGAATATGGGTTATGGTAATTTATACCCTTTTTTTAATTTTTATAGGAGTTTTATAAATGAATCTTTCTGTCGTATTCCAAACAAGGTGCTTTTTTACATTTTCTACAGAATTAAGGTAAGAATGTTTTTTTATCTTATATGACGGGTGCAGCTATTTTCTGTCATTATAAAATCTTCTAAGCTTCCCTTACAAGATTATAAGAATATTTTCAATGTAAATGTTTTCTTTTATAATTATGTGACTTTTAAATGATTTCAAAATAAAGAGATATTTCCCTAAAATAGTTTTGATTTCAACATCCTTTGATTGATTTTAAGCTTATTTGAAGTTGATTTATTATGATACAAAACATCCATATTGTATTGAAGGTTTTTTGATATGTTTGACTGTGGATGTGTTATTTTTATACCCTTCATGGTTTATGGTGAATGTATTGACATTTCGTATGCTAGTTTTAATACGAATGTTTTTGTTATGTTTAAACCTTTTCATATGGGAATGCATTGGACTTAATAATTGACAGGTGGAGCCCGCTATAGCTCCTCGATGCATCGATAGGTCTAATGAGACAAACTAGTGTCTTGGCATAAGGCTTTGACATAATCTTTTTTGTAGTCTTGGAACGAGGCCTTGGATACGTTTTTATGATAGTCTGGCATTATGAATTCCATCATTATGAAAGTGGTTATTGATATTGCATGTGATTATTTGATTAGTAGAATATCCATCTGAATAAGTAAATTGCATTATTCCATTTTATTTTGTCCATACTATGTTGAATTTCAAGTTTAAATGGATTTTGTTTTAGTTATACATTTCCTTAAATGTTTATTCTTATTTATGAAAGTTTCTGCTATATTGTTATCCTTACTGGGCATTTGAGCTCACCCCTATTCTATGTTTTATTTTTCCTAGGATGCGAAGAATTAATTTATGAATGAAATGTAGAGATAGTATGAGTGGATAAGAGTGTGGACTATGGAGACTATGTTGTTGTAGTTTTCATTTTTATGATGTAATGTAAAACTTTATTAATATATCTAGTGTTTCCAAGGCTACTAAGCTAATCAGTCATTCGAGATTTGATCTCTCTTGTGAGCATGCCAATGTTATGTAATAATGCACCGAATCTGGGTAACTGGGGTCGGGGCGTTATAGTTCCACATCATTTCTTATCCCATGCACACAAAACACCCACCTCACATGAATTTTCACTCATCTCACAAATTTAAATGCTGAAAAAAGATTTTCTCATCCAAACTCACACAAGAGTCACCATAGGATTGATAAATTCCTACTTCTCCACCCAATGTGAGTCAAAGACATGTGTTTCTCATTAGGACATTTCCGGGTTGTTCTGTGGCTTCTGGTTAGTAGGATTTAGATGTTACAAATTCTGAGGCCGAAAAATAAGGGTTTGGCTCTTTATGAAGCAAAATTGCAACATTATAATTTTCACTAAAGAATGGTCTCCTTCTCTTCCCCTTTGTAGAAAATAGTTTCCATCATCATTCAATCAGCCTAGGATTTTATCAGTTAAAATTTCAATCTTTTCAAATAGTATTTTTCTTGAAAGCTCCAGATAGGCACAACTTTCTGAAGCTCCAAAAAAGAACACCTTCCCTTATCATAAAATCTCCAAAAAAGTCACACCTTTCAAAAGAATAATTTTTTAGTAGCACACACATCTCATCAATAATTGATTTTCCACCAAAATACTCACCAAATGAAGTAGTACAAGACATCTTCTCCCAAAATTATGTTCAAATTGATCATGAAATTTTACATCAAGATCAGGTTTGATAGGGAGAATTGTCTTCTAATGTGGCTAACCTAACAGGTTGTTCATGGATTCTAAGGGATACAAGGATTAATGTAAGGTAGGCCATAATGAAAAGCATTATTTTGAAAATGGGGGTTAAAACCAAATAAATGCCTCAATCATTTAAAACACATGTACCTCAAACCCTCAAGTTTTGATAGGAATAAATCAAATTCTGGTTAAAGAAAACAAGGACTGTTTCTCCCATGAAATGAGGAAAATGAAATGAATATGAAAAAAATGGTTTAGAAGCCTCACATGAAAGTGACTTCAAAGATATCGATAGTGAAATATGGCATGGAATTCAAAAATCAGTGTACTTTTCCTGAATTTCCAAAAAGATTTGAACTTGAAACAAAGTCATTTAAGCATTAATTTAAGCTTATTTCCATGGAATAGATTGGTTAACTCATTGACATGGGTTTCAAAAATTGTAATGATAATCATTTCAGCTAAAAAGTTTGAAAAACACACTAAAAATTGAAAAATAAACACACAAAAATATTAAAACACGCAATTTTTTTAAACAAACACAAAATGGAAATCATAACCTACAAAGGTTACCTCCCCGACACTTAAATGATGTAGTGTCCTTAATGTATTAATGTGTATTTAATGTGTAATCCAATTTTAAAATGAATCACAATAGAAATAAACTGTAAAGGAGAGGTACAAACTGACTTATTGGCAATGCAATGTTGATTTTGGCTCCTAAGTGTTTCTCTTTGAAAACCTAAAAAAAGAAAAAACATAACATAAGAAATTTATCAACAGAAATGAAAATATAATTTGAATAATAAAATAAGGATAAATTTTGTTATAATCCCCCATGTGGGTCCTGGGTTTTGACTGCCTCTAGAGAGGAAGTTCTAATTAGTTATCCCCAATTTGATGGTGGGTGAGATTACTTTCTCATAAACCAACAAAAATTATTCTTTCCAACATGTACTTGTTCCTTTTTTTTAGGACTCTATGTATATAGGATACCAAATCCACCCCCATTGTAGTGAGATACAACATGCGTGGTGGGGTTTGAACAATGAATGAGTCCTCCAGTTTCATAGTTTCCACTTGCATAATTTCTTCTTCGTTCACCAGTGCTTTCCCAAGATATGCTGCATCAAGGTAATAATCAAATGGAATTTCATATTTTACATCTATTTGAACAAAATTAAAGAATCCATAATCAATATCAAATGCATCTCCTTCAATGTGAGTATCATGCATCTCATTCTCCTCATGAAAAGCCACTTTTGTATCCTCTTGAACTCCTTCTAATATGTATTAAAAAAGCATAGGGGGCTCCAGATTATTTTTATCAAGTGGATATTCGTTTTCATCCTCAACCACCAAGGCAATAGATGTGTTGAACGAATATGAAAATTTAAAACAAGGGGATATGATAAAAAATTAACATTTAACAAGATCAAAAGATAATTAGTTAATGAAATAATTATCTCCCTGAGTTTGTACGTCTTCAATCTCTTCTTCATTTGAAATCACCTCTTGGAGTTGAGTAGTAGAAGATAGAGGCAGGTAGTCAAGATCCTCTATTTGTTCTTCAAATTCCACAACATTTGTGGTTTCTCCCTTAAATGGTTACAAATATTCTTCTTTTGGGAGGCCAAGTTATTCTTCACACTAATTCCACAATTCATTCAAATCATGTTGATCTTCACCATGTAGCTCAGGCTAGAATTTATCTTGGGTAGAATGGACATATTCGATTAGCCTTCCTATTTGACCCTTTAGTCCTTCTATGGCCTCTTTGAGTTCTTTCACTTGGAATATTTTATACTCTTAAACATATTTTTCTTCTTGATGATGCACCTATGAAATATCATTTTGTACCTAAACTATTTCTTGATAAAATTCTGGAAAATACTCTTGGAGTTCAATTAATTCCCTAGTCAAACCCTCCAACACGGGGTATTCAAGGTTCCCTTTAATATTTTTAATTAGATCCTTGAATTCATCTTCATTGATGATTTGGATTCGACCTCCCCGAATCTACTTAGGCAAGAAATAAATACTATACTTTTTAGACCATGGTGAGTTAAGAACTTGTTGTTGCACTTATGTGTAAGTGTTCCATGAATTAAAGAAAAAATCATTTGAAAACAACATGTAAAATGTTTATTTGTTTTTTTGTTTTTTTTTAATTTGAAAAAGCTCAAATATTTACAATTTGATTGTGGCACTGCCTCCCCGGAAACGGCGCCATGTTTGACGCAAACCTTTTGTAGGGCATGGAAAATCAATTTTTAAATTTCCTAATTGTAGTCTGGGGATTAACCCGAGGATGTCTCCTGAAGAGGAGTTCACACAAAATCAATTTTTTACTTTTAAACAAGTGTAAAAATGTTGTGTTTTTAATAGAAATTTGAAATTCAAATGATTGAAAAACTATAATATTAAAAAGGGTGATTAGGTCGAGGTCAGTTTCTTAATTATAATTCTATCCATGTTCGATTTAATTCAAAGCTCTTTTTCTTAATTGTTTGAAGTGAGTTTACAAAATTGTTTCCTCTCACTTCCTTGGTGAAAATTATGATGGTGAGAGAAAGACTTACAAAGATCTCGGTTTTGTAAACTCTCCTTCCATGTGAAAAATAATTGTACTGAATATCTTTATTTGATATGGGCAATACCCGATCGGGTCTTGTTTATCCCACACAATCAAGAACATTCACTACACCTTTTACACGTATTGACGATTGTCGATAACTTCACCACTAATCCCCAGTTTATTCAATCGTACATAAACCAGAAATTAATGGAGGTAGATAATGATTATTTTACCAAAGAAAAAATCAATAATGTAATTAAAATTGGAGAATGATCACACTTGATAATAAAATACTCTATATGAAATTTAAAACAACTTTGAAGAAGAAAGAAATTTAATTCAATCACGTTCAAGAACTCAAGCATTACAACATAGAAAACAAACCCTTCCCCAATCACTCAAAATTTTTACCCCACTATGGTAAGGATAATCGAGATGAATGGGGAAGAAGAAGGCATTAAAAAACTCTAAAAAAGAAAATAAATTAAAGAGAAAGACAAAAAAGTTCCCCTCCTTGGGGTCCTAGAAGGAATGGGATGGGGTGAGAGATTCCTTCAGAGGGAGGACCTCTCCTCCTTTTATATCCTGAATTCATCCCCCAAATGTTGATGCATTTTAGGCTCATTAAATGAAATAATCACATGTTTCAACCTTCTTTAATGATGTTCATAATTATCTTTGTCCCATCCCCTAAAAAGGTCATCAGATTTGGAAAATTATTCAGAGAGTTATGCATGTTTTACTCTTACCGTTTATTCTGTTTAGTCAGACTCTCAAATAAACCAACCCTCGGATTAGGAAGCATTAATGGCTCGTCAAACAGCCAATTCACACGGTATTTATTTCATTAAATATATTCCTCAACTCCTTGTGCTTCTATCCACCGAATTCCACAACAATTGTCCGCTCAAATAATGAGTTATGGACCCCAAACCAAAAATCAGCAGAACTATAAACAGTTTTCTTGAGAAACTTTGTGAGTTTCCTTTGAGATTATATAGGGTCGATTCAGCTTTTGGTCCGAAAATACTAAATTCGTCCCTGGATGTGTAGAATCTAGAAAAGATAGAATTTTTCAAATTGAATTATTTTAGAAGATGTTATGATCAAACTACCGAAATAATTTAAAACAGTTAAAAATCCAAAATTGGCCATTTTTACTATTCATCTCAAAATTACATAAATATCATAAAAATTAAGCAATTAATCATAAAGTAACATTTTTATGGGTTTAAAAGAATTAAACTCAATGTAATATTAATTGAAAATATTTTCTCAATCAGTACTTCTATGCAAACATGGTGAATGCACAAAATAGAACCTTCTGTTAACAATAATTCCATCTTACCCAATCCCAAGGAGACCTGGACACTCCACCAATAGCTCACCACCACTAAAATACTTTGGAATTTTCTTATTACAGATGGGATATGTCTCACCATGATGTGATATTCAATTGTTTCCTTTTACGATCCCTACATAGATGGAACGAAATTCATCGAGGAGCTTGAGGATGACATCTATTCATGGGGTCTTCTGCATCCCATTAATGATTGGGTGAGGATATGATGATCGGAATTTCATCCCCTCTAATTGATATTTCAAGTCATGTGACTTCTGGTGTGGCCAAAGGTAACGATTCAGAATGATCCTCTAGGAGGAATTCGTACAGGATCTCAGGAAGGGACAAACGTTCTTGTTTCTAGGTAGGTAAATATCAGCATAATATGTACCTTAAATACAACCTTCTCTTATGAAATTCAGTTGACTCCAATTAACTGGTTCCTAGAAGCTAATTTAATTCTCATTGATGAAACTGATGTGATTTTCCAGGCTATGAAAGATGGTTTTTACCCATGTAGGAGGTCCTGTAAGTATTTTCTAAACTGTTTGGATACAAAAAATGAAATATATTTTACCTAATATGTTTTCATGGAATCAAATATGTCTAAAACATACTTGAATGTTTTCACCTACTATAGTATGATGAAATCTTATTTTATGTGGCAATTAGGGCAATGTGAAATTTATCATGCACTAGCTTCTAAGATTTTCAAATAATTAGAATGAACTATAATAAAACCTTCTACAGTAACATAGGATATATATATATACACATGGGCTTTACAATGTTGGGAATACTGAGCTTACTTTGGGTATTATTATGAATGTGGGGTCTAGAGGCCTTCCTGTCAACAGTTAATGTTAAAATTCTATTATTTATGGTCTGTGTAGTGGTGAGCTATCCCATGCTATTATTGTTTTTGATGAAATTAAAAGTTGTGGAATTATACATCAGGTCCTGTAACTTTTTAATGAAGTTTTTGGCTACTAAAAATGAAATATAATTCATTAAATGTATTTTTAATGAATTTCAAAATTCTGTACCATCACTTATTGTTCACACCTACAGCAGTACGGTGAACATTTATGATAAGTGACATCCAAGGTAGTGTGAAATTGATCATACAAAATCTTTTGATGTTTAAAAATAATTGGAAAGTAGTGTAATGAAACCAACTATAGTAACATATGATATATATATTTATGGGCTTTACAGTGCTGAAATAATGAGCATACTTGGGGTTTTATTATGGTTTTGAGGATTAGATGTCTTCTTATAAACTGTTAATGTTTTAATGCTCTAATTTATGGTCTGTGACTCAGTGGTGAATGATCCCATGCTTTTAATATTTTTTTAAGAAATTAAAAGTTTTGGAGTAGCCCCAAATGTTTATATCTACATAATTTTTTATTGAAGGAATCTGCTTCACTTCACTTCAAATATTATCTAGATTTTTCCTGTAGATGTTCACATATGTTATTTTCACATTATTTCACATATGATATGTTCAATTTTTATTAGTTTTCAGTAGATAACACAATTTATTTTGACTATCATATGAACTGTTTTGATTTCTTTGACTCTTTCTATTTCATTTTATGAAATAACCGAATCCACAATTTTGTACAATTTTTTTTACTGATGTGTTATAGAAACATGAAAGTACTGGATGTTTTGGAGTCAGCTGTAACACTGACATACTATTTTTTTAAAGTATAAATTTTTCATCCACTCGGGTATTAATATTTCTATCTTCATTGCCTTTTATTTTCGATACACTTTTATGTGCATTAACAGTGTCACAACGATTCAAATGAAGGATGTTTCAATCGTATATGTTCATGACCCAAACACCCCATATATGTGCATCTTGGGATGATAATGTTGTGATGGATGTAGTTTTCCACTACAAGATTAGTTTAACAAACATTACTCATTTTTGTGTGTTTATGTTTTCTATTGTTGTCTATTCATTAATTCAATAGACATGTTACAAATATCACATTGGATATCTCTGCACATTCATTTTCTTTTCTGCTATGTTTAAGAATAATATATGACATACCTCATGTTTACTAACATAGGATATTGTTAACAATAACTTTTTAACGAAAACCATATTTCACGAACAACTTTATATTAACAATCCCACTGTTATCTTCTTTATATTTTGGTTACTATTTATTTTTTTATGTTAACATTCATTTTTTGTATTTTGGAATTTATATATGCATTAATATGTTTTATTATATTTAAACATTTTCATTTGTTAAATCTGTATAGATAGTTTGGGGCATGGTTCCATCTTTTGATAACAAAGAATAAGCAGTTTTCACCTTTTTGAATCTCCTATGGTAATTATGGAGAATATTTTTTACACCTTTAATGGACTGTAACTTGTGTTATATAGTATTTTTATAATGAATGGACATATGTTAAACCTTTTCAGTTCAATTATTTTCAAATCCAGTCTAAAAAAACCATACATATTTTAGTCAATAGTATGTGATTTTTCAATATCCAGTTTCTAACCTTATTTTCCTACAGTTTCAATTAGAATCAAACCACAGTACGCTGAAACTATTCTATTTTTATACTCTATGTAACAGGTTTGTATATATTTTTCTATTATTATTTGGTTTTTATTATATTTTTGCATGTTGGAACAGGCGTGTACCCCTGTGTTGATTTTATAATTTAGATTTAACCTAATGAGTTTTGATCGGATTATGTTTTGATTGTTTTTATATTCTACATTGACTGTTTTTATACTTATATAATAGGTTTATATATATATATATATATTATACTGATTGGATTCAGTTTTGATTCTACATGGATGAAGGCAGTTCCATAGTTGGTTGGAATGAATGCAGCAAGGAAGAGAGGACTCCCATGGAGATTGAATGTGAATGTCAATATTAAAGTTACACTGTAGCTATGATGTGGAAACTTTTTAGGTCATTATTTGAGCCTCATTTCTATGACTTGTGTTTAATTATTGATGTAAATATTCTAATTGATGGTCATTTATGTAGGTGTTGGTGGGAAAAAAATACAAAGATGATTTTCTCTTTATTTCATACAAAGGTGACAATACAATTGGGTATGAATAAATTGAATGTAAGATTATGGTTTCTTAATATATGATGAATTCATGTTAAATTTTTGTTGTAACCGTAGATTTTGGCCTCAAATTGTTAGCTATCTTTTTTAGATTAATAGTGATTCTATAAAAGGAACAATATGAGTGTTCTTATGTATCACCTATTAACATCACATATTATAGGGATATACAATAGATAATCCTTTGAAATTGATTATAAATTCATATCTAATGATAAGTAATGGTATTATTTTTAAATTTGACACACTTATCAGCCTTGTCACATTTAAAACCGAATGTTTCCCTATAAACCATTGATCATGCTATCAACATTAATTTTTAGCATTGTAGCTATATTTATCTTACACTTGATTATTGTTGTGAAGTTCATCTGAAGTAAAGATATATCCATTACCACTACCATGTTATATCAACATTTATTTATTATATCCTTCATGTGAAATATGTTGCAACAAATCCACAGGGAGACCATGTCTTCCATCATGGGTGAGACGACCATTGTAACCTGAAGAATCATTGATAACTGTGGCCCATATATCCACTAGACCACTAATGTTATCTACTGGGGAGTCCATGACACTTCAGTGGAGAAAAATGGAGAGTTAGTGTTGTAGCATTTGGGTTGTGATGTATGGTGCTCAACTGATGGTCAAGGTGATGTCAGACAATTCACCTCTATTTACTTCAGTTCAACCCTTTTATTTCTTTATTTTAATTCACATGAAATTAATTCCAACAGTAAATTTTATAATGAGAATAATTTTAATAATCCATTTGAATCTTTTTTCCATTTATTTAATTTATTTCTCCAGCATGAATGTTTAATAGAAATTTCTATTCCTTATTAATTCAACTAAATATGTACTACTATGTTTATGATTTCTCAACAATTTTTCTTCTATTCCATTTTTATTTACCACATTTCACTTTTTAAATATATTAAATATTAAAATGAATTAATGAGTTTGAAAAATGAACTTCTATTATTGAAAATAAGATTTTTTTATACCTCCGTGCGAATGCACAGGCAGAGTACTAGTGATTATAAATTCTAATTTTAGAAGAATTTCCACATAATTAAGTTTTTACAAGGATGTCTATACCTCCCTTCTTCTCATATCCCTATTGTTGGTGAAAGATGAACCATGAAGGTCAACGACAATCCCCTGGATATAGGCAGATCAAAGTTTATAAGATCCTTATACTTTGTTAATGAACACTATATACACCAACAATGAGTAAAATAATCCAAGTAGGACTTTTCTTTGGTGTTTTATGACTTTGATTAAATGATTGGAAATTTTGATAATTACTTCTTCAATCTGCACCCCTTGCACCTACTTATTTACTAACAATATATTGTTTCTAAATTGATTAATCTATGTTCTAATAACAGTGCCCCATTCTTGTTCACCAGAAATGAATTCTTGGCCGGTGATATTCATGAAATTTGTTTATGGTGACTTTCTACCTTATTTCATTGCATTTGTCGCAGCGGAATCACTGAGGATCCTAGTTCGATAGTTTTTGGGAAACCATAGCATGTTCAGGTGCCCGGATTCATAGTGAATTGAGAAAACATGGATGCTTTGTTGATCCAACCAGAGATCTGGAATTCTTGTGAGACAAGGATGACGGATCCACCGTTTATTCATCAAGATCCCAAATAAAGAAGACTTGGTGGCTTGTTGAAGTTGTAGTGGTGCACACGAGGACGTCCGGCATGGCTCCAAGTGTTTTGGAAAGGCCAAGGTGTTCAGATGGTGCGTGCAGGGTGAGCATGGTGGGGTGGCGTCTGAGAAAGGAGGTTAGGTGTAGCTAAAAAGGTGGCTCCTAGCGGGAAGGGGGTCCGATCAAGTGAGTTGTAGCAGGATGAGGTGGCAAAGCGACTGTTGATGTTTGTGGCTAGGCAGTGACCGACAAGGCAGCGGGATGGAGGCGGCGGCAGATCCGATGGACATGGATAGGGGGCCGAATGCTAGGTTTACAAGTGTTGTTATTCTTCTTCCCCTTCTTCTTCTTCATCATCTTATTATGATTATGATTATGATAATTATGATGATGATGATGATGATTATTATTATTATTATAATATGGGGTATGCATGGAGGGTTGTATGTACTACCATAAAAATTACCCTTCCCTCTCAATAGGTATGAAATTCATGAATCAAAATATATTAATAATATTACATTACTTTGTTATTAATTCCATGTTTTGGTTATATCTTCTAACTGAAATGTCGGATTGATGTGAGGTCAGTGGAATTGATACCCTATATTCTATACGATCTTTTTGAGTTCAATGATGAGTACCATTTTCTATCTCAATGATCAGGTCAATAAAACTCTCAAAAATAATATTAAAATTATTCTTTTTAAAAATTAAATAGAATCTAAATCCTACATGGAGTGTCCATTTGACATGTTGTCTACTGTAGTGCAACCCAGTTTTAAAGGACATTTCAAGACCAAATCTCGATACTTAAATTGAGATCAAGGGGTGGGCCCCATGAGTCCCGGTTCACCCGTGTTTTGGTGAAATGCAACATTTTCATCAGGTATCCGTTTTTGGAGAAATGGGTAGTCCATCTTGTGTGTATTTCCATGATGAGCGCAATGACACTATCAGTATAATTTGATTCAGGACCAAGGTGTTGGACCCATTTGATGCCATTCAAATGCAATGCGGTGATATAAAACACTTCTATCGGATGTACGTTCTCAGCCAATGAATAGACAATCTTATGCATTATTCTCCAAGGATTGCAACGGTGTGATCCATTTGATTATCCAGTGCTATTTGAGGAGGCATTCCAATAAAAGTATGTTTTCTCCCTTCGATTTAACAATTAGAAATGCATGCTCATCGGCTTTTTGGCTAGAGATACCATGTTCTCTAGAAGTACACTAGAAAACCAATGAGTACTTGATTTAAAGTTTAGTACCCAATTATGGATAAGTACACAACGAGGAAAAGAGGCGGGGCCACACAATATTTGGGCCCCACATGCACCATATTCCACTTTACAAATATTCTATCCCTCGTATATATTTATTTTAGACTCATACATAGGAATATTAGTGGCATATCCGGAGTGTTTTCCACATATAATTTGATGGTACCCTTAGAGGAGGATTTTGAGATATGGCATAGATTTTCCGAGTGGGCCTGGGTGGAGATGACCCCCGATAATAGAAGTGAACAGATAGGCTCTGCAAAGTAGTACTGGTCAAACCCTCCAGATGTTTTTGTAAGTGGACTTCCTCAATGGAAGTATCGATCTTACCCTCCAGCTTGGCTGGGATGTGGCATTCCCCGATGACCCTTGTGGGGTTGTCATCCGACTGGGCTAGGAAGTGGCATTCCCCAACAATCTTTCTGGGCTTACCCTCTGGCAGGCCTCAGAAGTGGAGTTCCCTGAAAATAATTTTGAGTTACCCACTAATGAGGCTATGATGTGATGTTCCATGATGAATATCAGATCACACCCTGGACCGTGCGACACGGTGGTGAGGCTTGGTTCGATTTCCCTAAGTCCCGAGAAGGAATATGGGAGATTTCACCACAGAGACGCTTCCTTGTGATGTGTCCTAACACTGTGTTGGTGAGTCAATTCCATCCAATGTTGACAATATCAAGGTGTGATGATTTTGGCCCCTTTCATTGGGGATTCTTGCGCAGATGTGACGAGGTTTTGGGCATTGTAGATAGATTTATTTGGAACTATTGGCTACTCACATTCTTGGGATGAGGTATGATATGGATATCCCCTTTCTCTTTCATTTGGGTTTCATTGACTTAGCATATCTATATTCTATCTCCAGTTCCCACTCCTTGGTTTTTGGATGCTCTCCTTTCTGGTGAGGTGAGATGTGCATGGTATGCCCCAAACTTTCTATATCTAGATTCTCATGGTTGGATGAGTCTACTCCCCTACTAGAGTTAGCGTAGACTTGATGAGGAGTTCATCTTCTCACCATTTTTTTCTCCTTGTGTTTGGATGAGATTACTTTACTATATTATTGGGTTGATCTATATTCCTTCCATTCACTCTTGTTACAGCTCATTTTTTCTAGGTTTCTCTTCAGTGTATCTCTTACTGCTCCACCTTCATCTATTTGGGGTCTTCAACTGGGTATGTATATACTCAAACCTACATGGGATTCACCCAACATGTTTCATGTCTTTTTAAGATGATAGATAGGTTGATAATGATTTCAAAGGAGAATAGGGATACAAGCTACATGGAACACGTACGATTGTCGCAGTTGGGATACGGGAGTTGGGCTCGCCCAACTATTACTGTTTTACAGTTTCCTTTAGGTTGGGAGAGGTTTTTGATTTTGGAATGTGTTTTTCAACTTTACATATCCTAATACACTATCGTACCCTTGTACTATTTAGTGGATCGTGAATGTTCATCTTACTTTTTATGCATATGGATATTTTTATAATTTTCCTCTACAATTTTTCATTGATTTGGTTTCGTGTGTGAGTAGGTGTTTAGGAAAATGCCAACTTGAGTTGTTATTACTTTGATGCTAGTCGCCAACCCCTGGCCTATGGAGGCGGGATTGGTGTAGTTGTGTCTTGAGCCAGTATTTGGATGCACTATGAGAACCATTCTGAGAGGCCTATTATAAATAAAAATGATAAATCAAACCAACATTGACATTCTCCCTAAATCAAAAAAATCTCCAAAATAATCAAAATGATTCAAAAAGATTCAAATTTTAGGAACCGTGGTCCCCCTAATTCAAGGAGTTCAAAAACAGAGTAAGTTAATAATACAATGACCTAAATCAATAAAGAGGAAAAAATGTTGATTTTTTTTTAAAATATAGCAACCTTGATTAATAAAAAAACATTCAAATTTTGAAAAAAATTTAATCCACCCAATAATGGGATAAATACCCATCATTCTGAAAAAAATCTACTTTTGTAAGTCTATAGTTTTTCTAAAAGAAGTTTAATACCAACATGTTTTTTTGAAAAAAACATTATATAATTATTATGAAACAAATCAACACTGAAAATATCCTATATTAATATGTTTATATTTCATAATGATTCTAAATTGTTTAATTACAGAAAACCCACTACACTTCACATGAAAAAAAATAACTTGTCTTGAAATACCCATCAAGATGTTATAGTATCCTTTACAAGATTATTCGAAATTTTAATAAAAACATATCTCAGTTTATAGAAATCCATAAGGCATCATATCAAATACAATACAAAATTTCATGGAATACATTTTCACAAAAGAGAATCCATTTTTTTGCGACCCTAACATAATCAAAGCAAGCCAAAAAATTACTATAGGTATCATTTGAGAATGAATAGATAGATTATAGAGTATACAAGAGATGAAAATAAAATAAGGGAATGAAATCATTCATCTTCAATTGGGTGAAATTTTTCTTGAAATTGATAGGGGGTGGAAAAGATGGCTGGGGGGCACGCCAATCTAAGGAGGTGAGGGGGGATGACAAGCCGAGGAGGGGAGGGGGGGAAGCCAAGCGATGGAGGGGATGGAGGTACACCAAATTTTATGAGGCTAGAGTGGGGGGGGGGGGGTGGACTAGGAATCAAATGATGAGGTTGGAAAAGACTATGAATGGATGGATTTTTAAGGGGCCATAAGCGATTTTTTTTAAAACCAGGGATGTAGGTTTGGTTAGACTGTCTAAACCCACATTTCCTCTAAACTGTGGGTATAGATCAGTTGGAATAGATCCAGTTTCCTTATGTGATTATATCAGTTAGTAGGTCTCAAAAAGAAAATGTCTCATGTTATGTAGTTGTTGATAAACTATTTATATTGTATTATTACCCTTGTGGTGAAGTCACTATGATGAAATGTAGGTTATTTTATTCAATGATTAGACATGAAGAATTTACTAATGACTATGGATTTAGGGTTTTTGACATAACTCAAATCCCTCCCACTAATGATCCATATATATTGGTTTCTTTTTTGAATCATGTTTTTTATTTCAAATATCATATGAGATATGAATTCATTGTCATTATTAATGTAATCCTATGTTATATTTTTTATGAAGGTCGGGATGAAATGTACACCATCATTACCCCAATTGAACTTAATAAATTTATTAATTATGATGACTAAGATAGATTAATTGACAATGTTTATTATAAAGTAAAATCAGTGGTGGATAATTTATAGAATCAACCATATGATTTTTCAGTTCCTTCAGTTTTGCATTACTTCGGTCTTTCAGGTTTGTACTATTAATATTTCAATAACTTTGGATTCTAATTGTATATATCATGAATTTCATGTGTATTTTCAACATAATGTGGTTGTATTTTTCATTGAGTTTCATTTTATTATACTGAATTGAAAACTATTAAAACCTTAAAAACCATAGGGAAATGGAACAATACAATTTGAACAAAATAAAGATGAATTGAACTGAAATTGTTAGAATAATTATAATGAAAAAACAAAAGCAATCAAATAAAATTATCTTTAACAGAAAACTGAACTTTGTTACCAAAAAATGAACCAAATGAAGATCCAAAAATGATACGAATGACCTAACAAAGGGACAAACTGAGTATATTATCATTTTACCAAATAACCTAACCCAAAATGATAAACCAAATGACCATACCTGATTTGATGAAAATGCCCTAAACCAAAAAATTTAAAAAATACCAAATCGATTGACCAAATAAACAATATAACCTAAAATAATTTGAATTAGATAAAATTTAAAATAGAAGAATAAACCCATATCATACCCATTTCTAACATGAAAATTATAATGTGTTGATTTTTTATGAAAAGAATTTATTGTTATGACATTATTTCCACTAAATATGATATGATTTTGTTATTTCACTATATATACCTTCTTTGGATTGAAAATTGATATCCCTTAAATAAGTCACATTACCTTTTATTTATTGTATGGATTACACATTAGTTATGAATTTATAATTTAATTATTATTATTTAATTTGTAATTATAGAAATTAAAATTATTAATGAGATTTGAATAGAATTTTAAAAAATAATTATTTCATGACAGAGTTTGGAATTCCTCCTATTGTTTGTGTTGTGAGTATACTATTACAAATAAATACAAAAATAACATATAATTCCATTTCATTAATAATTTTTAAAATTTTAATCATAATCCATCATACAGTGTTGCCTGACCTAATGATTTAGTGTGGGTGGTACTGGATCTACTTACAAAACTCACTATACCTCATTACACCCAAACAATTCATCAAATATACTATATAGAAAAATTTCATATACCATGTTTTCCTTTTTAGAACAAGAGATATTGATACCACCACTAATGTCACCACCATTAATGTTGGGTTATCATCATTTATCATTTCCTTATCAAATGAGGGCTCACACTCCCCATCCATATTAACTTTCCATATATGTCTATGCTATATCTATATCATACTACGTTTTTATCTATAGGATATTATTTTAATTCTCCTTTTAAATATACTACGATGAATTATGAACCTCCTGAGTATAATGATAACCATGTGCAAACATTAAATCCTACAAGTAAAACCTAGGTCATCGAAACATCACATTTATGGGATCCATCGGTACCCACAGATCATCCCGACATAGGTATGTGAATAAGACTAAATTTAATTTTACAACCATATTTTATTTTCATTGTAATATTTATAGATTTAATAATTGTCTTTTATTCATTTAGATATGGATATCCCACTACAAGGCAACATGGGAAAACACACAAGCATGAAGTGTCGAATCACTATACAAAGTTGATGATTGAGTACAACGATGACAATAAAATGATTTGTAAAACATGGTGATGATGAAATATTTTTATGATAGTTATTCTCAAATGCTATGAAATCATTCTCAATTTAGCTAGTATCCATGAGAACCCTTGAATATTAAATAAGGGAAAATGATTGGGATAAGATATAGGTAATAAAATAAATTATATATAATTTATATGAATTATTATTGTCATAACACCTTTGTTATAATTTTTTTGATGGTGAAGCTGTGAGGACTACATGACTATTGGAATTAGGTAATCTATGGAGTACATATAAAAAAGGTTATTTAATGTATTGGTTTCTAGAGTTGGAAAATATTTAGAGGCTATAAATTGGTTGGGTGTTACAAATTTGGTGTTCTAAATTTGATATATATTTATAATACTAAAATAAATCTTATTAAACACTTTTTAAAATTTTAAAGTGTTTGTAATAATGATTTTAAATAGTTTTAAAAAACTATTTACAGGCATTTAAAAACATTCTTCTAAAAATTATATAACCATTTTAAAATTAATTTTATACAAATTATGAAAAACCATACAACAATTTATATAGGTGATTTCAAATATTTTTTAAACCTAATTTTTATTGATTTTTCAAACTAATTTTAAAACTGCTTTTAAGAATTTTTTGAAACCGATTTTTTAACTTATTTTAAACACTTATTAAAAATACTTTTAAAAGCCATATAATTGTATTTATAATTTTTTTTAAACTGATTTATATAAATATTTACAATAATTTTAAACAATATTTCAAACTGACTTTATAAGTACTTCTAAAGTTCATTTATAAATTTCCTTAAATATGCTTTAACACTCATTTCGTATTTGAAAAATTCAATTATTGAAAATATTTAAACAATTAATTACCAATGAAGAACACTTAGTTTTTATGAACATTCTAGATTTATCCCTTAATATTTGATGAAAATTCTAGCATGATCTCATAATATGTGACACAATCATTTATTCATCATTAGATTCCCTTCTTACATTGATATTTTCATTTTTACATTTTTCATCACACGATTTGTTCTTAATGACATGACCCAACCCACCAGGACATGCCTGCCTATGAGTAATTTGAGAGTGCAACCCCATGCCCACCGCTAATCGGTTTGGAGATAATGACTAGTACAGAGTAAGAATATCCCACACATGGGAGTCATATGGATATGGTACCTATACAAATACATACACCTCTATATGAAAGTATAATGCAAAAAGATAAACAAATGATGTGATAAATTCATCCATAACAAATAATCCCACATTAGAGTATGTCAAGAATACGAAAAGGTATATGGGACAAATACATGACCATAATAACTGTAAAAATTTTCCAACCTACAAATAAAGGGAAACTCATGTCAATATGAAACTCCTCAAACAGTCCATGGCCCGACTGTAAAAAATTTCTCTAACCACTCCTAGTCCACCAAAAACCCCATCAAAGTTCATGTCTTCTTGATAGAACACGACACATGTGGGAAGATGCAATGTAAGGGTGAGTATAAAAATATCCAACAGGACACCCCAAAATCACCAAACATAGGGCGTACAAGAGGGAGTCAGATCTAAATCATTATCGAGGAAAAAATAGTAAAGGTAACCTAGATATATTCAAAGTTATAAACTAAGTATCATAGTAAGGAAATAACCTTACATCAAACCTACAATTCATTATGAGGCTTAATGGCCTCATTTCTATGAGAAAAATAACTTATCTATTCTTTTTATGAAGAAGGAACCCATTCAAGTGGTTGCACTTGTCATTATCTTCCTTGAAGATATAAAAACCTGAACTCAAAAAAATTCATTACAGAGGTAGGTTTATTTTCAATAGAATATAGGGGATAACTTAATCTATCTGAAATAGACATCTATGAAGGGGATCACATGTCATAGATGTTGGAAATAATATACTTGACCCAAATTATGGATTAATGATATAGGATCAACCCCTAGGCCACATGGATGGATTCCTAAATCTATCTAAAACTCTCCAGTGGAGTGGATCATTCATCCTACATTTAAGAAGAGATAACTCAATGTACCCTCTTAGGGATTACAAGGTAAAAAACTCACATTGATACTGATACTAGACTGAGGGAAGAAAGAGAACCAAGTTTTCCTATGAAATTACATAGTGTGTATAGGGGAGACACTATGTTCCCTCCTAAGTTATGGCCCAACCTATTCCAATGTCCATGTATGTTATTTTGTGCCCATGTAATTTAGTCATGACCAGTACTTTGGCCTTGCCTATGTGCACCTGGTCACACCCATGTCTGTGTACCCTGGGGTACATGATAGGTTTCCATGTAAAGGAATATATGGAATGATACCATTTCTCATGGTCATGTTATATTTAACTTCACACATAAACCCTATCCACTGTGGACATGGTTCCACATTGCATGGGTTCATCCAAACTAGATGTAATTTAATTTGGAATTTTTCAGAAACTCTAGAAATTCCTCATATCTTCCCTCATTACATTTTTACCTCATATTCATCCATAAAATCCACCGTGAAGCCCAAATAAGTGTTTAATGAACCTCCACCAACTTTGGTGGCCATATTCGAGCTAGTATTTGCTAAGAAATTTCCTCCCATCACACTGCATCACTAAAATGTCAATTCCCACAATGTTGAACTTCTTATATCTATCACCCATCATCCATAATCATCATCAAGACTATATCACACATTTATTCAATATATTAACCCAAAAAAATGATCCTTTATGAAAACTATTGATCTCACACTGATTGGTTCTCAGGTATAGTCAAACCATCGATCAAAAGAAATACTGAAGATGAATGTTCAATGAATGAGGGGAGAAAATAATGAAATACAATGGTGCTGAATGAATATTGGCCATTGTTTGGGTGGGTCTACATTCATTGATGGAGAAAGTTTTTAATGAATATGAATAATAAAGAGACAATAAATCCTTTATCAATTCCTAATTTTAATAATAAATATAACTCAATCCTAATTCAACAATATTTCACGAATTTTTTTTCTTAGATAATTAATTAATGTTCATCTTAGTGAAATAAAAAATGTGTATTAATCCAATAAAATTAAATCCCTAGTTTGATATTGGATCAATTATTGATGAATAATTGTTATTGTTCTTCATTTTTGGGGATATCTATGAATTCCGTTGATGATGATGATCTCCGTGATAGAGGAATTGCTGATCCACAAACTACTTCGCTCTACGAAAGCTCTCCTCCATGATACATTCTAATGTCTGGTGTTTTTCATCTAACCCTAGTATTGGTCCATATCCATGATTATAAATGAAATAATTAGGTTTATATAATTTTATAGTAAATAAGTTATTTAAATAATTTTTTTATATATTATTCTACCAATAAGTACTCCTAAACAAAACCCCAAAAGCTTTAGAAGATTATGTCATGACTAGGATAAAAACCAAATCTGAAATTTAGTAGAGGAATTTGTTTTTTCATAGAAAACACCAATTAGAATATATTAAATCAATTCTGAGAAACAATTTTAGTGTGACGTAATAAATTTAATATATTTAATATACATACATCGTGGATCTAAGACCCCTGAAATCCCATGCAAACTCTACAAAAATCACCAAAAATATTCTCTAAAATACTTTTAAGTGTTACATGGATGAAATATTGTTGTTACACATAAAATTAATAGTATACACATACACATGCATTTTAGTATTTCAATAACTATACAAGGAATGAATTTCTTTTATAGTTAGAGATTTAGGGTAACCTTGATTCAGAATTTCTTTAAAGATTCTTTGAGAACAATTCTTAATGTCACAAAAGAATTTCAAAAGGAAACAAATTTTGAAGAAGAAAATGGAATTAATACATGATGAAACTTGTTATAACAAGAAAGAGATCAAAAAATTCAATAATCAGTATTTTTTTATTAAAATCATATATTATAGCTGTTAACTATTTTATATCACTTTTAGGAAAATTAATTTTTTTATTAGGAGAAATAAAAATTATCAATATATATATATCAAAAACGTAATCCCAGAACATGAACAAGGCCCTCTAATGTAAATTCTAAATCAACGAATAAAAATGATACATATTCCTTGATATGATCTATAACTTTACATTTTTATACAATCAACACCCAATTTATTTTAAACACTCCTATAATTTCGTTTTCTAAACATGTTCATCATATTAATTCGACAACTCTTCATCCTATAATTCAAAAAACAACCATGTTACATTTTTAAAATGATTTAATATTTATGAAAGGTGATCTCAGTAAACATTAATCATTATTAAAATGTATATTGTATCAACCCAATCCAAATCAAGCAAACCAAAAAAATTGTAGCAAAATGGAACAATCATACTGTAAAAGACATGAACCAACCAGAAATAAATAAAATAAAATAGACCCAAACTAAATTAAATAAATACATATATAAACTATAAAATAAAAACTTTTACAAAATAAATATAAATAATATTTTCAATAAAATGAAGTAGAAAAACTGAAACATGAATGTTGTGAAACTGAAATAAATAAAACAAACATAACTAAACATTAATATACCAATAAAAATTAACTTGAAATCAAATTTCAAAATTTTAACTCAATTATATTTACCTAAAATTACCTGAATTAATAAGTTTTTTAATAAATGTTGTATTGGATCTAAAATTATTGAATTAACCATACCATATCTTACTCAAACTAAACTCACCCAAACATAGTTGAACCAATACCAAATGAACATGACCTAATAAATTATAAAAATAGTATTCAAAATATAACATCACTAAAACAATAAAAAAAAATTCATTTTCATTTAATTGATTATAATTTTTCTAAAACATTTATATGAAATTTAGATATTATATATCTGGAAATTGCCAAATAAATATTGCTTATTATGAGTTAATTTCATTAAAAAATAATTCATTATTTTATAATTTTTCACTACATTCAATGTTATTGTAGAGGGAGATATTAGCATTGATTTTATTGTGCCTCAAGTGAAATTGTTTTGTTCAAATAGAAAGAAGAAAGATTAGGCTACTATTAAAAAACATACAGAAAAAAGATTTTAAGATTTATTTTGATGAAAATAAATTTAAATATATGTTTTGTAACTAAATATTTCAGTGATATTGGTAATAATGTTCTTTGGAGGTTGTCTATGAGTAGGATGATAAGAACTTTTGGGAAAATGATAATTTTCAAAAGATTTTTGGACATGGGAACCATGTTTGTGAATGATATTAGATAGGGAAGAGTATTTCCCCACTAAGTATTTCCCCACATCAAGAATCATTAAATTATTTGGTAGTATCGAGTTAGAAATAACTCATGTAGAGGTAGAAAGGTCTAAACAAATATCTATAAAAGAGTATGAATAATGATAAAAGAATGAAACTAAAATTATAAATGTAAGGATAGAATTATGTTCATGAGTTCCACTAGATTCCACCATTGTTTTTGACATATTCATGTTAACATTGTGTTCATTATATGATGCACCGAGTGATGAAGATGATAATAATATGTGGTGGTTAGGATGTTAACATTACTGATGATGGTAATAGTGATAGTGATGGTGATTTTAATAGTGATGATGGTAGTGATGATGATGGGGATGATTATAGTGATGGTAATGAAGGAGGTGATCAGTATATTGGTGATAACAGTGATCATAGTGCTAGTAGTGGTGGTCAAGATGGGGAGATTGATCACCCACATTTATGGCTGATATTTTTGACACATGATGTTCAATGACTAAACATGATTTCATATATGGAATATGATTTATTTGTAGTTATCAATTAATAAAATATATGATATATAATATATACAATGTTTTAAATTTGTATGGGTGTGACTTAAAGGATTGTATTGTTCATGGAAGGGGTTTTTTGTTGTTATGTTCATAGGGGATGGATATACAAATAGTTTGTATAGGCGTTGGTATAGATTTATACCAATTGTGTTTTATAACAAATGGAATAAGGAAATATCAGTGGGGATAAACCAATAGTTTACTTAAAACCATTGTTAAGTGGATATCCCCACACCATTCTACCTAATGGTTTGAGGAACCATTTGTATAGGGTTTTCCAATGGTTTTAAATGGTTGGAATAACATCCTTGCATTAGTGAACCATATCAAAAGAACTAAATCATGGTTAATTTTAGAGGATAAAATACATGATTATCACCTTCTTTATTACCTTCAATGTTTAAATAATTAGCTAAATCATTGGAGTACTATTTTCAAATCACCCATTTTCATTATCGATATTATGCTCACATGTCATTTTCTATAATAACAACCACAAAAAACACTTTTAAAATCAATATTTTTGGGCTTTAAGAGAACGTGAAATTTGTTTTCTACCAAAGTGATGCTAAAATACACCCATTATCTACACTTGAAAAAATAACTAATAAAGATTCCATTTATCAGTTCTAAATAAGTGATGTTAATGGGGGGGGGGGTTATTTTTTGTTCTCTATAGTCTGCACCACCCCTTTATCTATACTATCCCCTATATGTGATTTTCATGCACTCACGTGTCCCCAATAAATAATGTTCCCCCACCCTTTAACAGTGCTTTAGGAAACTTCATTCTTCCTGTACGTGCCTATATTTGATCCATGGACCTACCCTATAGGATTTAAATTCGATAACCACTACACTAGCTTGTTTTATTATATATTTTTCGATATTTCTATTTATTTAAATATTTATTCACATGCATATTTTTTATTCATATATTTATAAAATTATTTATGAATACATTTAAAAAATATATGTTTTTGTGTGTTATATATATATATAATTATATTTTTATAAATATATTATATACTGTTATTCATTTACATATACTAGAATGTAATATAAATTTATATTTGTTTATTAATACAGAGATAGTAATGTCTTTGTATAAGGTAAATAAAATGGATTTTTTAAAAATTAAATGAAATTAATAAATAATTATTTATTTTATACTTTTAAAAATACATTTTGATGTAAATATGTTGGCATATGTATGTATAAAAGTTATTTATTATTAGAAAATATTAGAAAAAGATCAAATATTTCTTTATAAATAAAACTAAATTAGGAAAATGATAAAATATCAAAACCATAATATCAATATGAATATAATTCTTGAGAATAAATTCACCCCCTCATAAAATATAGAAAATGTCCTACCCTATGGGGGTTTAAATTCACTCAAATTATAAAAAATTGGGATACCCCAACTAAAAAATCTTTTTCAGAGGCCTTTAGGGTTGTTTTTGGACTAGAAAAATGTGGTCGGGGTTCCCCCGATCACTAGTGAATATAGACGATCGTTGACCTCAATTTGATATGTGATACAGACCAAATAGATATTTGGATAAAAAATTATGGCTTTTTGAAGATCAAGTCATATTTTAAACAATTCTTAGACCCTTCATTAATTCATTTATTTTTTTTCATAGAAAAACCTTCAAATTACTATTACTCCATAATAATTAGAAATTAATAAAATAATAGTATTTTTAATTGTTCTATATTCCATTTTAATTAAATATCTTATGTATTATATGTAAATGACTCTTCAGCCGTCTATAAAACATATTTAAAAGAATATATATTATATTTCTATAATTCTAATTTTCATATATTTTAAAATATTATTTTTGGTAAAATAATTATTTTTTTGTGAAATTTATCCTTTATCTATGCTAGGAAAACAACTCTAATAATGGTGGGGTCTTTATCAGAGCTCGTAATAGAGCGCTGATAAATGATCCGCATTATCTACACTTTTTAGTGGAACTAATAAAGGGCCACCATTTATTAGTTCTTTTTTTAGTGCTGATAAATAAAGGAATTAACAATGATTTTTTACAATCACTAATAAAGGTCCCCCTTCTTCAGTTATTTTTTATTCGTGCTGATAAAGGGCACCGCGATCTAGGAATTTTTTTAGCACAAATAAAGACCACCCTTAATCAGTTCTTTTAGCTAGCGCTAATAATATAAAGTTCCACTAATGGCCGAATATTTTTTTTTGAATGTTCAAGTATCAAATCATAAAGAAAAATCTACAATTTCACATTTCCAACAAAAAATCATTGAAAATATCATCTGAATCTATAAGAAAATCACATTCCATTTCACAAAATCATAAGGAGAAATATATTTTTCTTCAAAAACTCATAGATTGAAAAATCAACATAAGATAGGGAATTTGAATTTCTAAAAAAACCATGTTATCATATATTTTAATCTTTATAATGAATAAATTCAATAACAGGGTGAAAGGGTTACCAATATTTATACGTAAATGAGACATTATTTTTCACTTTTTTAAGAAAAGTCAAAATGACTCTTATGGTAAATGTTAAAATGATTTATTTTTAATCCTTAAGGAAATTTAAAATTTATTGAAAATGAACATTAAAAATTATTTATATTTAACTAATCACATACATGTATCATTTTTTAAAACATGGATATGGAGGAAAAACATTTAATATTGTACTTTAAAATAATTTTTTAATGAATAATCTCTTACCTCTAGTCCTGAAATGTTTCATTTGTACGTATACCCTCACGTGAAATAAAATTATATTAGTTTTATATTTTCAAAATAAAAAATTTCTAATTCATTCGATTATTATTATTTCCATTATTTCATTATTTACTTTGTTTTATATAGTTATTAAAATGATCATGTTCAGAATGGATGATTTGAGGATATTCAGTACATAACCTCAAACCAACATCGGTTTGTTGACAATGGTCGAAGGGTTTATGAGTCCATTACCTCCATAATCTTAAACATGTAATAATTACCATTTTTATACATTATATACACTTATAAAACCAACCATTCAAGGTTCTCATGAAAAAGGAACCATACCAATTTATAGTGACGACACTACATACATTTGCATGATTGACAATTTCAAAATTTTAATGAGAGAAAAGAAAATAAAGTAGAAAATATTCTTCTTTTACATAATTAAAAATATATTATATATTTCATATTTATTCCATAGATCCATCATCACTACCATCCTTTTAATGTCAAGATAAAAAATTAATCACACTACTTAGTGAGAGTGGTATTTTACACTTACACACGAGCGGCGTTATCAATTTCTAGCAAATAGAAAGGATAATAAGGTAATGAATATATTATCACCATATAATAATAATTATTTCATAAATATCATAAATAATTGTTTGTTCCACCATTTCAACCAACCATATAACCCGATGTTAAAAATTGAAAAAGACCACTTCATTGAGGTCGTAGTCCACATATATACAATAATGATGTTTTAATTTCTCAAAGGATTCTAAAGGAGGTAAAAAGGTTCTACCATAATCATAATAAGAATTTAATATTTAGAGGATATTAATGTTATATTTTATCATGTTTAAATAATATTTAAAGGAGTTTGAAGTAAAAAATAAACTTGTAATAGGCTAGGTAAGACTTATATCTTCTCCGTAGATATCTCACATTTGGCTTGAACCTTAAACCCTCTGAGAATAGTATTTTTGAGATTTCAAGGTCCTCTAGGATGTTGGGAGGGGTGTTGGGGAGAGATTTGGGTATGTTATGGACAAACAGGATTTCTAAAAAGGTTTATGGGAAGAGAGGATGTGTGATTTTGTAAGTGAGTGTAGTGAGATATTTAAAATTATTCAATGTTTTAAAATAATATTAATTCACTATCGTGGTCAAGTGGAATATAAAAAACTAAAACAAGATTATAACGTGACATGTTGCAACATCCTAATTAAAACCACCTGTTCTAAGCCATAGTTCCACGTGAACTATGCATTACTACTCATATTCAAGAGGTTGTCGAATAGAAGCGATGATCTTGAGTTAAATAATAGGGATATTATACCTTATATCAGAGTTCATAAAGTAAATAATAAAAAGATTATAAATCAAAAATCAATGTAACATGTGTGGAAACTAATTCTAGAAAATAGGTCTTACAAAAAAATTAACAATGAAATCCAGGATCTAAGGTTACGGGTTAAGATTGTAAATAAAAGTAACAATCAACGACCCACAAGAACCCCATCTAGAAATGTTTGAATCATTAAGCTAACTGCTCAACCATCAATGATATGTCCATTTACCTTCATCGGGTCTCTGGTTATGGTGTCTACAAGAAGCCCGAAATCCCCAAATAGGGAGAGAGTAAAATTCATAGTATGAAACCATCAAAGTACCTGAAAACCATGGCATAAAATAAAAAAGTGCGTGTTAGGAACAGAAATAGGGTACATATATGAAAAGAATATAACAATTAGGTGCTGAACACATGTTCAGTCCTCAAGGACCCACTCTACCCACTGCAACACCGTGTCGAGAGAAACATATCTGCTTAGGCATAATTCCAGATGGAACATTGGTAACCATATTGACACATCCTCCTCTATTGGATTTCCCAAAACATGTGACACATTCCTCTAGTTGGGATAAACCAATCACATGTTGACCAATATGGTCTTATCACATTCATCTCAAGTGGATAGCCAAAGTCATGCATCAAATATCACATTCTGAATTAAGTCTTACCAAAACCATTTTGTATTGGGATTCAATAGCTAGTGACACATCCCACCAACTGGAATAGTCCATGTACATGTCTACCCAAGCCAAGAACATCTCTCTGGAATGATAGTCTCGAACATGCATCAAATCTCATATGTTGTAAGTCATGTTTCATATCTCATATGTCATATATTTTCGACCAATACATGTGTCACATTTCACATGCTAACCAAAAATGTGAAACATGCACACATTACTGGAGTCACTACTAAAAATTTGAGTTTATCCAACAGTATCCTTTATCTGTTCTAGAAAAATGTGTTGAAAAAGGCAACCATTATCAGCACTAGAAAAAAGAATTGAAAATGGGTAGATTTCAAAGGTAGTGATTAAAGTCCCCTTTATCATCACTTTTATGTATCACTCATAAAAGTTACCCTTTATCAATGATTTTTGCGGGTGCAGATATAAGCCAACGTATATTAATCATTTTTTCTACACTAATATAATATATATTTAATAATATATATATATATATATTTGAAAATCATATATTAATATATAAATTCATTGATATTGATATAGATATAATATATTTTTTAAAATATGATTAATATAAGACTAAATATGCATTTATCCTTAATATATAAGATATTTAATAAAAAATATTTTATAATATTATTAAAATATTATTAATTATTAATTAGCTAATTGTTAACTAGTAATAGTAGTTTAATAACAGTTGAATGACATAAAAATTCAATAATGTAATGAATGATCTATGATAAATTGAAAAGTAGTACTCTCAAGTGTTCAACTTCCCTCATCCTAGCCACCCAATCCTAGAGCAACATATTCCCACATTCACCCAACAATGAATCCAATCACAACTAGACAACATCACTAATATACATTACATGAAAATATAACAAAAATAACAGGGAATTTATAAAATCAATATTCTCTATAATCCATAAAATAAAGGACCATTGAAACTCAAATAACTACAAATAAATTCACAATATCATAACCGACACAAAATCCAGTTATAAGAATTCCTAAAATAACCAATTATTCTAAATCTAAAATCATTGATGAGATTTCTATTGATATTCTAGATTCAAAGAAATAACCAACACACTCCTTCATTATCTACACACCGTGATAAAAGATCATGATATTTCGAGATATCTATAACATCATGTCCTTGTGAGTTCCCCTTTCAAACTGATCATTAAAAATCATTTAGAAAACAACACTCTTTTCCTCCTTAAAAGCTCATTTTTTAAAACATGGGTTTTATCCCATAAAACAAAAAATTGAACCAAATCCCATATCATTTCCATTTAAAAAATGTAAAACAAAAAAAAATCATTTTCAAAATTTTTTAAAATTTAAATCTATTTAATTTCAAAGCATAACAAGAAATCCGTTTAGAAAAAATTTTATACCAATACTTAAATGCATGAAATGAATTGAAAATGAACAGTTGGTATCATACAATGTCATAATCTAATCAAAAATAAATTTTTAAAACTCATGAATCTAACGAATTTAAAAATAATGGAATGACATAGAAATGCATACCTCAATTGAAACGACAACCTCTTATGAATAGTTGAAAAAATTAACCATCAATGCCAAATGATCTCCCAGCAAAAATAAAATCCCAATAAACCTTGAATAACCAAGCACCCAATTAAAACCAACACTAAACCCATATCTCGACCCATATCCACCTAGGGTTCAACATAGGAAGAGAAACCATGGGAAAATGGTTGAAATAAGAAGCACGAAGGATAAATGAAACTCAGAGGTTTCCCTCAAGATATCTTCTAGAAATAAAGGAGGAGAACAACTTCCAGGAATAGAGGGACTCCCTCCCATGCTCCCAAGCTCAAAAAACATATAATATAAGAAGCGGGGGATAAAATCAATTTTAATAGATATGGGTAATTTTTTAAAATAGAAAAAAATTAAAATTGTAAGCATACCCATTCACAGCATGGAAACCCTTGTTCATGGAATAAAAGTCCCCTATGAAGATGTAATGGTATGAAGGTTCTAATTCATGTCATTAATTATTCACTCATCATATCCAACATCTACATTATCTATTACCATCATGATTTAGGAAATAAATATATGTCTGTGAGTCCTAAAATTCTTTAATAATAATCATAAAGTCTATGGCCCATTACACATGCTTGGAGATGGGAATATTTGATGATACCTAATCATGTGAAATTATTACTAGTTGTTCTATTATCATAATATCCCATCTAGATATTACAAAAAACAGATGTTTAGGAAAAAAAATCTCATTAGAATATGTTTTTTGTCACCTAATAGTTTATGTACTATCTTGTATATCATATTATGATTTCCAAGTAAAAATTATATTTATGAATTTCATTATATCACATAAAGGATTCCTAACAAAGTAGAGAAATAATACGAACATTTCAATGAAATGAATACTCTAGGATATCATTACATTAATGTCATGAATAACAGTGAACTATATGTAATAAGATATTTTATTATTATACAATAAATAAAATATGCATGTAACTAATTTACAAACAGTTGATCCTATGACACCAAACCTGTCACGAACCGAATCGATATCCACCAAAAATGGCACCAAACCCAGCCTGTGATAAGGCCCGAAGGGCGTTCCCAATCCCCACGGTCTGGCACAAGTGCCCGGGTATCATAAAATAAAAATTGGGAACGATTTACATGAGTTTATAAAAATAAAACAACAAAAGAATCCAATGAAACAAATCTGGATTTTTCAAACCAAACAGTCTTTTACAAAAATTCAGAACTGAATGACATAGCTTAAAACAACTCAAAAAGACTATACCAACTGTACAAAACCAAATAAGGACATCCCAAGAACCCTCATGGAAAGGGGTACCACCCTCAAGCCACCTCCACAAGACTTCACCATCAAGGACCTTCTAGAAACCCGATCCACTGGAACAAAAAACTGTACCCAACCTGCGACACCAAAAATAACCAAGTCTACTTACACCCAAGGGTGTAAGTAGGGTGTGATACAATTCCCAGTAGGATACCACCACTAAGATATTCCATGTGATAAACATTTAAAGACGAAAAGCATGCATGTTTTCAAAAACATGTAATTTCTAGTTACAATTTCTAAAAGATGCAACTTAAAAAAAATAGTTTTCAAGTGGGATAATTTAAAGAATCAACACTTATAAAATAAATTCAAAAGATACTGAATTTTCCCGCCAAATATACCATATGTAGATGGTATGTATAAATGATCTAATGAACACAAGCAATAGGAAAATAACTCCTAGGCACTAGCTAGCTGTGGGTCCCAGGTACCTCGTATCCCGGTGAGAGTAACAACAAAAATTATCCATTCTCGTGCACGAGCCACTAGTAGGGAACATACCCATAACCTAGTTGTCCCCAATCATCATAATCATAGTTTAGTTAGAGTTGTAAGCGTCAATCCTACTAAGTGAAACTGAGGCCAAACCCCATGGATTCAGTAGCATACTAGTACACATTCACCCACCTAGATACCCAGATTTTCCCTTTGTGCTCAAAGAAGTTCAACAAGCCAAGAAATATAATTTTCACATGTAAATATCACTTACATATCACACATTATCCAAAAATCCCCATTAACATCACACAAGTCACAAATTTAACTTTTCATTCAAATTCATTTTGAAATCAAACTCATACCAAAATAGGCCACAACACTTTTTTCATAACTTTCACAATCCAACACATCCTTTAACAATTTTATGAAGTCGCTAGAAATATGATAAACATCACATAAAAGAACTATTATCATTTAAAAGGGTTCATTTGAAAGTATAAACAATCCAAAACAGTTTTCCAATATGGTTTCAACTCTTACATAAATCATTAAACCACTCAAAACGTTCATAAAACAATTCTAATTAGTGTACCAAAGATTTTCAAATAAAACCCATTTCAAAACCATATTTCAAGGACAAAATAACATCCATAAAAATTCAAAATAGACTTGGAAGACCCAAAAACATTTATTAAACAACCCCCATGTGTTATACAAACACCTCAAACAATAGCACAAAAGATCCACATGAAACACACAAGTTTTCAAAATCACTTTCATGAAGTACAATAATGCTTTACACCTTAAACCCTTAAAAAAACTCTTTAAGACCTAATGTCACACCAATACCCCACAAAATCAGAATTTTATTCCCAAACATGATTTATTAAACAATATTCATATGTTATAAAACAATCCCAAACAATACCCAAATGGTTGCACATGAAAACACCGAATTTTAAGCTAAAATGAAACTATAAAAAAATGATTTACCAAATCCTACAGAAATAGTTCATGCACCACACACAACATATTAGGAACCTTAATAATAAGTAATTCAAGCAAACTAACTCATCTAGAAATGTTTACACATGGAATCACCTACCTTTTATGACGAAACCCTCAAAACATGGTGCAAAACATCAACCGCACCACCGCCACACCTCAAGGAAGCTAAATTCAGACCTAGATCACAAAATTTGGCCACAAATACACCAAATTAAACCTTAGGATCGAACCGTAACTTCTGGAAATTTTAGAACATAATGATAGAGGGAGGAAACCCTAAACGAAAAGGAAGAAACCAAAAAGGAATCACTTACCCAAAACAATCCTGAAGAAGAAGACCCAAAATCGACCAGAATATGATTTTTAAAATAGATTAAAATATAATGGAGTTTCGAAAAATAATGATGAGGTCATTTAGGAATTGGAATGGGGGAAAAATAATAAAAATTGAAGGAGTTATGAAAGGATCAATTTACCTCCTCAAATATGGGCGATATGTGCAATCCAGAGATATTTCTCCCACTTTCAGGATGCAAAGGAGCTCCAAATTGGGTGAGGAGATTTCGGGGGCGCGCCCTAGTTATGTGGTCTAGAGGGAGAGTTGGAATCACCGAAAAAACGCAAATATTGAAGGAGATATTAAAACATAAAAAATTATTTTTAATGCAGGAAATGGGCTTTCAGGCAGACCCAATATCTTAAATAAAAAGCCATATCCACCCTGAATATGGATTTATAAATGGTCGAAACAAATATGGTGTTGTTAATATGTCAGGGGATGACAATTATAAATTGTAATGGATGAAAAATGTTGAAAATTAAGATGTTATAAAGGAATCAAAATTTATTTTTTAATCTGGAATTGGGCTCACGGTTTGACTCAATTCATAAAAACTCACCCATTCCTCTATAAATGCTTGGGAAACCCTCAAAACAAAGAATGAATGGAAATTAAATGGAATTTAACATTAAAATAAGTCATTTATGTGTCAATTCTTCCCCACAATGAAAACATTCCGCCCCGAAAAGTCACATCAAGGACAAAGCAACAACCAAACCCAACTAAGAAACCAAGATGTACTCCTCTGCCAGGTTTCACCCCCAAAGGCCAAAACACCTCCAGTGATCAATTAAGGATTACTCTCATAACCAAAACAAATTCCACTTTCCTGAAATGATCAATCACGTTCATACTTTATCCCAAAAGAAAACTCCTCAAACACTATCCGAATAAGACTCAAGCAATTCACCCAAACGAACAATAACATTGAACAAGGCTACACTTACCTTACTTTAACTAATCCATTGGGCACTCTCCAGCCCCAATGTTTACCCAAGAAAGTTGTTTGTAGCTAGATAGCTCCGAACAAGACTATGTACACCAAGCCAAGACCATGGATAAATGTAAGTTACTGGTACGGGGGGACACAAATATGCTCCCCACCATAAGAGACAACCAATAATTTTTTTTTCTGAGACAAAAACATGACACTAATAGGGGGAGGCCTGAACGGACTCCCTAGTACCTAGGGTAGACATCCATTCAAAATTTCCGAAGGAAATACATGAGAATCATAGTGGTTCTCCCCACTATAAGAACCAACCATCTTAACTGACTTGCATGTGCCGACACAAAAAAAACCCAAAAATTTCAAGATTTGGGATGGTCACACGGTTAGTCCGCATAGTTTGTGAAACCATGAAGTAACTGTGCAGATCAATATTATTGCATGACTTCTATGCACACTATCTCTATTAATCATTCACAAACCATGTGCTCAGCCTGTCTAGCCAAATTTCCAACCATTCTCCAAATACTCAATGGAAACCAAAGGGGGAGGTAATGACATTGGGTGATGTCATGTGTATAAGGCCCTCCAACTATTTCCACCAAAGGTGAAAAACAGAAGAAAGATAATAAAACCATAGGTTTAAACACTTCATATCTTTCATATTTAGGATAGTACTTTGTACAAGGATTTAAATGACCCTGTGATTTCCCTTGACTACGAGTCATCTTCTCTCCGAGACCTATGGATGGAGCTCAAATGATTGAAGCATCTTCGACCTCATATTTAGTCTGTGGAATCCCACTGAATCAGAATTCTTCTTTTGGTTCCACCAAAAACTACACCGCAATCCCAGATAAGTTTTCCAGACATAACACATTCCAAACTCACTTTACCATATCCCGGTATTTCACTGAAACAAGGGCTAAGAAGATGCCCACACATCACACCTTGTTTCTTCAGGTGAGAAACAATAGAAGTAAAGAACACCTACACTCACATTCCTCTAAAATGGATGATTTTGAAGTTTTTACAAGGCAGACATTCGCCCAACATAACCGGGACTCTCAGAGGATTTCACTACTTTCACCTATACGGTCAATCGAGCACATGACATCATAAGGCATCACTGAAAATGACCATTGCGACTGATATAAACAATGCATGGAGAGGGACCTTATACAACATACCTAAACAACACATAATTCTAGAAAGTGGACACAATATCTTCTTGTGACCATATTTCCAACACTGGTAGTTTATTGTGAACTCTTTCTTCGAAGAGACTACGAAGGACTCAGAGGCCCTCTTAGACACTATCCATACTGACAACCCCAGACAACTTCCACCTTCGACGAATCAGGTAGCTTAAGAAACTATGGTCTCTTTTAACCATCCACGAGCACTCTTCCACAACATGGGGATCCAAAAAAACCAAGGATGAAAATGGTGTAGACTCATTCTACAAATCTCAAGAAAAGATTCCTTACATTGATCAACTGGAGGATTTTCCAATAACGAAACAATCTGAGTTTGACTTCTGTTGTGCACTAACCCTAAAGGGGGGTGTACCTTATCCAATAGGAGAACCCAAGGACCCAACCAAGATGTTCCATTGGAAAAATAACCATAAACCAGATCCAAACACATGAAGGTAACCACCATAAAGGTGTCCTGAAACATATCTCAGAGGAGACTACTAACTGGTCCTTCTACCCAACTTACCGACCAAACATAAACCCAAAACGCAGTTCAAATGGGAGGGGTTATTGGACTAAGAAAACATCCCACAAAAACAACATTTTCAAAAACCCATAATAAAAACCATCCCAAACTATTCATCAAGACATAATTTTTTTCTTTAATACCATTTCTTTGAAAACAAATGGTTCAGCGGTAAGAGTATCGACCAATGGTACCCCATGGGCCTCACACATGCATGTTTCTGTGCAACACCAGACAACCTCCTCATATCTGTCCCAACACTCATCCAGTCATTCCATCATCCATCCATCATCCCATATAATCCCATGCATGTGGTCGCTAATGGAAATACCAATGGTTAAAACAAAAATTCTTTTCACTTTTCAAAACCAAAACGGTCAACCAACACATCATTTTTTCTCATAACCGCTAACCACGAGATCAAAATACCAACTCACATCTTACAAAACATTTCATAAGGACACAACCATTTAGAAAAGAACTCACTTTCAAGTTATTCACATCAATTTCAAAACATCTCATCCCATTAAAAACCCTTTAATTGTTTAGAAAACTATATTGGAAACAATTTTGAAAACCAACTTCAATATGGTTTCGGCTTTCAAAAGAGGTGTAAGCATACTATTTTCCATTTCAAAACAATTATGAAAATTCAGTTCCACCATCTCATAAATCAAAAAATTACATGTTTATTTGAAAATCATTTCGCAAAAACTTTAAACTTCTTAAAACCAAGTCACTTTAAAACCAAAGTTCCATGATTTCAAAACTAAAGCACAAAACAATGTGAGAGGAAACTAGTTTCAGTGGGTTACTTGGAAATATGGTTGGCAGCCATATTCCAATCACTTCACCATCATAAAGAGTGTTCTTGGGAATATCCCTAGCTTCACATGTCTTTCCAGACCCTGTGAGCTCACTGAGACCATTAACCCAACTCTCTTTTCATTTCCCCTAATCATCATCAGACCAAGAAAACCAAAAGACATAGATAAATCCCAAATTCCCCTGGCAACTTGAATCCCATCATGAGGTGTGGTGATCAGCCATTCTACTCATAACCAAAATTCCAAGTCCCGACAATCATAAATCCATATTATCCCGACTGTTCCTCAAATAACATGGCCCAAAGAGAGCGGACCTCATCTGATACCATTTTGTCACGAACCGAATCAATCACCACAAAAAATGGCACCAAACCCAGCCCGTGACAATGCCCTAAGGGCGTTCCCAGTCCCCACGGGCTGGCACAAGTGCCCGGGTATCATAAAATGAAAATTGGCAATGATTTAACTGAGTTTATAAAAATAAAACAACAAAAGAATCCAATGAAACAAATCTGTATTTTTCAAACCAAAAAATCTTTTACAAAAATTTACAACTGAATTACATAGCTTAAAAAAACTCAAAAAGACTATACCAAAGGTACAAAACCAAATAAGGACAGCCCAAGAACCCTCATGGCAAGGGGCACCACCCACAATCCACCTCCACAGGACTTCACTACCAAGGACCTTCTAGAAACCCGAACCACTTGAACAAAAAACTATACCCAACGTGCGACAACAAAAAAACCAAGTCTACTTACACCCAAGGGTGTATGTAGGGTGTGATACAATGCCCAGTAGGATACCACCACTACGATATTCCATGTGGTAAACATTTAAAGACAAAAATCATGCAAGTTTTCAAAAACATGTAATTCTAGTTACAATTTCTAAAAGATGCATCTTAAAAAAACAGTTTTAAAGTGGGATTATTTAAATAATAAACACTTTTAAAATGAATTCAAATGAAACTGAATTTTCCAGCCAAATATACCGTATGCCTATGGTAAGTATAAATGATCTAATGAGCACAAGCAATAGGAAAATAACCCCTAGGCACTAGCTAGCTATGGGTCCCAAGTACCTCGTATCTCGGTGAGAGTAACCACAAAAATTATCCATTCTCGTGCATGAGCCACTAGTAGGGAACATACCCATAACCTAGTGGTCCCCAATCATCATCATCATAGTTTAGTTAGAGTTGTAAGCATCAATCCTGCTAAGTGAAACTGTGGCCAAACCCCACAGATTCACTAGCATACTAGTACACGTTCACCCACCTAGATCCCCGGGTTTTCCCTTTGTGCTCAAACAAGTTCAACAAGACATGAAATATACTTTTCGCATGTAAATATCACTTCCACATTACACATTATCCAGACATCCCCATTCACATCACACAAGTCACAAATTTAACTTTTCATTCAAATTCATGTTGAAATCAAACTCACACCAAAATAAGCTACAAAACTTTTTTCATGACTTTCACAATCCAACACATCCTTTAACAATTTTATGAAGTCACTAGAAATATGATAAAAATCACATAACAGAACTATTCATATATAATATGATTTTTATGAAAGTATAAACAATCCAAAATAGTTTTCAAATATGGTTTCACCTCTTACATAAATCATTAAACCACTCAAAACATTCATAAAAAAATTCTAAATAGTGTACCAATGCTTTTCAAATAAAACCCATTTCAAAACCATATTTCAAGGGAAAAATCACATCAATAAAAATTCCAAACAGAATTGGAAGCCCCAAAAACATTTATTAATCAACCCCCATGTGTTTTACAAACACCTCAAACAATAGTACAAAAGATCCACATGAAACGCACAGGTTTTCACAATCACTTTCAAGAAGTACAATAATGTTTCACACCTTAAACCCCTAAAACCCACTTTAAGAACTACTGGAACACCAATACCACACAAAATAAGAATTTTCATCCCAAACAAGATTTATTAAACAAAATTCATATGTTATAAAACAATCCCAAACAATACCCAAATGGTTGCACATGAAAACACTGAATTTTAAGATAAAATGAAACTATAAAAACAAATGATTTACCAAATCCAACATAAATAGTTCACGCACCACACACAACATATTAGGAACATGAATTATAAGTAATTCGAGCAAACTAACTCATCTAAAAATGTTTACACATGGAATCACCTACCTTTTATGACAAAACCCTCAAAACATGGTGCGAAACACCAACCGCAACACCGCTGCACCTCAAGGAAGATAAATTCAGACCTAGATCAAAAAATTTGGCCACAAATACACCAAATTAAACCCTAGGATCGAACCCTAAATTCTGGAAATTTTAGAACATAATGAAAGAGGGAGGAAACCCTAAACGAAAAAGAATAAACCAAGAAGGAATCATTTACCCAAAAAAATCCTGAAGAAAACGACCCAAAATTGACCAGAATCTGATTTTTAAAATAGATAAAAATTTAATGGAGTTTCGAACAATAATGATGAGGTCATGTAGGAATTGTAATTGGGAAAAAATAATAAAAATTTAAGGAGTTATGAAGGGATCAATTTACCTCCTCAAATCTGGGAGATTTGTGCAATCCAGAGATATTTATCCCACTTTCGGGATGCAACCGAGCTCAGATTAGGGGGAGGAGAGTTTGGGGGCGTGCCCTAGGAATGTGGGCTCGAGGGAGAGTTGGAATCACCGAACAAACGCTAATAGTGAAGGAGATATTAAAAAATAAAACATTATTTATAATGCAGGAAATGGGATTTCGGGCAGGCCCAATATCTTAAATAAAACCCCACATCCACCATGATTATTGATTTATAAATGGTCCAAATAAATATGGTGGTGTTAATATGTCAGGGTATGAAAATTAGGAATTGAAATGGATGAAAAATTTTGAAAAATGAAGATGTTATACAGGAATCAAAATTTATTTTTAAATCTGGAATTGGGATCACGGTTTGACCCAATTCATAAAAACACACCCATTCCTCTATTAATGCTTGGGAAACCCTAACAAAAAAAGAATTAATGGAAATTAAATGGAATTTAACTTTAAAATATGTCATGTATGTGACAAACCCCAACAGTAAAACAGTATACTTATACATAAATCAAATTTTCAAAAGAGTTGAGTACATATTTATGAAAATTACGTATAATTATTTACCATATTAATTTGAATCACTTTTAAAATTGACATAATGATTATGAAAAATTCCCCAGTAGTTCACAGGTTTTCAAAATTTATACAATAAAATATTTGATTTAGTTCATGAAATATTTGTTTAAATTCTTTATTCTTGTATAACAAATATAATTTCACATAATGTGGGATGAATTAAATTTTTTAATTATATGGTTACTATAGTATAAGTGAATAATGAATTGTACCTTTTTTATGCTAACGCCATATCAATTTAACATAGATTTAAGAAATTTTGAAATTGGGGTATGTGATGCATCCATTATTTTATGTTATTAGAATTAAATGACATCATACAATTTCATCAAGAATATATTTCAAGAAGATGAACTAAAGATGTAAGAAATGTTTTTCTTCCTGAAATTTTAATACATGAGTTGATATTTTTGTACAATATTTAAACTACACATCATAACATTGAATTATGTGCTATAATTCAAATGCTTTTCACAAATGAATCCACCATTCCTACAACACAATATTCTGAGTAAATAAGAATGAAAAACATGAAATTTATGTTTTTTTAGTACAACTTGAAAAAATTTATTCCATCATACCTTAAAATATCAAATAAAATCCATATACCAACCTAAGGGTTATAAATGAATATAAGGTATCAAATGATATATGATCGAAAAATGTTTTATTAAATGAATACCAATAAAGAGTAGGAAAAAATGGAGTAATCACTGTTACTAAATAATAATTTATTCTTAACACATCCAATACCAAATGAATCACTAGTATTTAACTAATTATTAATTGTTATAAAATCTAACTCATATAATTTATTTCATTTCAAGTTATTATATAGGCAATATTAAATGATAGTTTTGATTTTTTGTATGTATAATTCGATAATTATATGTCATAAAAAGAAACATAATATTTTAGTTAATATATGATAGGTAGTATGTTTAAAAACGACATTAATGAGTTTTATTTTGATATAGTACATGTGGTATTTTTATGGATGAATTTCTATATGTCTGAATCTTTTTTTCGTAGCCATCATATCTATTAGAGTCAATGTCAACTATTGGTGTACAAATTAGTTGATGTATGGGACAAATTGTGAATATTTTTTTTTCATCATGGTGTTATTTATAACTTGAATGTTTTTTATATAATTTATTTTTTAGTTGGGTTTCAGATTTCAATATATAAATGCATTTTTAGACCTATAAAACACTCAAATTTGTTATTGATATTGGTTATTTTTTAATGTTTGATGTTTTTCATTTATATTTTTTTCTAATTGTTTTATAATGTCACCACCTTGGATTTCGAGAATTTTTTTATCTCAAATAAGTTTTATTTTTATTCTAAAATCATTCATTTTTGGGAGTGATGGTATTATAATAATGTTTCATTCTGTTTCTAACCCTATTTTAATAACTCAGATTACTTTGTAATATGTTGGTTTACATATCATATTACAATGATAAACATTTATTTTTCTTAATATTTATTTTATTACTGTTATTAATCATTGTGTATAGTTGACAATGAATGTTAAATGATTTGTGTATATAGATGATTCTCAAAGATTTCGTGAAAAGGAAACTAAATTTCATTAAATTGGTGTATCTCCACATTCACAGTAAGATGATATTTGTGATAAAAATATAATAATGTCATTTATAATTCTATTGGGTTTATATCAAACATATGTTTTGTTATTATAAATTATTATTATTTTATTATAGACGATAAAAAATAATATCATATTGATGTTGTTCAACAATTAGATTAGGATGAATCAATTTGAATATAATATCAATTAATCATTTCATGTTATCTATATCATTATTTTTGTGTTGTTTTTTATTATTTGTCTTTTAATCCATTTTAAATGGCTAATTTAGACATGAATTTAATGGATATAACATATAAAAATGATTTACAGTGAATATAGAATACAATGTTATGATTAAGGAAATGAACAATGATAGTAAAAAATATAAATATTAAAAATTTTAATACAATAACATGAAATAGTGATTAAAACAAAATAGAGTTAGAAACTCTAATAACATAAATATTAATTTTTTATTAATATAATAAAATCAAAATCCTTAAAACTGAATCAATATTTTATGATAATTAAATAGCTCAATACTAAAACACATTTAAATTATAAAATATATCATGAAAGTGTATGAATGATTCAAAACTACAAAAATATAAACATAAACGAAGAATAAATAGTTTATATTTAATGAAACTATAAAATAACTATTAGAATCCCATGACATACAAATCAAAACCAAAAAAAATGATCAAAAAATTATTTATAAATTAGGAAATGAAAACAAAAAGTCAAATAATTTTATATTCCTTGGACCAAATTGGAAATAAATTCCTCAAGAAATGGAATAATGGTTTTTTTCAATGAAAAAAACAAGAGTAGGAGTACAAAATAGTTGATGAAAATCTTAAATGAATGTGTGAACTATCTGATAATTATAATGTTATGAGTCATAGATCTTCCGATCAAACCATATCCAGGAATGGTTGTACAATAATCTAAAATGAATGGAATCATGCACATTACCATGATATATATTCTAAAAAAATTAAAATCAATGCATGAATAATCATATAGTGCTGAGTAACTCACACCAAGAACTTGGAAGTACTTAAAATGAATTAATCATAACCTAAATATTCTCCATGGATCCTATTAAAGAAAAATCTTATATATCGAGTCTCTCTTCTCTCAATCACTATATCTATCATTAATATTCTCTTCTTGTATTGAACTCTCTAGGTAGAAATTATTGTAGTGTCTATTAATATATAAAAGGTATAAAGCGATCCTTAAAAAATAAAATAGATAGAGAAACATGAATGGATGGGTTAGATTGGAAGGATCAAAATCATATCCGATCATAGGGTAAGAAGGGATGTGCATAAACCCACAGTAGAGTAATAATTAATGACTAGAGAATAAGCCATTCCAATCATTGAATAACTATTTAAGAGAAACACATCAGGGGACTATCTCATCATTATTATCTATGTATTAAATGGATAATAAGAAAATAATGGTAAAATTAGTAGATTATACAAGGAATATGATAAATAAAGGGTCCAATAAGTTGTTTAGTGGTAGAAAGTCACATTAGGGTTGGCCGTGTAGCTATCCTAAACAAAAATAACTCTAATATAAAAAGATATCACATATATAATTTCATTGAAATTAGTCATATATGATTAGTTTGGTATGAAATAATAATAAAAATAATGAAAAACAATATAAATAATAAAAAAATAAAACACATCTAAACCAACATTTTTCGATCTATAAAAATTATCATAACCACAATAATCTAAGAAAACATATATAAAAACATCCCACAATAAAAATATTTTTTTCAACAGACAACACTTGAATACCACAATATCAGGATGTTTTTGGATATAAGGAACAAATGAATCCGAAATAATAAATATAAAAAAGATTCTCCGCCTAAGGAGATATTCCATAGTATGTACCATAAACTAAATAACATAACAAAAAATGATATACTTCCCTAATTCCTTTGGTTACTCTCCAAAATAAGAGAAAGAGATTAAAAATATTTATGATATTTAGTGAAAATTAATGTATGGAAATAATCATTTTATTAAAAAACCGTAAAAACCCCAAGAATAATTTTTATTGTAATTGAATATGGCAGAAAAGTAAATGAGATAAATAAAAATAAAATCATACATGTTAGCATACATAATTAATTTAACATTAAAAGCATTAGTGGTAGTGAAATTTCAAAGTAGTAATTGTCTATTTGACACATTTACAAATATTGTGGCCTTCAAAAAAACATTTTCCTAAACCTTAATTCCTATTAAATGATATTTACAATCAGATTTCAAGGATATAGTGCATTAATACATTTTTGGTATACTCATGTCTACATCAAAATTATATTTTGGTTTTCTTGTAACTCAAATTTTTTTCTAGGAATATAATTGGTTTTAACATTTCATACATGCTCTTGTTATGCATCTACTAAATTTCATTTCCAAATCACACATGGACCCTAATTAACAAGTCAATATTGTACACACGGTCCCTAATTAACAAGTCAATATTGTACACATGGTCCCATGTTCAATCCCTTCCTATGGTAAAATCCTCATGGAAAGTGAAATGGGCCATTTAAATTCATCATACATACTATGGGAGTTATTATGTGTAGAATTATTATTAGAGAACAATTAAATTGAAACACTCAATTTATAATGAAAGATCATGATGAATTTGTTATTACAAGTTTTCAATTTAGAATGAGAACACAAATTTAGGTAAAATTTCTAAAAACAAATAGAATGTATTTTTTGGGAATCTATGGTTTTAATATTGCTTGATTACATCAATATAGGAAACCAATTATAGAGAAAAATATTTGGATGACAGGGAAGATGGCTTCATCTAATGATGTATAAAAAGGAAAAGTACATTTTCATAGAATAGTCTGATGTATACATGTCGAGAGATACAATGTCAAAAGAATTTTTCATAGAAGAGTAAATAAGATAACAAAAATAGAATGAGAACACAATTATTTACTTAGTTCTAGAATAATCCCTACGTCCATGGAGAGGTAGAAAATCACAATCATTATGGAGAATAGAATTATAGAGTATCTCTGGGGTTTTTCACAACACACAAAACCCAAGCCCAATATGGGCTAATGTATAGGAAAAATTACCATTCCACCAATCATCAGAATGTCTATTGTGCTACTGTGTGGTCCACATCACAATAGTGAAAAGGTGTCCACCAAAGTTAAAAGTGTTAAAGTGGCTACCAGCTGGATGTCCAAGGAGCTATAGTGAATGGAAGTTGGAATGTTTTGGTCCAAACATCATCTAGAAAAGGATCGGGCTACACCAAACCATTAGAGCTCTTTGATTAAATTTGAAAATAACAAAAATTACATATGCAACTATCCCTGGTACAACAAAATTTTAAATCCCAAATTCTACTAGCCTAGTGGTGATAGTTAAAATTGAAGTACAATAGCTAACAATGAGTAGTTAATTCCAAAAAATTATTTCCAAGTCATACAAAACCATATCATTGATCAATATATACTAAAACCCATAAAATAAAAAAATAGTAAGAACACCACTAAAAAGAGTGGAGAATGAACATACATGATAAACACATCTAAAAATATCATGAACTGAGCCTTTTTACTAGCCTTGATGGTATGGTGATGTAGGAGATCAGTAGTTACTTCATACTTCACCCTATGAGGATCCACATTGTTGAAGATATTGACTTGGAAGATTTCTAGGTTAATAGCCTTAAAGAATTTGTATTTGTGAGAAAATAACACACCACAAATTTCCACGTTTCCTACATGATGGATAGATCCAAAAGTGTTCTCATATTCTATTATGGAAACATTATTCAGTTTTCAAAAAATTTAAAATGAAATAGTAAAATAATTAAACTAAATGGTAACCAAAAACCATCCCAGGCATATTGATAAACAAGATCAGGATGTTTTTTTATGTTTCACGAACACCCCTTTCAAATGGGATAGTTCCCAAAAAAATGTTTCATCGAGTAGTGACAATTCCCAACTTTTCTATTTTTTGGTATCATAATTATAATCCAAACAACCATCCCTATTATACATAATAATGAATTTCTAGAATGCATTTCAATTGATCATGAAACTAGCATGTTCATAATCATAACAGGGGGGTTAGTGAGATATTCCCACATTTCCATTAATAGGTCGAACAAGTCAAAATCTAGGGAAGTCATGACACATAGAAAAAAATCATAGATCTATTACCATAAAAATATACCTTACAATAAATTTGAGCGATTACTGAATTTGAGTTTTCTGACTCTAAATAATATTATCTTACATGTTTGAAAAAATTGTAATTGGTACAGTACAGCCTATACAATTTTGAGTTATATAAAGTAGTGTTAATTGATTTTACTCCTCCCAAAAAATGATAAAGATCATAAAATAAACTAAATACAGTCATTCCTTCTTGAATCATCTCCTCCTCCAAGTCATGAACATTCTCAAGAGGAGGCATATTTCTAGTTTTCTATGACACTATTAAGTTGAGTATTCTGAAAATATGGCATTCAATTTCATATAAAATGGAATATATTGGCCTCATTTTGATAGACTAAATTTGAAAAGGGTTTATATGAGAGTACAAAACTTATTGATAGGCATTGACTAGAAAATTAGAGAAACATATATAATATATAGAAAAATGACTGTTAAGAAGTATGAGTACAAAAACTATTTTAAGGTGATGAAAAAAAAATTATGAAAAAAATTATGAAGAAAAAAATAACATTGTAATAATAATGCATAAAATTAGATAAGAGTGTAGTGATTTTTTTATAAATAAAAGATTCCAGGTGAACACAAAAAAAATCCGAACAATGAATATACAATAACACATCTCTAGAATGGAGATGTGACAAAAATGTCCTAAGATTATATAAGAGGGAAATAAGATATGTATATGAAATGAGTGTTATACTAGATAGGAGAGAGAAGTGTAGATATGTTTGGGCATGTAAGGGGGGTGGAGGGAGATGCCACCAAAGGAAGGGGATGGATGCGAGGTGAGGCATAATGGGGGTGAGGGTGGTACACTGGGCTTCGCACTGGGATGATTGAAAATTAATAGTTGGAGGGAGGGAGGGAGTGCAGTAAAAGGTTAGGTTTTGGGGATTTCTATATAGGGATGAAGGGGATACTAGGTGCTGGTGTGTTTAGATTTTAGTGGATGTTTTAATAGTGGAAATTATAATGATTTAAATGAAAGATTTATTAGATATGTTTATGGGATTAAATGGAATATGTTTTACATTTTTTTGGGTAGATTCATATTATGTAAAAGGAAATAAAATGAAAATATTTTCAATTAAGATTGAAATTTTATTTTCATAAATATATTGATTGTTTCATTAATACTGAGGATTATGGAGTTTTTTAGAGTATCAATTAAATTTTAAGAGGGGTTTTTTAATTACTTTAAGTTATTGTTCTTCAAGTAATGATATTGAATCTATAAGTAACTCTATATAAATTACATATAACATTTTGTTGAATATGTGTGGGATAAATTTCTATAATCGGTTATGAAAAATCGGTAAACACTGTAAAAAATTTCATTACATTAAACACTAATACTATAACCATAACCTAAAAAACTCAAAAATTCATAATTTAAAACACGTGTTTTATCTTATTACATTTCATACATCATTTCAATTAAATTTTTTATATAATCAAGCAAAACATTTTTTATCGATGTGAAAAATTTAATATAGTATACCATTTACCCCCAAAAACATATCTTTATGTTTACACATTTGATTAATTCCAGAAACTTTTTCTTCTTTTTGACGATTGATTGTAGTGGGATTAAAAACAATGATAAAATTTCACCTCATACATAGATCCTTTGAAAATCATTTGGAAACATGGGATAAGAAAAAAACCATGTAATATTTATAAAAGTAACAGAAATGTTATTTCTCTATTGAAAAACAAGATAAACCATGACGATATTTGTATTTTTCACAATGAATGTATGAGAACATAAGTACAAAATTTCCACCATTTGAAATCACTATTTTCTAAATTTAAACCTTTAAATCCCATTTAAAAGAAATTGAGAAACTCTAAAGTCATCCTGTGGAATGTGGGAACTCATGAAAAAAATCCTATGAAAAAACCTTTTACATTTAAGAATTTATTAACTAATGAAATCTAAATATTTAAATAATGAAAATTTCTACAAGGAAAATATAGATAGCTCAAAAAACTAAATACATAACTCATGTCCACTAATTTTTAATTCAATATTAGAAATGAGAGTTATCCCCCATGGACTTATACTAAAGGTTGTTGAAACCCATTGGTTATGCCTAATTAAGAATAATGTATGCTAAGAATTGTAAAAGACCATTGGTGTAGTGGGAATATACCAAAGATTATATATAATAAGTAGAATAATGTTTCATTTAAGCCCCATATCCATTCGATAGATATATTCTTATGCTCTTTTTGTACTTAGGTGTGGCTGGATTGTACCCTTCCTTTAATTCTATATTTATTTTTGTTTTATTCAATTCTTTTTCTATGATTATTAAGTTAAATCATCAACGTGTGTTTATTCTATTCCCCCTTTCTCATATATCATCCTTATGTTTCATAATTTCACTCCTTAAATTGTGAATGACCTAAAATTATTATTTTTACCATGTGATTGGTTATGAATCAAAATAATTAATTTAAATATTTTTCTTTCTAAGGTAGTTTTAAGAGGTTGTTCGATTTTATTTGTAATATATGGGTTATATATTATTTATTTTTAAAAAATTTAATGTATTTAATTATAAATTAATGTTTACTTTCATGGATTTAAGAAAAGTTATTTTTTAAATAAATTATTCATGAACTATAGATGATTGTAAATAAATTTATGTTTTAAAGTTTCATATTGTTTTTTTAGTGTTGAAAACATTAATGTGATCATGATTTCATGTTATATTTTATAATTTATAGATTTTTGTGGCCAAAAAAAATCATTGTTACACTTAATTAATCCGTATTATGAAAAATTATTCTGTTAATGTTTTAATTATGTTTGAAATTTGTTTCAGTAAAATTAAAATAAGTTTTCCACACCTTATAATTGAAACACCATTTAAATATTTTATTAGACATTTTAGATTGGTATTATGTATGGTTATTACTTATTTTTTTAATGGATTTCAATATTATGGTTTTATATATAGTGTAGTTTGTTATCTCCTCGGATAGAGTTATGAAATTTAGAATATGAGTTATAAATATAAATATTGAATTATTTCCAAATTGCATTATCCCATATCAAATTACAGTTTTGATGAAAAAATATATTTCTATTTTATTTATGTATTCAGGTATTTTGAATTTTGATATTTATTATCAAAAATAGAGAAATATTTAAAATGTATTTGACATAAATCTCATTTAAGTATTTTTTAATGTAATTGAAATAATGATAAAAAGTTAGGTTTCCTTAAATAATTTTTTTATCTGATGTCAATATTATTTCAATGATTTTATGACATTATATATAACATTGTTATATATTTTTAATATAATGGATAGTAGTTCGATGTATGAAACTGCTAAAATGTCAAATAAATTTCAATAATAGTTACAATGTTTCGTAGATTTTTCCATTAAAAAAGCTTCAGAAAGAGGGCCTATAAATTACACATGTTAAAATTAGGTTGGAAGAAATTGTTTAAGACATGATAAAGTATACTACCACATATATAAGTTTTTCTTTCAAACAAAATTTAATATTTGGAATCACAATAGAGAGAAAAAAAGTATTGAAATTGTTATGATCTAAATGTGCTAATAGGATTAGAGTACAATTTATATAACAAGATTCCATTTATTTATCATCATGAGATTGAATGAATTCCCATGTAAGAATATAATGTTATGAGTACACAAGATTAAATTAATTTAAATGATGATGTTGAAAGAGTGAACAAATTGAAGGATGCCTCCATGAATCTAGTATATCGATAATGTTGTAAAATAAAGAGGCTAATATTTTTAACTTCTCTATTTCATGGGAAAACCATTTATGGGATTTCAAATACTGCCATAAAATATATTCTTACCCATTTGAAGGATTTTTTTACTGTTGGTAAAAATATTCCACTAAATTTATATATGTTATTGAAGTTAATTGACAAACATGGAATTTATTTAAATAAAATTTATGGTTTCTCAAAAGATTACGGCTTGTTCTGGGATGAAATAGTGGTCCTAATCTATTTTAAAAAGTGTGGTACATCTCAATGAATGATAAATATTAATGTAATACCATATATTTTTCTATAGAATGCAGCATGTCACATGCCACTGATTCTTAGTCTCTAAAATATTTTCATATCCGGGTAAATCTCTACAAATATAAAATGAAATGCTAATAAATATAATAATTTTAATTATGATTTTGTTCATTCTGTAGATTGAGTCTAATGAAATAAATTTGATTCTCACTATTTGGAATTTTTAGTTGTGGTGTGTAATGTTAGGTAGGATCTATCATGTTATTTTTTTAATACATTAGTTTATATTCTTACATTGTACAACACATGAAAAATTTTCATTCACATTTTTAACCATCCTCCATAGATGAGTATGTAAAATACATTTACATTTTTGATTATTATAATAGATGGAAATTATTATCTTAAAATGATATATATGTATACTTGGAACCTTTTATAAAATAGTTGAAACATCTTTGGAATGTGGGTGTGTGCACATGCAATGATTCTTCAAATGTAAAATTTCATATACATTTTGATCTTATGTGGACGGTAAATGATTTTCCTGCATATATAATGATATATTATGACTAGAGAATGATGGTAATGCATTATTTTCATATTTTTAATAAGAATAAATGACCAAGAAGGCATAAATAGTATCATAGTTTTAGTTTAAAGGGACATCAATGGTTCCTCTAAATGGATCATCCATATAGGAGTAATTGTTGAAGGTTTAACAATACTGTTGTTGGGGATTATTTACCTCAGTGTATGTCTCGAACTAATTCCCATAATGAATTTCAAGATTTCAATATCTAATTTAGGAAAGGTTATATAAAATATTGAAAGAGGGAAAATATTTTCATTAAATACAATTACTTCTAGAAGAATAAAAATTTCAACTTTGAGTTGACTTATCGGGAAACAAAATTATTATGTCATTATTTAGATGTAATCCACAGTGATTTTTTTTTGTGAAATATGTCTTTCAATTACTTTAATTGTCAAGTGGAAGATAAAAGAGGATTTATGATCTTGACAATACATGATGTATTGGGGTATCAGACTATAACAATATCTTATGTGTAGTGGTGAAAATAAATTGAACATTCTATGTGGATATTATGTGATGAAATATTCAGAAAATTGAATTTATATATGTTCAAGAAAAATTCAATGTTCCTAATGGATATTCATGTAAAATATCAAAAATGGGTCCACAAAAGAGATTCTATGATGAAATATCAAAAAACTCATGATTATTACATCCTTCATTATTAGTTGATTCCAATAATAATCTATCATCTACTGTAAAAAATGTAACAATGGAAATGATATTTTTTATATATTTATGTATCGATATTTGTGATGAAAATTTATCCATTCATTCGTGAAAAAATGACTGATGTGGAACTATTTATTTTATGTGAGTTATAGAAAATTTTCCCTCAATCATTTTTCACATGAATGTTATATCAAGTAGTATATCCTCTAACTGAAATACTTTTCATAGGACCAACTAAATTAATTGTATTTATCCAACAAAATGAAATATATACACATTAATGTCTTATTTTCATAACACTAATCATTCTGAAGGATCCATTATGAAATGTTACGTGGCACAAGAATGTATACATTCTTGTTAAAGGTATTTGTGTTATGTGACCATGAGAAATTATTGGAAAATAATAAATAAAGATCTGTAGTATGATAAAATTGAACATAGTTTTCCAAAAAATCCCAAAAAATAGCAATTATTGGACCAAAAACAATGGCTGCATTGAGCCATGATGAGTAAAAAATGACACATCACACTGTCTTGTTTAACAATGATTTATTTTATGACTATATAAAGTAAGTAAATTAAAGATTTACATGTTATCTCATCCCATATAACTGTAAAAATATGTTAAAATATCTCTATATTTTCATATCAATAAAATAAATATATTATAAATAGAAATAATCATTCATTACTTCTATGAAGAAGAGATACATTTCATAGAAAAAATTTTCATGTTGGTTAAAATCAAAGGTATAAGTATTCCTGAAAAAAAATATTTAGTTAATTTAAATAATGAGTTATATATCATGTATTGATTTTTCCTGTTAAAATTTTCTCTCATGAAAAAGTAGATTTGGCCAATGGTCCTAATTCTATGGTATGTGAATGCTAGTCAATGGTGAAAAATTGGTACAAATTTAATATTATAAATCAAGAAGTGATCATGAGAACAGACCATGATGGTTTTATGGAAAATATAATGATATATTATTATTCCATTGTATATGATATGAGATATTTATTTGAAAATTTATAATTTCATGGTTTTTTCGAGAGAATCATAATAATGGATTATTACTCTATTGGTCGAGTCATAATGATGAAATATTGGTGATTGGATTTGATGAGGAGAGATGTCACATTTTATAATGGTTATGTATTTAGGGTTATTGATTTCAATCCCATCTGTTGTACTAATGATCAATATATATTAGATTCACTAGAAAAATAATTTATTTATGTGAATGATCATCTGATACATGAATTAGATTTCATTATTAATTTAATCCTATGATATATTTTTTATGGTTTTGGGGATGAAATGGAAACCATCATTAACCCCATGAAAATCGATCTATTTGTTTCTTATGTTGACTAAAGTAGTATAAATTTAATTGTAATCGAAATATAATGGTTTGTAATATATATAATCGACTATATTTGTTCTCAGTTCTTTCGGTTTAGCTTAACATGGGCAATTCAGGTTGGTGCAATTCAAATTTCCTTGATTTTGGTTTTATTTGGTTTATAAGATGACTTTGATGTATATTTTGAATATAAATTTGTTTTAGTTTACTTTGATTACCATTAAATAACATTTAATTGAATATTATTAAAACCATATTGACAAAACAAAATTAAATATTCTAATTAAAAGAATAAATATGAATTGAACTGAAATTATTTAAAATAATTAGCGAAAAAAATAAATAGGAATTGACTTGAGAAAAATGCAATCAAATATCCACAATTAATTTGAATTACTAGCCTAAAAATAACTAATATTCCAATAAAAAATGAACCAAATTACCTAATATGATGACCAATTGAGCAGATTCTCATATGACCAAATGACCTGACCTAATATAAACAGTATATACCAACCCATTAAATGGTTAAATAACCCAATAGAATTAACAAAAGATCCAAATAATGTAACATAAAATGAAAAGGATGAAAAGTAAAGTATAAGAATAAAACTATATCATACCAATGTTTAACATACTAATTGGAATATGTTGAAATATGAATGTATTTTATGTTATGATATTTTTTCCAATAAATATGATATGAATATTTTATATAACTAAATATCACTTCATTGTCTTCAAAATTGATCTCCCTTAATTAAGTCACATAACCTCTTATTTCTATTATAAAAAACATATTAGATATGGATTTATAATTAAATTCATTTTTCTCTTCCGAGGCCAGATATGAAAATAATTTAAGAGATATGAAGAGAATGTCTAAAAATAATTGTTTCATGAGCCAGTTGGGAATTACTCCTCTGGTAGATGATGTGATTATACTATTTTAAATATATAAAATATGATCATAAAATTTCATGTAATTAATCATTTTAAAAATAAATTATAATCAAGAACCATTATCGACTAGTTCCCAACCCAATAATTTAAGGTGGTGGTACCATAGCTACTGACAACACTCTCTATAATTCATTACCCCTAGAAACATCATCAAATATAATAAGGAGAATATTATTATATCCCACATTTCATTTAAAAGAACCATAGATATTCAAATCACCCCTAATATCACCACCACTAACATTTGATTGTCCTCATATATCCTTAACTTATTCCATGACATCTCCCACTCGCAACCCATATTATGTTTTTCCACACATGTCAATGCTTCTTATATTTCAAAATAAATTGTTATCTCCTTGATGTTATTATCATTCACATTCTTTTTATACTCGGAAGCATTATGAACCTCCCATGTATACTGATCCCCATGAGTGAACATTAGACTGCACTAGTATAACATAGGTCATTGAACCATTTCAACCATGAGCTCCATCAGTACTAACTAATCATCGTAGATGAGGTATGTTTATGGAACTATGTAAAATTTTGTGACCATAATTTATTTTCATTATAAGATTTATAACATTAAAAATTGGTCATTATTCTTTTGTAGTTAGATGTAGGACTATCAGGAAACATAGGCCTACATATATACCTGAAATTTCTAATCTCTATACATAGTTGATTTTCGAGAACAATGAGGATAGTAAAATTATTGGTAAATATTGGAGAGAAGGAAAGGGTTTTATGGAGAGTCTTTTCAAATGTTTTGACACCATTTCTATTGTCCCATATCATGGAGACACCATGAAAATGAAATAAATTATAATTAATGGGATAATATATGGGTAAAAAAATAAATCTGATTTAATTTTATATTATTATTGTATTTATAGGATTTAATATTTTGGTAAAAACTTCATTATAATTTTCTGGTTGGTGAAGATGTGAGGACTATATGACTCATGGAATTAGGTGACCTATGGAGAGAATATAAACACTAGTTATATAATGGATGAGTTTCTATAGTTTTGAATTAATTTTAGTCTATACCTATCCTAAAATGAGTGTATAATACCAATGAACTATGATATTCATACTCACTGGAAGAGTGATTACTATAAGGTATTATTATAATTTTAAGTTATTAATTGAAAATTCAAACGATTTGAATTATTAAATTTTTTTATTATTATATATTATTTTATAGGAATCATAAATATAAATTAAAATGAACATTTATAATATTTAATATCTCTACACTTTTGGTTGACTGATGATGCTAGAAAAATAGAGGAATCAATTATTTTTCATGGACTCCTTTGTTTAATTAGGTACCAATAGAAATTAAAATGGGTTTTATATTAATAAAATGGTAGGGTGTTGCACATAATGTGTTACAAATTGAAATAAAATTGACAAAATCAAAACATTTTTTTTAAAATATAATTTTTTGATGAATTTTTAATGATTCATGTAAAGTGTTTTTAAAAACTATTTACATGAATTTTAGAAATTTATTTTAAACTACGCTTAAAAATTTTAAAAAATACTTTTATACAAATTATAAAAATCTATATAAATATTTATTCACATTAATTTACAATTTTTAAAGATTCAATGAATTGGTTTTTAAAACAAATTATAAAATGTTTTTAAATCTTCTTTTATAAATGCTATTAAAATTTATTTTTAACACTTTTTAAAACTCCTTTTAAATTCCTTTTAATCTATTTTATAACTATTTTGAAAAAATATTTACGTATTTTTTAACAATACTTTTAAATTTTATTTAAAAATTCTTTTAAAATGACATTTAAAATGTTTTAATGATATTTTTTAAATAGGTATTAAAACTGATTTTGTATTGGAAATGCTCAACCGATGAATATATTTAAATATTTAATTACCAGTAACGAATGATTCCATATTCCACAGATTCATGCATGAACCCATAAAATTTTATTCAAGTTCTAGCATGATCCCATAATATGTTATGTAGTATTTAATCCATCATTAGATTTCCCCCTTACATTATGATTTTTGTATTTACATTTTTCATGACATGGTTAATTATGAATGTCATGAATCCAACCCACTAGGCCATGTCTGGTAATGTGTAATCCATGCGTACCACCCCATGCTTGCATCCATTAGGTTCGGGGGTAAAAAATAGTACAGAGTTGGAATATCACACAAATGTGAGCCCTAAGACTAAGGTACCTATACACATACACACAACTAGATATATGTGTATAATGTAGAAAGTTAAACAACTAGTACTGTCAATGCATGCATAAACACTAATCTTATAACATTGTACACCATGAGTATGATATTGAATATAGGCTAAATAAATTCCCACCATAACTGTAAAATGAGTTTAACCTATTAAAAAATGGGAATTTATATAAACATGCAATTCCTAGAATAGTCCATCGTCTGATTATTACAACTATTATCTACCAACTTCTGGTCCACCCATAATGCCATCAAAATTCCTAACATCTTTATAACAGACGAAACATGTGGAAGATCCCTTTCAAGGATGAATTAAATTATATCTTTTAGAACACTACAAAATTATCAAACAAAAAGCATCAAAGAGGGATTCATCTAAAAATAATCAGCAAGGGTAGAATAAAGAAGGTATACCTGATATAGTCAAAGGTAGAAACTGAATCTCAAGGTAAGTTCATGTCCTAACATTTAGATGACCATTATTCTTGAGGCTCAAAGGTTTCATTACTCTGATATAACTCACTCATTAGTTCTTTCTACATGGAACAAAATCATTCAATATGTTTCAATCATCATGACTTCCCATAATGAATTATAAACCATAACTCATAAGAATTCATTATCAAGGTATGGGTTCATTCCTGAGGAATATAGGTGATACTGAACACTATCTAGAATAACCCACTAGGATGTTGATCACACACCCTGGATGTCAGAAATGGGATACCTGACTCATCCTATGGACGATTGATTAATGATCACACCATAAGCCACATTGAGGGATACCTAGATCTTTCCATAACTAGCCCATAGAGTGGATCAGTCATCTAATGTTTTCACTGGAACACACTCACAATGATATAAATACTATACTAATGGAATCAAGAGATCTTATTGGTCCTCAAAAAAGTATACAGTTTGTAGAGGGGATACTCGTTGTGCCCTGTTATGTTTGGACCCACCGGTTGAAGTGTCATTGTACATTAGATTGTGCATATGTACTTTAGTTATCCCGTGCATGTTGTTTGTGTCCTTGTTCACCTAGTCATTCAAATTCAAGTATACCCTAGGGTACATTTTGGGTTTCTAATTAAGGGTCCATATGGTTCTTGACCGAGTCGCATTTCTATATGAACATTTGAAAAACAATGGGAGAAAGGAATGAAAAACAAAGGTGTGGAAAGAGCATCGGACATTTTTTTGGATGACCTTCATTCGATCATGAAGAAATTGATGAATGTTTAATAATAATCAAGAAAAAAATAAATAAATTGTCAATTCGTAATTACAATAAGAAATATCACTCAATCATAATTAAACAATATTTCAAAAATTCGTTTTCCAAAAGATTTAATTAATGTTTATCATTGAGTAATAAAATATGGGGATTAATCCAAAAAAAATGCAATCCGAAACACGATATTGGAGAATTACTTAACAATGAATGATTATGGGTCATCATCATTGGTGAAATGCATATATTCCATTGATGATGATAATCTCCTTGTAACGGTGATCACTGATAAAAATTTCATTAACATCTATAACTGATTTCTTCCATGATCCTCTATAATCTTTAGGATAATGCGGATAAACCTAGAATTGGACCATAACAATTATTACAAAGTGAAGAATTATATTTCTATCAGTTTTTAGAAAATAAATTATTTTATTTATTTTTTTGTTTATTATTCTTCCAATGACTTCTCTTAAACAAAATTTCTAATGCATAAAAATATTATGTCACTCTCAGGGTAAAACCTACATCAAAAATATAATAAAGGACTTTGTTTTATCATATTATACACCATTCATAAAACATAATCATAATTATAAGACTGTGTTCACATGATATAATAAATTTAATAAATTGAAAATATCAACATCCTGTCTCCATGTCCATATGAATCCCATGAATACTCAACACATAATTACATAAATATTCATTAAAATATTCTATACTGTAACATGAATGAAATAGATTTTTTAAACATGACATGAAAACCTTACTCATAGGCATGAATATTAATATTTCAACAACTATACATGGAATTTTTTTTGTAGTTTGATTTTTATTTTAACCTTGAATTAGAAATTGTTTAAACATTCTTTGAGAGAAATTATAAATATCATATAAGTAGATCAATAGGACTCTCACTTTTAAAATGATAATGTAATTACTAAAAGAGGAAAGATATTAAAACATGCATGAGAAAAAAATTCAAGATTCAACAAGGATTTATTTAAATAAAATATTTTATGTTTTCACTATTTAACTTCAGACTTTTGGAAAATTAATTATTTTAGTGGGTGTTCTAAAAATTTTCAATAGATATAAAACAAAATCATAATTAAAGAACATGAACTAGGCCCTAAAATGTAAATTCCAACTAAACCATTAATAATGATTCATGTACCTTGATATTATATCTGCCTTAATATGTTCGTAAAATCAATAGAAAAATTATTATAAACACTCATATAATTCCCTTATCAAAACATGTCATCTTATTAATTAGACACCTCTAAATCCCAAATTTTACACAAAAACCATGTTACTATTTTAAAATGAATTACAATTTTTGAAAGGTGATATTAGTAAACATTTAACATTATTAACATTTACATGGTTTGAAACCAATAAAAAAACATAAAAAAATTAACCCAAAGGAAACAATCATACCCTAATAGAAATGAACCAAACGGAACTAAATAAAATTAAATTGATCAAAACTAAATAAAAACAAGCCATAAATAAACAAAATTATAGAAGAATTTATAAATGAAATCTAAATAATATGTTATATTGAATTGAACTAGAAAAATGATTCACGAATTGTACAAAAAAAAGAAAAAAATGAACTAAACCACAGAACAATAAAAAAGTGAAAATTAAAATGACCTTATATTTATCAAAATAAACTAAGTCATAATGACCTAAACTATCCCAAATTAATATGATTTATTCATGAAAGATGAATTGAATAAAAATTATTTAATTTACCTAGAAAATATTTCTGAAAATAAAATCAGACAAACAAAGTTAAAAAAATAAAAAATGGACATGGCCCAATAAAATAAGAACAAAAACAAATCCTGATATATCTTTACAAATATAATCTAAATCTGTTGGTTTTGGTTTGATTGATTCTAGTTTCGCTGAAACATTTCTATCAAATTTTGATTGATTATATTATGTAAATATCAATTAATTATTTTTTATAATGAGTTAATATTGAAAAAAATACATTATTGTTAATTTTTTTACTACATTTAATGTTTTTTGAAGAGGGTGTGATTGAACATTAGAGGTCTTATGAGTCATGTAGTAATTTTTTGATCTAGAAGAAAAAAGAATGATGAATTTTATATAAAAAATAAACACAACTAATGATTGTAGGTTTTATTTTGGTACTTCTAAATTTTAATATCACTTTTGTAACTACATAATTCATTTATATCGGAAATAATGTAATTTGGAGGGTCACTGTGAGAAAAAATCTATGAACTTTGGGGAAATGATCATTTTCACATGATATTAGGAGGCGAGCACCAAGGGAGAGTATGTTATCCACTATAGAAGATTATTTTCCCATCATGGTATTGGACCACATCAGGCATCTCTAATAGTTCTTGTTGCACTAAGTTGGAAATTTTTCATATAGATGCAGAAAAGGATAAACAATATCAAAAATAGAATGTGAAAAATTAAAAATACCAATTAGAAATTTAGAAATTTAATTAAAACAACATATAAATAAATTTCATCAGGTACCACACCAATATTTGTTAAATTCATTTCAATGATGTGTTCATTACATGATGCACCAGGTGATGGTGATGAGGATCTTAGTTGTGGTTGGAATGCTAACTCTCATGATGACGGTAATAGTGATTGTGATGGTGTTGATAATGGTGATGATGATGTTGATGATAATGGTGACGATTATGGTGATATGGATGAAGATGTTAATGAGTAAATTGGTGATGATAGTGATGAGAGTGATGGTAGTGGTCCTCGTGATGAATAGATTGATCCCCTACATTTTTTACAGATATTTATGACATAAGATATTCGATGAACATGGTTTTATATATGTGTTATGAAACCATATATGTGTTACATAGTTTCAATGAACATGGTTTCGAGATGAAAATGGTTTCATATATGTGTTATGATTTTTTAGAATTTATCAACTAATCAAATGTAAAATATATAATATAACAAATCTTTATAATATTTAGGGGTGTGACTGTAGGGTCTTGATGGTGCAGGGAAAGTGTTATTTTTTTGTTTTGTTCCTAGTTGAAGGCTATATCAATAGATTGTATAATAATTGGTAAAACATTATACTATTAGTTTTTTATAACCATTAAAATACGGAAAAATCATAGGGGAAATAATGACTATTTACTTAAAACCACTAGTATATGGATGTCCCCACACCGTATGACCCAATGGTTTGGGAAAACATTTGTATAGTCTATTCTAACGATTTGAAACTATTTGTACAACTTCTAATTAGTGTAGTAAAAAATATCAAAATAACTAAATCCTAATTAATTTCATAGGAGTCACATACCAAGTTAACTCCCTTATTTTCAACATTGAAGTGTGAAACATTATCTAATTCATTGTAGAACTATATTCGGAACACCCGTTTTCATGATCTATATTGTTCTCAAATATCTAAATAATTAATCACGACTGCAAAAATCACTTTTAAGAGAACTAGTTATAAGATTTAAAAATAATTTCAAATAGTTTTCTACCAAAGAGATAATAAAATCCATCATTTATCAGCACTCGTAAAAAGAACAGGTAAATACTCCATTTAATAGTACTAAAAATGCACTGTAAAGGGGGGTGGGTGGGTTATTTTCTATTTGATACTCTTTGTTCCATGCCTTTATCAATGCTTCACCCCCTTTCAGTTGTTTTCACACACTTTCATTCCCTCCGCCTTTATCATTTCATCCCCCACCATTTAACAACACTCCATGAAACTTCATCCCTCTTGCATGTGCTGGGATTTGAACATTGGCTCTTGCCTATAGGATTTATAGGCCTTTACCACTACACTATCTTGTTTTATAATATAATTTTAAATATTTCTATCTGTTTATATATATTCTTATTTAAATATTTTATTCATATTTTTATTTAATTAAATTTAAATAAATTTATAACATCTATGTTTAGGTGTGTGATATATATAATTTTATTTATTTAAATATATTATATAATAATATTCATTAAAATTTAATATAATAGAATATAAATATATATATGTTTATTAATACACCCATATTATTTCATTTTTATATTTTATTTAAAATGGTTAATATTTTACTTTAAATAAAATGAATAATAAATATTTATTTTATATAATCCAAAATACATTTTTACATAAATATGTTGATATATGTATTTAAACATGTTATTTATTATAAGTAATTATAAGAAGAAATGAATATAATTAATAATAAATAAAACTTAATTATGAAAAACAAAATAAAATCCAATCCATAATATCAATATTAATATAATCTATGAGAATAAATTCTGCACCCACTAAAAAAGGGCATAAAGACAACCTTAAACATGGCTAAAATTCCAAAAAATATTAATAAATTGGGATTCCCTGACTAAAAAATCAATTTTGGTGTTCTCTTGGGCCATTTTATGCCTCATGAAATGTGATCAGGTTATACCCCAATCCTTAGTACATAGAGATCATTGTAGGCTTTGATGTGAGATGTGGTAGATCCCAAACAAACTCTCAGATCAAAAGGTATAGAGGATTGAAGTCGAAGCCATGTTTTAAAAATTGCATTGACCGTTCTATAATTCATTTAATTTTATTCTCATACATCTATTATTAATTGACTATTACACCATAATATATTGAAAAATATTAATTAATAATATTTTTTAATTATTTTATAATCCATTGTCACTAAATCTGTTATAGATTATGTTTGAAATCGCACTTTACCTTATCTAAAAGATATTTAACAAGTATATATTATATATTTATATAAGTATAAATATTGTTATAGATTAATATATTATTCTTAAGGAAATATATATTTTTTACGAAATCTACACTTTATCATAACATTTCTAGTAGCACTGATAATGGAACACCCTTTATCACTGATTTATCGTTTTCTATATTGGGGGGGGGGGGGCTTATCAATGATTTATTACATTAACTAGTAATGGACCACATTTATCAGCACTTCTCTAGTAGTGTAGATATAGGGCCCCACTTTATTAGAAGTTTTTTATTAGTGCTGATTAGGGGCTTTATCAGCGCTTTTTTACAAGAGCTGATGAATGGGGCGTTTATCAGCACATCTTTAGTAGTGTTGATAGAGGTACCCACTTTATCAGTGCTTTATGATAAGTGCTAATGGGGGTGATTCATCAGTTCTTTTTTACAATCATTGACAAAGGGGGTCTTTATTAGCCTTTTTTGCTCCAATAAATAACCCCCTTTAGCATTTTTTTTGCTAGCACTAATAATTCCAAATGTTCTGAAAGTCTTATTATGTAGTATTGAATTATCATGTATCATATCATGAATATAAAATTTTTAAGAATAAATTTTTTTCATTATAAAACCATTGAAAAACTCAGTTGAAGCCATGAAAAAATCACTTTCCATTATCATATAATTATAATGGAAAATAAAATTTATCATCAAAAGAAAATAAAATTGGAAATTTCAAAGAAGGTTAGGAATATGGTATTATTTAAATAATTATGTTAACATATTAAGGAATGTGGATAATGTGTAAAGGCTATAGTAGTTTGAAAAGTAAACCTAGTTGTATACATAATAACCCATCTATTGCACATTAGTAAAAATGAAAAAATGAAACTTATAGTAATTTATTAAAATATCAATTATGAAACCATTAAAAAAATTTAAAATTATTTTGAAATTTCCAATATAAATATTTTACATATAAATAATAACACATGTGGAACAATTTTATGTACGTTTATATGGAGGAAAAAGAGTTTAAAGGAATACATTATGATAAAGTTTTAAAGAAAAATCTCTTCCCTTATGTCCCAACATGTTTCATTTGTTTCTATACCATCTTGAGTAATAAATTGATATAAGTTTTCTATTTTATTAATAAAAATTTTACATTCATTCCATTATAATTATTCCATTTATTTCATTTGTTACTATTTATTATTTATTTATAAAAATGGTTATGTTCACATAGGATGTTTTGAGGATATATTTTTAATAACCCCAAAACAACATTGGTGTGATGAATACTGCCAAAGATTTTATGAGTTCATTACCTCAAGAATCTTAAAATTTTTATAAATATCATATTTTTACATTAGATAAACTTATAAAACTAACAATCTAAGTTGGTCATGATTAAATAACCACACATTTTCATAGTGGTGACACACCCTACATACAGATGAATGACATTTTCAATTTTATGATAGTTGGAAATGAAATAAAGTAGATAATTTTATATTTTACAATAATTTTACATATATTATATATTTCATATTTATTCATCATTTCTATCATCCTTACCATCCTTTAAATGTTGAAAGGAAAAATGAATCATGTCGCTCCATGAAGGTGGTATTTCACACATACGCACAAACGACATTATCAATTACTAATGAATAGAAAGAGTAAAAAGGTATGAAATATATTATAATTATAGAATATTTATTATCGAATAATTATATATATATATATATTAATTTTTTCTTATTTTTATCCAACCATATATCCTAGTGATGTAAAATGACACACATCAATTCATGGAGGTGGTAGTCCACAAATAAAAAAGAATGATGTTTTTATTTATCAAAGGATGGAAAAGGAAATTAAAAGGGTCATAGAATAATCACAATACCATTCTAGAGTATTGGAGATATTGATGTATTATTTTATCAGTTTTAATCAATAATTAAAGTAATTAAAAGAAAAATTAAACTTGTACGAGTCTGGTTAAGACATATATCTTCTCCTCAGGTATCTCACATTTGGCTTACACCTTAAGCCTTCTAGGGTTGGTCCATTTAAAATATATGGTACTCTATAATTATGGGAGGGACGTTGTGGGGGGGGGAGATTGGGTAGGTCTTTGATAATCTAGAATACTCAAATTGTGTGAAGTAAAACAGGATGTACACTTTAATAAGTGAGGGGACCAGCACAATTGTAATTATTTAATATTTTTAAATAATATTAAGTAACTATAATGGAAAAGTGGAACATAACAACTAAAATGAGAATATAATATGATTTGATTTAACATCCTTACCTAAACCACTATGTCTAAGCCAATGTGCCACATGACCTCTTTCAGACCTCCCTGTATGCATGATGTTGCTGACTAGAAGTGAGGATCTCGTGTGGAATAATGGGGAATTATACCATCTATCTAAATTTATAGAAGGAATAATAATAATATAATAAATAAATAATCAGATTAACATGTGTGGAAAATAAATATGGAGAAAATTTCTTAAAATAAATAAAAGAACTATAAAATGATCCATGGTATGAGGTAAATCATCTAAATATATGCAAAAACGGATGTCCTACTTGAACTCCATCCTATAACATCTACATCATCCAACTTTAACTACTCCAGGATCTTCTGTAGGGCCATTTCACGTAATTAGGTCTCTTGTCATGAAGTCTACAAGAGCATTAAAATCCACAAATAGGGTGAGAGTGCAAGAATCAGAAGGACAACATCAATGACCCATAAAACTAGTGGATAAAATATACTAGCGAGTTTAATGAATGCATACTCGGTACAAATATAAAATCAATATATCATAGAAGTATTGTATATTTTTCTAGTCTTCAGGGACAAATCTAACTACTTAGGCACCATTCTGGGACAATCATAACTACTTTGGCATATTTATATATGGATCATCAGTAACCATCCTAAAACATCTTCCTCTACTGCATAACCCCATGCATGTGTCACATTATGCCAGTTATGATAGTCCAACAACATGCCAAACACTATGGTCTTATCACTTCATTCTCATGTTGATAGACAAAATCATGCATAAAATATCATATTTTGATCTGATGTCTTATCACATCCCTTCGTTATAGAGATCCAAAAACATGTGATGGATCCTGCAATCTATAACAGTCTGTGTACATGTCAACACAAGCTTAACACATCACTCTTAGATGATAGTATTGAAAATGCGTCAAATCTCACATTTCATCAATTAGGTTTTATATCTCACATGACATCCAACATAGACAAATAAATCTATCACATCACACCTATCATCCATATAGGCCAAACCTTCACACATTATGAAAGTGACTACTACAAATTTTTGTTTATCCAGCGGAGCCATTATCATCATTAGGTAAGATTATTGATAAATGAACCCTTAATGAGAGATAAAAAATGTGATGATAATGGGTACCTTTTATCATTGATGATAAAATACCCCATTTATTATCATTTATTTATAGAATTGATAAAATTTTCCCTTTCTCATCTATTTTTGCTAGAGCTGATAAAATCAAACGTTTATCAACCCATTTTTTAGCACGAAGAAGAGGTAGTTTTTAGAATATATATATATATATATAATTAAAAATTATATATTAAAATATAAATATATTTATATTTATATGAATATGATTTATTTTATTAAATATTAATTATAAATGATTAAATATTAATTTACCCTTAATATATATGATATTTAATTAAAAATTTCTTATAAAATAATTAAAAATAACATTAATTAATGATTTTATAATTACTATTAATATATATTAATTTGATAACTATTGGATGAAATAAAAATTCAATAAAATAAGAAATGATCTAAGAATATTTGAAAACTAACACTATCATGAATTCAACTAGTCTCTTCCTAGTTACCCAAGCACAAACCCATGGTTTTCCACATTCAACCAACCATGAATCCAATCATGACTATCCAGCATCACTAATAAAAATTCAATTCAAACATATCCTAAATAACAGGGCATGAATAAAATCGACATTCCCTATTATCCATAAAATAATGGCCTAAGAAACCTCTAATACCTAACAATAATGTCTCAAAATCCTAAACAATTAATCATCCACCTATTAGATATCCAAAAACAACCAATATTCCTAAAAATCACAGTTGAGAATGAAATAGATAGTATAGCTTCCATGAAATGACCGATAAATTACTTCAGTATCCACTCACAATGATAAATGCACATAAACTAAATAGATTTCTCTACCTTCATGTCCTTATGATTTCTAAGGGAATTAAAGATTCAGTCAATCATTTCTAATGAATCTACCACATCATCTAAACATAGATCACTATAGAATTATGGTGGGAGTAAATATAAGAAATCAAAAATATGGATCTAAGACAAAAGAAAATACCTAGTCAGCAACTCTATTTAGAGTTTGAGTAGAGCCTAGGAAGAGAAGGGATGCCTTCTAAGCTATGAGAAGACAGCCGTAGATAGTAATACAAGAAATAATCCTTCTACATATTTATAAATATTTCTAGGATGTATAAAAAATTACACAAGGAATGAATATAATATATTTATGCCTCTCACAAACCATCCAAATAGTCACATACAAACCAATGGATGATTCAAAAATGAGATTCATCAATTAAAAACTCCAAACTCAAAAATATATAGCTTCTTTTCATTAAACCCAAAAACTCCCAAGACAATTATTTTAATCCCATCATTCTGTGGTATACATTTAAAAAAGAACCCCCTTTTAAAATAGTTCTCCCTCATTAAAAATACTTTTTTCATTTTGATGAAAAAAAATCATTTTACTATTTTTACACATTGAAACAATGCCAAAATCAAATGAAATCATTTCAATTACATCATGACAAGGCCATAAAGTATGCACAACAGTAACATAATTTTAATAAAATAATTTCATTAAATCATCAATACTAATGTAAAGTATATAAAAATACATTTCATTCCAAATTATACACATGAAAAAAAAATTCCACATTATAAAAAATTACTTTTTTTAAAAGCAAATGATACCATTCCTAACAACATTATCACATAAATCCATTTATCATTAAAATTGAGTTCATTTTATGACATGTTATCAAAATACCACTTCCATATTGAAATATATTTCCAAATACTATAATGAAATTCAACACTCTACCAAATAACCTATGAAAACCATAAAAATATCATTTAAAACCACCCATAGATGATGACATTCAAATAAAACAATTAATTGAATTATTCCTATTTAACAATAAATCTAACCATTAAACCATTAAACATACAAATAATTGACATTAAATATAACAAATAATTAACTTCAATAACATTGAAACATCATGAAATCCATCTTTGGTTCTTTTCCAACAAGTAAGAACCACTTTAAGAGTAATTTAAAATCAGGAGGTACCCAAAATAACTCTCCTTTAGTTACATAGTATTATACTCATCGTCTCTACATTATCTGTTAAGTCATATACCAACTATGTGAAAAGCTATGTTATGTCCACTAAACCATATACATGGGCTCCACATGGTTTGAAATACCTTGGGAGGAAACTCTGATGCTCATGATATTGATCCATTCTTCACCATGGAAGCAATGAAATTTCCAAATCACATGATAAAACTCAAGAGAATAACCACCAACATAAAAAAATAAAAACAAAATACATGTAAAGGTCTCAAATCCAAAAAAAACCCATAGTAACATGAGTAAATGAACATAAAATAGCTAGCTAGAGTCGTCCATGCACTTACCTCATGAGTTATGATGATGATCCTAACCTCCATGCTTCCCAGATGCTCCAAACATCCCGATGGCACTCGGATATCATCATGTAAGGAACTAAAATATGTTTCTATGAAACTTTGTACCAGATACAACATTCCAAAAGGATCAAATGATGATCTCACTCCTCACTGGTTTCTAACTAGTGTCAGGGAATCAATAGCGCTAACTTGGGGATGACTTAACACTCAAATCTGAGTAAATATGAAACCTACCATCACTACAAATCTGTCATGGAGCATCAATGAATTTATCAAACATCCATATAATAATACATATATATGAATTAATACATAATACAAACAATTAATAATGATATAAACATCCAACTAGAAAATGAAATAGGATCTTATATATCAAATAAAATAGAAAAAGATACAATGAGCACCATGATACCAAAAAAATGTAGAAGGATGAGTAGGTTGAGGCCACATCCAAAAATAAAAACCAATCTGAACACTACCAACCATAGTGAGACTGGGAACATAGTATACATGTTAGATGATGAGTTCATTTCACTATTATTCACTATGATATTGCATGCATTCATTATATTTTGAAAAAGATCCTCTAATGAGGTTCCTATTGAGTAATCTATTATTCTCTCCCTATATATCTAAAAACTATTTTTAGTTCCATAGGATTAGGATGGATATCATGCTAGGTATTAAAATATCGGGGTTTTGCAAGAGCTATTTGGGTATCGTGGTCACTGAAAATTTTACCATTTTGGTACTTGCATTTTTTTCTTATTTTTTCAGTGTTGTATGACATTACATGTTTTCACTTGTGTTTTCATTATATATATATTTTGGGTAGGTTTTTATTCGAATATCCATATTTTCTCTCGTTTTTACATGTTTACATAATTGGAAATTCCTCTCATACACATGTTTATTATAACATTGAGGCAAGTTACCTACCTAGGGCCTATTAGAGAGAGGACTCAAGCTGTCACTATCTTCTTTCTCTCATTTCTAGCCCTAGAGGGGTACAACTTGGGGGATGAGTTCATGTAGCTATGATGTGATTATGGTGGTGGTAGATCACATATCTAAATGTTCCCATTTAATGTCATTCAAATACCTATACATTGGTAAAGGTGCTGTTGAATTATTCATTCGAGAGGAGGCCCATTTTCATGGAATCCCATAATCCATATTCTATGATAAAAAACCCATTTTCAATAGTCATTTTCTAGATAGATCTATTTTGAATCAACCTATAAAAATTAATAATGAATTAAAGTTATATTACTAAAAAAGATGGCTAAACAGAAGTGGTGAACCATTTCATGGAATCAAATTTATGTTGTTTAGTGGGAACCAACAAAAACATAGGTCTTAATGGATTTTATGGGAATAACTATGTTATAATATACTTTCATAGTCCCCAATAAAATCCACCCCATATGAGGCTATTTATATTCATAAACATCCCAAATATTGCAACCTTCCTATCTTATGATGTGCGTGTAAAGGCTGTTTTCATAGCTTTGGGGGAGAGTGATGAGGATTTGAAGGAACTCAAACACAATCTCACACTCTCTAATCAGTATAAGAAGAAACAATGTAAAAAACAATGTTGTGAAGTATCTATTTAGTTGACTTCCATTCTTTTTTGAAGCACTGTCACATAGACATCAACCACACACTCACAAGAATAATTAAAATTTATTGCATAGATTTTATGATAATTTCATGATCCTAGAATGTATCATTTAAGTCACATACCATCTCAACAAGGCACCAACAAGTTGACTTCTCCTAGTTTATCACATTATTAAGATGAAGTGAAATTTTTTCACCTAGATAATTCACATCCCCCCAACCATTTGGCATGGAATGCAATGTTCATGATTTGATGGAACCATATGAGATCTTCTCATGGAATATCCAACAAAATAATTGTGATGAACTCCCACAATATCTAGTAATATAGTGCATCCAAAATGTGTAGGAAGTATCTTCAGAGGCTTCATCCCTAACCAATGAGTTTAATGGTCAACTAAATCTATAATTAAATGGTGTATCCAATATCTAGTGAAATGTTTCATGAAATTACTGTTTTAGAATGATACAAACCAGGGGATTATGTGGCGTAGTATAGAAAGGGTATGAAAGAAATCCCAAGTACATTAATCTAGAAAACACCAGTTGTGGATAGGGAATTAAGTTCTGTTTTTTGGGGACCACACACAAGGGTGATGGAATATTGTTTTATTGTGTATAAGGAAATTCAAGGTTATAACAACTATTTTAGTGACACATAACTATCTTTCATGGGTAGGGGATTTATTGACACACATTTGTATTCAATCTCTAATTTTGATTTTATTATACTTCTTATTGTATGTATCCTCCCATTCTGATTCAATACATAAAATATCGTCACAATTCATCTCTTGAGGGAGTTAGGTTCATAACAGAGTTATTTAGTTTGTGAGTACATTAGTAATATATATTTTTATTCCTTGGTCTATTTTTAAAGTCAATATTCCAGATCATCAATTAATGAAATTACACATGTATTCATCTATTAATAATGATTTTCATTTAGTAATCCATATTTAGTCAAAGGTGAATGCATAATGTCACATAATCAAATTAAATTTGACTCAATAAAGACATTACATTACACAATTCATCAATAAAAAACATCATTCACTATTAATGTTGAACATATTAATTGACTTTATGCATCCACATGGTATATAGTATACAATCACGATAAGCCATTAAAATATTTATTTACATTTCATTAACTTTAATAATTTTCATACATCTACTGTATGTAATTAAATTTATTTTCATTATCAAATAACATCATTCACATACATTTTATACTATTTAGAATAACTCTCTTAGGACTATCAAGGAGTCATGAATATTAATATGTTTTCAGTTATAGATCACATTGACTATAGAATCATATATATGTTTTCAAAATCCAAAAATTAAAAATAAAACAATACATTATGCATTCATTTACTATTTGAATTTCTTTTGTCAGTTTTGAGTTTTGAAAAATAATATTGTTGTTACATATATCATTATATGAATTCCGTTTCATTTACTATATTTATAATTACATATTTTATTGTATGAATGTAGCTACATTATACAATGTTAATACAATCACATATTTTAATGTATGAAATAAGTTATATTTTTCTTCAATCAATTATATTTGACTTCATGATTACAGTTACATTATCTATGTTTACAATAACATATTTGACTATATGAATTATTCCAAATATTGTGTTAATTTATTTTATGAATGTAGTAAAATTTAATTTTTTTCCAATTATATATATCATGGGTTTCCAAAGATATTAAATTTTGAAACTTCATTGACATTATAATGTGTAATAATGTAGTTTAAATTATTTTCTCAGTTAGGATGAAAATTTATTCATTGGAAATCACATCATTAAATTTAAAATATTTATATTAGTGAACATATTATTTTATAAAATAAATTATCTACAAGATATTAATTCACAAAATTTAATTACTATTTTTATTCTTTACTATATCAACTCACAAAATACTTGATTAAAATTTTATTTACAAAAAATTTAAAATATGAATTTAATGAAGAAAATTGTTAAGAAACAAATGAAGGTTGAAGTGATTTCAACCGTTGAAATGGTGGAATAAAAACAAAATAAAGAAAAGAATGATCGAAATAAATGATTAAATTGTATTTTATACCATTTAATGAAATTTCCTACTTACTGAAACACCAATAAATTTAATAAAAAACATATTAAATATTTAGTATTACTAGTACAATATAGAATTTTCTATTTATATATTATTATTGTGTTTATATTTCCATAAATTGAAATTATTTTAATTTACATCAGAATCTACTATATCCAATGAAAATGCAAGGGGGGATTGTTAGTTTTAGTAAAAAAGGGTAAAAAAACAAGATTCATTTATTGTAATATTAAATCTGATAGAGTAGAAGAAATGATAAAAAAACAAGAAAAGAATACTTAAAAGTAATCAAAATTAAATTTACATCAAAAGAATCATGGGTTGTGCACCCCCAAAATAGATTTCTTCTTCATGGACATTTTACAAGATTCTAGAATTCTAAATAACTTTTGACCAAACCATCAGACATGATAAATGAAATCCACATTCAGATTACCAGGATTCAATGCATTTATATATTATTGGAATACTCAACTATACAACAACATTCTATTTTGGTTTTCTTGAAACCTAAATTTTTAGATCAATATATATGAGGAATTTCATATTTCCTACATTCTCAAGCTATGAATATAGTCTATTAAAATTTTCAAATATCAAAGATCCCTAGGTAACTAGTCATCCTAGTACACATGGTTCCATTATCTATCTGTTTTTAAAAGTTATAGATTCATGGAATGAAAAATTAACTATTTAAATGCATCATACAAACTATGGGAGTTGTTTTGTGTAGCATGAAAATTTGAGAACTATTAAATGGAAACACTCTCTTTATAAGGAAATATTGTGGACAAGTTTTTTCTATATGATTTCAATTTAACATGAGAACATGAATTTAGATAGCAATTTGAAAAAATAATAGACTGTGATTTTTAGGATTTCATGATTTCTATTTAGAATGAAATCATTAATATAGTGGGATAATTATAGAGAACAATATTAGGATGATAAAAAAGGTGGATTCATCCAGTGACACACAATAATGAAAATACCCATGGAATACAAGGGTTCTATGATTAATTTTGAATAATATAAAAATCCAAAATGTGTGCATCCCTAGTATGACCCAATTTGAAATCGTAGATGATACTAGCCCAATGGAGATAGTGAAAAATCAAGGATAACAAGTAACACTGAGTAGTAAATTCTAGTAAATGCTGTCAAAATAATGGAAAACAATTTCATATAGAAAGATGTGTTGAATTCTACAATAGAATGAAATATTTAGTGAACTACTAAATGAATTGGAGAATACACATACATAATAATCACTTCTAAAAATATCATTTACTTAGCCTCACTTTCTGCCTTGAATGTATAGAGACATAATAGATCAGTGTTAATCTTATAACACCCACTTCAAATATCGATGTTGCTCGAGATAATGGCTTGAATGGTGCAAATGATAATGGAAAAATTGAATTAAAAAGTGTGAGAACAGAACACAATTCACATTATCCATTTTTATATGTAATGAAAGATCCATAAACTCACTCATCATTAATTACAATAACATTATCCAGTTGTCCAAAAATTTAAAAGGAAATGGTATAAGAATTAAAATAAAGGAAATAAACAACAATCCTAAGAATACTGTTGACCACAATCTTAATGTTGTACAATGTCACAAAAACACCTCCTTTAAATGGGACAGCGCCCAAAAAACATTTTTCATCAAGAGGTGATGAATCCAAATAGTTCAACTTTTTGGAATGAAAATTTTAAACTAAACTGCCTTCCTTAGTATAAATAATAATGAAATTATGGAAGTAATTTAAAATGGTCACGAAACTAGCATTTTCATAGTTATAACATGGGGGGTTTGGAAGTGATTCCCATTTGTCCTTTAATGGAATATACACCTCAAATGTTGGGTAAGGCACAACATAGTACAAAAATATAAATCTAGTACCACGTACATAGAACATCACACCTATTTGAGAAATTATTTCATTTGGATTCCCTGAGTATATAAGGATAATCATATAGGATTTAACTCATATGAATTGGTACAATATATCTTATACAATTTGAATTTAATTCGTGGGTTTTAATTGATTGAAATCTTTCTCTCCCAAAAAGATATAGATCATAACCTAAAATTCATAATCTCATTCCTTATGAAATCTTATCATTCTACAAATCAAGAACATTTTCAAGAGGAGTTAAATTCCTAGTGTGCTCTAAAATTGTTAAGATGTGACTTCTATGAAAAAAAGCATTCAACTTCATATAAATATAGATATTTTTGACTCATTTTTATAGAATTAATAAGAAAATATGGTGGACATGAGCGTAAAAAAATATTTTATAAATGTCTAATAGAAAAATATATAATCTCATAGAATTTAGAGATAGTGGTTGTTAAGTGCTAAGAGTAAATAAATTGTTTTTATGTAGTAAGAATGAAAATATGACAAAAAAATAAGACAAAGAAAACATGGTTGAATTAATAATAAATAAATTTAGACATCAGTGGACTGATTTTGGAGAATTCATGGATTCATAATTAAAACAAAAATATGAATCAAAAAACAACCAAATATACATCTTAGGATTGAAAATGTGAAAAAATGATGCTCTAAGATGATAAAAGAGGGAAATCAGAGATGGAAGATACAGGTTGGGGTAGACAAGCGAGGATAGAGTAGGGCATAAATTCTAGGGATTGAGAGGGAGGGAGGAAAATTCAACAAAGGTAAAGGTATTTAGGTGAGGTTAAGAGTTATGGGGGATGCAAGAGGCATGTCTGGCTTCGCAATGGGTTTCTATCAATTATCGAGTCGGAGGGAGGGTGGAGAAAAACAGAATATTTAGGTTAGGGGACCATAATCATGGGATGAAAGGGATACCAGGTACAGGTGTGTAGATATTTTGTTGGATGACTATACAGAAGAAATTATGAATATTTAAATTGATCCATTATTATATATACTAATAGGTTAATATAGAATAATTTTTTACATTTTAGGACTAGATGATTGTTATGAAAAAGTGAATTATGTGAATAATTAGGCTATTAATGTTGAAATATTATTTGAAAAAATACATCTTTTATTTTTTTAAGAAAAATGATTATTATATTTTTAAAAGTTGTAATTCAATTTTAAGAGGAGAGTTTTTTATTACATTAGATTAGAATGTCTCGTGGCTTGATGAAAAATCCAAAAGTAACTCTATTTAAAATACATATAATATTTCATTGAAGATGTTTGAGATATATTTTGATAATAGGATCAATAGAAAGTGTAAACACATGACCAAATTTCATAATATTCAACTCTACTAAACAACCCCATAACCTAAACAACTCATAAATATATAATTTAAAACATGGTTTTCACCTTCTTACATTTTCATGAAATTTTTTATTAGAGTTTCTAGAATTAATGAAATCTTTTCAAATGAAATTGAATGCATCACAATGTATACCTTTTTTCCAATAAAAATAAAAAATTATGTTCACACTATTTTTTAATTTAAGAAAAAACACTATTCATTTAACATGAGTCGCTATAGTGGGAATCTTAACCATTCTATCATTTCTACTCATCCTTAGATACTTTGAATTTTTTTTTAAAAATGTTTGATGATTAATGAAATGAAAATCAATATGTATAAATGGAAGAGAATTCACATTAGGGTAGTGAAAAACATGAACACAGATGATTCTTTTTACCAATAAATCTCTAATCACATAAATAAAACATTTTCATAAGTGAAAATATATATTTGATCAATTAAAATGTTGTAATACCATTTTAAAGTATAAAAGAAATGATGAAGGCTTCCATAGGCACGTGGGAAGTCATGAAAACATTCGTATAAAAAACTAACCTTTAACCTTTATACTTTCCTAACCTAATGAAATAAAAATATTTCCATTAAAAATAAGTTATTCATGTATAATGTAGATAACTAGTAACATTATATTCAGAAATCGTGTTCACACATTTTTATCCCACTAATGAAAATATGAGTTATCCCTATAGACATATAAGAACTATTCTATAAATTCGTTTCTATAGGCCCCCCTATATAATGGTTGTTGAAACCCATTGATTAAGCCTATATAATAATATGAAATGTGAGTTATTTTAATGGACTATTGTTATAGTGGAAATATATAAATGATTTTTTAATTTCATTGGAAAACTGTTCCAATTAATCCCCAAATATATTTAGCATATGTGTTATTCTTCTCATTCTTTATGTTATCATGGTTGGCTCATACACTTCTGTGCGTACTACCTTGATTATGGTTTTATTCATCCATTTTAAATGATTATTAAATTAAATCGTCAATGTATGATTATTTGTTCCACTTTATCATATATCATCCCCATGTTTATTTTTTTCATTCCCTAATTTGAAAATAACCTAAATTTTTTCCCTCACGATGTGATTGGATATGTATCAACATAACTAATTGAAATCATATTCATTATATGGGATTTTTATAAAAGTGGTGTGACTTAATTTAAAAGTTATGGGTAATATATGATCATTTTTGTAAAAAATCATGTATTTGGTTATAATGTAATGTTTATTTTTATGGTTTTATGAAATATTATTTTTGAAAGAATTTACTCATGAATTTTAGGTGATGATAAATAATATTATGTTTTGATGATTTGATTTGTTTTTTATTGGATTTTAGAACATTAATGTTCTCATAAATTTTATTTATGTTTCATAATTTATGGTGTTTTATCACACCAGTAAATCTCTGTTAATCATTATAAATACATATTATTATAATATATTCAATTAGTGAATTAATAAAAAATAATAATTGGTTTGGATAAAAATGTTATTGAAAAAACATATAATAATTTCATTATACATTTTAGTGTGGTACTACATATAATTATAACTAATTTTTATAATGGATTTCAATATTTTGGTTACATATATAAGGTATTATGTCTCTTCCTGGGATAATGTTATGAAATATAGTATATGAGTAACACATATATTGGTTAAATTATTTCCATATGGCCTTTTCCCTTATCAATTTTCATTTTTTATGATAAATTTGTTATTACTATTATTATATATTCATGTATGTTAAATTTTTTATTCTTGAAAAAAAATAAATAATGAATTTAAATCAATATGAAGTCAACACATTACAATGTTTTTCAATGTGATTGAAATAATGTGAATATGTATGTCTTCCAAAAATATATTTTTGATTTGATTTAAATCTTATTACAATGATTTTACTACATGTCATATAACATTGTTATATATTTTTAGTAGAATATATAAAAGTTCGATTTATAATACTGATCAAAAAGCAAATCGATTTTTAAAAAAATTTGGATTTTTTCTTAAAATTTTTATTTTAAAAAGTATTAGATAGAGGAATTACACAATACCCATTTTATAATTATTTCAGAAGAACTCAGTTAAGTCATGAAGACGTTAACTACCATATTCAAATATTTGGGTTTCAAACAAACTATTTTATTTCACATGAAAATGGAAATAATATGATCTCAAAATTTTTATGATCTGAATATGGTGACTAGAGTATTGAATTTACTATATGAATGGTTTCAATTTATTCATCATCATGTGAAAGAAATCATTCAAGTGAAAAAAAGATAATTATAAGAGTACCCATGATCCAAGTAATGTAAATGATGAAGTTGAGAGAGTGAATAAATTGATGTAAGCTTCCATGATCTAGTATATTGGTAATGTGGTAAAATGAAAAATGTTAGATTTTTAATATCTCTATTTCATGGGAACACCATTTATTGGATTTCTAATACCCCCATAAATTATGTTTTCACCTTTTTGAAGGGAATGTTTCCTATTTTTGTAGATATTCCATCAAACTTCTATATGTTATGGAATTTAATTGACCAACATGTATTTTCTATAAATAAAATTCATGCTTCCTCGAAATATTTCATCTTATTATAGGATGAAACCATGGTCATAAAAGATTTTATAAAATTAATCACATATCTATTGAAGTAAAATACTAATGTAACATGGTTTATTATTCCAAAAAATGTAATGGTACACATTTCATTGATTCTTATGCTACACAATAATATATTAATTGGTGAAATATATACAAAATATTATATGAAATGATATAGAAATAAATAAGGAAAATGAGGAGTTTGTTAAACTTTCATATGGATTAGGACATCATTTATTTTTAGCTCATTATTATTATTTATCACATGAGGTGAATAATGTGAGGTTTGTTATATCATTTTATGTTTTTAAATTATTAGTTATGATGCTTACTACGCACAACACATGGCCAATTTACATGAATATTTGTCAGCATCCAATCTTGATGATTATGAAAAAATCATTCACTATCATGAGTATACTAATATATGGAACATCTGATCTAAAAATTATAAAGATGTATAATTTTAACCTTTAAATAAAGAGGTTAAGAATATTTGGAATTTGGGAATGTGCACATTAAATTATTCTTAGACAGACCTATTTTGGATATGTTTTGTGCTTATGTGGATGATAAATGATTTTAATACATATGTAATGATGTCTAACTAGAGCATGAATGGGAAACATTATATTCCTATTTGTATGAAGAATACCTGATCTAGAACACATAAATATTATCATTATTTTAACTTTATGGGATTTCAATGATTATTATAAATAGATAATCCATATAGGAATAATTGTTGATGGTTTAAAAATACCATTGTTACCAAAAATACACCTTAGTGTATTCCTGGAACTGATGCCCATAATGGATTTCAAGATGTAAGATTTTCATTTAGGAAAGGTTATATAAATACTGGAAGGGGGAGAAATTTTTTCATTGATTCCAATTATAACAGGAATAAGAGAAATATCTTCTTTGAGTTTCTTTATTAGGAAAAAGTTTGGTATGTCAATTTTTTGAAATAATTCACATTAATTTTTTTTGAATTATTTATTTAAATTATTATATATGTCAAGGAAAACATAAAATATGATTTATGATCTCGAAACGTCTTGGTGGATTTAGGTATATAAGCATTATGATATCTTGTGTGTATCAGTGAAAATAAATTGAACGTTCTATCTTCTTCTTATGTGGTGACACATTCAAAAATAATTAGTTTTTTTATAATAAACATTCAATGTTCCTAATGGATATTAATGAAACATAACAAAACCAGTCAATAAAAGAGTATTGAAACTGAAATATCTGAAAACTATGGATTATTATATCCTTCAACATGAGTTGATTTTAAAAACAAACATTCAACTAATATAAAAAATATAATTATTTCAAGGATACAATTTTTTGATTTATATAGAGATCATTATGCCAAAAAGTTATCTAGTTCATTCTTAAAAAAATAATGGAATTTGCACTATTAATTTTATACGAGTAAGTGAAAATTATTCCCCAATAATTTTTAACATGCATGATATATCTATATGGCCATATTCTATCTAAAATTTTTCTTATAGGACCCATTTCCAATCCTTATCTACATTCAAATGAAATAAATATTTACACATCCATGTCATATGTCTAAACCATGAATAATCTGGAAGGCTCCACAATGAAATGTTATCTGGATCAGGAAGGTATTTATTTTTGTTCAATATATTTTTTTGATGTGACCATTAAATATAATCGAACTATGATAATTTAAGATTTCTAGTAAGAGAAAATTTAACCAACTTTTCTATCACTTTCATAAATAGGAGTAATTATTTGATAATATACAATGGAAACACTGATCAATGAGGAGTGACTTATTAAACATGAAATGGTATTGTTTAACTTTGAATTGTATGATGACTATATCAAGTAAGTAAATTGAATATGTATATGTTATTTAATTCCATGTAATTGTAAAAATCTATTAAATTGTTTCTATATTTGCATACAATGAAAATAAATAAATTATAAAAAAAATTCATCACTTATTATAATTGTGAAGGAGAGATACTTTGAAATGAATAAATAATAGGGTTGTATAATACCAAAGGTATAAGTATTATTTCAGTAAAATAAATAAAATTATTTTGTTATATTAAATATTGATTTATATTTAAGTTATTGAGTTTACCAATTAACTATGTCTCTTAAGAAATAATAATATTTTCCACTTATCTTAATTCCATGGTGGATGAATGTAAATCAAGGGGGATTAATGGGTAAAAACATAGTGTATTTGTTCAAGTAGTGAAAGTTATAACACAACATGATGGTTTTGTGTTAAATGTAATGATAGATTTCTATACCAACCACAATTGGAAAGAAACCTAATACCCAAGGTTTTAGACCATTGGTATAGCCCATAAAACCATGGTTGTAGGCTAGAAACACATATTTAGGTACAGTTTCCTTAGAATCTGCGAGTATATATCTGTACTAATTATTTCTATAGAATCTATGGGTATATAACAAGAAGATTTTAGTATACCCATGGTTTAATCCAAACTGTGGTAATATATCTATGCCTACTATTCTAAAAACCTTGGGTATAGTGTTTCCTAGAACAAACCATATACCCAAGGTTCTTAGAACCATAAGTATAGGTAGATTATAGTATTTGGTAGTAATAATAGCCCTTCTGAGCCTTAAATCTCCAAATTAAATAAAAATAAAGAGAATGTTCATGGAAATATTAATATTATATATTTAGTATTCAGCCAAAAACATGTAATAATTTTAAGAACATTCACAACAATAATAAAATACAAATACATCCATACAACCAATTAATTCAACTCATTAAAACTTATCCACATATTTTTTTACTACTATTTCAAAAATAGAGGGGTTAAATATCGCCCCATAAGAAACATCCTCATCCTCATCACCATCAGCAACATCCTCATCACCGACAACATCATCTAGAGCCACCTAATCATCATCATCTTAATAATCATTATTATCACAACCACCATTAGCTCGTCCTCAACTAGGAACCACATTGGAATCATGTGGACATCATTTAAAGAGTACATTGAATCCATATATGATTCAACAGTACTATAACCCTCTTATATATGTTATTTAGTTATATATGGATTAGAATTCAGGAAGTGTTAAATGAGTAGCTTACTTATTTTATACTCTTGTAAATATATATTTTTTGGCTTAGCTAATCTGAATGAGAAATTTTTAGCTCAGTGGTCCCCAAGGTTTGATAATAATTTAATGAGGATGAATTACTAGTGAGGATGATTTTCTTCTTTGGTCAACATTAGAATCTCCCATGGTTCTCCAATCATAATACCTTTATAAAATGAAAATTCGGCTCAAATTTGTCATCATATTTTTCATTGAGGGCCTCAATGGTAGAATGTTGAAAATATAAACAAGAAACATAACTATTAATTTCATATATATAATTGAAATATACATAATTATCTTAAAATATTTTTTTTGTGTTTGTGCATTTATAGAACTTCTTTCATTTTTGTTACCACTTGAGGAAAAAACATTTCTTAAGGCACACATCCTCTGATGACCAATAAAACATGCTACAAATGAAATTGATTAGTATACACATGTTCAAAATATAAATATTTAATAATAATTAATAATAAAAAATTTGAATAACATTTAAATGAATGAAAATTCATAAATTTCAACATTTCATAAAAATTGATGAAAAATTCATAAATAAAAGCTAACCTTAAACACTTTATAATATTATCTTTTAATTATGATCATTCCATTATCATTGTATATGAATTCCTAATATTTATTTCATAATATTAACTCCATATTATTAATTATATTTATGTTCCTTTATATACATGAACTTTTTATTAAATATAATTATTTTATATTTCATTTTATTATAGAAACTTTTTAGATAATCTAAATTTGACATAGATAATATTATTTAATCCTATATCAAATAAAACATTAATCAAATCTTCCGATGTGGTTTCAAAAATTTCAAAATAAGGACCCTAATTTGAATTATTCAAATTATGTATTTATGACCAATTCATAATCATTATATATAAATAATTTTTTTCTAATTCATATGAAATTATAATTTTCTAATGGACTAATGGTCATTATGACAATTAGAAAATTTCTCACTTATCCATTAAACCAATTTAACTTGATTCCATTAGTAAAATTGTCCATTAGGCCATTATAACCTTGGGACAATTGGACATTAGGCCGGTATGCCAATTCGAAATTATGTTATTGGGCCAATTGGTTGTTATTCCTTTAAGAAAACTGGACATTAAGTTGTAATGACAATTGGTCATTAGGATTTTATTCCAATTAGACATTATCACTTTTGCGCAATTATACAATTTTTCACTAGGTCATTAGGTCAATTTTCCATAAGTCCTTTAGGCCAATTAGTCTTTAGAAAATTATTCTAAATAGATAATTGGCCATTATAGCCTTTGGTAAATTGTCCAATTGTACAATAGGTCATTAGGTCATTAGGGGGTTGGTCCAATTGGTGTTAGGACATTAGAACAATTGTCCCACTATCCATTAGGTTATCTAGAAAATTTCCCATTTGTTCGTTATCCCAATTGGCCATTAGGTGTTTTAGAAAAAAATTTCTTAGGTCATTAGGCCAATTGGTTATTTGGATATTAGGCCAATTGGATGTTAAGCCAAATGGCCTTTTTCCTATTAGGACAATTGACTGATAAACCATTAGTAAACATAGTCATTTGTACATTAGGTCACTAGTTTGTTTGGACCATTTGTCGTTTGTCCATTATTCCATTAGGAAAATTGGTGGTTAGGAAAATGGTCCAATAATCCAATTATCCATTATGTCTTTAGCCCACTTGGCAGTTATCCATCTATGATAATTAGAAAATTGGTCATGAGGTCATTCAGAGAATTCTCCATTCAAGTGTCAGACTAAATGGCCAATAGCCCATTTGGACAATAGACCAGTCAGCCAAATATAAATTCGGCCATTGGGCCAATTGGCCATTAGGTTGGTCATCCATTAAGCCAAATGGAAAATTTTCAATTACATTAGTTAGAGAATTGGACATTAGGCTATTGGGTCAATTGGATATAAATCCATTTGGCCAATAGGATGATATTCCTTCAGGACAATTGGCCATTAATCATGTTAGAAATTGGTCCATGTGTCCATTAGATGATTAAAACAAATAGTTGATAGGCCATTAGGCTGCTAGGACAATTTTCCATTAGGTCATTAGTTCATTTGGAAAATTGGTCGTTTGTCCATTTCAAAAATTGGGAATTAGGCCATTAGGTCGTAAGGCCAATTTTTCGATAGAGTAATTTTCCATTTTTTTGTTTTCCAATTGGTCATTAGTCACTTAGGACAATTAGAAAATATAACATTAAGCCAATTATTCACCTAGAATGTGGGCCAGTTGTCTATTTTTCCAGTCGCCAATATTCTGATTATCCATTACGTCATTAGGTAATTTGGATAATTGTATGTTAGGTCATTAAGAAATTTTTCAAATTTCCCATTATGACTTTAGTCCAAGTAGCCAATATCCCATTGGGACATTAGGATAATTGAAAATTATGTCATTTGGTTACTTGGGGATTATTCCATTAGGTCATAATGCCAATTATCCATTAGGTCGTAATGCCAAAAGTCATTTAGGCCATTAGGCCAGTTATCCAATAAGCAGTTAGGATAATTTTAACATTTACCAAAATCCCAATTGGTCATTAGGATATCAGGATATTAGGCCATTTTGAAAATTAGCCTTTTGGCCAGTTGGAAATTTTTCCATTAGACTGTCAAGCTAATTGGACAATTAGCCACTAGGATGTTAGTATAATTAGACATTAGGCCATTAGGCCAATTGAACATTAAGCCATTATGTCTTTATTCTATTCTTCAATTGTTTGTTTCATATTTCAGAAATTTGGGTGTTAGACCATTAGGACTTTAGAACCATTGGAAAATTGGAAATTATGCCATTATGCCAATTGACCATTAGAACATTAAAAAATTAGGCCAACTAGCCCATAGAACATTAGGAAATTAGTCCATTATGCCATTATGACATTTTAAAAGAGTATTTAGATCTCTATATTAAACTTAATAATGATAATAAAACATAAATTTCAGAATGCAATGATAACTAAGTGAAAATATGAATTTATATATTATTTTAATTTATATTAAAATATGAGGAACATTTTCTTCTCGGGCATGGTAGTGCACCCCAATGTGTGAAGATATGTCATTGAATATTTTTTCTTTTTTCTTTTTGCAGAGGCATCCAAAATACACAAATTCAAAACATCGAATAAGTATTAGATTTTATATGAAAACCTTAAAATATTGAGAATTACTTTTAATCATCAATATTCTAATATTCAATAATAATTTGATATTATATTGTTGGATAATGTGGGAATCTACGTACACCCTCGAAATCAGTATCAACATTTCCTTTCCAAGAATACTATAACATATGGTTATATAACCACATGAACTCCCCAAGTTCAATCAACCTTGTGTGCTTTGCTGCTTCACTATTAGGAATTTTAAACCGAGGCTATAAATAACATGTTAAATCTTATAAATATAACAATATTATAGACATTACTTATCAAATTTTCATTCTTATATATTTTCCTTGTTTTTCCATGATTTCATTATAGATATGTCTCTATGAGACTAGTTCCACTAGAATAATATCGTGGTATATGTCTAAAGTAGAAATAAAACCTCTTCAGTATTGGAAGTTTTCACCTATGAAATGATTTTCTTTATTATAATCCTCCATTATGTGTGTTTGGAAATTCTATGCTACCTACATATGGGTGGAACCACATCTTGTACTATAAAATCCCACTAAATAAGATTAATGAGGATGTGTAATTATTATTTAATGGAAAAACATGAAAAAATGATGTGATATAATTTGAAACCCTTATTATAAATAACCAGATACAAGATGATCAATAGGCTATGATGGATTCATGGGGTGTCCTGGATCGGTAGCCTCTGAAGGATGTGTCTATTTCAATGCATGATCCGGGTGATCTGCTTAAACTGGAGTAGAAGATGAAAGAATAAAATCATCAAATCCTTGATGGATAATAATAAACGGTTGTAGTGTGATAGGAAGGATATGGGTATTAGGATTGTGGATACATCCAAATATATGGATACTGTATAGATAGAAACATCCCCGGTGGTAGTGTAGACATTGTATAGGAATAAGAGGCTAAATGAGATGATGATGGAGGCATGGATGGTAACATCCTTTTAGGCTCAATAACAAGATGGAAATGTGTGGTAGATGTGGTGTTTGTGGGTGGGTTAGGGTGGAATATGTATGATAGGTTCTCTGTCTAGGTCATAGAGAATCCCTACTCTAATCCGTGATAGTCGGATGGAGAGGATTCAACTCTATTTCATCTGTATATCCCTAAAAAACTGATAATTAATATATAATTTACATTATATATAATGAATAATAAAAATATTAAAATTATTATACTCATTAAGGGAAGTAGTGGATGAAACCCACACTTTCACATGTGTTAGTCAATATCAAAAAATCTCTTCCTTCGTGCTTCAACATTATTTTTCAGAATCATCATATGAATGAAATGTAAACTTTTTAGAGATTTAAAAAAAAACCCATAATACAACATTGAAGTGAAAGAATTTATAAACAATGTCATGACATGTTTTAGAAACCATAATTTAAAATAAATTTATACACTTTTTAAAACCCATTTTAAAGCCAATTGTTTGAATTGAAATAAATATAATTAATTGAAATAATACCGATCAATACTAGAACAAAAATATCATTCCAAACTGAAATTATATTAATGAAATTATAGTAATACCAACCAGATAAACCCATGTCAAGGTAAACTGAATGAACTGTGGACATATATTATTGATCATATATATTACCCCCCACAACATCTTTATCAATATCAACTCTCACAATGGGAAAATTTTAGTCATCAAATAAAACATTTTGGACAACCCCAACGGGGGCATTAATAATATAAATATCATCCCCATCATTATGAATGGTTATTCCTTATGATCAATTCATTAGAGAAATCATAAACACATCTTAAATGATCCTTCATGAAAAACAATTTTTTCCATTTATTCCAATATATTGAGTTAATTGGTAGCTAGGAATCATCTCATGACAATAACACTGAATCCCAAATGAATAATAAATGTACTAGTACCTATCATTTATAAAAAATTTAATTTCATTATCATGACTCAACATTGAGATTAGTAATCAAATAACAATACTTTCTCCAAAAATCCATTATAATAAAAAAATTTATATTGGATCAAACTATCAAATGAACTGTAATAACATTCTGTTATAGTAATTATCATTATTACATCATTATCTTTTATTATTTTACCATTTGATTTGTTTTAACACTTTTATACCGATTCATTATTAATGGTTTTCATTCACAAATCAATGAATTGGGACCAAAACACAACACCCTTAATTCGTGAGAAACAATTTTAACAGGTTAACACAATACATGAAATATATGTGAATAAAACAGTTAAATGAATAGAAATATTATATGTTAATAAAAGTAGTTTTAATACCATTTAGTTTAATCAAGTCTGAATCTCTTTTCTATAGATATCCTATCTCCTTCTCAATTGAAAATATCGATGAACTCTAATTATAATTTGTCTATGTTCCATATAAAAAATGATAATAAAATTTTATGGAATATGTGAAATGATATAGTATGAGATATCATATAAATATTAAAATTACATACTTGATATAGTTATCAAACAAACCTTAGTTAAAAAAGATTGTTTGATGTTCTATATCCCGCTCATCAATGCTTAATGTAACCAATGTATATAAAACTATAATTTTTTATGTTTGGGGATGAAATGGAAATGAGGGGACCGTTTCCCCATAGTTCTCTTTTTCATTTCTCAATGGATATTTATGTTTTTTTCTCTTATAAGAAAAATACATTGAACAAAAAATCCAAAAATACTTGACCAATATAAACATTCATAATTGATTTATTAGGATGATTATTGATTCAGAAAAAATATTTTATTGTTCATATATTTTATTCATAAGGATACTATAACATAAAAAAAAGTCCTAGAAGAAGTGTTCCAGTTGGATGATGAAGTATTAAATGCAACATACTGGTGACAAAGGAAGGAAGAATTTTTTTCCCCAGCACAGAAAAAATTAATGGTTTCTCTAGATATATCGTTATCCAGATATACATTGATAAGATTTTAGTATAATGGTATCGAAAAATTTCACAAGAGAATCACTTTCACTGTAATATTATTGCATATAAAATGATGGATTTCTATTGGAATCAATTCATGAAGAAGGATGTGATAATCATTAGTTTTTAGGAATTTTAGTTTAAAATCCATTATATTGGATTGTTTTGATTTTTTCCTAGAATAACCATTAGGAACCACAATATTCCTAAATAATTCTATAAATTTATTTTTCTCTATAGGTATCCTCACATAAATGGAATAAGGAATATTCCATTTTTTTCACTAAATCACACTAGAGGTAGTTCTGGTCGAATACCTCAATCGATCAAATCACGACCATATCAGAAGTCACATTTTGTCTTCTCCTTGATATTTAGAAGAATAGAAATAAACATTTCCCAAATATTTTTCATAATTTGAGTTATTATTAAAAAATTACATAAAAAATTGGTGGGCCAATATGGAAACTAAAACAAGATACATCCCTTTTTCCAATTGTAAGTGGATTCAGTGTCAATATTTTTCACTTTTCATATTTCATATGACCTTTCCCAAATTAAAAAACAAAAATCATGAAATTTGTTAAGAACATCAATTCTTGAAAAACATTGATGTGGCTATTTAGTTTTAATATTATTAGCAAGCCTCTTTCGATTCTTCATGTATTGATGATCCATTGGAATGAATTGTTGATGCCCCATAAATCTGAAACTATAAATAAATTTAAGCCTTCTCAATTTTATATTCTTTATACAAACAGGACATGAGTGTGTTTCCTTTGTGATCCAACCAAAAATCATTGCATAATAAGGGAAATAATTCTTAGTCCATAGAAGGTAGACAAGGATGTAAAATATATTTTTAAAAGAAGCATCCAATGTGCGCACACCCATATCCCAAAGATTCATTAGCTATCATATTAAATATTTAATTAGACATTAACATAATTTCATGGATCAAAAGGTGTAGATATATTTATATTCATGAAACTGAATGGTTTTTTCATACACATCCACGAAGTAATAATATAAATAAGAATAAAAACTAGCCACATGCTTTGGAAGTAATAATCTTACCAAACGGATCAAACCCATCACTCAATAGAACCTTCTTGATATTATTCACCTCAGTTACAAAATCATGAGGTTTTTCATGAAATGCCTACCATGATAATCCATATTTAGGATTAACCAAATCATCATTTCCATTAATTCTCTTAGAACCATGCCATCTCATATTGGATGAGATTGTATTAGGAATGAATAGATTTTTATGCCTTGGAATAAATGGAATATTCTATATGAATTTCAATTGCACAAAATATTGTTTTCCATTTCCATTCTCCTTAAATGGATATGTTCCACATTCTTTACAGTCATTAAGGTCAGTTGTTTCCTCCCAAAATAAACTGAAATCTTTTGGACAAGCTATAATTTAATTAGTCGAAAATCAAAGCATCTTAATTAACCTCCATGAATTATAATGATTTTAGGTAATATTTGTAAAATCAAAAAGCGAGTCCTTAAAATTATTAAAAACATAATAATTGGTGGTATTATAAATTAAATACATGGATATTACATGACATAACTCCATATAAAATTCCGACATTCTCATTTCAGTACATTCTTGATATGAAGAAGTTCAGATATCATTCCTAAAATATCTCATTCTCAACATCACCATCGTCATTATTTTCCTTAATAGTATTGAATATATTTCTTTCATTCACTTACATGCTATGTCATTCATGATCATTCTCAAATAAAACCTATTAAATATCAAATTCATCATACAAATCCGTTCTTTTTGTTTTCAAATAGTATAATATCACCTTGTCTCTCCATTATGATACCAAACATAATAGATTATTTTAAATTCATTTTTCATTATATTGTAGCTAACTTCTTCAACAAATATCCATCATCTTCCAATAAAATTATAACACAGAGATTATATACAAATTTCATCTAAAGTGTTGTTGAATGAATAATCCAAAAATGTTTCCAAATTCTATTGAAACTCAGTTAAAATCCAATCGATGTGATATATCTAGATTCTATCCATTCTATTATAGGGGAAAATTTATCTTTGAATAAAGAATGTAAGACAAAATTACCATGATATCCAAATTTGAATACCAATTAAAATTATAGTGCAATGGAAATTAAATACCACTAATAAGAGACCATGTTTAATAAAAGGCATGATGTAAGTGACCATTATAAACTATTATTCATTCCATCCCAACAAAGAATAAGGCATTTCATTAGAATAAAACAATTCATACTCATAGATTTTATGATTAAAATATATCACACATTTACGTATCTTTGATTACCATCCCACAACAATCCAATTATCAAGAATATGAGGACAATTTAAAAAAACTAAAATACATGGTCTATATACATTCTCACTTGATACCACATCTATATGTATATCCATTATATAATATTAATAAGAGAATATATAACATGTAAAAGTATTTGATGCTAGGGATGTGTTAAAACTATAAGCTGGAATTACACCCAAATGCATGTACACCATCTTCATAGTTGGGAATTCTGAGGCTTGAGGGTGGAGGTAAAAACTAGAGATCAAATGAAGCATCAATGAGGAACATGAGAAAGGCTAGATATGTAAGAGGCTATACACACAATTTTAAAAAGAAATGTGGGTATATCTTTTTTATAGGGTCTATAACCGCAGTTTCTATACACTGTGGGTATAAAACCATTGTCATGGAGCAATCTTTTAGTAGTGATAGATTCATATAGTAGGACATGATATGAAAATATCTCTTATTATGGAGTTTTAGAGGAAGTAAAAATATTATATTATTACTCTCACGGTCTAGTAACTATGATGAAATTAATGTGATTTAGTTCAATGATGGAACATGACACACTTGCTCTTGACTGTGATTTTATGGTTATTGACATGACACACAACCCTACCACTGATGATCCATTTATTCTTTCTTCATTGGAAGAAAAAGTTTTTAATGGGAATGATCATCCAAGGATAGAATTTAGTTTCATTATTGATGCAATACTATGACATATTTTGGATTATTTTGGGGATGAAATGGTCACCATAATTACCCCCATTGACCATGATCAATTTATTAAATTTTATGTCTTAAATAGTCTAATTTTCAGGGGATATTGTGAAAATATAGTAGTGGTGAGTAATTTATAGAATCAACTATATGGGTTCTTAGTTCTTTCTTTTTATATTGATTAGGGTCTTACATGTTGGTACTATTCAAATTGCTTTAATGTTGTTTTCATTATCTATTTAACATAACCTTAATGTGTATTTTCAGAATAACATGGTTTTAGTTTTCTTTGAGTTTCATTTTCTAATACTGAATTGAATAATATGAAAACCCAAAAAATAAAAAAAAATTAAACAACCCAATTAGAACAAATTTAATATGAATTTAACTGAAATTATTAAAACAATTAAAAATAAAAAAAACAAAAATTCAAAAGAAATTGACATAAAATGGATCAAATAAAAAAACTGAACTGAACTATCTAACCCAAAATTCAACCAAATCACTAACCCAAAATAATATAAATGACCTTATATAATTATGAAACGAGGAGATGATGATATGAACAAATACCCTAACCCATAAAGACAATAAAAATTACCTTACCTAATATAATCAAAATTACATAATCACGAAAATGTCCAAATGACCAACTGAAATGTCCAAATGAACCATATAAGCTAAAATAAATATGATTGGATTGAATTTATAATAGAATAAGAAAACGATGTCATACCCTTGATTAACATTAAAAATATATTGTGTATATTTTATTATGACATGTATTTTATGTCAAGATATTTTTTCCAAGAAATATGATATCATTATGTTATGTCACTACATATCCCTTATTTGTCTAGAAAATTGAGCTCCCTTAATTTTGTCACATCACCTCTTATTTTTTTATAAATTACTCAATAGTTATGAATTTATAAATAAATAGATATTTATTTTCTAATTCTATAAATAGAGAATTTAATATATATGTAGAGACTATCTGTAAATAATTTTTCCATGATTGAGTTGGAAATTCCTCATTTGTTTTGTGTTGTTAGTATAATATTTCAAATATATACAAAAATAACATATAATTTCATTTCATTAATATTTTTTGAATTTTTTTAAGAAGCAACATCTTGTGGTTCCCAACATGATGATTCAAGAGAGGTGGTACTATAGTTATTTATAATAATCACCATACCTCATTGCACCCACACACTTCATCATATATACAATGTAGCATATATTTTTTATTCCAAATTTCTCTTAGAGGAACCAAATATATTCAAACTAACATAAATATTTACATCATTAAAATTTGATTCTCCTCGTATATCCTTTCCTTTTCTGAAGAGGGTTCCACTCCCCAACCATATTATATTTTCCCACAAAAGTTTTTTCCATCTCTATTTCCTAAAAAAAATATCTAGTATTTTATGCTCATGTTCCTTCGATTTCTACTCTGATGCATCATGAACCTCCTAAGTATAATGATCTCCACAAGAGGAAATTATACACCACCAGTACAACATAGGCCATACAACATTCTAATCACTAGGATCCATCAACACAAATCGTTCATCTTGGATCATGTATGTGTATAGAACTCCAATAAATTTAAGGAAAATAACTTATTTGCATTGTAAGATGTATTAATTTTATAATTTCCTTTTATTCTATAATTTCCAGATCTTCCACTACTAACTGACATTGGTATAAAAACATAAATTAAGTGTTGAATTTTGATACATAGTTGATGGTCGAGTATAATGAGGATAATGAATTTACTGGTAAAAGTAGGGTAGAATGTAAGAGTTTTATAGTGATGCTTGTCAAATGTAGTTTCATCATTCTCAAATATCAAGTAACCTAGAGACTCCTTTAAAATTAAATAAAGGATATTTATTGGGATCAGATATGGAAAATAATATACATTAGATATAATGTAATATTATTATTATAATTATTTGAATTAGTATTTTGATAGTAGCTACATTCTAATTTTCCCAATGATGAAGAGGTGAGGATTACACAACTAGTGTAATTATATGAACTTTTGAGTGTATATAAACAAAGGTTATATAATGGTTGGGTTTCTAGAGATGGAAAATATTTCGAATCCATAACTATCATAAATGAGTTTCCAATGACAATGTAATAAAAAGTGATTGATAAATGAACGATAAATAAATATAAGGTATTATTAAACTTTGAGGTTTTTTATTAAAAATAATATTGATTTGGATTTATAATTCTATTAAATTATATATATTTTTTATGAATAATAAAAAATAAATAAAATGAACAATGATACTCCGAATTATCTCTACACATTTGGGTGAACAACAATTCTAGAACATGAGGAGAAAAAAATATATTTCATTTACACTTGTGTTTAATTAGGTACCCATATAAATGAAATTCAATCGTACTATAATAAATGGGCAGGGAGTTACAGAGTTTGTATTCTAAATTGACATAAAATTGATAATCCCTAAAAGTTATATTTTTTTATATTATTTTTTAGTTTTTGAAGTGATTCCCAAAATACTTTTATTTATTTTTTAAAAAATTATGTACATACGGTTCAAAAATTTCATCAAAAATTCTTTTTTAGAAATATTTTAAAAAATTCCAAACCACTATATATCCATTATTATTATTATTCAAATTGTTTTTAACCAGCTTTTAAAAGGATTTTAAAACTACCTTTTATAAATATTAAATACATTTTATAAAACCCCAATCATCATTGTCATGTAAATTTTAATAAAAAATAATCAGAAAGGAACACGGCAAGCCATTGCAAGGAACTATAAGTCAAGGGAACACATCCTATGAAGGCTTAAAATTCTGGAGTCGGAGGGAATCCCCTCTAACCAGATTGACCCTCTCATGATTTATTCTTTTCAAATTATGTAAAAATATGGAATTATGACCATGGATTTCAAGAAAGGTCATGTGGTCTGTGTCATTGTTTATTTCCCTCCACGTGTGGTAAAAATTGATGTGGTTTTTTAGAATTCATCAATATTTTTTGATGGTGTAGGATATCGACCACGGGATAGAACCAATGCCATGAAAAGTGTTTAATAATATCATTGAGTCAGTTTTTAATTCTGAGATGCCAATCTTCCCCAATAGGCACAAACTTAATCCAGTGAGAATCTTCATAGCCTCCACAGAAAGAGATGATCCCTTCCCTGGATAGGCTGTAAATGCTAAGATGATAAATCCTCTGGAATAAAAAATGACCCATCATCCCCACCAGACTCCTAGATTATAAGTCCCATCAGTGTTGAGTTTTAGTACCATGTATGGGGGGTGAAAATTAACCCAATTTCCTTTTATGGTGTTTTAGAGTGAATGGGAGATGCTAGTACATTCTTGAAGACATTAAAGGGATGGAGCCTCACTCCAGTTGCTGATGTGTCTAACCATGTGAAGAAAAAAGAAATTTATTCTTAAGATGATGGGTCTTCCCATGGTTTGAACCCACTCATGTATCCCTTTATTCATTTACATCCATATACACTATCATTTAAAATTTAATACCACGGTTTGAGCTAATTTATTCGGGCCTCTGTCTCCCAATCCATGATACCATTGATCTAGGAATGGCTGGTCAGCCACGGTAGGAGTTGAGAGAGCAGTTAACTCACTAAAAAAGGTCCATACATCACACTCCCACTCACCCTCAAATAATATATGGCATTTACTCTCATATCTATGTTATTTATAGCAGTAAAATCTAGAAAGATTGTTGATACTAGAACATTTTATGTTCCCATCTATGGGAACAACATTGTTTGTTTTCCTATATGTGCGGATGTTTTATTTCATTGGGATGATTTTGGGCTAGATAAAATCCTTCCAACCATATGCATGATCCTAATAATTCAGATTCCAATGGGAGTCTGTTATGGTGAATGAACCTAAGGAAGATAGAGTTAACATACATCTATCAGGTTTCGAGTTCAAATAACTGAGTTTAAATATGCCCTGTTGATATTTGTCTAGAATAGCCTTAATTAGAGGTGGGTGTAAAACGGCTCCCTAAAAGATATATATGTGGATGGAAATCCCCAAAATCCTATAATATCTTTGATGTAGTTCTGATGAAATAAGAATATGTACTGTTTCCCCACTATCCAACGATTATGCAGTTGAAGAGCTGTGAGGAGTGGAGAAATAATAGACTAGATATAAGAAGTATTTACATCCACTAAAGCAAGATTCATGAAGTTATTTTTGTTCATGGTTATCACCCACATGTTATATTGTTCAAGAACTTCCCATTCTAACTTTTCTTTCATTTAGATGAGGGTTTCTTTAATTCTCTGGATGCTGATACCACCTTTTTTAGTTGGAATTTCTATCTTATTTCATGATAACCGATGTCTCTTTCCTTCTGAGAGATGGTCCTATATAAAAAAGGCAAAGATACACTAAATTTTCTTGATGATACCTTTTGGTACATTGATAGATGATATATCATTAACCATAGTTTCCAAGAGGGAACTAATAACCAATGTTATACAACACCCAAAGGGTAGATATCTATTTTTCCAGTTGGGTACCTGATCCATGATAATTCTGATGAGGGAATAATAGTCATGAAGTAAAATCTTACATAAAGTGATGGAGGTACCCAAGTGTTCCATAGGATGATCACCTATAGGCAAGTTAAGGCTATAACACACATCAGAGATCCGACTTGAATAACATCTATTAGATAGGTAAAAGTAACTCTTGGTCTTATTAATAACAAGGCCACTCAAGTGGTAGTACTCCTCTATCTCCTTATTAATACCACATATAAATCCTACATTAGAATTCATGAATAGGATAGTGTCGTCAGTGAGAAATAGTTTGGAAATATAGGGAGATCACATTCTTCTATGATACATTAGAACCTCTCAACTTATTATGCATCTTTTTATGAGGTGGCTAAGGATGTCTTGGGTGAGGAAAAAATGATCAGAGATATTGGGTTTCCATTTCTTTGGCCATGGATTTCCATAAATAGACCATATTTCATCCCCATGAATGTAACTAATAGCTACAAGGAGCTAAAACAACTAAAAATGAGATCAATTTTCTAGTAGGAGAGAGCCAGAACATCTAGAAACTTGTTGATGAAACTCCACTCAATGTGGTCCTTACATTGTTCATATCAAATATGATGTACATGTTTTATTTTTGAGTATTGATGTTTATGTCTCTGATCATCTCTTGTACCAATTTGATATCCCACTATATCGAGAGGTCATTCATAAATTTGTTTATTTATATGGTAACCCACTGAGGGAGGTGGATTGAAAACTAAGAGTTGATGATGGTAGCCAAATTTTTTAAGGGAAGTTACACATGATCACTAGACTATAATGAAGAATAGAGAAATGATTCCTGGTTTTCGGGAGGATCAAAATAGTGGTGGAGCATGAAATGTGTAGTAAGTTCCCTCCCAAGAAGAAATCATGGATAGTTGTAGTTAGATCATCCTTTACTCTATCCCAATAGGTACTTTAAAATGATCCATGGAAGCCATAAAATCCCACCACGTCATTCGAGTTAAGGTTCATCATTAAATCATGGATCTCCTTCTATTTAGTGACAGAACCCATTCCTTCATTATCATGATCCGAGAATTGGTTTAGAACCATATCAAAGAGCCCTACATTCCTCTCTAAAAACCCATTAGGAATGTGTGTGTTAGGAATGACAACGATATCATTATGGAAAGAATGGACCCAATCATCTATATCAGATCCCTTATCAAATAAAATATTAGGTTTCATCATCCATTGCCTCTCCTTGAAACATGTATGGATGTAAGAAGTGTTTATTTCTCCCTCCCTTAGATGATTTATTCCCAAGAATTTCCTAGTAAATAATTCATATTTATGAAGCATGTACACCATGTAATCCTTCTTCCAAGTGATTTCCTAAAAAACATGGTGACTACACCCCTCATCCAGACTACTCTCAAGATGTTCAACATCCTGTATGTTGACTTACATTTCTCTATCAGTGGGTGCAACATCTTTCTCCCACCATTGAAACCTCTTCTTATGTCGTCTCATATTGTTATGGATGGAAACCCATGTATTCCCTTGGGAGGGTTTATTCCATAGGTCTCTATCATGGTCATGTTACCCTGGTTTGATGGCCCATTATTGGTAGAATTTTAATTGGTCATGATGGTCCATCCTAGATGATAATGAAACCAGGAGTTGAGAATGGTCCATGATGCCACATACCAGGTGGCTAACCTTGGGATTGTGGAATAGTGATATTGCTTTCATGTTTCCCAGACATCGATCCAAAAAAACACCACGAATGATAGTTCCCTCTTTCGTCTTTGCGACAATTTAACTAGTCTCAATAGAAGCCACGCACCATGAGACCTTTACATGACATGAATTGGGCAATGTTCATGTTGGTTTTCCTTGGGAAAGGTACCCAGTATTTCTTCACCTCCATTTTGGCGTTGACATTCATGTCTCCCCCTACAATCCATGGATGATTTTTTGGGTCAAATTAATTGAGATATTTCCACAAAATCTCTCTTTTAATAGAATAATATATTCCATAAACGTAAGACGTGAAGATTGAATGGTTTTCTTTTATCATGATAGTAGTAATGATTTCATCTCCAAACTGAAATAGATACATAGAGGATCTCCTATGACAAAAATTCCAGATATTTCTGTTGGATTGGTCAGAATTCATAGTTCCATAAAGCATGATCACTCTAAAAAATTAATAAATATAGGAATGAATTTTAATTGATCTAGGATTTCAACGTTAGAAGCCTTGTGATTACTAATATCAGAGGATATAAATTCACTCTTAACATGAGTGCTGAGGTCACGAGAATTCTATATGAGAATGGGAATGATTAATCAAAGATTATTCTGGTATTGGATCTAGAACACAAAGCCTTATCATAGTGGGAGGAGTTCCTCTCCTTTAGGTACATTTTTTTCAACCTCATGTATACTCTAGTACCCTTGGACATGAGCGTTTTTTTGGGGGTGGAGGATTTGTGGGGGTGATACCGGAGATATTTTGGATCACCGAAGGGAGAATGAGAGATCCTCACTCGATCTCCAACACTTCGAGATGGAGATCCCATTTTAGACATATGAAGTGAGACATGGGAAGGTGAGTATAGTGTCTTTTGGGGAGACCACCCTGGGAGATTCAGGCATCACCAAAAGATAAATAAAAATATTAAAGAGAACTACGGGTTGATCTATAGGGGGAGGAGGGAAGGCTAGAATACTGATGCATCTAGGTGGATTCTTTGTATACAATCCTCCTGGTGGAACATGAAATGCCGTATATAATTAAAGAGTGGAGAGGAAAATCTCCAACATGATTGATGGGAAGAAACCTTTGAGTGTACGTCACCGTATCCCGACATGCCACCGTATCACCTTCATGTAAGGGAACTAAGGGAGGCCCATGATTAGGAACTGGGGTGGACCACCGCTAGATCGTCTATTGGGACCTAAGAAACCTCTTGGGATTCTTTAGAAGAAATGAAATTGGATGATTTCACATTCATGTCCCTATTCACAAACACTTAGGGAGGGAAACAAACACCTTTTGACAATGTCCTCGTCATTACTACAATGACTAGTAGTGAAGAAGAAAATGGGATTAGTACCTAGGGAAAGGGGGACATGAGATGTATTTCGTCCAATAGAATGAATCCTACACCTAAAGAGAGATCTTATTCAGCATTAGAAGGGGTATGTTCTTTTCCACATAGATATTAACCATCGAAGTATCTTAAAAACACGGTGAACTATCATTATAGAATGTAAAGCGGCCAAGAGAATATCTGATCACCTTGTGGAAGCCACACTTCTAGAAGGATAAAAAGGTCCTAGGGTGGCTGATCAAGACTGCAAAGAGTGGGTTCTTGTTTCACTTATGGACATCAAGGGACAACCCAGAGAGGATGATGCTCGAATGACCATGGGAACAAAGCACCATTCACTATGCATGAGTGAATTCATCTTTTAAACAGAGGCCCTAGGAGTAGACAATGTTCTAGAACACAGAGAATAACCAATTCACTATCCCAAAATGTTCGTCAAGGGTCCACTTTAATCAGGCTTCCACCTCTTCAATACCTAATTCAAGGAGATCCAGGGAAATGTAGGATACCTCCCTCAATTACTTTAATAGCAACTAGAAGATATCTAGGTAGAAGGAAAAGGTATGTTCTCAAAGTGAACCACAGAGGGAATCCCTAAAGGAGCGACATACTAGGGATCCTTTGTAGAGGGATAGAGAGGGTTTGGAGGGGCTGTAAGGGTTCTAGGATTGATGAATAAACTAGGGGTGTGGGACAGTGCAGTAGAGGGAATCGTTCAACACCAATGGTCGGGGGGAGGGCGAGAGAGGCGCCTAAAGGATCTTACAGGGCTGCAATGATAGATGGGGAAGGTAAAGAACTAGGATCACTAATTTTAGATGTCTAGAAGACTGCTAGAGGACATGAAAGAAAGATCAAAACATGTGAAAATTTTGGAAATCTGGTGGTGTGTGAGGTGCATTATCATGTGAAGATAGAGGATAAATTCCATAGTTTTTAAAACTAATTTGAAAACTTCATATCAATATTATTTTAAATGAATTTTAAAACTCCATTAAAATTACATTTAATTTTCCTAATATAATTTTTTAAAACTGATTTAAATAGTTTTTAAAACTAAATATAAGATGTATTTGAATAAGACTTTAAAACTACATTTAAATAGGTTTAAAAAAATTAATTCATTTTAAAACGGATTTCATATTGGAAATGATAAAACTATTAATATGTATAAACATTTAATTAACAATGAATCATGATTCCTTGTGAAACACATTCTAACATTCTCTCATAATATCTGATGCACATTCTAGCAAGATATCATAATATGTGACACAATCATTCATCATTTTTAGATTCCCTTATTACTTTATGATTATAGTATTTACATTTTTCATCACATGATTAATTCTTAATTTCATCACCCAACCAACTGGGCCTTACCTAGCCAGTAGTAAGCCTAGTGTGTCACCCCATTCCATCCACCAATAGGTTAGGGGATAAAGAAAAGTACCAAGTAGGTATGTCATACACATTGGAGGACTAATCCTAAGGTACCTATACACTTGCACACAACTCCATATAAATCTATAATGTGGAATGCTAAACAACTAATACTATAAATGGATGCATAACAAAAAATCACACATTAGAGTATGATAAGAGCATGAAATGTAATATTGTCTGAATACATGCCCACCATAACTGTGAAAAGTGGCCAACATGATATAAAGGGGAAATACTACCATGATGAAAATCATGGAACAGTCAATGTTATGACATTTATACCAATGTTCTACGAACTACTAGTTGAACTAGAACCCAATTGAAAAGTGTTTTGACTTTATAACACAACACATATTGGAAGAACCCATATTGGGGTGTGTATATATAACTCCCAAAATAAAATCCAAAATCACAAAACACAAAGCATCAAAGAGAGAGCCAGCTCTAAATCATCATCATGTGAGAAAATAAAAGGGTACCTAGATATACTATTAGGTAGAAACTAAGTCTCATGGTATTTTGATGTCCTCACTACTAGCCTAATATTTGTCATGAGTCTCCAATGTAGTGTTCCTCTTAGATAAATCTCTCAGTAGTTCCTACCATGTAGAAGGTACTATTTCAAGATGTTGCATTTTCAGGTCTTTCTTTGATGTATAAACAAGAAATCACATGATTTCATTATAATGGTAGGGGTCATGATTAGGTCATATTGAGGATACCTATCCCAATCTAGAATAGACCACTAAGAAGTTGGTATCATGCCTTGGTTGTCAAAAAATAGGACACCTGACCCAATAAATGGAAGCATGATGGAGGACCACACCCTCGACCACGTGGAGGGATGCCTAAATCTATCAAGAACTAGACCATAGAGTGGACCATCCATCCTACATATAGGAAGAGATACCACAATGTACACTCTTAGGGATACAAAGGGAACACACTCACACTGATACATATATTGGAAAGTGGGAATCAAGAGCACCAAGTTATCATGAGAATAGTACACACTCTATATAGGTGATACTTGATGTGTCCCACTATTTCCAGACCTACCCATTCTAGTTCTGTGTACATAAGCCTATGCTCGTGTAATTTATTCATGCTCGTGAAAATTTTCCATGCACATGTACAGTTGGTTGTGCCCATTCTTGTGTACAATGGGGTAAATGATGGATTTCTAACTAAAGAACCATATTTAGTGTTACCCTATAACACAGTCAAGTGATATTTAAAATCATTTTTAAACACATGGCAACATGTAGGGGGTCCTAACTGAGTGTGTTCTTCTAAAATACATGTCATGTACTTCATAATTTTGTAGAAAATCTAGAATTATCACACATCTTCACTCATTACACCTCTATCACTGATTCTACCATAAAATCCACTATGAATACCAAATATGAGTTGAATGAACCTTCACCATCACTAGTGGCTAGATTTTATCCATCATCTTCTCAGAAATCACTTCCAATCACAACACATTGAAAAAACACAAATTTCCATAGGTTTGAAGCCATTTAATTCATTATTGACTTATTTCATCAGCATCAATCACCTATCACAGCTTTGATTCCAAATCTAAATGAAACATAATGGTCCTTTATGCCAATGATTGATCTCACATCGATTGGTTCTCATATATAGTCGATCCATCTGCCAAATGAAATAACGATGATGGATATTAGAAGAATGAGGGGAGAAAAGAACAAAACTAAAAGGTGGGGAATGAAAATGAGAAATTTTTTAGGATAACCTTCATTCAATAATAGATAAATTGATGAACGAATAATAATAATCAATTAAAGATAAATAATTTATCAATTCCAAAGTATATGAAGAAATTTCAATCAACCGTAATTCAAAAAAGATTTAAATAATTAGTTTTCTAAAGGAATTATTTAATGTTTAAAAAATGAGAGCAATAAATTGATATCAAATCAATCATTAATAATGAATGATTATGAATTATCATCACTAGTGAGATCCATGTATTCCATCGATGATGAAAATCTCCTCTGTTGGGTGATCACAAATCCATGAACTCACTGTTGTATTCCAATGATCTCCTCTATAATCCTCTATAATATCTATTGTTATGCAGGAAAACCAAGTATTTGAACATTAAAATGATTATAAATAGTAGAATTATATTTCTATCATTTTATAGACAATAAATTATTTAATTAATTTAGTCCACAATTATTCTTCCTGTGAATACTCCTAATCAAAACACCCAATGTTTAAAATGATTATGTCATGCATAGGGAAAAAGCCTCATCTCAAATTTAATTGAGGACTAAATTTTATCATCTGAGATAAATTATAGAAGGTATTACATTAATTATTAAAAACTATGTGCATTTGATAAAATAAATTGAATATATTTTATATATCAACACCATGGATTCACGACGCTCGGAATCCCATGAAAACACTTCACATAACACCAAAAATATTCCATAAAATATTCAAAAGTGTTATATGGATAAAATTGAGCTGTTAAAAATAATATCAAAATTAACCCTTAATCAATCATATAAATATTCCAAAAACTGTACATGGATTTATTTTATTATACTTAGATATTTAGGGTAATTTTCATTTTGAAAATCTTTAAACATTCTTTGAGAACAATTCTAAATATCACATAAGTATAATAATAGGAAATAAAATTTAAAACTCCCATTGAAGTTAATACTAGAGATAATATGTTATAACATGCATTAGAAAAAACATCAGATAATTATTAAGGATGCATTTAAATCATATTTTACTCGTGGTAGATATATTATTTAACTTTTAGGAAAAATATTTTTTTTGAGAGAACTAGATATTATCAATAGATATAAAACAAAAACATAATCATCGAACATAAACAAGAAAATAAAATATATATTCTAATGAAACTAAAAACAATGATTCATGTTCTTTAATAATATCTCTACCTTGAAATGATTATACAATCAACAACTAATTATTTATAAACACTCCAATAATTCTATTTCTAAAATAGTTAATCATATGAATTCTATGCCTCTTAATCCCAGATTTCATACAAAAACCACATTAAAATTTTAAAATGATTTAATTTTTATGAAAGGAGAGCTTAGTTAACATTATAAATTACTAACATGTACAAGGTTCCAACATAATTCATATCTAATATAATAAAAAAACGGAACCAAAAGGGAAAAATTGTTCCCTAAAATATATAGACAAACTATAAGTAATTAAAATTAAATTGATGATAAATAAATACAATCAAGACTTAAATTAACTAAACTGTAACAATATGTACAAAATAAATATAAATCATATGTTATGTTGAATTGAACATGAACAATAGAAATATTAATAGAAAGAAACCGAAGTGACAAAAAAATAACTAATCCAAATAAAAATAAACCATCCAAAAGTGTCATGAACATGAAATTACCATAATAAAGTAAATAATATTGACCTAATATAACCCAAATTAAAATGTTATATTCAGAAAATATGAACTGTATCAAAAAGTGTGGAATTTACCAAAAGAATCTTATTCAAACTAAACCCACCCAAATATTGTCGAACCATTAAAAAATAAACATCACCCAATAAAATAATTAAAAAATATTATGAATATATCTTCACCAAAACGGTCCAAAATTTTTCATTTTGGTTTGAATAATTATATATTTACTAAAAATTCTTATGAAATTGACTTCATTTAGATTTGGTAAATTTTAATTAAATATTGGATACAATGAGAAAATTTTGATAAAAAATATATTGTTATTGATTAATTTTTTAATACATTAATTGTTATTATGGAGGGTGGTACAGAACCTTGAAGGAACTGTACCATAGTTAAAATTGATTTGATTGAGAAGAAATAAGGAATATGAATGTTCTATAAACAAACATACATAAAAAGGATAGTAATTTTTATTTTTTTTACTTATAAATATTAATATCTATTTTGTAACTAAATATTTCATTTATATTGGAAATAATTTTCTTTAGAGGATCCTTATGAATATGGATCTTATAAAAATGGGACAAATTATCATATCTATGAGATATTAGTAGATGAGAACCGTGGGATAGTACGTTGTTGTCAAGGGAAGAGTATTTTCCACACTAGGTATTGTACCACTTCTTGAAGCCCTAATAGTTCTCACAGGACTAAGTTGAAACCTCTAATGATGTGGTAGAAAATGCTAAAAAAATACATAAAGTACATGTAAAAAGTTAGAATACTAAGGAGGAATTTATATAATTAATGAAATCATTATGTCCATCAGTTCATAGAAATACCAAAATGAATTTTTATAGATGCATGTCAAAGATATGGTAATTATATTATACACCGAGCGATAGCGATGATGATCCTAGGGGTGGTCGGATGTGAAATTTACTTATAAAGGTAATGTTGATATTGAGGGTGATGTTGGTGGTGGTGGTGATAGTGATGATTTTGGGGATGATTATGGTGATGGTAATCAAGATCGTGATGAGTACAATCGAGATGTTTGAAATGACAGTACATGTAGTGGCAGTCATGATAGAGAGATTGATCCCTTACATATGTTACTAATATTTTTGTCACATGTTGTTCAATGACTGAACATAATTTCATATATGTGTTATAGTTTGTTATTGTAGTTATCAACTACTAAAATTTAAAATATATAGTATATCATATATTTTACATGTGTATGGATGTGGCCAAAGGGTCTGGATGATGCAGTTAAAGGGTTTATGCTTGTATTGTTCATAGTGGAAGGTATTCCAATAGTTTGTATAACTACTGGAATATCTTCATAAAAATGGGTTTTTATAAGCACAAGAATAAGGAAATTTTGTGGGGAAAATAGAAATTATATAGATAAAACCATTGGTATATGGCTATCCGCACTATACAACCCAATGGTTTATGGAAGTGTTGGTATAGACTATACCAATGGATTGAAACTATTTGTACAACATCCATTTTTCATGGGGACCAATGAAAAAATAACTGAACACAGTTAATTTCAATGGAGTAACATACCTAGTTATATCCCTCATTTTCTTCTTTCAAAGTGTTAATCATTACCTAATTCATTGGAGAAGTATATCTGGATCACCCATTATCATGAGCTATATTTTGATCACATTTCATTCTCTATAATAACTATTACAAAACTCGCTTTTAATTGCTCTAGTTTTGTGCTTTAACAGTGCTTGCAATGAATTGTCTACCAAATCAATGTAAAAAAATAACCATTATAAGTGCTCACAAAAAGTACTGGTAAATACACCCTTTAATAGTGATATAAAAGTTATATTAATGTTAGGGATTATTTTATGTTTTACACTCTCCATGCCACCACATTATCAGCACTTCCCCCATCTTATCATAACGTTTCACGAACTTGCATTCCCCCCTTTAACAGCTCTCCCTGAAACTTGAGCAGGGCTTTAGGAAACTACATGCCACTTGAATGCACCTGGATTAGATCCTTTTACTTGAACATTAGGATTTAAAATCCTTTATCGCTAGACCATCTTATTTTGTAACAAATGTTTCGATATTTATATTTATAATTATATATTTACATTCTTATTTTTATTCAAATATTTATTTTTTATTTTTAAATTAATTTATAAAATATATGATTATGTGTCTGATATATTTATATTTATATTTATTTTGATATATTTTATACTAATATTCAGTTACATATAGTAGAATAAAATATAAATATATATTTGTTTATTAATACAAGCATATTAATTCAATTTCATAAAGTAAATTGAATGGATAATTTATAAAATTAAATTAAATGAATAATAAAAATTTATTATATATATATATTCATTTTAACATAAATAGTTTGATATATTTATTTATAAAAATGATTTATTATATATAAATATATGAAAAAAATAAATATATTTAATTCAAAATAAAAAAAAATTACAAGAAATGATAAAATTTTAAAACCACCATATCAATATGAATGTAATCCTAAAAATTCAAACCCCACTAAAAATTGGAAAAAAGACCTCATTAAATTATGGTTAAATTGTATTAAATGTTATCAAATTGTGATACCACAAAACAAATCAGTTATTCACACATTATAGTTATTTGTTTCCTAAAAAAATGTGACTGGGGTTTACCCAGGTCACACATCCATAGACATCATCCAAGTATTTGATTTGATATGTGGTAGAGCCAAAACAATCACATGGATCAATAGTTATATCACTTTAATGTTCATGTCATGTTTTCAACTTTTCATAGACCATTGATTAATTTATTTATTTTTTTCATCTAATTGTTATTAAATTAATTGTTCTAAAAAATTCAAAGGAAAATATAAATTAATAATATTTAATAGATATTTTAAAAGCCATTTTTTAAATCTTTTATAATTTTATTGTAAAGTAAATTTATCAATATCCAAGAAATATTTTAAAAAATATATATTATAATTATATAAATTTTAAAAAAAAATTATATATATTTATATATGTTTTGTAATGAAATATATTTTTTTATGAAAGTTTATTTCTAACCACACTAATAGAATTGTGCTGAAAATTGGGGGTTCTTTATCAACACATCTAACAGAGTACTAAAAAAGGCTCCTCTTGATGATCTCTTTTCAACAACGGTTCATAAAGGGGGACATTATCATATATTTTTTAGTATAACTGATTAAGGATCTCCTATATTAGTTCTTTTTTCATAAAGATAAAGGTCCCTTTGATCAACGGGTATTTCTAGCACAGATTAAAAAAAGAACTGTTAAAGGTTGAATCAATAGTAGTGAATTCTCATGTATCATATCATGAGAAGAATATATTAATGGTTTCACTTTTTTATCATAAAAAACCAAAAAAAAAGAAATTTTAATCCCTAAGAAAGAAACGTTCCATTTTAATATAATCATTATTTGAAATAAATTTTTATTCAAAATCTCATAATATTTAAAATAACAGAGAAGAGAGGGAATATGATAATCTTGGAAAACCCATTTCAATATATAAGGTATTCATCGTAATCAATAATGGATACAACCTCATGAAATGATGACCAATATGGAAATGAAAACAAAATATTTTTATGTAAATTGTTAAAGAAAATCCATATTGACTAGTACTGTTTATGTTAGGAAGATTAATTTTTAATATTTTTAATGAAATTAAAAAATATTTGAAAATTTAATTTGAAATATTTTTTATTTAAACAAGAACATATCTATACATTTTTTAGAAGATGGACATTGAAGAAAATAGTTTAAAGGATTACATTAATATAAAGTTGTAATGACAAATATCTTACCTCAAGTTCGGAAATGTTTCAATTGTATAAATACCATCATTAATAATAAAATTATATTAGTCCTCTATTTTATTCAGAACATTATTCAAGTACATTCCATTATCATTATTCCATTTTTTTCAATTGTTATTTTGTTTAATTTTGTTATTACAATTGTTAATCTCATGCTAGATTTTTGGAGGTTGTTCGATTAATAACCTAACCAAATTGTTGTGGGGACCATTTTCAAAGGGGTTTTGAGGCTGTTACCTCTAGAATATTAAACATTTTATAATTATTATATTTATTCATTTTGTAAATTTATAAAACCAACTGTGTAAGGTGTTAATGAAAAAAGTGTTCGAGTTGGTGCCCTAGAACCAGCATCTGTGTAATTTATGATAACCTATATTCATATTATTTAATATTAATAAACTACATATAAAAACACGATTGTTCTTCTACATAACATAGTATGTGATAATGTCAAAATAGTATCTATCATAATATTAGGTCACAATTGTTCCCACTGTGATGAGAACCCATAGGGTTACGACACTATTATTAAATATATGTTCTATAACCAGATGATACCATATGAGGGATTAAAATTATATAGGCTATTAGGCTTAGTGACTAATAAGACTTTTAAGAACCTTATCAGGGAGTATGCCCATGTTAATTTGTACTGTTAGATATTATAATGTTGTGAATATCCACTAGGAAATCCACATTCATATGTGACATTTAATTTTCCAATATACTAACATGTGTATTGATCCATAGACATTAATATTATTATTAATGAATATTATATGTCACATACATTGATTTATTTTTGAAATCCATTATTACATATGTTTACAAAGAGTTAGGATATGTAGGGTGCATCATATATTGTATATCATTAATGATTAATGTGATAACAGATTTTTCCCTTATATTCTTTAAAGGAAATTGATATCTCAGACCCTTTAAAATAAATGATATATCCAAAATAATTCCATGGAGAGGGTGTTCTATACAAAAGTTCATCTTTTTGGAATTAAAAAATGAGTCATCGAGCACATTGTTTGATGGAACTAACACGCACCATCCTTGATATGGGTTATCCTGATAACGATATTATATTACCTAATAAGAATTCGTATGTGGTATTATTTCAATATGGCATTAATTTATTTCTATATGGTTTCCATGGCGCGTTGTTAGTTTCTAACCATGGACTTCAGGCTACTTCAATTAATGCAACTATGAATGAGGCCTAGAGGGTCACACTATAAGTGTATCAAAAATCTAGGTTAAAAAATATTTTATTATTTATTATTTAACAAGTTCAATATATATTATTTTCAAACATCGTTTAATAATTATTCATGTATGCTTGATCGAATATATTCAATCACCAGTTATTCGAGAGTTTATAATGTCAGTGTATTATTTAATAAATATTGATTTATTATCTATTTAATGAATATAGTATTTTTTATTTTTTGGTGAATATTTCTTTTATAATTTTTAACAAATAAATAGTCATTATTCATGGCCTAATAAATTTAGTGGAATGACAGACCTTGTTTTTATGTCCAATGAGAAATAATAAGTATTGAATAATATTTTATTAAATAATATTTAATAAAATTAAAAAGTTAATCACACATTGAGAAATAATTATAATACTATCACTATTTGACCTGTGGTTCCATATGGATTAAATAAATATTGAATAGAACTTGTTCTATTTATTTATTTTATCACTAGAAATATATAAGTCCATTTTTATTATTTTATAAATAAGTAAATACATTTTTTGTGTTGTGCATAATGATTTTGGAGATTCCCCTTAATCCCTATATTGATCTCTTCTCCAAGAATGATCCTAAGAACATAGAAAAATATTAAACCATGAGATCAAAGAGAATGATTTGGAAGAAATTATCATAGTGGTCAATGGAGAATGATGCATGTGCAAGGATCTACTCTTCTATCACCTAGAGATTCCTTCAATGATGTATAAAGATTCATGGAACACTTTTGGATCACTCATACTGGGTATCTATAATTTATTCCTTCAACACAACGAAAATTCATCAGAGATATGTTACCGGATCCATCATCATAGAATTAATTCCATCATTGAAATTATTAATTATTAAATTGTTTATAAATAATATGTGATGATCCTGCCACTTGTTCCAGCATGATTAATTTTATCAATTTTTTAATGATTCAATTCTATTAATCACTATGTGTATCATCATGTAAATCTCAGATTGATAATCAAACATGAAAAAAAGAGAAGTTGGGAACCACTAATCTCATGCTTTCACTATATCAAGAAACATTATATGGTATTAGAGAATTCACATAATTATTTATAATTATTTAAGGATCATTGGTGATGTACAAATTTGTAATTTAGATATCAATTAGATATTAGTCATTCTTTTAATTTTAATTGCATGATAATATTCTTTCTCATTAATTTTTCCTAAATCTTATCAATATGATTAATTTTATGAAGTAAATTTAATCTAAAAACTCATCTAGATATTCCAAAGATTCTAACTGGAAAACATAGCAGTACACGATGTGTAACAAACGTTACACATTGTGTAGTTGTGTTCAATGAAATAGGAAATAATTTGAAAATTAATTCATGTGTATGAATTAATGTCACATAGTGTATTTATTACTTCACACAATGTTTTGATTGGACAAATATATCATATGGTCATCCAGAGTACATGATGTGTACCTCACATGCATGGAATGTAGTCCTATTATGTCAAAGATGGGATGTGTATATCATACATATTCTACCTGACTGATGACCATGTAATTCTAAGATCACACACCGTGTATCCCACTTCACACTCAATGTACAACATTTTCTGAGGAATGATTTATTGGTGAATCTCTAGGTGTGTTCCTCAAATATAAAGTCGGATGTACACTTCATGTTCTCTCTTGTACATGCCGTGTACTTGTACCAAATTATGCATATGTAAAATTTATTTATTATATTATTAAAATCTTATTAAAATGTTATTTCATGTGGTAATTATGTTGATAGGATATTTCACGTGATGTGTTTTAATATATATATATATAGTTAATATATGTGTAATGTTAAGATCTTCATATCATGTATTAGTCGTGTTGAATTTGTTACTCTTCATGAATTGAAGCATAAAACATGACCAAAAAGTCTTGTAATTCATGTAATCACTAGAGAGAAGTATGTGTCATGAATTTATGTGAAAAGTCATTTTTTCCATATATAACAAATGGTAAAAAATACATGACAATGAATCATAACTGGTTGAATCAAATAGGTATTCATAATATTTCCACCAAGGTACATATATGTACACGGTTAATTTTAAATAAATTCATTCAATTTCATTTAAATTATGATTAATGAGAATCTCAAGAAAATTAGGATGATAATTAAGATAAAAGTGGTTATTATGAGAGAAGATAATTCATTTATTTGAGAACAATAAATCATAAATAATAACAACTTAATAATTGAATGATAGTTTTATTACATGCGTAATTTGTTGCATAAATATGGTCAATCATGAGAATATACTAGAAAATTTTATATTATTTGTTTCACTTTATTTATTTCTAAATTAATTTGTTGGAATTTTTTCCTTCTCTCCTATTATTATATATGGCCTTATGTTCCAATTGTTTCTTTCATATAAACCCTTTCCCCTAATATGCATGTTAGTAAAAGAATATGTAATATATGTAGCTCCTAAGCTAGTAGGGGAGGTTCATGTTTAGTGTTGGGGTGAATCCATTCTATAATAGATACAAAGGTGGAAAAGGAGGAATGATTTAACACGACCCCGAAATGGTTGAAGGTATTTTTCTCCTAGGTAAAAAGTTAGTTTATCATCCTCAAGAGAAAATATCGATTTGTAATTATCATGATCACACTTCTTTATTATTTTATTTCCATCATGTTTCGTGGTTGTTTCATTATGGATGTTTTGTCAAAATCACATAATTTAATGAATTAATGAACATGAAAGATAGAAGAAAAATGAACTGTCTTATGCATAAATAATTTTTAATATAGTACTATTCAATTATGTAAATCTAATTAATATTAAAAAGTTTTTTATAAAGATAATAATTTTCCATTTATGCAAAAAACTGATAGAATCCATCAAAAATAAATATTATTTCAGTATATCCTACCACTACCTAAGTTAAAATCGAAACATAGTTCATGATCATGACCAACCAATGTTGGGATGCTTTCAATTGTTAAGGAATTATAAAATGAATTTTTTTATTGACATAAATTAGATCATATAATGTGTTTAATACGGAATCAAAACATGGTGAAACTAAGAGTCAAATGTTCGGGAAACCAAATTAAGGAATTTATGATTGTTGAGTCCACTTAGCAGATCAAGGATCTATGAGATACTGTAGTTGGAATTTGGAATGCATATAGAAAACAAGTCAATTTGATTAACCAACCAATGGTTGGGTAATAAGAAGGGGAATATGTATCAATTACACTGAATTATTCAAGAAACCCGATCTTCAAATGCCAATGGTGGGGGCTATTGGGTTTTGATAAAATATTTAGAGATTAATAAATATAATATTTTTTTTATTTTTCTAAATTATTTCATATAATGTACTAAAATTTTAATTATCTTATTTTATACAAATAGGACTAAAATGACATCAAACATATCATTTAGATCCAAATGTGAGAAGGATAACCTACTCATTGATAGAAATATCCAAGAGTGGAAATGGATCCTATATGCTATCTGTCGCCAAAATGGAAATTATATTTGTTGGAAGAACCATTTCATAATTCTCCTGGTAGTGAGGCTAGTGATCATAAATTAAAAAACTATGTAAATCATTTCAAAAATTCCAAAAAATTCTATTGTTTAATTCACTCCTAAATGTCCACGGATCACTTTATGAAACATGAGTACATGGATGCATATAACATGATGTCTCACCATCGATATCTCTATCAAGAAAAGTCTAAACAAGAGAGACACAAGATGTCCAATTATTTTTTTACAACTATTCTTAGATATTCGATTCCAGCTGGGGCTCATGTAGTTAATATTATTAACTAAACTGAATTATTAACCATCTTAGGGATTAAATTTATGGATGAGTTACATATATATATCATAATTTCATCACATCATTTGACATTATCAAATTTTATTTGTTAATTACAATATAGTCAATAATGAGAAGTTTCTTTTAAAACATATTACTTCAATTATTTAAGTGGATATGGACATGGGGAATGATAAACATGCAGACCTTATGAAGAAATAGAGTATAAAGTTAAAAAATAAAAATGCCTAAAGACTCATAAATTGTATACATCTCCCATTAATCATCCTTCCAAGGTGAAGAAGATCTAGAGGCCTGGAAAATAAAAGGGGGCCAAAATTTTTGCCTGGGTCAAGCCATGCCACTAGAAGATGAACTACACCTAGAAGCAAGGGTGTGTTAATTGATTGTTCCTTATTGAATGAAATCATTCAATATCTAATCATTTATTATTAGATAAAACATGTGGGTCATAAATCTATATCCATGTTTGGGAACCAAGACAATTCCGAAAGATTTATAATTGAGAAGTGTATCTGAGATCCACTAATGGTGCAAGGTTGTCCACTCTATCCATTGATGACTACAACCATTCATTTCCAATAGAACTGATTTGGATTTTAGAAGAGTGTTATCATATACCTATGGTTACAAAAAACATAACTTTTATAATATTCTAAGATACATATATTTTAATTTTAAAATATTGAAAAATTTTTTTATTTATAATTGAGACATATTTTATTATTTGGATAAATTAAATAATTGAAATTATGTATTAGATTATGAATACCATGTATTGGAAATTGATAAAAAATCATGTTAAAATGAGTCATATAACATCTGGTTTTAAAATCACCATCATTACCATGTAAATGAGAAGCGTTTGACAAATATCTAACAAGATCATTATTTTGAATCCTCTGATCTAAACCCACTTGATAGATTCCTTGATTTTTTACTGGGAAATGTGTCCAAACAACCATTTGGTGGACAATGTGAATGATACACATAACTTATTGGATTGGTTCATACTAATATGTGTGGTCAACATATCTTAGAATCTAGATGTGTATATTCTATCCTCATAACATTTACATATGAAAATAGTAGATATGGCTATGTCTACCTGATGAGGTATAGGTCATGGTACTTTGAGAAATTAAAATAAAAAATCAATTATGTAGATAATCAACATGGAATGATGACAATGAATTTTTGATCTGATTGAGGGGGTGAAAATCTTAACCAAGAGTTCATCTAATTTCTACAGGGCTTTGGGATTCTATCTTAACTCACAACACCTTACACACAATAGTTTAATTGAGTTATTGGAAGGTGGAATGTTATTTTTTCAGATATGGTATGGTTGATGATGAGTCAAGAAAATATTCCATTATCATTTTGGTAATATGCATTTGAAACCGCGACATATACATTTAAATGAGTTCCAATAAAAGAGGAAAATGTAATTTCCTTTGAGTTATAGAGTGGAGAGAATCATTTTTTTTACATACTACTGTATGGGGTGGCACTACATTTTAACACCTTCTCAAGAAGCATACAATCACCTCGGGGAACAAAGATATTCTTTATAGGTTATCCTAAGGTAGAAAAGGGACATTATATATAAAAACCCTCATATAAAAATGTTATTATCACTAGAACATATATATTTCATTAGTGGGAGAAGATCCTCAAATGGGATAATGGGTAAAAGAATGTAATTGAAAAATTTCATGCTCAAGATACACATGAGTTGGTACATGAATATTTTCCTTATGTCATAGTAGAAGAAATAGTTCTTGAAACACATTTATAGCGTAGTAGCACAACATGGGTAAAAGAATCCGAGAGAAGTTGTTTTCTAGACTCCGAAGATGGCAAGTCATTATTGGTTAATAATAATTAACCTCTATCATACATGGACGTATTAGAGATTCCATAAGCTGAAAGATGGAATGCACTGTGAATTCTATAATGGATTATAGGTAATATAACCATATTTGGGATATTCTCAAAGCACCAATTCATGCAATGTCTATTGGGTGTAAATGTGTATTCTAGAGAAAATTGTAAAAAGAAAGGTAAATTAAATACGTATAATGTAGTTCTAGTGGTTAATGGGTCTAAACATCATCATGTAATTGACTACAATGAAACCTTTTCACAGTTTTCCATTTTTAAATCCTTTGAAATTTGTTTTCACTCATAAATGAACCTTTTATTTTAATAATGGGAGACAGAGAAATAAAGTATATAATATTTTACTTTTCCATAATTATGAATTTAATTAATAATTAATATTTATTTATTACTTGAATCATCATTATCATCATTGTATATTTGAGAAGAAAAATGATTCATATCTCTTAATGAAATACGAATTCCACACGTACACATAAGTGGCGTTATCAATTTATAATGAATAGAAAGGGTAAGAATATAAGTAATATATTATCATTATAGAATCATAATAATGTCAAAAAAATATTTTATATTAATTTTTCAAAACATTTTAACCAATTATATAATACATTTTTGAAAATTGAAGCACGTCGTTTCATCGATGTGGTAGTCTACACAAACACATAAAAGATGTTTTAATTTCTCATAGGATGGAAAAGAAGATGAAAAAGGGTTATGAAAATATCATAATAACATTTTAGTATATGGAATATACAGATGTTATTATTTTATCATGTGTAAAGAATATTTAATGTAGGTAGAAGAATAAATTTACTTGCAATAAGCTAGTTTATACTTATATCATCTCCTCAAATATCTTGCATTTTGATTACACCAAAATCCTTCTAGGATCGGTCTTTTGAGAATAAAATTACCTATATAATGTGGGCTGGGATGTTGGGGATAGATTTGGGTTGGTAATTACAAAACTTGAGTTTTCAAAAGGTGTGATGGAGGAATGGATGTTCCCTTTTATAAGTGAAGGGAGTGACACAATTGTAATTATTCAACGATTTAAAATAATATTAACTCACTATCAAGGTCAAGTGGAACATAATCAACTAAAATTAGAATCTATGTTGTAACGTTGTATCTTTGTGACCCGAACCATTGAGTCTCAGATGAAGTTCCACATAACCCTTCAATGCCTCCCCCATATGCAAGAGTTTGTCAACTAAAACCTGTAGTGTCGAGTAGAACAATGGGGAGACTATAACCTCTATCATAATTAAAAGAATAAATAATAAATATATAACACATAAATAATCCATGTAAAATTTGTGAACACTAAATATGTAAAATATATCTTAAAATAAATAATAAAATTCAACAATTTTCTAAGGTATAAGATAAAGATATTAAATGAAAGCAACAAACAACATCCTGTTGGACTCTATCCAGTAATGTCTGCATCCTCTAGCTCTAACTAGTCAACATTCTCCCCTAGATATATTTCCCTTCACTAAGGCTATGGTCATAAATTCTACAAGATCCCCAAAATCCTCACCTATGATGAGAGTAAATGACTCAGTAAGGCACAATCAACAACCCTTAAATGAATGTCCTAAAATATAAAAGTTTTTTTCATGAAAATGAACATTGTAAAAATATAAACACAATAAATCACACATGTATCACACAAATTTTGGGTCCCCAAGGACATATTATACCTAATTTGGTAGAATTTCGGGAGAAATATACTAGCTTGCGAATGGGGCCATATTGATCATCATAACCATTCTGACACATCCTCCTCTAGTAGATATCCCCATGAATGCTACACATACCTCCAATCAGTATATTCTAAGAACATTCCTACCACAACAATCTTATCACATCCCTCATAAGTGGGTAGCCAAAAGCATAAATCAAATCTCACATGCCACCCGAAGCCTTTTCACATCTGTTCTGTATGCAGTGAAAATATAATAAGACACATCCCACCAATAAGACTAATATAAGTAACTATCAACCAAATCCCAGCACATCCATCTCCGAGGATAGTGTCGAACATGCATCAAACCTCAAATTTCATCAATCATGTGTCATATCTCACATTATATCCAATTTAGACCAATATATATGTCACATCTCTCATGTGAACCAAATTGGCCAACATAAATACACTATTGTAATCACTACTAAATATTTGGGTTTATCCAGTAATAGCCTTTATGTATAGATAATATTGTTGATAAAGGAAATATTTTTCAGTGCTAGCAAAAAATCACTGATAATGGGTTATGTTTATCAGCACTTATAAAAGTCCCCCTTTATCAGTACTTTTTTATAGCACTATAAAAATGTATATTACATAATATGTATATATATTTATTATAAAAAATTATATATTAATTTATAATTAAATTTATATTGATATAGATATAATATAATTTATTAAATATTATTTTAAGAAGACTAAATATTCATGTATCCTTAACAAGTAAGGCATATAATGAAAAATTGAAAATAAAATAATTAAAAATTATGATAATTCATAATTTTTTAATTTGTTCATTATTATTGAGTAATAGACATTGAATAATATTTGTATGACTTAAAAATTCAATAAATTTATGAATGATCTAAGATAAATTGAAATCCAATACTATCATGTGTTCAAAAACCCTTGTCAAAGTCACCCAAGCACAAAACCATGGTTTTCCATGTTCCCCCAACCATTAACTCAATCACAAATTTCCAGCATCACTAATACACATTCCACGAAATTATAACCTAAATCATGTGTCATGTATTAAATCAATATTCTATTTTATCCAAAAAATAATAGACTATAATATCTCAAACACCTAACAATAATGTCGAAAAAATCAAACCGACATCACATACACTAAATATAAATCATTGAATAACAAATCATCCTATAAAAATATTTCCCAAGAATTATTCTAATAGTATTGCTTCCAAAAAATAACCAAAAAACTCCTTCATTATCCACTCACCATTATAAAGGATCATAGACTATTATATTTCTCAACCATCATATCCTTGGGCATTACGAGAAAATTGAAAATTACTTTAATCCTTTACATGAATCCACCACTTCAACTAAAGTAATATCCTTTTAGAAAGAAGATGGTTGCTAATTCATGAAACCCAAAATAAGGTCTAAGATCTATGATGATTCTAAGTATTCCACACTATTTAATGTCTAGGAATATTCCAAGAAGATAAGGGATTCCCTCTATGTGTTGAGAAGACTCGCCTAGGGAGCCATTGAGGAAACATTCTATGACAACCCTGCATTTATTACAAACATAAACATGATTTATTACATAAACTGATCACTTGATACAACATGGAAGATCGAGATGTATAGTGTCTTTGTGGCTTAGGATCATTACATAACAACTTAAAACATGAAATACAACATCTTTATAGAAAACATCCTTTACATGACCACTACATTCCCTCGTACTTAGCATTTCATGGGATAACCTGAGGATATGCATAAGAAAAGGGGTGAGCTATAAAGCCTAGTAAGGGAATAAACATGGAATACATGAGTAGTAAAATACATTTTAGACAATAGGAATATCAATAGTGTATAAGAGAAACATGAACATAAAGGCATAATAAAGCATGATAATCATAATTTGGAAATGTGGCAACAACACTTAACATGGAATTAGCATGGGCAAAGGCTCATTGCACATGGAGCATGAGTAAATCCTCATTGCACATGTATCATGAGTAAACCCTCGTTTGACATGAATTATCATGAGTCAAAACTCATTACACATGACGTATCATGATACTATACTTTACCCAATGCATTGGAGCGCTATAAGGGCACACCCTTCTTAAACATTTCATTTCATGCATAAGTGGTCCACATGGATCATAAAACATGGATTCATAAAACATAATTATTTATTCCACGATAAAGGAATGTGGCATTAATACATGACACTTTATAATCAATATGTAAATTTTCATAAAGGTGAATACCCTTGAGGGAGAAATGGGAATGGTATTCACTACACAATGGCATTGGCTTAGAAAATCGGTGCAATTTCGGCAGCATAACGGCGTGACATATGAATTCAAAAAATGGTTGATGATAGTGAAAGGGTTTTTTCATCATATTTTCATGAAATGGATAGTAAGGGGGTCATATAGATACATGTCTAAACAATTTTAATGTAATTTAGAATAATGATACAAAATATTGCTTGAATGTAAATGAGGAGAGAGAAGTTCCTTTCGGAATTTCGGCATAGTAATGGGTGTACATGGGAGGAATTTAATGAGAGAGAAAGGAGAATCCCATCATTAAAACAATAATATTTCAGAATGGGGGATGTGAGAAACCATACCCCATCATTTATAATTGAAAAAAGGCATACCAATATTATGAAAATTGGACAAAAAGTAGAAAAGAAGAAAAACCCTCACTTGGAAGTGTGCATCCAAATGCTTGAGAGAGGCTTGAGATGGGCTTCTTGGGGTCTTGGGGCACCTTGGGAGGATTCTATAGAGAGTAGGGCTAAGGTTGGACGAACTCCAAAGGCTTTGAGTGATGAATAAGTGGGATCTTGGGTGGGTTTATATAGAAAAGGTGAGTGAATTCTTTATTATTTAGGTTTGGGACCCCTTACATTAAAGTAATCCAAACCACAAATCAGCTCGTGGTTATTGCCCATGGTTTTTGGAAAAGGGGAGATGAAAAAAATATTTTATAAGGCCAAAGTCTGAACTTCTTAAAATAATGGGGTTTCTTATGTAGAGGTGAGTCACACTCCCATGGAAAATAATTTTAAAAGACAAGATGTTTAATAAGTCTTGAGGGGTCCATTAATGCTTTGTAAAATAAGTCAAAAAACCCAAAATCACATTATTTTAATGTTAAAACATATATTGGCTGAAAATAAAGCTTATATTATTTTATTAAATAACTATTGGGTCATTATGATGTCATAAAACACATTATATATTTAAACAGTATTTAATTTTTACCCAAAAATTTTCTGTCTCGGAAAATTATGAAAAATTCATTGTTTTATAATTTTGACGTCCTGATTCAATAAATGACATTTATTTTATCTAAATAATTTTCTAAATATGTTAATTTTCACTTTTAAAATAAAAAAAACTTTTATCGAAAATTCACTGGTTTTGACAAAAATGGCTTTCAAACATTATCAAAAATTACAATTGCATTCATAAAATTATAAGATCAATTATATTTAATAAAAATTAAATTAATAATAATAATAATATTTTATTAAAATATTATTTAGTTCATAAATCACTTAATTTAATAAAATAGAATTATTAATTAAATAATAACTAAAAACAATTTTTATATTTTAAAAACTATTTACAGTGCATTAATAATGACAAGAAAGTATATTCATTATTATATACAAAAATAATGGACATGAACATAGTACTAGAAATTTGTTACCTAACCCCTTAAAACAGCCGCATAAGACCTAAGGGTAAGGTGTGCGATGGAGATAGACTCTTGGGGTGGCTCGGACAACATCGCTCGAGTGGTAATCTCTATCAACTTCCAATTTTCGCGTAGACGATCACGTTCGAGCTTGACATGATGAAGCTCAACTTGGGTTGGTCAAGAGAGAAGCCCAAGGATGCCACATCCTTTCCAAGATCTGACAAATGGGCTTCCTATGGAGCAATTATACTGGATGAGGCCATCACTTCCTTTGTCTGAGTAAATTGGATTTTTTAAATCCCTATATTAATACTAATCATGTGATCACTATTCAACGGATATAAAAGCAAGGGTCATAATTCTTAACATAAAACCAAAGAAGTTGACATCTTATATAAACATTTTACATAAAGAGACATTTAACTTGATCAAGAGGGATTTTACATTAATGAAACATTGGGTCGTTACAATATTCCCCCCTTAAGAAATTTTTCCTTTAAAATTTCCTTTTCCCACACTAAAACAAATGTGGGTAACTCGGCTTCATCATTTCCTCCGATTCCTAAGTTGATTCTTCCAACTTGTGGTTTCGCCACAACACCTTGATGAGGGGCATTGTCTTATTTAGTAGAAATATTTATCTACGATCTAAGATCTTCACTGGTTTCTCCTCATAAGAAAGATCATCCTCCAAATGTACCAACTCAGAAGAGAGTGCATGTGAAGGGTCCGATATGTACTTTTATAAGAGGGATACATCAAATACATCATGTACTTTGTCCATGGTAGGTGGATATACTAGTCTATAGTCCACAGCCCTGACATGATCATGAATCTCGAAGGGGCCGATGTACCTTGGACTTAACATACCTTTCAATCCAAACCTCCTGACCTTCTTACATAGAGATATTCATAGAAAACCCATGTCTCCAACATTAAACTCAAGGTCTCATCGATAGTTATCTGAATAACTCTTCTATCGACTCTGGGCTACCTTGATATACTGCTGAATGTTTTTCACCTTCTCCACCATTTCCTCGACCATTTCTGTTCCAAGCAGCTTATGTTCACCATCCTCGTCCCAACACGTTGGTGTTCTGCACCTTTTCCCATACAAAGCTTCATATGGTGCCATTTGGATGCTTGAGTGGATACTGTTATTATAAGAGGACTCAACCAGAGGAAGATGTTGATCCCATCGTCCTTTAAATTCCATTGAGCACGCTCTCAACATGTCCTCAAGTGTTTGGATAGTCTTCTCGGATTGGCCATCAGTTTGAGGATGATAGGCCGTACTGAAGTTCAGTTTAGTATTCAGAGCATGTTGAGGACTCTTCCAAAACATAGAGGTGAATCTTGGATCTCAGTCAGACACAATAGACAGTGGTACTCCATGCAGCCTTACCAATTCCCTGATATATATCTATGCTAGTTGATCCAATGAGAAATCCTCTCAAATTGCAATGAAGTGTGCAGTCTTTGTAAGACAATCCACAACAACCGAGATTGCATTATTGCCTTTGGATGTCCTTGGAAGTCTGGTGACAAAGTCCATGGTGATGTTCTCCCATTTCAATTCTGGTATGTGAAATGGTTGAATCACCCCCTTAGACTTCTGCCTCTCTTCCCTTCACTTGCTGGAACACTAGGCACTTTGATGTATATTCAGCGATCTCCTTATTCATATTATCCCACCAAATTTTTTCTCGGAGATCTCGATACATATTTGTGCTCCCTGGTTGAATAGAGAAATTTAAACTATATGCATCATCCAGAAGTTCCTTCTTCAGCAACGAACATGATGGAAAAAACATAGTCTTTTCCCAAATCACACAATTCCTTCTTCATTAACATTAAACTCCGAGGATTTCCCTTTTTTGATAGCTTCCACTTTTTCTTGAGATCCCACATCATCCTTTTGAGCATCCTTTAACCTTTCCAAAATTGGAGGTTGAGCAATCATTTGTGAAAGGATTGATGATGTTCCCTTCTTTATGATTCCCATTTCCATCTTCATCAAGTCCAAGAAGATTGGATCCTTCGCAATTATCGTCATTGAAAGAATCGTTGGGTCCTTTATACATAGGGCATCTGCCACCTTGTTCCCTTTCCGAGGGTGGTAGTGTATTGAACAGTCATAGTCCTTGATGGGCTCTATCCATCTTCTCTAGCACATGTCATGCTCTTTCTGTGTGAATATATATTTAAGACTTTTGTGGTCAGTATATATCTCAAATTTCTCCCCATAGAGATAATACCGCCAGATTTTCAAGATAAAGATCATAGACGCCTACATCAGATCATGTGTTGGATAGTTTCTCTCATTGATTTCCAACTGCCTTGAGGCATAGTATATCACCTTATCATTCTACATCAGCATACAACCTAAGTCTTTCTTTCTATCATCACTGAATACTATAAAAAGTTCCCCACTTTTGGGTAAAGTGAGCACGAGCGCAGTGATAAGCTTTCTTTTCAACTCCTTGAATATTTCTTCGCATTCATCACTCCAAGAAAACTTTACTACCTTTTGAGTTAGCTGGGTAAGAGGGTTGGACAATCGTGAGAAATTTCTCACAAATCGTCGATAATATCCAGCTAACCCCACGAAGCTACGAATATCTGTTACTGATGTTGGCCTCGGCCATCCCCCAATTGCATCTGTTTTGGAGGGATCCACAGATATCCCATTGCTTGTGATGATATGGCCCGAGAATGAGAACTCCTTCAACCAAAACTCACGCATACTATACTTTTCAAAGAACTTCTCATTGTGAAATGTCTCTAGTACAGTTCTTAAATGCTCCTCGTGATCCTCCTTGGTTTTGGATAATATTAGAATATCATCTATAAAGACTACCACGATTTTGTCAAGGTAATCTCTAAAGACTCTATTCATCAATTCCATGAAGATTTCTTGAGCATTAGTGAGTCTGAAAGGCATTACTGTGAATTCAAAGTGCCCATATCTTGTGCAAAAAGCATTCTTGGGGATATCTTCCTACTTCACCCTTACTTGATAATATCCCGACCGCAAGTCCACCTAGGAGAAGTATTGTGCCCCACGCAACTGATCGAACAAGTCATCAATCCATGGCAGAGGATACTTGTTCTTTATCATGATTTAGTTATGTTCATGATAATTGATGCAAAGTCGCATTTACCCATCCTTCTTCTTGACGATGAGGACTAGTGCACCCCCTGGTGAAGAACTTGGGCGTATAAACCCTTTATCTAGATTCTCCAATAGTTGTTTTTCAGCTCCTCAAGCTCCACAACAAACATTATATATGGAGTCTTGGATACAAGAAAATCCATTGGTACAAGATCAATTGAGAATTCAACATCTTTTCTAGGAGGAAGACTAGACAATTCCTCGGTAAACACTTTAGTGAATTCTCTCACAATAGGAATTTCTTCAAGGATGGTTTCTTCCTTGGACTCAATCATCTGATCTAGATATTCATGCTCATAGGGCAGTAAATTCCATGCTTGAGATGATGGGGCTAAAGGAGATTCATCTTCCTCCTTACACTTGTAAACAATCAGGGGTAAATTCTCTATATGGAGAGTGATTTCCCTCTCCCAGCAATTTATATTGGCTCTATATAAGGAAAGACAATCCATGCCAAATAATTGCATCAAATTCAACTAGATGGAGTATGATGAGGTCTGATAAGAAATTCAATCCATAGATTATGATAGGGGAGGAGTTATATTCATGGGATGCAATGATTTCCCCATTTTCCGTACTCACTGTCATCTTCACTTCTATGATTTGTGGTGGTGTTGGAATTGTTCTACTAAACTTTCGAGATATAAAAGAATGTGTAGAACCTAAATAAAAAGTACGTTCTCTATTCTTGAATGAATAACTAGCGTACCAGTCACCACATTTTTGTCGGGGTTCAATTCACCAGAAGTGTTGGATAATGCTCTTCCTTGTTTCCTTGGAGGTTTTTGGTTGCCTCCGAAAACCCTTGGATTAGGGCACTGATTTGCAAGATGCCACAGTTCTTTGCATTTGTAGTAATGAACAATGCGTTGAGGTTTGAACGTAGCGATCCTCTCCTCTATTGTATCCATGGGTCTTTCTTGCTGACAGTTAACAGCTAGGTTCCCTTCTCTTCCACACCTAATTCATTTCCTCGTTCCCTTGAGTAAATTTCCAGGGTGCTTTTTTCTGCACTTTTGGAAAGTGGGGTCCTGGTTCTTCTTAGCACCATTGGATTTATCCATCGGACCACCAGCATTGAAGTCTACATTATTCTTCTTGTCCCAATGATACCCTTGTGATTCCCCAATCCCCATTTCGACCTTGAGGGAACATCGAACAATTTCTTCATAGTTGTCGAAGTCACGGATCACCAATGCTTTCCGCAGGCTAGGCTTCATCCCACCAAAGAAGCGGTCAACCTTGCATTTGGGTGTAACGACAAAGCTGGAAGCGTATCATGAAAGCCTAGTGAAGTTTTCCTCGTACTCTCCAACATATTCTTCATCTTTTTTCTTAAGGGAATGAATGTCCCTTTCCATATTAAGCCGGAGGGTGCGTAGAAAATATTTATCGAAAAACATCTTCCGGAAATCCCTCCATTCCAATGCCACAATCTCCTCCTCAGGCATAATATTTTTGATCAATTTCCATCGTGGATCAGCTTCAACCTCTATATGATAATCCACCAGGAGAACCTTCTCTTTTTCATAACATTGAATGATGAAGAATATCTTTTCAATGGAGTTGATCCATTGTTCAGCGATCGTGGGATCAAATGATCCACTAAAAGTAGGAGGCGTTTGTCTCATGAAGCTCTCGATAGTGACTTGTTACTTATTAGGGGGGTTTGGATGTTCCTCTTGACCTGTGTTTCTATTTAAATCTTGAGTTATCTAAGATATAATCGTTACAAAGTTCGTGATTCCCTCTCCCATTGGATTGGGCATCTCATTAGTACAGTCATCACACTGATCTTCACATCGGTTGTTAGCCTGAGTCCTTCTATTACCGGCCATTGGCTGGAATAAAAGGGGAGTTAGGGGAAACACATAAAGGGTAATTCAAAGAAAAAAGTTGATGACATATAAATAAATATTATTTAATTAACTTATGTAACTATAGGTTTCAATCTAGGCTTTTCGTGATCTACTTTCTAACATATATTCTTAGGGGAATTTTTTGATTCCCTTAATAAGGGTTTATACTATGATTTTGAATTTATCCAAGCATATCCCCTAGGAGTGTTGTAACCAAGAGTGAAACAAGGCCCATTTCCGTGCACTAGTTCTTGTTCGAGTCTAGTCCAAAGCGGTGTTTTTGGGATTTACCCCTAGGATACATCTGTGCCAGAGCTGCCTCTACTAGCTCGTATCCGGACAGGGATGTATTTGCTTGATAAACCGCTTACTCAATACTCACCAAAACTTAGAGACGTTTTTATTGTACTTAGTCTTGTATCTAAGGCTTTACTAGGGTTTTCTAATCCTAATCCCAATAATAACAAAACCTATCCTCTGATACCAACTATGACAACACTACTTTTATTACAAACTTAAACGTGATTAATTACATAAACTGATCACTTGATAAAAAATGAAAGATCGAGAGGTATAGTGTCTTTGGGGATTAGTATCATTACATAACAACTTAAAACATGAAATACAACATCTTTATTGAAAACATCCTTAACATGACCGTTACATTCCCTCATACTTAGCATTGCATGGGATAACATGAAAACATGCTTACGAAAAAGGGTGAGCAATAAAGCCCAGTAAGTAAATAAACATGGAATAAATGAGGAGTAAAATACATGTTATACAATAGTAATATCAATAGGTCATAATAGAAACATGAACATAAAGGCGCGATGAAGCATGATAATCATAACAGGGAAATGTGGAAACAACACTTAACATGGAATTAGCATGAGCCATGGCTCATTGCACATGGAGCATGAGTAAATCCTCATTGAAAATGAAGCAGGAGTAAACCCTCGTGCACATGAAATAGTATGAGTCAACACTCATTGCACATGATGAATCATGATACTATACATTACCCAATGCATTGGACCGCTATAAGAAAACTCCCTTCTTAAACATTTCATTTCATGCATAAGTGTGCCAAATGGATCATAAAACATGGATTCATAAAACATAATTATTTATTCCATGATAAAGGAATGTGGAATTAATACATGAAACTTTATAATAAATAAGTTCATGTTCATAAATGTGTATACCCTTGATGGAGAAATTGGGATGGTATTCACTACACAATGGCATTGGTTTAGAAAATCGGTGCAATTTCGGCAGCGTAACAGCATGACATAAGAATTCATAAAATGGTTGATGAGAGAGAAAGGGGTGTATCATCATATTTACATGAAATTGACAGTAAGGGGGTCATATATATTCATGTCACAACAATTGTAATGGATTTTATATTGATGATACAAAAGTATTGCTTGAATGTAAATGAGGAGAGAGAAGTTCCTTTGGGAATTTCGGCATTGTAACGGGTGTACATGGGAGGCATTTAATGAGAGAGAAAGGGGTATCCCATCATTCAAACAAAAATAGGGATGTATGGGGGATGTGATAAACCATACCCCATCATTAATAATTGAAAAAAAGGCATAACAATATTAATAAAATTGGACAAAAAAGAGAATGGACGAAAAACCCTTACTTGGAAGTGTGCTTCCAAAGGCTTCAGAGAGGCTTGAGAGAGGCTTCATTGGGGCTTGGGGAACCGTTGGAGGATTCCAGAGAGAGTAGGTCAGAGGTTGGATGAACTCCAAAGGCTTTGAGTGAGGAGTAAGAGGTAGATTGGGTGGGTTTATATAGGAATGGAGAGTGAATTCTTTATTATTTAGGTTTGGGACACCTTACATTAAACTAATCCACACCACAAATCAGCTCATGGTTTTTGCCAACGGTTTTCGGAAAAGGGGATAAGAAAAAAAAAAATTATAATACAAAAGTCCTAACTTATTAAAATAATGGGGTTGCTTATGTGGACGTGAGTCACACTCCCATGGAAAATAATTTTAAAAGACAAGATGTTTAATAAGTATTGAGGGGTCCATTAATACTTTGTAAAATAAGTCAAACAAACCCAAAATCACATTATTTTAATGGTAAAACATATATTGGCCGAACATAAACCTTATATTATTTTATTACATCACTATTGGGTCATTATGATGTCATAAAACACATTATATATTTTAACGGTATTTAATTTTTACCCAAAAAGTTGACTGTCTCAGAAAATTATGAAAAATTCACCGTTGGATAATTTCGACGTCCTGATTCCAGAAATGACATTTATTTTATCTAAATAATTTTCTAAATATGTTAATTTTCTCTTTTAAAATAAAAACTGACATTTATCGAAAATTCTCAGGTTTTGAGAAAAATGGCTTTCAAACCTTAACCAAAATTAAAATTGCATTCATAAAATTATAAGATCATTTATATTTAATAAAAATTAATTTAATTTAATAATAATAATATTTTATTAAAATATTATTTAATTCAAAAATCCCTAAATTTAATAAAATAGAATTGTTAATTAAATAATAACTAAAAACACTTTTTGTACTTTAAAAACTATTTACAATGCATTAATAATGACAAGAAGGTATATTCATTATTATATAAAAAATTAATGTAATTAACATAGTACTAGTGATTTGTAACATAGCCCCTTAAAACATCTGCATAATTCCTAAGGGTAAGGTGTGGATTGGTGACACACTCTTGAGGTAGCTCGGACAACATCGCTCTAGTGGTAATCTCTATCATCTTCCACTTTTCCCGTAAACGGTCCCATTCGAGCTTGACATGATAAAGCTCAACATGGGATTGGTCAAGAGCAATTCCCAAGGATTCCACCACTTTTCTGAGCTCTGACAAATGGGCTTCATATGGAGAAATACTTTTGGATGAGGCAATCGCTTCCTTTAACTGAGTAAATTGGATTTGTTAAATCCCTATATTTATTCTAATCATGTGATCACTATTCAATGACTATAAAAGAAATGGTCGCAATTATTAACATAAAACTAAAGAAGTTGACATCTTATATAAACATTTTACATAAACAGAAATTTAACTAAATCGAGAGGGATTTTCCATTAATGAAACTTTGGGACGTTACACATTCCCTCTATAAATTTCTCATGATTTGTGGGAGGTATTCCAAATGACAAAAGACTGAATCCTATGAATTATTTCATCTCACATCCCATAAAGAATCCCATCAATACAAAGTGTTGATTCCAAAATGAGATTCATCAATGAAAAACCCCATTATCAAAAAAATATATAAATTATATTCATTAAAACCACAAACTCCAAATACATAGTTTATAAACCAAATATACTAAAGAAAACATATAAAAACAATTATCACCATTATAAAATAGCTCCCCCTCATTATAAATCAATTTCAAATTATAAGAATAAACCTTTTACAATTTTCACTCACACTAAAACCAAATAAAAGACAAATGAAATCATTTCAACATACTCATGTAGAGGTCATAGAGTTATAATAACCGTCAAATAATTTCAATACATTACTCTACGTAACTTATCAATAATCATGTAATGTATTGTAAAATCCCATTCCATCCAATGAATACACATGAAAAACAATGTTTCATCTTTATAAAACTCCACTTCATTAGAAAAATTCAATGAAACCATTTATTACATCATTATAATTTGACATCATTTTTAATTAAAAATTAGTTAATTTTATGAAATGTTCAAAAAATACCAATTCTACTTATAAATATCATTCCAAATAATGTAATGAAATTTAAAAAAATAAAAATAAAAAATAAAAACAATAAAAATTACATTTAAAACCACCCATCGATACATACTTTGAATTCAACCATTTTATGGAATTCATCTCTTTTACCAACCAAAAAAACATTTATATCATTAAACATAAAAAACATGACACATTAAATGACATTAAATTCACTCTTGTAATAATAAAACATCTTCAAATACATCAGTGATTCCTTTATGTAACGTAAGAACCATATTATGAAAAATATAAAATCAAGAGGTGACATAAACAACTATTATTGGGTGACAAAGTGTTGTACACAACTTCACTGCATGCTTTATTAAATTTCATGCATACTTTTTGAGAAGCTCTATGATGTCCTATAAACCATCTACATGGGATCCACGTGGTGGGATAGACCATGGGTGGTAACCATAATTCTCTAATTCATCATCCATTCTTCACCCCATACGACATGAAATATCGAAAACACTCGATAAAACAAAATGAAAATCAAAACAACAGCACACCATAAAAAACAAAATCAATGTAATGAAATCAAATATCACATATCCATGGTAACCTATGGATATAAACAAAAATGATCTAGCTAGACACTTCCATGCTCCTACCTTATGTGTTTTGCAGACAATCATAACCTCTATGCTACCCAGATTCACCCACTTAACTAGAGGGTTCTCTAATATAATTTTGTAAGGAACTAACCTAGGCCACCCCTAAAATATCCACCTTATCTAGCTTTCCAAATGGTCTAAAAGTCATTCCCAATCCCAATGGGGAGACAAATAGTGTCAGGAAATCCAAAAATCTGTGTTTGGAATGATTTAGCACTGAAATTTTAGTAAATAAGAAACTAAACATCCTCAAAAATATTTCTTGGTGTTTCCGTACATTGGAAAAAAATGGATAGAAAAAGAAAAATATATGAATAAAAACATAATTAAATATAGTTATTATGAAATAAACAACCATCCAAAATATGAAATAGGGTCTCATAAATAAAATGCAATAGAAAAAGATAAAATGAGTACCAAATACAAAACAAAATGCAAAAGGATGAGTTGGTAAATACCACATCCCAAAAAAAACAACCTGAACACTATTGTCCACCTCATCATAATCTATGACTACATCTCGAGTTATCCAACATACAACCAAAATGAAATAAAATCTATAAATAGATTGAAATTGAGAAATATCTGTGAAACTAAAAGGAATCATGTCTGTTTCACACATCTGGGGTTGTATAGAATGTGAGAAAATGTATTCCCAGTAGGATCACACCATGGAGTCTTTATGGTTGCTTTCATTAAGCATGACATTTATACCAGTTAAAATTTCATTAAAATATAATAGAATTATATTTTAAAAAATGACAATAAAACCAAATCAAATATTAATAATTATAAGGAATGAAATTTTTGTTTTTTAATGGAATAAACTTTGAAATCACCAATTAATAAACACTTTTTAAACACAAAATTAGGTTATATTCATTAAAGAAAATCATAAAAAAATATACTTCTTTTCAATTCCTTCATGAAATCATAAATTGGAAACAAATCATTTATCTTATATTCACAATAGCTTTCATAAAACAAAAGTAAAAAAATTTAAATATATAAACCAACAACAACAAAAATGAATAAAAATAATAATATAATCACGAATCACTATATCAATGATGATAAAAAAACTAAAAAATTCAAATGGTTCCATAAACAAGTTAAAGGTGATGCGAACAAAATGGAGGAATCCCCTAGCTAAAATCACAGATAAATGTATTAGTGTCATGGGTTGGAATCTATGTTGAAACAAAAATTATACATGACATGGTTCTTAGATTCAATATAACCAATGTGCCTCCTTACAATATGCCCCTCTAGATTCCCCTTGGATACTGTTGGGTACCATATAACCTACCCCTTTGAGGACATGACTCTCCTGGGTAACTAGTCTCCTTGAAAGCACAAGGATAGTGTAACATGAATGAAGAAATTATATTTTCTTCAGAATATTCACAAGGATTCATATATAGAATAAAGGTGTTAAATTAACAAAAAAATAAATGCATATAAAAAAATTCAAACAATGTTTCTCACCACAACCCCAACTCCCTCACAAGAAACAACCCCTTCATTCATTATCCAAACTCTACATGATAATATCACCACCTATAAAGTGAAGGACAATAAGTATAAGGGGATCTATATGGGTATCATGAATACCAATAATTAATTTTAATAAGGTATCAAATTTTCCTTTAATGAAAATCAAACATGGAATTCCAATTCACTGTCATTCAGTAAGATTCCATTTTGAAATAGTTCATTACAAATCATTTAGAATACACCAGCCATTTCCACATTAAAACACATTCTCTAAAAATTATTTTTAACCCATATAAACCAAAATTTTTCTAGTCTCCATTCATTTTTATTATAACTATTTAAAATAAATGAATTTATTTTAATATGTGGTTAGCATTTAAATCTATTTAATTCCAATTCATAACATGAAATGTATCTGGAAAATGATTATTAAAAATCCATTGATACATGAAAATTTATTGTAAATTTACAATGGGTATCATAAATGACATACTATTGTCTAAAATAAAAATTAAAAAGTCAATAACATCATGATTTTAAAAATAAATTAAAGTCATAGAAAACCTACCTCAATCCATGAGGTCTCAACTCATGAACAGTTTCAACACGTCACCTTGAATATCTAATTCTCCCACATGTAATAAGACTATAATGACAATCCCTTCACAAAAAAATACCAAATTAAAACCAATACTGAACAAAAATCTCAACTTGTATTCCCCTAGTGTTCGATGGAGGAATAGAAATGAAGAGGAAATTGAAGAATGAGGGAAGATAAAGGATAAAAGGAACATTGATGTTTTCCCCAAGGGATCCGCTATATATCAAGGTTTATTAAAAAATTTATAGATTAAGGGACTCTCTCTCATGAATCCATGCTCAATAAAATAATGAGAAGAAGAATATGGGGAGAAAAGAAACTAAAATAGATAGTGTTAATTTTGGAAATGAAATTAAAAATATTTGGAGTCCCATTCACAATGTGGAAACTCTCATTCATGTAATAAAGGAAACTTATAATGATGTTATGGTTTGAAGGCACTAAATCATGGAATGAATTACCAAAAAAATAATCTGTCTTGGGGATGCTTCATGGTGTGAACCCCCTATTTTCGGTTTGTACCAATATAGGAAAAACATCTATGTGTAATGGGAGGTAAGTGAATGATGTGACCTCATTGGCCATAGTGTGAACTGCTATAGGTTTAGACCTAAAACATCCCATAACATCATGAAAATCTTGTAAAAACACTATAAATCCATTTTAAAACATAAAATATACCCAAGACATAATAAATATTACAATAGTGAGGAGGGTGTGAATGTTATGATATCATGTGGTGAAAAATTATGACCACACCAGTTTTGGTAATATTAACAAAAAATATATACACCATTCATTAATGAAGAACATTCAGATCAAGTACCCGTTTATCAAGAGAAAATTAAAACAAGGGATGTAAAAATTTGGCTCTGATTAAACAAGATATCATGTTTTAGGAATAATGATGAAGAAACTGTTTCAGAAACACCATGAATTGAAATGACATGATTGGTTTGAAGATGAAGTAAAAAAGAAGAAATAATCACATAGGACATATATATTTATATGTTTTATGAAATTATCCCTACATCCCTAGAGAGGCAGAAATATTAAAAAATTTGGAGTAAATATTTTTGAGAGTATATCATATTTGTGAACACTAAAACATAGCCGAAAAGGGATAATAATGAAGTTGAAGTTTTGTGCCACCAACTACATTGAAATTCTGAACATCTAGAGTGAACAACGAATGGATTTCCACATCGGTACAGTGTTTCAGCCACCGATGTCCAAGCTACTATAGTGGAAAAAAACTAGAAGTCCTTGGATATAAAATACTATTGTAACTAATTTCTTAGCTATTATAGTTTACATTCCAAAATCTACACAGATATATTGACTTATCGCAGTCAAATACACACCAATATACACAATATCTTATTTTATTTAACCATATTTTTAATTAATATTGTTCATAAGACTCTGTCTTTGTCCATTCAAAGTCCTATATCATTATTGAATACTCTAATAAATATTTAATTGAAATATTTCAATCATTAATAATCATATATTATCGATAAAATAGAAACTAAATTATCTATCAACCGTGAGAATACTATTTATTTAATTAATCAAATTTTAATATAATTTAATCGAGATAAAAAAACATAGTGTGTGTCCATCTATGATTATTTCTCATTGAAATTAGGTAGGCTTTCCTAAAATATAAAATTACAATCTTGAAATGGTTCAATGATCCCAAGATAACGGGGATAATATTTTAATAATGACATCGACATATAGAGGCTTACAAAGTAATAGAATCTATTTTTCATGATATCTAATCAATAAGGTTTCACGTCATTGTAACTATCCAATATTCTCAACTAAGATTTTTTGACTATCTGAGATAAATGCGTTGTTACACCATGGACATGGAAATTAATGTGATTCTACTATTCCAATAAGAGGGTCAAGATATCAAAATCTATTAAATTGTAATGGAATAATCCTTCATCAACATATAATTAATATGATGTAATTCGTGATGCACCTAGAGTATCTAACATGTCCATGAACCATTATCATCATGGTTTATGAAATACATCTAATTGTGAGAGTCATAACATGCATTAATAAAAATATTAAAATATATGGGCCGTTAAAAATTTTTGTAGATAGAAATATCTGATGATACCCAAAAATGTTGAATTCCTACTAGATGTTTTATTCTCATAATAACTCATTTTGGTGATTACCAAGAGAAATATTCAAGATAAATATGTCTCTCCAGCTTACGATAACTCTCACTTGATAGTTTATGCACTATGTGTTCCATTTAATTTCATTAACACAGTATAGAACTGCATTTACGAATATGATCATATCACCCCAAGCTTCTCTTAATAGCATGGAAAACATATACCTTTTCATTGAAAAAGATACTCTTTGACATAATTACATTATATCCATCTCGAAAAATGAACAATATATAAGATATTGTTTTATTAATATTTAATAAATTGAATATACTTGTAATAAAATAAAAATAGTTGGTCCTCGAACTCCAGTACTAACAGTACAAGGCCATATTTTAAATAAATAATTCATTGTAAATAATTGATTACATGTTCCTAGAAAAATAGGCTTAATTTTTTACCACATGAATTTGAATCTCATCAAAAATTTACCAAATTATAATGAAAACTACACCAATGGTTCCCCAATATTTCAAATTTATATGATATAGTTCAAAATAAAATTTAATAATTTTTGGATTCTTGTATAATGAATATAAATTATGATAAAGTGGGATAAGTAACAATTTTTTATTATATTGTGACTATATAATATGTGAATAAATAATTGGGACTTTTTTTATTCTAACACCATATCAATTTCCCATATATATAGTTAATTTTAAAAATGGGATATGTTATGTTTTCATTCTTTAATGGTGTTATAAATAATTAACATCAAAAAATTTCATTATGAATATATTACTAAAAGATGCAGTAATGATATAAGAAGCATTTTGTTTGATGATATTCAATGAATTAAATTGAAATATGTGTCTAATCATGAAACTATACAACTTCATTGAGAATTATGTCTTATAATACTAGATTTTCTATAAAAAACCCACCACCATTAAAGAATATACTTTCATGCAAAAATGATTAAAAATTATAAATTGAAATTGTTTTAAGAAAAATCTATGATAAAAATTTCTATTTTTACTTAAAATGTCAAATATAATCCATATCTCAACCTATGGGTTTTAAATGAAAGGAATGTATCAAAAAAATATGTTCCCAAAATGTTATGTTGAATCACTATCAACAATTAGTAGGAGACAAGGAGTAATAAAGGATTTAGACATAAGAATAAATTCTTACCACATCTAATACCAAATCAATAACAAATATTTTTGTAAGTTTTTAATGGTTATAAAATATTACTCATATATTTTATTTTAGTTCTAGTGATTTTATACCCAATATGTATTATAGTTCTGATTTTGTTAATGCATAATTACATAATTACATGTCATCACATGGAACATATGATTTTAGTATATATTTTATAAGTAGTATGATAAATAAAATGTCATTATTAGTATTTATAATGATATCATTCATGGAATATTTTTATGTTTGTTTTCGTATATGTTTGAGTAATTTATTTATGTACTCATCTGATATGATAGAGTCAATCTCAACTATTTACGTAAAAATTTGATGATTTTTTGGATTAATCTATAATTATTCATTGTTCATTGTTTATTATTACTTTAATGTGTTTTATTTAGTTTACATATTTAATTTATGTGGTGTTTTGGATTTCCATATATTTATTTCTTTTGAGACCTCTAAAACACTAAAGGTTGTTGTTGATTTTAGTGATTTTGTAATTTTGATTGTTCTGTTCATTTCGATGTGTTTTATAATAACTTAATAATTTTTTGGCCTTGGTATAATAAAAGTTCATTATTTCAACTACATTTCTATTTATATTGTACATTATTTCAATTTTTTATTTTATGTTTTTATTATAATGTTTAATTTTGTTTCAATCACTATTGGCATGACCATGATCCTTTATTTTTCATAAGATGACTTATTTGAAAATATGATGGTTTACTATAATGAAAACAAATAAATTAATTCTATACAAAACATATTATAAAGATCAACATTTATTTTTATTATTCATAATTTTTTATTATTAATTTTGTATATTTATTAATGAAAGTTATAAAATAAGTTTATTTAAATGTTTATCAACCATTTTGTGAAAATGAATCTAATTTTCATCAGGTATTTAGTTAAATTAGGCTATATTCACATTCATAATGTGATGGTATTTACGATGAAAAATATCATAATATCATTTATAATTCTATTGGTTTTATATCAATCATTGTTTTGTTATTATTATTTTTTCATATTAGATTAGAAAATTTATATAAATAATATATGGTTGAGTTTGTTCAAAAACTATTTAAAGATACATAAATTCTTTAATAATATCATTTGTTCAATTCATGTAAACTATATAATTATTATTCTATAATTGTTTTGTTTTTCCCGGACTCAATTTAAAATAGCTAATGAAGACTTGAATATAGTGGTGGACTGAAAACTGATAAATATGAAGTATTCAATTTATGTTTATGAATCCTTTTTAAATAAAAAGGTCATTCAATAAGGATTTTTATATATAGTCCTAATAAAATGAAACCAATTATTTATAGTGAAAATAGAATATAGTGTCATAGAAACTGTGGAAATAACACAAAGATGGTAGCTAATAGAATATATTCAACTATCACAACAAAGTAACATGAAACAATCATTATATCAGAAAAGATTCAATACAACTAATGAAATAAATATTCCTTTTTAATTAATATAATATATTGAATGTTTTTAAATGACTTCATGAAAAATAAAAACAGTAATACTAAAAAAATTCCAATAATAAAAAGTATCAAGAAAATTAATGAATGAACTAACACAACAGAAATATCAACCTGAAAGAAGATGAAGTTTTTTTTATTTAATTACACTAAATAATAACATGAAGAATTATAATAAATACGAATCAAAACCAAAAACATTGTTTAATAAACTAAACCTAAAAGAATAGGTGATAAAAAAATTTATATTACTCGGTCCAAATTGGAACTATATTCCTTAAGAAAGGAAACAATGGTTTTTTCATTGAAAAGAAAAAGAGGTGTATAGGAGAGTTGAATAAAATTTAAAATGACCTTGAGAACTATTTCATAATGATAAATTTTTCACCCATAGTGCTTCTGATCAATACATTTTCATGAATGGTGGTATATTCCTACAATATGGATGGAATCCTACAACTATGAATGAAGTATATAAATAATACATATAATTATTAAAAATTAAACTAGATGCATGAGTACACATATAATTTATGTCACTCAGACCAAATACTTTTTTCTACTTCAAGTGATTTAATCATGATAAAAATCTAATTCATGGTTTGTTGTTGTGTTTGTAAAGTAATGAAAATACTCATTTATCTGCTCTATCTTCTCTCAATCGCTATATCTATCATTTATATTTTCTTACATAATTTAACTCACCATGTAGAACAAACATTATTTTAAATTGAATGATACAATGTATAAAGTGCTCCTTAAAAAATAAAATAGCGTCATTAAAATATAGGAGGAACCAAAATGGTTGGGATAAATGGGAAGAATCAATATCAAAGAATATCATTGGCCAGGTTAGTATGTGAGGAATCCTAATAATATTTAATAATTAATGAATGGTATCTAGGACATTGAACTCCGTGGGGAAACATTTAATAGGAACACATTAGGGTAGTGTTTCAGCTTTTTTATTAATCTATTAAATGGATTTATGAAAACCATGGTAAAACAAGTATATCAACCAAGGAATAGGATAAATAATGAGGAAAATAATTAGGTTAGTGGTAGTAAGTCACATCTTGATTGGACTAACAATTAATACATCTTAATCTACAATTGAACTTTTTAAATTTTGTAAACCAATTCTAAACAAAATTGTATATTCCAGAACATAGACACAACACAATTGAGTTAGAATTAAGATAACAAGATCATGATCCATTAAAAAGTTCACAATCACAAAACAAATACTAGAGAACATGGTAGTATTGTATCCTGTGACAATATAGAAAAATATTTGATAGATATATTTTCATAGAAAAAAATAAGGTATGATTAGTTCTATTTGAAATAAAAATAGAAAAGGGAAAACTACAAATAATAAATAAAACTAACCGAAAATTATAAAAAAAGAACTAGAAAAATTATTAAAACAACAATAATTTGAGAAATAAAAAATTATAACACCCCATAATAAAAAATTTTATCAATAAAAACCAATAGAATTCCACAATATTAGGCATCCATTACATATAAGGAAGAAACAAATAAAAAATAAGAAATATATAAAAAAGATGCAATGCCTAAGGAGACACCCCATAGTGTATACCAGAAACTAATTGACACAATTGTAGATTACCTACTACCCCAATTCCTATGGATGCTATCATAAATTTGTGAAATAGAGTAAAAATTTTATCATATCCAACTATTGAATTATGGAATCTTATGGAAATTCCCTGATTTGCATTAATATAATTGGGTTGATGATGAAGACAATAAAAAATAAAGATTCACAAAGGACACAGATAATTATGCACTTTGAGAAATGAACTCTGAGACTGTGTAGAGGTGTAAATATAACTGAATAGGGAGAAAAAATTACAGGGATAATATCAGAGATTCAAGCACATTAAAACCTATCATGAAATAGGATAATAAAGAAGATTATGTTTTGTGCCACTAGCCACAAAAAGCATCTTAACTGTTAAATTGAATGGTGTATGGAAGCCTGCGTCACTACAGTGCTGCTACCTCCAATGTTAAGGCTACTACAATAGCCTGTGGTTTGAAGTCTATAGAGCTATAATAGTAACTCCAAAGACAACACTTCTACAGTTCCTAGTCAATGTTGGACGATGCATAGTATGGGACATATACCTCATAACGAATCATCATCCAAAACTGATTGGGTTACATAAATCCCACAATCACAATCCAATGGAGGTTTTGAGAATCATTAGTTTAATCTTAGATATATACCTTCTTCATTAACTTTATGGTTTTGTAAAAGGACCCCCACTCCAATAATGGATTTTGTATGCATGCTTTGATTTTTTTTAAATTAATTTATCATTTATAAATTTTTTCAACATATGGTATTACTTACAAAAAAATTCAACAAGTTATTTTAATAAAAAGTGTGTTTCTCATATTTTCCATAATTTACTTTTTTTCTATTTTTATTATTTATATTCATTTTTTATATCACATTTATTTTCATATCGTTCATTTTATTTGAAATAAAAAATAAAAAATATTCTCTTTTTTGTGTTTACCATTTCTATAACATCAGGATTCACCTGATAAAGGTTTCCAAAAGAATAAAAGACAATACAAAATAATAAGAAAAAATTGAGGAAAATGACAAAAAATTTAAATAGTTAGTTAACAACCACTATGTCAATGGAGATGCAGAACCACTTTTCTAAAATTTTGAGAACAATTACTAGGAGGTTTCAATGGTTCTCACATGAAAAAAAACCTTAGCTCAAATTATATAATAAACAATATGAATCATTGTGACACCAATCACTTAGTATGTCCACTATGCTAAAGTGAACAATGAATGAAATTCCACACTGCTAATGTATTGTGGAAACCCTAGCCCAAATTGCTACATTACATCCATTGTGCTATATAGGCTTCTAGCTTTTAGCCCTAATCATCCAAACAAACTTGGTTAAACCAATCCCACAATTCGTGTGTTAATAATTCAAATTACATGAGATGAAATTTTTCCACTACCATTGCACTTCAAGGAAATGGATTTTCCTTATTTTTTCAACAATTAAAATTGATTAAGAATTTGATAAGGAATTATTTATTTCATAATTTGGACATAAATAAAAATTATTCTTCAAATATATATTCACTAGCTTGGTAATCATTCCATAATTTCTCTAGTTGTGTTTTTAAGAAAATTTTGAGAAGATAACAATATTTTTTAATTGTTTTTATAGGTTTTCCTATCACATCATTAAAACCTTTTATAGTCTTCAAAAATGTTGAATTTATTATTTGAAAACACATTAAAAATAAAGAAGGCAATGCCTTCATTTATATTATGGAAGGGAATGACATATTCATATGTGAGTATTTCATAGATGGTTATTTAACCATGCTTTTTGTTTCATCCATATTATTTGATGTTAAATATGTTTAGGGGCTTGGGCATGAAATTGGAATATATTACCATGCAATCAAATTGGACGTCATGTCCTATCAATTTATCATAACTTTAACAACACTAATTGAAATTTGAAAAAAAAAATTATAGAATTATAGGGAAATGGGGATGCAATAAATTGAACACATGATTGATCTTATAATGTAACATACCATCTCAGTCCCATTAAAATTCCAATTTTGGTGGTTTGAGGGTGTTAAAAGTATTTTCATCTAATTCTTCTAATTTTCCATCAAGCAGTCAGTTATTTCGTCGTGAGGCCAGTCGCCACTATATCGACCCAATGTTTTATCAAAATAATTCCGTTCTTATAATTTTTTCTTATATTATAATCAAATAATTTTACATATATAACATAACACAAACCTCATAAATAATTAATTAGGGATATAAAAGGTATCCCTAGAAGTTAAAGAACAAATACCGATGAAATAATAACTTCAACTTTCAAATAGTAATGTGACCCTTATAAATAGTAATCTGGACAATGTAATAGTAAACACACCAATGGAAGTGTAAATAAAATTTGTTATGATATTGTTTAATTATATCATAGTATAAGTAAATAAATATATTTAATAATTATTAATTAAGTGTTGGTCTTTTTGTAAGTCATGTGTATTTAATTACAATTTTATGATTAATTTAATAAAATAAAAGACAATTTAGTTTAATAAAGTAAATTCATAAGTTATTATTTTTTTGTATTATGATTATAAGATAATTTTATGACACTATAGCTAATTTTTCAAAGTGTTGAAAAATTATATTTAATTTTAATATTTGTATTTTCCATGTAATGTTTTATTTTAATTGGAAATTAAATTTCTAATATTTAGAAAATTAATTTTTAAAAATGGAGTTCATTTAATAAATCTAGACCTTAAGAAATTGTTAGGGTGAACTTTTTGGATTTTTTCTGAAATATTTTATTTTCCAATGAATATTGAAATACAATAATTTACAAAATAAGCTAAATACATTAATTATTGAGTCATTGGTGATGTTTTGATGAGGTGATCACCCTTGGTTTTAAAATCACATGATCTATTTATTGTTTTTGGTCACAAGAATGAATAATATTCATATTCTTGAGAAAAAATATTACATTAATGATTAGAGTAATGGGAACACCTCCTCTCCACCACTATAAAAACCACCCTCACCCCCTATTATATTCACTCAATTCATGATTTATTACATGTATAAATTCTTCTAAAATATTTTATCAACCTCCTAAATAACATCCATAAGCCCTTGGTATTCTCAAAAGTTCAAAACCTCTCCCCTAAAGAGGCTCTCAAAGAAGATAAATTCAAGAGGTAAATTCTTCTTTTCATTTCATTCATTTTCTTTACAAGTTCCTTTATTTTCATTTCTATACTCAAATGTCCTCATCAAAATTTTATGATAACTCTGGTAAAATAAATTTACTATAATTTTGATAATATAATTGAATAATTCATCATCATCCCTCTTTTCCCCTCCTTATATACCAGAAATGAAAATATCATCCAAGATGTGTTAATTTACCACCTTCTAGGACGACGAGTTTTAAATTTCTTTTAACATCTTCAATTATGGGCCTAAAACCATTTTAATGGTTTAACTAGAGAATAATAAATGTTTTATTTCTTATTTAATATTCTAGAATCATTTTTTACACATGATATTAATTTATAAATAAAAAAAAGTTCGTTGTGATCAAAACAGCTAAATAAACCAAATAGTTATCATTAGTGTTTTATATAATGATTCATCTTCACTAAAAATTTCAAAATTAATTTTATAACCATGTTATATTATTTATGTTCACTAGTAACAGACAAATTAAATTTTGTAAAACCATTCTTATATTAGTTGATTATCCTTACATGTATATAAGTAAACCAATCATGAAAACAAAGGAATCCAACACCCCCAAAAAATGAAATTGAACTTATTAACCCTTCAAAAATACTATGGATGAAAATAATAATTTCAAAATAAATCAATTACATGTTAAAGAGGTTATGGAATTATTAATTAATTAACCTAATTTTTTTATTCAGGTCATTAATATCATATTAATAACACCATAAGTCTTATTGAAAGGGATTCAACATGAACATCCATTATTCCTTTTGGTTACTCTATATTTATTTTTTACCAAAATGAATTTATCATTTATTTTTCTGTAAATATTATATATTCTATTTATTATTTAAAAAATCATGTATCATGATCCATTCATCATTCTGTTTTAGAGATATAATTGTTTTTATGTTGTTCCCTCATCAATTCTTCCCGATAAGAAACCTCGTTTTAAGGGAACATCTCGAATTCATACCCATTTTAAAGAACACTATATAATCTATTTTTAAGAAAAAATAATTTTTATAAACCCAATATTTTTACTAAGAAAACATTCTTGGATTAATTCTTTATTTATATAAAATATTATTCCATTTTATGTTATAAAATGACCATTTATATTTTTCTTTACCCGCACTAAAATGTTTTAATTATAAAGTTTCTTAAGTACTCCATTTACAAGTAAATACATCGTGTTAACAACACATTTCATGATATATTCCTATTATACCTTTTTATTTTCCATGAATTATCTAATTCCATCCCTTCATGGACACTTTTATGATACACCCATTTGTTTTTCTTTATGAGGTGATTATTATTCCCAATTCCTTACATAGGCAACCCTTATGTTTATGTATGATTGATTATATATAATTCTATATGTGGAAATCATATTCATAAAAATGTTTTGATGGGTCCATCCAAATAGGACAAAAATAAATTGGGTAAATTTGAGTCTAATGAGACGTTATGTGAAATGACCTTTGGGGTTACCCTTGAATCATGCTACCATGTGCAATAGTCTAGGTGGTTAATCATGAATTGTGATCCCCTATGAAAAATTTTCTTTGACTCATGGTAAATTCACGTTTTCTGTTGCTGGAACATTAATACGATTCCATGTTTCTATGATCCAATGTTTTAAATGATCAATTATGTTCTATGACTTTTTCTGTCATTATGTTATGCCTTCTAACCAACCTGCTAAAGATTTATTCTTATGTTTATTCAGTTATTGGGTTTTTTTCATCCATTTCTTCATGTTATCCCCAGGTTATCAAATGAATATGTACAAGCATAGTGGATGTTATGAGATCTATATGATGATTTAATAAATAAATGTTTTAGTCCCATGTTTTCTTTTTTATGTACCTAGTATTCTAAAACACTACACTTTATGATCCTTGGATTGTAATTAGAAGTTTATTTATGTTTAAAATCATATAATGATATGTGAAAAGGACAGGGTTTCTTTAGTTGGAATCAGTGCAAGGTCTAGTTATTTTTTGTATATTATGAATAGTACACTTTAGTAAGAACATTTTTGATAAGACTAATAATTAGATAACATCCCTAATTTTTTGTTCGTATAGAGTTAGTGGTTTATCAATAAAATTCATCCATGTATGGATTCAAACAAGTGGATGTGGATATGGTACATAGGTAGTTATGAGTAAAATATGAAAACATTTCTTTGTGTTTTACTCGAATGGGAACTGGTGCTTGAAAACATGCCTTACTAAACTCCTGGTTTGACACTCATAAGGGATATTCTTCAGTAAATTCATCATCTCATTATGAACCATTATTATGGGAAGAAAAAAAATAATATATGTTAGGAAATAAATCATTTTTAACCTAGATTGAAACCTAGGGAATTAAAAGTTAAGATACACAATTTATTTAAGATTCTATCCTTTTATGGTTAATTTTTTTTTCTTTTTTTCTTATTAGAAACTTATTCAAGCCCCCAAATTGTATTTCCATTTTCATAGCTACTAGAATTAAATAGAATCACAGATTCCAAAAATCGATGTGATAGTAAATGTGAAAATTACTCTAATGAAATTCCTTATATGATGGGAAAAGATGCTCAAAATTTTATTATAGTACTTTCTTAGTTGGATTATGTTATGAATAATAATAGGAATAATGTGGAACACCCTCCTTATACAAGGAATGAGAACATTTAGGTTGAATAAATCATGCAGACAATGCCTCTAATGTTTAGAATGTCTTCTGATCCCCTCCTCACGGAACAATGGATTAACTCCATTGAATATAGATTCTATGTCTTCTAGTGCTCAGAAGAAGATAAAATTGTGCTGGTGGTCAATCATTTTGTTAGGGGAAGCGGATCAGTGGTGGAAACTGATCAAAAAACAAAATTCCAAGGATTAAATTGATTCCATGGATTGGGAGGAATTCATGAAAACAAATTCAATAAATATTTTCCCTAAACCCTCTATCTCAAGATGGAAAGAGAGTTCCTCGGACATAAGCAGAAGGAAGGTGAGTTTATTACAGAATATGAATCAAACATTAAAAGGATTTAAAGGCATGCCTCTAGATTTTTCAGGACCATATAAATCAAGGTGGATCACTTATTTAGAAGTCTATAGCCGAGTCTATGAAAAGTGCTGGATATTAGAGACATTTAATGTTTTGAGGAGACTGTTCGTTGTGCCCTTAAGGTTCAACTGGAGATCCTAGACTAATAATGGTCTCATGGTCCCAGTGACAAGAATCTGGAAATAGTGTTTAATATTGGTTGTTCGGAAAATAAATCCTCTGATAGAAAGAAGATTGAACATCCCAAATATCAAAATTGTGGGAAGAAGAATCCAGGAAACTATCTAAAGGGAACCAAGAACTGCTACCAATATTGAAGAATGAGAGACCTAACTAAGAACTACTGAATGGAAATGATGAATTCCACCAATGTGTTAGAGTATGGGAAGGTTCATATGAATGAAAAACCAGTAGTGTAGTGATAAAACTATAAGAAACATGGGAATTATGATAACAATTTCCATAAGAAAAGGGTAGTTTGAGGCAATCAAAAACAACCTCCACAGAAACAAGGAAGGGATTATTCTATAACTATGTCTAAGGTATATATGAACAATGATTTAATGATAGGTACACAATTTTTTCATTATAGAATATATAATTTACTATTTTCATCTAGAGATATACATTTATTCATATCATTCATGTTTAGTAGAACTATTCAAAAACCAAATCAAAATTTAGAGATTGAGTTATCATTGAGATAAAAAAATGGAGAAATTATTACATACAAAGTATATAACTCCTCCCTGGTTAATGTTAGTTGACTAAACCTCCTAGAAAATCTAATCATACTTCCTTTAGTGAAGATTGATTCTATCTTGGGCGTGGATTGGATATCATTATACAAATACAATATCAACTATTGGGAAAGTGAAATCACTCTTCACATCCTGAAGCATGCTCTAATTCATTACAAGTGTAAGGAGGAAGATGAATCTTCTTTAAAATCATTTTATCAAGTGTGTATATTACTTCCTTGGGAGAAATCATATCTAGCGAAATTGATTGAGACAATTAAAATATACATGCTCAAAGACATGCCCATCGTGGGGGATTATGCTAATGTATTTTTTGAAGAATTTTCTAGTCTTCCTCGTGGTAGATAGGTTGAGATCTCAATTGAAATGACTCCTAGATCTCTACCTATATCAATGAAACATTATAGAATGGACACTATTGAGCTAGAAGTGCTGAAAAAGTAGTTACATGAGAATCTGGTCAAGGGTTTTATACACCCAAGTACTCAACCATGGGGAGAACCATTGCTCTTTATCATGAATAAGGATGTTTCAATGCACATATTCATTGGTTATAATGATATCAATAAAATAATGATAAAGAAAAATTATCCCCTTACTCGATTAGATGACTTGTTCAATCAGATTTAATGGAAAGTTATTTCTCAACGGTGGACCTTCAATCAAGGTATAATAAATTAATGGTGAGGAAGGATGATATCCCCAATACAACCTTTAAAATGAGGTATAGACACTATGATTTCATTGTGATTCCCTTTGGACTCACTAATTCTCCATCAATTTTCGTGGATCTACTGAAGAGTCTTTAGAGACCACCTTGACAAATTTTTCGTTGCATTTATTAATGATATTCAGATATACTCCAAGTTCAAGGAGGAATAGAGGAGCATTTAAATATTATGGAAATTACATTGCGATGGGATAAGTTTAATGCAATGTAAAGTAAATGTGATTTATAAATGGAGGTATTTTCATTCCCTTGGAATATTATAACCAATAAAGGGATATATGTAGACCCCTCCAAGACAAAGGAAATTGAAGAGTGGCCCATACCAACATCTATAATAGAGATTCATAGTTTCCTTGGTAAAGATGGGTTATACCAAAGATTTGTGGAAAACATTTCATGATTGTCAAACCCAATGACCATGATAACATGGTAGAGAGTGATGTTTTTCTAGAATCAAGAATGTGAAGACTACTTTAGGGAGCTCAAAATGAGGCTTATCACCACACTAATACTAAGACTTCCATAAAGTGGATAACTCATTGTATTGTACAATTATTATTTAAAGAAATGAATAGTTGGTTTACTAATAAAAAATTATAATGTGATACCCTACACCTAAAGTCATTTGATAATCCATGACCAACACTATCCCACACATATTCTAGAGTTGGAAGCTGCGATCCTTGTATTAAAAATATGGAAGCATTATATCTATGGGGATAAGTGTGAAATAAGAGTCTAAAATATATATTCACATATAAATAGATAAATATTCACTAGTGATGATGGATATAACTCATCATGGATTATGATAGCTCAATCCAATACCATCCTGGTATAGAAAATAAGGTGGAATATGTTATAAGTAGAAAGGATCAGGTATATTTTTGAAATATGAGGGTTGTGAATGATCAAATCATGTTAGATTTTCAAAAGTTGGAGATGAGAATAATTAATACAAGAACATCAACTATATTTTCTCAAATAACTTCTCAACCATCTCCCATGGAGAAAATAAAGGATGCTCAAAGAAAAGATGTGGAAATTCCAAAAAGGGTAAAAGCTATTAGAAATGGGAAATCATATGAGTTCATGATAGATGTGAATGGAGTTGTATGATTTAGGTCATGATTATGTTTACTATCTGACCCAGAGATAATGTAGGATCTTCTGAATGATGCACATATATCAACCATCTCTATTTACCAATGGAGAACAAAGGTATATTGAGATCTCCAAGAGAAATTTTGGTGGGACAATATGAAGAATGAGATTATTGGATATATATCAATGTTACTGGTTTGTTAGTAAGTAAAGGTTGAGACAAAAGTCTAAGGGGATGATTCATCCACTAACAATACTAATGTGGAAGTGGGATAACATTACCCTTGACAATTTCAATGGATATCCAAATACATCTAGAGGAAACAATGCAATATGCTTTATTGTGCATCATATTACAAAGACATATCACTTTATAACATTTTTAGTGGACATTTAATTAGATCCAAATGCATAGATATATATAAAAGAGTTGGAAATTATATATGGGGTTATATTGTTGATTGTATCCAATTGAGATCCAAGATTCACCTCGATGTTCTAGAAAAGTCAAAAACATGCTCTATGCACAGAGCTAAACATCAGTACAGATCATCATACTAAGACTAATGGCCATTATGAATAAATTATTTATATACAGGATGGAATTTTGAGAGCATTTTCTATGGACTTAAATAGAGTATTGGACCAATATCTTCCACCGGTTTAATTATCCTACAATAATATTTTCCACTTGATCATCTGAATGGTACCATATGAAGACCTTTATGGGAAAAGGTGAAGAACATTGGTGTACTGGGATGAAGTTATTATGTGTATGATTCAAGGACCTTAAATAGTCAAAGAAATTCTAGAAAGGTAAAAACCATTCAGCATCACATGAAGGTAGCCCAATGTCAACAGAAGAGTTATGAAAAAAATCATCGATGAGACCTTCAGTTCAATGTTTGAAACATGTTACTCCTCCACATATCTCAATAGAATATGGTTATGATATTTGGGAAGAAATTAAGGATAATTCCTTGGTAAATAAGCCCCATCGAGATCATTGATCATAATAGAGATATAAACTTTGGACTAGAACTTCTAACTACCATGTCCAAACTACATGATGTATTCTAGGTATCCCTCTTAAAGAATTATATACCAGATCCCTCACTTGTACTCTATTTAGAGATTGTACAGTTGGAGATTATCTTTCTTATGAGGAGTATCCAGTGAAGATATTTGACCATAGAGATAAAGTTCTACACAAAAAGATTACCCACCTGGTCAATGTACTTTGGGGGAATGATAAGTACAAAGAGGAAACCCAAGAAATGGAGGAAGAAATGAAGGAAAAGTACCCACACCACTTAAAAAATATAATGTAAAACAAAATTTAATGGTGAAATTTCAAAAGGGGGGAAGAATGTAATGACCCAATGTTTTATCATTGGAATTCCCATATTATAATTATCTCTTATATTTTAATCACATAATATTAATTATAGAATACACCAAAAACCTTATAATTGAATAATTAGTGAAGTAAATGGTATCCTTAGAAGTTAAGGAACATAAAACAATGAAAAATTCAATTGACCTTTGAAATAGTTATGTCGACCTTATAAATAGTAAACCAGGAAATGCAATAGTAAACTCACCAATGGAAGTGTAAATAAAATTTACCCATTTTATAAGTGAAAATATGGTAAATTATATGATAGTATATGTAAATAAATATTTTTTAAAATTATTGATTATGTGTTTCTATTTTTCTAACTCACGTATAGTTATTTACAATTTAATGATTAATTTAATAAATTATAAGAATTTTTTTAAATGAATTCATAAATTATTATTTTTATTTTTTATAATTATAAGACAATTTTTTCAGAATTTTTCTAATTTTCAACGTGATAGAAATGATGTTTTAATTTAAAAAGTTTTATTTTTCATGTAAATTATGTTTTTAATTAAAAATTAAATTTCTCACATTTATAAAATTATTTTTGGAAAATGGAGTTCATTTTTGAACTCTACACATCATAAAATGGTTAGGGTGCATTTTTTTATTTTTATGAAATACATGAATTTATAATGAACATTGAAATATAATAATTTTCAAAATAAGAAAAATACATCAATTATTGAGTCATAATTGATGTTCTGATGAGGAATGAACCCTTTGTTAGAACACACATGTTCTATTTACTATTTATTTTTCACAATAATCAAGAATGTTCATTGCCTTGTGAAAACATATTAAACTAATGATTAAAATAATGGGAAACCCCTCCTCTCCTCCACTATAAAAACCACCCTCACCCCATCTTCTCCTCACTCCTTCCAAGCCTTTTTCATTTCCTAAATTCTATTCAATTCTCCCCCCATTATCCTCCCCTATTTTCAAAATCCCATGTTCTCCTAAAAATACTAGAAAATATCCCCTAAAGAGTATCTCAAGGTTGATAAATTCAAGAGGTAGATTCCTTTTTTCATTTCTTTCTTTTTCATTTCAAGTTCCTATGTTTTTATTTTTTATCCTCAACTCTCCTCATCCAAATTTTAGGATAACTTTAGAAACATACATGTACTATCATTTTGTGGTGTTAATTTTATAATTCACCATAATGAACCCTTTCCCCTCCTTATATACTTGAAATGTATACACCATCTGAGCTGTGTTAATTTACCACATTCAAGGACTATGTGTTTTCCAATTATATTACATTATTCAATTATGGAAATGAAACCATTTATATTGTTTAAAAATACTATAACAAATGTGTTATGTATTATCTAAAGTTTGTAAATTATTTTTTACACTTGATATTAATTTATAAAGGAAAATAAATTTTTTGTGATAAAAAACTACCAAATAACCCAAATGGTTATCATTACAGTTTTATATAATGATTCATCATCGCTCCAAATAACAGATTGAATTTTATAAAGATGTATTCTTATGTATGTTCACTAATAACATACAGCTTAAATTCTAGACAACCATTCTCCTCTTACAATATTATCCTTACATGTATATAAGTAAATCAAACATGAAAACTATGAAAACAAATGACCCCAAAAATGAAATTAAACCTCATAACCCATCAAAAAGGCCATGGATGAACCTAATAAGGTTATAATAAATTAATTAAATGTATAATATATTGTTTAAATATTAATTAATGAATCAAATTTGATTATTCAGGTCATTAAGATCAAGTAAAGAACACCTACCGACCTAATTCAAGGGATTCTACCCAAACAACAATTATTCCTTCGAGTTAAACTATTATTATTTTTACACAAATAAAGATATATTTTATTTTTATGTAAATATTTTAAATTATTTTCATGTGTTCCAATTTTATGTATCAAGATCCATTCATCTCTCTGTTTTGGGGATATACATATTTTTATGTGGTTCCCTCCTCAATTCATCCTGGTAATCAAGCCCGTTTCAAGGGAACTTCACGATTTATTAACCAATTTTACATACACTATATAGTAAATTTTTAATCCACCATATTTTTTTTATAAAACCACTCTTTTAATTATGAAAATATTCTTGGTTAACTTCTTGTTTTATATAAATATTATTCCCTATTATATTTTAAAATGACCTATGATATTTTCCTTTAACTGCACTAAAATGTTTTAATTCTAAGGATTTTTAAGTACTCCTTTTACATATTATTACTTCAAGATAAAGTAACCTTAAAAGATATATGCCTATTCTACATTAGGATTGTCCATTCTTGATTAAATTTCTTCCCTTTATGAACATATTTATGATATGCTCATTTTTTATGTTTTAAGAAATGATTATGATACCCAATTTATTCCATGGTTATCCTTTATATTTATATATGATTGATTATGTATGATTCAATGTCTGGAAGTCATATTCATGAAAATTTTATGTTCGGTGATCCCAAATAGAACTCCAATTAATTAAGTTATGTTGAGTCTAATGAGTTGTATGTGTAATGATCTTGGTGGTTACCCTTGACTCCTGCTACCAGGTGCAACGGTCTTGGTGGATACCCTTGAAATGTGATCCTCTATATGAAATGAGCCATGACTCAGGATAAAGTAATGTTTTATGTTTATTACACATTTCTATGATTTCATGTTTGTTTGATAACATGTTTTAAATGATCAATTATATTCTATGACATTTTATATCATTATGTCATGCCCTATAACCCATGTGCTAATGCTTTATTCTAATGTTTATTACCATACTAGGAACTTTGATTGTCCCATTGTTCATGTTATACTAAGGTTATCATATGATGATGTATGCTCACAATGGATATTTGGATCTCATTATAAGTATTAAATAAATAAATGTTTTTCTCCCATGTTTTCAATTTTATGTACCTAGTCTTCCAACATACTAGACATTACGATACTTGGCTTGTAATTTGATGTTTATTTATGTCTAAAATATTGTAATGATATGTGAAAAATGATAGTGTTATTTTAGGCATGTTACCCTATTTTTTTTTATAGGATGGATTTTACTATAGTCAGATGGCACATTCTAAAATTAATTCATGTGATAGGATGGCCGGTTGTGCAGTTAGTTGGAACAGTCACTTGTTCATTCATATGGTAGGTTGGTATGTCATGTATTCGGTTGACATTGTCACCTATTTGTTCATTTGGTAGGTTGGCTGGTGATTTTTTTGGTTACCATGGCCAGTTTGTTATTCTCTCTTCTAGTCAAATCAGATACATGGTTGATTAGGAACATGAATTGGTTATTTAGCTGGATTGAATATATGGATGGCCAACTTTGTGAATAGTTTGGGTGGATGATTATCTATGCGAGTAAAAAACATGGTTAGACTGAATAAAGTAATCATCTACATGGATAATTGTCTTTGTGAATGGGCTACAGGGCTGGATTACCTCTCGGGTTGAGTATGCTGCTTGAAGATGTTTACATTTATCTTTTGGCTATTTGGGGATTTCAGATATGTGGAATTAACCACCTAGAATTTTCCACAAACTTTATAGTGAAGGTCACGGGGGTCTTTTATCATCCTGAATCAAGGGCATCCAATTTTTTTTCCTCATGGATAATTGTATCATTGGTTTTCTAGAAAAAATGTGGTTTTAAAAAACTATTTCTGCATGGGGTTTAAGGAGATCAACAATAATTGGTTAATTAAATAATTTGTGATGTAAAATTCTGATGACCTCATGTCGGTTAACATGAAAATGAAGATCCTATATTCATTAATTCGTGTTTTCATTCCCTTGATACTGTAGGTTTTGAATCCCTTCCCTTAGAGTATTGTTACCCCATTGTCATTGTTTTGACATTTATCTAGTAGTGATTTCATCTTACACACCCACCTGTTTTTAGTGTAGTGAATAGTGTGAATCATATGTAATCATGTTTTTGGAAAGCCATTATTTGGGACTTACCCTTATCTTCCTATTTATTATATTTGGTGATTCATGTTATTTTCTATATATTTTGTTAGGGTTATTCAATTTGGAACATCTTGCTACCTCTTTCCATGCATTGGAATTTTATCTCCACTGTTCTAATTGAGTTCTCTTGGTTTTTGTTTGTGTGGCTGTGGTGCAATATCCATGGAGGGATTGATATTTTTGAAGGAGGGATGATCAATATATTCAATTTTTTCCATTCTAATTGGATTAACATTTTAACCCATGAGGTTAGAGATTCATTGATTCTCCTATTTATTTACATGAAATCATAATGTTAGCATTGTTTATCCCTTTATATGGAAATGGAACTAACCTAATAAATATTTAACCAAATTAATATTAATTGGATAGTTTTCAAATAGAAATTTTGTTTCTTTATACTTTTTAAATAGTTTACCTCTTTATTTTCTATATTGTGTGTTTTTTATGTAATTCATATTATCATGTCTTGTGAATTTATGGATTAACATGTTGATCTAAATGAAAAATAGTAAAGAATGAAAAGTTGATAATTCTTAATTTTTTGGATAAAGAATTAAAGAATTGGTATGTTTGAAATTTTGTGTTTTTTTAATTTGATGGAAATTCAAATTAATTCAATGTGAATATTCAATTGAATGTCATATTCCATGATAATAGAATTGATAAATAAGGTGAAGCCTATTAATGCTTGTTGATGATAATAATAATAATGAATGTTAAGGAGAATGGTACTTCAATATTATTATTGAAACTATTATTAATGAAAAAAATATGTTTATCATTTTATAGATTCTTATACTTGTTGTTTGGGTTTCATGTTCTTTGAGATTATTTAATAATGAATCATTGTATTCCTGATAATAAAATCTATCTTTGTGATAATTTTTGTTTCTAGGGTTAGAGTTTTCATTCTTCTCTAGATGTGATCATCACTGTGTGATGTGATATGATCCAGAGATAGATGAGCCTAGGATGACAAATGTGATGTGGGCAGGGAGGCCCAGATGAGGTGCAGTAGTTGACACCACTGATGTAGAGATGCATTGGGATTTTCATGTGGGTGTTGTGGATGACACCAAAGATTATTCAATGAGTTGAATTTGGGTTTACATGTAAATGTGATAATGTTGGATGATTTCCTGAAATGAATTTTTTTAATGGTCAATGGTTGAGCTTCTTATTTTATCAACATTTATTTTCCCACTACCTGAGGTAGTTGGATGTGCTTGGTTTCATTCTTCCTCTGCATTGTAGCATTGGATTATTCTCCTAGAGTTTTTAGTCCATGGAATGATGTAAATAATTAATATAAAATACTATAATATTAGGGACTGTTTTGATGAAATTAAAATTCTGTAATGATTTTAATGATGAGAAATCATGGACTCTATTTGGACTATACATTGTGGGAATGGATTTCATGCTATTTTTTAATGAAAGAACATTAAAATAATTTTAATGGTTAATTTAATGAGTAAAAATAAATTATTGGAATGAAATGATAAAAGGAAAATAAGTAATTATTTTTTATCATTAAATGTTTATTTGGTTACAGGACATCTAATCTATAATAGTGGTAGCTAGGTGTCTGAGATAAAATCGACGCACTTGATCTAAGGTCTTGGTTATTCTCAGAGTTTGATTTTGACATATATTTTATATTTTATATTTAATGACTTCATGCACTACTCGTCCCATGTCAGTTAGGGAGACAGTCACCCAGTGGTCTCTAGGAGAATATATTACACAATATTTGGGTGGGAGTATGGATGGATGACTACACCATCTATCCCCACTCTCTAATCTTGGTACTAACTTGTATGAATGACAGTTAGTTTCCCATATATGTATGTAGTGACTTGTGATAGCTTGTGGTTGATTCCCATAAGTATTTATAGGTATAGTATCCAAAGGATTGTTATATTTATGTTGTTTAAAGGCTACGATCGATTTATTAACCTTACTTAGGGTATGGGTTGTGATGGTATGATGTATAATAAACAAGGTATAATACCCATCATATGGGTTGTGGTGGCTCCAATAAACAAATTGGTTTCAATATAGATATCTAGTATGAGATGATGTGATGACCTAATGGATGTGGTGATTATTGTGTTTTCTTTCCCTTATGTCATTGTGTTAGCATATTTGGTATTGAGATGGATCAGGTTCTTCTACTTTGTAGAAGAGAAAAAATCTAGTGGGGGATGTTTTAAAAGAGTGACCTTGAGGTTTCATTGTTACATTATATGATCACCTTAATGTGATAAAATTTAAGAGTTAGACATGGTGAGATTGTCAACATATCATACTTGTTAGGTGACTAGTTAATTTCACAGTTATTAATTGTTAATCAGAATGGATTCATTATCTTCTTCACCATGGGATTTAAGTATCATTCTATTGAGTGTACTATTATTCTCACCATACGTATATATAAATTTTTTTTGTCGACGATAGTAGGGTGGAGATCAAATGGGATATTACAATCATTTTGTTTTCCTAGAGTTTTTTGGGCTTCGTGGTCGATGTCGTCTTTATCATTTTCGTACTTGTAATTTTTATCATTTGTGTCAGTATTGTACGAAATTACATGTTAGCACTTGGAGTTCACTAAAAATATATATGATAAGGTTTTTATATGTGTATCCATATTATCACTATCTTCTTCATTTTAACTTGGAGGGTAATTTCTATGATATAAATTTTTATTATACCCTCTGTGGAAGTCACTCAACTTGTGGCCTATTTGTGGAGGGAATCAAGATTTCACAATCTCACTTCTATCATTACTAGCCTAGTAGGGTTACTACATAGGTGTATGGGGCCCTGTGTATATGAAGCGATTATGGTGGTTGAAGATCACATATCAAAATATTCCCATTTCATGTTATTTAAATACCCATACACTGGTAAGGGTGTTTTCAAATTCATCATTCTAGTGGTGTTCCATTTACATTGTAAGGGCACATATCCTCAAGGGATACCCTATGCAGGTTTTTGAATAGTGAGGTTCTCGGAGGAGACTTAGAGGATGTCTTGAGGACTTCGGCAGCTAAAATATTATAGCATATAGATTTCACACTATATAAATCTTTACATTATGTGATATAATATTTCATAACTTGTGCTGATGAGTTTGCGATGTTTAATAAATCAAGGTTTGAAAATAAGAAGATGATGTATTATTTTAAAAAACCATGCCTCGAGAATTACATTATGCGAAATGGAATTATACATCATGAAAATTCCTAATAATGCAAATCATAAAAATATTCAGAGATGAGCGTTTTGTCAAACCCTACTACATGGAGTGCCTCCCTCTCATTCAAAGTGAATTGACATCTCCCTCTTTGACATCACAGGGATTCGTTTTTCAAAGATCAATTTTCTGATTCCATCATTATATCTGTTTTTGATCCAAGGTATGATCTACCTCCATTCATATGGTTTCTCTGATCTGTTTCCTCTTGCTCCTCTATTCTGTTTTATGGCACTTGATCTCCATGTTTCTAAATTTGTTTTTTTGTTGGTGAGGTTGTGGCATTATTTCCTCAGGAGGATACAATTATTACAGGAGAGGCAATAGAGATATGCTGTATTGGTCAATTCTCAGGCAATGAACGTTGACACCCTATTGAGGTAGGGGATTAATTTATTATATTTTATTTATTTTTGATCATAAATTGATAATGATTTAGCCCATTGGATTCCAATGAAATTAACCTAATAATTTCATAAACAAGATTAATGATTTTATATCTATCACATTGTGAGGTTGTTGTATGTTCCCTAATAACGGGTTTCCTCTTCACTAGACATATAGTGTGTTATCTATGTTTTTCTTGTTATTCTTGGTTTTTCATGGCTACATAGAAATTAATGTAAAGCCGTAGTTAATTTAAATTTTATTGGATAAATGAATTAATGCTTCATGTTTAATTAATCCATTGTGTTGTAATCTTAATGAAACAATCATGTTTAAACAAATTTACCTTCTTTATGTTAATCGAGTTGAAGAAATATGTGAATCATGTGGGTAATTTTTGATAGATTAATTAGAATCATGTTTAATTGATTATTTATCAAAATTTTGATATCTTTTTATAGGCTTCTTCTTAGGTTTAACATAGTTGGTATTTATGAATAATGAATTAGTTAATTCAATATGGAATAAGAGTCTGCTGTGGTCATAGACCTCCCCAATATTTCCACAATCCTTACATCTAAAGTGAAGGTTAATGCTGTTTGTAACAGATTTTTTTGGAGTGTGATGAGGTTTTTAAGAAACTCAAACACAATATCCCCCTCTCCCATCATGATTTGAATAACTAATCAAACAAACATAGTTGTGTGGTCTATTTTATTGATACATCCATTTCTTTGAAGCTTCGGGCCCATAGACATGATAAAACATCTCAAATAAATAATCAATAGATATCCACTAGATATTATTGGAATTTCATATCATAAAAAGCATTAGGCCACTCACCTACTAGCTCATCATTACAATAAATGCTCTCCTTCATCAAGTGTTTCACATCTCACAGATCAATGAAACTGTTGGCATTGGAAAAATTCATATCAAACCCAACCATCTGACTCGACAGAAAACACTCAACAAAGAAAAGAACCAGAAAAGTTCATTCAATGACATCTCTAGTTATAGAATGGTGTCGTACTCAAACAATATTTAGTTAAAAATTTCATACAACTAGTAATGGAAGAAAATCGTGAGGCTTGATCCTCAAGAAGTAATAATTTAAATTGTGTTTTCAATCTATAATTGATTGGTGTAACCAATCGCTAGTTAAATGGGACCACAATCAAATTTCTAAGAATGAAAAAATAGGGCTGTTCGGTGTACTACAGAATGGGTGTGAATTAAATTCCAAGTCCAGTTAGCTAGGTACCATGAGTAGGGGAGAAGGGACTATGTTCAGTTGGATGGGTACCATAAGAAATAGCGAGGGAATTTTGTTTTATGGGGTATGAGGGAATGTGGTGTGTATTAATTCTATTAAGGGGATTCTTGACCATATGGCTTTTCTAAGGGAGTTATTAACACTCATGTGTATTCCATCTATGTTTCTACTATCATTCTACATTCTACTATATGCATCATCAAAAGTTTTTGGAATACATAACATATTGTGGGAATTCTTCTTAGACAGAGTTGGGTTCTTGACAACTTTTTTATGTTTCTGATAATAGTAGAAAATATATTTTGATTTCTTGGTCTTTTTTTACTTCAGTATGCTTGATCATCAATTAGTGAAATTACACATGTATGCCACAATCTTAGATATGTATCATTTAGAAAACATTTTATATTTATATGTGAATATTGAATGTCATATCATGTAATTACAATAGACTGGATAAATACATTACATTATACAGTTCAAGATTAATTAAATATCATTTTATATTATTACATTAAATAGTCATTTACCATATGTAGAATCATTTTGTACTATATAAAATAACCATATTCCATTTCAATAGGAATTTCATTTCATTAACAACAATCAGTTCCATTCATCAACAGTATAATATTACATTACTTTACTATATACAATATCAATATTCAATTATATTTCAAACAATATGGAATTACTCTCTTATTTCTATAAAGGAGTCATAAATATTAATATGTTTACAATTATATATAACACTAAATGTGAAAAATATAATTAATTTTAAAAAATCCAATCCTGAAAAATATAATATTACATTATTTATTAATTTATTTTATGAATTTCAATTGTATTCACTGAGTTTGAAAACATATAAAAGAAATTACATATTTCAATTAATGAACATAGTTTCATTTACTATATTTCCGATTACATATTTGACCATATGAATGCATCTACATAATAATATTTTAATTTATTAATGTATTTATATTTTACATCAATCAATTACAGTTTACTTCATGTATGCAATTACATTTCTTATGTTTCCAATTACATATCAGACTGCATGAATTTTCTTACATATTTCATCCATTTACAGTTTGAATTTAGATTAAATTTATATGATTCCAATTAATGATTTCATGGTTCTCCAATAATATTTTACATCCCAAAAAGATTCATTTTAGAATATAAGTTAAATTGGTTCTTATTTATTTCTCATTTAGGTTGATAAATTATTCATTATTCACACATCTTTCTTAATAACCCGCTTTTTCTCATTGGCTTAAGACCAAAAAGAGCCATTACATGAACTTAACTGATATCCCCAAGAATTCAATGTCTAGAAAAAAATAAAGAAGGGTTTCAAATACTGGTGGTGGATTATTTAACCTTTAATAATAAAACCATTAATCAAACATCTCACTATATAATGCATGAACAAAATAAATACAAATCAACCAATTCATATATCTCAAAACCACATCAATGTTTGCAATAACAAAAGACCAAAGATGTATCAATTTAAACAGTGTATAAACAACTAAATACTCTTAAGATACCACAAAACCCCATGCTACACAAGATTTAAGCTCTACAATCACAGAATATCCCAAGTATCACAAGGTGGTGCTAAAAACATGTGACACTTTAACTTTACCCATATCCCGAAAGATATCATCTGCAAAATCACCAATGTTCCAAATCTGGTGTGAGTAAAAAACTCAATAGACTTTCCCCAATTACTTCCCTACACACAGTACAATGATAGAAAAGTTATCAATATTTATATAAAATAATTTATATAAAATAATTTCTCAAAACAGTTTATAACTAAATATGAACAAAATTCCAAAACCATTTGCAACAAAAAGAATTCATGTCCTATTAAATGCAATCTTATAGAAAGATAAAATTTTATAAAAATACAAAAATATAATTAAAACCATGAAACAATATCTATTATAGAATTCCCAAATCATTCCACACAACCATGCAACCAATCATTCATTCTACATTATGATAGTTCCATACTCATGAGCAGTTTTTTGTCAATCTACCAAGTCATCACATTGTAATTATATCCCTTGTGCCATTTGACATTTGACAAAAATCATAAGGTCATATTTCAGCCAAGCCCTAGAAATTCAATATGAATTCACACCCCAATATGCACATGGATTATGCCAAAATAACTTTTCAATAAAACAACCTTTTTATTGAAACCATATTTCCATCAAAACCAATAATAAGCCAATCCATTTCAATAACAAAATAATTTTATTGATTTTTTTCGAAAACCCCATTTAAGGATTCCAGATAAACCATAATTTAAAATCACCATTTTAAATTCATGATTCTAAAGCCATCTGTACAACAATTAAAAAATATTTCATAATTTAACAAAAATATTAAATCACCACAAAATAGATTTATTCTAAGAATTAAACAAATATTACTCAATCAATTGCCTTAAATATAATTAATTTGAAACTAATCCAATCAATTCAACCTAGAGGAGTCGAGAGTGAAGCCAACTACATTGATGGTTTTGAAGAAACTCAGCAACAGATAAATAACACTCAAGAAAACTGTGATGATTCATCAGAGAACTATCTTAGATCTCTTATCCTAACATGAACAAGGATAAATATCATCATATATGTAATACACCAACCTAAATATACCCATTATGGGAATATATCAAAGAAACCAAGAGATTTGCAGTAACATATCTAAGTAGATATAAGAAACCAAAGAAGAACGAAGAAGAAGGGTCGCATAACTCAAGAATTCATCTTCGAATCACAATGGAAAACATTCGGATTGACTCCAAATTTTTTTGGAGAGGTTCTCCTAGCTTCAAGAAAGATAAATATATATTTAGGTGTACTTAGTAGAAAAACATGATGTTTATAGGAAAAAACATGTGAGATTCAATTTTTTTTGGATCTCACATTAACCATACACATGGTTAGTTTGAATAGTTAGAAAAACCATGAACTAATTGTGAACTAGATAATATCTAAAAAGAACATCTAAATAGCCTCCTAGAAGGGTATCATTAACCATTATCATGCCATTCTACAGATCTCCACCTCAAACAAGCTATTTCACATGGTTTCTCCTAGGATTGCCGCACAGTTTAGGCAAACTGTGAATAGCCCATGTGTGTCGTCTTTAGCCATAGAACTCCTTCAATGTTCTCCAAATTCTCCTAACCATCACCCCTACACTTTATAAACATAAAAATAATTAATTAAGGGTCACATAATAGAATTTTGGGGTACTACATTCTCCCCACCATTGCTCTTTCTGTCCTCATAATTTAGAAAACTCTTGATGCCCGGAAAGAGTTTTGGACACTGCTCCATCATTGCTTTCTCGTATTCCAAAGTATCTTCCTAAATCTCACCATGATTCTATAAAATCCACACTAAACTAATGCTTTTCCATTAAATACATTCTCTTTCCTATAAGAAATCTAATTGAATATATGCACCAATAAAGAATCCAACTCGGGGTCAACATGATCCCATCTGATCACATAGTCAGGACCAGGCTGATAAATTTTCAATTGAGATACATGGAATAAATTATGTTCCAAACTGAACTGTGGTGGTTATGCCAACTGATATTCACCTCTCCAACTCATTCTAGTATCTCGAAATGGGTTATGTATCAAGGAGGTAACATTCTCTTCTTCCCAAAATGACGATGTCCAAGCCTTGGAGAAATCCAAACAAACACATGATCACTGACTCAAAAAGGTTAAGGTCATCGACGATGATCCATATAAGATTTATGACTACTATAATCCATCACCATCGTTTTTATGATTAGTTAGATATTCTCTATTTTTTTCTGGACAAGGCTCAGCCCGACTAGTGAAGTCTCTCCTATTTCCGCCCAACATAGTGGTGAATGAAAAGGATTCTCATACAACGCTTCTAACATAGCAATATGTATCAAGGCCAAATAACTATTATTATATGAGAACTCCAGTAAGGGTATGTGCTCTTCCAATGAGCCACCAAAATTTATTACAAAAGATCATAACATTTCTTTATACATTTGTATCATCCTTATAGATTTCCCATCCATCTTAGGATGATACACCACACTCATAGTCAGTTGAGTCCTAAGGACTTTCTGTATGTATTTCATGAAATGTGATGTGAACCTCAGATCTCTATCTGAGAATATTTAGACTAGTATTTCATGTATCATTACCACTTCATGGATATAGATTTTGGACATATCCTCCACTATATGGGCTTCACAAATAGGGCTGAAATGGGAAGACTTGGTAAGCCAATTCACTATCACCCATACAACATTGTGTTCCCGAACCTCTCATGGGAGACCCATAAAAAAATTCATTACTATCTGATCCTATTTCACGATTTGGATAGTTAAGGACTATAAAATGTCCACAAGTATATGTTACTCTGCCTTAACTTGCTGACAAGTTAAGAACTTTGAAACAAACCTATACACTTTCCTTTTCATACTGCTCCATCAAAACCATGCCTTGAATTCATTATACATATTTTGTATCCCTGGATGTGCATCCCATATAGAATGGTTGTTGGAAGGAAGGATTTGTTCTTGAGAATCTAAATTTATAACCATCTGATCTCTAAACCACAATACTACATTCCCATCATGTTTCCATCCCTCAATGGTCTCCCCAACATTGATTTCTAAACTCATAATCAACAATTCAACATCAAATGATTGTTCTTATTTGACCACCATTACCTAATCATGAACAAGCATAGCTGAAAATAAAACTACAACATCGCCTTCATCTTTCCATTCCACAAGCATGTCGGCTATAACTGACATCATCTATCATTCATATGAAGCTTCTTTTTCCAACCGAGCACATGAATTTCTTGTCAATGCATCTTCCACTGAATTGCCTTTTTCTATTGTTTACACTAAGTCAAAGTCAAACATATGGAGATACTCTATCTATATCATTTTCCTCATATTAAAATATCACTATGAGAAAATGTGTTTCATGGTTTTATGATATTTAAGAAAATTGAATTTCTCACCCAATAGATAATGACACCATGTCTTCAAAGCATGGATGAATGATGCTACTTCTAAATCATGTGTTGGGTAATTATTCTCATTCACTCTCAACTTCCTTGAACCATAAGCCACAACATCGTCTCCATTCATGAAAACACATCCCAACCCTGATCTGAATGCATCACAGTACACAACATATCCATGTACCGATTCTAGAAAAATTAAGATAGGTCCTGATGTGAGAAAAAAATTCAACTCTTGGAAAGACCTTCTAGCATTCCTCTGTCTATTGGAATGGAAAATTATTCTTTTTCAGAGCTATCATTAGCGAAGATAATCATTATACATCATGAAAAAAGAATCGTTAATAGGCATCTAAACCAAGGAAACTTCGTATCTCAAAGTAATTCTTCAGTGGTTTCCATGAGATAACAATTTAGATCATTTTGGGATTCAAAAAAACACCCTATTTAGAAATTACCTGGATATGAAAACATACATCTTCTATCCAAGAAACACACATAGATAGTTTTTCATAAAAGCAGTGATTTGTCAAAATTTGTAACATTATAGCCAGGTGATTCTCATAATCAACCCCTATCTTTCGATATACCAAGATGTCATCAAAATACACCACAACAAAAGAATCCAGATATCATTCAAATATCTAATTCATCAAAGCGATGAAGACCACTAGCTCATTCGTTAGTCCAAAAGGCAAGAAACAATATTCATTGTGGCTATATCTTCTTCTGAAAGTTGTCTTTGTAATATCTTCATTTCGAACTCGAAATTGATGATATCTTTATTTTAAGTCAATTTTCGAGAACCACTGAGATCCCCTCAATTGATTGAATAGATAATCAACACATGGTAGTGGATATTGAATCTTTATCATAACATGGTTAAGCATACAATAATCTATACACAGTCGTTGAGTTTCAACTTCTTTCTTCACAAAAAAGACTATTTCTTCCCACGAAGACATACATGGATGAATGAATCCTTTTATATATAGCTCCTCAAATTGCACATTCCACTTCTTTAAATATATTGTTTTCATCTTATATGATGGAAGGGAAATAGGTTTGGTCCCTGAAACAAATAAATTGTAAAGTCCGCATTACTTGTAGGTGGAATCCCGAAGAATTTATTGGGAAAGAAATCTAGAAATTGATCTACAACTGCTGAAAAAAATATCTTCCTCAATCTCTTCTATTGAGGAAAAATTCAATGCTACCAACTAGTAAAATAACATTCCATCTTCTTGTGCCATGAAGCTCATTTCACCTTTCTTTACTACCCATTCTCCTCTGAAGAGGTGCTCAACATCGTCCTCAGTCGTGAAACTAATTGTTCTTCTATAACAGTCATTATGAGAATTAAACATTATCAACCAGTCAATATCTAGGACTTCATCCTAAAAATCCATGTCAAACACTGAGAAGTCCCACTTTAGTTTAGCAACATTAATAGTAATAGAAAAATCTCTACACCCAAAAGATCCACATTCTCTTTCACCAAGAGGAGTTTGGATTTTAATCACTATAGGAATCATTTCAAGTGTCAATCATATTAAATTAGCTTAATGTGATTAAATGAAGGAATATAATTCCCTAGTATCAAAAAAAACATTCAAAGGGGTAGAATATAAAATAATGGTATCTCTCACTATAGATGGTCCAGCATGATCATTGAAAATCATCTTCTTTGCTATATACAGTTTCTTCATCATTGCAATCTACCCCTTATTTAATTTCTGATATTTACCTTGCTATGGAGTCATGGTATTTATAGAATTAGCATGGATAGATATTCTTTGTCGACAAGACTGATTCTGTTGGCCTCGTCCCATCGAAGCGTACAATGATTACGATTCCTAAGAAGTGTCCTGAGGTCCCGACCTCAGAGCACTAGGACAAAAGCACCTAAGATGTACCATATTTTTGTAGTTATAGAATTTACTTGGTGGTTATGTACAATGTCTCTTCCTGTGGTCAATGGAACCACATTGGTAGAATCCAACATGGATCATTGGTCACGGAGGATGATTTATTGATCCATATTTTTGATTTTGATTCACATTCCCACCTTGAAAATAGGGTTTTCTCTTACACTTTATCATAGAATTGAGGTTTCCATGATTTCATGTAGGGATCCTCATAATTTATCCTCCCATAGCTTCTGATATGCCTCGATCATCTACTGTTTCTCTATTCACCATCGTTGTATAATCAGTAATGTATAACACTGCAATCTTCAATCGAATCTCCTGACTTAGCCCAAATATGAAAATGTGGGCTTTCAATGATTAACTTTCCGTGACTTTTGGTGAAAATCACACTAAATTCATGACAATAGCCTTATATTCTATGATCGAGATATTATCCTTCTTCATCTGTCATCCTCTGGATATTGAATTTATGAGGATAGAATTATTTATTAAATAATTACTCAAAATCTTCCAATATAAGGCCTTGTACCCTTTTGAATGTAGTACCAGTTCCCACCGCTGGCATGTATGATCCTCAAGAACTTATATGGATAGATTGAATTTGTGCTTTGCTGGTGTGCTGATAAATATGGAGATGTGATTCATCCTACTCATCCAAAAATCTTCATTTTTGGGTTTGGAATCACCACTAATTATAGGTGGATTCTGATTTATGAACTAGATGGAGTGATCTACGTGCCTTTGATCATCCCTCTAGTTCCTAGTGTCCAAATCTTGGAATACATGAACGATACTTTGAACCAGTTCTTGGTTTACATGCGGCTTAAGTTCAACCACATTCTTAGAGCTTCTTCGAGTTGGTTTTGATGGTTCCTACCAGGTGAAATTTTCTAAACCAATAAATAAACTCTACAATTCTCACTATCTAGAAACTGATGGATTTGAATTTAAAATTATATTGCATAAACTATCACAACATTTTTTTTTCAAATTCAACACATTTTTTCAAATATTAAATTTTCTTTTTAATAATTATACCATTTTTAAAATACCATAAGATTTTTATTTTTTCAAAATATTTCATTTGAGAAAAACAATTTCATTCTTTTTCAGACGTCAACTCTTTTTCATAACATGGCTCTTAACTCGAAATGATATATGCACTACAAGTGGGAATTCATTACTCTACAATGCCTTCCATGCTCATCTCATTGGCTAAACCCATGACAACGTGGTTTCAAAATTCTAGAAGTGTCTCCAAATATTTATGTACCCAACTTTCTGGTAATTGGATTTTCAACAAAAAATGGTTAGCTACATCCTATTTTTCTTTACATTTCACGTTCCTATATTCCTACTCATTTATAAAATTCCAACCAAGGAATGGAAAAGATGGAATTTAAATCCCAAGACCATGAAAAATGATAAAAACTTGTTAGGAATGGACTTAACAAGGTGATTCCATTTGTACCACAATGGAAGGACCAGACTGATACAATTTGTAAGGTCCAACTTATTCTCACTTGCTTGAGAGAACAAAAAGTAATTACACGGCCTTAACCGATATCCCCAAGATGGAAAAATGCTGAAAATAAATGCCAAAGGATTTATAATACATGTGGTGGAAAATTTATCCTTTAATAATAAAACCATTAACCAAACCACTCACTATATGATGCACGAACAAATAAAAGACAACTCACCGACATCATATATCTCAAAACCACATAAAAGTGTGCAATACCAAAGGACCAAACAAGTATCAAAGAAAATAGTGGATAAAAACTAATGACTCTAAAGTTACCACAAGACTCCAAGCTAAAAAATCTCCAAGCTCCATAATCACTAAACAACCCACATATCATGATGTGGTGCTAAAAACATGTGATACATTACCTTTTCCCATGTCCTAAAATATAGAATTTGAAAAACCGCAAAAGTTACAAAGAAGAAGTGAGTATAAAACTCATTATGACTTTCTATAATGACTTCCCCACTCACACCACTAGGATAGAGTAGTTAGAAACATCTATATAAAATAGTTTATATAAAACAATTTCTCAAAACAGTTTATTACTAAATATGAAAATGATTTCAAAACTATTTTCATCAAAAGGCAAAAAGTGAAATTAAAACCAATTTTCCAACAAGCTATCATTTCATAAAAATACTAACAAGTTTTAAAAACAATAACACAATATCCATTTTTGAATCCCCAAACCATTCGACACACCCATGCAACAAGCCATGCATGCTACGTTATGACAGTTCCATACTCATGAGAGGTTTCTCATAGATCAACCCATTCCTCACATTGTAATTATATCATGTTTTCCATTTTCAATTTGACACTTAGAACATGTTAATTTTTTAACCAATCTATATAAATTTAATATTAATTAACACCCCAATATGCCCAAGGATTTTTCCCAAATATCATTTCAATACAAGCACCTTTTATTGAAAATCATTTTCCCACCAAACCATTTATAAGCCAACCCATTTAAATAAAACACAATTTTTTTATTGAAAACCATTTTCAATCAACCCATTAAATAATTCAAACAAAACCTTAATTTAATATAACCATTTTAAATTCAAAATTCTTAATCTATTTTCACAACAATTCAACAAGATTTCAGAATTTCCCAAAAATGATAAATCACAACTAAAGAGATTTATTATAAGAAATAAATCAAGATTTCACAAACAATGTCATTCAATATAAATAATTTGAAACTAATCCAATTTCAATAATGGAATTTCAATTCCATGCATTATTTCAAATCCTCTTTTGGTTCTTAGTTTTCTCTTGGTTTCTGTGTACTTTGGGTTTTAATTTTTTATGTCTCTTGTTTGGTTGAATTATGGCCATAGTCTTGGGGGTATTTTATGTTACATGGCCTCATTCGTTTTCAAAGGGATCTTTTGAGGTTGTGGTGTTTTGGAGTTGTATTTGAGACACTTCTAGTGGAACCAATTGTGGGGTATGTTGTTGAAGTGGTTTGTACCCTTGAGTTGGATGAGTTTTGGGGGTGAAAATAGTGCAATGTTTTGGAAATTGTTCTCCCCTATCCTTGGTCTATTTTCCCCCTTGATTTCCCTATAGGAACCTCCTGGTAATTTGAGGCAAAAAAACTTTTTGGGTTGCTCGAACATGCAATATGGTTTGGCCGCAAAGTTCCAAACTGTGCGGCCAAACCATGGAAGGGTGCCCAACACATTAAAAGTTGACATGTTTTGACCATTTTTACCTTCAGGTAATAAACCAAATCCACTCCATTATTCCTTATTTCATGGCCTACCTCCGTGGACATCATCCAAGATCCCTCTCCCTCCCTTGGAGCTCAATTTTGACAGGAGAATTGATGGGGAAAACATCAAAACCATGCAAGTAAGTAATTGTCTCCTTGATTTATCTCCCTTACATAGGTTTTATTTCTCCCTATCCCGAGTTCTAAAATGTCTAAAATTTAGGGTTCATACCTAGGGTTTAATTCCTTATCTTTTTTGAGAACTCTTGGGGTTTTAGGTTGGTTTTATCTTCCTTGTGGTGCGTTGGTGGGGCGGTTGAAGTTTCACACCAATATTCGAGGGTTTTGATACATTTATTATGTGATTCCATGTTTATGAAATTTTTGATGAGTAATATTTCTTGGTTTATTAATTTATCATGTTAATAATCTGTTTTGTGTGGTGTGAAAATCAATTTTTGTAGCAATAGTAATGCATTTAGTATTAAATTTACTTTTTTTGATGTGAGTATTTGTTAAAATGTAACTCATGTTTTATCTCTTGTGGAAGTATTATAAAATGTAAAAGGGATATATTAGTTTTTGAAAGAGGCTAACAATTCTATTTTGGTAAATATTTAGTTTCATGTGGGCCTGGAAATTTGGATTTGAATGGGTGTTATGTGTAAAGCCTTGTTTCACTGCATGATAGTGTTTTAAGAAAATGTGTGTTTTTCACATGTATCTTTTTGGTATTATTTGAGGTAATTTTATAGGACATGAGAATGGTTTAATAAATGTTTAAAGGGATTCCAAATCTTCTTTTCTATGTTCTTTGTGTGATTTTGGCCTTAAAAGAGGGGTTTGAAATGGGTTTTGTGTGCAAAACATAGATATACCCCTCGAGATTGTCCTCCGAAAATTGGAAATGTTTTATTTTGTTTAAAAATGTGGGAAAGGGGTGTATATGTATTATTCCACTGAGGGTGTTCACCTAATATGGTTTTTTGAAAGGTGAAGTGGTGATTTAGTATGTCAATCATTTTTATAATTTTTTTATAAATTTCTGAAATGTTTTATCAAATGTCAAGAGAGTTGAGAAACACGTTTGTGGGCTGTTTCTGTGAGTGTGATGTGAAAAATAAATTTTGTTGATGAAAGAAGTATTATGTGATATGTTTTTGGGCTCTTATGTGAGTTGGAATATCTTGGAAATGTTTTAAAAATTGTTAAAAGTATTTGTGGAAGTGTTAAAGAGATGTGAAAAGTGTTGTGAGATATTTTGTTGTGATTATGATTTCAAAATGGATTGGAATAATAAGGGGTATTATGTGACTTGTGTGATATACATGTGGACTGTTTGGTAAACATTTGTTGTTAATGTGGTATTTTCATGTGAAAATTATTTTTAATGGCTTGTTTATCTTATTTTATTACAAGAGGGAAACTTGAGTATCTATATGGGTGGACGTGTACAAGTATGCTACTGATCCAATGGGTTTTTTCCCTAGTTTTACATAGCCAGTTTGAAGATGAAAATACTAAATAATCTATGATGATGATGATGTTGGGGAACCACTAGGTTATGGGTATTCTCCTAACTAGTGGCTCATGTGCAATAGAAAGGATTTTGGGGATGGTTACTTTCACCGAGATACGAGGAACCTGGAACCCACAATGAGCAAGTTCCTAGAGGTTATTTCTTATTGCTTGTGCTCATATGATGATTTATGTTTAACATTGGCATACGATATGTCTGGATAGAAAATTCAGCTTCTTTGGTATTTTATTTAAATGTTTTGATTCATTAAAATATCCCACTTGAAAACTGTATTTATTAAAAGTTGCATCTTTTAGAAATTGTAACTAGCGTCACATGTTTATGAAACCCTATATGTTTTTTGTATTTTAATGTTTATCACATGGAATAATTTAGTGTTGGAATCCTAATAAGATTTGGCTCACACAATACTTACACATTTGGGTGTATGTTGAATTGGTGTTTGTTGTCACAGGTTTGGGTACAGGTTTTGTGATAATGGTTTGGGGTTTTAGTGGTCCTTAGTCGTGTTGTCTTGTGGAGATTTCTTGAGGGTAGTTACTCTTTCCATGAGGATGGTTATTGGTCTATTCATTTTGGGTTTTAGAATTTCTTTTATTCGTTTGGTATTGTTTAAAATTATGTACTTTAGTTCTGAAATTTTGTAAAGGATGGTTTTGTTTGAAAAATCCTGGTTGGTTTTATTGGATTCGTTATTTGTTTTATGTTTATAAACTCTATTAAATAGTTCCCAAATTTAATTTTATGATACCCAGAAATTTTTTCCAGCCTTTGGGGATTGGTAACACCCTTCCGGTCTTGCCACAGGCTGGGTTTGGTGCCGGCTGTAATGGTGACGAGATCTGGTTCGTGACAAAATGATATCAAAGGAGGATCACTCCGTTTTGGTTATGTTATATGGGGAAGAGTAGGGATAGTTTGGAGCTAGTATTTTCAGGAATTGCCATTATAGTTATGGATAGTGTGCTTTTCTAGCACACCTCATGAAGGGATTCAAGTCGCCAGGGGAATTATGGATTTATCTGAGTCATTTGGTTTTCATGGTTTAATGATGATTAGGGGAAATGAAAAGAGTGTTGTGTTAGAGGTCTCATTGAGCTCGCAGGGCCTAGCACACCATGTAAAGACAAGGATATTTACCTCAAACAATCTATGTAATGGTGAAAAGATTAGAATATGGCTGCAAACCATATGTCCAAGTCAGCCACCAAATCTAATTTCCTCTCAATTTTTCTTATGTCTTCTAGTTATAAAATCATTGATGTTTTGTTTTAAAGAAAAAATTGCATGGTTTTAAGAAGATTAATGTTTTCGTGTAATGATTTTCTAAAAAATAGGGAATTGTTAGATTTTTTAATTGGTGGAACTGAATTTTTAGAATTGTATTGAGATGGAAAATTGTGTGTTTACACCACTTTTAAAAGAATGAAATTATCTTAATGTTGGTTTTGAAAAAGTGTTACCGATAGAGTTTTCTAAAGTATTGAAATGTTTTTAATGGGATAATATGTTTCAAAATTTATGTGACTGGATTGAAAGGGGGTATTTATTGGAATTATTGTGCATTTATGAAATGTTTTGTATGTCGTAAATGGGGTTTGATTTCATGGTTATTAGTCTTGAGAAAATGAAATATTGGTGGAATGTCTTGGTTTTGAAAAATGGAAATAATTTTTTCTTTAACATTTGGAATTTCTATGAGAGACCACGTCAATGGGGTTAAATGGGATAATAGATGGTTAATGACATGACTGGACGAGTGTCAGGATGGATATGAGGAGGGTTCCCGGTATGGCATGGAAACATGCATGTGTGAGGCCCATGGGTTACCATTGGTGGATATTCTAACCTCTGAACCAATTATTTTAAAAATAGATGATTTTAAAGGAAAATTTAATGTCTTGATGACTTGTTTGGGATGGTGGGTCTTATGTGTTTTGGATATTTTTTTGTTAGGGGATTTTTTGATTCCAATAACCCATCTTGTCTGAATAGTGTTTTGGGTTTGTGTTTCTTTGGTAAGTTGGGTTGAAGAGCTGGTTAGTGGTCTCTTTTGAGAAAGGTTTGTAAAGACTTTATAGTGGTTCCCATAATGTGTTATATTTTGGTTTGTGGAACATTTTGACCAATGGACCATCTTGGTTTGGTCATTGGGTTCTCTTTGGATAAAGTATGCCCCCATTAATAGTTGATGCAAGACATATGTGCAGCCCATATTGATTCCCCATTGGAAAATCCTCCAGTTGATCAATATAAGGAACATTTTATCGATCTTTGAAGAATGAGCATATAGCTATTCCTTTCTATGTTTTGTGGATCCTCTTGTAATGGAAGAGTGACCGTGGAAGGTTGAAAGAGACCTAAGTGTCTCTAGTTAGCTGATTTATTGAAGGTGGAAGTGGTCTAGGGTTGTTAGTGTGGATGGTGTATAATAGGGCCTATGGGTCCTTCGTAGTCTCTTCAAAGTGGGAGTTCTCATTAAACCACCAATATGGGAAATCTAGTCATGAGAGGCTATTGTGGCCACATCCTAGAATTCATTTATGTTTGGGGACATTGTAAATGGTCCCCCTCTATGTATTGTTTCTATCAGTCACAACAGTCATGTTCAGTAAAACCTTGTGATGTTATGTGATCATTTGACTATAAAGGTGAAGGTCATGAAATCCTTTCGAGTCTCTGTAATGTTGGTACAATGCCTCCCTTGGAAAAACTTTTAAATCCTCTATTATAGAGGAAGGTGTTTACATTCATCATTTCCATCTGTTGTTTCTCACTTGAAGAAACAAGGTGTGGTGTGTGTGCATCTTCTAATCCCTTGTTTCAGTGAAATGTAGGGTTAGGTTAAAGTGAGTTTGTAATGTGTTATGTCTTGGTGATCCCATAGGGGATCAGGGTATAGTTTTCATGGCACCGAAAGGAAATGTTCAATGTAGGGGGGTTTCCCAGGTATAATTGTAGGTCAAAGATGCTTTAATTATTTGAGCTCCAACCATAGGTCTTGGAGTGATGATGGCACGGAGTCAGGGGAAATCCTAGGGTCGTTCATACCCTTTTACAATATCATAACCTTAGTATGAAAGATGGAAAATGTTTTAACCTCTGGTGTCGTCATCTTGCTTCTGTTGTTCCCATTCGATGGAAAGAGGTGGAGGGCCTCGTGCCCATGATCTTGCCCAATTTCATTATTTCCCCTTTGTATTCCATTGAGTTTTTGGATAAATGTTTGAAATATCACTATACATGTTGAGTTCAAGGTTTGTGCACAGTTATTAGTAACTGTGCCCAATAAAACCATGTAGATAGACGGATCCCCACGGTTAGCGCATGGTTTCCCATACCGTGTGGACTAACCGTGTGAATGGTCAACCCTTTATATTTTTTTTGTCTATTTGTGCCAACCAGTGCTAGTCAGTTAATATGGTTGGTTCTTATGGTGTGGAGACCCACTATGATATTTATGTAAGTTCTTTTGGAAAGGTTTAATGGAAGTCTACCCCTCATATCGGGGAGTCCATTCGGGCCTCCCCATGTTAGTGTCCTGATTCTGTCATAGAAAAAATCAAGCGGTAGCCTATGGGGGGGAGGCCATTTGTGTTCCCCCATACTAGAAATTCATATATTTCTATGCTCTTGGATTTGTGATAGGTAGATTCATTCGAGCTATCTAACTACCATATTTTTCCATGGGTAAATGTTGGTGTTGGAATGCACCCAATGGTTTTGTTGAAGTGAGTCTTTGGTAACCATGCTCGTTTTTGTTGGTTCTTCTAGGTAGGTTTCACATGTTTCACTGGATAGTGTTTGAGGATTTATCTTTTGGGATAAAGTCTAAATGTGCATTTTGGTAACAAGAACGTGGTGTAAGTTTTTGTTTGTGAGAGTATTCCTTCTTTAATTGATCACTAGAGGTGTTTTGGTCCTTTGGGGGTGGGAAATGCATGGAAAAAGAGTACATGTTGGTTTCTCGGTTGATTTTGTTTTTTCCTTTGTCCTTGTCGTGGCTTTTAGGGGGTGGTAATTTTTATGGTGGGGAGAATTGTCACACCCATATTTTCAATTCCATTCATTATTTCAAATCCCCTTTTGGTTCTTATCTTTCTCTTGGTTTCCGGGTGATTTGGGATTGAATTTTTGGTGTCTCTTATGTTTTTGATCTATGAAATTAGTATTGGGGGTATTTTATAGTACATGAACTCATTTTTTGTTAGAGGTATGGTGTGAGGTTTTTGTGTTTTTGAGTTGGATTTATGACACTTCTAGGGGAACACTTGTGGGGTAAGTTGTTGACGTTGTTTGTACCGTTGAGTTTGATGAGTTTTTGGGTGAAAAGAGTTCATTGTTTTGGTCATTTTTATCCACTATCCTATGTCTGTCATTCCCACTTTGTTTCCCCCTTGAACCCCCATGGAATTGGAGTCAAGACAACATTTTGTGGGTTCCCATAACAAGCTGCACGGTTCCAAACCGTGCGGTGAAATCATGCAAGGGTGTCCAATACATTAAAATTTGAGGAATTTTGACCCTTTTTCCCTTCTGTAAATAAACCAAATCCACTCCATTATTCCCCATTTCGTTCCCTACCTCCATCTAATGCCTCCAAGATCCCTCTCCCTCCCTTTGAACAGAATTTTAAAGGGAGATTTGATGGGGGAAGCTTCAAAACCATGAAAGTAGGTAATTCTATCCTTGATTTATTCCCTTTCCTTATGGGTTATTTCACCCTTTCCTAAGTCCAAAAATGTTCAGATGTTAGGGTTCATACCTAGGGTTTATCATCTTGTCTTTTGGGGGAAACCATGGGGTCTTAGGTTGGTTTTATGTTCCTTATGGTGCAGCGTTGGTGCGGGTTAAGTTTCACACCAACATTCAAGGGTTTCGACACACTCAGTAAGTGATTCCATGTGTATATAATTATTGTTGAGTATGAATGATTGGTTTATTAATTTATCATTTTTTTAATCTATTGTGTGTTGTGTGAGAATCATTTTTGGTATAAATAGTATATCATTTAGTATTAAAATTACATTTTTGTTTGAATTATGTATTGTTTCCAATGTAACTCACGTATTATCTATTGTGGTAGTTTTATTAAATGTGAAATGGATTTATTAGTTGTTTAAATAGTCAAAACATTCTGGTTTTGTAATGTTTTAGGGTCATGTGGGCCTCAAATTTTGAATGGCTATAATGTGTAAAACCTTGTGTCATCCCTTAGAAGTGTTTTATGAAAATGTTTGTTTTTCACATGTATCTTTTGTGGTATTATTTGAGTTAATTTTATTGAACTTTATAATGGTTTAATAAATGTTTAATGGGATTCCAACTCTGCTTTGGTAGGGCCTTGGTGTGATTTTGTTCTTTAATGAGGGTTTTGAAATTCGTTTTGTGTGAAAAACATAGTTATACCCCTTGGGATTGTTTTTTGAAAATTGTAAATGTTTTATTTTTTTAAAAAAAGTTGGAAAAGCGTGTATATGTAGTTTTTGGGTTACTTTGTTCACCTAATATGTGGTTTTGAAATGTAAAGTGGTGATTTAAGATGTCATAAAATTTAGAATGTTTTATAAATTTCTGAAATGTTTTATCAAATGGAAATTGAGGTAAGGAAAACATTTGAGGGCTATTTGTGTGAGTGTGATGTGAAAAATGAATTTTGGTAATGATGAAGTATTATGTGATATGTGTGTGTGCTATTTTTTGATTTGTACTATCTTATAATTGTTTTATAAAAATGTAAAACAAAATTTGGCAGTGGTGAAGTGATGTGAAAAGTGTTGTGGGCTGTTTTGCTGTGAGTATGATTTCAAAGTGGATTTGAATAAAAAGGGGTATTATGTGACTTGTGTGATATACATGTGGGATATTTGGTAAATGTGTGATTTTAAATTGGTATTTCATGTGGAAATTATATTTCACGGCTTGATGAACTTGTTTGAATGCAAGTGGGAAACTCGAGTATCTAGGTGGGTGGATGTGTACTCGTATGCTAGTGATCTCGTGGGGTTTGGCCCCAGTTTCACGTAGCTAGTTTGATGATTCCAACCCTAAATAATCTATGATGATGATTATATTGGGGAACCAATAGTTTATTGGTATTCCCCCCACTAGTGGCTCGTGTGCTTGAGAACGAATTTTTGTGATGGTTACTTTCAAAGAGATACGAGGTACCTGGGATCGAGAGTGAGCTAGTGCCAATGGGTTATTTCCTATTACTTGTGCTCATTGGATGATTTTTTCTTACCATCGTCATATGGTATGTTTGAATGTAAAATTCAGTATATTTGTTATTTTATTTAAAAGTGTTTATTATATAAAATATCCCACATAAAAACTATTTTTATTTAAAGTTTCATCTTTTAGAAATTATAACTAGAATCGAAAGTTTATGAAAACTTACATTCTTCTCATCTATGAATGTTTATCACATGGAATAATTTAGTGGTGGACTCCTACTAGGCTTAATATCACACCCTACTTACACTTTTGGGTGTAATTAGACATGGTTTTTGTAGTCTCAGGTTTGGGAACATCTTTTTTCCAATGGTTCGGGTTTTTAGTGGTCCTTCGTGGTGCTGTCTTATGGAGATTGCTTAATGGCGGTGACTCTTACCTTGAGGATGGTTATTGGGCTGTATATTTTGGGTTTCATCATTTTTTTAGTCTTTTGGAATTGTTTAAAATTATGTACTTCAGATGTGAAATTTTTTAAATATGGTTTTGCTTCAAAAATCAAGATTTGTTTTATTGTATTTGATAGTTGTTTTATGTTTATAAACTCAGGTAAATTGTTCCCAAATTTGATTTTATGATACCCATGAACTTGTGACAGCCTGTGGGGATCGGGGACACTATTCGAATCTTTCTACAGGCCAGGTTTGGTGACAGTATTGATGGTGAACAGATCTGGTTCATGGCATACAATCAATTATAGTAAGAAGTGTCGAGAGTGAAGGAACCTACCTTGATGTTTTTGAATAAACTCGATAATGGACGAAGAAGGATAATGAATATCATGTTGATTCTTCATGGAATGTCTTTAGTTCACTTATAATACCTAGAATAGGTCCAAATATAATCAAATTTTTCACGCAACAACCTAGATCTACCCATAATAGGCGTAGATCAGATAAAACAAGGGAAGAGGAGAAATAAATCTAAGTTGATCTAAGAAACTGATCAAGAACGAAGAATAATGATCACATACATCAAAAATCCGACTTCATATCACCAATGGAAGCCTTTTGTACTAACTCCAAAACAATTGATTGAGGTTCTCTTATATTCAAGGAAGATATATCCCGAGATAGGGCCAGATATTAGAAAAAAACTAATTTAGAGGAAAAAATGTGTGAGATCCACTTTTTAAGATTAACTGGTTGTGCACCAAAAACATAGTAATGGCCTTCATGGGGAATTTTCCTTGATTCTAGAAATCTAAACCACATTTCCCAAACCATCATATGAGTTAAATTAAATCAACATTCATATTAAAGGATTCCATGAATTTATACCAGATTGGTATACACAAGTCTACATCAACATTATATTTTGGATTTCATGCAACCATTCATTTTACCATCATATATAATAGGGGTTTTACTTTTCTTAGATGCTCCTACTATGAATCTATTCATTTACATGTCAAAATTAGACATGGTCCCTAGTAAATAAGTCATCATAGTGTACATAGTCCCATGTTCTATCCATTTTAATCGTAGGAGCTTCAGGGAATGAGAAATGGACGATATAAAATCATCATATAGACAATGGGAGTTGTTATGTGTATCAAGGCAATGGTTGTACATTTAAATTGAAAAAAATCTCTTCATATAGAAAGCTCATTTCAAATTTTTTATTCTACGCTTTCAATTTAGCATGAGAACTTGAACTTAGGTAACAATTCTAAATAATAATAAACTATTCTCTTTTCGAATTTCATGAACTGATTTAACATGAATATATAAATTTAGGGAACCAAAGCTAGAGAACAATAATTTGTAGAGCATGAATATGGTTTCATCCAGCAACATAAAGCACACTAAAAACCCATGGCATACAAGAGGTCTATAATTAATGTTTAAAATAAAAAAATTTCCTAATGAAACAAGCCCTAGCACTATAGAAATTGAAATTTGAAATCATACCAGCCTAGTTGAGATATTGATAAATCAAGGATTGAAAAAAACATTTATAATTCAATACCAAAAAAATAATTGATAATCACACAAAAACATATCATTGACCATGATATGCTAAAAACCATAAACGAAAAAAATAGTATAGAAACAACTAAATGAATTGGAGAATTCACAAACAAGATAAATTCAACTTCAAATATCATGTATTGAGCCTCGCTACTAGCCTTAAATGAATGGTGACACTAGAGATCAGTATTAACTATACACTCCCCTACCAAGATCCATGTTTCTAATGATATTGACTTGAATGATGAATATGTTGATGGCGTAATAGAGATCATAAGTGTGAGATATTCACCCACTCAACATTTTTCTATTTCCATAGCGATGCATAAATCAACAAGATTACTCATAATTTATTGTGACAACAATATTCAGTTGATGAATAATTTAAAAAGAAACGATATTATAATTTAAATTATTAAAATAGAAAACAACCTCTTGAATATTTTTTTACACCATCATAATGTTTTCATATGTTGTACCAACACCACATTAAAATGGACCAGAGCCCAAAAAATATTTTTCATCGAGTGCTGATGATTCCTACATGTTCTGTTTTTTCATATCAACAAAATAAACAAATTAAAATTCCCCATTTTACATAAAAATGAAATTAGGGAATGTAATGAAACATCTATCCATAATCAACACTATCACAGTGATAACAAGGTGGGCTAGGAATAGATTCTCAAGTTTCATTTAATGGGTTATACACCTCGAAATATGGGTACTCCATGACACAATGATAAATAAAAAATCTAGTACCTATAACATAGATCTTCACATCAATTTGAGTGATTCATATATTTGGATTCCCTAAATCATAATAATGTAATCATATTGGTTTTAATGAAGAGGACTTGGTAGACTAAAACGTTTTCAATGTGGAGTTAAATGCAAAAGTATTAACTAATTCCACCCCTTATACCATGAAAAGATATATCTTATAGTAAAACTAAATGTTGTCCTTCCTTTAGGAAGCTTATCCTCCTCAAAATCATTATCATTCTCGAGAGGATGGATATTTCCATTGTGCACCAACATTGTTAAGTTGATTCTTCCCAGAAAACTGCATTTAAGGTCATATAAATAGATATATATGGGCCCCATTTTTATATAATATATAAAGAAAATGGGTGGAAATGAGAGTTAAAAAATTAGTTAAAAACAATTGAATAGAAAAATAGACCATCTTATAGGATTTAGAGAATATGACAGTTAAGCATTAAGAGTAAAAAACTGGTTTTTAAGTAGTATGAAAAACAATACGAAGAACAATAATATGATTGAAATAATAATAAATAATTTTAGATATCATTGTAGTTATTTTGGAGTAGTCATAGATTCCATATTAACTCAAAAATATGACTAACAAAAACCCACTGTTAACACATCTTTGGAAAGGAGTTGTGAAAAAAAATCAATCAATGAGATGATACGGAAAAATAATTGGAGATAGTCGATATAGGGATGATCAAACCAATTAAATGAAATAAGAAGAAAGATTCTAGAGATTGAGAGGGGGGAGGTATTACTGAGGGATGAAAATGGAGGGGAGGCGAGGCATTAGTAGGGCACACTGTGCTTTGCATTGGATTTCTCACAATCACAGAGTTAGAGTATAATGACCCTCCTTTTTCTTAGATTATGATCTCATCATTTTAAAAGATAAATATAAAATCATCACACAACCAGGATATAAATATTTAGTGTATTGGGAGAAATAGGACTATACATAAAATTTAAAAATTTAAACATAAACATTTATTTAATTCCTTCTCTTAAATCTTCTTATTGGCCCTTTAATTCACCTGATTACATGTAATAACACAGGAAAATATGTTAAAAGGGGGTGAGATAAAATCCCAGTAAGAGGATAGATAAGAAAATGAATCATAATAACTTGTGGTGAGAATAATCACAACATAATAATCATAATCATGATAAGAATCATTAGATAAAGGCATGGAATGTGGCAATGCATAAAAATTAAACCATAGGTCTTAGAAGTTTACTACCACACGTAGTTATAAACAATGATAGAATTATTTTAATGCATATATCACTTTAACTCGTGATATTTCTCACATTAAAAAATTCATATGACTGATATATTATTTCAGCTACACCCATCACGTCATTATATTTACATTGCACTATATTGTTCTGGGCACACCCATCATATCATAACATTTACATTATCATGAATGACACATAGAATGAATATCAAAAATATATATAAAATAACACATGGAATGGAATATGTTTCATTGGGTAAATCATACATTAAAATACATTGGGATATATAATTAAATAGGTAATAACATACTTGATATATGAAAAAACAACCTTGAGTGAAGAGGAATCAATCTCGGGATGTAAAAGGTATGTTTTTCATGAAATAAGAGTTCTTTTGGAAAACATTGTGTTGGTAATAAACTCTAGTAGAAGATATTAATATAAAAAAAGGTAAGATAATGAGGTATAAATTATATTTAAGGAATATCCATACTAAAAATGTGGTGAAGTAGTGAAAACCCAAAGATAAAGAGTTGGGATCAAGAATTCCCATTACCTTGTATTTGAATGCTTTCTTCAATTTAATATCTTCTATTGTCAGATTATATTCATTAATTAACAAATAAATAACATTTTATACATGAATTTGAATAATTATAGTTTTATTATGTTAAATTATGGGATTTTGGATGAATTATAGATTTTAATTTCATCACTCAGGAGTGTTCATTTTCATTGTTTTCATGACTGGTTCATTGGTATACATGAATTGATGATAATGAAAATTGAGGAAAAAAAATATATTTATTATTATATATAATTAATGATATTACATAATTATAAATGATCTTATAAAGAATTTGGTTTTATGGAATGAGGATGAACCATTTGATAAAATTTAGTGATGATTGTTTTTTGGTTAAATTTGGCCATTTTTTCAATCACAATGAATTTGTTTTTTACCATTTAGTATTATGTATATAAGTTAGTTCCTGAAAATAAAATGGACTATAAAATAAAAAATAAAATCCAATTTAAGACATCTAATGGTGTGAATGAAATTATTTATTTCATTAATGGAAAATGGAATCGCATCGCCCACGATGTTAGTAAATTGACACATTAGGGATGATGATTTCATTTATAGAATAAAAGAGAAAGGGGGAGGAGTTTAAGGCAGATTATTCAATTTAAATGATATAAGTATGTTATATCAATAATAATAGAGTTATCATTACATTTAGATGATGAAATTTGAGGAGATAATAAGAAATGAAATGAAGTTTGAATTTAAATTAAAAGAAAAAAAGAAGAGAGGATTTGCATCCTAAATTATCCCCTTGAGATCCTATATAATTCCCCTAGTCATGGTCTTTTTATGAGACCAAGAGATCCTAATCATGGAAAAGGGTCATGGAATTTGTTTTGGGTTGATTTTGGACAAGGATTAAAGTTTTAGAGGTGTGTGGTGTGGATAGGGTGAGGGTTGGTATTTATAGTGGAGGAGAGGTGTGTTTTCTAAATATTATATTCATTAGTTTATTTTTTTTCTAACGAGTGTCAATAGTTTGAGAAATATCACCGAAATTATAAAAATAATGAATTGGAGTTTGAGATTATGGTGATTACATTAATGATGACTCATTTAATTTTTTATTTAAATCATAATATATAAATACCATAAAATACTGAATTTTACGATTAAAAAAAATTGTGTAGTTTTGAAAAATCTAAAAAGATCACTATATCCATTTTTCAACATGGAGAATTCAAAAATGAAAAAAAAATTATGAAAATTATTTTCTAAATATGAGTATTTTATTTTTTATATAAATTCTTAATTACATCCAATTTAAAAATTTTAAAATTAAAACTGATTTTATAAATCATTAAAAAATTAATTAAGGTCTCATAAAATTATCATAAAATTTTAGGTCATAAAAAATATAATTTATGAACAAATATTTTGAAAATAACTTTTCTTTTAAAATTTTAAATTAATAATAAAATTTTAAGTAAATATTTATGACTTACAAAAATTCAAACACATAATTAATTACTTTTAAAATATTACATACTTATAATATGATATAATTTCATCATATTACTATTTATAAGATGAAAAAAATTATTTATACTTCCATGTGTGATGTTACTATTCATTTTCCTAGTTTACAATTCATGAGGGTTATATTACTATTCCTAAAATCATGTTACTAATTAATCGGTATTGGTTCCTTAACATCTAGAAATTCCTCTTACGTGATTAATTCAGTAATTATAATATTTTTATTATGGTCTCTAAGGGATTTTATGTGCTTTTTATTATATTAAATAACTATAATAAGAGAGAAATTCCATTGATAAATGTTTGGTTTGTTACATTCTTCCCCACTTTTGAACTTTCTCCCTTATAGTTTTGTTTTACATAAATAGGTGAGGGTACTTATCCTTCAACACATCCTCATGTTCCTATGATTCTTCATCATACATACAGATCCTTTATAACACTTTAACAAGGTGGGTTGTCTTTTTTGTATAGAAACTAGTCTCTGTAGTCCAGAATATTTATTGGCTTCTCCTCATAAGAGAGACAATCATCTAGCTATACCGCCTCTACGTTTTGTACATGTGACGGATCTGGTATGTAATTCAATATGAATGTTATAGAGAACACTTCATGAACCCTTTCCTTATTTGATGTTAGTAAAATATAATATTCCATAGATCCTATGTGATCAAGGATCTAAATAGTGCCAATGTACATTTTGATTAACTTACCTTTATTTCTAAACCACCTGAATCTCTTACATAGTGATATTATAAGCATAAATTTATCTAAAATTTCAAACTTTAAGCCCCTTGGATTTTTGTTAGAATATCTATTTTCAATCTTTGAGAAAATTTGATATTTTGTTTTATAGCTTGATCCTTCTCTGAAATCTCTTGCACAATATCTATTCCATGTCGATTTCTTTCAGAAACTTCAAACTATCAGGTTGGAGTTCTACATGACCTTCCATATAGAGCTTCATATGGATCCATTTTAAAACTTGAGTAGAAGATATTGTTTTATAATAACCCCATAACTATGAGATGCTGATCCAATCATCCTTTGAATTATAATGAGCTAACTCTTAGAATATATTCGAGCATCTAAATAGTCCTTTCATATTAGCCATTAGATTAGGGGTGATATGCTGTATATAAATTTAAGTCAGCACTTAAATCATGTTGAATACTCCTATGTAATTTAGATGTGAACATAGGATCGTGATCAAATAAAATCAATAGTGGAACCCCATGCAGTCTATCTACATCCAACACATTATATTTTCCCACTGTTCAAGAGATAGATCTTCCCATATAGTGATAAAGTCAGACGTCTTGGTGAGTCAGTCCACCACAACCCATATCACAATATTTACTTTTTAAATCTTCAAGAGACATATGACAAAGCCCATAGTGATATTCTCTCAATTCCATATGGTTATAGGAAATTTTTTTATCTTCCCTTTAAAATTTTTCAACACTTATTTATCTTACCGACATATCATGATCCTTGAGATATACTCCACAATCTCCTTCAACAAGTTTTCCCACCTTAAGTGTTCTCAGAGATCATGTTACATTTTTTGTATTTCCAAGATGGATAGAGAATGTGGAGATGTTAGCATTATCCAATATCTACATTTTTACCCCAAATGATGAAGGAACACAGAACCTCATTCCAAAATAAATCACACCATCATAATAAATATGTAACTCTATCAACATCAATTACTTTACTGCAATCACCATGTTTTTTAATTCTAGAACATCCATTTGTTATTCCTTAATCATCTCTTAGATAGATGGTTGGGAAACAATTTGTGAATGGAAGAATTTATTCCCTGCCATTTCGATTTCAAAATCTATCCTTTTCGTATCCTTGAAGATAAGGTCTTTCCTAATCCACAACATGGATATAGTTGTAGGTTCATTTCTGCTACAAGAATCAACTTCCATGTTCATTTTACTAGGTTGATAGTGAATAGAGAAATTATATTCCTTGATTAGATCTTACAATATCATTTAAAATATGTTTGGATCCTTATGTGTAAATATATACTTTAGGAGCTTTTGATTAGTATATATGTCATATTTCCCACCATATAGGTATTTCCTCAAAATTTTGAATCCTAAATTCATTGTTTCTAGCTCCAAATCAAGTTCCATGTCATTATACTCATGTAACCCCACCTACCATGAGGTTTAGGGTATTACATTTTCATTTTTCAGGATTAGACAACCCATATAAGGCCCCATCCTTAAACCTTACTTAATCTTGAGTTATTACAAGATTACACATTGAGGATCTTTTCGGGTTTAGAGTTTTAGAGAATTAGAACATAAAACTTGCATTACATTCCACATATAAACAAAGTGGTTACATAAAGATAGTATTCATTTTTCCCATCAATGGAAACATATTTAAAATAAAACATGGATTCATTCTTGACACTTCCTTGACACTATCATCATATCATCTACCTTTCCCTTGACCTGTGAAAACCATTTCAAAAAAAACATGGGATGAGCATAAAAAGCTCAGTATGGGTTATAAAAATATGGAAAGGAAACATAAATTCATATAAACATAAGAATGAAATCATACATTACCCATAAAACATAATCAATTTAACATACCTCATCAAATCAAGAATAAATCATAGAAATCATAAGACATAAAGGTAACTTGAGGCATTCATAACATTCTTACATAGGGAGTAACCCTCTTGGTTACATTTGGAATACCCATCATAGTATATTCACTAAATCTCTTTCGAGAAACCTTAACGTTACACTCCTTCGCGTTACCCAATGCATTGGAGAGCTATATCGGGCTCACCCGCCCTTAGTCTATCACGAAACCACCCGTCTTCATAATAATGCCCAAGAACCTCAACATAATCGTATCACATAAAACATGCCTAAAGGAAACATAACATTTCCACCTTTTAATCACAAGATATAAATACGACACATTGATATAAAAATATTATGAAAACCATTTTTAATACCAAAATAAAAGAAAAGTAAAACATGGTATTTATTTTTCTTTTAATAAAAAGTATGGCTTGTAGAGGAAGCTGAAACTAAAATAATGGTCACGGCGGCGGAGAAGTCGTTGTCGCCGCATACGTACGACAAAAACATTCCCTTTTGTCATTTAGTAAATTCTTCTTATAAAAAAAGATTCCTCTTGAATAAACTTAAAAGTCAAAGAGGTTTATACACCATATAAAATAAGGCTGTGTATAAAACAAAATATGCCTCAATGAAAGGAGATTGAGACGAAGTCCCATACCTCGGGTCTGACTTGACTCAGTCGTTCTTTAATCTCCTGAATAATAAACTTGAGTTAATTTAAACTTGTTTAAGAACCTTTTTTAATTTCATTATTCCTTTTATATCACTTATTTCCATGTCATGAACACTATGTAATTATTTAAGTTAATAACGGTCGTTTTAACGATCATTGGTACTTGTGTCAAAAATAAACCCTTTATAATTACATTTTGATCATGTATCCATTATATCCATAATTATAATCATTATGTATATATTATATATATCCTGTATATACATGCATTTATAATATTACATAATCACTTAGAGGTAAGAAATGAAATGCACCGTTCATGGAGACGGTAAGTCGTACGTACGCATGAACGCTACTTTCATTTCTATTTCGTATTTTATAGAATGGAATCATAATGATATAAAGGTATATTATAATTATAGTATAATATCATATATTATATCATAGTTCCATCCTTTATATGTCCCACATATGGTATTTAATGAATCAAATCACTTTGAGGGGCGGTAGTCCGCACTTCCTTAAATGAAGATATCGTGTTTACCCATAATGGAAACCATAAAGGTATGCCCAAAATGAAAAATACAGAATCTTAAGGAAAACATAAACATATTATATATCATATATAAATATATTTTCATCTTAATGGCCACCTTTGATGGGGTTAAAATAATGTTGAACAATCATCGTTTCAGGAGGCAGAAATTCGCCATCCACAGAAATAGTATGTTATTTAACCATTAGTTGTAGGTGTGTGTAAGTGTATCTTGAATCCTTCTTATAAAAACATCCTAGTATATTTAAGATACTGTATTTGTTAAAAAATAAATTAATAAAAAGAGTTTAGGGGGTTGGAGAAGCAAAATAAAACAAAATAACACAAGTGAACACATTACCTCTAAATCGGGTAACTCTCTTAGATTTGAGATCAAAGGATTCCATGGGAGGAATTATACCCAAATATAGGCTTCAAGGAGTATGAGAGGGAAGTGGAGAGACAAAATGGGCAGGGGTTGGCCGAGCCAAATGCTTTGGGAGTGTTGGTAAGGAGGTAGAGGTGGGGGACTTTTATAAGAGGAGAGGAGGGGCACTCTTGGAAGGTAAAGAAAAGTCACTTCATTTTAAAATGGTATTAGGATTTAAGAGGTCCCACATTGATATGTTTCTAGGATAAGGTGATAAGGGTTCTAAATACACCCATCTAATAGGTTTTGGCCATGTGTAGGTCTTAGATTTTACATTATCATTCCATTTTATTTAAATCGTTAAATAATGAGGTCATCACTGCATCATCATGATGTCATAAATAATTTAATTTATTTAAAGTATAAAAATTATGAAAAAATACTATGATATAGGAAGTCTTTTTATCTTTACAATGATATTTATAATCAATAACCCTATCCTTATGACACCATGTAAAAATTGTTTTAGTAAAACATCTCATGTTTGTGTCATTTTTACTTTAACATTAAAAAAAAAGTTATTTATATCATTTCCCATCCAAAGTGGATCCATGGGGTCCACAAGTTGACCCATGGCTTTTTTTGGTCGCCCATGACACATACAATAAGGGTATTACATGTTTCAAGCTCATCTCATATTGTTAAAACATTATTTTTACCTTAAACTACACTAATTACCTCTAATCGCGATTAAGAACTTAAAAGGTACAATTCACCAAAAAATTATTTTAATCTCATTGAACCACATTTTACTTCTTAATGACAACCATTTATGTTGGATTTTTTGAAAATTAAATCACAGAAGTGACAAAGTTTCATTTAAACGAAAAATCATTTTCTTTAACTACCACTTAGTGGTTTCACTATTCATCAAAATTGAAGTTTTTCAAAAAAATACCAAAACATCACCCTAAGATATATTTGATGTTATGAAATCAAAAATGATGTCTATTTTACAAAATTCAAATCATATAAGTCACATTAATTAATTTAATAATTAATTCCCCTGTCAGAGCAAATAGCATTTTTTATGAAATAATAAGTATCAAAAGATTGACACTAGTTTAAGTCTGATTTCAAAGTGAAATTGATTCCAATGACCACCATTGGATTAAATGGTAAAAGTATATTCTAATTTTACTTTAAAAAAATTCAAAATATAAAATAATCATATAAATAAATTAGATTAAAAAGAGGTTTTGAATTAAAATACAACATTTTTTCACTATTCATTAAAAAATGAACTTTATCAGAAAAATACCAAAAATTCACAAAAATTAAATTTTGATGTCACAATAATAAAGAATAAGTTTATTTTGACAAACATAGCTTATAAAATTTTCAAAATACATATTTAAAAATGGGTTTCCATAAAAAGGCAGTAAAAAAATCTTTTAAAAATATTAGTGTATTTCATGCTTAAGATTAGATTTATTATCATTTTAGGCCTCTAAAACACTATCTAATTCACTAATAGACATAGATAAAAATATCTATTATTAATTACTTACATGGGAGGTTAAATCCTTATCCCCTTTAGAAAATTGCATCCTCACAATTTATTTACTTATCGAATAAGTGGGGGTATTTGTCCCTCATTGCATTTTCAGATTCCCATGTTGCCTCTTCCATCATCTGGTTTTTCCACAAAACCTTTACCTGATTAATCACCTTATTCTGTGACACTTGCTCCATGTGGTCAAGAATCTGGACCGGTTGTTCCTCATAATATATGTTCTCTTCCAGCTGAACTACATCTGGACTCAAAACATGAGATGAATCTGGCATATACTTTCTCAACATCGAAACGTGAAAAACATTGTGTAACTGAGATAAACTCGAAGGTAAAGCCACCTGGTATGCAACTGATCCAACTCTCTCCAGAATTTCATATGGTCCAATAAACATTGGACTCAGCTTTCCATTCTTACCAAATATCATCAGACTTTTCCAAGGAGAAACCTTGAGAAAAACATGATCACGTACCTCGAAAGATAGATCCTTCCTCCGGTTATCCGCATAACTCTTTTGCCTGCTCTGAGCTGTTCCCATGTGCTTCTGAATCAGCTGAACTTTTTATGCCATCTCTTCTACCAATTCTGGTCCCATCAACTTCCTTTCACCCACTTCATCCTAGAAAGCTGTAGTTCGACACCGCTTCCCATATAATGCCTGAAATGGTTCCATCTGTATACTGGAATGAAAACTGTTATTATATACAAATTCAACCAAATAAAGAGGTTGGTCCCAACATCCCTAATAATCCATTGAAAAAGAACGTTGCATATCCTCCAATGTATGAATTGTTCGTTATGACTGCCCATCTGATTGAGGATGAAAAACTGTACGAAAATTTAATTCAGTACCCAACGACTTCTGAAGGCCTTTACAAAAGTTAGAAGTGAACCTGGAATCACGATCAGATACAATGGAGAGGTAAACTCTACGTAACCTGGCTATCTCTTTAAGATACAATCAGGAAAGTTGATCTAGGGAAAAATTATCTCATATAGAAAGGAAATGAGCAGATTTAGTCAAGCGATCAACAATAACCCAGATTGCATTATTACCTCGAGATGTCTTCGGTAATACCACAACAATGTACATGGATATATTCTCCCATTTCCACTCTGGAACTGGTAAAGGCTGAAGCATCCCTTTCGGTAACTGCCTCTCTGCTTTAACCTGCTGACAAGTCAAACACTTCACAGTAAAATCAGAAATATCTCTTTTCATTCCATCTCACCAGTAATACTCCTGCAGATCTCTATACATCTTAGTACTTCTAGGATGAACTTAAAACAGAGAACTATGAGCTTCACATAACAAATCTCTCTTCAACTGTGAATTACAAGTCACACACAATCTCTTTCCAAATCTCAAAACACAATAATTATCAATGTTTAATTCAGGCAACTTACCCTTCTGAACCAGCTCTACCTTTTTCTAAAACTCACTGTCTTGCTTATGTGCTTGCTTGATTCTGTCTGACAGAGAAGATTTCACTGATACCTAAAACAAAACAGAAGAACATCCTACACCAATAACTTCTATGCCAAATTTCATCAAATCCTTAATCAAAGGATCATGTTCTAAATGCAACATGGTTAATGAAGAATTACTTTTTCGACTGAAAGCATCATCCACTTTATTTTCTTTTCCCAGATGGTAATGAATTGTACAATCATAATCCTTGATAAATTCTAGCCATCTCCTTTGTCTCATGTTCAACTCTTTCTGAGTGAATATATACATTAAACATATTTGATTGGTATATATTTCACACTTTACTCCATACAAATGATGCCTCCAAATTTTTAAAGCAAAAACAACAGCAACTAATTCCAAATCATGTGTAGGGTAATTTACCTCATGAGTTTTCAACTGTCGTGAAGAATAAGCAATTACCTGATCATTCTACATTAGGACGCAACCAAGTCCTTTCAATGAAGCATCATTGTATATAACAAACTCACCATTCCTGGAAGGTAGTGCCAAAACTGGAGCATTCACCAATCTTCTTTTCAATTCCTGAAAACAATCATCACATTATTTTGTCCAGATAAACATAACACCCTTCCGAGTTAGCTTAGTCATTGGACTAGATAACCGCGAAAAATTTCTATCAAATCTTTAATAATAGCCTACCAAACCAAGGAAGCTACGAATCTCAGTTACATTTGTGGGTCTTGGCCATTCTTCAACAACCTTTGTTTTTATAGGATCAACAGTTATCCCATATTTAGAAACAATATGACCAAGGAATGAAATTTGTTGCAACCAAAACTCACACTTGCTGAATTTTCCATACAGTTTCTTTTATTTTCAGGTTTGCAAGATAACACTTAAATTCCTTTAATGCTCCTCTTTACTTTTAGAAAACACCAAAATATCATCAATGAAAACCACCACAAACTTATCCAAGAACTCATGGAAAATTATATTCATTAAGTCCATGAATACATCAGGTGCATTGGTTATCCCAAAAGGCATTACTAAAAATTCATAATGGTCATATCTTGTACGGAACGCGGTCTTCGGAACATCTTCTTCCTTTACCTTCAGTTGATGGTACCCCGATCTCAAGTCAATCTTTGAAAAATACTAAGCTCCCTGTAGCTGATCAAACAAATCATTGATATGAGGTAAAGGATATTTGTTCTTGATAGTGATGTTATTCAAGGCTCTATAATCAATGAAAAGTCTCATTGAACCAACTTTCTTTTTAACAAATAAAACAGGAGCACCCCATGGTGATGTGCTAGGTAGAATGAAACCTTTCTCTAATAAATCTTGCAATTGCTCCTTCAACTATAAAAGTTCAATTTGACCCATTCGATAAGGGGGTTTTGAAATTGGATTAGCATCAGGAACTAAGTCAACAGTAAACTCAACATCCTGATCTGGTATTATTCCAGGCAACTCATCAGGAAAAACATCAGTAAAGTCATTTACCACTGGAACATCATTAATCTAAACAGTTCCTTTATTTTCAATGATGTGTGCAAGGTAACATTCATTTCCATCTTTTACAAGTTTCTTGGCCTCTTGATAAGTTATCAACAGTAAGGGTTCATTCTTGTACACAAACTGAAAGTCATTTTGAAAAGAAACTTCTTTATCTCTACATTCAATCTTAGCATGGTAAATAGAGAGCCAATCCATACCCAAGATAACATCAAACTCTACTAGAGGTAGAAAAATAAGGTTTGCAAGTAGGTTCTTTCCACAGATAAGGATATGAAGATTCTTATAAATTCTTTTTGCCTCAACATTTCCCCCAGGTGTTTTTACCAAAGGTTCAGGAGTCATTTCTTGAGATGGTATTCCCATTTTACTAGAAAAGGTTTCAGAGATGAAAGAATGTGTAGACCCTGAATCACACAACACACTGGCATAATCTGAAAAAACAAACAAAGTACCTGATACAACTTCATTTGATGGCCCGACATCTGCTGAAGTAGTTGCAAAGGATTTCACCACCCCTTTTTTCTTGTAGTCTAACTGCTTCCCATCACTCAATCTCTTTGTCGGACACTCATTTGCATAGTGACCCATCTCATTGCACTTATAACATTTTAATAACTGTAAATCAAATTTAGTCTTACCATCAACCTGATCTTTTTCAGTGCAATCAGGAGCCTTATGTCCCATCTTACCGCATCGGTAGCACTTTCCAGAATTCAGAAGACATTCCCCAGCATGCCTTTTTCCACATTTATCACAAACTGGAAACTTAGTTTTCTTACCGTCAGAAGTTTTTGAAGAATTATTACCTTTCTCCTACCACCTCGGTCTCTTCTTCTGTTGGTTGTTATAGAACACTTGATCATAAGAAAACTCCATTTCCACCTTCTCAGCACATCGAACAAGCTTTTCATACCTTTTAAACTCACTAGAAGCTAATTCCCTTTGATATTTTGGCTTTAATCCTGAGTAAAAATGATTGATTTTACTATCAAGGTCTCAGATAAAATTTGGAGCATACCTTGCCAATCTAGTGAACCTCTCTTCATAGGTAGCCACTAAGTCTTCCTCTTGCATCAATTCCAAGAATTTTTTTCCATCCTAAGTCGAGAAGACTTAGGAAAATACTTCTCAAGAAACATACAATTGAATTAATCCCAGTCGAGAGCATCAATCTCATCAGCATCCCAGATATTTTTAACCATCGAACACCACTGATCTGCTTCACCCTCCAAATGGTAAATAGCAAGACTAACCTTTTGATTGTCTGAACACCCCATGACATTGAAAATCTTCTCCAGTGCTTTAATCCACCCTTCAGCTAGCACAGGTTTATATGATCCTCTGAATGATGGGGGATGTTGCCTCATGAAATGATCAACCACTGACATGTTCCTATGCGGTTGATCTGGCTTCTCTCGTGCATGGATACCACCTCCATTTATCACTGATTCAACTGCGCCATTACTGCAACAAACTATTCAGTTCTATTTCCGACCATCTCAGGATGCTGATTCGGAAGGTTATTTCCTTCTGTATGCCTTCCTAGAACTGCTTCCATATTTCCTCTACAGAAAACCATTCTGAACAAACCTATCTTAGATGAAGCAACATGGTAATCTTCAAATGATATATCATTTAAATTTGACCATAAAAAAATATTTTTGGATAATCATTTTATATAATTATAACTCTTAAAGTTATCTAAACCTCCCTTTGATACCAACTATAAGGCCCCAGCCTTAAGCCTTACTTAATATTGAGTAATTACAAGATTACACATTGAAGATCTTTTTGGGTTTAGAGTTTTAGAGAATTAGAACATAAAACTTGCATTACATTCCATGTATAAACATAGTGGTTACATAAATATAGTATTCATTTTTCCAATCAATGGACATATTTAAATTAAAACATGGATTCATTCTTGACACTTCCTTGACACTATCATCATATCATGTACCTTTCCTTGACCTGTGAAAAACATTTCAAAAAAAACTTGGGATGAGCATAAAAAGTTCAGTATGGGTTATAAAAATATGGAAAGGAAACATAAGTTCATATATACATAAGAATGAAATCATACATTACCCATAAAACATAATCACTTTAACATACCTCATCAAATCATGAATAAATCATAGAAATCATAAGACATAAAGGTAACTTGAGGCATTCATAACATTCTTACATAGGCAGTAACCCTCTTGGTCACGTTTGGAATACCCATCACAGTATATTCCCTAAATCTCTTCAGATAAACCTTAATGTTACACTCCTTCATGTTACCCAATGCATTGCAGAGCTATATCGGGCTCACCTGCCCTTAGTCTATCACGGAACCACTCGTCTTCATAATAATTCCCAAGAACCTCAACATAATCATATCACATAAAACATGCATAAAGGAAACATAACATTTCCATATTTCAATCACAAGATATCAATACCACACATTGATATAAAAATATTATGAAAACCATTATCAGTACCAAAATAAAAGAAAAGTAAATCATGTAATTTATTTTTCTTTTAAAAAAAGTATGGCTTGTAGAGGAAGCCGAAACTCAAATAATGGTCACGGCGGTGGAGAAGTCGTTGTCACCGCATACGAACGACAAAAACATTCCCTTTTGTTGTTTAGTAAACGCTTCATATAAAAAGAGATTTCTTTTGAATAAACATTAATGTCAAATGAGTTTATACACCATATAAAAGAATGTTGTGTATAAAACAAAATATGCCTCAATGAAAGGAGATTGAGACGAAGTCCCATACCTCTGGTCCGAATTGACTCGGTCGTTCATTAATCTCCTGAATAATAAACTTGAGTTAATTTATACTTGTATAAGAACCTTTTTCAAGTTCAGTATTCCTTTTATATCACTTATTGCAATGCCATGAACACTATGTAATTATTTAAGTTAATAACGGTCGTTTTAATGATCATTGGTACTTGAGTAAAAAATAAACCCTTTATAATTACATGTTGTTCATTAATCCATTATATCCAGAATTATAATTATTATGTATATATCATATATATCCATTATATACATGCATTTATAATATTACATAATCATTTAGATGTAAGAAATGAAATGCACCGTTCATGGAGACGGTAAGCCGTGCGTACGCATGAAAACTACTTTCATTTCTATTTCGTATTTTATAGATTGGAATCAAAATGATATAAAGGTATATTATAATTCCAGTATAATATCATATATAATATCATAGTTCCATCATTTATACATCCCACATATGGTATTTAACGAATCAAATCACTTTGAGGGGGCGGTAGTCCGCACTTCCTTAAATGAAGATATTGCGTTTACCCATAATGGAACCATAAATGTATACCCAAAATGAAACATACAGAAGATTAAGGAAAACATAAACAAATTATATATCATATATAAATATAGTGTCATCTTAATGGCCACCATTTAAGGTGTTAAAAGAAAGATGAACAATCATCGTTTCGGGAGGCAGAAATTCGCCATCCACGGAAACAGTATGTTCTTTAACCATTAGATGTAGGTGTGTTTATGTGTAGCTCGAATCCTTATTATAAAAACATCCTAGTATATTGAAGATACTGTATTTGTTACAAAATAAATGAAATAAAAGAGTTTATGGGGTTGGAGAAGCAAAATAAAACAAAAGAACACAAGTGAAGACATTACCTCAAAATCAGGTAACTCTCTTAGATTTGAGCTCAAAGGATTCCTTGGGAAGACTTCTGCCCAAAGTGAGGCTTCAAGGTGTAAGAGAGGGAAGTGGATAGACAAAATGGGCAGGGGTTGGCCGGGCCAAAGTCTTTGGGAGTGTGGGTAAGGAGGTAGAGGTGGGGGCCTTTTATAAGAGGAGAGGAGGGTCTCTCTTGGAAGGTAAAGAAAAGTCACTTTATTTTAAAATGGTATTCGGATTTAAGAGGTCCCACATTGATGTGTTTCTAGGATAAGGTGATAAGGGTTCTAAATCCACACATCCAATAGGTTTTGGCCTTGTTTAGGTCTTATATTTTACATTATCATTCCATTTTATTTAAATCGTTAAATAATGAGGTCATCGCTGCATCATCATCATGTCATAAATAATTTAATTTATTTAAAGTCTAAAAATTATAAAAAAATACTATGATGTAGGAAATATTTTTAGTTTTCTAATGAATATTTATAATCAAAAATCAGATCTTTATAACCCCATGTAAAAATTATTTTAGTAAAACATGTCATGTTTGTGTCATTTTTACTTTAACATTAAATAAAAAGTTATTTATGTCCTTTCCCAACCAAAGTGGCTCCATGGGGTCCCCAAGTTGACCCATGGATTGTATTGGTCGTCCATGACACATCCAATAAGGGTAGGACATGTTTTAAGCTCATCTAATATTATTAAAACATTATTTTTACCTTAAACTACACTAATTACATCTAATCGTGATTAAGAACATAAAAGTTACTATTCACCAAAAATTATTTTAATCTCATTGAACCACATTTTACTTCTTAATGACAACCATGTATGTTGGATTTTTGAAAATCAAATCACGGAAGTGACAAAGATTCATTTAAACGAAAAATCAGTTTCTTTAACTACCACTTAGTGGTTTCACTATTCATCAAAAATTGAAGTTTTTCAGAAAAATACCAAAACTTCACCCTAAGCTATATTTGATATTATGAATTAAAAAATGATTTATATTTTACAAAATTCAAATCATATAAGTCACATTAATTAATTTAATAATTAATTCCCGCTGTCAGAGCAAATAGCGTGTTTTGATGAAACAATAAGTATCAAAAGATTGACACTAGTTTAAGTCCGATTTCAAAGTGAAATTGATTCCAATGACCACAATTGGATTAAATGGTAAAAGTATATTCTAATTTCACTTTAAAACCAATTCAAAAGATAATCTAATCATATAAATAAATTAGATTAAAAAGAGGTTTTGAATTAAAATACAGTATTTTTTCACTATTCATTAAAAAAATGAACTTTATCATAAAAATACCAAAAATTCACACAAAGTATATTTTGATGTCACTATAATAAAGAATAAGTTTATTTTGACAAACATAGCTTATAAAATTGTCAAAAGACATATTTAAAAATGGTTTCCCATAAAAAGGCAGTAAAACAATCTTTTAATAATATTAGTGTATTCCATGCTTAAGGTTGGATTTATTATCATTTTAAGCCTCTAAAACACTATCTAATTCACTAATAGACATAGATAATAATATCTATTATTCATTACTTACTTGGGATGTTACAACCCAATAAATTCTTTAAATCATCATTGTATATCACAAAACATCCTCTACATTCTGGTAATGTGAGTACATGTACTGTGATAAACCTTCTCTTTAGATTTGTGATGCTTTCCTCACATTCATCTATCCAAACATAATTTACCCCTTTCCTTATTTAATTAGTTAGTGAACTATACAATCATGATAAATTTATATTAAAGCATCGGTAGTACCTAGATAATATATGAAAACTACATATTTACGTGACACTAGAGGGTTTGGTCCATTCCTCAATTATCACTGTTTTTCATGGTTCCATATAATGTCCCTAAATTTTGATCACATAGCCCATAAATTTTACTTATTACATCCGAAAGTCACACTTTTTGAACATGGTGTGAAACATATCCTTCCTTAATGTCACAAACACAAGCCATAGATGTTATTTATGTTCCTCCGTACCCTTGTATTAGAAGAGAATATCATCGATATAAATTAACACGCATTTTTCAACATATTGTCTATAGACTCTATTCATCAAATCCCTAAACATTAGGGTTTCCCTAGTATGTTTGAAGGGAATCACTGAAAACACATAGTTACAATACCATGTGTGGAAGGAATTCTTCGGGATATCATCCTTATCAACCTTTAGAAGAAGATATCATGAAATAAGGTCCACATTTGAGAAGTACAATTCTCCGCTCAACTGATCAAACAAGTCATCAATTATTGAATTAAGATACATATTTTTTATGGTGATCTTGTTGTGTTCTTGATGATTGATACAAAACTCATTTGATCCATACTTCTTCTTGATAAAGAGAACTAGAACACCCTAGGTGATTCACTGGGTATATGAACCCTTTGTTGAAATGATCTTTATGATGCTTCTTTAAATCCAAAATTTTGATAGGATCAATCCTATAGGGACACCTTGAGATAGAAATATCTCTGGGTATGAGTTCAACTAAGAATCCTACCCCACAATATGGGGGAATTCTGGGTAACTCTTTCGGAAATACATAATTGTATTCTCTCAAAATATGAATTTACCATAGGTTGATATCTTCCTTTGAATCAACCATTTGTGTGATCTATGTTTCATCACAGGGAATCAACTCCCACACTATTAAAGGATTTTCCAAAGAAGATTAATGAACCTCATTGAATTATTAGAGTAGAATGGAATACTTATGAATATAAAAATATATATCATTTTCCCAATAGTTTATATGTTCTTCATATAACGAGAGAAAATCCATTCCCGTTATAGCATAAAATTCAACCAAGGAAAGAATCACAAGATTTGATAGAAGATTCATCCCACATAAAACAACATGACAAGATTACAACACTTGGGTTATAATGATTCCACCACATGGTGTTTATATAGATATATATACTTCATGGTTTTAGGTATTAAATTCAATAGTTCTAGAAAACTTGAAGATTTAAAATAATGTGTAGAACTAGAATCAAATAATACACTTTCCATTCATTAGTGAATATGGTTTATACAGTTAATTAAATAATTTTCTAACTTCAATTTAACAATAGTGATGAAATAATCCTTTCCTTTCTCTCTTGTATTTAGTGGTTGTTGATGTTGATTACCCTCTTAGACTCCAGGTTTACTATATTGTCTTGAATAGTTCCATTCTGCCATACAGTTGTAGAGTTGGACCATGGGTGGTTCTCTCATTTCTTACACCACATTCTCCTGATTTCTCATGTATATTAAAAATTCATGAGAATTATGTCCTTTTCTCCTACACTTGATTCATTTCCATATCCCTTTGACGCAATTATCATAATGATTCTTCCCACATTTTTGTTATTTGGGAGGGTGATTTTGCTTTCTACCTTTCTAATTAGATCCTATGGCTTGAAACATCATCTTTCATGTGTTATCACTATATCCATGGGTCTATTCTCTGAACATTATCTCAACTCTGAGACTACATCAAAAAAATCATCACAAATCCCAAATTCTTGAATTTAAATAGGCTTTTTAAGGTGTGGTTTTAATCCACTAAAGAATCTATCAATTCTGCCATCATTATTGACAAAAATCATGATTCCAACCTTGTAAGCCTTATTAAATTTTCTTTTCAAGCTGTGGAAGATTCAAATTAATTTTTCCTGAGCTCTAGATGTAATTTACCTATATTTTCACAATATCTAGATGGATACACTTGTTAAGAAACAATATCATAATTTTCTTCCACTCTATCTATTAAATTTCATCCTTTGACTTGGTGATCTTAATCAAAGACCACCATTGATTTCCTTCTACATCTAGATAATAAACATCCAAAGTTACCTTCTCCATCACAAAATAGTAAAGGACATAATATATTTTATCCATTGATTTGACCCTCTATTCCACAACTAGTGGATAAGAAGATCCACTAATTATTGGTAGTTGTTTCCATATAAAATAACTGATAGCCAGTTTGTCCATCTTTGGGGAAGGCAGATGTTCCATATTATTCAAGTTATTGTTTATAACCTGATATAGATGGGTAAGAATCACCAGGAAATTTTGAACTCCACCAAAAAATGCATTGGGTATGTAATTTGGAAAATTTATGCATTCTCCCCAGCATGTGTTGTTTTCATGGATTCTCCCAGTTCCCACCATTTTATAAAATAGAAATAGTTGACAAAAAGTAGACGTCAACAAACTATGAATAAATAATTTATTCTTTTTTGAAATAAGGTGTTAAGGAAAAACTTATGGGGTCCCCTTGTTTGTTATTTTCTAAAACAAATCTACATGGGTACATACATATGCATATAATCATACTAAAAGTTTTCACTATGGAAATCTAATCTTAATTCCTAAATTAACTAATCTGTGCTAAGATACCAACTCTAGGGACCCTTATTTTTCATTCATTACTATTAAATCATTTTAATGATAAACATAAAATCATTAAATAACTTGGATCCAAAGGTTTAGTTTCTCTGACGAACTAGTACCAAAAATAATATTTATATATTAAAATAGAAACATTTAAATTGTTCTTTATTCTTTAGCTTCTTATTGGACCATGAATTCACCTTAGTGCATGTAATCGCCTAAGGATATACATCAAAAATGGGTGAGATAAATTCTCAATATTTGGATAGATATGAATATGATTGAATATTACATGGGGTGAGAATAATCATAACATCATAATCATAATCATGAAAATAAACATTATATAATATCATTGAATGGGGAATGACATAAAAATGAATCTTTAGGTCTTAGTAGTTAACTAAAACACATACTTCTGAAAACATATAGCTTAATGTTCAGGAATAATTCACATTAATTCATGAGATTCATCACACTAACCAATGTATTGAATCTCTACATAATTCTAGGCACACCCATCACTTCATAAAATTTACATTGTGCTATATAATTCTAGGTGCACCCGTCATATCAGAACATTTACATTAGTATGCATGCCACATAGAACGTATAACAATATTGGACATAAAATAACCCATGGAAAAGAATGGGTTTCATTTAATAAATAATAAACTTTTTATCACTTGTTGCCCTAATTAATGTGGGAATAATATACATTATATAAGAATTATGAACCATGAGTGAAGAAGGAACAATCTCGAGAAGTAAAATATGTATTTTTTTTGAAATTAGTATTCTTCTGGATAACATTATGTAGGACATAAACTGATGTAGAAAACATATATATCATAGAAAATTTCATATATTAAATAATAAATGATATTTATGTATTATCATTACTGAAAATGGGTTGAAATATGTAAACCTCAAGGAAAGAGAGTCAGGTTCAAAAAACCCCCTTACATTGTATCTAAATTATTTATTCTCTTTAATATTGTATAAAATTTCATTAAATTCATAAATTAAAAAATATAGAATATTTTATTCAAGAATTTTATTCATTATACATTTAATAAGTTCAATTATGGTATTTTTTATGACTTACAGTGTTTAATTTCGTAGCTCGATAGTGTTCGTTTTCATAGTTTCCATGACCAGTTCATTTGTATACATGGATGGAAATTCATGTAAAATGAGGATTAATATACAGAATTGATATTAGATGAAATTAATGATATTATATAAGAATAAACGTTCTTATAAATAATGGGGTTATATGTAATGACGATGAATCATTAGACAATATTTTATGATGCTTGTTTCTGGTTAATTTCTCTTGGTTTTCAAACACATCAAGCTCATTTTTTAATGAATTAGTATTATGTATAAAATATATTTCGAGAACATAATTTTTTTTATAAAATAAAAATAAAAATTATGTTTCAAACATTTAATAGCATTCAAAATATCCTTGATGGTATTAATGGAAAATGAATATTCATCACCCTTGATTTCGGTAAATTGACACATCATGGGAGACAATTTAATTTTTATAAAGAGAGATAGGGGGTAGGAGTTTAATGAAGAATATTCCATTAAAATTATTAAATAGTAGTATATCAAACATAATAGAGTTATGTTTAAATTTTAATGAATGAATGTGAGGAGATAATAAGAAATGAAATTAAATTTGAAAGTAAAATAAAAGAAAAAAAGAGAGGATTTACATCTTGAATTCTCCTCTTGAGATCCTCATCAAGGTGCTTAGTTTAGGTCATTTGATATGAAAATGAGCTCCTTGATGTAGGGAAGTTACTGTAGAATTTTTTGGGTATAATTTGGACATGGAATGAATTATGAGAGGTGCGAGGAGAAGAGGGGGAGAAGTGTCATATTTATAGTGGAGGAGAGGGGCGTTTTCTCAATATTATATTCGTTAGTTTGTTATTTTTGATAATGAATTGAATACATTGAGAATTATCACCAAATATTTTACCATAAAAAAGGGTAGTTATTGATTATGGTGCATAAATTATTTATGACTCAAGTAATAGTGAATTTAACTTATAATGTATAAATACCATAAAATACAATATTTCACTATTCACAAAATTCAACTATTTTAGAAAAATATGAAAAATTAACCCTTACCATTTATCAATTTGTAGCACTATAAAATTTACTCCATTTTATAAAACTAATTTTCCAAATATGAGTAATTTAATTTTTAATTAAAATCATTATTTTTATAAAAAATATATATTTTAAAATTATTCCATATTTTATAATACTTTCAAAAGTTAATTAAGTCTCATAAAATTATTGTAAAAACATTAGACATAAAATATTAATTTATTTAAAAAAATTATGAAATTATATTTTTTAAATAATCAAATAAAACAAAAAATTGTAATAAAATATTTATGACATAAAAATTTCCAAAACAAAAATAATAATTTTTAAAATATTAACATAATTATACTAAGATATAATTACTTCGTATTACAATTTATAAGTTGAAAATATTTTAACTAAATTTCATGGGTGAGGTTACTATTATTTTTTATGGTTTTCTATTCATTAGGGTCATATTACTATTCATAAGTTCAATTGACAATTTCTTCGGTATTGGTTCCTTATCATCTAGAAATACCACTCATTTCATTATTTTTTCATTTATATAGTTCTTTATTATGATCTCTAAGTAATTTTATGTGATTTATAACATATGAAATTACTATAAGCAGGGACATATTCCTTTGATAAATTTTTGGGTCATTACACTGAGGGAGGGAGCATGTCACAACAGATAGTTAGGGTTTGGGGTCCATCATTGAGGGAAGAAGGGGATACCTGGCACAAGTGTGTTGGTATTTTAGTGGTTGATTTAATAGTGTTAATTATCGGTATTTAAATTGAACCATGATTAGTTATAATTATATGTCTTAATGAAAGATTTTTTACATTTAATAGGTAGATACATGTTATACGAAGAGAAATTAAATGAATAATTATGAAATAACAATTATAATATTATTTTCATCAATATAATGAATATTTTTTAATGGATTTTATTATAGAGTTTCTTAGAGTGATAATTTAATTTTAAGAAGTGTTTTTTTATAACAATAAATTAGCAGGTCTCATGTCTTGATGTGGAATATAGAAGGATCTCTATTAAAACTACGTATAGTATTTTATTAAATATTTCTGAGTTATATTTACCTAACTAGTTGAGAAGAAAGGGTAAATGATGAAATTTTTTTTTTCAATATCCAACTCAACTTCAATGACCTGTAACCTAAAAATTCATATCTACAAAATTTAAAACAAGGGTTGTACCTTCTTAAATTTCTAGGATCTCTTCAATTTACAGTTCTAGATATTTATATAAAACATTAAATAATAATTTTAACAGATTAAGATAGAATACAATTTTTTTATTGAATAATATGTAATTCTATTCACACATATGTTTAATTCAAGAAACTTTTTAATCGGTTAAGATGAGTTCATACAGTTAGAATACTAGCCTTGCTATATTTTCTACTCAACCTTAGATCATTTGAAAAAAAAATTTAAACACGTGATAAAAAAAATTATAATAAGAGGTATAATAGTATATTAAATCTCATTAATCTAGTAAAAAACAAGAAAACACCTGAATATGTTTTACTTTTTTCACAATAAAACATTGATCACATTAATAATACATTTCTGAAAGTGAAAATAAAAAATTTCACAAAGAAAAATTTTGAAACCCATTTTCAAGTAATGGAGAAACTGTGAATGCATCCCGTGGGATGTGGGAGCTCATGAAATCATTCCAATGAAAAAAAAATTAATCTCTAAAAATTCCATACCAAATGAAATTAAAATATTTCCATAAAAATACATTCAAAATTTATAATATTGATAACTCGAAACACTATATTCATAACTCATGTTCACTCAATTTTAACACACTAATGGAAAAAAATGATTTTCAAAAGACCTATATCAACGTTTCCATAAAATAGTTGTTATAGGTCCCCTTATACCAACAATAATTGAAACAAGTCGGTTAAGACTATTTAAGAATAGGCTATGCCAACGATTTTAAAATAATGTTGTTGTCGGGGGATATATTAATGATTTCTATAATCATAGGCAATATGTGTTGACTAAACTCTAAATCCATTAGGTAGATTTGTTTTTTTATCAATTTATACATCAGTGTGGTCGACTCCTACCATTACTTGAATTCTATTTCAATTTTTTTGATTCATCCTTTTTTCAAATATTCTTAAGATTAATCATTAAGGTATGTTGATTTTTCCCCTTCCACATATATCATCCCAGTGTTTTAGAATTTTGTTCCCAAAATTGTGAATAACCTAATATTTATTTTCCCAACAATGTGATTGCCTATAAATCAACATATTTATTTTGAAAATTATTTTTTCTATGGGTTTTTTATGAAATTTGTGTGATTTAATTTTAACAGTTTGGGTCATATTTGATTCAATTTAAAACTTTTCATGTATTTAGGTATATTTTAATGTTTATTTTTATGGTTTCAAGAAACTTTAATTTTGAACGAATTTTTTTATGTATTCTAGATGATTTTCAATAAATTTTTGTGTTGATGTTTGGTCTTGTTTTTATTATGGGGTTTTAAAACAATAAATTAATCAATAATTCATGTCATGTTTCATAATTTAGGGTTTTTTAAGGGGAAAATATATCATTGTTATAATTTATAAATCAATATTAATTAAAATTATTCTATTAATGTATTAATTATGATTAAAATAGTTCTTAATAAAACAAAGATTAATTGTTCATAAAACATGATTAAATCCCCATTTTATAAATACATTAGAGTTTTTAATATTGTTTTATATATAGTTACTACTCATTTGTATAATCAATTTGAATATTATAGTTATATATATATATGGTATTATTTTAAACCCTCGGATATTGTTTTTAGATTTAGTATATGGGTGATAAATATAAATATTTAATTATTTACAAATGTCTTTTTTCCTTATCAAAATTTTTTTTAGGATAAATTATGATTTTTTATACTGATGTATTCATGTATGTTAAATTTTTTATTTAAGAAAAAATGAATACTAATTTAAAATGGACTTGAATTCAATCATGTTTCATTGGTTTTCAATGTGATTGATATAAAGTGAACAAGAATCACTTCCCTAAATATATTTTTTATTTGAATTAAATCAAATTTATTTACTTGTGTGACATGAATTATAATTTTTTTTATATTTTTGACATAATAGATAGTAGTTGGATGAATTATATTGATCAGAACTAGAATCGATTTTCAAAAAATGTTGGATTGTTTCCTAAATTTTGTTTTTAAAAATAATTCAGATAGATTTTTTATACATTACCCATGTCATAATTAAGTTTTAATACCATAGTTATGATGTGAAGAAGTTAACTACCATATAAAAAACATTCAAACAAACTATTATATTTGGAATCACAATTGAGTTAAAAGATGGTCTGAAAATTTTTATGATAAAAATATTGTTACTAGACTATAGAATGTATTATATGAATAATTTCCATTTATTCATCATAATGGGAATGAATTAATTCCAATGAAAGAAGATAATGATACGAGTACACATGATGCAGGTAATGTAAATGATTAAATTGAGAGAGTTAACAAACTGAAGAATGATACTATGACTCCATTATATTAGCAATGTCAATAAATGAACAAACTACGATTTTCAATACAACTATTTCATGGGAATACCATTTATGGGAATTATAATACCACTATCAATTATATTCTTTCCTTTTGGAAGGAATTTTTCTAGATGATGGAGATATTACCTTAAAATTCTATATGGGTTGGAAGTTAATTGACCAACATAGATTTTCTAAAAATAAAATTCAGGGTTCCCCAAAATATTGCAACTTATTCTAGAAAGAAATTGTGGTCCAATATGATTGTATAAAAAGTAGGCATCTACATGGAAGATAATTACTAATGTAACACCATATCGTGTTCCACATAATTTAATGTGACACTTTACATTGATTATCAGTCATGAGAATATTTCCATGCCAAAAAAAATATCAACAAATATGAGATGAAATGATACCTGTATAAATAATGAGATGTATACATATTTTCATCCTGAAAATAGAATAAAATGGTGGATATTTGATGCTTTATATTATCATTTATCATCTGATTTTTGTAATGTGAGGTTGGGTCTATCATGTGTTGGTATTAATCCATCTGTTTAGATGATTTTGTCACACATCACATGGAAAGTATTCATTCACATTTATATCCTTCCTTCATAGATGATTATGAAAAAACCATTCACTTTCTTGATTATAATCATATTATTAAATTCTAATAAAAAATGATACAGATTTATACATGAAACATTTAATAAAATAGTTGAACCATCATTGGAATGTAGGTGTGTGCACATTCAATACTTCATTGAAATACATATTTTAGATACCTTTTGTTATTATATGGATGTTAAATGATTTTATAGCATATCTGATGTTGTCTAACTAGATCAGCAAGGTAAAAAATTCTGGCCCTATTTGTATGAACAATACAGGATCTAAAAGACTTAACTATCATCTCAATTTTAGTTTCATGGGAAATCAATTAGTCTTGGATGTAAATCATCCAAATCGGAATATTATTTAAAAGTTTGAAAAACCAATTTTTAATTAAAATCCACCTCAGTGTCTGTCTAATTGTATTTTCCTTAATAGATTTCAAGATATCAGTTTTTTCATTCAAGAAAGGTCACATGAAATATTAAAAGTGGAAAACATTTTCATTAATGTTAACTAAAACCGAATGAATAAAAATAGATTTTTTTATTTTTTTTATTGTGTATAAAATATCTTATGTCATTTTTATAAGTAATGGAAATTTTAAAAATAAGTTAAATGAATCTTTTAATTATTATAAATGCCAAGGAGAAGATAAATTATTTTTTTTTCTCGACAAGACTTGTTGTATTTGGCTATCAGACCATACCTGTATCCTCTTTGTATTGGTTAAAATAAATATAATGTTCAATGTTCTTCTAATGTGATGGCCCATTTCGAAGAATTTCTATTTCTATATGTACTAGAAAAAAACAATGTTCATTATGTATTTTCAATAAAAAAATGTCAATGAAGAGAGTCAAAGATGAAATATCCGAAAACTCATGATTCGTACATCCTTCTTCATTAGTTGATTCAAATGAAAATCTATTATCTACTATCCAAAACTGTAAGGGAAGAAGTGATATGATTTTTCCATTTATATAGAGATATTCTTTTATAAATGTCATCAAATTCATTAATGAAAAAAATAATGGATGTGGAACCATAAATTTTATGTGAGCAAGAGAAAATTTTTCCTCCATAATTTTTTCACATGCATGCATCATATATATATCAATCTTTTAACTAAAATACTTCTTGTTGGACCAGCTACCTTTCATGCGATGTATCCGACTGAAATAATTATGTACAAATTATTGTCTTTTTTTCAAAACATTAATAATTTTGAAGGATCAATTTTTAAAGGTTATATTGCTCAAGAATCTATTAATTTTTTATCAATTTAAATTTTTTATGTGAACATGAGAAGTATCCAAACAATGTTGAATACTGATGAGTAGTATGTTAAAATTAAAACTAGTTTTAAATCACATCTTAAAATAGGTGTAATTCTTGGATCATATACAAAGTCCTTATTTAGCCTTGAATAGGGAAAGATGAAACATTACGTGGTCTTGTTTAAATATGATTTGTTTGATGAATATTTAAAGTATGTAAATTGAATATGTCTATGTTATATAATAAAATGTAATTGTACATATCTATTAACATGTTTTAATATTTTCATTTAGATAAAATAAAAAAATATAAATAGAAGTCATCATTCATTATCTTTTAAAATAAGATATACATTTCATAGAAAAAAGTATATTGTTGTTTAAAAGTTAATGTAGAAATATTAATACAATACAATAAATAAATAATGATTCAATTAATATAAATATTGATTTATATTTTATTTATGGAGTTTACTTGTTAACTATGTCTCTCAATAAATTGGATCATCAAGAACTAGTCCAAATTTTGTTTTCTATGAATACAAATCAATGGTGATGACTGAGTACAAATGTAGTATCATCGATCATTTAGTGAACATGAGAACACAACATGATGGTTTTATGGAACTATAATGATATATTATTGTTTAAGTCACAACTAGAAAACTACCATATACCCACAATTTGAAACCGTAGTTATATCCCATAAACAGTGGGTATAGGTGATACCCATGGTTTTAGGAAACTTGAAATTGGGAGACAATAGTATAGATCTGTACATAAGTTTTATATAGAAACTATAGGTATATCCTTAGAGAATTTTAGTATACTAAGATATTAATCCAAAATATGTGTATATATTTGTACACAGGGTTCTATAAACCATGTGTATAGTTTTTTTGTGAATAATCTATATACCCATGGTTCTCCAAACCATGGGTATAGGTAGCTTCTTCCATTTAGAAGCAGTAGCTTATTTTCTAGCCCCTAAACATTGAAAAAATAAAAAACATAGTACACATTCATTTTAATAAAATTATTTTACATTAATCATTTTACAAACTACATGTAATAATTTTCAAACCATTCAAAATACTGATAACATACATTTACCTTCATAATAACAATAAATTCATCTCATTAAAAAACATCCAAATGTTTGTTTAATTCCTATCCAAAAATGGTGGGGATCAATATTCACCCATTTCCAACATCCTCATCCTCATCACCATTAAAAGAATCTTCGTAATTAACAGCATCATCTTGAGAAGTAGCATCATCATCATCACCATCATCATCATAAGAATCATCATCATCATCATCATCGCCACCACCATCATTTTTTCACCAATAGGACCCTAATTGGAATCAATCAAGGCATAATTTAAAGAGTGCATTGATTCCATAAATTAATCCACAGAATATTCATCCTCTGATTGAAGTGATCATCTTATAAATTACATATCATTTTTAGATGATAATGTAGATCAGTTTACTTTTTTGACACCTTGGTAAAGCTATTTTTTGTCCTCAATTACTTCTCCATAAGAAATTTTCATCTTAGTGATATGAGAGGATATAAAGGAGCATGATGAGGACCAATACCTAATTGTGATGATTTTCTTCCCAGTTCAACATTTGAATCTCCCCTAGTTCTCCTTACTTAATAACTGACACAAATAATCATTCTTCCCAATTTTTTCGTCATCTTTATCACCAAGGACCTCAAGGGAGAACTATTGAAATTATAAACTAGATGTCTAGTAATGAATTTTATATAAATATATGAAATTTAAATAAAAAACTTAAAATCTTTTCTTATGCTTTTTCATTTAATACACATTAATATTTTTTTATTCCTAGTTGAGAAAAATAATTTTTCTTGATGAGCATGACCTTAAATTTCTAATAAAACTTACTAAAAAATACATTTACTAGTATAAAAAGATTAAAAATATTACAATTTTATAGTCATGAATAATAACAAAAGGGAATAAAATTTAAATTAATGAACAATTCATAAATTTAATCATGTGATAATCAATAATTAAAAAATCCTAAATTAAACTAATCTTAAACACTTTATATTTTTATCCACTCATTATTAACATTCCATAATCATTGAATATAAATGAGACACCTGGCTAGGCATCTATTGAGAATGGGAACATGGATAAGGACCCAAGCAAAGTCGGACCTCTATGTTGGGGAATGATCTCGCGAGACACAAAGGCTCAAGGGAGAGATCAAGATGGGAAATGAGTGCTGGTACTGAACCTTGAAGAGGCTTCCTACATATCCCAATGGCTGGGAATAAATGTACACATAGTTCATGAATGGGGAAAAGAATCATGGTGTACACAAAGTTTGGTGACACTTAGATATTCTAGGAGTTACACATGGTAAGATTTCCAGATCTAATCTAACTCCATAAAGGGCGGAACAAGGATGTGGGTCCTAAGAATGATAGCTACATGGTTTACCAATGATTGGGATTTATCCTCGAGGAAGCTTCCTATGTACCAAAAATGGATCAAAACCCTTGTAGATTGAGAGGGGCATACAGTTTAACATCATTTGGGAAGAGGAGTAAACCAATGTGAAGTGTTCAGACCAAATTCATTGTGAGGAGTGGGTAGATTTATCCTTGAGGTGGCTTTCTATGTACTCTATATGCAAGGTAGTGATCGAAGACCATGTAGTTTGGAATGGAGGGAGCATTGAAACATATGCATAGTTAGCATCCCAAATAGGATTTCATGGTCACTATTTACACTAATCCCATGTGAATCATGCTCGATGTGAGAAAGAAGATGTGGAAGAAATCCTAATGACCATGTCTTGAAAGATACTGCAACGAGGGATGGTGTGGGTCATACTCATGGATAGGGTCCCAGAGAGATGGTGATTTGGACTTACTCTATGGTGGAATCCTGAGGAGGGTTTCTGGATATAATAGGAAGATATGTTCATCATACTAGGAGCAACCTATCAAGGTTTGTCGATGATTACATAAAGAATTCTCGATCCATGCTGGGAGAAAATGTTCAAAGGGAAAGAGAAGTTGGAATGGAACCGATGCTCATTCTACTTCGATCCCAATTAGTGCTTCCACACAATAAGCGATAAAAGTTTTGTCTCATGTGTTTAAGACATGGGTTCTTAGTAGTTTAACATCCTGCAGCTCGAATTATGGGGACACACTCATCATCCCTATGAATCACAAGATATACACTGACCCACACTTGGGTAAGGTTAGGTGAAATAAATTCATATTATGATTGTTGTGGAGGAGTGTTCGATATAGGGGTCTACGTAAGCATATATAGGTGAAGAAAAAAATAGTATTTAGCGTAACTATTAGATGAATCGTTAGGTATGGAAACAAAACATAAAGAACTACTCAAGTGACTAGTAAATCACTACGTACTATCTTGGAGGGTTGCAAGGAGGAGGATTTCACAAGATAAAGATGTTTCACACATGGGGAGCTCAAACATGGTTCCATATGGTAAGGGAAATACATGGAGTACATAAGGAGGGGTGCATGAAAGATTGAATGCATGCGCCCAAGATGAGGGGTATGGGTGAAAGAGACACTACAAAAGGATAATCTGGTTTAAATAAAATATCTTTTTCACACAACATCCTTGGAATAATTAGAAATGTGTGTTTTTCAAGAAACAGTGGTCCCACATGAAGGGGGACCTATATGAGACATTTCATGAAAGATCATGTACCTTGAAGCCATGTCTTTTTCATGTTCATAGAAGTGGTCATCTTACACAAACAGGTGCGACAATTCTTCTTCTGTAGAATTAACTAATGTGAGGGGGTATCCTACTAATTTTAGGTGAAAATATCATCATCGGCATGTAAGGAGGAATGTGTGAATGTGTGCGTTTGATGTATCATTGGTTTCATAAAAGGATTGCATGCTTGTCCATCTCACTATGCACTAGAATGGTTTCATTATTTCATTTGACTTGGCTGTTTTTGGGAACATGGTGTGATTGAATCCATTTTAACATCGTAATGGGAAAACAAGAGCCTTCATTGTAGATTTCAATATTGTGTGCATGCTATGTATTTTTCATTCAACATCATTGGGGTTCCTGGGATAGTCTGATGAGTCAAAATATGCTTTTGGTTTTCTCAAATATTCTATTTTATGGCCTCAAATGAAATTAGGAACCATCAAATGCCCCCTTGGAATCTGAGCTAAATGGAGAACAGAAGGTTGGATTTTGAGGGAAATAACGAATAGAAAATCAAATTTTCAGTGGTGCACGTAAAATAGAATATTCGTCACACAAGGTACATTGTTCATATAGAGAAAACAGTGTACACAGTTTTAAATAAGCTGAGGCCCCCAAATATTTTTACATTGACTTTCCCGTGTGATAAGAAATTCGCTGTCATGCATGAAATTTTCTTAGATTCGCATGAATTTCCATAGATTTTGTCTGTACATTAAGATCAACTACTAGATCTTGTGTAAAACTGTTGGATCTTGTGCGCTGATGAAATATTCATATTTTCTTTCAATGTTGACTTCATTCTTGCGTGCAGTTTCCTGTTTTCTGCACCAAAAGTCTATATTTTGGGTATCCCCATTCGTGTGTTCACAACTGAAACTAAATGGCTTGTGAACATATTGGTGTAGAGAGTGAGGCTGCCTATACTACATGGAGGGATAGGATGATTCTGTACCCTTAGATTATTCATGCGAGAAGGAAACTATCAGAAACTAGATTCCCTAGCGTAGGTTGACATATGCTAAAAATGATTATGTTTTGAGCTATAGTCTCCCTATATGGAACTTTGGTAGTCTGGAAGAGGTATTGATGCCATGCTTCAAGACCGACTCGACATAGAGGTGGGTGACATGTGACGATGCCCATCCATGGTTTAACATCATGAAAAATGGTCTCCCCAATGGGGAAAATATGGATATAGTTGTTTATGTCATAAACCCAAAAACTAGGAAAATAAATGGGAGAAAACATGTTTCAGAGGATTTTTTGTCCCATTATGTGAGAACCTTCAGTAGAAGTATTACTGATGACACTAAGGGATGTCAGTGAGATTGATACATGAGGTCTAGAGGAAATTTTACAAGTGAATGGGAATGGAGATATTGAGTACACTAAACATGTTACGATTTTGGAGTAGATCTTCAATATGTTAGGCAGTTCAAAGCCATGTGGACATCAAAATTCCAGTTCTACCATCCACAGGACTTGGTGCTAGTGTTGTTTATCCAATGGACTCCAAAAAGCAAGACCTTCCATATCCACTATAGGGAGGTTGGTATCAACCATTGGTAAATACACTGTAGTGGAGGTATTCCCCTAGAATGGAACTAGAATGATGAAATCCTACAAATGGAGAATGTATGGGGAGAAAGAATGTCCACCCCAATTCTAACATGGAATTTGATGAATTTGGTGAAGGAAAGGTTGAGAATCAAATACATTTTGATGGAAATATCTTATTTGGAATGGTTTAGTCTATTTATAGTGAGGGACAAAGTAGTGAGGGCTCTAGATCGAGGGAAAGAGTTCCCATATGTTTCACATGTGGTAATAGCCAGATCCTATTGTGTGGTCTTAGAAGTAGTAAAATACCATTCATGGGGCTTCAGTATACATGAGATTTGGGATCTAAACATTCAATATGGTTGGTTCCTTGTTATATTCCTAGGTTGGAGAAAATTTCCAATAAGAGATATGAGAATGGGGGTCCTCCAAGGGATGCTGGTGATGGTCAATATCATGGCTGCCAAACAAAGGGTCAACTTAGGAGTTCCTTCATTGGCCATACTATACACATTTCAATAGAAATTACGCCCATGAGAATCTACTGCCCATTAAATATTAATCATGGATGGTTTGTGTCTCACTATGGTGGGTATGCCTTCACAAAATCCATCCACTCTCTAGTTGATGGCCAATGACTGTATATACTGAATATCGCTGGGGTAGGCTACTGATGTTTAATGTGGAAGGGTTAAATCTCAGGATCAAAGATCATTGAAACATCATCATTCATCCATTTTGAAACCTAGCTGGCCAGATAGTGGATGATATGCGAGTTCCACTGGAGATGAGGGAATATTTTTAGAGTATCATGTATTGTGTGATAGTGGCCCGGATTGATGGTAAGATCTTCTGCGAACCATATAAGTCCTCATTGTTTTCTAGGAAGTTTGGGTGTATTCCATGGACGTTGGAAAAAGTGTATAGAGAGGTTTGGGATGAGTGGAATCCCTACATCCTTCTCCAATTATGTCTCATGTTTTCTATTTCCATTTTTGGTGATGTAATTACCTTCCTTTCCACTATTGTCGACAATGACCAATACACAAAGAATTACATATATTATGTGGAGGTGTATTCTGACATAATTCAGTGAAAACACATTGAAAAAATCAAGGAAACATGTGTAGTGTCTGGATGATTTTGGAGAATGTGTGGTGTTGATGGTTAATGAAGACCAAAATAAATCCATGTGGTTAGGATGTGACAATATAGAATCTCAGTAAAAAGAGTTCCATAAGGTTCGGTCATTCCTCCTCCCTTTGAAGAGAGGTGGTCTCTTGGGAGACCTCGTGGACTAGCTTAGGGACTCCCTCTGAAGCGGTTGAGATATCTTCTACAGCTGGTATATAACTACATCTTCAAATCCCTATGGTCTTCTTTGAGGACATTGTGATAGTCTATTACCCCTGAAGAAAAGTGGGGAAGACTAGTTCATGTTAGGTTTGATCTATCAGATATAAGGAATATTTAAGTATATATAGTGCACTTTTATCACTGATGTGCATACCTAACTATAATGGATTTATACACATGCTAACGGTGGTGGTATGAAGAACCTCCTATGTTAGTCAAATTAATTCTCATCCAAGAGAGAGTCTATGAGAAAATGCCACCCAAGGATGATGATGAGGATGATGAATAATAAGAAAAATAATAAGAGGAGGAGGAGGAAAATGATGAGGAATAAGATGACGAGGAAGAGGATCCTTAAGGTTAGGTATATTAGGGTATATCGGAACATCATAGAAACCCACATGAGAGTGGAGAAATCACAAGCTCTAACATGGAACTAGCTAAGAAACTCGAGGTAGTTCTCAACTCTTATATCTCCATGCCCTTTCTATTTTTAGAATTCAGATCCAATGACCAAACTCTTCCCTATTTATGAACACATTGGTGGTGATGATACAGAATCTCCTAATATGTGGGGATAAAAATATACCAATGTTCTTGGAAGGAAATCTGACTGAACCTACCTCTTGGTCAGAGCAAGGCAAAGGACCAACCAAACATGTGAAAGTTGGTGGTGGATCAACGAGATGGGTCAATGTGATGACCATTGAAACCTAGTCTGTCCTTACTATCTAGATGGAGATGGTTCCTATCATCGAAACAACAAGAGCCGATGGATCCCCTGTGGTGGTAACTCCAGTAGTTACTCAATCACTTGAACCTGCTACACTTAGCTCTTATAGGTATGAACCATTAATGACCCACATTTTTTAGTGGAGAACTCAACTGATCAAGGATGAAATTCCCTATTCAGAGATCACAATAATATGGTCTTGACTAACTATTGAGTCTGGGACATCTTTGGGAGATCCACTCGTGATCATGCATGTCTATTAAGTACCGACCAATAAAATTGATCTAGCCCTAATAACTTGTAAGTGGGATGTATCTATTACAGGAGATTCCACCACCAGTGCAGAGCCTGAAGGCAGTGTAGGTGAAGTTTCCAACAAAGAAATGGCTGAAGGTGGTCTTTTGCATATCATAGTTCCCCACCCTTCAAAAAGGAAGCTGGAGGAGGCCCCTGATGCTGAACTCCTAGTTGTTTTCCTTGAGTACATGCAAGCCGATCCTAAGGAGCTAGATGACTATGACCCTAACACTGCCTAACAGAGTCACATGACATGGTTCAATGAATGAAAATGCATAAATATTTTCCCCAGTCACCCAGAGATAGAATGGATGAGTTGGATGGGGTTACTTTGCTTATGGCAGTAATTTCTCATCACTAAAGGGTTGGATGCTCGCCATCATCATATAATGATCCGTGACTATCTAGTTAAGAAGTTGTGGGAGATCATCCAAAGAATATTTGCATCATTGTGCTGGTATAAACTTGAGAATATCTAGATGTTTTGTGAGGCTGAGCAGGATCACTGAGGCCTCGAAGAGCTGGATAATGAATGAGCTGCATTCATCACTAACCAATCTGAGCTTATTGAATGATTGAAATCCCATCATGAGAAAGCCCGAGAGTTGGTATTGTAAGAACACCATAAAATGGATGAGCTCTGACTTGAGCTAGAGTGAATTTTGATCATGGTTAATGAGCTTTTCACCATGGCTGTTGATGAGGAAAGGGATCATAATGACCCTGAAAAAACTCTGGAAGCCACACATCATAATGTGGAAGTATTGAAGTATTCCATCAAAAGGGTGATCCATAAGGTCTGTATTTTTTTTGTACCCATGATATAAATTTTCCTCCTTATTTATAAATCCAAAACTACATGCATGTGTTTATTTCTTTCGTGTTTTTACTATATCACGATCATTACTGTGTAACAACTATTAATCGATCCCTAAGCTGACATGGGTCATATACAGTATGAGAAATAATGGAAATACACATAATATGCTCTTCAGGTATGAGAGTGTTAGATAACCAATGAATACACAATGTCTTAAATTATCAAATAACCATTCATAGTATTTAGGTTACGATATTCTGTGACTAGAGAAAGATTTATGAAACAGCCAACTTTTACCTTTCCCAATGTGCCCTAGTGCACAAGTGGGGTAACTCCAAAGGCGTTGGAATCAATCCAAAAAAAGGGGATTGAGAATTGTGAATCACGATACCCAAAATTAATAACACGGTGTTGGTGGAATGATGATGAAGTATAACATATGACTGAATTCAAAACACAGCATCTGCATCGCGTTATCATAAAATGAGAACAATCTAATAAGGGACAACCACTAACCTTAATCAAACCCATAATTAATAACATTAAATTTTGTTCAATATCATATGGAACATTGTCCTAGAACAATAGGTTATGCATAAGTTTGAGCATCCATAATGCTAGGGGGTTTTTTTGGATGTGAAAGAGGACGAGGATCTGAATAAAGGGAATGCAATGTGTGGGGTGGAATGATGTGGTGTTCGAAAGGATTTCAACACTCTTGAAACTATGCCACCATGAGGAAAGCACATTGGGTGAGTGTATTGGTCAGGATCATGATAACTCCTATTACCAAAGGGGACCTCTCTAGTGAGGACCTATGATGGATTTTTGTTTCTCATCATGTAAGTGAGGATGATAAACATGTTGTTTCACATCATATGGTATGGAAGATGCATGAAAATTTTTAACGTCACATAATTATGAAATTTCATATAGTTTATGGATGTACTACATGGACCCTGGAAAATTGTTTAATGTCATGTAACATGGAATAGGGACTCCTATTTTATAGTCTTAGATTTTGGACTTGATTAGGGTAAAAGGGCTAGATAGGTTAATGAACCCAGAGATGGGCCTAGAGACGAAATGTTCGGGCGTTTCTATGTATCCCATAAGGAAGGGAATCAAGCAAGATGTGGTTCTCTATGAATTGTGTTTTCTGAGACCAACAATGGTGGGGGGTAATATGCTATGGTGAGGTATCCAATGCATCCTTTGATTCAGGATGGCGCATCCTAATCTTTTTGAGGGTTTGGTCACAATTTAATATCATGAATTGAGGAAATTGGCACCATAATAGAGAAATGTGTGGTGTAATATATAACCTGAAATGATTGGTGACAATGGGAGTCAACACAACACCATGCATTCTCAAAAGGGGAGTCAGTTCCAAGAATATTGAAATTGGTAGTTTACAATTATTTAGCTGGGACCAGAGGTAATATTTCCAAGAGTCACAATGTATCCATCAGGGGAAGGAATCAAGTCATACATAGTTATTGAAATCTGTGCAGGCTAATGACATGTGATAAGGGTGAAAGTGATTTAACACAAAAAGGGGAAATAATGTTGTGGCTCGACCCATGATGATGATTTGGGAATCACATCATATACCACAAGGATTTGAATAAAGAAAAACATATTTCTTCAATTTAGAGAGGAAATTTGATATTTCTTGTTTGTTCTTTTGATTGTTACTAAATTTTTTGAGTGACCTGGATAGGATAATGAATCTGGGTAAAACTGAAAAATTCAATCCATATGTAGGCCTTGATAGGTGTAATAGATCTTAACCGGTACCAAAGGTTATGTTATCTCATGCGGGAATACCAAAATGTTGCTCCGTTTTTCCTCATGTGCACATGATGGTGGTGATGCGGTTTAAGGTCATATGATAGGACCCTCCCATGAACTATAATTTCTTGTGGTATTGATGCAATAGTTTAATGTCATGTGGGATAAGGCTGTGTAGTTTAACTTCATGTCGTATGGATGAGATAGATTCTAGTTTATGGTTACAAATCTCAGAACATAAGGCTGCGGTAGTCTTATATGTTGGTGTTACATTATTAAAACTCTTAATCCCATTAGAGCCATGCTCGGTGTTGGAATCAAGGAGTGAGGTTAGGCATTCCCCATCACATAATTGCGTACAACCTTTAAAATGGAAATTACATGCTAAAAAAATCCCAACCAAGGAAACATTCCTACTCAACGAGCACAAATGCATCCAGTAACAACACCAGGGATGTTGAAGGTCTGCAAAAATTGAAGGGGGAATTAAAAAAGTCAAATCATAGTGTCTGATATTTGGGATTCATTGAGAGTTTTGTGAAAATTGAGGGTAAGAATTGAGTATATTTAAAACATAGAATCCACATCATGTGACCTCAGATGGGAACAATAAATGATGGTCAGACATAGACCATATTCGTGATGTAGGACCTATCTCAAAATGTTGTCTCAAGTCTTCTAGGGTGTTGGACCAAGATGGTAAATGTGCCATAAGGAGGAGAAATCATAATGTTTATGGGTACTTTATGACGTGAAAGATGATGGGGACTTAAATAAAGTGATTCATGAAGCATGGACATAACCATATTGTTTAACATCATACGTTTTGATAAATGGAGGAGGGTTACTCTCAGTGGAAGAACATAGGGTAGATATTAGAAACTCGATGAGAATGAGAATTGATGAAATACACAACATGCACTTTTGGGAGAACCCTGAACAACAGAACTAATATATGAAAGAGGTTTCAACATGACCAACAACAGAATTTCTATACATCACTAAGAATCCCATAAGGATGGGAATCAAGCCACATGTAGTTCTTATGGATGGTATAGAGGAATGAAAAAACCAAAAGGGTCGATATCCTCTCTAGCGATATGAATCAAAGTTTGTTACATCATTTAATGGAATGTAAACCAAGACACTAATAATCTAATATTAAGGCCATAGGGTTCAGATCATAGGGGCAGATATGTGGAGTGTGGTTCTGTGAGGCAGCATGATGCAAATGAGGACTGAGGATGTCTCGTACCACAATACATTATTGTAAGGATAAATCCAAGACCAAGAAGGTGGCGTAAAGGTTTCTGATGCTACGAAAGGACCTGCAGACAAAATGTCTGTGTCTAACAATGTATATCACTAGTTTGAGAGTTCAGACACACATAGTTTAGAGAGGTGGAATGGTAGATAACCAAACCCAAAAGGGGAAATGCCATCTCAAATGAATACATCACATGTATGGATAATTTTTCATCTTACAACCTGGATGAAAAATATACAGTTTAACATCATATCACAAGGATGATAGAGATCATAGTTTATGGCCATATAGTTTAGACGGTAGGTGAGAATTCCAAAGTAGTGATATGTAACATGGCGTTATAAGACTACTCAACATAGATATGGACAAAAGAATTATCACTATGTCACAAATTCCCATGTGGAACTGTAACATCCCAGTTCCGAAAGCCACCCAGAGGCGCCTCGTACCTGGTTGGTCACATAGACTCAAGAGAATTTCCTCAAACGCCAGAGGCTACTGACTAGCAGGGAGGGCCATGGGTGTTATAGTGGGGAAACTATGCCCTCATTGGCATAGTATGCAGTGCAAGAAAAACAAATAGACAATAGTCGAAACGGTAACCATCCATACAAGATTAAACGATAAACAACAGAAGACTAACAGTAAAGAACTAAAGTACACACACTTGTATAAAAAATGATTCATGATACATATGTCTAGGAAATCAGCCAAACAGTCACAATGCTAAATAAAATACTAAACCAAAGTGAAAAAGAAGATAGGTAAACTCCCCAGAATCGCAAGTCATTGCTTGGTCCCATACTCTCCAGCTCCACAGCAAGTCAAGTACCTGATTTAGAAGGTCACTTGACCTTTTCTATACCAACAATAATATAATATGTTTTGGACCAAAAGCATGGCCCAAATAGGGTGTAAGACAAGGTCCCAGTAAGAAACCAACCAAAGATCTGTGCCTAATAGTTAGTGAACACATGGAAGTAAAAATACAGGAAATAGTCAATAGGAAAGCACCCAGCAGCTACAATCCATAGTGTCTAGAATATAAAGTACACAAGTAACAGCCAAATAACAATAATGACAACATGTAACCCCCTGGGTAGCTCTCATAGCCTAACCCTTATGGTTCAACCTATAAGTACTAGCAACCCTCTAGGAGGAACACATAGTCTCACCCCTCTAGTTCATCTAAAGGAAAGAATCTATGAGGAAGCACTCCCCATCAATTCCCCCTATATTCCCATATCATACTAAAGGCTCTCTGGAGAAGCACTCAACGTCTCATTCCCCCTGTGGCCCCTGTCGAGGAACTACTTACTCTATGAGAAAGCACTCAACGTCAATTCGCCTTGTGGTCTCTCATGGTAAATTAAGGACACTCTGGAGAAGCCCTTACGTCCATTCACCCTATGGTCTACTACACTATGTTCTCTCAGCCCTGTGTAAAACAAACATGCATAGTGCGCGTATCTCCCCAAGTAAACCTCAAGAAATACTTGGCCATCATTATAAGGCACACCAGCATAACAGTACAATAGTTCCACTATCATACAATTAGGCATGGAAACTGGAAAAATTAATAACAAGAAAAACATGCATGGAAAAACATCAAGAGATCAGTAAAAATTTCCCTATTTAGAAGCATTTACCACTACTCAAGAAATCTAGAAAATCAGGAAACAACAGAGCAAAATAAGAAACAAACACAAGACCCCGTTCAAGGGAATTGGTGGAATTGCACAAAATATTCAAAGACTTCCTACAGAAAGGCACAAACCACCTACCTCAATGCTAGGAGATCGATGTACTGAAACCACAATGATTGATTCTCCTTAGAACATCGAAGATCTTAGAAAAATCCAAAATGATCAACCTGTGAAATCATGAGAAAGAGAAGGAATTGGAAAACAAGGCTCTAGGAGAAGGGAGAACTCACCGTTGCGGTTCCAATGCAATCGAGGGCGGCTGAAATGGATATCGGACAGAAGCTCGGGGGCTCGGAGAATAATCACAGCCGTACGAGAGCTCTCGGCCGAACGAGGCCAAGATGAAGGTCATTATAGTGATTAGGCGCGGCCTCGGTCCATTTAATAAAAAAAGGAAAATACAAAGCATGTACTTCTGGGGTGCACGACGTGTACTCGGTTTTTCAGTACTCTACTTTAAGGGGCCTCCACATCACACCTACACACCGTGTGTGTGGCCTAGACACGACCAACACACGGCTTCGAGCAGTAATGGAGTACATGGTGTGTACTCATAATGTACACAGAGTGTACATCAAAAATTTCCAGAAACTCATATTTTCTCAAAAACTCCAGAAAAATGAAAGACATACCTAAAAAGAAGACTCAGGTTCTTACAAACTTCCCAACTTAAAGAAATTCATCCCCGAATTTCCCTCACGATGTGGAGAAGAAGAAAACCCGAATAGCTCCAGCCACTACGATCAGACATCGACCTCCCTCTCCCAGGTCTTGTCTTGTACTCACTCATGCTACCATAGCACACGTACAAGAGGAACAGACCACCCATGGAGAAACATCGTACTGCGATCGACCATCCAGATAGGATGCTTCTCAAACGATGCATCCGCTTCGAGCTCAACCTCCTCGGGTTGAAAGACACGAGACGGGTCATAAAAGTAACATCGGAGATGAATGATGTGGAAGAAGTTTTGCATGGCCTGGAACCTCTGAGGTAACTGCAACCGATAGGTAACCAGACCAACTCTCTCCAATACCTCAAACGGCCCGACATACCGTGGTGAAAGCATACTCTCTCTCTGAATCCTCTTGTGTCCCAATCTTGGTGCGACATGTAGGAAAACCTGATCCCCGACCTCGAACTCCAGAGGTCGTCTCCGCTGATCATCATAAGACTTCTGTCAAGACTGTGCTGTAGTCATCCTCTTCTAAATCAACTCTATTTGCATTGAGGTCTCCTGAACAAGACGAAGTCCTAGTAAAGATGCCTCTCCTGCCTCCAGCCGACATAATGGTGATCAGCATGGCCTAACGTACAAAGCCTCGTAAGGTTCCATCTGAATAGTCGCATGAAAACTATTATTGTAGGCGAACTCCACCAGAGGGATATGCTTCTCCCATGAACCACCAAAGCCTAGAATTCAAGATCCGACCATATCCTTGAGCACCTGGATCATACGCTTGGATTGGCCATCTGTCTAGGGATGGTATGTTGTACTCAAAAGTACATGTGTACCCATAGCTCTCTGAAGCCCTTGCCAGAACCGAAAAGTAATGCATGCATCCCTATCTGAAACAATAGAGTGTAGAAGTCCATGCACACATACAATCTCTTGGATGTATAGTCATCCCAGATCAATAACACTGAAGGTTTCCTTGATCGGTAAGAAGGTAGAAACCTTCAAAAGCCTATCGATGACAACCCAAACAACAACATTCCCTCGAGGCGTCCTCGATAATCCAGTCACAAAGTTCATCGTGACATCATTCCACTTCCACTACAAAATTGGTAATTGATGTAAAAGGCCTTCTGGTCACTGATGCTCTGTCGTCACCTAATGACAAGTAAAACACCTCATGAAGAAACCAACAACATCTCCTTTCATTCCTGGCCACCAGTACTGGTGATGATGATCCTGATACATCTTGGTGACGCCAGGATAAACTGCCCAAACTAAGTAATGAAAATCCAGTATTAACTCCTTGCATATGTCTACTGGCACCCATATGCTTCCCTGGAAATGCAATATTTCATCCTCACCCACTGTCCATATAGGAAGAGTGTCCTCTCCTAACTCACTCTCCCGGTGGACTAGGCCTTCTTAGTCTAATAGCTGCCTCATTCGTACCTGATCAAGAAGTGTAGAGGTAACAGCTACAAAACAACGGTAAGTTTGTCCCTGTCTTACGTGCACCTTCATATGCATCTCATAGAGTAGATCCATAAGCCACCACTCCCTGTTGGCCTCCAGAACTGCCTGAATCGGAGTTATCAAACTCAACGCATCTGCCACTACGTTTCTCATTCCGGGCGTATAGGAAAGCTCGAAATCAAAAGACTAAGATACTCAAACCACATGCACTGTCTCAGATTCAGATCACGCTGGGTGAAGATGTACATGAGACTCTTGTGGTCAGTGAAAACCACAAAGTGCTCTCCCAGAAGGTAATGTCTCCAACATCGTAAGGCATGAACAATAGCTACTAACTATAGATCATGCGTCCGGTAGTTCCTCTCATGTGGCCTCAACTGCCGTGACCCGTATGCAACGACTCCATCTCCTTTCATAAGCACGACACCAAGTCCGATACCTGAAGAATCATAATAAATAGGATAGCTGTAACATCCCGGGAAAATAAAGAATATTACAATTTCATATTTATTAATTTTTTTGAATTAAATATTAATTTTTCTTTAATGAGGATGCTATGTTCGATGGCGTACCCAATACGCAACAACGATTTTTTTGAAATCTTACGTTGTACACTAATAATATAATAATATTATTTTAAATGGTAGTTAACGCCTTGCCGTTGTGAAGGGGGGAATGAACAGAACTAACTAAAAAATGATTATATTTGTTTCTTAAATATTTTTACATTTATCCAATAAATTTTATAGGCTTAAAATGCGGATGAATCCAATTTTAAGAAAAAATATTTTAATATTCTTTAAAAGGTCGATTAACCGCCTTTTGATGGAGAACCCTTTTGAAATCTAATATTTGTCACTTTTCTATGTTATATTTGAAAAAATGAAATCATTCTTTATAATGAAGACATAAAAATTTACTTTGTGTAAATTTATGGTATTTTTCCGATAAAGTTCATTTTTTAATGAATAGTGTAAAATGTTGTATTTTAATTCAAAATCCCATTTTAATCTAATTTATTTATATGGTTAGATTATATTTTTAATTGGTTTTCAAGTTTAAATATAAGATACTTTTACCATTTAATCCAATAGTGGTCATTGGAATTAATTTCACTTTGAAATTGGACATAAACAAGTGTCAATGTTTTGATAGATATTGTTTCTTAAAAACATGCTATTTGTTTTGACAGCGGGATTTAATTATAAAATTAATTAATGAAAATTATATTTTATTAATATGGTAAAATGGACATCATTTTTGAATTCGGAATATCAAATATAATATAGGGTGATTTTTTTGTATTTTTCTGAAAATCATTAATTTTTTATGAATACTGAAACCACTAAGTGTTAGTTAAAAAACAGATTTTTACTTTAAACGGAACATTACCACTTCGATGATTTTAATTTAAAAAATTTGACATACATGGTAGTCATTGTTATGTAAAATTTTGTTCAATGGGATGGAATTTTTTTTGGTGATTAGTAATTTTTGAGTTTTATTAACCGCGATTATAGGTAATTATGGTAATTTAAGGAAAAACTGATATTATAAAAATATATAAATATATTGACACATGTCCAACCCTTACTATATGAGTCATGGATGACAAAAACAATCCATGGGTAAATTTGGGGGACCCCATGGAGCAACTTGGGTAAGATAATGACATTAATACATTTTATTTAAAGTAAAAATAAAAGTGTCCCAAACATGTGTTGTTTTACTAAAACAATTTTTACAAGGGGTTATACATGTTATCTTTTTGACTATAAATATTATATATAAAGATAAAAAGATTTCCCACAACATGGTAATTGTTTTATAATTTTTAGACATCATTAAAATAAAAAACAATTATGACATAATGATTATGCAGTGATTACCTCATTAATGAACTATTTAAATAAAATGAAATGATAAAGTAAACTCTAAGACATACACTTGTACACTACCTATTAGATGATTTTATTTAGACCATGGGCCACCTTATCTTTGACATTGTTGATTTTTGGAGCTTTATAAACTGAATTTCATTTTATAATAAAATAATAGTTTCATGATTTCCAAAAGAGCCCCTCCTCTCTCTTATAAAAAGACCCCACATCTACTTCCCATACCCACACCTCTCAATCCTTTGGCTCGTCTAAACTCTTGTCATTTCATCACTAAACATACCTCTCTTCATCCAATAAGCCATACCTTAGGCATAAAACTCTTCAAGAAACCATTTTGGTTCAAACCAAGCGGAGTTACCTGATTTAAAGGTAATGTTCTCTCTTATGTTATTTTGTTTTATTTTTCTTCTCCAACCCCCTAAACTCTTTTTATTTCTTTAAATTGTAACAAAAACAGTATCTTCAATATACTATGATGTTTTTATGAGAATGATTCGGGCTACACTTACACACACCACCGTCTAATGGTTAAAGAACATATTGTTTCTGTGGATGGTGAATTTCTGCCTCATGAAACGATGATTGTTCATTCTTCTTTTAACACCTCTAATGGTGGCCACTAAGATTTCACTGTATTTATATATGAAATATATTTTCTATTTATGTTTTCCTCATACTTCTGTATTTTTCATTTATGCCATAACTTTATGGTTTCCATAATGGGTAAATGCGATAGTTTCATTTTAGGAAGTGCGGACTACCACCCCCTCAAAGTGATTTGAATCATTAATCCCATATGTGGGATGTATAAAGGATGGAGTTAATGATGTTATATATGATATTATAATGTAATTATAATATACCTATGTATCATTATGTTTTCATTCCATTAAAGTATGAAATAGAAATTAAAGTAGCATCCATGCGTACGTACGAATTACCATCTCCATGAACGATGCATTTCATTTCTTATTTTTTAAATGTTATGTTCTATTATAAGTACATATATATATTGGATATATATGATATATGTTACATATAAACGATTAATATCATTCTGGATTATAATATATATCTATCTCATTCATTTTTAATTCTAATAATATGACAAAGAAATGAAAGTAGCGTTTATGCGTACGTATGGCCTACCGTCTCCATGAATGGTGCATTTAATTTTTAATCTCCAAATGATATGGAATAGTATAAAATGAATATATACTGGATATAAATGATATATAAAATCATTAACACTATTCGTGATATAATTTACTTATAACTACATGGGAAAATCTTTTCAAACAAGTTCATTTTTGACTCAAGTACCAAATATCGACAAATTGACCATTATTAATGTAAATGATTACATAAAGTTTATAGCATGGTTATGAGTGATATAAAAAGAATAATTAACTTTAAAAAATTTCTTAAGCAATTGGGAATTAACTTATGTTTTTCATTCAGGAATAACAAGGAACATACGAGTGAGTCAAGTCGGACACGTGGTAAAGGATCATACCTCTCTGTTTCTTTTAAAGTACTCTCTTTTATGTCACTTCTTTTAAGCTCATATTTATTATGTTGGGGGATGTTCTTTTACATTACACTTAATTTAATTTTTATGTTCATATGATAAGAGACCCTATTTGATATCATCAAATCTACTTTTGAAATTTTTAAGTGGCACTGTTAGGCTTCCAAATGTTCGTAAGGGTTTTTCATCTCACTTTTATTTCCATGAGATTCATGCTACATTTGACAATATTTCCTTTTGTGTGGTGTGTTTACTTCCCAGGATTGTATTATTTGTGTTATATACATTAAATTATGGGTATTTAAATCTTTATTGTATGATCGTTCTTTCATGGGGTGTATGTTTAGAAAGTTACCCAAATCAGTAAGGGAACTTTTCACCCTCCTCTTTTTAAAAGACTTCTTTTTGTTGGGTCATTTAATTTACATATTATTATGTTGGGATATGTTCTTATATATCCTATTTGTAGTAAGTTTTATTTCCAAGTGATTAGATACCCTTTTTATCTCTCATCATCTCATTTTCTGAATTTTAAAGTGACACCGTTAGGCTGTCGAATTTCTGCCAAGGAACTTCTTAACCCAATTTCAATTCTTTGGATAAACATATACTTCTTGATTATATCATGATATTAATATGTGTGGATGAACTCTGATTTTTTTACACTTAATATCCAATTATATTGGGTGTATTCTTATTTTTCACACATAATTATGTAATTGATTTATCCTTAATCAATGGATACCATCTTTGTAAGGGTCTTTATCTCAATCTCTTTTCATTGAGTCATATTTTTTTCTATGCACAACTTTCCTTTATAAGGTTTATAAACCAATTTGAAATTGACTTTTGTTCAAAAGTATTCTTTTACCTATGATGTGTTTTACTAAACAACAAAAATAATGTTTCTTTGTGTGGTGACAATGACCTTTCCGCCGCCGCGTGCATTATTTGATCTTTGGCTTCCTCAACAAGCCGCAATGTTTTTAAAAGAAAATAAATACCATATAATCTTTTATGTATTCTGGTATTGAAAATGGTTTTGATGGAGGATTCTTTTATGTCAATATATTTAAATGATATATTGTGATTGAAATGTGGAAATGTTGTCATTCCTTTATATTGGTTTTATGTGTTATGATTTTATAATGGTACTTGGACATTGACGGGTGGTTATGTGATAAACCGAATGATGGGTGGTTACATGAATACTAGGAAGGGTGGTTACATTATAACCTCTAATGCATTGGGTATGGAATTCGGCCATATGGCTATTCTATTTAGTGATATGTGTGGAAGTCGACCGTGTGGTTATTCCATTTATGTATGTTTATGTCCCAAGTTACTTTATATGTTTTGTGTTCTTAATATGGGTTTTATGGTAATCATTTGGTTACAAATGGGTAAGATACTATCTTTTATTCAGGGAAGAGTATTTACTACCTCATAAAGGTGAAAATTATTACTTATGATAATGTATTCATGATTTACTTATTGTTTTGAAAAAACTAATAGTTTCCCTTATTTGTGTATCTCTTACTTAGCTTTTTATGCTCATCCCATGTTTTTGAAATGTTTTTCATAGTACATATAGTGTATTAGGTCCAAGGATGGGATCAAGGAAATTTCATGTTGTCTAATCATGGAACTAGACATGACCCTTTTGTTCAAGAGTTTTTATTTTGTGAAAAAATGGAAACTGAGTAGTTGTTTCTACTTTGTAACCATTTGAGATGTAATAGTTATGTTCTAATACTCTAAAACTATAAACTTGAAAAGATCCTCAATGTGTATTCTTGAAATAACTCATGACTAAGTAATGTGTAAGGCTGGGGCCTTATACATGGTATCAAAGGTCGTTGTAGATAACTTTAGAGGTTAGAGTGTTGTTTAAGCATAAGTGACAAGTTGTGTATAACCACAATGGTTTGTATATTAGATGAAGTCATTGTTATTTTTGAAAGATGGAATGAGGATGAGATAACATAGATAAGTATATCTTACTATTTATCTTCCTCATTAGTACATGATGATTTTGTTGATATACTCACACTGACATTTTTGGTTTTAGTAAATGGTTGTATCTTGTAGGCACCCAAGTAATAATGGATGTGAAGAAAACTGTGACAGTTTTCTGAATGAGAAACTAAATGATATGGGAGCTACAATGATAACTCTTGTGGTTATTCTCAACCAAGTATCTGGAGTCATGATTGACCACATGAACCTTAGTGATTTTTATAAGGCATCATATATGCGAGAAACAAATCCCTACGGAAGTACAGGTAATAATCATAAAGGTAAGTGTGTTCCAAAACCTATGTGTCAAGTATGTGGAAAGAAACACCTAGGAAAATGTTTCAAAGGTACAAAAAGATGATATAGATGTGGAAATTAAGGTCATAAATCAAGAACATTTCATGGAAAAAGGAATCATCCAATTGACTCTATGAAAGGAAAACAAGTTCTTTCTGAGGGATCAATTGAATGTTTTAAATGTGGTGTTCTTGGACATTATGGAAACACATGTCCTACGAAGATGTTTCAGGAATGGGATCACCAATATCATACAAATTTTTGTTTACCAATACATAATGCTATTCCGATTGACGATGAAGAAATCGACAATGACCAATGAATGGTATGGATTATTTCTAAACATATGTTTTCCAATTATTTAAATCTTAGGATATGATTCATGATTTTTTTTGTAGGAAAGAACTATTTTAGAATAATTTGGAAAGGAATGGTTAATGGATCATGAAGAATGTTGAGTGTGTAAGAAGTCAACATATAAGTGATTCAAGAGTCATGGTATATTCTAGGATGGTGAAATTATTGAAAGTATTAAGGCCCTTTTGATGATGGGATTACATTAGAAGACTTTTTATAGTATGTTTAACCCTGAAGTATAATTCATGAAAATTTTATTCAAGGAATAATTATATTCTCTTTTATGGATATAGTTATAAAGAACCATTTGGGTTTATGTGATCCTTGAACTTGAGGAAATTACATGTTAATAAATTTGGGATGAAAAATGAAAGTTATTAGATAAACATAGTGGTTAAAATATGTTATAATTATTTATGATGAATTTATCTCTTTTTGGAAATGTTATAAAATTATATAGTTTTCGAAAAGGGACAACATACAGATCGTGTGACAACCTGTCGTGTCGGACGAAGCCGTGGGAATTGAACCCACAACCAAAGTGAAACTAGTATTTATCGCCTACCACTGGAGTTCGTGAAGTCCCTGATTAGTTTGACTAATTAGTTTTAGTTAGATGCTTTTATGAATCAAGAATAAGTTTATTTTGGGTTACGTATGGATATTATTAACCTATCAGGGAGGATATGTGATTAGGTTAATTAATTTTCAGTATGAGACTTCAAGTATAGCCGATATTATTCGGAGATAAATTTTAAGATATATCATGGAAGACTAGGTGATAAAATTCTTCTATGTTTTGGGATTCAACCTTAGTTTGGGTTATATTGAAGAATTTTAAGCGAAATTTTGTATTGAATGGTCTTTACTAACCTTTGGGTATTGTTTGAATTTTTTTGGAGATTAAGTGTAGTTTTTCTTTTTATAATGGACTATCCTTTTAGGGATTATCTGATCTTGTACTAACCTTTTGGATTTAGGTTAATGTCTAAAGACATGGGAAATATATAGTTCATCTTTTATGGATTATGAACTTCTCTAAAAGTTTATTATAGTGCTTTTAATGTGAACATGTAATCCTGAATACTCATTGTTTGGAGAAAATATGAGTTTGTGTTAGAAATCTAGTAAAGGATTAAAGTATACATGACATGTAAGTATGTTTTCTTATGTTTTTAGTTAATCTATTAAATAAATTCCTCAACATTAATAAAAGTAACTAAAAACCAAAACATTGTCCATTAACTTTTCCAACTGGGGAATCAAAGACCATTTAACCCGTAACAAGTTTATGGTTTTCAGATTTATTACTTTCTCCTAATCATGTTTTCTATCACTCTCCATCAGACCTTTATGGTTTTTTTTTCTCCTCCATATCCATGTTTTAATGGAATAATAGTATGGTTTATCTTAGGTGACCATTTTAATTATTTTCTTTCTTTTAATGTGATAGTTTTATTTACTCCTTTTCCGATGTGTGAATTTTAATGATGTTTCCAAGACCAATTTGAAAATTGCGAGGATGCAAGTCCCCAAAGGAGGGAAGGATGCATCATCTTGGGTAAATAAAGAATATTACATTTTCATATTTATTAATTTTTTTGAATTAAATATTATTTTTACTTTAATGAGGATGCTATGTTCGATGGCGTACCCAATATGCAACAACAAGTTTCTTTGAAATCTTACGTTGTACACTAATAATATAATAATCTTATTTTAAATGGTAGTGAACACCTAGTCTTTGTAATGGTGTCAATGAACATAACTAACCAAAAAATGATTATATATGTTTTTAAAATATTTTTACATTTATCCAATAAATTTTAGAGGCTTAAAATGCAGATGAATCCAATTTTAAGCATAAATATTCTAATATTCTTTAAAAGGTTGATTAACCGCCTTTTGATGGAGAACCCTTGTTAAATATACTATTTGTCACATTTATATGTTATATTTGAAAAAATAAAATCCTTCTTCATAATCAATACATCAAAATTTACTTTGGGTAAATTTATGGTATTTTTCCAATAAAGTTCATTTTTAATGAATAGTGTAAAATGTTGTATTTGAATTCAAAACTCCCTTTTAATATAATTTATTTATATGTTTAGATTATATTTTTAGTTGGGTTTAAAGTTTAATTAAAATATATTTTTACCGTTTAATCCAATAGTTGTAATTATAATTAATTTCACTTTGACATTAGACATAAACAAGTGTCAATCTTTTGATAGATATTGTTTTTTAAAAACATGCTATTTGTTTTGACGGCGGGATTTAATTATAAAATTAATTAATAAAACTTATATTTTATGAATTTGGAAAAATGGACATAATTTTTGAATTCGGAATATCATATATAACTTAGGGTGAATTTTTGTTATTTTTCTGAAAAACATCAATGTTTTATGAATCCTGAAACTATTAAGTGGTAGTTAAAAAGCTGATTTTTCATTTATACGGAACTTTACCACTTCTATGATTTGAATTTCAAATATCCTATATACATGGTTGTCATTATTCAGTAAAATGTGGTTTAATGGGATGGAAATAATTTTTGGTGAATAGTAATTTTGAGTTTTATTAACCGAGATTAGAGGTAAATAAGGTAATTTAATGTAAATATGATTTCATAAAAGTATAAATATATCATGACACATGTCCAACCCATATTGGATGAGTCATGGCCGACCAAAAAATACATGGGTCAATTTGGGGGACCCCATGGAGCCACATGTGTAAGATAATGACATTAATACATTTTATTTAAAGTTAAAATAAAAGTGTCACAAACATTTGTTGTTTTACTAAAACAATTTTTCCAAGGGGTTATACATGTTATATTTTGGACTATAAATATTATTTAGAAATATAAAAAGATTTCCTACAACACGTTATTTTTTTTTTTATTTTTAGTCATAAAATAAATAAAATTATTTATGACACAATGATGATGCAATGATTACCTCATTAATGAAAGATTTAAATAAAATGAAAACATAAAGTAAAATCTAAGACACACATATTTAAAATACCTATTGCAAGATTTTATTTCGACCATGGGACACCTTACCTTTGACATTATTTATTTTTGGAGCTTTATAAACCGAAAGTCATTTTATAATAAAATAATAGTTTCCTGATTTCCAAAAGAGCCCCTCTTCTCCCTTATAAAAGACCTCACCTCTACCTCCCTTACCCACACCTCTCAAGCCTTTGGCTCGAACAAAAATTGTTCATTTCAACTCTCCACATTCCTCTCTTCATCCAGGAATCCTTACATTAATCATAAATCTCTTCAAGAAAACCTTTTTGTTCAAACCAAGAGTAGTTACCCGATTTAAAGGTAATGTTGTCTCTTATGTTCTTTAGTTTTATTTTGCTTCTCCGACACCCTAAACTCTTTATATTCCTTTCTTTTGTAAAAAAACAGTATCTTCAATATACAATAATGTTTTTATGATAAGGATTCGAGCTACACTTACACACACCTCCATCTAATGGTTAAAGAACATATTGTTTCCGTGGATGGAAAATTTCTACCTCACGAAACGATGATTGTTCAATCTTCTTTTAACACCTCTAATGGGGTCATTATGATGTCACTGTATTTATATATGAAATATATTTTATGTTTATTTTTTCCTTATAATTCTTTATTTGTCATTTGTTATATACCTTTATGGTTTCCATAATGGGTAAACACGATAATTTCATTTTAGGAAGTGCAGACTACCGCCCCCTCAATGTGATTTGAATCGTTGATGCCTTATGTGGGAGGAATAAATGATTTAGTTAATGATGTTATATATGATATTATACTGTAATTATAATATACCTTTGTATCATTATGTTTTCATTCCATTAAATTATGAAATATAAATGAAAGTAGCGTCCATGCGTACGTACAGGTTACCATCTCCATGAACGGTGCATTTCATTTCTTATCTCGTAAATGTTATGTAATATTATAAGTACATATATATAATGGATATATATGATATATATTACATATAAAAGATTAATATAATTCTGTAATTATAATATATATATCTCTCATTTAGTTTTAATTCCATTAATATGAAAAATAAATGAAAGTAGTGTTCATGCGTACATACGGTCTACCGTCTCCATGAACGGTGCATTTCAGTTTTAATCTACAAATGTTATGGAATAGTATAAAATTAATATATACTGGATATAAATGATATTTAAAATCATTAATACTATTCTGGAGATAATGTACTTATAACTACATGGACATTTCTTTTCAAACAATTTTGTTTTTGACTCAAGTACCAAATATCGACAAAACGACCATTATTAAGGTAAATGATTACATAAAGTTTATAACATGGTTATAATTTATATAAAAAGAATAATGAAATTTAAAAATTTTATTAAGAAATTATGAATTATCTTATGTTTACCATTCTGGAAGAACAAGAACAAACTAGCGAGTCAAGTCAGACACGTGGTAAGGGATCCAACCACTCTTTTTCTTTCAAGGTACTCTATTTTTTGTCACATCTTTTAAGATCCACTTTCTTATGTTGGGGATGTTATTTTATATTCCTATTACTTTAATTTTTATTTTCAAATGATAACAAACCCTATTTTATCTCATCAAATCTACTTTTGAAATTTTTAAGTGGCGCTGTAAGGCTGCCGAATTTTCGTAAGGGGTTCTCATCTCACTTTTATTCCCGTAAGATTCATGCTACATTTGCCACTATTTCCTTTTGTGTGGTGTGTGTACTTCCCATGATTGTATTCATTGTGTAATATAATTTAAATTATGGGTATTTATGTCTTCATTGTATGATCATTCCTTTATGGGGTGTACATTTAGAAAGTTACCCAAATCAGTAAGGGAACATTTCACCCTCCTCTTTTTAAAAGAATTATTTTTGTTGGGTCTTTTAATTTACATCTTATTATGTTGGGATATGTTATTGTATATCCTCATTGAAGTAAGTGTTATGTCCAAGTGATGAGATACAATTTTTATCTCTCATCATCTCATTTTCTGAATTTTAATGTGGCGTCGTTACGGTGTCGAATTTCTGCCAAGGAACTTCTTATCCTAATTTCAATTATTTGGGTTAAACCTATACTTCGTGATTATGTCGTGCAATTAATATGTGTGTATGACCTCTTATTTTTTACACTTAATATCCAATTATAATGGGTGTATTCTTATTTTTCACACATAATTATGAAATTGATTTATCCTCAATCAAAGGATACCGTCTTTGTAAGGGACATTGTCTCAATATCTTTTCATTGAGGCATATTTTGTTTTATACACAACTTTAATTTATAAGGAGTATAAACCACTTTGACTTTGACTTTTATTCAAAAGGAATCTTTTCTCTATGAAGTGTTTTACAAAACGACAAAAAGTATGTTTCTTTATGTGTGACGACGACCTTTCCGCCGCCACGGGCATTATTTGATCTTTTTCTTCCTCAACAAGCCGCAATGTTTTTAAAAGAAAATAAATACCATATAATATTTTATGTATTCTGGTATTGAAAATGGTTTTGATAAAAAATTATTTTATTTCAATATATTTAAATGATATATTGTGATTTAAATGTGGAAATGTTATCATACCTTTATATTGGTTTTATGTGTTATGATTTTATAATGGTACTTGGACGTTGACGAGTGGTTACATGATAAAACAAATGACGGGTGGTGCCGTGAATACTAGTATGGGTGGTTATGTTATAACCTTCAATGCATTGGGTATGGATGTCAGCTTTATGGCTATTCCATTTAGTGATATGTGTGGAAGTCGACCGTGTGGTTATTCCATTTATGTATTTGTATGTCCCAAGTTACTTTATATGTTTTGTGTTTTTTATATGGGTTTTATGGTAATTTATTGGTTACAAAAGGGTAAGAAACTATCTATTATTCAGGGAAGATTATTTACTACTTCATAAAGGTGAAAAGTATTAATTATGATAAAGTATTCATGATTTACTTATTGTTTTGAAAAAAAATAACAGTTTTCCTTATTTGTGTATCTCTTACTGATCTTTTTATGCTCATCCCAAGTTTTTGAAATGTTTTTCATAGGACATAAATTGGAATGGGGTCAAGGATAGGATCAAGGAAATGTCATGTTGTCTAAACATGGAACTAGACATGACCCTTTTGATCAAGAGTTTTTATTTTGTGAAAAAATGGAAACTGAGTAGATGTGTCTACTTTGTAACCTTTTGAGATGTAATAGTTATGTTATAATTCTCTAAAACTCTAAACCTGAAAAGATCCTCAATGTGTATTCCTGAAATGACTCAAGATTATGTAATGTGTAAGGCTGTGGACTTATAATATCTCTTTCCTGGATCTAGAAAGATGAGTATCGGTGCTGACGTCAACCTTCCCTTCAGCTCCTAAAAGGGTGACTCAGAAAAATATGACCATAAGAACTTCTCCCCCTTCTTGGGCAGACCTATCAATGGTGCTGCTAGGCGTGAAACGTCTTGAATGAAGCGTATGTAGTATCCAGCCGGCTCTAGGAAACTCCGTACCTCAAAAACGTTCTTCGGATGCTCCCAGGAAACTACATATATCACTTTATCTGGGTCCACAAATACTCCTGCCTCTGAGATGCTGTGACCCAAGAAGTGAATCTAACCCATCCAAAAGTGGCACTTCGAGAGTTTATCATAAAGACGGAGCTCTCTTAGTGTACTCAGAATGATCTCAAGGTGGGTTGAATGGTCGTGTAGAGTGTGAGAGTACACCAAGATATCTTCCACACATACCACGAAGAAAGAATCCAAGTATGGATGGAACACTCGGTTCATCAGTGCCATGAAAACCGATGGCGCATTCATGAGGCCGAACGACATAACCGTATAATCATAGAGACCATACCTGCTCTTGAAGGCTGTCAAATCTATATATATGATGGTCTAACATGCAACTGATGATAAACGGACCTCAAATTGATCTTTGAGAATATACGGGCTCCTAGAAGCTGATTGAATAGATCTTCAATCCTCAGAAAGGGGTATCGGTTCTTGACCGTCAACTAGTTCAACTTCAGATAAATCACACAGAGCCTAAGGGTACCATCTGCCTTCTTTGCAAACTGGACAGGTGAACCCCAAGGAGAGGTACTAGGTCAGATGAAACCCTTTGCCTGCAACTCCTAAAACTGCTTCTTGAACTCATGCAACTCAGGTGTAGACATCCTATATAGATGAATGGACACTGGTGCCACTCCTAGCACAAGCTCAAAAGAGAAGTCTACCTCACGCTACCGATGAAAACATGAAAATTAATCTAGAAAGACATCCCTGAAACTATCCACCACAGGAGGAATGTCTAACTGTGACATCCCCTGGTCATTCAGATAAATACAAGAAATCTTGGTCGTAACCCATTCTAGTCCATGATGTTCGAGTCCGGCTCGACTCGCCTGAAAATCCCATTCACCTCTATGAAGAAAAGATTCACCCTCTAGTGAAATGAAACACACCCTGCAGAGATTATAGTCGAAGATTGCCTAGAAGGGAACCAACCAGTCCATCCTAAGAATTACATCATAGTCGATCATCTCTAGGACATAGAGATCTCATATGAAATGATACCATGCAACCTCGAGAGAGAACTCTATGAACTGACGTACACTAGATGTCCTCATCCCCAAAGGTGTGTCTAGTCTCACCAAGCCGGAAGAAGAAAAGATATAGAGCACAAGCCTCTCCACAACAGAAATAGAGATAAATCTATGCGTAGAACCAGTATCAAAAAAAGCTAAAGATAAAACTGAGGCTACTAAAATCTCACCTTGAACTGTAGAAGGTTTGGGATCTTTCTCCTAATAAATCTGCTCCACCGCAAAATTTTGTCTTGCCTCGCGGCCTTGTGACCCTGCCTGACCACTCTGAGATGATCCTCCTTGCTGACGCTGACAGACTGGTGACTAACCGCCATGGCCACAACCTCCACCTCGGCCCGAATGACCGAAAGAACTCATGTTGCCTGACTGGTGGTAATCTAGTGGTGTTGCTCCTGAATGAGGAGACATGGAAGAACCCCCGTCACCAGCTACATGTGAGAAAACTAGGTAGAAATGCTGATGGTGACCCATCTTGCTGTAAGATTGGCACTCCACTGGGTCTCTCTACCACTGCAGCCTCGTGTTCCCTGCCCATCCACACTGGTAGCATACTACATGGCTACCTGTAGATGTATCTCACCTCCTCGAATCACTGCATATAGAATCCCTACGGCTCTTCCTGCTGTCAACTAAAGGAACACTTGATCTGGAAGCAGAAACGCCCTAGCTCACAGCTCCAGAGTTTCACAGATTGGTCTCTGTAATCTGTGTCTAGTTGACGATGGAAGTGATAGAAGTGAACTAAATGATATTCACCTGCGAGCGGATCTCCCACCTATGACCATCCTCAAAATTCCTTGCTAAGAACACCCCATCTCCACCCCGGAGGGGTGTGAAACACAGCAGCTCGGTGAAATGAGAGGAATACTCCATAACAGAAAGAGTACCCTACTCTATAGTCATTAACTCCCAGGCTCGATCGGCCATCAGGGTCTCTGGGTAGAAGTTTTTGTAAAACACATGCTAGAACTCCTCCCAAGACATAACCTGCTAATGACCTGCCTGTGAGATCAAGTCCCACCACCTCTTGGCAGAGTCTCATTGAATATAGGTAGAGAGATTAACCCGCCTCTCAGGAGGAGTTTCTAGATGCTCAAAGATAGTCAGCATGGCTTCTAGCCATGACTCTATAGCTTGTGGTCGTCCTTCCCCCAGGAAGGTAGGAGGATGATGATGCTGTAAAACCCATTTCAAGTCTTCCACAGTTGTTGAAGGAGGCGTTTCCCCCTGAAAGGTCTGAATCATCCTCATAAATCCTTCCCTCAACTGCCCATCAGTGCCTGCAACTGGTATAACATCTGGTGCCAAGGTTGGTCCGACTGGAGGATCGGCAGGAAGTCCCTGATCAGCCATATCTAGTGTCTGATCACCATCTAGATACTGACATACAACCGGAGGACGTCTCGGAGGCATAACTCTAGATGATCAAAAGAATACTTTAGATGAGGAATATCAAAGACTGAGAACATAAGAGTAAAAAACAGGAACAGGAGAAAAAAAATCAGGTTTATACAACACGACTACACGTTGTGTATAAAACTACACGGTGTGTTCACTCAAACCATACACATGGGCGTATACTCCTTCCACCCGTGGTCGTGTAACACCCCAAACTACATGGAGTGTTGTGCCCACACACGACGTATACTGGAACTCTATTCCCCTGCCCGAGTCTCTTTACACGGCTAACCCACATGATCCTCTTAAACAGAGAGTACATGGCGTGTTCCCTGTGGAAACGGAATGTAGTAGACAAGGTTTCAACGACCCGTGTTGTTAGATACACGGTCAATTACACAGCTGAGACTACACAGCGTGTTCCAAACAAACACGGCGTGTACTCGAAGATTTTTCCCGACCCGTGTTATTGGTGACATGTCTGGGTACACAGCTAACCCTTACACGGCGTGTTACAAACAAACCCAGCATGTATAGGAGGAGATAACACCATCTCATGTTGTCTGTGACATGGCGGGGTACTGAGAACGAGGATACACAGCGTGTTCATACACAACACGGCGTGTATGACACGAGCTTCCCCGACCCGTGTTGTTCATGACACGGTCGGGTACACAGCTTACTACTACACGGAGTGTACCTACCGTACACAACATGTTCCTGGTGAATTTTCACAACCTGTTTATCTGCTCACAAAGTCAGTGACACAGTTTAAAACTACTCGGTGTGTATATATAATGTACACACCATGTATTCTAGGTTTTCCCTAGAAATAGCTCGGAAACTGCACCAAAGCCCGGAAAATATGAAAAAACGAGCATGAAGGTGCCAAATTACGATTCGTGAGGGCCCATACTCCCCACGAAGAAAATCATGGCATCCAATATAGTCATATTTAAGGAAAAACTGGTAAATGATTCACCAATTTTTGATTCAAGAGGGCCCATAACACCTAAATAACCAAAATTCGGCATTCATTTTTGCAATTTACAATACAAAAAACCACTCTATCAAACTGTAGGGATTCTGTCAAAGCATCAATCACAAAATCATAAATAATCTACACAACGTCTATCACAATAACTTGTAATTGCTAATGCACCCTAGATTGAATGGCAAGAATGCGTGGAACGCGATTACTAAAAAGTTCTTATATGATGCATGAGATGGAATACCCTCATCTCATTAGGTTGTGACAAAAATAGAACAACAATATCAACAACTATAACAACACAAGAATGTGAATCACTCTAGGTGAAATCAAATCAACTGTCACATAGCAAAACCAAAAAACTGTAATAAGCGAGGTAGATTGGATTTTCACTATACACGAGTTAGCTACCCCCGAGCACAACTTAATACCAAGTACCGAATATATCCTATCCTAAGCTAAAGGCTCCAAACAATAAATCAAGAGAAAAGAAACCATATGACACCACTTTGTAATGTCCCGGTTCCGGAAGCCACCCAGAGGGGCCCCTTACCTAGTTGGTCACATGGCCTCAAGGGCATTTACACAAATGCCAGAGGCTATCATCTAGCAGCGAGGGCCTTGGGTGTGATAGTGGGGAAACTATGCCCTCATTGGTAGAGTATACAACAGAAGAAAAACAAATAGACAATAGCTAAAACCGTAACCATCCATAAAATAGTAAATGATAAATAGTGGAAGACTAACAGTAAGAAACTGGAGCACACACACATTTATATAAAATGATGCATGATACATATGTCTATGAAAGCAGCCAAACAAGTCAAAATTCTGAATACTATACTAAACCAAAATGCAAAAGAAAACAGGTAAACTCTCTAGCATCGCAATCCATAGCTTGGTCCCATACTCTCCAGCTCCATAGCAAGTCAAGTACCTGAAGTAGAATCTTGCTTGGCCTTTTCTATTCCAACAATAATATAATCTGTTTAGGACCAAAAGCATATCCCAAACAGGGTGTAAGACAAGGTCCCAGTAGGAAAACACCCAATGATCTGTGCCTAACAGTCAGTGAACACATGGCAGTAAAAATACAGGAAGTAGTAAACAGGAAATCACACAACAGCGACAATCCACAGTGTCTAGAATATAAAGTACACAAGTAACAGCCAAACAACAAGAATAACAACATGTATCCCCCTATGTATTTCTCACAGCCTAACCCTTATGGTTCAACCTACATGTACTGGCAACCCTCTGGGAGGCACATACAGTCTCCCCCCTCTGGTTCAGCTAAAGGATAGACTCTCTGAGGAAGCACTCACCGTAAATTCCCCCTATAGTCTCATATCGTACTAAAGGCTCTCTGGGGAAGCACTCAATGTCTTATTCCCCTTGTGGCCCACGTCGAGGAACTACAAACTCTCTGAGGAAGCACTCAATGTCAATTCCCCATGTGGTCTCACATCGTAAATTAAAGACACTCTGGAGAAGCCCTTATGCCCATTCTACCTATGGTACACTACACTAGGTTCTATCATCCCTATGTAAAACAAAAATGCATAGCGTGTATATCGCCCCAACTAAACATCAATAACTTCTTGGATATCATTCTAATTTACAGCATCATAATAGTACAACAGTTCCACTATCCTACAACTAGGCATGGAAACTGGAAAAACACCTAACAAGCAAAACATTAATGGAAAAAACATCAAGAGAAGAGTAAAAATTACCCTATTCACAATCACTTACCTCTACTCAAGAAATCATGGAAAACAGGAATAAACAGGGCCAAATAGGAAACACACAGAAGATCCAGTTCAAGGGAATTGGTGGAATTTCAAAAAATATTCAAAGACTTCCTACAGAAAGGCACAAACCACCTACCTCGATTCTAGGAGATCGATATACTTGAACCATGATGATTGATTCTCCTTAGAACGTCGATGATCTGAGAAAACGTCCAAAACTATCAACCCATAAAATCTTGAGAAAGCGGAGGAATTGGAAAACAAGGCTCTAGGATATGGAATAACTCATCGATTTGGTTCCAATGAAATCAACGGCGGCTGAAACGGAGATTGGATGGAAGCTCGGGGGCTCAGAGAAAAATCGTTACTGTACGGGAGCTCTCGGCCGAACGAGACCTAGAAGAAGGTCATTCTGGAGATTAGTCATGTCACTAGTCTGTTTAATGAAAAAAAAGAAAATACATAGTGTGTACTTCTGGGGTACACAACGTGTAATCGGTTTTTCCGTACTCCGATTTAAGCGGCCTCCACATCGCCCATAAACACCGTGTGTGTGGCCAGGACATGGCCGGCACACGACTTTGAGCGGCAAAGGAGTACATGGTGTGTACTCGTAAAGTACAAGGCGTGTACTTCAAATATTTCTAGAAACTCTTCTTTTCTAAAAAACTCCAAAAAAAGGAATGATATACCTGAAACGAAGATTCGGGTTCTTACAGGAACACTCATGCACTATTTAGAGTAATATGTTTTGGACTTTAGTTCCTAGATTAACGTCATATTCATGGGATGTAAACTCTTAGTTTAACATCATAGTGTTCGGACCAAAATAAAAACACGGATTTTTCGTGGTTAGGAACATTATAAAAAACCATTATTCCTACCTGATCCATGATCGGTGTGGGAAACAAGGGAATAAGAAGATCTTTATATCACATTGAAGGACATGATAGGGGAACAGAAGTGTAGAGTCAATGATACCCCAATGACACTGGTCCATCCACTCAACATGAAAATGTGTCATGAGGGATAACATTGAGGGTGTTTAAATTCCTTATAGACATAAGGAGGTGGGATGGAAAATGAATCCCAGGACAATATTTGGAAACAATGGGGTTGGAATAATGATGGAGGAAATTGCTGACCATATTAAATACATAGTATCTATATCATGTGACATAGAATGAGAACATACAACTGATGATCGACAGATGGAAATATTCATAATGTGAGAAATGTAACAAATTTTAATTCTAGATCCTTAGGGACATTGGCACAAGGTGGTAGGGAAGATATTGGGATGAGACTCCATACCATTAGTGGGTCCCTTCAGATGAGAATGGAGATGGAGACCCATGTAAAGGGATACGAGAAGAATTTAAATATAATGAAAGCATGACCATGTAGAAATTAACACTTTATTTCATAAACAACATTGGACATGCCGAAAAGAGGTTTGGCAGCTCAACAGGGGGTAGACATCTAATGAATATGAGAAGAATAAAGTGGTAATGTGGCTTGATAAACCCATGGATGGTCCTGAGGACAAAATTTCCATCCATCCCTTTGTATCCCATAAGGATGGGAATTGAGCTGTACATAGTCCTAGAAATAATTTGTATTTTACTTTCATCTGGTAAGGAAAATTATTGGAGGGAGATGTATATAAGGGGATGTGCATGTCGTGATAAATAAAATCCAACCTGAACGATGATTGAAGAAATCCAAACTACACCATGTATCCCAAATGGGGATCCTTTGGCCAAGCAGCCATAAATATGGAAACATATGTGGTACCTAGGGCTGGACTCAAAGTATAAATGTTTGGGCATCCCAACATATCCCATAAGGATGGGAATCAATCCACATGTAGGTCTAGAAGCATCATGCGATTTAACGTAATGCTATAAGTACAAATGGATGAAATAATGTTTATTGTCATGCACCTTAGGCAGTATGGGAAGTAACATCTCAAAGGGTATATGCACAGTGAGGTAAAACAAACCCGATGTGAATGAGGACTAATGAATTCCACACCAAACCACACACCCCCATGAAATATCTCAGGACAAGGTTCTAGAAGAAATTGATTTTTGGCATGGTTTCATGATGTTTATTATTTGGTGGGATGAAAGCGATCTTTGATTAAGGTCATGAAACTAAAAACATAGGGTAAAACCATAAGGGACAGAAAGGTTGGATAATATGGGGATGGACATAAGGAAAAAATGTTTTGGAATTCTTATGTATCTCATAAGAATGTAAATCAGTCCACAGATACTTCTGATGTATCATGCAGTTTAATGTCATGATATGAGGATGAAGAAGTTCATTGTTTATGGTCATAGATCTCATACCATAATATATGAGACCCTTCCAATGGACATACGCAGCCTTGAGAGGTTAATACTGTTGTGAATAGGGGAAATAAAGTCCCATCTCCACACCAGATACTCCTAAAAAATGGTAAAAATCTTTGTTGTGCCTACAGAAAATATGTCTAGATGTTCCTACGTATCCCATATGGATGTGAATAAATCCATACGTAGTTATGTATTGAGGTTTATTTTAACATCATTTTGTAATAATTAATGGGGATGTGAGGTATTCTTAAGGGAGGAACCGAGAATGTCAGTTTCAAATCCAATGTGAATGAGAACTAATGGATTCTACACTACACTGCATGCTTCCCAAAAGGAAACTCAGACCATATGAACAAAATAGGGGTATCTTAGTGCTGGGCCCAAAGAAAAACTATTAGGGAGTTCTTATGTATCTCATAAGTATGGTAATCATGCCACACATTGTTCTAAAATGTTGTCCAGTTTAAAGTCATATGGTGTGGATTAATGAACAATTTAACATCATGAGGGATTGGGTAAAAAGGAGCTCCTAGTTTAATTACATACATGACACCTGATGTTATGCAGTTTAACATTGTATAGGATGATGATGAAGTATTTTTTTATGTCTTCTAGACCAGACATATCTCATTTATTAACATCATTTGGTGAAGATGAATATTCTTACACGAAGTACTATTTTATAAATTTAGCATTGGTGGGAATAGTAATTCTTTCACTATCCATTGTAACCAAAGAGTATAAACCTCCAAGGTAATCCTTATGTATAATGTAAGTTCCTTCCCATTTTGGGTTCTAGCTTTGGTGACTTCCTTTTAGTTATCATCAGTGTCTTCAGATCAAATACCATGTCACCTTGAAATAAGGAGTGGATATGAAATTTATTATTGAATGATCTAGATATTTTGGACTTTTTTGTTTAAAGGTTGTTCAAGGCCCATTGTCTAGAGTTATAGAGGGATTCCACTTCATCCATATCAAATTATTCTACTTTTTATGACATTTTATGCTTGTAGTAATATGTTCTAGGTGATAGAAATTGATTCTCAATGGGTAGGGTTTCCTCTGTTTTGTACATTAGGTAATATGAAGCCACCATGGTGTAATTATGATTCATCTTTCGGTAATGCTTACATGAATTAGTGAAATTTTCCTATCAAATTTTTTTTATGACCAACCATATTTTGAAAATATTTGGAGTGTCTTGTTAAATTCCTCTACCTTCCCATTTTCATTCACATGGTAATGAGACGTTTGGATTGACCAGATGTTGTACTTTTTGTACAATTTCATCAGCTCAGATGCTCAAATGTAGGTGCTGTTATCAGTGAGGATGGTGTGAGGAAATCCATATCAATTGATGATATTGGAGCTCATGAAATAAATCGTATAATAGGCCTTAACAACCTTGATTTGCATCACCTCTACTATCTTTGAAAAAAATATTGTGGTGGTCAGGGTGAATCAGCCCTAGAGAGACATTTCTGGTGGGTACAACCCCACGACATCGATCCACCAAACTAAAAAGGTCCATGATTACATTGTATTATGGAGGGGATCTAGTGGCTGATGCCCAAAATTCGAATGGATCTGACATGTGTGGAACCCCATGGAGAACTCAATTCAGTCATGGACCATGGTAGGCCATAATTAGCCCAAACTTCAAATCTATTGGGAGATTTTCAGCCTTGATTGATGAGATCCATAGAAATAGTCTTGAAATTCCTTCATTGCCTAGGGAATATCATTTCCTTGGTTTCAAATAAGGTTAACGCCATTGACCCAACATTTTTAGAGCATCTTCTTGCGGCTTGGACCACACTAGAGGGTAAACTAAACTATGTGTAGATGGATTCAATAACCATTGGATATTTCTATCAATAAATTGTTTTGTTTGAGGTACATGAGAAATGGGGTCATCCAATCAGGGGTATCTTCTTCCATGGGAGTGGGACCTGGTGGGCTTGACATAGAATCAATGATGGTAAGATGACTTACCTTTTGAATATCATCATTTTTCGGAGTGACTAGAATGATGGCTCTTCACTACACCACTTGGATAATAAAATTTTCCTTTTTAGGCACTATAGGAGATTCCACATGGATGGACATTGAATCGACTTGACTATTCTGCAATAGTGGAACCTTAGTAACTTTTTTCCAAGAAGGGAAATGATCCATCAGTTAGTGAGTGCGCTCTAATAAGTGCCTAAGCTCCAACTTCCAGATGATGTAGTCACTATTTATCTATTTGATATCTATTTTAGAATTCCATTACACAATTATGTGGGGAGAATTAATCCTAAAATGTTGTTCGAGACTTGTAATAAGAGATTAATACTCTACCTCATTGTTGGTACAACATTCTCACAACAAGAATGAATAGGGAAATACAGCCTGCGTTGGCATGTTGAAGATGACACCTAGGCCTACTCTATTGATTCTTAGATCATTGATCCTTCTGTATGATTAGATCCATGAGTCTCAATTGAAGTTTATTTTTAGCAAGGGATGTCTTGATCCATTGAGGGTATAACCTCAGATGAAATGTTATGTTCTGGAGACTACTCGGCAAGAGCAGTATAGGCAACCTTAAAATATTCTGGCAACTGAACCTTAATATAATTCTATAGAATGAACATGATTCCAAAATATTGAAGCATCAATTACCAATGAGGTAGATGGATTGTCAATATAGAAAGTTTCATAATATACTTTATCAGATCCACATGGGACACCAACTGTATCTCATACTGAGGAAAATAATGTCGCAACTTCAGCACTACAAAAGTCAACATGAGGAACCTCTTTTTGATAGATGAATACCTGGTTTCTATTTCAAGTAGCATTCAACTGATATAATATATACAATTCATTGTACCTTAGTTTTTCTTCTGAGCGATAATGGTGTCAATTTATTTATCCATGGTGTTCATGAAAAGGACCATCGACATTGCAGAGACGGTTGAAATTAAAATTGGAGGCTACAATTGCTGTTATTTAATTTCGACACAAGTGGTCCTAAAATATTGATCACGCTGATAGATGGGAACATTCTTCAGAATTCTTGAAAATGGATTTCACTTTCCTTCTATATTTTCGATAAATCAGTTGAAATAGGCTTAGTGGACTTCAGAACCTTAGAGCTCTTAAAGGATTCTCAGATGAGTCATTTCACTAATAGAATTAATATTTTTTGGAATGATCGTGATACCTTTTTATCGAGTGATGAAGTCATGGAAAATTCTGGTGGTGTCCCTGAAGCCACACATCCAGGGTTTTATCTTCATATATCGATATCGGAGGAATATGAACACATTTTCATGATCTCTGAGGTGGTCCTGAAGCTAGAGGTATTTTTCCACCAGATCATCCATTGAACATTACACCAATGCCCCGAGGAGTAGATTAAATATGATGTTCATGGAACACTGATAGGTGGATCCTATATTTTATAGGTAAAATCATTACTTGGTAATAGTCGAAACCTTGTGGATCTCTAAAGGTTTTTGATTCTTCTTCCTCATGGTCCATTCAGATTTTATTATAACTAGAATACCCATCCACAAAAAAGAGACCATGGACTCCAGAGGAAGCATAAATTAATAGATCTGTCTTGGTAAGGGGAAAATCGTCCTTCAGAATATAATGGTTAAGGACTCAAAATTTGATGCAGAATACGATCTATTTTTTATTCTTCTTAAATGGGATGATGTTGGATAACCATATGGGGTAAATTACATCCTTGATGAAGTTGTCATTGAAGATCTTATCAACACTAACCATGACTATGGCACCGTGAGAGGGGTGCATATTTATGGGAGGTTTTTTGAAACCATGGTGACTTACCAGGATACCAAGATAGTTGAGGATAATCTATGGATCTAGTCCTCACATCTTGTCATAACTCCTGGAAAATAAATCCTGATGCTGCTTCAAGAAATCCACATACTACTGCTATTTTTCCATATACATAGTTGCGATGATCAGTGTTTCTCTAGGATTTTCCTTGGTACTGAGATCTACCAGTACAAACTCATCGACAGAGGTGGAGAAACCTTCCTCAATTGCAAGATGAGCACCTTAAAAATCATTTTCATCATTCAAGACTATAGTTCCATCAGTTTGAGGGGATTTACCTCATGTTAACTGCCCTTGAGGGAATACTGGTGTTTGCATGAGCGGCGTTGGGTGCTTCATCCGGAGTCTTCTACACTACTAAAACCATGGAAACAAAATATTTTTACTAGATCACATCAGGTATCCGAACCAAGGGTTCATGCTTGATAATGATGAATTAGTATTAGTGGATCAGATTTAGTCATTTCAACCCGACCCATCCAAACAACCACGTGTGATTTATTTTCATTTCCATGGGGTGAAAATCACAATTCCTTACAGGAGAGGGGTTCTAGAATCACTCAAGATTGATTCATGAAGGAGTATTAAGTGATCATTTGGAACAACATGTACCTAGGAATATGATTTCCCCTCATTCCATATTTGAAAAATTAGTGTCCCATGTTTGGTGTTCAGTCCACCAAACGTTGAAATAAGAGGATGAAGGCAATGTCCAAATTTGTCAACAAGTCAGCCACTATGGTGTTGATGGGCTCAACATCATTATCCTTAACCTTTTTGTAACTAATATTGTAATAGTAGGCACACAAATAATGGGATTCTTATTTGGAAAAGTGAGAATCATGACCCTTGTGCACGTCCACTTGACCCTTAATGAAGAACATGAGGAATTTTTCAAATGATGAGGGGACTGCTGCATCAAGATGGAGCCAAGGTCTACCCATCAATGTGTTGTACATGCTATCTAGAAAGACAAATATAAATTCAATGATTGAAATTATGAATATATACTAGGTCTTGAGGTACATCATGCTGATTGGAATTTAATATATCCTTTCATAACATTGGATCTTCATGTCGGAAGGACTCATATACGCTTTAGATGGTCCCATCTTGTGGAGCATCTGGGTTAGGATGAGGTTAATCCGAGAACATGTTTTGAAATGACAACACTAGACTTCTATGTTGTTGAACTGGATAGTGATGTACAATGAGTGTATGTTACCCTATATGGGAGAACATTCATCTTCTTATAAAAAATAGACCATGGACTAACAATATAAATATGCGGTTGTATTAACGTGGAAGACTTCTAAGGATGATACCACTATTTTGAATATGAGGGGGATTCATATAGCCCCTTTATGGGATTCTCACATATCATATGACAGGATGGGGGGGCTTGAGGATCCCATGCATTGTAGTAATGATGGATAGGTTCTTAAGAACATCAAACTTCTATGTCATGAAACCATTTCTACCAATAAGATGTTGCCTTTTGGAAACACCTACGATGGATTCTTCTTATCAAACTGGTGGATTCTGTATAGTGTTAGGGATATCTCACTTCTCATTAGTTGAACCACACAAAATGACTATAAGATAATAGAAAGATGACATATGTCTATCCACAACTAAACACGGATGATCCTAGAAAAGTCATGGTGGATATGCTTGATAAATCAACATGAATGTTGGTGGGAGTGATTCTGACAAGAAATTGTGAGAATATCGTGCATGTTGAGCTCTAAACTAGGCCTGATATCTGGTCTCAGTGGCATACACATCATGGCTGGAAGTATTGGATAATGAATTCTCATGATTCACATATCCTTGGTTCCTTTGACATTAGAGATGACTGGGAACGTTAGGAGGGTCATCCCAGCACTCTGCGTCATTGGGAACTATGTAAGGGTCCACATGTTTGATGGTGTTTAATAAGGCATACTCTTGATGTTCACAAGACGAATACTCCATTACAAGGAATATTTTTTTGGTTATCCCCACTTCTAAGGGGATGATGTGGATGAGATTATATGACACCTTCAGTATCATTTAATGGCTATTCTTTCCCCTACACCATTAGTGCTCACTCTTCTGAGAAAAAAAGGCTAGGATGCAGATGCAGAAGTTGTAGCTGGAGGAGGAATGATGAATTCAGAATGTTCAGGAAGATTCATATGGGAAAAATAATACAATGAGAATGAGTGTCTGCCCTTCGAGTAACGAAGTCATCATGTTTCTGAGACTTGGGACTGGAGACCTATTGACATTCACCTTCATTGTCACTATCTGGATTTGTGGAAACACATTCTACCTATGATAGGGTAGGTTCCAACATGACTATTTCATTGCTGACTGGGTCTTACATATAGTTTTGTGGCACATAGAACTACTTGAGAGTATGTTTAAAGAACCAATGATAGGTCAAATATTTGGGGTAATCAATGAGATCATCCTCCTCGGGCCTCTAGCACTCTAGAAACCTTAAAATTCCATAATTCAAGGAACTCTGAAAGTAGATGGGAACATAACCGTCTTCAAAAAAGTAGGCCAAGTTTCTTCTTTCTAGGAAGGGTACTCTAGTAGCTTTGACCTGATGAGGTAGTGGATCCTGATGAGGAGTTAGGACATAATTATCTCCATGTGGCTGGAATGGTGCATTATGCAGCAATTTCTACTGATTGTGAGGCAGGAAATGCTAAGCCTAAGGCTGATCCTAAAGTAGTTTCCCTCAACATGGCTGAGGACTTGGCTATACTGGTAACAATTAAAACTCTTTGGCGGACTCTAAATATGAAATAGAAGCAGTTTTGGCCTTGGAAACTTTTCTTACAGGAGCCTCAGGAGGCTATGGGCATGCCAACATAGCTTGTTATAGAGATTCTACTTTGGGTTGATCCTTTTCAGAGAAGTCCCAAAATAAACATGTGATGTTTTATGTGATGAGGTAGGGGACCAATTCAGTCTTCACATTTCCCACAAACATCGTTAGAAACTTTTCCTAAGTCAATGACATATCCAATGAAAATGTGAGGCCCTTCCATATGGTATAAAATTATATGATGCACTCATCTAGCCTTAAAATTCTATTGAAGAGGTTCTGAATACATGTATAGTGTGTGGTGGAAGTAAAATGGTAATTAAAAAACCATCAAAGATCCTCCCAACCACCTATGGACCTGATGGGTAACTAGAAATACTAGAAAAATGCATACCCTTATAGTGTCTCTTTGAAACACTAGAGTTTAGTGGTTTCCGACTATAATGAAATTCCCATAGTTTTTCCACATCTCTAAATTAAGTGGTCTAGGTGTTGTAGCGGGTTTCCCATCTCCTTGAAATGGGAAAATTTAGGATTATAGAAACATTAGGGTACTATAATATCATCTACCCATGCCATATATGGCTTACCATTTGGTGGGATTGCCACGTATTGAGTTTTGAGAGCCACAAGGCTTGTAATTAGAGAGGCCATCAAATAATATGGGTGAGAATTCCTATCATTGAGTTAATTCTAGATCAAAAATGTGTTGGTAGGGTCTTTGAAAAGGTAAGTGGGATCATTGGATCGTGGAGTGGCTGGTGGAATGACAGAAGGAGTTGCTAGAGGAATAGAATGTGTAAAAACAAGAGGAATTACCTAAAGAGAAACATGAAGGGCTTCTAGGTGAATATAATGTAGAGACGATTCTTAGATTATATTATCAAAAATCTCGGGTGGGTTCAGTGATGCATACTAATGATGATTTTCATAAGTAGTAGCCTCTTCCTTGTTAGTATGTGTATAGTTATCAAGATCAATGAGAAGCAACTCGCCAGGTGGAATATGTGCTTTCCCCTACTACCCTCATGGAAGATGATTGGGATAATACAGGGGATCACCATAATATAGTAATTGTCCTACAACACATTGGTCAAGGAGGTCTTCAATGATCAACTTCTATTATTTGAGTTGTTGAAGAAGTATGTACTTTTCAAGATCATATTCTGTCTTCTACGCTGAGCAATATGGGTAAATATTTTAGATGGTCCCATTGTTATGTTTACCCTTATCAGGGTCCTGACTGAGAGGAAATTACTCTTAAGGTTTAAGAAGGCCAAGCCAGTGTATTTACTAGTGAGTAACCATTCCTGATGGACCCTACAGACGTGGAACCATTCCAAGGGGTAACCTATCTTTAATGATTTATATCTTGGTTTCCTTATCTGTGAGGGTAGAAAAGTTTACTACGACTGTTCCCGGAGAAATTTCCTCAATATCACCTAGAAATTAGGGTTGGTGCTGGATCAGACTGATGTAAAGGGTAGTGCACTACCCCATGCCATGGATTTGGATGTGTGGGGGGGGGGGTAAGCCTCCCTAATAATTTTGAAGAGAACTTTGTAGCTCTGGATGCATCATTACTCAAGAGCACATTGATAAACAGGGAGGTGTATCGTTCCAACTGATAGGAAGTGTGGCCAAGTCAACAATGCATCATAGCTAGCCATTATTGTTGAATTGTTCCCTACTCTTGGGGTAAACCAAATTACTACCTCGAAGGCGGATATGGGCATCCTAGATAGTTCAACAGAAGCACATGACCTCGTTCTGTATTAGGGACTCTCGAATATTGGTGTCTGGAGTCTCTATTGGCTATAGCATTTTGGGGAGGTGATCCCCAGTGAGGGTCTCTCAGAAGCTTATCCACTCAGAAGTAGGATCTGATACCCAATTTCCTCATTCCTCAAATGGGGTGGCTGGGGATCCTGCAGTGCCACTGATACAAACTATTGTGGTGGAAAGCTGGTCTGTGGAGAGTACAGTGCATGTGTTGACAAACCGATGCATACTATGTTGTCTCTCAAGGTCTATAATGACTGCATCACCACATCCCTATAAGATCGGGAGCTGAAAACCACTTTATGTGCTATGGAAGCAGATGATGGTGATAGATCTGGTCAGTACTTGTCATTTATCAGTCTTCAGAATAGCTCTCTATGATATATTGTCATGGTAGAGAATGATACTAGTGATGTAGAGAGTATTTCATAGTAGGACACAAGAATGGAAACAAATATTCCTCCACTATAATGTATATGTGAAGGGATTTAGGGATTCATTGCATCTCAATTTCCGAGAGGATGAAGTTGTAATTCCAAGTCCTTTCCCATTACCATGATACTTGGTATCAGGGTGAAGGTTCCATCATTGAGTCACACTCCTCTTCGGAATCGCAAAAGTGAACAGGATTGGCTACAATCTGACGTTTATCAAGGTTCATCATTTGGTAGTGACGACTATTCCTCCTACCATGAGGTGGTTATTAAGATCTAGGTGAATATTTTAAACAGGGAGTACCTCCATGTTGATTTGTGGTTGAGTGGGGAGGAACTCCACTTGGGTGAGCTGGGGTGTGGGGAGAACCTAGAAAATGTCAAATGGAACTCAGGGAGGACTGTAGTGGTTTAGAGAACTGGAGTGAGGAGGACCTCCGATGGAGCTAGTAAGGACATGGGGGGATCCCCATGGAAAAAGGTGAGGGGGTGAGGAAGAAATTTTATTAGATTGATGTTTATGTAGGTGCACCTCCACTATAGTTAGTGATGATGTGAGGAGGGCCTTCACATTGATAACCTGAGATATGGGAAGGATTTCTATAACTGGGATCATTGACACAAGGTGGAAATCGTCTCTTACTTTTCATGGTTGAATGGGGAGGAACTACATAATGAACATAGGAGTGGGGAGAACCTCCTCTCTAGAAGAATATTGTATGGGGAGGACATCCCTACTGAATGTCATCATTATGGGTCGGCCCATGACCACTACTCCTTGCACCAGCAACTGGGATTGTCAAACAAGCCTGTCCGTGTGGTGGCTGGGGCCACAGTACTGATCAGGGATATGAGTTACTTTTATATTTAATAATAAAGAGATAATAGTATGCATCATTAGTGGGAAAGTCCATTAAATCCATGGAAGATGATACCCTTGATGGGTGTCTAACTAATATTGTTTCCGATGTTGAAACTAGGTAAGCTAAACTATGGTTGGATGTGTATGGGCGTGTACCAACATCTCTTCAGTCTATGAGACTAGATGGCTATGTTGACATGAATTTGTGGGATCCCTCTTTGGAGGCTCCATGGATGAAGTAAAATCTGAGAGTAATTGAGCGTCCCTTACAACATTACCTTAGGTAAGTGAAGCATAAGAGAGTTATGGGGAGAGGTTTCTGAAATGGTTGAAGATCAAAGTAGAGAGCATAAGCTCTCTGTGTGGCCCTTGTGTGGTGTGGGCAGGGGGGGATGTGGTAGAGAAACCTCCAAATATTGGAAGGCCATCTCCCTCATGGGAATGACACCCTCATATTCATACCATCAAAAAAGAATGTCCATCACCTTCCTTTAAACAATATCGAATTGTGAGAAGTGTCTTAGGAGCTCGATAGTCATTGTAGAAGATGATATCATTATGGAGGAGGATCCATGCAGGATTTCCACATTATAATTTTCCTACCAATGCATCTCGAGGTGAGAGGTGATTGGTTTCTTGCAGTTTTATTTATGGTCCTAGAAATAATGATGACTGATGTGTCGAAATAGATAGTGCCAATAAAATACTAAGTTCCCCATTTTCATTCACTCATCCATGGAAGGATAGAATGATCCACCTTGATGATGTCCTAAACCATGATTCCAAATGATTAACTGCCCCAAATTCTAATGACTCTTAGGCTAGGCCCACTATTTTTGTGGAAGAACTAGGCAACAAATATCTACATCTAGTTAAACTCTTGTATGAAAATTCCTTGAAGGATACCAGTCTCCATGTTAAGGAGAAGAATTTCACATTTGGTTCACCATTTCTAATTTCGATGCTTTTTCTCATTGGGGTGTGTGCTCCTGAGCATTCGTGAAGTTTCCTGGTGGACTTCATTATTGCCCCGCATTCCCCCATTCCAAAGGTGGGAAACATCCATCACTTTTTAGAGATGTTTTCTCTTTGATAAAAATGGGATCACATGGTGTTGGTTTATACTTTTATGGATTCCACATAATTTGTAACATAGTCTGAGTCTCGCTAAAATATTAAGTCATTGTTTGTGAAACTGTTCCTAGTTCCATCTCTTTGTGTACACTGTTTAATTATGCTACTTCAATCAAGAAGTTTCAAAGGGTATTTTCTATGAAGAAACCATAGGTCAGGAGAGTAGTCACATTGGCCATCACTGGAACGACTGAAGGATGAAACATAGGATCAATTTTATTCTTCAATATGATAGGTCTTTTTATGTTCATTGAAGCTCGACTAATCCCAAATCGAATGTGGGGAACTATAAGATAGATGGATGTTTTGAGCTTTTCCTCAGTTTCCCATGTTTAATGCTGGTCATGCAATGAGTTTAATGTCTAACAAAGATGGATTATCCAAATTGGAACACTGAAATAGTGGATCATATGGGTACATACCATATAGTAATCACCGAAAAAGGATTACTTGATGGATGGATTAGAAATCCTAATGAGGATGGATAGATGATGGTATGTTCCAAAAAAGGGAAGGTTTCACACTGTGAAGGCTGATCTGAACGTCACTATGGGAAGACCAGAGAGTGTTGGGTCCAGATAAGGGGGACACCAAGGTCTAACATTTGATGGGATTTAACCTTTGGGAGGATTTGTACATACCCAAATGGTATCAAAACCAATGTAGTTCGAGTGGGTGAGGCATGGAATTTGGGAGTACACAAAATATAGAGACCTAGAAACTTGTTGGGGCCTATTCATGGTCAGAATCACATTTGATAATGTGACTCCACCTCAATGAGTGTGATGTTATACAGAAAATGTCTAGGGATTATGCTTTGTTTCCATCCCTTATTTTTGGAATGATTCCACTGATACATGGAGCCTGGGTAAGAGCAAGCTTGATATAGAGGGGGTTTTGATGAATGGAATGAATGGGAATAAAGTAGGTGTCAAGATAACAGTTTTGGGATTGAACCATAGGGAGGTTTTCTACATATCCATGTGGTTTGGGATTAAATTACACATATTTCTAGGATGGTGAATTGAGAAACCTAAGTAGTAAGATCATGAGAATGGGTGCATCGATTGGGACTCGAAGAAAGTAGGACCTCCAGGGTTGGGGCATGATCGCCTAAGACAAAAAGCCTCTAGGGAGAGATCATGAAGGGAAATAAGAGAAGGGATTGAAACTCAGAGATGCTTCCAACATATTCAAGTTGGTGGGAATAAAAATATACATAGATAAAGTATAGGGAATAAAATTGTGGTGTACTCAAAGGATAACGGGTCAATGACATGTAGGGGATTACAAATACTTAGTTGCCGAGAACTATTATAATGCCACATAGGGCAGACGATGTAAATGGATCCCAATAAAAGAGGAAACATGGTATACCATTAATTAGGATTTAAACATAGGAAGTCTTCATACATACGAGGAAGGCATTAAAACTGACATAGTTCAAGACAGACAAATAGTTTATCATCACACATGGTGAAGAGTGAACCGATGTGATCTTTTCAGAACAAATGAATGATGAATAGTGATGGGTTTGAACCATAAATATGGTTCCTATGTACCTTTTTTAGAATATAGTGATCAAAGTAATCATAGTTTAGAACAGTGGGGAGTTTGGTAACTTATGAATGGTTTGCATACAAAATAGGATTTCATGGTCACTGTTTACTCTAAGCCCATGTGAGTTATGCTTGTTGTGAGAAACATGAAGTGAGAAAAAAACCTGAAGAACATGTCGCAGAAGATATAACCACAAGGGATCATGTGGTGTTACACAAGGGTAGCATCCCATGGAGATTGATATTGGGATATAATCTAGGAGGGAAGCTCGGGGAGTGTGTCTTGATGTACGAGGAAGATATGTCCATCATTCTAGGAGCTCCCTATAGAGGTGGGTCAAGGCTTACGTAATGATAGCCCGAGCCATGCAAGGTGAAATTGGGCAGTGGGGAAGATAAGAAAGAATGGAACCAATTATCATAATCCTTTTAATACACTTCGGACTGCCACACATAAAGCTATCATCGTTTAACGTCATGTGTTGAAGATATGGGTACATGGTAGGTTAATGTCTTGTAGCTCTAATAAAGGGGACTCACTCCTCACCCCTTGGACATACATGACCTGCACAACCCTTCACATAGGGAATGAGAGGCTTAAGAAATTCCCAATATGAGTTAGGAGGAGTTGTGGTTGATAGAGGGTTCCATATTTCCATATATATGCAGAGAATAAATAGATGTTAGAGTGCCTATGTGAAGAAGAATTAGGTAGGGAAACCCAACATGAAGGACCACTTGAAGGACTTTTAAATCACTAAGCGCAATCCTGGAGGGTTTCACGGAGGAGTTGCACACAAGATATGGATTTTTTTTGAGAGAGTAACTCACACATGGTGCCTTAGGGTAATAATAACACAAGGAGTATATAAGAAAGGGTAAATGCATGATTTATATTTTACATGTAAGATGAGGGGTACAGCAGAATGAGAAACTATACAAGGAGAATATTGCAAGAAAGAAGGTTATTTTCTATACATTTGAAATAGAATAAAAGGAAATGGTTGAGGGTCAATCCCATGTGTACCCACATGAAATTAAAACCATGGGAGACCTATCGTGCAAGATCCAGTACCTTGAAACCATTTCATTCACACGGTTGTGAAAGGGGTCGTCTTATGCACCTGAGAGTGACAATTCATCTTCCGAAGCATTACATGAAGTGAGGTTGGGGAAGGGTTCCCTATAAATTATAGGTGAAAATATCATTATTGACATGCAGGGTAGCATGCATTGAATTGGGTGTTTGACATGACGATGGGCATGCAAGTGGTTTGTGTGTTGGTCTATCTCTTTGCACGTCCAAATGGCATCGTTAGCGCAATTGACTTGGCTATTTTCTATAACTCAGCCCAAAATAATCCATATGAAATCTAATTAGGATTGAATAACCTATGAACAAGGAATTTTTTCATGTGAACATGCTCCATGTCTTCTGTGAAACTTCTTTACAGTCCATGAGATAGTTAGATGAGTCAAAATATGCCTTTGTTTTTCTCAAATATTCCATTTTGTGGCATCAACCGTAATTCGGAACCAACAAACCCATTATGAACCTCTTGTGTATATTGGTCACCATGATCAGATAGTATACCCCACTAGTACAACATAGGTCATCGAACATTCACAAAACTGGTATCCATCTGTACCCACTGATTTTCCAGGATCAGGTATGTCTATAGAACTCCAATAAATATTATGACCTTAATTTATTTTCATTGTAAGATGATTTAATTTAATATTTTTCTTTCATTCTTCAACATCTACATCTCCAACTATTAGGAAACATGTGTGTTCATGAATTCATGATGTGTGGAATCTCCATACAAAGTTTGAGGCTGAGTATAGTGAGGAAAATAAAATTACTTGTAAAACTAGGAGAGAATGAAAGAGTTCTATAGAAACACATGTTAAAAATTGATACATCATTACCATATAGCTAGTATACTAGAGACACCATTAAAATGAAATAAAGGATAATTATTGGGATCTAAAATGTATAAGAAAATAAATTAGAATGAATTTTATATTATTATTTTATTTATATGAGTTAATATTTTGATAGTAGTTTGGTTATAATTTTCTAGATGGTGAAGCAGTGAGGATTGAATGACTAGTGGAATTTGGTGAACATTGGAGAGAATGTAATGAAAAGTTATATAATGGTTGGGTTTCGATAGTTGTAAATTATTTAGTGTCTATAACTATCCTGAATGAGTTTCCAATAAAAAAGTACTGGAAAATGATTGTTAATTGGAATAGTGAAGACAATACGGTAATATTAAAATTTGAGTTTTACTTGTCGAAATAATAATGATTTTGATTAATTATTTTCTTCTTATTATAAATAATTATTTTTTAAGAATCATCATAATTAAATAAATGGATAATAGATACTATGAAGTATCTCCACACTTTGGGGTGAACAATAATGCCATAACATGAGGGAACACAAGTATTTTTCTAGGAGATAGGTGTTTACTTTGGTACAAAAAGAAATGAAAATGAAGTTTAAAATAATATATGGGTATGGTGTTACTTAATGTGTTTTGTAAATTGACATAAAAAGGTTAAAACCTAAAAGATAACTTTTTAAAAAAAATTAGTTTCTTAAGTTGTTTTGATAATGAATTTAATCAGTTTTTGAAAACTATGTACATGTCATTTGAAACATGCTTTTAGACATCTTTTAAATAGTTTAAATAATTATTTGAAATAGTTTTTGAGCATATATATATTAATTTTTAAATGTAACTTTTAATAGTTTATTTAAAACTACTTTTAAATGGGTTTTATTACTTCTTTTAAAAAAACGTTAAAATATTTTTTAATAATTCTTGTAAAACTAATTTTAAAACTGAATTTAGTCAGATTTTAAAACACCATAATAATCCTTTTAATCTACATTGTAATAGTTTCTAAAAAATATTTAATTAATTTTTAACAATACTTTTAAATAATATATAAAACTGATTTTCAGACTACTTCTAAATAGGTTATATACGGTTCATTTAAAATTGTTTTAAAACAAATTTCTTTACAAAAATTCTCAATGTATGAATATATTTTAACAATCAATTACCAATAAAGTATTATTTTTTGTTACACACATTCTTGTAATCTCCCATAATACGTTATGAATATTCTAGCATTCTCACATTGTATGTAACATAATCATCAATTCATCTTTAGACGCCCTTTATACATTTAGATTTTCATATATGCATTTTTCATCACATGAAAAATATTTAATGTCATCACCCAATCCCTAGGGCACTGCAAGGACCATAGTAAGCTGGGTGTGCTGCAAATTTACCACCTGAAATAGGATGGGGGCTAATGACAATTATTGGGTAAGCATGTCACACACATGGGGGGCCAGAGCCGAAGGTACCTACATACACACACACACCACTCTATAAGATTATAATGTAGAAAGATGAGTATTTGATAATGTAAATTCATACATAAATGTTAATTCCACAATAGAGTACAACAATATTATTATATAGGCATAAGGGCCAAATACATTCCCACTATTACTGTAAAAAGATTCCTACCTACTAGAAAAGGGGACCTATTATCAAGATGCAACTCCAATAACATCCCATACACCTATTATTACAACTATTCTCTACCCACTCCTAGTCAACCATGAACCTTGTAACACCCCAGGTAAATAAAGAATATGACATTTTCATATTTATCCATATTTGTGAATAAAATATTGATATGACTTTAAAGGGGACGTTATTCTCGATGGCGTACCCAACACGCAACAACGAGTTTCTTGGGAATCTTACATTGCACTCTAATAATAAAATAATATTATTTTAAATGGTAGTTAACATGTAGTCGTTGTAATGGAGGGAATGGATAGAAATAACTAAAATATTATTATATATGTTTTTAAATGTTTTTAGATATATCCTATAAACGATAAAGGCTTAAAATACAGAAAGAATTCAATTTTAGGCTTATATGCCCTAGTTCTCACTAAAAGTTCACTTATCGCCTTTTGATGGAGAACCATCATTAAATATAGTTTTGTTCACTCTTATACATTATATTGGACTAAATAAAACTCTTCTTTAGAATCTGGACATCAAAATTTACTTTGTGTAAATTTTTGGTATCGTTCAGATAAAGTTCATTTTTTTATGAATAGTGTAAAATGTGGTATTTAAATTCAAAACCTCTTTTTAATCTAATTTATTTATATGATTAGATTATATTTTTAATTGGTTTTAAAGATAAATTAGAATATAGTTTTACCATTAAATCCAATAGTGGTCATTGGAATTAATTTCACTTTGAAATTAGACTTAAACTGGTGCCAATCTTTTGATACTTATTGTTTTATAAAAACACGCTATTTGCTCTGACAGTGGGAATTAATTATTAAATTAATCAATGTGACTTATATGTTTTGAATTTTGTAAATTAGACTTCATTTTTGAATTCGGAATATCAAATATAGCTTATGGTGATTTTTTGGGATTTTTCTGAAAAACTTCAATTTTTGATGAATAGTGAAACAACTAAGTGGTACTTATAAAAACTGATTTTTCCGTTTAAATGAAATTTTGCCATCTTTTTGTTTTGAATTTCAAAAATCCGACATATATGTTTGTCATTAAGAAGTAAAATGTGGTTCAACATGATAAAAATAATTTTTTTTTGGTGAATAGTAACTTATTAAGTTTTTAATCGCAGTTAGTGGTAATTAGTGTAGTTTAAGGAAAAAATAATGCCTTAATAAACTAAGATGAGCTTGAAAAATGGCCTACCCTCATTGGTTGTGTCATGTCCGACCAATACAAGCCATGGGTCAACTTGGGGACCCCATGGAGCCACATTGGTTGGAAAATGACATAAATAACTTTTTATTTAATGTAAAAGTAAAAATGACACAAACATAATATGTTTTACGAAAACAATTTTTACATGGGGTTATAAAGATCATATTTTATATTATAAATAGTAATTGGAAAGATAAAAAGATTTCATACATCATAGTATTTTTTTTATAATTTTTAGACATTAAATAAATTAAATTATTTATGACATCATGATGATGCAGCGATGACCTCATTATTTAACGATTTAAATAAAATGGAAAGATAATGTAGAATATACATCTAAACATGGAAAAAACCAATTGGATGAGTGGATTTATAAGACTTATCACCTTAACCACGAATTATTTCAATGTGGGACCTTTTAATATCGAAACACATTTTCAAATAAAGTAATATTTCTTTACATTCCAAAAGAGCCCCTCCTCTCCTCTTATAAAAGGCCCCCACCTCTACCTCATTTCACACACTCCTCAAGCCTTTGGCTCGGCTAACCCCTGCCCATTTACTCTCTCCACATCCCTCTACTCATCCTAGAGGATTCTCTTTGGGAAGAATCATTTCAATTGAATCCTTTAGGCTCAAATCAAAAGGAGTTACACTTTAAAAGGTAATTCATTCTCTCTTGTTCATTTGTTTTATTTTTCTTCTCCAAACCCCTAAATGCTTTTTATTTACTTCTTTTGTAAAAACACCAGTATCTTAAATATACTAGGATGTTGTTATAATATTTATTCGAGCTACACACTCACACAACTACATCAAATGGTTAAAGAACATACGGTTTCCGTGGATGGCGAAATTCTGCCTCCCGAAACGATGATTGTTCAATACTCATTTAACACCCTCAAAGGTGGCCATTATGATGTCACTATTTTTATATATGATATATAATATCTTTATGTTTTCCTTAAGCTTCTGTTTTTTTTCATTTTTGGCATACCTTTATGGTTTCCATTATGGGTAAATGCAATATCTTCATTTAAGGAAGTGCGGACTACCGCCCCCTCAAAGTGATTTGATTCGTTAAATACCATATGTGGGACGTATAAAGGATTTAACTATGATATTATATATGATATTATACTGGAATTATAATATACCTTTATATCATTATTATTCCATTCTATAAAATACGAAATAGAAATGAAAGTAGTGTTCATGCGTACGTACGGCTTACCGTCTCCATGAACGGTGCATTTCATTTCTTACCTCTAAAAGATTATGTAATGTTATAAATGCATGAATGTACTGGATATATATGAAATATATTATATCTACATAATGAATAAAATTCTGGATATAATAAACATTTGGCCACATGAATAACATGTAATTGTAAGAAGTCCACTTTCGACTTAAGAACCAAATATCGACAAAACAAATATTATTAACTTAAATGATTACATAATGTTTATGACATGGTAATAAGTGATATAAAAGGAATAATGAACTTGAAAAAGGATCTTAAGGAAGTAGAAATTAACTCATGTTTATTATTCCGGAGATTAAAGAACGATCGAGTCAAGTCGGACCCGAGGTAAGGGATCCTACTCCTCTCTTTCCTTTTAATTACACAGTTTTATGTCATTCCTTTTAAAGCTCATATTTCTTGTTATTGGGATGATATTTTATATTACACTTACTGTAATTTTTATGTTCATGTGATTAGAGACCCTATTCTCTCTTATCAATCCATTTTGTATGTTTTGAGTGGCGTCGTTAGGCTGGCGAACTTTCGTAAGAGATCAAACCTCTCTCTTTCTTCTTAAGTACTCTCCTTTATGTCACTTCTTTTAAGCTCCTCTTTGTAATGTTGGGGGATTTTATTTTATATTCCTATTTCTGTACATTTTATTGTAATGTGATGAGATACCCTATTTGATCTCATCAATCCATATTCGGAAGTTTTATGTGGCGCTGTTAGGCTGCCGAGTTTTCGTAAGGAATTTTTCATCTCACTTTTATTCCCGTGAGATTTATGCTACATTTGCCACAAATTCCATTGAGTGGTGTATGTAATTCCCATTATTATAATCTATGTGTAATATACTTTCGTTTATGAGTATTTAAATCAATGATCTATTGTCCTTCTTTCATGGGGTGTATGTTTTGAAAGATACCCAAGTCGGTAAGGGAACCTTTCACCCTCCTTTTTTTTAAAGACTTCTTTTGGAGGGTCTTTTAATTTACATATTGTTATGTTGGGATATGTTCTCATATATCCTTATTTATGTAAATTTTATTTCCAAGTGATGAGACACACTTTTTATCTCTCATCAACTCATTATGATGTGATGCCGTTAGGCTGTCAAGGGGACTTTTTAACCCAATTTTGATTTCTTTGGGTTCAACATGTAGTCATTGAATATGTCATCCATTGAATATGTGTGAATGAACTTTTATTGTTTTACACTTAATATCCACTTATATTGGGTGTATTTATATTTTTCACACATATTTTTGAGATTGATTTGTACTTAATTTAAGGATACCTTCTTTATAAGGGATTTCATCACATTTGACATTTCTATTGAGGGTTCATTGTTGTTATGCACCAATTCACTCTTATATGGTGTATATACTGTCCTTTGGAGTATTATATCATGAATCCATTTATTCTCATGATATTATAAAGTTCTGACTAAATGTTATTCCTCAATTGTTGTATTCAAGTGTCTCTAATTTTGGTAAAACCCCTTTAACCAAAATATCTTTTTAAATGATTTAATTATTTGTTATTATTAATATCCATGTTTTCAAAATGGTTTTATGGATTTATTTATATGGATATTAATGGTTTAAAGTTTTAAGGTTCAAGGTGGTATGGGACACTTTGATTCAAAAATCTCTTTATTAAATGTTTTAAATGGTTTTGGAAATGGTTTCTTTTTGAATGGATTCATTATTTCAATATACTAAAATGTTATATTGTGATTGAAATGTGGAAATGCTATGTTTACATTATGAATGTTTTATGTGATATGATTATGTTATGGTCCTTGGGCATTGTTATGAAGAACGGGTGGTTCCGTGATAAACTAAGGGTGGGTGAGCCCGTTATAGCTCTCCAATGCATTGGGTAACACGAAGGAGTGAAACGTTAATGTTTCTCCAAAGAGATTTAGGGAATATACTGTGATGGGTATTCCAAACGTAACCAAGTGGGTTACTCCCTACGTAAGAATGTTATGAATGCCTCAAGATACCTTTATGCCTTATGTTTTCTATGATTTATTCATGATTTGATATGCCTATGTTTTATGGGAAAAGTGTGATTTCATTCTAATGTATATATGAACTCATGTTTCCATTCCATATTTTTATAACTCTTACTGAGCTTTTTATGCTCATCCAAAGTTTTTGAAATGTTTTTCATAGGTCAAGGGAAAGGTACATGATGTGATGATAGTGTCAAGGATGTGTCAAGAAAGAATCCATGTTTTATTTTAAATATGTTTCCGTTGATGGGAAGAATGAATACTAACTTTTATGTAACCACTTTGTTTAAATGTGGAATGTAATGCATGTTTAATGATCTAATTCTCTAAACCTATAAACCTGAAAAGATCCTCAATGTGTAATCTTGTATTAACACAAGATTAAGTAAGGTTTAAGGCCAGGGCCTTATAGTTGGTATCAAAGGTCGGTTTAGATAACTTTAGAGGTTAGGGTATTCTCTAAGCATAAGTGACATTACTATAATGGTTAGGATTTCAGAAAGAGTACTAGTTTTAGATAAATTGAATGAGTTAGTATATCTTAGTGTTTATCTTCATCATTAGTACATGATGGTTTTTTTGATATAATCAAACTGACATTTCTGTTTTTAGTGAATGGATGAATCTAGCAGGCACCAAAGAGACAATTGGTTTAAAGGAAACTGTGGTGGTTCTTTGATTAAGAGACTAGACGAAATGGGGTATTCAATGAGGAAACTCGTGGTTGTTCTAAACCAACTATCAAGGAGTCATGATCAACCACTTGATCCTTTGTATGTTCTGTAATGCATCATGTACAAGATGACCAATCGATATGGAAGTTCAGGTAATAATTATAAAGGTAACCATTGGAGTTTATATGATCCTTAATTTTTAGGTAATTATGGGTTATTATATGTTATGATGGAAAATGAAAGGAATGAGATAAACTTGAGGTTAAAATATGTTATGATCATCTTTGAAGATTTTATCTCATTTTGGGTAATGTTTTAAGAATTATATAGTTTTGAAAAAAGGACAACACGCAGACCGTGTGACATCCCGCCGCATCGGAAAAAGCTGCGGGAATCAAACCCACAACCAATGTGCGACTGGTATTTATCGCCTACCACTGGACTACGTGAAGTCCCTAGTTAGTTTGACTGATTCTTTTTAGTTATATGATTTTATGAATTAAGAGTAAGTTGATTTAGGGTTATTTATGAAAATTATTAACCTATAATGGAGGATATGTGATTAGGTTAATTACTTTTCAATGCGAGACTTTAGGAGCGACTGATGTTGTTTAGAGATAAATTTTACGATTTAACATGGAAGACTATGTGACTAAATCCTTAAAATATTTGGGTTTCAATCTTATATTGGTTTACATTGAAGAATTTTATGGAAAAATTATTTATCCGATGGTCATCGTTGAACATTGGGTTTTGTTGGATGAATTTTGGAGATTAAGAATAGATTTTATTTTTATAAGGGGTTATCCTTCTCTGGATTATCTGATCTTATACTAACATTTTTGGTTTTGGTTTTGGTTAAAGTCTAAAGACATGGGATGTATATAGTTCTCTTTTGTGGATTAGGTGATTCTCTAGAAGTTGGTTATAGTACTCTTAATGTGAACAAGTCTTCCTAAATACTCGTCTTTTGGAGAAAATACGAGTTTGTGTAAAAGATGAAAGTCAACATGATAAGTGATTATGTTTCCTTATGAATAAGTTAATCAATAAAAAGTAACTTAAAACAAAAATGTTGTCTATTATCTTTTCCTACTGGGGAATCGAATACCATTTAACCCATCACAAGTTTGTGATTTTCTTGTGGTTAACATTCTCCTAAACATGTTTTCTATCACTCTCCATCAGAACATGACCCTATGTTTTCTCCTCCATGTCCATGTTTTCCTACATGGAGTCCTAGTATGGGTTAACTCGGGTGACCTCTGTACTTATCATTCTTTATTTTAAAGTGATTGTTTTACCGACTCTTGTTCTGATGTGGGACTTTCAAGGATGTTTCCAAGCGCAATTTTAAAAATTGCGAGGATGCAATTCCAAAAAGGGGGGAAGGATGTAACACCCCAGGTAAATAAAGAATATGAAATTTTCATATTTATCCATATTTTTGAATAAAATATTGATATGACTTTAAAGGGGACGCTATGCTCGATGGCGTACCCAACACGCAACAACGAGTTTCTTGGGAATCTTACGTTTCACTCTAATAATAAAATAATATTATTTTAAATGGTAGTTAACATGTAGTCGTTGTAATGGAGGGAATTGATATAAATAACTAAAATATGATTATATATGTTTTTAAATGTTTTTAGATATATCAAATAAAAGATAAAGGCTTAAAATATAGAAAGAATTCAATTTTAGGTGTATCTGCCCAAGTTCTCATTAAAGTTTCACTTATCGCCTTTTGATGGAGAACCGTCATTAAATGTAGTTTTGTTCACTATTATACATTCTATTGGACCAAATAAAACTCTTCTTTAGAATCGGGACATCAAAATTTACTTTGTGTAAATTTTTGGTATCGTTCCGATAAAGTTCATTTTTTTTATGAATAGTGTAAAATGTGGTATTTTAATTCAAAACCTCTTTTTAATCTAATTTATTTATATGATTATATTATCTTTTTAATTGGTTTTAAAGTGAAATTAGAATATATTTTTACCATTAAATCCAATAGTGGTCGTTGGAATTAATTTCACTTTGAAATTAGACTTAAACTGGTGTCAATCTTTTGATACTTATTGTTTTATAAAAACACGCTATTTGCTCTGACAGCGGGAATTAATTATTAAATTAATTAATGTGACTTATTTGTTTTCAATTTTTTAAATTATACTTCATTTTTGAATTCGGAATATCAAATATAGCTTATGGTGATTTTTTGGGATTTTTCTGAAAAACTTCAATTTTTGATGAATAGTGAAACAACTAAGTGGTACTTATAAAAACTAATTTTCCGTTTAAATGAAATTTTGCCATCTTTTTGTATTGAATTTCTAAAATCCGACATATATGGTTTTCATTAAGAAGTAAAATGTGGTTCAACAGGATAAAAATAATTTTTTTGGTGAATAGTAACTTATTAAGTTTTTAATCGCGGTTAGTGGTAATTAGTGTAGTTTAAGGTAAAAATAATGCCTTAATAAAATAAGATGAGCTTGACACATGTCCTACCCTCATTGGTTGTGTCATGGACGACCAAGAAAAGCCATGGGTCAACTTGGGGACCCCATGGAGCCACAATGGTTGGAAAATGACATAAATAACTTTTTATTTAATGTAAAAGTAAAAATGACACAAACATAATATGTTTTATGAAAACAATTTTTACATGGGCTTATAAAGATCATATTTTCTATTATAAATAGTCATTGGAATTCTAAAAAGATTTCATACATCATAGTATTTTTTTTATAATTTTTAGACATTAAATAAATTAAATTATTTATGACATCATGATGATGCAGCGATGACCTCATTATTTAACGATTTAAATAAAATGGAAAGATAATGTAGAATCTACAAGCTAAACATGGCCAAAACCAATTGTATGAGTGTATTTCTAAGACTTATCACCTTAGCCACGAATTACATCAATGTGGGACCTTTTAAAACCGAAACACATTTTCATATAAAGTAATATTTCTTTACTTTCCAAAAGTGCCCCTCCTCTCCTCTTATAAAAGGCCCCCACCTCTACCTCATTTCACACACTCCTCAAGCCTTTGGCTCGGCCAACCCCTGCCCATTAACTCTCTCTACATCCCTCTAATCATCCTAGAGGATTCCATTTTGGCAGAATCGTTTCAAAGGAATCGTTTAGGCTCAAATCAAAAGGAGTTACACTTTAAAAGGTAATTCATTCTCTCTTGTTCATTTGTTTTATTTTGCTTCTCCAACCCCCAAAACTCTTTTTATTTACTTGTTTTGTAAAAAAAACAGTATCTTCAATATAATAGGATGTTTTTATAAGATTTATTCTAGATACACAATCACATAACTACATCAAATGGTTAAAAAACATACGGTTTTCGTGGATGGCGAAATTCTGCCTCCTGAAACGATGATTGTTCAATACTCATTTAACACCCTCAAAGGTGGCCATTATGATGTCAATATTTTTATATATGATATATAATATGTTTATGTTTTCCTTAAGCTTCTGTTTTTTTTCATTTTGGGCATACCTTTATGGTTTCCATTATGGGTAAACGCGATATCTTCATTTAAGGAAGTGCAGACTACCGCCCCCTCAAAATGATTTGATTCGTTAAATACCATATGTGGGACGTATAAAGGATGGAACAATGATATTATATATGATATTATACTAGAATTATAATATACCTTTATATCGTTATTATTCCATTCTATAAAATATGAAATAGAAATGAAAGTAGTGTTCATGCGTACGTACGGCTTACCGTCTCCATGAACGGTGCATTTCATTTCTTACCTCTAAAAGATTATGTAATGTTATAATTGCATGAATGTACTGGATATATATGAAATATATGATATCTACATAATGAATACAATTCTGGATATAATAAAAATTTGGCCACATGAACAACATGTAATTGTAAGAAGTCCACTTTCGACTTAAGAACCAAATATCGACAAAACAAATATTATTAACTTAAATGATTACATAATGTTTATGACATGGTAATAAGTGATATAAAAGGAATAATGAACTTGAAAAAGGATCTTAAGTAAGTAGAAATTAACTCAAGTTTATTATTCAGGAGATTAAAGAACGATCGAGTCAAGTCGGACCCGAGGTAAGGGATCCTACTCCTCTCTTTCCCTTTAAGTACACACTTTTATGTCATTCCTTTTAAAGCTCATCTTTCTTCTTATTTTGATGATCTTTTATATTACATGTACTTTAATTTCTATGTTCATGTGATTAGAGACCCTATTCTCTCTCATCAATCCATTTTGGATGTTTTGAGTGGCGCAGTTAGGCTACCGATCTTTCGTAAGAGATCTAACCTCTCTCTTTCTTTTTAAGTACTCTCCTTTATGTCACTTCTTTTAAGATCCTCTTTGTAATGTTAGGGGATGTTATTTTATATTCCTATTGCCTTAAATTTTATTGTAATGTGATGAGATACCCTATTTAATCTCATCAATCCATATTCGGAAGTTTTATGTGGCGCCGTTAGGCTGCCGAGTTTTCGTAAGGAATTTTTCATCTCACTTTTATTCCCGTGAGATTTATGATACATTTGCCACAAATTACATTTAGTGGTGTATGTTCTTCCAATTATTCTAATCTATGTGTAATATACTTTCGTTTATGAGTATTTACATCAATGATCTATTGTCCTTCTTTCATGGGGTGTATGTTTTGAAAGATACCCAAGTCGGTAAGGGAACCTTTCACCCTCCTTTTTTTAAAATACTTCTTTTGTTGGGTCTTTTAATTTACATATTGTTATGTTGGGATATGTTCTCATATATCCTTATTGATGTAAATTTTATGTCCAAGTGATGAGATACACTTTTTATCTCTCATCAACTCATTTTGATGTGATGCCGTTAGGCTGTCAAGGGAACTTTTTAACCCAATTTCGATTTCTTTGGGTTCAAATATAGTCATTGAATATGTCATCCATTGAATATGTGTGAATGACCTTTTATTGTTTTACACTTAATATCAACTTATATTGGGTGTATTTATATTTGTCACACATATTTTTGAGTTTGATTTTTCCTTAATTTAAGGATACCTTCTTTATAAGGGATTTCATCACATTTGACATTTCTATTGAGGGTTCATTGTTGTTATGCACCAATTCACTCTTATATGGTGTATATACTGTCCTTTGGAGTATAATATCATGAATCCATTTATTCTCAAGATATTATAAAGTTCTGAATAAATGTTATTCCTCAATTGTTGTATTCAAGTGTCTCTAATTTTGGTAAAACCCCTTTAACCAAAATATCGTTTTACATGTTTTAATTATTTGTTCTTATTAATATCCATTTTTTCAAAATGGTTTTAAGGATTTATTTATATGGATATTAATGGTTTAAAGTGTTAAGCTTCAAGGTGGTATGGGAAGCTTTGATTCAAAAATCTCTTTATTAAATGTTTTAAATGGTTTTGGAAATGGTTTCTTTTTGAATGGATTAATTATTTCAATATACTAAAATGTTATATTGTGATTGAAATGTGGAAATGCTATGTTTCCTTTATGCATGTTTTATGTGATACGACTATGTTATGGTCCTTGGGAATTGTTATATAGAACGGGTGGTTCCATAATAAACTAAGGGCGGGTGAGCCCGTTATAGCTCTCCAATGCATTGGGTAACGCGAAGGAGTGAAACGTTAAAGTTTCTACGAAGAGATTTAGGGAATATACTGTGATGGGTATTCCAAACGTAACCAAGAGGGTTACTCCCTACGTATGACTGTTATGAATGCCTCAAGTTACCTTTATGCCTTATGTTTTCTATGATTTATTCATGATTTGATATGCCTATGTTTTATGGGAAAAGTGTGATTTCATTCTAATGTATATATGAACTCATGTTTCCATTCCATATTTTTATAACTCTTACTGATCTTTTTATGCTCATCCCAAGTTTTTGAAATGTTTTTCACAGGTCAAGGGAAAGGCACATGATGTGATGATAGTGTCAAGGATGTGTCAAGAAAGAATCCATGTTTTATTTTAAATATGTTTCCGTTGATGGGAAGAATGAATACTGTCTTTTATGTAACCACTTTGTTTAAATGTGGAATGTAATGCATGTTTTATGATCTAATTCTCTAAAACTCTAAACCTGAAAAGATCCACAATGTGTAATCTTGTATTAACACAAGATTAAGTAATGTTTAAGGCCGGGCCCTTATAAACCTCATAAAAATTCTTTTTATCTTGATCAAACAAGACACATATGGGAAGATCAAATGCATGGGTGAGTGGAAATATATGTGTAAGGACACCCCAAGATAGCGAAACTCAAAATATCAAAGTGGGAGTCAGCCCTAAATCATCATAAATGTAAGAATAAACAAGGAAACCCAGATATACTGAAAACTAGATACTAAGTCTGAAGGAAAGTTCATGTCCCCACTACCAACCTATGATTATACCTAAGGTTCAAAGGTTTCATTCCTCTAAAAGAACTCACTCATTAGTTCTTAAAACACTGAAGGAACAAATTAAATAGGTTTTACTAGTCAAGCCTTTACTTGAAGATGTATAAAGAAGAACTCACATGAATTCATTACATTGGTAGGGGTCACCCCCGTGGCCAATGGGGGATACCTAACCCAATAAATATTATCCCACTAGGAATGGAATCACATACCCTTGATGTCAAAAATAGGATATATGACCCAAAATAAGGATGAATGATTGCATATCACACCATGGGACACATGGAACAATACCAAAATTTCTCCATAACTATCCCATAGAGTGGACCATACATCCTACATTTAAGAATAGATACCTCTATTTATCCACTTATTGATACTATGGTAACACACTCACACTGATACTGATACTGGACTAAGGGAATAAAGATATCCATTTTGTCTTGGTAAAAGTACACAGTGTGTATAGGGGATACATGATGTGTATTTCCAAGTCCATAACTTCTTGTTCTAATGTATGTGTAAATTAGCATGTCATCATATACATTAGTTGTTCCCTTTTACATTGGTTCTGTTATGTGCTCAGGGTCGTGCCTATGGTCGGGTAACATGGGGTACATGTTTTCTTTCTAACTAAAGAACCATATATTGTGTGACCATGTCACATGGTCGGGTGATATTTAACATCATGAGTAAACATCAGTAGTCACGGAGGGGGGTCCACATGACATGTGTCCTCCAAACTATACGTAGTATACTTTATAAATTTTCAAACACTCCAGAACTCTCAAAAAACTTCTATCATGCCATAGTTGCCTCGAATTTTACTGCATAATCCAAAATAAATCCTAAATATGTGTTGAATGGTCCTACACCATCATCGGTGAGAATATTTCAACCAATATATACAAAAAATTGAATGCCATCGTACCATGTGACGAAAAATCCAATTCATGAAAAGTAAATCTCATTTGATCCATCATTAAACTTCTTTCATCATCTTCAAGCCTCTATCACACCATTGAATTCAAATAAAACCCTAAATCAATGATCCAATATCCCAAAAAATGATTGCACACCGATTGGATCTTAGGTATAATCTAACCATCTGTCAAAAAAATAACAATAATGAATGTTCAATGAACGAGGGGAGAAAAGAATGAAACACAAATGTGATAAATGATCCTTGGCCATTGTTTGGGATAAAATTCATTCATTTATGGATAAATTGATGAATGGATAAGAATAAGAATTAAACGAAAAATCTTTTATCAATTACTAATTAAAAGTAGAAATATTAATCAGTTGTAACTCAACAACATTTAATGAATTTGTTATCGAAATGAATTAATTCATGTTTACTAAATTAAATCTCAACATTGATATTGGATCGATCACTAATAAAGAGTGATTATGTGTCTTCACAGTTGGTGAGATCTTTGAATTCCATTGATGATGATAATATCGTTTTTTGGGAGATAATTAATCCATGAACTCATTATCATCTAACAACGATATCCTCCCCGATCCTCTCCAATATCTAGGATTATATGGATAACACCATGATTTTTCCAAAGAAATTATTATAGATATGAATTAGATGTCTATCCTTTTATAGAAAATAAATTATTTATTTTGTTTATTTTTATATTATTACACCAATGACTACTCTTAAACAAAACCATAAAGCATAAAAATATTGTGTGATACTTAGTATAAAACCCGCATCTCAAATATATTATAGGACTCAATTTTATCATCTGAGACACAATTGAGAAGATATTAAATTACTTCTAAAAAATATGTGTTTTTTATTTAGTAAATTTAATATATTTAATATATCAACATCATGTATCCACATCCCAAGAATCTCATTAATACTCTTCACTTAACTTCTAAAATATTCTTTAAAATTATCTAATGTGTTACATGGATGAAATAAAGTTGTTACAAAGGAAATGAAAATTTACTCGTATGTATGCATACCAATATTTCAATTACTATACATGGTATAATATATATTTTTGTAATTCTATATGTAGTGTATCATTGGTTTTGAAAATCATTAAACATTATTTTAGAACAATTCAAAATATCATAGAAGTAAATAAAAAATAAACACAATTTAGCGATAATAATTGAATTATTACAAGAGGAAAAATGTTATATAATTCAAGAGAAGAACACATTATATAATTAGCAGGGGTTTATTTAAATGATTTATTCCAAGTGTACATTATTTTTTGCACTATTAGGAATAGTAATGTTTATAGGAGAACTAAAAATTATCAATAGATATAAAACAAAAACATAATCCTTGATCATGAACAAGAACATAAATAAATATTCTAAATAGACTAATAACAATGATACATGTACCTAAATATGATATATACCTATAAATTATTAAAAAATCAACCCTAAATTTTTTATAAACACGTCATTAATTCCATTTTAAAAACATTTCATCATATTAATTTGACACCTCTTAATCCATGATTTCATACAACCACATTACCTTTATAATATGATTTACTATTTATGAATGGTTATCTCTGTAATCATTAAAATTAGTTAACATGAACATAGATTCAACCCAACCTATATCAAACATAATAATCCAAAACATATCCAAATGGTATCAATGTAACTCTAAAAAACATGAATCAGCCGGACAAAAATAAAATAAAATAAACCAAACTAAAGACAATCAAGCCATAAATGAACTAAATAATAAAATCTCCTAGAAATGTAATCTAAATCATATGTTATATTGAATTGAACTAAAAAAAATAAAAATTGAATTGAATGAAACTGAAAAAATAAATAATTTACTAGCCCACACAATAATAAACCCGTCAAAATTAACCTGAACATAACATTATCAAAATAAGCTAAATAATATTGACATCAACAAACTAAAATTAAAAATATCTATTCATAAAATATGAATTGGTTCTAAAATTGGTGAATTAACCAAAATAAACCTTACTCAATCTAAACTCACCCAAACAAGGTTGAACCAATAAAAAATCGACATGACCCAATATAATAATAAAAAATAATTTGAATGTAGATTATCCAAAACAATTCATATTTTATAATTTTGGTTTGATTGATTATTTATTCACTCAAACATTTCTGTGAAATTTAGTTCATTTTGATTTATTAATTATCAATTAAATATTTGTTACAATGAGTTAATATTGGTTAAAAATTTATTATTATTGAATAATTAGTCACTACGTTGGATGTTATTGTAGATTGTGGTAGTTAACATTGATGGTCTTTTGCCTGAAGTAAAAATTTTTTGATTGATTTTAAAGATTAAAGATGGATGTGTTTTATAAAAACATACATAAAAAATATGACTTGAGTAATTTTTATTATTATAAATTTTAATATCACTTTAGTAACTGAATATTTAATTTATATTGGAGATAATGTTCTTCGGAGGCCCTATATGATTAGAAAGCTATGAAATTTTCCCAAATCATAATTTCCATGTTATATTAGGATATGATAACCATGGGAGATTACATTTATAGTTAAGGTATATTATTGTCCCCACTAGGTATTGGCCCACTTTAGGTGGATATAATAGTTTGTATAGCACTGAGTTTAAGTGAATCATTAATTGGTAGAAAAGGCTAAAAATAAATCCATAAAATAATGTGAACAAAGTAAAAATAATAAAAATTAATTTAAAAAAGAAATGACAGATTTATGTCCACCTATTCCTGAAAATAACACCACAATATTTAAAAAATGTGTGACAATGATACATTCATTATATGATGCATCGACCAATAGAGATGATGAGCCTGGTGGTGGTCTGGATGTTAACATTCAAGATGATGGTAATATTGATAATGATGGTGAATCTAAGGGTAATGATGATGGTGATGATGATGGTGATGATAATTGTTTTGGAAATAATGATGGTCAATGGTACATTGGTGATGATGGTGATGATAATGATAGTAGTGGTGATCCGGATGGTGTAATTTACCCCTACATTTGTGATTGATATTTTAGAAACATGATGTTTTATGACTAAAAATGATTGAATATATGTGTTATTTTTATTGTTGTTATCAACTAATAAAATGTAAAATATATTATATATCTACAATTTAAAATGTGTATGGGTGTGACAGTTGGGTCTATATGGTGCTATAAGGGGTTTCTACTTGTTGTGTTCATAGTGGAAGGATATAACTATAGTGTGTATAACAATTGGTATAACTTTATACCAATGGTTTTCTATAACAACAAGAATAAGGAAATTTCAGAGGGTATATAGTAAAGGTTTACATAAACCATTTGGAATATGTATATCCCAACACCATAATACCCAACTATTTTAAGAACCATTGGTATAGGCTATACTAAATAATTGAAACTATTAGTATAGATTCCTTTTTAGTGGTGCCCGATTATAAAATAACTAATACGGATTAATTTTATTTGAGTAACATGCATAAATATCTCCCAATTTTTTTTCCTTCAATGTGTAAATCATTACATAATTCATTGTTTAACTATATCAAAATACCCCATTGTCATGACCTATATTGTGATCACTTGTCATTACCTAAAATCACTACAACAAGGAAAACTTTTAACAGCACTAGTTTTGGGATTTAACTGTGATTGCAATGAACTACTAACATAATCAATGGTAAAAGACAAACTTTATCTATTCTCTCACAGAGTACTGATAAAGACACCATTTGACGGTGCTAAAAAGTACTGTTAATGGAGGAGGCGTATTATATTTTCTGTGATACTCTCTGTGCGCCCCATTATCAGTGGTCCCACTTATCTGTGCTTCTAACGCACTCTTATACCCCCTATAATAGCTCTCCGCCACCTTTAGGCAACACATTAGAAAACTCTATTCCTCTTGAATGCATATGGATTTGAACATCGGACCTCTGCAAAAATATTTAAATTCTTTTACAACTACACCATCTTGTTTTATTAAATGCCTTTTGATATATATATATATATATATTAACATGTTTAATTTTCTTATTCATATATTAGTTTAAATGTATTTAAATATATTTATAAAATACATTTTTATGTGTTTGATATATATATAATTATATTTATTAAAATACACAATATTGTAATATTCATTCACATATACTAGAATATAATATCAATATATATCATTTCGTTAATACAAACATTTTATTTCCATTGAATATGGACAATAAAATATATAATTTTATAAATTAAATAAAATAAGTAATAAATATTTCTGTTTTATATTTGTAAATAAATTTTTATTTTATTATGTTGATATATATTTATAAATGTGATTTATTTTAAATATATATAAGAATAATGAATATATTTAAGTATAAAAATATAAATTATAAAAACAAATAAAATTCAAAACCATAATATCAATATGAATTTAAACCCTAATAATAAATTCAACCCCCACTAAAAATAGGTATAAAGATATCCTTAAATGTGGTTACAATTCCATGAAATTTTATTAAATTAGGATGCCCCAACTAACGAGTCGGTTTTGGTGTCCATTTAAGACTTTTGACATAAAAAATGTTATCAGAGCTCTCCCCAAACACTAATGTGTAGACATCATCATAGGATTCGATTTGATATGTCCTAGATCCTAAAAAGACAAAAGGATGAAAATTTATGTCCATTAATTCAAGTCATGTTTTTAAATTTTCATAGATGGTTCATTAATTCATTTAATATTTCATTATATAAGTGTTATTTAATGAATATTACTCCATAATACACAGAATATGAATAATAAATATTATTATTTTTTATTTTATAATCCATTATCATTAAATATATTATGTATTAAATATAAATATCTATTTATCCTTATCTGAACAATAATTAAAAAATATTTATTATATTTATATAATTTTGATACATTTAATAAATTAATCTATTTCTTTAAGGAAATAATTTCCATTCTTATGAAATACTTAGTTTATCAATGCTAGTAGCACATCTCTAATAAAGGGGGACTTTATGAGTGCTTGAAAATGAAAATTGATAAATCCCCTCACCCCATTATCAATACTATTTTAATAGCATTGCTAATTGTCCCACTTAATCCACACTTTTTTATTTTCACTAATAAAGGGAGTCCCTTTATGAATGCATTTTTACTAGTGCTGATAAATGGAGATAATATCAAAACTTTTTTAGTAGCACTTATTAAGAACCCACCATTATTAGTTCATTATTATTAGCATTGATAATGGGGTGTTCTTTATAAGTTCATTTAGCTTGAGCTCATAAATCCAAGCACTCTAAATGGCCAATTCTATTATAGTAAATTCTCAAGTATCATATCCCGAAAAAAAAAATTTAAGATTAAACTTTTTCATCATAAAAATGTTGAACAACTCATTCAAATTCCTAAGTAAAGCACTTTCCATTTTCACATAATCATTCAGAAATAAAATCATTCATAAAAAAATTATAAAATTTAAAAATTCACAAAAGAGGGGGGATATAATATTCATTGAAAAAACCTGTTAACAAATAGATGAAGCTTCATAATGAATAATAAATATAGCAGCATGAAAAGGAGACCAATATGTATATGTACTCGAAATATTATTTTTATGATTTGATAAAATAATTATATTAGTTTTCTATTTTCTGAAAAAAATTATGTTCTTTCCATTATCATTATTCTATTTATTTAAATTATTACTATGTATTATTTAGTTATTAAAATAGTTAAGTTCACACTGAATGTGTTGAGGTTTTTTGGTAAATAACCTAAAAACAACAGTGGTGTGTTGACCATGGTCAAAGGGATGATGATTCCATTACCACTATAATCTTAAACATATAATAGTTATTATATTTTTACATTATGAACACGTATAATACCAATAGTGTAAGATTGTAAATAACATTTTTTTGAAGTTGGTAACATTGAACCAACATCATTTTACTTTATGATAACATGTATACATAGTTTTCATTATTAATAAACATCATATTACATAATGATTGTTCAAATTCATAACATAGAATATGATAATACTCAAAGAGTAGTTGTCACACTAAATACTCATATTATTTCCCCACTATGATGAGACCCCAAAATTGACAGAACAATATTCTTAAATATATATTATATAGCCGGGTGATATCATTTTAGGGACACAAAATATACAGGCTATCGGGAGTCGAGACTCATATAACATCGAGGCACCTTATCCTGGAGTACGTTTTTTGTAATATCTACTGTAGGATACTATGTGAATGATAGTCTCTAGAAGGAAATTCACAATCATATATGTCATTAGATTTTCCTATCTAATATCATGTGTATTGATACATTGACATTTAAATTATTATTAATAAATATTATAAACAAGTACATAGATGTATTGAAGAAATCCACAATGACTTATGTTTTCGACGAGGTTAAATATGTTGGGTTTTCCACTAGTAGTATTTCATTAATGAATAATGAATGAAAGTATTGGTCCCTTATGTTTTTAATGGGTGTTGATATATCATGCCCTTAGATGGAAATGATATATCATAAATAAATCTATCCCCAGAGTGTTCTAAGACACATTAAATTTCCCGGAATTGAAAGAATGAGAACTCAAGCACACAGGTTGATGACACTATAATGAAACCTTCTTAATTAGATATATCATTATAAAGGTATTATACTATATATTATGTGTCTTTATGAGGTATTATTTGGTTTTGATATAAACTTCTTTCTCTATCCGTGCTTTGGCATGCCTCTAGATGTCTACCTTAGAATTTAGGCTACATCGTCTACTTCTACTGAGAAATAGGTATAGAGGGTCGTACACTGTGTGTATCTAGATTATCTGTTAAATAATATATAATTATTTATTTTTAAAATAGTTGAATAAATATTATTTCTAGACATGGATTAATAATTAGACATGTATGCTTGATGGCATATATTCCATCACAGGTAATTTGAGATAATATAATGTGACTGGAATATTTAAAAAATATTTAATTATTTTCTATTTAATGAATATTACTTTTATTATTTGTTAGAAAATAATGTAGTGATATTTATTTAATAATTAAATAATCCTTAACCAATTCCTGATAAATATTGAGGAATGGTGGACCATGTTTTTAGCTCTCGTGAAATTTTTAAATATTGAATATTATTAAATTAAATATCATTTTAATATAATTTTCATTTGAAGTTCATATCGAGACATAATAATATTGATATTATTATTTTCCTTGGGTATTGGTTGGGACTAAATAAAATATGTTGGGTACTTGTGGGATTATTTTATCTTAACCCTAGCAAAATATAAACTCATTTATATTATATTCTAAACAACACAATTCATTTTCTTGTGATGTGCAAAATGATTTTTGTGAAACCTATCAATACCTAGAGAGATATATTCTCTAAGAATGACCCAAAAATTGGAGAGAAATATTCCTCCTCAAGATAAAGGAAAACATATAGGAAAATATTCTCATTGTGATCAAATAAAGATGATGCAAGTGTAAGGATCTTCCATGCTAGAAGCTGTAGACTTTCTGCAAAATCTAGAGATTCGTGAATCAAATGTGGATACCGCTAGAGGGAATCTCCACAAGATTATTATTACACAATAAATGAGAACAATAAATCTCTTACCAAATCCATACAAAAATAATTTCATCATGTTAATTCATAATAATTAAATTTATTATAAAAAACATGTGAGGATCATTCCTTCTAGTTTTAGCATGATTCATGTTGTTAGTTTTTCTTTGATTGAAAATGTTTGATCACAGTGATGTTTTTCATGTAAATCATGGATTAATCATCGAACATGTAAAAAAGAAAAGTTGGGAACCACCCATTTCATGCTTCTCCTATGCCCAAAACCTTCATATTATATCAAAGTACTAACATAAGTATTTATATTTATCTAAAGATCATTTTGGATTTACACATTTGTTTGTATGTTTTCAAAACAATTTTAATATTTCTTTTAATCTGAATTGCAATATATACTTCTTCCTCCTTCATTTTATGTAAATATAATAAATACTGTTAATTTTATGAATGAAATAAAATCAAATAACTCATTTGGACGTACCATGGATTCTAACCAGATAACACAGCAGTACAAAAAATGTAACAGGAGTAACACACCCTATAGTTGTGTTCAATGCATCGGGAAGGAAATATAAAATTTATTCATTCATATTCATTGATGAAAATGGTGTATTTATTACTTGAAACCACCTGTTTACCGAACCATACTAGCATGTAGTCAGTCAAAGTAAATGACATATAGCCCACATGCGTGGTGTGTAGTCCTTTTAAGTCATAGATGTGATGTATATTTCATACATGACAAACCTAACAAGTGACCATGTTACTAAGAGATCACATGACATGTCTACCACTGTACATGATGTGTACAACATTTTTGGGGAAATTTTTAATCATAGAGTCCCTAGACGTGTTCCATAGATAGACTATGAGATGTACACTCCATGTGCTCACTTTTACATGCCATGAACTTATACAAAATTATGAATATTTAAAATTTATTTATTATACTATTCAAACCTAACGACATGTTCATTAAAGTCATTATTATTTTGGTAGGACATTCCATGTGATGGGTTTTCAAATATATATATATATGTGTGTGTGTGTGTGTGTGTTTAATGAATATATGTGTATTGTTCAGATCTCAGTATCATGTATGAGTTGTGTTATAGTTGTTAGTCTACGTGCATTTAAGCATAACATGTGATAGAAAATTCATGTAATTTTTGTAATCACTGCGGTGAAGTACGCATCCTTAAATTACATGATAAGCCATTTATTCCCTATGTAAGAAAAGGTAAACAGTATATCATAATAATAATAAATATTTGGTAGAATGGAATGATCATTCACCATATTTCATCCAAGGTATATTTATCTACATAGTGAATTATAAATTTATTTATTTAATTTATATATAAATTTTGGTTGATGAGAATCTCATGAATATTTGGATGAGAAATTATATAATGTAAATAGTTAATAAATTATGATAATTAATTTATTCGAGCTTGATTTATCTTAACTAAGAATAAATAAAAAGTTTGATAATATTATTTAATGAATAATTTGATTCACTCATTTGGATAATCATGAGCATTGAATATACCATTTTGTGTGATTAGCTTCATTTAATATATTGTTAAATTAAATTTTTGGCATGTGTACCTTCTCTCCTCTTGGTTTGTAAGGCCCTACAAACCCATGGTTTCTATTATGTAAACATGCTTCCCCTCAACTGAATTTCAGTAAAATCATATGTAATTGATGGAGCACCCAATCAAGTTGATATGGTTCATTTCTGGGGCCTAGTTGAAACCAAACCAACTTATGAACAAAGGTAAACTGGTGGAAAGCTGTAAGAGTAACCTTAATTGGTTCATGGTATTTCCCCCCTAGGTTAATGGTTAGTTTATCAACTGATGGATAAACAAATTATTAGTAAAATTCGTGAATATTTTAATTTATTATTTTATTTCTATCACAGTTCTTGGTTGTTTAATTAAGGATTTTTTTGTCATGATAACATAATTTAATGAATTAACTATCATGAAAATATACAACTAAAATAAAATGTCTTTTTTGTAAATATTATCTAAGACATGATTAATTAATTATGAAAATCCACATAATATTAAAATGTATTTTACAATGATAATAATTTTAAATTTATGAATAAAAGGATAAAATCCCTCAACTAATATATTTTTAGATGGTATATCCTTCCACTACCTCAGTTATAATAGATCCAAAGATCATGGTGCTTGACCAGCCTAAGATGGGGTGCTACTAATTATAGGGGAATTCTAACATGAATTTATGGGTTTACATAACATAGTTCACTTCAATGGATTGCATCTAAAGAAGGACATGGTGCGACTATGGGGAAAAGGTTGACGAAATCTCATTTAGGATTTTAGGATTGTGAAGTCCAGTCATCCTATTATGGAAATGTTAGTTAATTCTGTTGGAATATTAAATTCTTACATAAAATGATTCATGATTTTTGACCAACCAATTTTGTTGTAATAAGAAGTTTAATATAGATCATTATCACTTGAATATCCAAGAAACAATATATTCCAACGAAAATGGTGATATATATTGGGTGTTGATAAAACTTTTGATGAATAATAAATATATTATTTATTTATTTTTCAAATTTTATCAGATAATTTACTTAAATTATTCTAACATTATATTGTGGAAACAAATTTAAAATTATATCAAACATATCATTGTGATCAATACATGAGATAAAAAAGCTTCTCAACAAAAAAAAATAAAAGAGTTGAAAATGTTCCTATGTGTCATCCTTCTCTCAGAAATAAAATTATATGTGTTTGAAGAACATTTTACTATAGCACTTGGTAATTAGGATTGTGGTGGATAGTTAAAAGTCAATGAGAAGTATTTGAAGGATTCTACATATGTTTAATTTTTTATGTTATCATCCATGACCAAAGATATTTTGATGCAACATGAGGACATGTATTCATATAGCATGATGTATCACCTTCTGGATATCTATAAAATGATGGTGAGATAAGCGAGGCATGGGAACTCCATTTCATTGTTTACAAATAAGCATAGAGAGTCTGTGCTTGGTGATCCTTATGTAGTGACGTATTTTTCACTACATTTAATGCATAGAAATCATAGGGATTACATTTCAAGATGAGTTTTACACAGGTCTCATAATTTCATCAAATCTGAATTCCTTTCCCTATTTTACTATTAATTATAATATCATCAATAATAAGAAACATCATTTAAGACATCATACAATAATTTACAAAGTTGATAGAAACAAGGAGCGTGATAATCATGTGGTCATTATGGTGAATAAGAAATGTACGAACATGGAAAAGGAGGCCAAAAATCATAAAAAATCAAATGATATCAATCGCCATCCTTCCAAGAAGAAGAACCTAAGGTGCGGTAAAGAACAGGAGGAATCATTTTTTTCTTGTAGAAAACCATTCCACTGGAAGAGGAACTACACCCAAATGAAAGAGGAATCTAATGTGGTGTTTGTTATCAAGTTTATCCATTCAATAACCTCACATTGGATATTATATAATGATTGTGGGGATCACATCTTTATCCAAATACAAGAACCATGTAGATTCTGAAATATTGTTAGAGGAATGGGGGATGTCAGAGCTGCTAATTATGAATGGATAGCTACTCTAGCCATTGGTTACTACCACCTTTACTTTCCAACAAGAACGATTTGGTTTTTAGAGATTTTTATTTTTTTACTTATGATTTCAAAAAATATAATTTTAGTCATGCCTAGATATAAATAGGTTTTTTAAAATTTGGAGATAAATGATTTCATTTCTAATGAAATCATATTTTTTGTTATGGAAAATTGAAATAATGGTCTTTAGGTATAAAATTATGAATACCTGGAATTGGAAATTAATATCGAATCATGTCCACATGACTCAGATAACTCCCAGCTTTATAATCATCATCTTGGTCACTTAGTTATGAATAATTTGAAAAATATTTATTATGATTGTTATTTAGACTCATATGGTCTAAAAAACATGATATATGTCAAGATGTTTTACATGGAAAGATGAGAAAATCATTATTTGGAGGATAGGGTGAAAGGGCCATAAGAACTTCTAGGATTGGTACACACTGATATGTGTAGACAATTTACTGTAGAATCTAGAGGTTGATATTCTTACTTAATAACTTTTGCTGATGACCTAAGTAGATTTGGATATGCCAACATTATGAGGTATAAGTTAGATTAATTTGAAAAATTCAAATAATTCATGAATGAATTAGGGAATCAACTTCTAAATAAGATTACAAATCTTTGATAAGATCCATTTGGGGAATAACTTAACAATGAGTTCATAATCTTTCTATAGGTTTTTGGGATTCCATGTCAAATCACTCGAATATACACACCACTATGGAATGGTGTTAGTGAAAGGAGGAACTATACATTGTTAGAGAAGGTTTGGTTGATAATGATTCATATAAATCTTCTATTAATTGTTTTGGTATATGGATTACAAATTATATAATATACATTAAATTGAGTAAAAAATAACGTGGAAAACAAATTCCAATATAATAATATAGTCTAAAGAAAATATAATTTTCACATACACATGTATGGGGTTGTGAGATGTTTCTTAAGGCCTAATCATGAAAAAACTAGCACCTTCAAAGAACAATGTTTATCATTATTTGGTATCATAAGGAAGTAAAGGGATACTACCATTACAACCCCACAGATAAGAATGTTATTGTCTCTAGACATGTTGTATTTCATGAGAGTGAGAAAATTCTAAAAATGGATAGTGGGGAAATAATGACATCGATGAAGTTGATTATCAAGTTACAAATTATTTGTTATCGGAACATATTTTACAGTTACCCATAGAATAGATAGTTTATAAGACACAAGTATAGTTTTTGAGTGCAATAAAGGATAGAGAAAAAGAGAGATATGGTTTTCTAGTCACCAAATATACAGGCTAATTATTGGTTAACAATAATGATCCTATATTTCAAAAGGATTTACTAGAGAGCTCAAAAGCTTCATGATGTCAAGAATTCGTGAATTCTAAATTGGATACCATGTATTAGAACTATGTTTAGGTTCTAGTTAATAAACGAGTTGATGTAAAGACCATTTTGTGTAAATGGGTATTCAAGAGGAAAATGGACATGGAAGGTAAAGTAAATTCTAATAAATAAAGGATTGGTATAATGATTTTAAAAAACATAAAGTTGAATATGTTGAAACATATTCACTTGTTTCAATTATTAAATCCATCAAAATTATATTTTCTATAATAGATCATTGTGACTCCGAGATTTGGTAGATGGATGTCAAAATTAAATTCCCTGTTGGGATGAAAGATTCTTACATGACACAACGAGAAGGATTAGTGACTCATTGTGATTCCATAATTAATTTCGTGTTGAATATATCCACCTTTTGGATTTAATCTATAATGTAGGTCACAAAACATTGGATTTGATTACATTATAATTGAATTGTGTTTTATTAAGAATGAATGTGATTCATGTGTTTATAAGATGTTTCATTTAAATGTAGTATTTATCCATGTAGTATATGTTGATGATATATTACTTATTTTAAATGACACACTAATCATACAATATATTAATGACCTATTAAAAAAGTGTATCTTCATAAAGGGATTATGTGAAATATCCAATATTCTAGGGATCAATATCATTATTTATAGATCGATAAGGCTACATGGACTAATTCAATATACATATACGGACAATATACTAAAGTGGTTTACTATGGTAAAATCCAAGGGGGAATTGGGTCCACTATTATGCGATTTACATTTTTCTAAAAAAATTTGTCCTCAAACACAATAGGAGAATGAGATAATGAGTAGGAATTCATATACTTTTATGTTGGGAAAAATTATTTATTCTTTGTTATGTTCTAGAAATTTTTTTAATATGAATTTGTCATTGTAAGAAAATATAAAGTAGAACCCGGAGAACAAAATAGGACTGATGTTAAGGATATACTTAATTATATGGAAGAACTAATGATAGGTTCTTAGTGTATTGAGAAGAAGAGGATCTAGTCATCAGGGGTCACACTGATGAATGTTTTTCGATAGATAATAATGATATGAAGTAACAATAAATTTATGTTTTCTATCTCAAAAAAGGGGTTGGGAGCTAGAAAAGTTCAAAGGAAACTGCAATGAAAAAAGAATATTCTCTAGAAGTATCACCTCTTGATAAAATTTCATCAGAGGGGTGAAGTTACAGTAAGAGGAGTACCCATAGAAAATAAAATAGTGGAAACCTTTTCTAAAGGCATTTCTCAATAGAACAATGAGTATCATGTCAGAGCCAGTTGAACAAAAGTTGTTATTAGTTGGCTCTAGTGCATGTTGGTTCCCTCTAACCAACATATATGTACTTTATGATAACATGTATTCATATTTTTGGATAATAATAAACTCCTCATCACATCTTTATTGTTCTTCTACATTACATTGTATTTTATAATGTCTTAGGAGTAGTTGTTAGACTAAATGGTCATAGAAGTTCCCCGAAATGATGAGATCCCAAAAGTGCTATGATACTATTCTGAAAAATATAATTTATAATCGGATGATATCTTTTAAAGGACACAAATGATAAAGGATATCAGGTCTAGAGACTAATAGGACATTGAGGCACCCATTCATGGTGTATGCCATAGGTAATATCAAGTGTTGGATATTATGAGAACAAGACCTGCCATTTAGAAATCAATATTCAAATGTGTCATTGGATTTTTCTACATACGGACATGTGTATTGATCTATATACATTAATACTATTATTAATAAATATTATAAGTCACATACATTGATGTATTGATGAGAACCGTGATGACATATGTTTGCGGTGAGGTAGGATATGTTGGGTGTGTCACGAGTAGTATTGAATTAATGAATAATACAATAAATGAATTTCCCTTATTTTATTAAATGAAAGTTGATATCTCAATCCCTTTGATTGAAATGATATAGTCTATGAAAATCTAGAGACATGGTGTTCTATAGTCATCGTCAATTTCTGGGAAGTCAATGAATGAGACATTAAGAACATAGGTTTATGGCCTTATCATACAACATTCTTTATTAGTGATATCATGATAAGGGGATTATATTACACAATATGAGTCTTTATGCGGTATTATGTCATTTCTCCATTAAATTCATTCTTTATAGATGAATTGGGGGGTTTCTAGGTGAAATCCTTGTTCATTAGGCTACTTCATCCAGTGCTACTAAGAATGAGGCCAAGAGGGTCACCCACTAGGTTTATCCAGAATCTCAGTTATATAATATTTTATTTTTTATTATTTAAAATGTTCAAAAACTATTTTTCTTTGATGTTTTTAATAATCAATCTTTTCCACGTTATCACATATATTCTTTCAATAGTTATTTGAAAGAATATATGTGTAATGAATATTTAAATAAATTTATTTATATGAAGTTTATTAAATATAAAATTTATTTATTAGAGAATAATGTAGTGATATTTGTTTAAAAAATAAATCTCCATGATTCTTTTACTGATCGATATGTAGGAATAGTGGAAAATGTTTTTAGGTCTGGTGAGAAATAATAAATATTGAATATAATTTGATTAGATAATATTTAATATAAATCTCATATTAAAAACATGTTGAGAAATATTAATATTATTGTTATTATTTGACTAGGTGTTTCATAGGTATTAAATAAATAATGAAGGACACTTGTACTGTTATTTTATTTTAACCATAGTAATATATAAACCCATTTATATTATATTCTCTATAATCCAATACAAAATATTGTTTTGTACACAATGATTTTTGAGAGTCCCCCCAATCCCTTGAGAAATATATCCTCTAAGAATGTCCCCATGAGTGGAGAGAAATATTCATCCACCGGATTAAGTATAATTCCTTTCAATCAGTTCGTATAGAGACCATATGCGTACGATGATAGAGAATGGATCTGTCATGCTTGCACTAGGAGATACATTCGGTGACATCTCAAGAATCATGGAACACATATGGATCATTACTAGAGGAAATATAAAATTTATTCTTACAACTCAATGATGGTTTATCATTGATATATAACTAGATCAATCAATGAGGAAATATTTCCCTCAAGGCAATTCTTAACTATTAAATTGATTATAAAAAATTTGGGATGATTCTACCTTCGGGTTCCGATGTGATTCATTTTGTCTATTTTTATTACATTCAAATCAATTGATACAAGAGTTTATCATAATGTAAATATTGTATTTATCACTATAAAACACAAAAACGAAATTTAGGAATATCCCATGGAATGCTTCCAATGCTCCCAAAACATTCAAAGAGAACTAGACCATTTCAAAGTGATGACACACCATGTGTATGCATGAATGAAATTATAATTTTTTTAATAGGAGAAAAAGAAATAAAGAATATAATATATCACAATTAAATGTTACAAATATATTATATATTTAATATTTACTTATTACTACCATCCTAATTACAACCCTTGTACGTTGGAGATGAAAAATGAATCACATTTCAAAATTAATGTGGTATTCTAAAGTACGCAAGAGAAAGAGTATCCATTTATAAGGAATAGAAAGGGAGAGAAGGAAAGTAATATATTATCATTATATATTCACAATTATATCATATAATATGTGGTACATTTATTTCTTCCATCATTTAACCAATCATATACTCCAGTGATGAAGAACGAAAGACATCGCTCTATGGAGGTTGTAGTGAACACGTACTCATGAATGATGTTTTCATTTCTAATAGGATGTAAAAGGAGATGAAAAAGGGTTCAAAAATAATAATAATAACATTTTAGTATATAGAAGATATTGATGTTGTTATTTTATCATGTTTAATGAATATTTAATCAGTGTAAAAGAATAAATCAACTTGTAGAAGGATAGTTAAGGTTGAATGATGTAACATCCTGACCCGAACCACCACGTCTGTGTCTGAGTGCCACATCACCACATGTACACCTCCTCGTATGCCAGAGCTTACCGACTAGAACTGAGATTCTTGAGTGGAGGAATGGGGAGACTCCACCGTCTATCAGAGTGAACTGAGGAAATAATAACAACATAATAAATAAATATTTAGATTAACATGTGAGAAAATTATATTTTGAAAACATGTCTTATAATATATAAACTAATCATATATCCATGGTATGGGGTAAATCTAGTAAAAAAGCAATAGCCAATGTCCTACTCAAAATCCACCAAAAAACATCTACATCCTCCATCTCTGACTGTTCAACTGTCAACCACATGGTCTTTTCCCTTCTCATGGTATCTGGCCTTAAAGTATACAAGCACAAAAAAATTACTGACTAGGGTGATCATATAAGTCTCAGTAAGACACCATTAAAAAATATAAAATCAGTGAAAAAAATATATAAGTGTGTGTCATGAACCTAAACAAGGTAAAAAGAAAAATAAAATATCACAAAAGTACCATACACATGTTAGGTCCTCAGGGACTGAATCTTCCTACTTTGGCACCATTACAAGAGAAACATACTGACTTTGGCATGATGACACATGGAACATCTATAAATAGCCTTACACAACCTCCTCTATTGTATATCCCAAAGCATGTGACACATTTCCCCTATCAATATAGTCCTAGAGAATTCTGACTACTATGGTCATAGAAAAATTGTCTCAGGTTGAAAGCCAAAAGTATGTATCAAATATAACATGATGACTGAATTATTATAACATCTATTTTGTACAGGGAGCCAAAATTGTGTGACACATCCCACCAACTAGAATTTCCATTGTTAATGTCAACTCATTCCCGACACATCCCCATTAAAAGATAGTCTCAGACATGTATCAAATCTCACATGCATCAATCATGTGTCATATCTCACATGTCATCTAATGTCTACCAATAGATCTTTCACATCTCACCTACTGAACTAATTGGCCAAACATGCCCACACTACAAAAGTGGCTACTTCAAATATTGGTTTATCCAATGGTAGCCTTTATTATCACTATCTAAAAGTGTTGTAAAGGCAACATTTATCAGTGCTTATAAAAGACCACCTTTATCATCACTTTTTTGGAGTGTTGATAAAATGTATATTTAAAAATAAAAATAAATATATTATTAAACAATTATATTAATATATAAATATAAATATATTTATATTTATATAGATATAATATATTTTATAATTATGTTTTTTAGAAGACAAAATTTAAATTTACCCTCATTATATAAGATATTTAATGAAAAAATTATAATATAATATAATTAATATTAATTAATAATTTGTTCTTTATTATAAATTAATACTAATTTAGTAACATTTGGATGACAAAAAAATTCAATAAAATAATGAACAGTCTAGAATGATTTGAAAATGGGAACTATCAGTTGTTTAACAACCACTATAATAGTTTCCTAATCATAGCCCCATGGTTTCCCATATTCCACCAACCAGGTATCTAATCACAACTAGCCAACATCACTAATACACATTAAATGAAAATTTAACCTAAATTATGAGTCAGGTATAAAATCTATATTCCCTATCATCAACAAGGTAATATCCCATTAAATCTCCAATACCTAAAAATGATGTCCATAAAACCTAACCAACTCAACATCCACCCATCATAAATCATAAAATAACTAATCATCCCTAAAGAAAAATCACACATGATACTTCTCCTAATCGACTACATTCCACGAAATGACCAAAAAACTCCTCCATTTTCCACACACCAGGATAATTGATCATGAACTAAGAGAATTCACTACCTTCATGACCTTGGGAGTTCCAAGGGAATTAACAACACCCTATATCCATTCTATTAAATCCACAACATAAAAAAACATTTATCATCATAGAATGATGTTGGATATTGATTAATAAAATCCCACATAAGGTCTAAGAGAGAAGACAATTCTATGCATTACACTATATTTAGAGTCGGGGTATTGTCTGAGAAGAGAATAGATATCCTATAATTGACAAGGAGAATCACCCAGGGTTCCATCAAGGAAACGAGACTTCTGCAACATTCTCAAGATTTCTGGGAGGTATACCAAAAGACAAAAGACACGAATCCTATTAAAATAATTCCTCTCGAATCCCATCAAAATAGTCTCATACAAACTAATGGATTATTCAAAAAAGAGATTACCAAATGAAAACTCCATACACAAAAAATATATAAATTCTTTTCTTTAAAACAAAAAACTCCCAATATATAGTTTCTAAACTGAATCTACTAAGGAATAAATTTAAAAACCAAACTACCAACTATTAAAATATATCCCCCTCCTTAGACAATAATTTCCATTTTAAATAAAAAAGAAATAATTTTACCATTTTAACACATAATAGATCCATTTCAAAATAAAATGAAATCAATTCAAAGTCCTTACACCAAGACCAAAAAGTGATAAAAACCATTACATAGTTTTAATAATTTCATTGCCTTATGTCATCAGTACTCAAATATGGTATATAGGGCTTCCTTTCGGAATAAGGTATATGCATGAAAAACAAACTACCGTCTTTAAAACACTCAAATTCATTTTAAAAACTAAATGAAGTCATTTCTAACATCATTATCATTTAAAATAATTTCTATATAAAAATGAGTACATTTTATGAAATTTTCTCTAAATACCACTTCTCTATTGAAATATCATTCCAAATACTGTAATGCAATTTAACTCATTACAAAATATCAAATGAAATCCAAAAAAATCCCTTTTAAAACAACCCATTGAAGATTACATTGAAATAAAACATTTTGATTAATTATTACATTTTACCACACACACAAACATTCAAATAATTAAATATAAAAAACATCACACATTATATCAAAGAATAGTTACCCCAATAACTCTAAAACATCCTTAAATAACTCCTTTATTCCTTTTAAAAAATTTAAAAACACATTAACAGTACTCTAAAATCAAGAGGGCCCATAAAAACTATGAAGGAGTGATAGAGTGTTGTACACAGTGTTGTTGCATGCATTGTTATGTCATGCACCAAATATGTGAAAAAATTTGTGAAGTCCTATAAACTATATACATGGGCTCCATATATTTCGATAGAAGATGTGGGGTATCTATGAAGCTCTATTTTTTCATCCATTCTTCACCTTAGAATCTTGAAAATATACAAAAAACTAAATAAAACTAAATGGAAATCAAAACCCCAGTGAACCATAAAAATAAAGTCCATGAAAAGGACTCAAATACCAGATACCCATGGGGACATGGGGATCTAATAAAATGGGCATGATAAACTCTTTCATGAATATACCTCGTGAGTCATGATGATGATCTTACCCTCATTGTTACCCAAACACACCCAAATAAAATAGGGAACTCTGACATCATTTTGTGGTGAACTAACACAGGTCACCCATAAACTATACACCTGATCTAGCATTCCAAAAATCCCAAAGGACATTCCTTCTCACCATCGACTACCAACTTTCTTCAATGAATCGACAAAGATAATAGGGGAATGATTTACCACTCAAATCCATGTAAATAAGAAACTGAACATCACCGAAAATCTCTCAAGGTGAATTTATTCATTGAAATAACTTGCATCAAGAAATAAACATATATGATTAAATAAAAATTTCAAAAAATTCATTATGAATTAAAAAACAAACTATAAATTTAATTTTGATCACATAAATCAAATACAATAGATAAAATTTCAATGAGATCAATAAAAAAATAAAATTTCAAAGGTTATGTTGGTTGATACAACATCACAAAATAAAAACCATCTTGAACATCACCAACCACTTATTCATGGTCTACAACCACTCACCACATCCCTAGTCATCTGATATACATCCATCCAGAAAAAAAATTCATAAGGAGATTGAAATTGAAAAAATACTAGGTGCTTGATAGGAATCATGTAAGTTTCATACACCCAGTGATGTATGTAGAGTGTGAGAAAAACTATTCCCATTAAGATCACACTGATGATTCCATAATTCCTTTCATTTAGAGTCATATATATACTAGTTCTAAATACATGAAAAATATAAGATCATTCTATTTTAAAAAAAATTATAATGAAACAAAAAAACACCACCCTCATTTTAATGAATATTTGTTTCTTTTTTAATTGATAACCCACTGAAAAATCTAATTAATACAAAAATTTGAAACCAAAAATAAGGATTCAGTCACTATTTAAAACCATTACATTGTCACATTCTTATATTAAATCAACTCATAAAATACCATATATAAATAAAATCATTTAACTTTTATTCAAAACATATTTCATAAAAAAATATAGAAATTAATTTTTTATATATAACCCAACAATAAAAAAATGAATAAAAACATAAATTAATTAGAAACCACTACATCAATGATGATCACAAAAATAAAAATACGAATGGTTACATTTACTAGTGAACGATGATGCAAACATACAAGAGGAATCCCCTACCTAAAATCAAAAATAATGGTCTAACTGCTATGGGTTTTATACTAAGATATAATATAAATTATACTAGACCTCATTCTTAGATTCAATGGAACCTATGCACATCCTTACAATATCCCAATATGGATTCCCGTTAGTGAATTTTGTGTAACATATAACCAACCAGAAATAGAGCATGAATCTCTTGGGGAACTATCCACTTTGTATGCACAAGGCTCGTGAAAACTGAATATATAAATGACATTTTCAACCAAAGGTTCTTATGGATTAATTTAACTAATAAAAGTGACTAATCAAGTAATAACTAAATACATCTATAAAAATACAAACAATTTTCTCCCCTCACCTCCAACTCCCTTATAAGAAATACCCCCTTAATTAATTATCCAAACACTACATGATTAGAGAACCATCTATAAATGGAAGTAAAACATATACAAGTGAAAAAAGAGCATATCATTAACACAAAAAATTAATTTGAATAATTTTTCAAACATTACATTAAAAAATAGAAATTGGAATTCCAAGTAAATTTAATTAATTTGGATTCCCATTTCAAACCATTCATTATATTTTTTTAGAAACTCTCACCCATTTACCCATTAAAATCTCAATCTTTAAAACTTATTTTTTCACCATTATAATTAAAAATATGGACAACCCCCCGTTTATTAACATTAAAACCATTTAAACGAAACTAAAAGAATTTTCATGTTTTTTTAGCATGTAAATATTTTAAATATCGTAGAACAACATGAAATCCATTTATAAATTACTTTATACCATGACTTCGATGAGTTGAAATGACATATAAATGAATTTTTTTATCATAAATGGCCATAATCTAATAAAAAATAAAATTTTAATGCTCTAGAATCTCATTAATTAAGAAAAAGGACTTATATGGAAACTAATAGCTCAATCTATGTGGTAACCTCTCATGACTAGTTGATATAAGTCACCATCAATGTCGATGGATCCCACAAGCAAGAAAACAAACCCTATAATCATTAAACAACTAAAACAATATTTAAAACAAACACCAAACACAAATCATGACTGATATCCCCCTAGGGATCCATGGAAGAAATGAAAACGAGTGGAAATTGAAGAATGATGAATGATAAATGATATAAGTATCTAATTGTATTTTCTCAAGATATTTTCTTGAAATCAAGGTGGAGTGTAAAAGTTAAGGAGGAAGATACTTCATCTTGTGTGCCCAAGATCATCCAAATATATTGCAGAGGAATATGGTATTAAAGGAAAATAAAATAGATAGGGTTAATTATGGAAATAAAATAAAATATAAATGTGATGCATACTCATTCATAGTGTGGAAACCCTTATTCATTGCAAAATGTTCTCTTATAATGTTGCATGGCGTGAAGACTATAATTCATAGCATGAATAAACCCTATAAAAAATCATTATAGGGATGCATCGTAGCCTGAAAACCCCCCGGTTTTCAACATTACCACCATAGGAAAGACACAGGTGAGGTAAGGGAGGGAATTTCATGCATGACCTCTATGGTCACAACCTGAACTATTTTACGTCTTAGATCTATAACTTTTTACGACTTCATGAACACCCCAAAAATACTAGAGAACCACTAAGAAACATAATATAGACCCAAACCATTATAAATATTACAATAGTGAGGAGGGTTCAATAGTTATGTTCTCATGTGGTGATTAAATGTAACCACAGAAGTGTTTGCAATGTTAACAAAAATAATATACACCATTCAAAAATGATGAGTTTCATATCAAGGACCATATTATAATGATGATATTAAAAAAGGCATGAAAAAATAAGAGTATATTTCATCAAAATATCATGTTGTAGGCATCGTGATGAAGGAACTATTGTAGAAATTTCGAGAGTCTAAATGAAAAAATAGGATTGTAGATGAATAAAATATAGAATAAAGAATCAGACATGATACATAGATTTTCATGTTTCTAGAATTGATCCTTATATCCATGGAGATATAGAAATATCAAAAAATCTGGAGAACAAATTATTGGGATTATCTCAGAGTTTTAAGAACACTAACCCCTTTACCAAAATGAGATTATAAATAAGGTGGTATGTTGTGCCACAAACGACATAGAATGTTTACACAGATATAGTGAATGATAGATGGATTTCTAGATAGCTGAAATGTCGCATCCACCCATTTCAAAGATGCTATAGTATCTAGTGGATGGATTTCCATTGGCATTAGGTAGGCCTGCCTCATGTCCATGATTACTCTTTGGCAATGTGTCAATACACCCAAGACAAAAAACATATAATGTCTGTGACGAAATCAACAAATATGGAATAACTTTGTAATGTAATCCCTTCATCACAATATATAATCAATTAGGATTCACATCATTGTAACCAACCTATATTCTCGATAAATCATTCATTGAATATCTAAAATAAATTAATCGATAAACAATGCAAAATGAATTCATTGAGGCTCTATTATTCCCATAATAGGGTTGACATATCAATTTCCACAAAGTGGGAATAGAAAAATCCTTCATCGACTTATTATTAATAACATGTCATTCATGAATCACTGAACATATCAAACTAATATTTGAAACTATTATCTTCGTGGTTTATGAAATCCGTCTTAGTGTGTGTGTCATAACATGAATTAATAAAAATAATAAAGTCTAAGGACTATTACACATATTTATAGATAAGAATATACGATGAAACCAAAACATGTTGAAATCCTACTAGTGGTTCTGTTCTCAAAATCTCCCATTGCAGAGATTACCAAGATCGAAATTCATGGGATGAAGCTTCATCTACTTTTCATGACTTTTACCTCATATTTTTCGTACAATGTGTTCCATCATATTATTTTATCCAACTATAGAGTTGTATTTAAGAACATCATCATAGAACATCAGGGTTCTCATTATAGTGGGGAAAAACTATGACCTTTCCAATGCAATAGATACTCAAGGACACCACTACATTACATTCATGAAGAACTATGAATGATATGTAATATTTTTTTATTAATATAAAATAAATTGAATATACATGTAATCAACAAACAAAATGGTTGTCATAAGACAACAATTCCAATATTACCAAGACATATTTATTCATAATTCAAAATTTTAAAAGAAATTACAACATTTTTATAGAAAATAAGAACAAGTATTTACCATATGAATTTGAATCCAATCAAAATTTTACTTAATGATTATGAAAAATTTAGTAATGGTTCAATGCCTTTATCAATTTATACAATAAATTGTTTTGTTTTTTCTCAAGAAAAATTTGAATAATTTTTTGATTCTTGAATAACCAATATAAATTATCTTAACGTTGGAAAAATGCATTGTTTAATTATATTATCACTATAGAATAAGGTAATAATTAATTATGATTTTTATTCTAAGGCTATATCAATTACACATAGATTTAGGATATTTTGAAAATGGGTTATGTTATACTATCATTATTTTATGTTTTTATAAGTAATTTACATCAAAAAATTTCTTCATGAATATATTTCTGAAAGATGTAATAATGATGTAATAAGTTTTTTGGTAAATGGTATTCAATGAATTAAAGTGCATATTTTGTCTAATCATAAAATTAAACATCATCATAGGAAATAATGTGCTATATTGAAAAGATATTTAATAAAATAATACTCCACTCATAATGAATAATGTCTTGTTTAAAAATATTAAAAAATTATAAATCAATTTTTTCTTTAAAACAGCGTGTGAAAATCTATTCCATCATACATGAAAATGTCATATATAATACATATATCAACTTAAGGGTTTTAAGGGAATGGAACGTATCAATAGAAATATGTTCCAAACAATTGTGTTGAATGAATATCAATAATGTCTGAAAAAATGTGTAATCACAGTTTTCTTCGTTTGAATACATTGTTAATGCATCCAATAACAAATACATCACTATTATTAACCTAATTATCAATTCTTATAAAATTTAATTCATATATTTTATTTTAGATGTACTGATTTCATACACAATATTATATGGCATTTATGATTTTGTGCATACATAATTTGATAATTACATGTCATCATGGGAAGCATAAAATTTTAATCAAAATATTCTAGATAGTAAGATAGAAAATTTATTTTAATAAGTATAATAATGATATCAATTATTTATTATTTTTATTAATGAATTCATTCATGTTTTATTCATTTTTTTGAGTAGTCATAACTTATGTTGGAGTTAAAGTAAAATATTTATGTACAAATTAGTTGATATGATGGATTAATCTGTGATTTTCTTTCATCTTAGTGTTAGTTATTTATTTAATGTTTTTTATTTAATTTAAGTGTTTAATTTTAATGATGTTTTGGATTTTTAGGTATCTATATCTTTGGAGGCATCTAAAATACCGAATCTTTTCATTGATTTTGGTGATTTTGTAAGGTTTGTTGTTTTTTCCATTAGGATTTGTTTTGTAATTAATAAATACTATAATGTAATTTTTATGCTAACAATTCTATATTTCAAATACATTTTCATTTTATTTTAAATTGATGTAATTTTTGTATTGATGGTTTTATAATAATGTTTCATCGTGTTTCAATCCCTATGGTCACAAAAATGTGTGAATATTTTGTAAGGGATGGATTATTTTCTACTATGCTATTTTACAACAACAAATATATAAAAATGTATCATATACATATCATATAAAGATTATCAACATTGATTTTTATTATTCATCATTTCATTATATTTCATTGTATATATTTGATAATGAATGATACAAAATAATATATATATATATATATATGTGTGTGTGTGTGTGTGGATATGTTTCTCAACCATTTTTTGAAAATGAAACAAATTTGCATTAGATATTCAGTTAAATTTTTCTATCTTCACATCCATAATGCAATGAGATTTGTGATGAAAAGTAACCTAATATCATTTATAATTCTATTGGTTTCCCATATAAACATATGTTTTGTTATTATAAATTTTTCTTATTTGAACTGAAAAGTTAAATGTATAATTTATTGTTGAGGTTGTTCAACAATTATTTGATGAAAAATCAATTTGTATATAATATCAGTTGTTCATTTTGAGATAACCATTTAATTATTGGTACATGAATTTTGATTTAGTGTGTCTTAAACCATGTAAAATGGCTAATTGAGACCTGAATGTTGTGGTGGTTTTAAAATATAATGATATTAAATATTCAATTTATGTTTATGAACCCTTTTTATCACAAAAAACCATTAGATAAGAAATTAATATTATATAATGTTCCAATAAAATAATAAAACTAATATATAGTGAATATAGAATACAATGGCATAATAACTATTGAAATTTCACAATGATAGTATCTTATAGAATATATTAAAATACAGCAATACAATAACATGAAACAATAATTATGACATAATAGATTCAATTCATCTAAATACTAAAATATTAAAAGGTAATTAATATAATATAATAAAAAAATTAAAACCAATTCAAGATTTCAAGATAAATAAATAGTGTATTACTAAAACACATCCAATAATAAAAATTACAAAGAAAATAAAATAATGAATAAAAAATATATAAATATCAATATAATAGAAGATAAAATAGTTTTAATTTAATGAAACTAAAAAATAAAAATAAAAATACAAATAAATATGAATCAAAACAAAAAAAATACAATGAACTTATTATAAATGGAAAAATGAAAATAAGAAACGAAAAAAAATTTATATTCCATGATCCAAATCGGAACTATGTTTATTGAAAATGGGACCTATGGTTTTTTTCAATGAAAAAAACCAGAGAATGATTATAAAAGTGTTTAATAAAATCTAAAAGGACCCCAAGAACTATCTGATAATGATAATTTTATAAATCATAGAGCTTGTGATCAAACCACTTTCAATAATTGTGGTATATGCCTCCAATCTAGATGAACTCATGTACTTAAACCATAATGATATATATAATAGATATGTAATGACCCAATGTTTTATCAGTGAAATTCACTTCTTATAAATATGTCATATGGTACGATCATATAAAAATCACATTAGATAACACAATGCCACATCATTCTTAAATGAACTACGAAATTATATGTGACCTATAAACATAATGTTTACACTTCTATCACTTGAATTTTCAAAATTGGACATACACGGTTGTGATCAGTAAGAGGTTTTTAGTCTGATAAGACAAACTAATTTTTTTGTTGAATAGTAACATAACCTTATGAATAGTAATTTTACACTTATGAATAGTAATATGGCTCTTATGTATTGTAAATCATACAAGTGATTTGTAACCTTTATAATTATTGTATAAATAAACTTTATCTATCTTATAAGTGAAAATATATATAATAATATCATAGTGTAGGTATTTTTGTAAGCAATGTATATTAAATTATTAATTTAATAATTTGAAAGAAAATTTATTTGCATAGAATTTGTTCATAAACTAGTATATTGATTTATTATAATTATCTGTTAAGTTTATTAGACCACATTAATTGTTCAAAGTTTTATAAAAACAATTTTAATTTTAAAATTTGTAATTTTCAAGTTAATTATGATTTTAATTTAACATTAAAATTATCATATTTATAAAGTTATTTTCATAAATTTGAGACCAGTTTTTGGTTATACAAATCTAAAAATGGTTAGGGTGAATTTTTGGTATTTTAATGAAATACTTGAATTTTTGATGAGTAGTAAAATAATGAAATTTACGATATATATACATTATAATTTAAATACACTATTCATTGAGTCTTATCTAATATAAGAACAATTAGTTTGATCTAACATGATCTAGTTAATTTTTTTGTCTCAAGAATCAGTACTATATATTGTTTTGAAAAAAATAATAAACTAGGGAATTAAATATTGAGAAAACTCACATCTCCTCAACTATAAAAACCACCCATCACAACATATTCTGATCACAACTCTCAGGCCATGTTCCTTGTATAAATTATGATCCAATATCTTCCCAAGCCCATCCCATATGATCAGAGTATTTTGGTGTTAAAAAAATACAAAAACAAAACCCCTTGGAAGGTTCGTAAGAGGAAGGAATCAAGAGGTAAAACCCTCTTCGGTTTTCTTTCAATTTCATTTCATGTTCCTTTGTTTTCTCTTCTATCCTCACCTATCCTGATAAAAATTGTGTGAAAAAACCATTAAAATACATGTACTAGAATTTATTTATTCTATTTGAATAATTCTTCATCATCTCTCCTTTCACCTACTTTTATAATATAAAGGGAAACACCATCCGAGATGTGTTAATTTATCAAATTAAAGGATAATGGGTTTTCAATTTCTATTACCATCTTCTATTATGGTTAGGAAACCATTTTTATAGTTGAAACATATTATTATATATTTAAATTATCCTATTTAATTTTATATAATCTTCTTTTACACAAGATATTAATTTATAAATCAAAATTTCTTTGTTGTTATCAAAAAAATGAAAATTAACCCTAACAGTTATCATTAAAGTATTATATAATGATTCATCTTCACCCCAAATAAAAAATTTAAATTTATAACCATTTAATATTATAGATGTTCATTAATAATATATAACTTCAATTTAGGACATCCATCCTTATATTAAATGACTATCTCTACATATATATAAGTAAACAGATCATGAAACCCAAGGAAAGAAATGCTCCCATACAATGAAATTGATCTCCTAACCCAGAAAAATGTCCATGAATGAACACAATACTATTATACTAAATCAATTACATATAGAATAGGTTCTTTAATTATTAATTAAGGAATCCAATTTGATTATATAGGACATTAATATCAAGCGAAGAACTACTTTGGACTTAAGTTAAGGGATTCTACCCAAACTATCATTATTCCTTTAGGTTTCTCTATCATTATTTTTATGCAAATTAAGGTATACATTTATTTTATGTACATATATTGAATTATTTTTCTATGATCTAGTCTCATGTATCGTGATCCACTCATCCTTCTATTTTGGGTATATACATGTTTTTATGTGGTTTCCTTCTCAATTCATCTTGAAAAGAATGTCCTTTTTACAGAAAGAAACTGAATTCTTACCTATTTTCAAGGGTTCTACATAATATGTTTTAAGACACCATATTTTTTAAAAGTCCATCCTTATTATTATGAAAAAAAGATTGGATCACTTTTGTTTTTATATAAAACATTATTCCCTTTTCTATTTAAAATGATATTTGATATTTTCCTTAAACCATCCTAGAATGTTTTTATTCAAAAGTTACTTAAATACTATTTCTAAGTGTTATCAATTCAATTTTACATCATTTACTTGGATGTATTCCTATAATATGTTATGATTTTCTATGCATTATCTAATTCATTTCCTTCATGGAAACTATTATGATACACCTAATGGATATGATTTATGGTATGATTATGATAATCATTTCATTATATAAGTACCTTAATGTTTATGTATGATTGATTATGTTTGATTGTATACGTGGAAAGAATATTCATGAACATGTTATGATGGATCCACCCAAATAGTTCTCTAATTATTTGGGTAATTATTAGACTTATGAGACATTATGTGAAATGGTCTTAGATGTTAACCTAGATTTGTGGTCTGTGTGCAATGGTCATGGTTGTTTTCCTAGACTTTCACTCCCCGAAGTGAAATTAACCTTGACTTTTGCTAAAGTCATGTATTATGATTTTTCTAGATTACTATGATTCCATGTTTATATTATTCCATGTTTTATATGTTATGATTCCATATGTTCAATCAGTTTATGTGCCTTTTATATCATTATTTCTTGCCTTTTAACCCATGTTCTAATGCTATATTTTTATGATTATTCCCTTACTAGGATTTTTATCTCATCCACGTGTTCTGATATTTCCTAGGTTATCCTATGGAGATATATAATCGGAATGGTTTTTAGGAAATCAATATGAATATTAAACAAGGAAATGATTTATTTAGTCCCATGTTGTCATTTTTTATACATATTCTACCAATACACTAGAATTTATGATCCTTGGCTTATAATTTGATGTTTAATTATGCCTAAAATAATGTAATAATATATGTAAAAAACCAAGGGTCTCTATAATTGGTACCAAAATATGGTTCTATTTATATTTTGAGATAAGTAATAGATCACTTTTGTAAGAACCTTATTGATAAGACTATGATTCAGAAAACATCCCTAAATTATGGTAAGTATGTAGTATGTGGGTTATGAAGAAGATAAATCTTTTTCTGGATACTACAAGTGGATGTGGCTCTAGAACAAATATACCTAGGAGAAATAATTATGGAAAGGTTCTCTGGGATTGACTCTGGGTAACGTTGAACCCGAAAATGGGCATTACAATGCACCGATTTTGACACACATAGGGTTATCAATTTGTAAATTCATAATCTCATTAAGAAACATTATTAAGAGAATAAAAAAACCCCATAATAATTTATGTTAGGAAATAGATCATGGATAACCTAAATTGAATCCCAGTGAATCATAAGTAAGGATATATTTTCCTTTAAATGTTCATCCATTTATGTTCAAAGTATCCTTTTATTCTTATTGGATAAGTATTCGATCCACCTAATTGAACATTATTTTTCTTATTTAATGTGGGTAAATTGAATAAAACGTTCAAAAAATCAATGTGATATGAAATATGAAGACATACCTAATGATATTCCAAATATGATGGGAATGGGTGATAAAATATTTTTGACAATACATGCTCACTTGGCTCAAGTTATGAATTATAACATGAATCATATAGAATTCACACCACATCTAAAGAAAGAGCAAGATTCTGTTGAATCATTCATGCTTCAAAGGCCTCCCATGTTTATTGGAACTTCGGATCCCCTCCATGAGGAATAATGTATTAACTCCATTTAAAATATATTATCTATCCTCTAGTTTTCAGAAGAAGATAAAGGTGCATTGGCGGTCTGTCGTTTTGATAGGGAAGCTGATCAGTGGTGGAAACTGAACTACAATAAAAATTCCAAGATGGAAATTGATTCCATGTATTAGGAGGAATTCAAGAAAATAATTTTCATTAAATATTTTCCCAAAATCTTCTACCTCTTGACAGAAATAGAGTTACTTAGATTAAAGCAGATGGAAGATGACTCTATTAGAGCTAATGATGAAAAATTATAAATTCTTGAAAGGTATTCATCCACCTTTATCATGAACAATGAAAGAAAGGTCAGTCGCTTCTTTAGTAGACTAAAGCCAGGTCTATGAAAAGAGTTAGATATTTTAATCATTGACAGTTAGGATGAGATTATATATTGTTCCCTCAAGGTTGAAATAGAGATCAATGACTCTTAGTGGCCTCATGGAATTAGTGACTGAAAGTGGAAAATGGAGTCAAATATGGGTTGTTCTTAAAATAAGTCCCATGATGTAAAGAAGAAAGAGCATCCCAAATGTAAAAATTTTGGGGATAAACATCTTTGGTACTATCTAAAGGAAACCATAAATTTTATAAAATAGGGAAATATGGGACATATGGATATGTATTACCAAGGGGATATAATGAACTTCCCAGATAGGAAAAATGAATGGAAGGTTCATATCAACACTCATCCTATATTGTAGTGTTACAAATTCAATAAACATAGGATTTATGTGAACAATTTCCCTAACACACGGGTTTTCAAAGGTAATCAACAACAACCTCCAAAAAAAAGGATGTGCTTATGCAATCACTACTGTTGAGGTGGAAATGAACAATGATGTAATGATAGGTACAATAATTAGTCATTCAATAATGGAGAATATAGTATTTTAATTTTTCTCTATTCATTCTATCATGTCCTTCATGTTTAGTAGAACTATTCATGAACCACCCCAAAATATGGAGGTTTAGTTATCTTTGAGTACAATTAATGGGGAAATTAATGCGTCCATGGTCTATAACTCCTCCCCAGTAAATGTTTTTTGATTGAACCTCCCATAAAATCATAAAATACTCCCTTTGGTATAGTTTTATGTTATTTTGGGCGTGGAATTTCTATATTTATATAACTAAAACAAAAACTATCAGTAAAGGGAGATCACTCTCACATCCTATAACATCCTCCATTCCTATATAAGTTTATGATAGAAGAAAAATCTCATTCATAATCATCATCTTAGGAGTGGATATTTTTTCCCTATGTCAATTAATATCTTACTCAAATTATTGAGATAATGGAGAGAATCATCCTTGAATACATTCCCATCATCAGGGATTACAATGATTTATTCTTCAAAAATTTTCTCAGACGTCCTCCTGATCATGTGGTGTAGTTCTACATTGAACTTATTCATAGATCTCTGCCTATATTAAATACATCATATAGAATGGTCACCGTAGAGCTTTAATCGATGAATAAGTAGTTATAGATGAATCTAGGGAAGGGTTTTATATGCCCAAGTGCTTCACCATGGGGTGCACTAGTTTTTTTGTTATAAATAATGATGGATCAATAAGCCTCTGCATTGATAAAATTGAGCTCAATAAAATCATGATAATGAACCTGTATCCCCTTCTATAGAAAGATGACTAGTTTGATCAGCTATGAGGGGCGAGTTATTTTTCAAAGGTGAAACATCAGTCAGGATATCACCAATTAAAGGAAAAAAGGAATATATTCCCATGACAACCTTTAAAATGAGGAATAAACACTACGATTTCATAGTGATTTCTTTTAGACTCACTAATGATCCATAAATTTACATGGACATACTAAATTGTCTATTTAGGGATTGCCTTGAGAAATTTTTCTTAGTCTTTAATGATGATATTCTGATATACTCCAAGAGAAATGAGGAACATTAGGAGGATTTTAATATTGTGTTTAAGACATTTTAAAGAAATAAACATTATTAAATGTATAATAAATGTGATTTCTAGATGGAGGAAGCATCATTCTTGTGGAATGTAATCACTATTAAAGGGATATATATGGACCCTTGTAAGAAAAAAGAAAATATAAGAGTAGCCCAGGACAACATCTGTCACAGAGATCTACAGGTTCCATGGTCTAGCAAGGTATTACTGATGATTTGGGAAGAACATCTTATTATTTTCAAACCCAATAACCAATATGAAATAGAAGGGATTGATGTTTTTCTAGACACAAAAATATGAGGCATGCTTTAAAGAGCTAAAAAATAGTTTAATCATTACACCAGTACTCACACTCTTGAAAAGTTGAGAACTATTTATGGTGTATAGAGATTATTAAAAGGGGTCGTAGGCTATGTATAGATGAAAAATGATAATGTGATATCCTATGCCTCATTTCATTTTAAATTCCATGAGAAAAACTATTCCACGAATGATCTGGTGTTAGCAGCTGTGATCTTTTCACTGAAAATATAGTGGAATTATCACTATGGGGAGAAATGTGAGATATAAATTAATTATATGAGTCTCAAATATATATTCACTCTAATGGAGATTAATATACACTATTGAATATGGTTAGAGCTGATGAAGGATTATGACCGCTCAATCTACTACCATATCGATACGGCAAATAAGTTTGCAGATTCTCTAATTAGAAAGGATCTTGCATCATTATCAAGGATGATAACTGAGACATATCCAATATTCATAGATATGCCAATGTTTGACATGGGAAACATTAAGGGAGTAACACTGTGAATACTTTCTCAAATGATTACTCATCCATCCCTAATGGAGAAAATAATGGATGTTGGGAGAAATGATGTGAAAATTCAGAATAGAGTGAAAGATTTTCGAAATGGGAAATCCTCTGAGTTCAAGATTGATGAGGAAGAATATGTAATATTTGGGTCACGATTATGTGTACCATCTGTTCCATAGATAAATAAGGAGCTTCTGAATGATTCCCATAGATGATCCTTCTCTATTCACCCACGGACCATGAAGATATATTAAGAACTCTGAGAGAATTATAGGTGGGATAATATGATGATGGAGATTGTCTAATATACATCAATGTGCCTGGTATCTCATCAAGTGAAGGCTAAAAAAAGGTCTAAGGGGATGATTAAACCACTACCCATACCAAAATTTAAGTGGGAGAACATGACCATGGACATTTCATGAGACTTCCAGGGAAATATAGAGGAAATAATGTTATATGGGTCATTGTGGATCATCTTACAAAGTCATAACAATTTATTACAATTCTAGTGGATTTTCATTGGATCAACTGGCAAGGATATATATCAAATAAGTCATAAGGATACATGGAGTACCACTATCAATTTTATTTGATTGAGATAAAAGATTCACCTTGATGTTTTGGAAAAGAATCCAACATGCTCTAAGTACTAAGATGAACATTAGTATGAACTATCAACATCAAACTAATGGTAAATCAAAGAAAACTATTGAAACACTAGAATAAATGTTGAAATTTTTTTCTATGGACATAAAATGAGTATGGGACTGACATCTTTCTCAGTTTGAGTTGTCTTAAAATAATAATTTCTACTCCAGCATAATAATGGAACCATTTGAATCCCATTGTGAGAAATGGTGAAGAAGAAATGAATACAGGGATGAATTTAGGGTGGATAGGTTCCTTGGAATTGAAATGGTCGATGAAATGATAGAGAAGGGGAAATTCATTTAGCATCACATCATGACAGCCTGAAGGAGACAATATATCTATGCAGATTATTGTCTAAGAGACCTTGAGCTCAAAGATGGAGACATGGTATTTCTATGTGTATCTCTATTGAATAATCTCATGTGATTTGTGAAGAGATTAATGATATGTCCTAGGTACATTGGCCCCTTTTAGATCCATTATCTTGTCAGATATATGGCCTATCGACTAGAACTTCCCCCTAACATGTCTAAAGTACACAACTTATTCCACATACCCCTCTTAAAAAAGTACATAATTGATCCTTCACATGTACTATCTTCAAAGGTTTCATAGTTGGAGAATGATATTTCCTATGAGGAGCATCTAGTGAAGATATTGAATTGTTGAGATAATGTTCTATTCAACAAGACTGTGTACCTAGTTAATGTACATTGGATGAACCATAAATACAAAGAGGCAGCATGGGAATTGGAGGAAGTGATGAAGGAAATGTATCCACACTTGTTTTTATCGTATAATGTAAAACGATACTTCGAGGGAGGAATTTCATAATAGGGTAAGAATCTAACGACCCAATGTTTTTCCAATGGATTTCTCATCTTATAATTATGTCATATAGTATAATCACACAAAATCACATTTGGAAACACAATTAAACCTCATCTATAAATGGACTACTAAATTCTATAGGACATTTAAACTTAATTATTCCACTTATATGATTTGAATTTTAAAATTTTGACATGCACAGTTGTGATCAGTAATATGATTGGAATCCGATTAGAAAAACATAATTTTTTGGTCAATAAAAACATACACTTATCCATTATAATGATACCCTTATGAATAGTAATATGACCCTTATGAATAATAAATTAGCCATGTGAATACTAACCTAACTAATGATAGTAAAAATAAAAAATTTCTATCTTATAAGTGGGAATATGATATAATTTTATCATAGTATTTGTATTTTCATAATTAATGAATATTTAATTATTAATTAAATAATTCCAAATAAAATGTATTTTTGACACCCCAAAAAATCAAGGTAAGAACCTGATATTCAATAGTATGTATGACACATTACAACAAGAAAGTAAGGTAATATAATATCTATATACGTATTAATATATTTAAAATATATTTTGAATATATTTCAATGCAAGAAAAACCATGTTATCTTGAAATGCATGGGATAATGAGTTATCATATAAAATACACAACAATGAACCTCTTCTATAGATTTCTTTACATGCAAAACCGACTTTCATCGATGGCTTGTGCTATACAAAATACCAAGTTTTCCAAGAAAAAAACTATAATTAAAACATTATTATTTAATCTAATAAGATAAAAACTAGTCATTTGGAATAGTATACAATAAAAATTTGAAAATATATGGTTTAGACAACTAAATTGTTGGTTTCAAATAAATTAGAAAGTAATATTCTAACCAATTGAACATTAAAACATATTTTTATAGAAACTATTTTTATGATCATGAAGCTATTTTACCATAATAGATTAAATTAATTATATTTTTTGGGTGATAATAATGTAATATATATGTTAAATTTTCAATCAATTAGTTTTTATATTCATCCCATAGATTTGATAATCATAAGATAAGACCAAACCCAATATTTCACATAAAAACCAATTAACGCATTTTTACCACCTTTTAAAGGATAAACTATTTTAAATCTTAATGTTGAATCATTTATGAATTGAATTTCATAAATTGAAGTTCATTTTTGAAATCATAATTTAAAAATTATCTTATGGGTAGTATTTTTGATATTTCTATGAAACTCCATTTTTGATGAATAGTGAAAAATATCGCATTTTCGTTGAAAAATAGTTTTTCATTTAAATAAATATTAATGATAAATTATATTATAATTTTTTTTAACATCACATTAGAAATATATTAAATATTTTAATACAATTTAATTCATTATAATAAATTTTAATTGGATATTTAATATAAAAGCTTAACAAACATGTACCCATTTTTCTACTAAAACCAGTTAATCCGTCTGTCTAGGATATTAGAACTAATACTTATTTTTTGGATTCTGTGATTTAAATTTTGAAATTACAACATAAAATATTGTAAAAAAGATAATATTTGAGGCTTAATAAGAAGAGGTTAATTTTTGACCACAGGGATTAGTAAAATTGATAAATTAATCACATCATTTCATGCCTAATTAAGATTAATTAGGGACGAAACATTAAAAATAAGGTTCAAAATGACCTAGACACATTTCCAAAACCCATTTTATAGTCCAATTGCTTCCAGTAAACTTCCATTATAAAGTTTTGTTTGTTCTATAAGTCTTTTTAGGCAATAACATGTACACACTAAATTTGTTTCTATGAATTCCATGTGAGTCCCTTTCTTTCCCTATAAAAGGCCTCCACATCTACCCATTCCTCACACATGTAAGGCATATAAATTTAATCCAATATTGACCCATGTATCCTCCCAACATTCCTACCCTCCCCCTGCAAGACTCCCTTTTGGCAGAAACCCTCTCAAGAAAACCATTTGGGACAAACCAAAAGTTGTTACCCGATTAAGAGGTAATGCCTTCTCTGAGGCTTTCTAGTTACATTTCCATTATCCAACCCCTCAATTACATTTTTTCTATTCATGTTCAAAAATAGAACTATAATAATTATACTAGTATTTTTTTATTATTTTATTTCAACCTAAACATTTTCATACAACCATATAATGGATGAGAACATACTATTTCTATGTACGTTGAATTACTGTCTTAGGAAATGATGATTGTTCAATTATCCTTACCACTTATCATGGTGGCCATTATGATGGAAAATATGCTCATATGTATTATATATGATATTAATAATTTATTTATACTTATTTAATCCTTTTAAGACACATAAATTTAATACATTCAATTTTACTTTTACACGATAACATTGTTTGAAGAAGTGTGGACTACCGCCCCTAAAAGCGATGTGATTTGTTCACACAATACTTGGAATGTGTAAATGATGTTTATAAATAAAATTATGAGGAATAAAAAATATCCATATGATATCATGATATAATTACATTTCTTGATATATATATATATATATCACTTTCACCGTTACCCTTTCAAACACTTCATAAGTGATAACGTTGTTCATGGACGTGTGCACTACCACCTCCTTAACATGATGAGATTTCTTTTACAAATAATAATTATATATATATATATGTATTTGATCAAATAATATGGTATTTTGTATATAATGATAATTTTGGAATTATATGGTGTTACTTACCATCATTCAATAACAATTATTGAAAAATGGGAATGTTACCCATGCTTACTTACGACCTATCATCTCTTTGTTTGTAATGTTGATTCATTTTTCATAACAATATTTAATGATTGATTTTAAAAGTATAATTGATGTATAAATATGACAATTATTTCATGTTTTTTATTCTATAATTGTTATATACTGACCACTTTGACCATAGTGGAACAATAATAGTTGTTTTGACGCATAAATCAAATTTGGTCAAAAACACCAGACATAAAATGAATTGTTGATGAATTTTTACACATCATGGTAATAAGTGAAATAAAATTAATTCATACATGTAAATGGTTATGAAAAATTAGAAAATTAACATAATTTTATTGTATTGGAGGTTAAAGTATGTTCACCTGAAAGGAAATGCAAGGTAAGGGTTTCTTGTCTCATTTTCATTTCCTGAGGCATATTTAATTTTTGTGAACATAATTTTTTATATATGGTTTAAATAATTCCAAATTAAAATATAATATAATGGAACCTATTATCTTAATGAAATTTAATACTTCCATGTCATATTATCCTTTCATGTGTTTTAGGATTTAAAAATGCTTCAATGTGGTATGGGACACTGTGGAATGTGTAATGATTATTTTACTCAACAATAATCCCAATAATCTTTAAATGGAATTTCTATTAGAGGGAATTATATAATAATTGTCCAATAAACCCTTTTATTCTTCTCTATTTAATCATGACCATTTCAATTTTTAGCACTATTTTTCCACTCATTGGTTCTAATATGTTTTTAGAAATGTTTCTATGAAAACACGACATTAAATTTCAATTTAGTCGGAGAGCATATTTTATTATAAAAACAATGTTTTTTAAATGGGTTTTAAAATTGTTTTTGAAATGATTTGGTAAATATATATTTACCCTTTTTCTCTCTTTCCAATGTTTTCAAAAGAATCTTGTTGACTCTTTCCCAACAAGGAATTTTATAAACCGTTGATATAAAAAAGGAATGTTCTTTTTTACTTCGTACAACATGTATAGATTTATCCAATGTCATTTAATTAAAGCCTCCTTCTCAATGTTTCAAAAAAAAAATTTCATTTAAAAAAAATTTCAAAAAATGTTTCAAAAGAAAATTATATTTTCCTCAAGAATGTTTTTAGAATCTATTTTTTTATTTTATCAACAACAAAAACATGTTATTTTACTCGAATTAGGATATCATGTTTTGATACCATCCTTATTATTCCAGTAGATGGGTTATTATGGATTTAGCTAATGATAGTATTCACATTCGCTTCCTTGATTTATTTGTTAATTTATTGAAATATTCAATCTCGTATAATAAAAAAACATTGAATTTCCCCTAATTATCCATTTAATTTTTCAGGGATATTATTTTTTCCTAAGTCATATACCATTTTAAATATAGTGTGTACTTTGACAAATATTTTTTTAGTTGGGGAATTATTGATAGATCCATTTTTCTCATTCAATACGGTTAATTGATAAGGAATATTTTTTACTATTCTATATGATGAATGCTTTAGACTAGAAATTATAGGTGGATAATGAAATTTATATAGCTCTTTGATGCATCGACATGTTCTCACCAGATGAATAATTACACAAATTGGTTTCTAAACTTTGTATTAAACTATATTTTGAAAGGGCTTGGTGGTAACAGGCTTTCTTGTTCCTAAGACATGACGTTTAATAGGAGAGTAAATTCTCTCATTGGAGTTTCATTTATTATTCATTCATGAGATTTTTAATTGAAATATCTTTGAAAATATTTCATTTTCAATTATCTAGATGACATGTGTCTCAGTTTCATACCTTGAAATTTTTATTTCACCTAATCTTGTAATTTGAATTCCATGAATTTATAGTTTTTACCATGCCATATTTCTTACTTCTATTCAGTTTATTGATTACATGGAATGTGTTTTTAGTTATTTACCTTTACATAATGACTATTCCCATTGATTCATTATTGATTCCTCTATATTTTTCCCTTACTGAACATTTGACCTCACCCTTTTTATTTTTATTTTCCAAAGAATCCAAGAATTATAATATGAATGATATGAAGGAATATACTCGATAGACTAGAGTTACGATCAATGCTTTTTATTTATAATGAATTAAAAATTATGTTGTAATTAGTGTATTCATTAGTAATAAAATAATCATTTATATATCCGGTTTACTAAGACTAATACATAGGTCATTCCTTTGGGACACGATTCTTTATAATCATGAAAATATAATTGCTAGATGACACAGGCTCTGGCCTATTTGGGGCTTGGTCCCTATAGTTGGTATCAAATAATGTTTAGTATCTACTTTGGGAACTTGATTTTGGAAATCCTATATTATAGAACATTACCCTAAGGTAGAAATTGAGGATAAGTATAGACGAGAACCCTTTAATTTTTGTAATGTATAGATTATGTTCGGCTTCCATGAAATACATCCCTGTTTGGATAATACAAATGGTTGTGGTTCTAAAATAGATGTACAATATTGTATCAACTCAAAAAATGTTTTTTGGGCATGACTCAGTGTAATATGGTACATGAAAACAGGCCTTACTGTACACCTAGTTTGACACTCTTGGGGGATATAAATAGGATAATCCTCTTTTTCATTACCAACCATTATGAAGTATATGGATACATAATAAGTAACATAGGATAAATCTAAGGAGTTTTTAGATTGAAGATAGGGTTTCATGATTTAGAAATCCAACTAATTAATTTATAGATGAACCCTAGACAATGGAATTATCTAAGAGGAAATAAGTGGATGATGTATTAATATATTGAGGTTGTATTAGAAACCTTATTTAAAAGGATATTTAGTGTTTAACCATATTTCAAGGATTCCCATCATACTTATTTTGGAAATTATAATAATTTTTTTTAGAAAAGGGCAACATGTAAGTTTGGTGATAACCAATCAAATCCACCAAGGCCATAGGAAATAAAACCATGAATGAATGATAATAAGGGTTTCATTCCAACCAAAACCTATGTAATTTCATTGTTAATTATTCATTGTTTTTAGTGAAACAATTTGATGAATAAATGTGAAGGATGATTTGGTAGTAAATTTTTTGAGGATTCTGGATTAATCTAGCATCCAAATTGGTTTGAAAGATAGTTAGGGAAAAAAATTTAAACTTTTCACTCGTATGATCATTTAAAATTTTATTTTACTGCTTCATGCATAGAAAAATTAATTATTAGTAACTATGTTTTGGTATTAATGGAATGAATTCTAATTTCATTAAATAATAACAAAAATATAATATTGTTCAAATGAAATTTAAACCAACCAAGAAAGAATGTTTCCTTATATTCATTGTCATAATTACTCAAAACTAGGAAAATTATTTTGAAATAAAATGTTTTCCTACTACCTTAATTTCAATTGAACCAATAGTCTTCTAAATCATCACATATTTATGTATTTGTGGACCTTATTTTTCCATTGATTAATCAATTTTTTGTTATTGATGATCTCATTCACTTCCTATAAATATTTACATTATTTCTCCATTTATATATATATATACTTGCAACCAATGTTCTCATACTTAGAGACATAGTTACAGGGTATTCCATGTGACCTTTTTACTTTCCACAGTCTCTTTTATAGAGGATGACTTCTGAACCCTTCTCACAATGAGGGATTTCAAACAAAGGAAGTATCAAAAAAACTATCACTATTATCGATCTTAAATTGATAGAACTCAATTTAAATAAGTTGGGGAGAATGTGACTCCCCCAAAAAATAAATTAATAACCTTGTATTAGATATCATGTATGACCTGTGACATCAATCATTCATGTTAATATAAAATACGTATATGTAACAATATATTTAAAATATATTCAAAATATATTTCAATGAATGAAACACTCTGCTTTCTTGAAATGAACATGATAATGAGTTAGAGTAAATCATATGAAATAATGAACTACCTCTATTGCATTCATTACATGAAAAACTAACCTTCTTTGATGGAATGTACTATATAAAATATTGAGTCATACTGAGAAACAGTCTGTAATTAAAAAATTATTTATTATTATAATAAGATATAAACTATCCATTCTGAATATTATTAACAAGATTATGAAAATATATGGTTTATACCACTAAAATGTTTTTTACAAATAAATTAGAAATGAATATAAGAAATAATTTAATATTAAAGCTTATTTTTATAGAAAAATATTTTTACACTCCCAAAGATATTTTACCCTTACATGTTAAATTAATTGTAGTTAGTGGATTATATTAATGTAATATATATGTTACATATTGAATAATTTATTTTTGATATTCATCCAACAGATTTGATAAGCATAAGATCAGAGCAAACCCAATATTAACATAAAAACCAATTAAGGCATTATTACCTCCTTTTGATGGAGAACTTATTTTAAATCATAATTTTGACACAAATATGTATTTAATTTGAAAACGATAAACATCATTTTTGATTTCAGAATGTCAATATTATCCTAGGGTAAATATTTGGGTTTTTTGTGAAACATCTTTTTTGGTGAATTGTGAAAAATAGTCTGTTTTATTTAAAAACCGCCTTTTCATTTAAATAATTCCAAATGTGAAATAATTTTATAATTTTTTTAAGGTCACATTAGATAAATATTACATCTATTATTACATTTTAATTCATTATAATCAATTTCACTTTGAAATTGAATATAAAATCATAAGAAAATGTTTGACCATTTTTCTACTAAAACCATTTAATCTGTCTGTCTGCGAGATTAGCATTAAAGAATATTTTACCCCTTCATGTATTTGAATTTTGAAAATCTGACATACAAAATTCTAATAAAGAAAATATCTGTGTTCAAATAATAAAAGGATAAATTTTTACCCGAGTTATTAGAAAAAGTGAATAAAATTAATCACATCGGTTGAGGCCAAATTAAGCTTCATTAGGGACTAAACTATAACATTAAGGGCTCAAATTACATAGAAACATGTCCAAAACCCCTTGGATAGAAATATTTCGTCCATGAACATTCCATTATTTAGTTTGGTTTGTTTGGTAATACATATGTTATGTAAGAAAATGAGGACACCTAATTTGATTCATAGATTTCCAAGTGAGTCATTTTCCATCCCTATAAAAGGCCACCACATCTACCCATTCCTCACGCAACTCATGAATAATAGGTTAATCAATTATCTACCCATATCACCTCAAAAAAATCCTCCCCTTGATATTAAATCCTTAATTTGGGATGAAACCCTCTCATGGAAACCTTTTGGCCCAAACCAAATGTAGTTACCTGATTAAGATGTAATGCCTTCTCTCAAGATTTCTAGTTATATTTACATTCTCCACCCCCATGAATTTTTTTTTCTGTTAATGTTAAATAAGTATAATCATTATACTAGGATGTGGTTATTATGATATTTAGTGCTACAATTATACACAATAACATCTAATGGAAACGAACATAATGTTTCTATGTACGGAAAATTACTGACTCACAAAATGATGATTGTTCCATTATTCTTACCACCTCTCACGGTGAAAATTATGATTGACACAGACTATATATATATATATATTTTATATGATATTTATTTTGTCTTTATGCTTCTTTAATACTATTATTATACATAAAATTAATGCTTTACATTTTACATTTACAAGATAACATCATTTGAAGATGTGTGGACTACCACCCCTTCAAAGCTATGCGATTCATTTACACGATAAATTGAATGTATAAATGATGTTTATGACTAAACATATTTTTGGCTTAAACATAATAAATATGATATTAATGACATAATTACAATTCTAAATATATATATATATATACATATATTATGACGCCCCGACCCCGGTAGCCTGTAGCCAATGATATGATTATGGTGTGTAATTTATTTCATAAAAATGGAAAAAACATGTTACACATCATAACACAGAAGGAGGAACATACTATTTTAGATCCTGGAGAATCAGAGACAAAAGATTTGCTTAATTATTACTGAGCTAAGAACAAAAAATCCAAGACTTGGAAAGGCTCTATCAACCTGTAAAAAATTTATGAAAAAACGTAGGGTGAGCATTGAAATACTCAGTAAGGGGTTTTTGAAAATACATAAATACAACCTTTGAAAACTACTATGAAAATACTTGTTCCATACATATAATGTTTTCTTAAAGATAAAGCAAAATTCGATGTAACACAGTTAAAGCACTTCATACTTATACACTAGAACACTTAGCGGAAACCCACTTAATAGACAAGATAAGCATGCAAATAAAAAGGCATGGGTTATACTAAGTAAAGGGTCCATAAACAAGAAAGGTGTGTAAGAAAAACAAGGTGTAAACATCATCAGGGTCGCGCACAAGCGTATTATCTATAAAAAATGCACATCATGACATGATAATTGTAATACAACATTTGGAATGAAATTCTCGAAAAGAAACTTGTCATGCATCAACATTGCCATATCATATGTCTTGTGTTTTTTTATCCGATACTCATAGGTATGTTTCTATAACCAAGGATATTCTTCTAGTCAGAGTAATCACTTGGTTGGTCATAAACTAAGAAATGTATGCTGAAGGACTCATGGTCTCTATGTCAAGGCCTTGTGCCATGACCTAGGGGTAACAACCCAATCTGGTTGTCTCGAGAACTATCGATGCATCGAGGAGCTTAGTTTTACCAGTCTCCAACCCGGAGGGCTTACTTTAACCAGTCCCCAAACTCGAGGGTGATCTTTTTACCATTCCCCATCCCGGTAGTACCATACATTTCTCACATTTTGTAAGGTTAGATATCCAAGGTGTCCTATACCACTTTTAATATTTAATTTTCATTTCATATTACCCAAGGTGTCCCACACCACTTTGGGTAATACCATTTTCATTTCTCATTGCCCAAGGTGTCCCATACAACTTTGCATAATTTAGTTCTTAGTTCATGATATGAAATAGGTAACAATTATATAATTGGTTTACAAATACAAGATACGACAGATAAAATTGAAATAATGGAATAAAAGAAGGCATGGTTCAGTAAGCATACTATGTGCATAGCATAATTATTTAAGCACATAAAATGACGAATGTATGAGATTTTCCCCAAGGGGTATTAAATGATGAGTCTCTAAAATATCCAGCACATGGAAATGAACTACATAAAGAAAATACATGGCATAAATTATTGTTCTTCACAGGTCATTGTACTTGCAACAAATCTCTAACCACTAATAATTACTGCGGCATGCTTGGTATAATAATAACAAACACTTGCAATCTTTAAAATTCCAATACATGGTAATAAACCCCTTTAAATAAATTACATGTAATTAATTATTGTTCTTCTCTGGTCATAGTGTTTGCAGTTAAATTCTGATCACCAATAATCACTACAGCAGGTTTGGTATAAAAATAATAGAGGATTTCCACATATTAACATACCCTTAAATCTCAATCCTTTTAATACAAGTATAAAACATGCATAAGAATATCCTTAAAAAAACATAAAACATTTCGAGGGAGACATTTTTAATTAGTAAAGTTCATTGGTGTACTCTTAGACATAAAAACATAAAACAGCATAGGCAAGCACTAAAATCCTACATGAAAAAAAATATTAAAAACCATTTCTTGAAACTAAGGTTTCAGATATTAATCTTAAAAGAAACACATAGATACATAAGGATATATAACCAAAGTATATATACAGGTTTTCTAATAAATTAAACATGGTTCACTTAAAATCTGAAAACCTCTAACTACTTATCACTTATTCAGTTTAAAAAATATCAAAACCTTATGGGGGTTTAAATTTTCATGAAACTACAAATACATAAACATATAAAAACTTCGTTTTTAACTATAACATAATGCTACTTAAACCAAAGTCCATGTTCGCATCAAAAATATTCTTCTAAGATAAGTAATCATCTCTTAAAAATAAAAACTGATTTCCATTCCAATACATAACCTTATATAAATATATAGTTATATATATAAGGCATACATAAAGATCATACCTGTTAGAAATTTATTTTAAAAAAAAGAGCATTTACAAAAGTATAATTCCTAATTTAAAATACTGAATTATATAAAAATATTAGAAATAGATATTATATGGTTACCTATATATATAAGTGTATACTTAAAAACCTGAATATATATATATATATATATATATGTTATGTAATGGTTTTTCTTACGAGAAAAACCCTTCATAACTACCCTTATATAAATACTTAAATAAAAAATAATAATAAACAATCTCCTTGGAATCCCTTCAACTGGAAGAGGTTAAGGGGGTATACCTAAACATATATAAATTTATATTTATATGTATATATTGTATCAAAAGGGTTTATAAACAAAACTCAAAGGATAGAAAACCCTTAAATCTTTTTAGGAAAAAGAAAAGATACCATTTTCTAAGCCATACACTATTTCTTAAAAATAAGAGAGTCATGGTGCCTATATTGATTATATATAAGTTTATATAAATATATACATATCATATACCTGTGTATAGGCAGTGTGTGTGTGTGTTGGGTTTTCAAATAATAAGGAGGCGGGGGAATCCCCTATGTTTGTAGACATGAAGGAAAACCCCCTTAGAAGCCCTCTGTTTGCTTAGAGTGGAAAAATGGGAAGTATATACCTGTAAAAATAATCCGTATATATATATATGTATTTCTAGTATGCATAAGAGTAACGAGGAGCATGGGTAGGTTTCGAAAAACATGCATAAGCATGGAACCCTTACAGCTTAAGGAAGGAGCACACCGCGGAGGGATGCTCGCTGGGTGGCTAGAGAACCGGGAGGAACCTGGGTGGCCGGAGGTGGTCAGGCGAAGTCGAAGCCACCTGGATACGCTGCAAGGTCGTAGTGAGGTGACCGGTGGCGTGGTGCCGGCACTGGTGTGGTCGTACACGAGGAGAGTGGTGCGGAACTGAAGCTGGTTCGTGTGGTGGTGAGGCGACGGCGAGGAAGGTGTCGCAGCGGTGCCGGTTGGCTCCGTAGGTCCCCTATTACACAGAGGTTTCGTTGTTCTTAATGGAAAATGATCTGGGGGGTTTGGACAAGACTATGGCGTCCTAGGGAGGTGGGTGCATAGGGTAAAACTAAACAGTGGAGAGGGTGGCGTCTTGGGCAAACTGGTTCAGGTTCGCGGGACCCCATCACGAGGTAGAAGACGACGAGTTTGTAGAGAAAGGAAAAAAACAACAGCTGGGATCTGACATAGAGAGATCGGATGGACGAGATGAATTGACTTTTTTAAAATACATCCATGGCCAGGATTTTTCTTGGCAAAAACGGACGGGGGAGGACCGTGCAGGGTCGGGATTAACTGCAGGAGGCCTGCGTGATAAAAAAACAATGTTTAATACATTTTAAAATTACTTCGGATTTTTTAAAAAAAGAAACAACATTAAACCAGGATGTTATAATTTTTATTTGTATAAAATTTAATAAGGAATTTTAACCCATAAATTTCAAATCCGAGAATCCCAATTATTTTATGTAAAAAAAAGAACAAAAATGGTACTCTTTGATATAATTTTTTTTCAGATAAATATTTCATACTAAAAATTTATAACTACAAGGATCTTATAACCATTAAAATTTAAAAATCAATTTATAACATACTTTACTTGTTGATTTATAAAAGTTATTATTTAAAAGACATTTAGTTTTTCCCTAATTTAAAACACATAGCTCTAGAGATCCAATAAGATACATTTTTTTTCAATTATTACAAATACCCCTTTAAACATGATGTTCGACACATTTTAAAATATTAAGTTTTACACCATATAGATATCATCGAGATTTTGAAAAACATAAATATAGATTCATTTTCAAGAATAATATTTTATTTTTATACTCGAAGAAATAATTCTAATATATATATATAAATATATTTACATATTAAGATAATGAAATACCATAAGATTATAAAAGCGTTATAAAGAAAAAAATTTATAAAAAGATGCACTTTATCCATTGAAACCCAACAGTCATATAACGATCATATTCCCATAGAGGTCCATTATAAAAACAAGGGGTAGGGTGTTTTACATTTTCAAAACACCTGACCCTAGGCAGATGGATCTCCTAATATCACTAGTGCTGAGTGCGTGCACGGTGGTTCTGGCAGTTATATTTTTCACACTGATGGACCCTGAAGACGACGACTATCCGATTACACGTGTTGTGATTCTCAGTAGTATTTTTGTGGCTGTTTTAGGTCATGTTCACGGTACTTTCAATTAGATGGGTCTTGTCACAATGTAACGTTTAAATACATACCAGTTTACCGTATTCCTCAAGTTTTATTTCGTTTTAAATTCTTTATCAGCACATAAAGCACAAAATAAAATAAAACCATAGACATCATTAAAAAGTAAAACATTGTTCACTTGGACCAGTTTATAAAACTTGGGGCATCACATTATCCCCTCATAAAAGAATTGTGTCCTCGCTATTCGATCAGCGTACAAACACTGACTTACTCACACAGCTTCTCTGACACCCTTGGTGATGTCCCTCTACCTCCACTTCCCATGGAAGAAGTTACTATTCAACTATATCCCCAAGGAAGATCAATGCGTGTGGGTCTCCTCTTCCCATATACATTTTTGGCACAGTGGATCATGGTTAAAACCAATCTCCCGTTTGATACTGGTGGTTTTCCAGATTTGGGCACGAGTGACATCAAGCTTCGCAATATCCGCTTGGAGTTGGCTCCTAAATATCTCTCGAACCACTTCATATCTGAAGGATTTGATGAAATACCCAAAATCACAGAGCTCCCGAAGCATGTTGAAACACAGGATTTGGTAAATAAAGACTGTGCGGATGTCTAACTCCATTGCAGCTTCTCCGAAGGCCATGAAGGCCAACCATTTAATATTCATGGTGAAACACAAGATGAGTCCCTCATAGTACTTCCATTTCTTTTTATAATTCTTGAATAGTGCATTGGCCATTTGGTTATACACAAATTCTGACCCTCGAAATATTCGAAGGACATTCAAGCTTTTCAATATTTCATAGAGGGTTTTGCATGTGAGTCATAAGTTAACAAAAGGTTGGTAAATTGTTGAGCAGGATTTTGCTACAACAGTCTCTATGATCTCTGTAGGGAGAGTCAAGATTCTAGGCATGGTTCACTGTCTTGGAATCTGAGATGTTTAAGAACAAACCCTACTTAGTAAAACATTATCAATTTTTTTGTGTTGTCTTAGTTTTCCAGGGTTGCCTAAACCATTCCTCTAATACCAACTATGATGCCCTGACCCCGATAGCCCGGAACCGGTGCTATGGTTATGGTGTGTAATTTATTTCATACAAATGGAACTAAAAAGTTACACATCATAACAGAGTAGGAGGAACTTTCTGGTTTAGATCCTGGAGAATCAATGACAAAAGCTTTGCTTCTTTATTGCTGAGCTAAGAACAAAAAATCCAAGTCTTGGAAAGGCTCTATCAACCTGTAAAAAATTTAACAAAATACGTAGGGTGAGCATTGAAATACTCAGTAAGGGGTGTTTGAAAATACATAAAAACAGCCTTTGAAAACTACTTTGAAAATATTTGTTCCATACTTATAATGTTCTCATAAAGATAAAGCAAATGTCGATGTAACACAGTTAAAGCACTTCATACTTATACACTAGAACACTTAGATGAAACCCACTTAATAGACACGATATGCATGAAAATAAAAAGGCATGGGTTATACTAAGTAAAGGGTATATAAACAAGAAAGGTGTGTAAGAACAACAATGTGTAAACTTCATCAGAGTCACGCACAAGGACATTATCTACAAAAAAATTCACATCATGAAATGTTAATTGTAATACAACATTTGGAATCAAATTCTGGAAAGGAAACTTGTCATGCATCAACATTGCCATATCATATGTTAGGTTTTTTTAATCCGATACTCATAGGTAAGGTTCTAAAACCAAGGATACTCCTCTAGTCAGAGTAATCACTTGGTTGGTCATAAACTAAGAAATGTATGCTGAAGGACTCACGGTCTCTGTGTCAAGGCCTTGTGCCATGACCTAGGGGTAACAACCCAATTTGATGGTCTCGAGAACTATCGATGCATCGAGGATCTTACTTTTACCGGTCTCCAACCCATAGGGCTTACTTTAACCAGTCCCCAACCTGGAGGGTTATCTTTTTACCGGTCCCCATCCTGGTAGTCCCATACATTTCTCACATGTTGTAAGGTCAGATATTCAAGGTGTCCCATACCACTTTGAATATTTAATTTTCATTTCATATTACCCATGGTGTCCCATACCACTTTCTATAATTTAGTTCATAGTTCATGATATGAATTAGGTAACAATTATATAATTGTTTTACAAATACATGATACGACTGATAAAATTGAAAATATGGAATAAAACCAGGCATGGTTTAGTAAGCATAGTATGTGCATAGAACAATTATTTAAGCACATAAAATGATGAATGTATGAGATTTTCCCCAAGGGGCATTAAATGATGAGTCTCTAAAATATCCATCACATGGAAATGAACTACATAAAAAAAATACATGGCATAAATTATTGTTCGTCACAGGTCATTGTACTTGCAACAAATATCTAACCACTAATAATTACTGTGGAATGCTTGGTATAAAAATAATAAACACTTGCAATCTTTAAAATTCCAATACTTGGAAATAAACCCCTTTAAATAAATACTTGTCATTAATTATTGTTCACCTCTGGTCATAGAATTTGCAGTTAAATTCTAATCACCAATAATCACTGCAGCGAGTTTGGTATGAAAATAATAGAGGATTTCCACATATTAACATACCCTTAAATCACCATCCTTTTAATACAAATATAAAACAGGCATAAGAATATCCTTTAAAAAAACATAAAACATTTCGAGGGTGACGTTTTTAATTAGTCAAGTTCATTGGTGTACTCTTAGACATAAAAACATAAAACAGCATTCGCAAGAACTAAAATCCAACATGCATAAAAATATTAATAACCATTTCTTGAAACTAGGGTTTCAGATATTAATCTTAAAAGAAACACATAAATACATAGGGATATATACCCAAACTATATATACAGGTTTTCTTATAAATTAAACATGGTTCACTTAAAATCAAAAAACCTCAAACTACTTATCACTTATTCAGTTTAAAAAAAAATCAAAACCATATGGGGTTTTAAATGTTCATGAAACTAAAAATACATAAACATATAAAAACTTTGTTTTTAACTATAACATAAATGTACTTAAACCAAAGTCCAAGTTCGCATAAAAAATATTTTTCTAAGATAAGTATTCATCTCCTAAAAATCAAAACCGATTTCCAGTCCAATACATAACCTTATATAAATATATAGTTATATATATAAGGCATACATAAAGATCATACCAGTTAGGAATTTATTTTAAAAAAAGACCATTTCCAAAAGTATAATTCCTAATTTAAAATACTGAATTATATGGAAATATTAGAAATAGATTTTGTACGGTTACCTATATATATAAGTGTATGCTTAAACACCTGAAAATACAAATATATAAGTTATGTAATGGTTTTGTTTATGAGAAAAACCCTTCATAACTACCCTTATATAAATACATAAATAAATAATAATAATAAACAATCTCCTTGGAATCCCTTAAACTAGAAGAGGTTAAGGGGGTATACCTAAACAAAAATAAATTTATATGTATAGGTATATATTGGATGAAAAGGGTTTATAAACAAGACTCAAAGGAATGAAAACCCTTAAATCTTTTTAGGAAAAAGAAAAGATACCATTTTCTAATCTATACACTATGTCTTCAAAAGAGGAAATTCATGGTTCCTATATTGAATATATATAAGTTTATATATGTATACATATTGTATACCCGTTTATAGGCAGTGTGTGTTGGGTTTTCAAATAATAAGGAGGTGGGGGAATCCCCTATGTTGGTAGACATGAAGGAAAACCCCCTTAGAAGCCCTATGTTTTCTTAGAGTGGAAAAATCTGAAGTGTATACCTGTAAAAATAATCCTTATATATATATGTATTTCATGTATGTATAAGTGTAACGAGGAGCATGTGTAGGTTTCCAAAAAAACGCATAAGCATGGAACCCTTACAGCTTAAGGAAGGATCTCGCCGTAGAGGGATGCTCGCTTGGTGGTTCGAGAACCAGGAGGAACCTGGGTGGCCAAAGGTGGTCCGGTGAGGTTGCGGCCACCTGGAGACGCTGCAAGGTAGCATCGGGGTGACCAGCGGCGTGGCGCCAACACTGGTGTGGTCATGCACAGGGAGCGTGGTGCAGAACCGAAGGTGGTTCGTGTAGAGGCAAGGCGATGGCGAGGAAGGTGTCACAGCGGTGCTGGTTGGCTCCATAGGTCCCCTCTTACACATATGTTTCATTGTTCTTAAAGGAAAACGATCTGGTGGTTTTGGCCGAGCCTACGGCATCCTAGGAAGGTGGGTGTGCAAGGTCAACCTAAACAGTGGAGAGGGTGGCGTCTCGGGCAAACCGGTTCTGGTTTGCAGGACCCCGTCACGAGGTAGAAGATGAAGAGTTTGCAGAGAAAGGAAAAGAACGATAGCCAGGATCCGACATAGAGAGATCGGACGGATGAGATGAATTGATCGTTTTAAAAAAACATCAAAGGCTGGGATTTGTCTTGGCGAAAACGGACGGTGGAGGACCGTGCGAGGTCGGGATTAACCGCAGGAGGCCTGCATGATAAAAAAACAAGGTTTAATACATTTTAAAATTACTTCGCATTTTTTTAAAAATAAACAACATTAAACCAGGACGTTATAATTTTAATTTGTATAAAATTTAATAAGCACTTTTAACCCATAAATTTTAAATCCGAGAATCCCAATTATTTTATGTAAAAAAACAGAAAAAAACGGTACTATTTGATATTATTTTTTTTAAGATAAATATTTCATACTAAAAATTTATAACTACAAGGATCTTATAACCATTATAATTTAAAAATCAATTTATAACATAATTCACTTGTTGATTTATAAAAATTATTTTTTAAAAGACATGTAGTTTTTCCTTAATTTAAAAGACATAGTTATAGAGATCCAATAAGATAATTTTTTTTCAATTATTACAGATACCCCTTTAAACATGAAGTTTAACACATTTTAAAATATTAAGTTTTCCACCATATAGATATCATCGAGATTTTGAATTAAATCAAAATAGATTCATTTTCAAGAATTATATTTTATTTTAATACTCGAAGAAATAATTCTAATATATATATATATATATATATTTACATATTAAGATAATGAAATACCATAAGTTTATAAAAGCGTTATAAAGACCAAATGTTTATAAAAATATGCACTTTATCCATTGAAACCAAATGGTCATATAACGATTATATTCCCTTATAGGTCCATTATAAAAACAAGTGGTTGGGTGTTTTACATTTTCAAAACACCTGACCCTAGGAGGATTGCTCTCCTCATACCACTAGTGCTGAGTGCGTGCACGGTGGATCTGGCAGTTATATTTTTCACACTAATGGACCCTGAAGATGATGACTATCCGATTACCAGTGCTGTGATTCTCAGTAGTCTTGCTGTGGCCGTGTTAGGTCTTGTGCACGGTACATTCAATTAGATGGGTCTTGTTTCAATGTAACTTTTAAATATATACCAGTTTACCGTATTCTTCATGTTTTATTTCATTTCAAATTATTTATCCGCACACATTGCACAAAATAAAATAAAAAAAGAGATATCACTAAAAAGAACAACATTGTTCACTTGGACCAGTTTATAAAACCTGGGGCATCACATTATCCCCCTCTTAAAAGAATTGCGTCCTCGCAATTCGATTAGTGTACTTACACTGACTTACTCACAAAGCTTCTCTAACACCCTTGGTGATGTCCCTCTACCTCCACCTCCCATGGAAGAAGTTACTATTCAACTCTATCCCTAGGTAGGGCAAAGCTTGTGGGTCTCCTCTTCCCAAATACATTTTTGGCAAAGTGGATCATGGTTAAAACCATGCTCCCGTTTGATATAGGTTGTTTTCCAGATATGGGCATGAGTGACAACATGCTTTGCGATATCCTCTTTTATTAGGTTCCTAACGATCTCTTAAAACACTTCATATCTAAAGGATTCTATGAAAGACCCAAAATGGCAGAGCTCCCCAAGCATATTGAAACACAGGATCTGGTATATACAGACTGCGCGAAAGTCCAACTCCTTTGCAGCTTCTCTGAAGGCCGTGAAGGCCAGCCATTTAATATTCATGGTGAAACACAGGATGAGTTCCTCATAGTACTTAATTTTTTTTTTAATTCCCGAACAGTGGATTGGGAATTTGGTTATACAAAACTTCCGACCCTCGGAAGATTCGATGGACATTCGATGTTTTCAATATTTCATAGAGGGTTTTTCACGTGAGTCGTAAGTTAAAAAATGTTGGTAACTTGTTGAGAACGATTTTTCTACAATAGTATCTATGATCTATGTAGGGAGATTAAAGATTCTAGGAGTGGTTCAGTGTCTTGCCATCTGAGAAGATTAAGAACATACCCTACTTAGTAAAACATTAATAATGTTTTTATGTTGTCTTAATTTTCCTGGGTTTCCGAAACCATTCCTCTGATACAAACTATGACGCCCCGACCCCGGTAGCCCGGAGCCGATGCTATGGTTATGGTGTGTAATTTATTTCATACAAATGGAACAAATAAGTTACACATCATAACACAGGAGGAGGAACTTTTTGGTTTTGATCCTGGAGAATCAGAGACAAAAGCTTTGCTTCTTTATTGATGAGCTAAGAACAAAAAATACAAGACTTGGAAAGGCTCTATCAACCTGTAAAAAATTTCACAAAAAACGTAGGGTGAGCATTGAAATACTCTGTAAGGGGTTTTTGAAAATACATAAATACAGCCTTTGAAAACTACTTTTAAAATACTTGTTCCGTACTTATAATGTTTTCTTAAAGAAAAAGCAAAAGTCAATGTAACACAGTTAAAGCACTTAATACTTATACACAAAAACACTTAGCTGAAACCCACTTAATGGACAAGATAAGCATGAAAATAAAAAGGCATGGTTTATACTAAGTAAAGGGTCCATAAACAAGAAAGGTGTGTAAGAACAACAAGGTGTAAACATCGTCAGAGTCGCGCACAAGTGCATTATCTATAAAAAAATTCACATCATGACATGTTAATTGTAATACAACATTTAGAATGAAATTCTGGAAAAGAAACTTTTCATGCATCAACATATCCATATCATATGTCTTGTGTTTTTTTTAATCCAATACTCATAGGTAATGTTCTATAACCAAGGATATGCCTCTAGTCGGAGTAATCACTTGGTTGGTCATAAACTAAGAAATGTATGCTAAAGGACTCATGGTCTCTGTGTCAAGGCCTTGTGCCATGACCTATGGGTAACAACCCAATTTGACTGTCTCGAGAAATATTGATGCATCGTGGAGATTACTTTTATCAGTCTCCAACCCGGAGGGCTTACTTTAACCAGTCCCCATCCTGGAGGGTTATCTTTTTACCGGTCCCCATCACGGTAGTCCCATACATTTCTCACATGTTGTAAGGTCAAATATTCAAGGTGTCTCATACCAATTTGAATATTTATTTTTCATTTCATATTACCCAAGGTGTCCCATACCACTTTGGGTAATACCATTTTCATTTCTCATTACCCAAGGTTTCCCATTCCACTTTGGATAATTTAGTTCTTAGTTCATGATAGGAATTAGGTAACAATTATATAATTGGTTTAAAAATACATGATACGATAGATAAAATTGAAAATATGGAATAATAGCAGGCATGGTTCAGTAAGCATACTATGTTCATAGAACAATTATTTATGCGCATAAAACGATGAATGTATGAGATTATCCCCAAGGGGTATTAAATGAAGAGTCTATAAAATATCCAGCACATGGAAATGAACTACATAAAAAAATACATGGGATAAATTATTGTTCTTCATAGGTAATTTTACTTGCAACAAATCTCTAACCACTAATAATTACTGTGGCATGCATGGTATAAAAATAATAATCAATAGCAATCTTTATAATTACAATAATTGGAAATAAACCCCTTTAAATAAATTACTTGTCATTGATTATTGTTCTTCTCTGGTCATATAATTTGCAGTTAAATATTGATCACCAATAATCACTACAGCGAGTTTGGTATAAAAATAATAGAGGATTTCAACATATTAACATACCCTTAAATCCCCATCCTTTTAATACAAGTATAAAACAGACATAAGAATATCCTTTAAAAAAACATAAAACATTTCAAGGGTGACATTATTAATTAGTCAAGTTCATTGGTGTAATCTTAGACATAAAAAAATAAAACAACATAGGCAAGAACAAAAATCCTACATGTATAAAAATATTAATAACCATTTCTTGAAACTAGGGTTTCAGATATTAATCTTAAAAGAAACACCTACATACATAGGGATATATACCCAAAGTATATATACAGGTTTTCTCATAAATTAAACATGGTTCACTTAAAATCAGAAAACCTCTAACTACTTATCACTTATTCAGTTTTAAAAAATAAAAACCTTATGGGGGTTTAAATGTTCATGAAACTAAAAACACATAAACATATAAAAACTGTGTTTTTAACTATAACATAATTGCACTTAAACCAAAGTCCAAGTTTGCATAAAAAATATTCTTCTAAGATAAGTATTCATCTCTTAAAAATCAAAAACGATTTCCATTACAATACATAACCTTATATAAATATATAGTTATATATATATAAGGCATACATAAAGATCATACCTATTAGGAATTTATTTTAAAAAAAGACCATTTCAAGAAGTATAATTCCTAATTTAAAATACTGAATTATATGGAAATATTAGAGATAGATTGTGTATGGTTACCTATATATATAAGTGTATATTTAAACACCTAAAAATACATATATATAAGTTATTTAATGGTTTTTCTTACAAGAAAAACCCTTCATAAATACCCTTATATAAATACTTAAATAAATTATAATAATAAACAATCTCCTTGGAATCCCTTAAACTTGAAGAGGTTATGGTGGTATACCTAAACATATATAAATTTATATGTATATGTATATATTGTATCAAAAGGGTTTATAAACAAAACTCAAAGGAAAGAAAACCCTAAAATCTTTTTAGGAAAAAGAAAAGATACCATTTTCTAAGCCATACACTATGTCTTCAAAAGAGGAGATTCATGGTGCCTATATTGAATATATATAAGTTTATATATATATACATATCATATACCCATGTATAGGTAGTGTGTGTGTGTTGGGTTTTCAAATAATAAAGAGGTGGGGGAATCCCCTAGGTTTGTAGACATGAAAGAAATCCCCCTTAGAAGCCCTCTATTTGCTTAGAGTGGAAAAATGGGAAGTATATACCTGTAAAAATAATCCATATATATATATATATGTATTTCATGTATGTATAAGTTTAACGAGGAGCATGGGTAGGTTTCGAAAAAACTCATAAGCATGTAACCCTTACAGCATAAGGAAGTAGCTCATCGCGTAGGGATGCTCACTGGGTGGCTGGAAAACCGGGAGGAACATGGGTGGCCGGAGGTGGTCCGGTGAGGTCGCAGACACTTGGAGACGCTGCAAGGTAGCAGTGGGGTGACCAGCGGCATGGTGCCGGCACTGGTGTGGTCATGCAAGAGTAGCGTGGTGCAGAACTGAAATTTGTTCATGTGGTGGCGAGGCGACGACGAGGAAGGTGTTGCGGCGGTGTGGGTTGGCTTTGGAGGTCCCCTCTTACACAGAGGTTTCTTTGTTCTTAAAGGAAAACGATCCGGGTGGTTTGGCCGAGCCTATGGCGTCTTAGGGAGGTGGGTGCGCAAGGTCAACCTAAACAGTGGAGAGGGTTGTGTCTCGGGAAAACCGGTTCTGGTTCGCGGGACCCGTCACGTGGTAGAAGACAACGAGTTTGCGGATAAAGGTAAAAAATGATGATCGGGATCCGACTTAGTGAGATCGGACGGACGAGATGAATTGAGCATTTTAAAAAACATCAACCGCCGGGATTTTTCTTGGGGAAAACCGACGGGGGAGGACCGTGCGGTGTTGGGATTAACCGCAGGAGGCCTGCGTGATAAAAAAACAAGGTTTAATACATTTTAATATTAATTCTCAATTTTTTTAAAAAGAAACAACATTAAACCAGGGCGTTATAATTTAAATTTGTATAAAATTTAATAAGCACTTTTAACCCATAAATTTCAAATCCGGGAATCCCAATTATTTTAAGTAAAAAAAATTAAAAAAAATGGTACTATTTGATATAATTTTTTTGAAGATAAATATTTCATACTAAACATTTATGACTACAAGGATCTTATAACAATTAAAATTTAAAAATCAATTTATAACATACTTCACTTGTTGATTTACAAAAATTATGTTTTAAAAGACATGTAGTTTTTCCCTAATTTAAAACACATAGTTTTAGAGATCCAATAAGATACATTTTTTTCAATTATTACAGATACCCCTTTAAACATGATGTTCGAAACATTTTAAAATATTAAGTTTTCCACCATATAGATATCATCGAGATTTTGAAAAAAATCAAAATTTATTCATTTTCAAGAATAATATTTTATTTTAATACTCGATGAAATAATTCTAATATATATATATATATATATATATATATTTACATATGAAGATAATGAAATACCATAAGATTATAAAAGCGTTATAAAGACAAAATTTTTATAAAAAGATTCCCTTTATCCATTGAAACCCAACGGTCATATAACGGTCATATTCCCTTAGAGGTCCATTATAAAAACAAGGGGTAGGGTGTTTTACATTTTCAAACCACCTGACCCTAGGCGGATGGCTCTCCTCATACCACTGGTGCTGAGTGCGTGCACGGTGGTTCTGACGGTTATATTTTTCACACTGATGGACCCTGAAGACGACGACAATCCGATTACCCGTGTTGTGATTGTCAGTAGTCTTGTTGTGCCCTTGTTAGGTCTTGTGCATGATACATTCAATTAGATGGGTCTTGTTGCAATGTAAATTTTAAATATATACCAGTTTACCGTGTTCCTCATGTTTTATTTCGTTTCAAATTCTTTATCTGCACACAAAGCACAAAATAAAATAAAACAAGATACATCATTAAAAAGCACAACATTGTTCACTTGGACCATTTTATAAAACCTGGGCGTCACATTATCCCCCTCTTAAAAGAATTGTGTCCTTGGAATTCGATCGGTGTACATACACTGACTTACTCACAGAGCTTCTCTGACACCCTTGGTGATGTCCCTCTACCTCCACCGCCCTTGTAAGAAGTTACTATTAAACTCTATCCCCATGGATAAACAATGCTTGTGGGTCACCTCTTCCCAAATACATTTTTGGAAAAGTGGATCATGGTTAAAACCCAGCTTCTGTTTGATACAGGTGGTTTTTCAGATATGCGAACGAGTGACATCAAGATTCGCGATATCCCCTTGGATTTAGTTTCTAAATATCTCTCAAACCACTTAATATCTGAAGGATTCGATGAAAGACCCACAATCTCATAGCTCCCCAAGCATGCTGAAACATAGGATTTGGTACAAAAAGTCTTCACGGAAGTCCAACTCCTTTGCAGCTTCTCTGAAGTCCATGAAGGCCAACCATTTAATATTCATTGTGATACACAGGATGAGTCCCTCATAGTACATCCATTTCTTTTTATAATTCTTGAACAGTGCGTTGACCATTTGGTTATACACAACTTCCGACCCTCAGAATATTCGAAGGACATTCGAGCTTCTTGATATTTCGTAGATGGTTTTGCACGTGAGTCATATGTTAAAAAAAGGTTGGAAACTTTATGAGCAGGATTTTTCTACAATAGTCTCTATGATCTCTGTAGGGAGAGTCAAGAGTCTAGGCGTGGTTCGCTGTCTTGCCATCTGAGAAGTTTAAAAACAAACCCTACTTAGTAAAACATTATTAATGTTTTTTTGTTGTCTTAATTTTCCAGGGTTGCCTAGACCATTCCTCTGATACCAACTATGACACCCCGACCCCGGTAGCCCGGAGCCGGTGCTATGGTTATGGTGTGTAATTTATTTCATACAAATGGAACAAATAAGTTACACATCATAACACAGCAGGAGGAAATTTCTGGTTTAGATCTTGGAGAATCAGAGACAAAATCTTTGCTTCTTTATTGCTGAGCTAAGAATAAAAAATCCAAGACTTAGAAAGGCTCAATCAACCTGTAAAAAATTTAACAAAAAATGTAGGGTGAGCATTGAAATACTCAGAAAGGGGTTTTTGAAAATACATAAATACAGCCTTTGAAAACTACTTCGAAAATACTTGTTCCGTACTTATAATGTTTTCTTAAAGATAAAGCAAAAGTTGATGTAACACAGTTAAAGAACTTCATACTTATACACTAGAACAATTAGCCAAAACCCACTTAATAGACAAGATAAGCATGCAAAAAAAAGGCATGGGTTATACTATCTAAAGGGTCCATAAACAAGAAAGGTGTGTACGGACAACAAGGTTTAAACATCATCAAAGTCGTGCACAAGCACACTATCTATAAAAAAATTCACATCTTGACATGTTAATTGTAATACAACATTTGGAATGAAATTATGGAATGGAAACTTTTCATGCATCAACATTGCCATATCATATGTCTTGTTTTTTTTAATCCGATACTCATAGGTAAGGTTCTGTAACCAAGGATATTCTTCTAGTCAGAGTAATCACTTGGTTGGTCATAAACTAAGAAATGTATGTTGAAGGACTCATGGTCTCTGTGTCAAGGCCTTGTGCCATGAACTAGGGGTAACAACCCAATTTGACTGTCTCGAGAACTATCGATTCATTGAGGAGCTTACTTTTACCAGTCTCTAACCCGAAGGGCTTACTTTAACCAGTCCCCAACCTGGAGGGTTATCTTTTTACCGGTCCCCATCCTGGTAGTCCCATACATTTCTCACATGTTGTAAGGTCAGATATTCAAGGTGTCCCATACCACTTTGAATATTTAATTTTCATTTCATATTACTCAAGGTCTCCCATACCACATTGGATAATTTTGTTCTTAGTTCATGATATGAATTAGGTAATAATTATATAACTAGTTTACAAATACATGATACGACAGCTAAAATTGAAAATATGGAATAAAAGCAGGCATGGTTCAGTAAGCATACTATGTGCATAAAACAATTATTTAAGCACATAAAATGATGAATGTATGAGATTTTCCCCAAGGGGTATTAAATTACGAGTCTCTAAAATATACATCACATGGAAATGAACAACATAAAGAAAATACATGGCATAAATTATTGTTCTTCATAGGTCATCGTACTTGAAACAAATCTCTAACCACTAATAATTACTGCGGCATGCTTGGTATAAAAATAATAAACACTTGCAATCTTTAAAATTCCAATACTTGGAAATAAACCCCTTTAAATAAATTACTTGTCATTAATTATTGTTCTTCTCTGGTCATAGAATTTGTAGTTAAATTCTGATCACCAATAATCACTGCAGTGAGTTTGGTTAAAAAATAATAGAGGATTTCCACATATTAACATACCCTTAAATCCCCATCCTTTTAATACAATTATAAAACAGGAATAAGCATATCCTTTAAAAAACATAAAACATTTCGAGGGAGACATTTTTAATTAGTCAAGTTCATTGGTGTACTCTTAGACATAAAAAAATAAAACAGCATAGGCAAGCACTAAAATCCTACATGCAAAAAAATATTAATAACCATTTCTTGAAACTAGGGTTTCAGATATTAATCTTAAAAGAAACACATACATACATAGGGATATATACCCTAATTATATATACAAGTTTTCTCATAAATTAAACATGGTTCACTTAAAATCCGAAAACCTCTAACTACTTATCACTTATTCAGTTTAAAAAAATCAAAACCTTATGGGGGTTTAAATGTTCATGAAACTATAAATACATAAAGATATAAAAACTTTGTTTTTAACTATAACATAATTGTACTTAAACCAAAGTCCAAGTTCGCATCAAAAAAATCAACGGCCGGGATTCGACTTAGAGAGATCAGACGGATGATATGAATTGAGAGTTTAAAAAAAATCAACGGCCGGGATTTTTCTTGGCGAAAACGGACGGGGGAGGACCGTGCGGGGTCAGGATTAACCGCAGAAGGCCTGCATGATAAAAAAAACAAGGTTTAATACATTTTAAATTTACTTCTCATTTCTTTTAAAAAGAAATAACATTAAACCGGGATGTTATAATATTAATTTTTATAAAATTTAATAAGCACTTTTAACCCATAAATTTCAAATCCGAGAATCCTAATTAGTTTATGTAAAAAAATAAAAAAATGGTACTATTTGATATAATTTATTTATTTATTTTAAGATAAATATTTCATACTAAACATTTTTAACTACAATGATCTTATAACCATTAAAATTTAAATATAAATTTATAACATACTTCACTTATTGATTTATAAAAATTATTTTTTAAAAGACATGTAGTTTTTCCCTAATTTAAAACACAGAGTTTTAGAGATCCAATAAGATACATTTTTTCCAATTATTATAGATACCCCTTTAAACATGATGTTTGAAACATTTTAAAATACTAAGTTTTCCACCATATAGATATCATCGAGATTTTGAAAAAAATAAAAATAGGTTCATTTTCAAGAATAATCATTTATTTATTACTCGAAGAAATAATTCTAATATATATATATATATATATATATTACATATTAAGATATTGAAATACCATAAGATTATAAAAGTGTTATAAATGCCATATTTTTATAAAAAGATGCACTTTATCCATTTAAACCCAATGGTCATATTCCCTTAGTGGTCCATTATAAAAACAATGGGTATGGTGTTTTACATTTTCAAGACACCTGACCTTAGGCGGATGGCTCTCCTTATATCACTGGTGCTGAGTGTGTGCACGGTGGTTCTGGCGGTTATATTTTTCACACTGATGGACCCTGAAAACATTGACTATCCGATTAGCCGTGTTGTGATTCTCAGTAGTCTTGTTGTGGCTGTGATAGGTCTTGTGCACGGTACGTTCAATTAGATGGGTCTTGTTGCAATGTAACTTTTAAATATATACCAGTTTACCGTATTCCTCATGTTTTATTTCGTTTCAAATTCTTTATCATCACACAAAGCACAAAATAAAATAAAACAAGAGAAATCATTAAAAAGAAAAACATTGTTCACTTGGACCAGTTTATAAAACCTGGGGCATCACATATATCACTTTCTTCCATACCATTTCACAAACATGAAAAGATATAACGTCATTTATGGACATGTGGAAAACTGCCTCCTTAACATGATGTTAGTACTTTTACTTCAAATAATTATATATATAAGTATATGTGATTAAATAATATGGTTTTTATTATATAATTATAATTATGGAATGATATGTTTTTACTTACCATCTACCACAACGATCATTGAAAAATGGGAACGTTACTCATGCGTACATATGAAATATCATCTCCATGATTGTAACATTGTTTAATTATTAATAACCATATTTTAATATTAATTTTAAAAGTATATTTGGTTTATGAATATGATAATTATTTCATGGTTTTTATTTTAGAGATGTTATATAATGAAATCTTTGACCATAGTCAACCAATAATAGTTTTTTTGACATTTAAATCATATTTGGACAAAAACACACAACATAATATTCATTAGTTATGAAGTTGCACAAAACATGGTAATAAGTTAAATTAAATTAATTATAATCATGGAAAAGGTTTTGAAACAAGTATAAAATTAATATATTTTTATTATATGTGAAGTTAAAGGACGTCACCCGAATGGAAACGTAAGGTATGAGATTCTTGTCTCATTTTCCTTTTATAAGGAACACATAATTGTAATGCACCTAATTTCTCATATATGGTGTAAATACTGTAACATTTAAATTTAATATCATCTAACTCTTATATTAATTATTTATAAGCCTTTAATTTAATATTATCCTTTCATGAGGAGTATAATTAAAAAAAATCAAAGTGGTATGGGATACTTTTGAATGTTTAATGGTTATTTTCCATAGGAAAAATCCTAATGACTGTTCAATGGAATTTCTGTTCAAGTTAATTATATAAAATTGATCAATAAAACCATTCATTAATATCTGGGTATTTTTTACCATTTCAATTGTTATTACCATTTTTTCACTCTATGGGGCTATGATTTTTTGAAAAAAAAATATTTTTAAAAAATCCGACATTATTTCTATCTTTTGTAGGAGAAACTATTTTATATTAAATACGTTGTTTTATTAAAATGGATTTAAAAGATATTCAATTATTTGGAAAATGAATTTATACGCTTTTGTCTTTAATTAATGTTTTCAAAGGAAGCATCTTGAATATTTCCTAATGAGGAATTTTCTATCATTTTGATGTAAAAATAGAATATTCTTTTTTCTTCGAATGACATTTATGGATTAATCTGTCATCATTACATTAAAGACTCCTTCTCAATGTTTAAAAAAATAATTTTCAATGAAAAATATGTTCAAAACATTTTTCAAAACAAAAGTATATTTTCCTCAAGAATATATTTAAAACATATTCTTTCATTTCACCACCTACAAAAACCCTCTATTTTAATTCAGTTGGGAATTGTTGTACTGATACCATCCTCATTCTTCCCCTAGATAATTTATTATTGATTTTCTCAAGGATAGTATTCACATTCACCTTCTTAATTTATTTTTCAGTTTCTTGGAATATTCAATCTCATAGGATAAACAAACATTGCATTTCCCCTAATTATCAATTTAATTTTTCATGGATATTACTATTTCCTAAACCATATTCTATTTTACATAAGGTTCTTATTTTGAAAATTGCATGAATAGTTGTGGAATTATTGATAGATATGTTTTTCTTATTCAATATGATTATTTAATATGGTAAATTTTTTAATATTCAATATGAGGAATTATTTGGACTTTAAATCATAGGTGGAGCCTAGAAATTAAATAGCTCGATGCATCGACAGGTTTTCAGGAGACAAATAATTACACAAATGGTTTTCTACGCTTAGTTATAAAGCCTGTTGTGAATGGTCATGAAGGTAATAAGTTTTAAGTGCCTAATATATAACATCTAATAAGAATGAAATTTCCCTCATTGTAGTTTTTGTTATTATTCATCCCTGAGATTTTTCATCGACATATCTATGAATAAATTTCCTTTTTAGTCATCTAGATAGCATGTGTTTTAGTTACACACCATGCCATATTTATTTTACTTTATCTAGTTATTTTAATGGCATGTGTTTTCAGTTTTTACATTTCTATATTTATTACGTACTTCCATTCAAAAATTTGATTACATGGAATGATTTTTCAGTTATATACCATTCTATATTGACTATTCTCATTGATTAATTATTACTTTCTATATATTTTATCCTTACTGATCATTTGATCTCACTATTGTTATGTTTCATTCCCCAAGAATCCAAGAAATGTACTATGAATGTTATGCAAGAATATACTAGATGGATTAGATTTATTCACAAAGCTATTAATTTATAGAGAAGAAAAAAACAATGTTTCAAGTGAATTATTATTGTAATTAAGAACTAAATATATCATATTTAGAAATTTAATTTCATAAAATAGAGATCGTTGTTTGATTCTACATTTCAAAAAAGGGTTAAGGTTGATTTTTGTAATTTTTCTGAAATACATTAATTTTTCTATGAATAGTAAACTATTGTGATTTATAGTATATATACCTTATAAGTTAACTAAAATATTAATTGAGTCATTTATGATGTAAGAAACATTTGTTTTACCACACATGATCTAATTTCTTTTTTTAGTCTCATGAATCAGCACTATTTCTTATCTTCAGAAAAATAATAATGTTATGAATTAAATATTAAGAAAACTCCCCTCTCCTCCACTATAAAAACCACCCATCTCCACCTATTCTCCTCACAATTCTCAATCCTTGTCCCTTCGCTAAATTCCTCATAAAATTCTTCCTAATCCGCTCTCACATGACTATGAGCTTTTGGTGTTAACCAATGAACAAAACCAGACCCCAAAGTAGGTTCTCAAGAGGAAGGAATCAAGAAGTAAAACCTTCTTCCATTTTCTTAAAATTTCTTTTCATGTTACATTGTTTTCTCTTATATCCTCACATATAATCTTCCAAATGGTGTGATAAATCAATTACTTCACATGTATTTGAAATTTTTTATGGTAATGGAATTATTCATCATCATCTCTCCTTTCCCCACCTTTTATACTAGAAATGGAAATACCATTCAAGATATGTTAATTTATCACATTCATAGGCGACAAGTTTTCAATTTTTATTAACATCTTTATTTATGGTAATAAAATCATTTATATGGTTGAAGTGGTTTAATATGTATGAAACGTTTCATATTTAATGTTTTGGAATCATTTTCTACCCATGATATTAATTTAGAAAACAAAATGTGTTCATTGTCATAAAAAACCGCCGATTAACCGAAATAGTAATCATTAAAATTTTATATAATGATACATCCTCACTCAAAAATAAATATTTTAAATTTATAAAAATTGAATATTATAAAAGATCAATAATAGCATATAACTTCAATTCTGGACAACCATCATAATCTTACAAGATTATCCTTACATGTATATAAGTAAACCAATCATGAAAACCAAGGAAACAAATGCTCCCAAACATTGAAATTGAACCTCTTAACACATAAAAAAGGAAATGAATGAACTTAATAAGGTTGTAATTAATTATTTTCATGTATATTAGGTTATATAATTATTAATTAATGAATCTAATTTTAACATCCATGAAATTGAAATCAATGGAAGAACACCTTCGGACTAAAGGTATGTGATTCTACCTGAACCTGTAATATTCAATCGGGTTGCTCTATCTTTCTTTTTACCCAAATGATGTTCTATTTTATTTTTATTTATATATTCTAAATTTTTTTAAACGTTTCAATTTCAAATATCACGGTCTAATCGTCTTTATCTTTTTTCTATTTAAGTGTTTTTATGTGGTTTTATTCTCAATTCATTCATATAAGCATATCCTTTTAAGGATACCTACAGAATTCATACCCATTTTCAAGGGGTCTACATAGTTTGTTTTAATACAAAATATTTTTTATAAAACCATACGTTTTAGGATTAAAATATTCTTCATTCACTTTTGGTTTTATACAAAACATTTTTTCCTTTTCTATTTTAAATGAACATTGATATTTTTCTTAAACCACAATAAAATGTTTTAATTCTAATGTTTAGTAAACACTAATTTTACATGTTATCACTTAAATTTGACATCACATGTAATTATATATGAATATTCAACCTTATTATTTTCCACTAATGATATAATTCCATTCCTTTATTGATACTTTTATCATACACACATTGGTTAGGTTTTATGACATGATTGTGATGCCTATTTCTTTCCATCGATGCCCCTATGATTATATATGATTGATTATGTTGGATTATTTATGTGGAACATATATTCGTGAAAATTTTATGATGGGTGTGCCTATATAGTTATCCAATTCATTGGTTAATGTTTTTTATCATGATATTTTATTTGCAACGGTCCTAGTGTTATCCTTCACTTGTGCTCTATATGCAACTTTCTTGGTGGTTATTATTGACTTGTTCTCCACTATGTGCAACGAGTATTTAAACATGTTAAACTCATGTTTTATATTTATACCACATTACTATGAAACTATATTTAAAAAATATCATGTTTTATATATTATGATTCCATATGTTCAATCATATTCCATGAATTTTATATCATTTTTTCATACCAACTAACCCATGTGCTAAAGCATTATTATTATGTTTATTCCCATTCTAGGATTTCTATATCATACCTATATTCATGTGATCCATAGGTTATCCTATGAAAATTTATGAGAACAATGGAATTTAGGATCCTAATATGATGATTAAATAAATAAATATTTTATTTAGTCCAATGTTTTCATATTTTTGTACCAAGTCTTCGAAGACACTGGACATTACGATCCTTATCTTCTAATTTATTGTTTAATTAATAAAAAAATCATCTAATGATTTGTGTAAAAATATAGGGTCACTATAATATATACTATAAATTTTAATTGGAAGCATGAATACACTTACAATGGTGAGTTACTAACACCAATAACTTAGTTATACTTAAAATGAATAAATCATAACCAAAAAATTCTCCAAGATTAATTATTGTATTAGAGGGGTAAGGAAAAAATCATATATATAATCCATCTTCTCTAAATATCTAGATCTATCTCTAATAAATACTTTTTTAATTAAACTCACTATTTAGAACCATTTTATTTTTTATGGACGGATACATGGTATAAATTTCCCCTTCAGAAATAAAATAGCCCCACAAAAATTTTGGAGACACATGAATGGGTTGGATAAATGGGAATGAATAGGAACATAGTCTATCGTTGGGCTGGAAGGTATGTGTTGAAACACATAATAGAGCAAGAATTAATTACTTATATCTAGGAAATTCCACTCAATAAAGAAACATTTATGAGAAACACTTAAGGGGAGTATCTAAGCTTGATGATCAATATATTAAATGGATACTATGAAAACCATCGTAAAAAAATTAACTTACTAATGAATATGATAATGAATGAGGCCAATAAGTAGGTTATTAGTAGCAAGTCCCATTATTCATAGCCCAAGTAACATTCCTAAACAGAAATAATAGTTATAGAAAATACATACAAATAGGAAAGTAGTTTGGAAACCCCATTAAATATATAAAAAACCTAATGCATATAAAATGTGAAGTATAAAATTTAAAAATTGTACTTAACATTTCATATCAATATCCATTACTCAAAAAAACACTTATTTTTCTAATTGAAGAAATATAATTTCACAAATATATTCTATTTTAAAAAATTTATATAAATTTAACTAGTGATATTCTAGAACAACTTAATAATTGATTGAGGATATAATAATAATGAGTCATGAAAACAAAATGTCCAATAATATTCAGTAATTTTTAAACTAGGAGTTAATTGTAACCTTAACATGTATGAATGTGATTGACACATATCATCATCAACTAAAAAAATTTAACAATTTTTCATGGATAGTATTTCGAACAAATTATAGACATAACTGTACAAACTAGACCATACAGTCAATACACTCGAGTTTTCATTAATATAATATGATGAAGATCCATGGAAAAGATAACCATCTCTCTAAAAACACTACAAAACATAGCAATATCATATCCTATGGTAATATAGAAAAATATATCTTAGATATATTTTTAATGAAACCACTCATATATGATTAGTTCAATATGAAATGATAATAAAAAAGGAAAGAAACATAAATAATAAAAACTATTAAACACATCTAAAAAATTATTTTCTTAATTGTAAAAATTAATAAAATCTAAATTATCTATGATAGTAATTAGAAAAATAACACACTATATATATTTATCAATACATAACATCAAAATAAATAAAATATCATGAAGCCATTGAATATGAAGAAAATTTAATCCCAAATAATCAAGATAAAAAAAATGTATGTTCTGACTAAGGATAAATTCCAGAGTATATACCACAAACCAATTACAGAACTAAAAATCACAAACATCCCAAATTCATATGGAAATTATAATAAATATGATAAACTGAGTAAAAATATTATCATATCCAAATATTCATATAAGGAATGATTTGTAAATACCAAGAGCCGAGACTAGAAAATAGGTTTTCCAATGATGAAATGATATAATAATGAATGGCATATGACACTGAGATTTATGTGGTTTGTGAAGTGATCCCTATGTCAATATAGAGGCATATATATTTAGAAATTGGAGGAAAAATTACCAGGAGTATATATAAGATCCAAGCACACAAAACCCCTGATCAAAATGGAATTATAATTAATTTGATGTATTCTTTCCACCAACCACAAATAATATTCGCACTACTATAATGATTAGTGGATGAATATAATCATCACTATAGTACAGTAGCAACCCATGTCCAATATTCTATATTGGATAGTGGCTAGAGGTCAATGGAGCATCAGTAGTCCTACTAATGCCCACAATTCTACAATTCCCTATTGTTATTGGATGATACACAATATGGGCTAGAACTATTCAACCCATTCATCGTCCAAAATGGATCGGGCTACACCAATCCAATAGGAACAATCCAATGGAAGTTTTTAGAGTAATAATTTATCATTTAGAGTTGAACTGTCTCGATCTACATGATGGTTTTGGATAAGGACCCCCATAATATAATGGATTTTTTATTCTAGATTAAAATGTTTTCAAATATTTTTTTCCTTAAAACTTTTTTTAAAATATGGTATTACTTCAAAAATATATATTACGTGGTTTAAATAAAAATTATGTTTCCAATATTTTCAATATTTTAGTTTTTTTCCATGATCATACTTCATTTTCATTTTTTCATACCACTTTTATTTTCATTTCATTCATTTTTTAAATAAAAAATAAACAATCATCACTTTTTTTTAGATTTTTTGTGTTATAAAAATAGAAGGAGTCACTTGATTTAGGGTTGTAGATGATCAAAAGAAAAAAGAAGAAAAAGAATTTGATGAACAATGAAAAAATAAGATAATAAATAAGTTGAATCACTATGATACAAACCTCCTAGTAAGTCCACTATGCTATAGGGAATAGTGGCGGAAAGTCTGACTGTTATAGTGTTGTACCAACCCAAGTGAAAGCTTCTAAAGTAAGTCTACTATACATTATAGGCTTCTTGAACTTGACGCAACATCAACAAAATAGATTGTGCTTCACCAATCAAACATTTATTGTGTCAATAACCTTAGATTACAGGGAATAAAAATTTTCCACCACCATTTTTCCTCAATGAAATTAATTTCTAAAGATTATCCACCTTGTAAAATTGATCAGGCATTTAATAATAAATTATTATTTCAAGATTTGGACTTAAAAAAATTGTTCTCTAAGGTTATTTTCACCAAAATTTTAATGATTCAATGATATTATTGGTTATGTTTTTTATGTGAACATTGAGAAGTTAGATATACTTTTGATTTATTATTTATATGTAGTAGTATCTCATCATTAAAACAATTTATATTCTATAAAAATTTAATTTATTAATTGAGAACACATTAAAAATGAAAAAATTGCAATCTTTATTTATGTCATGGAAGAACTTGATATATTTATATGTGATTATTTTATAGAAAAGTATTTACCCACGATATTTAATTTATCTACATCATTTTTTGTTAGATGTGTTTTAGAAAATCGGAATGAAATTGGAATATTTTACCATGTCACTCAAATTTTACTATAGGCTGGTCATTTTTCATAACTTTCCTCACTCTGATTGAAATTTAGAAAAATATTTTTTATGAATTTAATAACATGGGGAAAAATTAAATGAACAATAGATTGATCTTGTAATGGACCATAAAATCTTCTCCTATTACATTGATAATTTTCATGGATGGAGGGTGTTATTAGTCTGGTTATCTAGTTCTTCTAATTATCCTTCATGTGGTCACTTGTTTTGTCATTTAGCTAGTCGACAAGGTCCCAGAGATGATTGTGAGGTATGATGGTTGGTCCTATAGTTGGTTAACATGTTCACCTATTTAGTCATACTATATGTATGATGATCGTGTGATCAGTAGGCATGGTTACTAGTTTTTTCATTAAATAGGTTGGTTGGACATTCGTTTTCTGGACATGGTCACCTCTTTGTTCATTTGGTAGGTTGGATGGTTGTGTGGATAGTTGTCATGACCAGTTCTTTATTCTCAAATCCAGTAAGATCATCCACATGGTAAATCAGCTACATGAGTTGGTTACATGTCTAGATTAGCTATGTTCTTGATCAGCTACATCAATTGGCTTCGTGGCTGATCGACTATATGGTCAGATCAAGTACCCGAATCCTAGATGTTATTGATTAGATATCTGAATCTGATTTGTGGTTATATTGGGTACGTAGTTATTTTTTCTATCTAATAATGGTTATGTAGAACTTCTGTCTAAATGGGCCTTTTAACTATGTAGAATTGACAAAATGGACATTTCCAATAGTTGCATAAAAATGGTAATGCGGGTCTTTTGAAGGCCTAAATCAGGATCATTCAGGATTTTTTCTTTAAGGATAAATATATGTTTTATTTTTTGAGTTAAATAAAGCTATAAAAAATTATTTTGCATGAATTATAAGGATTTATGAAATAACTGGTAAATTTAATCTTTTGGGGTTTGAAATTCTAATCATATTGTATCTATTGGGTTGGATACAAATCACATGTCTTCATTCCTTCATGATATCATTCCCTAAAGGATTGAAGTTCCATATTCTTACCTTTAGTGTTGTGGAACCATGCTTTCATTGGTTTGAATTTTTTCCAATAATTATTTTATTTTTCACCCCACACTATTTTTAGTGTATTGAATCGCGCATATCATCTCTCATTATATGCACTTGATAAAATTCAATGTGGATTGATCCTCAGCTTGTTTTGTAATATCTGTGATGATTTTTGGTATTTTCTACTGTTTCCCTTGAGGTTATTTGATCGGGATCGTCCCACTAGCTTGTTTCATGCTATAGAATTTTAAATCTTCTAGTCATATAATGTTATCTTAGTTGTTTGTTCTTGTGGGTTTTCAGTGTATTCCTTAGAGGGATGCAACTTATTAAGGGAGGGATGAGTGGGATCTGTGACATTCATTTATTCTCATGAAAAAACATTAAATCCCTTGAGGTATGAGAATCATTAATTGTTTTATTTATTAACAAGAAATCATCAATTCATCATAATTTATCCCTTTGGATAGAAATGGAAATAACCTAATAAATATTTGACCAAATTAAAAATCAATTGGATAGTGAGCGCATGTCAATATAGTGCCTTGATACTATTTTAATATTTTACCTCTTGGTTTTATAGATAGTGTTCTATCTATGTTATTATTGATTGCTTGTCTTGGGATTCTTTGGATTAACATGTTGATATTGATGGAATATTTTTAAATAACATAATGCCAAAATTTCTAATTAGTTGTCCAAATAACTAAATAAGAGGTATGTTTAAAATTTGTTCTTTATTGTAATTTGATGGTAATGAAAATTAATGTAATGTGCATGTTAAATTGAATTTGATCTTCAATGATAATGGAATTGATAAAAATTGTAAATCATATTGATTATTATTTAAGAAAATCATAAAATGGAATGTTAATGAGAATTATATTTTAGTATGTTTATTGAAACTAGTCTTAATTATAATAAGATGTCTAGTTTTTGAAAGCTTGTTATAGCTTGATGTATTGTGTTTCCCATAATGGGAACAAATGAATAATGACTTAGTTAATTCATGATAATAAAAACTTATATCTTGATAATGTTCTTTTCTAAGGTTAGAGATATCCTTGTTCTCTATATGTGACCTTCACAATGCAATCTGATATGATCCTAAGATGGATGATCTTGGGATGGCTAATGTGATGTGGGTGGGGAGGATCAGATGATGTTGCATTAGTTGACTCCTAGGAAGGAAAGATGCATTAGGATACGAATGTGGGTTATGATGTTGACACCGTAGATGTTGGAACAGGTTGATAATGGGATTACTTGTTGATGTGATAATGATGGATGCTTGCCTGAAATGATTTTTTTAATTGTTGATGGTAAGGATGGTTATCTTATCTTCATTTATTTTTCCAATACCTAAGGCGTCTATATGTTCATGGTTGCATGATTCCTCTTGGTTGTAGAATAGGATGGTTTTCCTATAGTGCATTGTTTATGGAACTATTTTAATAATTATTACTAAATGATAATCTATTGGGGTTGGTGTTTATGGAATTCAAATGCAGTGATAATATTAATATTGAGATATTGTGGAATTGGATTGGATTATTCCTAGAGGTCAGGGACATCATGCTATTGGTTAATGAATTTAACATGAAATAATTTTAATGGTTAATTTATTAATTTATTAATTAATTATGGAAATGAAATTATAAAAGGAATAAAATTAATTAATGTAGATCTTTAAATTATTTTGTGTTTATAGGATATCTATTCTCTAAAAGTGGAAGTTGAGTGTCTGATAGATGATAGATACAGTTGTGTTTAGGGATATGTTTTACTCATTGTGAAGTTGCGAATGACACCCAATGGACATCGGGAGCATTTTTTCCTAACATCATTGTGGGAGGATGGATGGATGTATACCCCTTTTAGACCAGCACTCTTCACTAGGTATTTACATGTGGTGGTACATACAGTGGTTAGTTTCCCCACATATGTCTGTTGAGATTTTTTATGGATTTCGGTTATTTCACACATGTATCTCTAGATATGGTATCCAATGTATTATTATTGGTATGATGTATAATGGCTATGATTTCTTGGGGAACCTTACTCGTTGTAAGGGTAGTGATTGTTTGAGGTATAACACTCGATGAATGATACACATCATATCAGTTTGGGTGGATCCTAAAAACTACATGGTTACTATATGGATGTGTTTTATAAGATGAAGTGATGACGTGATATACGATGTGCATGTTATGATGTCTTTCCTAGGTATCTTTGGGAAAGCTAATTTTGGAGAGTGATGGATCTATTTCTGGTGTGTTGTAGTAGAGAGGAAAATAAGTGGGGAAGCAATAAGAGGGTGAAATTAATGATTCACTATTATATTTTATTCTCTCTTGTGTTGAATACATGGTGAGAGTTAGTCATGGATAGACTAGGAACATAGTATACCAGTTGGGTGATGATTTAATTTCATAGTTATTCAATGTGCTTTAGAATTCCTTGTTTATCTTTTTCACAAGAGACTCTATGGATGATTGTACTGATTATACTGTTATGATCACCCTACATAGATATTAATTGTTTTCTTGTATATACGAGTGAGATGGAGATTGAGTTTGATACTACTATCTAGTGGTTTTCCCAATGTTTTCTGGGCATCGTGGTCGATGAAACCTGTACCATTTTGGTACTTGTAATTTCTTTATTAATTTTTTCTCTGTTTTCCAACATTATATGTTGTCACATGGTATTTTATTATATATGTTTGTCTTAGTAGGTATTTATAGTTGTATCTATCTTATATGTATATTCCTTGGGTTCTCTTAGAGGGAAATGTCTCTCATATGTATACTTATTATACCCTTAGTGCATGTCACCAACCTGGGGCTTACTGGTGGAAGGACTCAAGCAGTCACCATCTCCATTATCCAACTGTTTGCCCAGGTGGATTACTCCTTGGGGGGATGGGTTCCTATGGATGTGATTTGATTATGGTGTTGGTAGTTCACATCTCCAAATATTATCATTTCATGTCATTAAAATACCCATACACTTTTAATGATGTTATCGATGAATTTATTCTAAAGGTGCTATTTTTAAATTTTAAGGGTCTAGATACATGTGTGTTTTCCCTTTGCATGCTTCTCAAGACTATGGTGTTCCGAGGTGGCTTGTAAGAAGTCTAGAGAATTTCAAATGTTAAAATATTAAATTTGGGATATTTCAAGCCATTTAAATTTTTACATGGTGTGTATGTGGGTTTTATGGATTGTTCTAATAAGAATAATATGTATAATACATTAGGGTTTAAAAATAAATAGGTGACATGTTTTTCGGTGTAAACCATACCTCGGTGATTATATGACATGAAATGGGATTACATGGCATTAATATTCCTTATTCTCTACATCTTTAAAAGATTAAGGGATGGGGGATTGTCAAATACTATAGAATCTAATGCCTCTCTCTGATTCTAGGTGACCTAGAAGCCCCCTCTTTAATGTTATTCGGTTCCTTTTTCAAGGACTGATCTCTACATTCCCACCTTTGATCCATCTTGGCACCAAGATATGTTTTTCCTCCTTTCCTGCAGTTTTTTCAATATGTCTCCTCCCATTCCTCCTTGAAATACGATGTGGCTTGATCTCCATTTTTCAAAAAAGTGTTTTGGGGGTTATTGGTTGGCATAGTTGTTTCGTGGTGTCCTCAGGCGGAACTATTTATTGTCAAAGAAAATATTGGGATCCACATTGTAGGTTTTTTCTTTTGAAAAGAACGTTGACACCCTTTTGAGATAGGGTATTTGGTTCTTCACTTTTATTTATATGCGATCATAAATTTAGAGTGATTTTTCCCCTTAATTCTAATTAAAGTAACATAATAATTATATGATCCATATAAAATAATTTATATTAATCACATAGAGATGTTGTTGTTTCTTCTATGATAACGATTTGTATCTTAATTTTCTAGATAGTGTGGTAACAATGTTGTACATGTTATGCTTGGTTTAACATGTGGATATGGTAAAGAACATAAAACAAGAATTAATTGATATGTAATTGGCCAATATAATTTATGCGGGATTTTTAATTAATCTAGTGTGATGTAATATTATTGCTACAAGAATGTTCAAATTAATTAACCTTCCATGTGTTAACGGAATGGATTATTGATTTGAAACACTTTGAATCTTGTTAATAAAAGAATTAATGAGCTGATAAATTAATTTTTAATTAATTTTTTATAGCCTGTGATAGTTTTCTTCATAGAATTTCTGATATTTTTAAACATTTAATAAAGAATATTGAATTCAAGATGAAATTTGAATCATGTGTGTGATAAATGATAATTACTTTTTGGGGTCTGAGATGCAAATTGGTATTTAAAGGACACATTACTTGTGCTATGGATCTATGAGGCTTATTCTGTGTGAAGTAAGGATGCTTTACTTTTGTGGTTGAGAGACCAATTACTATGTTTTTTCCAATTTGTGTGATTTTATATGGACATGATCTTTGTGATGTTCCATGAGGTGTCCCAGATATGACATGAGCAATGGATAGCTTAGAAAATTCATCAATTTTATTATGGGGGGTTGGGAGTCATGGTTATTGTAGTTGCAGTTGATGCATGTGGTGGTAAGATGAAGCAGGGTATACATGTTGGTGTTTGGGAGGACACATGAGATGAAGGAATGGGTTGATGCTAGGCTTACATGATTTTATAAATGGTTGATGTTTTTTGAATATTTTGACTGGATGATAGAAAAGTTGTTTTTTTATTAGCTTTCCATTCCCAAAACATGAGTCAGGTGTATTTTGTTTGTTATTTACATTTTTGGTATGATAGGATGTTTTCATATATTACCTGGTTAGACACAATGTGACAATTTTAATAAATAAATATCTTTTAAACCAGTGGGTATGGAGCGTACTGGGTTGCAATGCAATGGATATATTTCTATGAAGTGGCTGACTCAGTTTTGTTATTTCTGGATGGCATAGAACAATATTGTGATTCAAATGTAATATAATGTGGTTAATTAATGGTTTTTGAATTAATTAATGTAATGTGAAATGAATAAAATGGAATAATGTAATTTAATGTAGCTCTTCAAATGGTTGGGTTCTTATAAGAAATCTAGTCTTAGGAGTGGTAGCTAGGAGTCCAATAGATATAAGTTGTAGATGAGTCTGAGACTAGGTATATTCTCATATTGTGGTGGCCAGATATATTATATCATGTAAATTGTGTGTTTTCATACACCACTCCACCATGACGGTATGGGAAACTAACACCCTAGGGATTCAGATACCCAAGGGTGTTCCTCCAACATCATTGTGGGAGGATGAGTTGCGGGCTACCCTCTATGGCCTTTCGCTATAAACAAAGTAGTTACATGTGATGGTATGAACGACAATTAGTTTTCCACAAATATGTGTATAGAGGGAAGTAAAATCATGTGGATATTTGACACACATATATTCTGGATATAGTTTCCTGAGGACTACTCTAGTAAAAACTTGTATGGGCTATGATTGATTGAGGATATTTAGTTAGTGTATGGGTTGTTATGTTATGAAGTATAATATGTGATGTACGATACAGTCTATACGGGATGTGGTGGCTTCCAAAAACAACCTCATTACGTTTTTTACATGGATGTGGTGGTGTTTCATCTAAGGATCATGTTGTGGTACTTCTCCTAGGTGTCTACGGGCTCTCCGTTTTAGAGAGTGATGTTGAGGATATTTGATGATGGGGTAGAGTGGGGAAATAATGGGGAAGTTGATGTAGGGTACCCTTGATATTCATTATTATAATATATTCCCTTCTCTATGAAATTGTTTGACAATAGTGATGGTGAGGCTGGGCACATAGTATACATGTTTAGGAGATGAGTTAGTTTCACTTTTTTTCAATTTACTTTAGCACGATTTCATTACCTTTTACATGAGAGGATACATGGAAGATTGTTATAAGTTTATTGATATACTCACAATATATATATATATATATAATTTTTTTCAAGTCAGTTGTAGTAGGTTAGAGATCCAGCTGGTTGTGGCAAGCTTATGGGTTTTACAAGAGTTGTTTAGTCTTTGTGGTCACCATTGTAATTACCTTGCTTTTTTTACTTTTAGTCTTCCTTTCAATTGTAGTAGTTCATGAATTTAATTAAATTTTTTCTCTTTGGTTTTATTTTATATTGGAGTATATGCATTATTTGGTTGGTGTTTGTCTAATCCCTCTCTTTCACATGTGTTTCCAACAGAGGGAAATGCCTCCCATCTATGTTTTTACTATACTATCGGCTCTAGTCTCCAACCCGAGTCCTATTGGGGAAGAAATCTTGTTTCAATACCTCCATTCATCCATTTTATTCCCAAGAGGGGTAAAACTAGTGTGGAGGGTGTCATGAAAGAGTGTTATTAGAGATCTAGATTAGGGATTTGATTGAATGTGGAGTTGGGTAGCTGTTTAGGATTCAAGGGCTAGTAGATAAATATTTTCATCTATGTTTAGAAATAATTGTAAACACATGAGACCATCTCAAACCTAGGTATTTTTCCACTGTGATCTGATAGAAGAACCATTAAGCATAAAATGTCTATTAAATGAGTTATTGTAGGTTGCAAAGTAGAGACCTATGAAGGGATCATGAATCATCTTCATTGGGTTGGTGTTTGAATGGGTAGTCTTAAGGATACTATAACCTAAGATGAATAAAAGGAAACAATTGATTAATGTTATGGAATTCCATATTCTAGTTATAAGAGAACAAAATATATTTTCATTAGTAAGTATGGATCTATGTCAATGTCCTCTCCAGGTTCACAAAGATGATCTTTAGCAGGCTGCACTAGGCGATCACCACTGTGTGGTGGAAAACAATGAAAAAACATGGATGACGACACTCTAAGAGTTTTAATTCCAGATTCTTCATAAGTATGAGGTATCTATTTTAGATATCATAGTGGAAGACTGTTGGGAAAAAAACCCTCAAGGTATCATTGAAGCATTTTTGAGGTGATTGTGTTTGTTGACAAAGCAAACATCTATGTTGTGTTTGTTGACAAAGCAAACCATGGTGAATGAGTGTGTTGACAAAGGGGGTTTAAATGGTGATTTCTCGGGTTCAAGGGATGCTTTCAACACTCCATGATTGATTGAAGAACCCTGAAAAAGGAATGGATGATCTGGAGGCGGTACAAAAGGAGCAGATACAAGGTGGCGCCGTTTTCCAGTGTTGCGCAAAATCGCCAATGGAAAATGGAGTGATATGTTTTTGGCAAAGGTTGAGGAGAGAGAAATGAAAGAGGTGTGCGGAAAAATTATGCGTGGCGCGCAAAATTAGCGGGTTGCGCGAAATCTTGAAGTGTGGCGCACAAAACAGCGGGTTGCGCGAAATTGTATTTCGCGCAAAAGATGTTTCAAGGCCTGAAGCTTGAAAATCGGCAAAGGCATTAGGCGCGCGCAATTTTGGAGGCCTGCGTGAAATAATTACGCGGTGCGCGAAATTCGTGCGGATTGCGTGAAATAAAGGGATGAAGTTTTTCGCGCAAGAGGTGTTTCGAGGTCCGAAGGTCGGAAAATGGAAAAGGCATGAGGTGCGCGAAATTATGGAGCAGTGCGCGGAAAATGGTTGTGCGCGGAAGATTTGTATTTCGCGATCAAAGCGGATTACGCGCTCAAGGAGGGTTTTTCGTGTGGGGTCGATTTTGCCTATAAATATTAAGTGAACCTCCTCCATTGACAAGAGATCAAGACATAGAAAATACTCGAGCACTGGTGCGCGAAATTGAAGTTAGAAAGGGTGTTGCACGTAAACTTAAAGTATGCGCGTAAAGTCAGCTGTTGCGCGAAAAGCTAAGGCTGCGCAGAAAGTTGGTGTTGGCTCGTAAAAGGAAGTTTGCGTGAAAAGTGGATATCGCGCAAAAGCAGTGAATTGTACGCAAGGTAGTTTCCAGGCTGCGCGTAATATTTGGAGGTTGCGTGAAAAAAGAATTTCACGCAAATCATAAAAATTGTGCGCAACAAACCGTAAGGGTTGCGCGTAAAAATTGAGGTTGCCCGGTACATCCGGTGCAAAGTGAGATTCATCTGCGGGTGAAATTTGGACTTCAACAGAGCATCTACATACAGAGGAAGATGCATTCCTTCATGAAAATGAAGAGACCTACTGGTCTATAAACTGTGAGTGGATTCCTTCCAAGAGCAGTGAGCTTAGGAAGAGGAAGAAGGTGATCCTCTCCACCGGCAGTGAGCCAGAGAGAGAGAGACAGGGAGTTACCCTTGAGAAAGCAGTGAGCTGACCCTAAACATTATAAAGGCAGTGAGCCTGGGCATAGAAGTGATCTAGCCCGAACCTTGTAATCCACATCTAGTGAAGATTAGTGGAATTTGGTATGACCGGAAACTTGTCGGCGTATGCTCCTTGGATGTAGCCCTTAGCGGTGAACCAAGTAAAATTGATGTGTGATGTGCTTGCTTTGCTTTCTGATTATATCATGCAGCAGGAAAAAGAGAGAAGAGTGTTTTTCTTAACAGCGAAACAAGATCAGAACGGGCATTAATTTTCAATTATCCATACCCTGATTCACCCCCCCTCTCAGGGTATCCAGCCTAGTGGACCTAACAAAGACTATATGGAAGAGGTTTAGAGATCCATTAGTCTGATACAATTTTAAAAGGGACACTGGGTATCAATGGTGGTGATGATACTATGTGGGGAAGTGACGTACTACTGGTTATTATTCATTAGATATCATGAGGATTTAGAAGAATCATGGGAGGAGTTTTGAGGCTAAATTAGAAATGATTTTCTTTATTTGACCATAAAGGAGCATAGTATCCATGGTCTTTATACCCTTCAGCAAGGGAGCTCTAGTGTGTGAAAGATCATGATCCATTTCAATAACATTATTCTATAAGCATTGGATATATTTCCTGATGACGAAGCTTGTTTGAGGAATTTTTAGGTGGCTTTGTGTCCATAGATCCAGTTCTAGGAAAACTCATTTATAATGAATACATATATCAAGGTTATGGTGAGATAAGAGGTCATTGAAGGTACGTTATCCATAAGTGGTTCATCATGAGAGGGGGGTAATTAGGATACCTCACAATGTAGACCTTTGGTATGAGGTTCCCTATTTTCAGGAAAGAAGAAAATTCGATCAGTTGGGGGTAGGTCTCTCACCAGATATGTCATTTATCTGTGATTAGTGGATCATAGGACTACAACATGGGATCAAATGCATGTTTTTCATTTAGTGTATAAAGTCATCAATGGTGGGAGTTCCAAATCTCTCTATGTGGTTAGTGTTCATCAGTTGTTCCTCTCCAGTTTCTTCCACTGAGGTAGTTCTAGCTGAGGTATCATCAGAAAGTTACTGAAATATGGGATCATTAAAGAGTAGATGTGTAAGGTAGATGATATCCTTAAGATTCCCCCATACTCAGAGAGTATAACATGACCATGGAGGTGGTCCTCATTGTGGTCCAAGAGTTCATGTAGCTGATCAGGGTCACCTTCATGCATTAGAGTTACTAGAACTAGGAGATCCAAATGTCATTTGGGGAACCCTTTTTTTTAATTGGGTGCATTCATTATTTTATCTAGGATTGACACACTTCATCATATCACCTAACATTTTCCGTGGTTTGGGACTTGAGGTAAAGAGACATCTAATCCCTTATCAGCGACTATGCTAGTTGGAGGTCAAGTAGGATTGTTTTATGTATGTAATGACTTTGGGATAGTGTAGGGGTATCACAACTATTGGGGTGATTTCCAATATTTTTGGATACAACCATATAATTACTCAACAACATGGATTGATTGTATTTGGTAAAGTCTATTGTGGATTACATAAGGATGAATGTTATGTTCTTTGATTATAATAGAGATCCACAAGTGTTTGTTGTAGAGAGAGACCATAAAATTGTTTAGAGGTGTGTTCAATCCTTATTATCCTTGATGGCTAAGATAATGTTGTGTTCATTAAAGGATCAAGAATCCAAATATCAAAGGGTTATATAAGATAATCCTAATGTCTTTCTATAAGAGGTTTTAATGTTATCCCCTTGATTTGAGATCCAGTTCAAGGAAAAATATAGCTAGGTGTGTCTCCTTTATCCATGTGTCCATATAGGTTGGTTCCTTCTGAGTTGTAAGAGATACATATATATCTTGATATTATGTTGGAGTGTGGTCTTATTTTTCTAGGCGTGTCATCGTGGGGTGCACAGGTTTTGTTTCTAAAGAAGGTTGATGATATTTTTTAGTTGTGTATAGAGTATCGTTGGATGAACCAAGTACAATTGAAGAACCACCATCCTCTTCTATAGATTGATGATTTGGTCATTCAACTGAGCATTCCATATTGGTTCTCAAAGATTTATTTGTTTTCACGATATGAGTTGATGCAAGTGAATGATGATGATATCCTGATGGCAGCTTCTCATTGTCATTATTGGTATATCAATTGTATTGTGATGTCATTCGGTGTGTTGAATGCTCGATATCTGTTCGTGTGGTTAAATAATGCTATATTACATGAGTTCCTAGGTAAGATTTTGTTTGTTTTTAATCGACAATAACCTTTTGTACTCCAGGTATGAGGAATATAATGTAGATCATTTTTTTTATCATTTTGGGAGTTCATCATCGTGAGAATCTATTTGTGATGTTACTGAACTGTGATTTTTGGGATAGGGATATCTGTTTCATGGGGCATTTTGTATCCCAACAGGGAGTATCTATGGGTTTGTTGAATAAAGAATCATTTTATCTTGGGATTCCCCCAAAATAAAATCAATTTTGTGATGTTTACTTTGTCTTGCTGGATATTACTGAAGGTTGAAACTGATTTCTCTCATGCTATTACTCCTTTGATTGTGTAGACCAACATGGATTAGGATTTTTGGTGTAGTAATCAGTGTAATATCACTTTTTATTTTATAAAGGAGAATTTAGTCTGTGATCTAGTACATTTTATGCCAACATAAGGAGTTCAATTTTATGTTTTATGTGATTCTCCATGTCTAAGGTTGGGCTATGTTCAAATACAACAAATCTCAGTCATTTCTTAAGGGTCTTGGATGTTACATCCTTGTACAAAGAAATATGACACCCATGATCTTGAGTTGGTAGCAGTAGTGTTTTCCCAAAGGTGTTAGAATCATTTCCTCACTGGCGACTATTTTATGGTATTCACCAATCATAAAATCCCGAGGTTTGGTATCCCATAATGTGGCTTGAAATTGCACCAGCTTTGTTGGATAGAGTTATCAAAGGACTACAACTTTGTGATTTCATATACACCTACAAAGGGGAATGTTTTATATGATTAAATGAGTATAGAGTCATGAAGTTATGTAGTGAAGGAAATATGAGATTAAAAGGGAATGTTGTAAGAATAATCAACATTGAATTTAGATATGAGAAAAAGAAGGAGAAAAAGTATTCCTTTTCAGAGGACAGTTCAGTTATATCTGGTGTAAGAGGTAGAGGAATCCCATTTGGGAGACCTTTAAGTTTAGGTCTAGAGAGAATATGTTTTTTGTGACAATGATGTATTAGGCTTTGAGAGGTTAGTTGTGATGGCATGGGATGAAGCATATAGTTGCATGTTTTTTGTCATGATTTTTGTTCAGTAAGAAATTAAGGCCCAACATCATGTTCCTAGTGGTTTTCTATAGTTGTTAGATGTTTCTATATGTAAATGGGAGTAAATATCAATTGAAATTGTTACCATATTAAATTGACATTAGGGAGAAAATTATGCTATCTTGGTGGAAGTTTATCATTTTATAGAATCATTATATTTTCTAGTGTTGAAGGAGTTGAGCTGGGGGGATGGTTATGAAGGTAGTATCTAGAGGAAGTGGTGAGACTCCAAGGGGTCTTGAATATGCTCATTTGTGATCGACATCATCATTTTAACTATATGGTGTAGAGAGGTCTCCAGAGTTTTTTTTGTTCATAGATATTCCATAGCACTTCATTTCATCTACAGGTGTATGGTCGCACGTAGTAGACCATCCTGAATAATGATGAAATATTGCATTGTTATGTCTGGCATTTTAATTTTTTTGAATGAGTCACCTACCCTTGGTCATGTTTTCTTAAAATAATGGTTCTTAAAAAACCATTAATATTGTTTCATTTGATAATTTTTATGGCCTATATTTCCAATCTCCATTGTGTTGGACTGGGGTCATACAGTTAGAAATTCTTAGGGACAAACTAGTACATATATAATAGAGATGGATCTGGTGATTCGTGAGATGATGATTATTGAGTAGGATCATCCTAAATCCTTTTCCAATCATATGGATAGACCTATGAAGTTCGATGTTGGGGATCATGCGTTTTTTGAAGGTGACACCCCATCCTAGGAAATGATGGTTTGGTCCTAATAGAATGCTTTCTCCCTGGTTCGTTGGGCCTTTTGGGGTGTTAGCTCACATTGGAGTCATCACATATAACATTACACTTCCATAAAATATGATAATGATATACAATGTTCTTCACATGTCACATCTCCATCGTTATCATTATGATGACTCTCACATCATCTATTGGGAATAGATCAATGTTGTTGATGATAAAACCTTCATAGAGTGGCATGTAGAGATCCAGGACCTCTCAGATAAGGTGTTGGGAAGGCTTCTTATCTCATTGGATTGTGTCTCTTCGTGGCATGGTGCTATGGAGGAGAATAACTGGGAATATGAGATGTATATATGTTCTTAATACCCTAAGTTGTTTGATTCTTTGCTCTTTTCTTATAACATTATTTGTTTTGTGGTTGTAGACCTTTTCCACATTATGAGATGGCATACTAGTTTTTTAGAGGTATCTCTCTTGGTAGAATGATTATGATAAGGTTCTTGTTGTTTATTGGGTTTCCATTATTCCTCTAATGAGGTGGTTGTTCCCCTTTTGTGGAAATATTCTTATTAGGTATCTTACATGGTGGTTGTTTGGATGACCCAGATTCTATTTCATATGTAGGATGGTTTTGGATTCTCAAGGACAAGAATGTTTTTAATGGTATCAAATGTAAGGGACCATATCCAAATTGATCGACCATTTTCATATTTCTAATGACCAAGGTGTTTAGAGGTGGTTTTTATAATTTCTTGAAGAGTTTTTATGTTAAAGGTAGAAGAAGGATGATTTCATGCTATGCAATAATTTACAAGATGTGAAAGTGGGTTACAAAGCTTTTGTTGATCATATAATGATGTGTAACAAATTGGGGTTTAAAAATAAGATGGAGACACATTTTTTTCATCTTAAATCATTCCCCATTGATTGAAGGATGTGAAATGGGATTACACATCATATAAATACCTGATTTTTCATATCATTATAAGTTGTAGCCCCGAGGGTTTCTCAAACCCTATTGCCTACAGTGCCTCCATCTCATTCCAGGTGACCCTGTAACTCCCTCATCAACGTTTTTGGGATTCCATTGTCATGAATTGAACTCCAGATTCCATCCTTCAATTCATCTTCCTCGTAATGTATGATCATCCACTATTCATGAAGTTTCATTGATCTTTTTCCTCATGTTCCTCCTTTTCATGTGATGGCGCTTCATCTCCATGTTTCTAAATGAGTTTGGTTGGTTGTTTGTTGTTGTGATCATAGTGCGGCATCCATGGGTGGATGTTGTTCTTGTGGTATAGGTGATCAGGAACCATAACATTGGACAATTCTCATGAAAAGATAGTTCACACCCTTTTTATTTAGGGGATTCATTACTTCTATTTTATTTATGTGAAATTGTAAATTGTTTATGATTTAGACACTTTGATTCTAGTGAAATTAACTTAATAATTACATAAACTGGATTAGTGAATTTATATCGATTGCATGGTGATTTTATTGTATATACCATGATATTGGGTTTCCTCTTGATTTTTTAGATAGCGTGGTATCTATTTTGTTCTTGTTATTCTTAGTTTAGAATGTGGAATATGTAAATTATATAGGGCCAAAATTACTTTATATTTAATTGGTTAAAAGAATTAATGCGGCATTTTTAATGAATCTTCTATATCATAATCATAATTCTAGAAGCATGTTTAAATGAATTTACATTCAATATGTTAATGGATTTTAAAAAATATGTAAAACGTGTTGATTGTTTCTGATAAATGAATTAACTTCATGTTAAATTTATTGTTTAATTATTTTGTGAGATCATGTGATATCATGATTCATAGGTTTCATGTTGTTGTATCCTTTGAATAATTAATTAGTTATTTTATTTTGGGTAAGAATCAAAAAAATTATAATTATAACACCTTTATAGGGCCTGAGTTTCCTATTTTAATTGTAAAGGCCATGTGCCCTGTGTTGTGGAGCTGTGATAGCTTGTTTTTTTGTTAACTCTAAACACCTTGGTTTTGGGGACAAGAGCCTAGTTATTAAGACAGCTTTCTAACAATTGTGATGTTATATGGTTATGAGCATTGTGATTTGGGGTGAGGAGACTAGGATTTTATGTGATCCATAGCTAGATGAGCCTGGAGGGATATTGTGGTATTTGGGGAAGAGAGACTTGACTATTGTGGAAGTAGTTGACACATATAGTGGTAGAATTGATCAAGATATACTTGTGGGTGTCGATGTGGAACCAAAATATGCAAGAATGTGTTGATTCTAGTCTTACCTATTGTTATGAATGTTTGATGTTTGTTTGAATATGTTTTTTGACTAACAACCATGTTTTTTGTTTATCTTCTTTCCTATCCCCACTACTTAAGGAATATGGATTTTCTTGGATGTGTACCTTGTTTTGTAGCATGGGAAGTTTTCCTAGAGTACCTGGAAATATAGAAATTTAAAATGTTAACAATTGAATGAATTTTTATCCCATGGGGTCTGATATTGCTAGGATGAAATTCTGTGGTTATAATTTTGAGAAGTTGTTGACTCGATTTGCTTATTCAAGGAGATAATAGATATTTTTAGTGATTCTAATGTATTATATGTTGTTAATTATTGGTTAAAAAATTAATTAACATGTAGTGACACTGATGATAACTAATTATGTAATTTAATGTAGCTTCTAAAATGGTTGTGTGCATATAAGAAATTATGTCCTAGAAGAGGCACTCGAGAGTCTGAGAGACATTTACTACAGTGGATTCTGAAACTAGGTTATTCTCATATCAGGGTTTTGATATATATTATATCATTTACATTTTTTTATTTTATTAGATACTCCACCCTTTCAATAATATAAAATAACACCCCAGGCATTCTAATCCTTGGGGGGTTTTCCCAACATCCCTGTGGGAAGATTGATAACTGACTACCCTCATTGGCGCCACTATCTTCTCTTGGAAGTTATTTGTGATGGTATGATGATGGTTAGTTTTCTCTATATATGTGTTTATATCCCTATAATGTCATGTAGTTATTTCAAAAAAAATTATTCTAGATATTGTTTCTTAAGGCAAACTATAGGTATAATGTGTATAGGCTGCGATATCCTGAGTATCTATACTCGATGTATGGTCTACGATGGATTGATGTATAATAGCTGAAGTATGATACATGTTATATGGGTTTTGGTTGATCAGAAAGACTACCTAGTTACATTTTATTATGTATATATGGTGGTGTGTTGCTTGAGGTTCACGTTGTGGTGGTTTTCCTATTTGTATTTGTGATTTCCATTTTAGAGAGAGATGCCTAGGACAAGTGATATTAGGGAAGAGAATAAATCCAATAGGGAAGTGCTAGAATGATGCCATTATTATTCATTATTACATTATATACCATTGTATGTAATATTTTGGTAGTGTATCCATAGTGAGGCTTAGAATATAGTGTACCTACTTAGGTGATGAGTTAGTTTCAGTTTTTGTTTACTGGTATTTAGAATGACTTCATTACATTTTTCATTAGATGTTTTGAGAGCATCCAACTGATTATACTATTATACTCACACTACATATATATAATCGTTCTTGTAAGGTCATATAGAGTAGGTTGGAAATCATGCCAGTGGATTATTGCAGGTGAGTTTTGTTGGAACTATTTGGGCTTCCTAGTTTTCACCATCATTACTAATATTTTTTGGTACATACAATCTTACTTTATGTTGCATTAGTTATTTCAGGTCATTACATGTTTACAATTGGGTTTTCATTAACATTGGAGTCTAAATATGATTTGGTAGGTGTCTCTCTTATCTTTCTCTATCTCATGTGTTCATTTTAGATAGTAATTTTGTCCATCTATGCATTTACTATCCCCTTGGTGCTAGTCTCCAACCAAGGGCCTATTAGAGGTGGGAATCAAGTGTCATTATATATATTCTTCAATTTCTGGTTGAGGATGGGTGAAAATTGTGGGGAGTGTGTTGTGACATACATGGAACCAAATAATGCATCATCACTTATCAAAACCCCATTTTTGTTGGTCATCTTTTTAGGTAGATCTATTTCGACTCACCATCACAAAATTAAACATGAGTTCAGATTAAAATATTCAAACCCATGGACAAACAGAAGTGGTTAACCATTCCATGAAAACATATTTAGGTTGTTTAGTGGGGGAACAAAAAAAATGATAGTCCTATTAGATTCCATGGGAAAAACATGGATATAATACTTTTTGTAAGTCCTTTATTAAAACCACCCCATTTGAGGTATTTTTTGATAGTGAACCACCCAAATATTTCCACCTTCCAACCTTATAAACTATGGGTAAAAGTAGTTATCATAGATTTGGGGGAGCACGATGAGGCTTTGATGAATCTCAAACATAATATCACCCTCTCCAAATAGAACATGAAACACCATGCTGACAAATACATGCATGAATTATGTTTTTAATAGAAACCCACATGTTGATGAAGCTTTATATCCATAAACATGAAACACACGATCAAAGAAATAATCAAAAGTTTTACCTAGAATTTAAGGGATTTCAAGATCCTCAATTGCCTATGGTCAGTCAGCTAGCTTCTTAATATGACACTAACCACCCAACATCACCTAGATTTTCACATATTTTAGTTGGAGGGTACTATTATCAATCAAACAATTCAAATATAACCTAACTGTATGACTGAAAAAGTGACACTTAGGACCGATCAGAACCAGAGGAGTTACATTCACATCATCTATAATAGCACAATGATGGTGAAATCCCATATTCTCTAGTTAAATAGTGAAAAAAATCAGTGGATGAAGAAAATTGGGAGGCTTCATCCTTTGGAACAAAAAGTTAAATGGTTCTTAGAATCTCCAATTAAATGGTGCATCCAATCACTAGATAAATGGTGTAGCTAATGATTGTTTAGGCATGGTAAAAACTACGATATTGGGTTTTGTACTCTAGAAAGTGTATGAATGAAATTCCAAGCCCACTTAGCTAGAGATCACAATTATGGTAGAGGTAATTTTGTTCATTTGGATGGTGACCACAAAAGGGAGAAATAATTATGTTTTATAGGGTATAATGGAATGTGGGGGTATTATTTCTTTTCTGTGGAGTCATGACCACCTTTCATGGGTAGGGGAGTTATTGAAACTCATGTTTGTTCCATATCTATTTGTATTCTCATTGTAAATTGTATTATATGTATCCTCCCATTATAACTAAATATATAAAATATTGTGAGAATTATACATTAGATAGAGTTGTGTTCCTAACAAAATTCTATAGTTTCTGATTACAATATCCATAAATATTTGTATTCCTTGGTAATTTTTTAACATCAGTATTTTTGATCACCAATTCGAAAAATTACACAAGTATTCCACTATTTATAGTAGTTTTCATTTAGTAAACCCTGTATAGTCAAAGGTGAATGCATAATGTCATGTCATGTAATTACAATATATTGGATAAAGTCATTAATTTATGTAAATCATGAATAATATAAAAAATTATTACCTATTATTATTTAACATATTCATATACTGTATGTAGACAGAATCTATTCTATATAAAATCATTATATTACATTACAATATTATTTTACATTTCATTAACATTAATCAGTTTTATGAATCAACTATAAGAAATTATATGTATCTACTGTAGCTAATAATAATATGAAATTAAAATTTTCATTATTTGTAATTACTCTCTTAGGCCTGTCATGGAGTAATGAATATTACAATATTTTCATTTAATGATTGAATTAAATGTGAAGAAATATTTATTTTTGTAAAATCTATACATTAAAAGGAGAACAATAAACTATAATTTTATTTACTGTATGAATTTAATTTGTATGAATTGATTTTGGAAATATAATAACGAAATTGCATATTTTACTATATGTATCAAATATCATTTAATATACTTCCAATTACACATTTGATTATATGAATGTAGCTACATTAGACTGTATTAATATTGTAACATATTTTAATGTTTGAATGTAGTTAGATTTTACTTCAGTAAATTATATTTGATATCATGAATGCATCTACATTGACTATGTTTCCAATTACATATTTGACTATAAGAATGCATTTACATATTGTGTTCATTTACTGCTTTAATTCAGTTACATTTACCTTGTTTCCAATTATAGATTTAATGGTTCTCTAAACATAATAAACTCACCAACTACATTGATTTTGTAATATAAAATAAAGTAGTTCCTATTTTTTCTCATTTAGGTTGTAAAATTATTCATTGGTCAAAACATATTTCAAATTTCAATATTTACAACATTGAAAATAATCTTTTATAAACTACCTTCTCTTTACAGCATTTCATTACAATTTTTTATTACATTCCTTTTTTTATTACAATATCTACACTCGAATTTGTTGATTAAAATTTCATTTCTATTAAAATTTACAACTGGGTTAGATGAAGAACATTTTCAAGAAACATATGAAGGTGGAAAGGATTTCATAGATGGAAATCATGCATTATAAACAATAGAAAGAAATTAATGTTGAAAAAAATTAATAAATTTAAATTGATATTATTAAATTCAATTTCACACATAAAGGAATCACCATTATATTTAATATGTAAATGTAGATTTTAATTATTTCATGTAAATTCTAGAATTCATTTCTATTTCTATATTTTTTTGTCATTAGCTTTCATAAATAGAAATTATTTTTATTTAATTCACTTGTTACTACATTACAAGAAAATGAAAGGGGGAAATAGTAGGTGTAGTAAAAAATGATAAAAAACAAGACTACTTAATAATATAAATAAATCTACTAGATAATTACACAAGATAAAAAAATAATGAAACAAACATTCAAGCATACCTAATTAATTTTACATCAAAACCATCAGTGGTTATGAACCACCAAAATACTCCTTGTCTTCTCAGAACATTTTCCAAGATTTTGGAATTTTAAACCACATTTTCACAAACCTTCATTCCTATTAAATGAAATCCGCATTCAACTTACAATGATTCAATGAATTTAAATATTCATGGTATACTCAACTCTACAAGATCATTCTGTTTTGGTTTTCCTGGAACCAATATTTTTAAATTTATCATATAGCCTATGGGAGTTATTATGTGTAGCAAAAAAAAATTGAGTTCTATTATACTGAGTCACTCTGTTGATAAGGAATGAACATGACTTATTTTTTATTCACTGCATTCATTTTATCATGGGAATATAAATATCTGTAAAAATATACTAAATAATATAATTTTATTCTAAGGATTCCATGATTTCAATTTAGCATTAATGCATATATTTAGTGATCCAATTCAATAATACAATATTTTGAGGAGAGGGAGGATGGCTATAATGACCCATACATTAAATGCATTTTTATTACTTCATAATTGAATCATAATTATTATAACATATAACAAAACCATGAAAGGACCACATAGGTATAGTTTCTTTAGAAACTGTGAAACATAAACAACTGGTTCATAAAGAATCAACATTGTCTACCATTTATTTCATCATATCTAGAGTCCCTTTTGAAATATCCCACTTAATACCCTTCTTCCTAACCTGGGGAAAATAAAACATATAAAAGGGCGAGATCAAATGCCTAGTAAGGGTAAACAAAGGAAATATCAATAATATCATATTCATAAGAACATAACATTATGAAAATAATAACATGCAAAAGATATCATGGGATAAATCATACCAGTGAAATGTAATCCAAATAATCATAACATAAAACATGAAACATTTTGGAATACACACATAATCATAAAAAAATCATTTATTATTAGACAAGACTCATTTTGAATACTATCATAGTGGACAAAGTCCATTTCTGAGATGAGTTCATCCTCGTTCCAGTCCTGTATCACTGAACCAGATTAACTTGTCATTCCAGCCATGTATATCTCATGAGATATAAATCTTTACCCAACACATTGGAGGGAGATATAGGTCTCACCAATCTCATAATTATACCATTCTTATGTGTGCCACAAAATTATAAATCATACATCATAGCATAACCCATGTAATTAAAATGGGATTCTTAAACATCATTCCATAATAACATAATCCATATAAGATAAAAGGAATTTATAAAAATAATTCCATAAAAACATAATCAAATTAATGTACTAATAGGGATAAAATAGAACCCTATATTATCTTAGATGGAATTTTTTTTGATAAAACACATTAACTCCATTCTTGAGGTAAATATCATTTCTACTTGAAAAATATTATCACTTTCTTAAAATGTCATACAATTTTAATGTAAGAGAATTTAATTGAAAATAAACTTGTATACATGTAATGGAATATTCATGGAAATTTTTCTCTAAGGAATCATAACTATCTATTCAGGCCTTATATGTTAAAAGAACATTCTTATCGTACTTTGTCCGAAAAAGACAAAAAGTACCTCATACTAAAAACCACAAAATATTCCCTTCCTATATTTTTCTAAGAACACACAAATGGGTAAAATTTTATTTAAACAATTGTAGGAGGATAGAAATAATATTACATATTGTGGAATAATGGATGTGGAATATTAATATTCCCCAGTAAATTCTAAAGTATAAACAATCTCAGAAAAAAATGAGATTGCAAGATTTTCCCTAACCTTAGGTCAGATATGCTTTGTACAAGTCCGAACCTCATTTATAATGATTTAAATAATGATATTGACTTATTCCGGAATCATAATCATTGTTATTATATCATATATGGTCATATTCACAGCTTCTTATTAGTAATATTTCATTGCTACTTGTTATTTGGGTGTTCATTGCTTTATGTTCTTTTGCGTGTTTTTTCGAATAAATTATTATTCCTCTTTTTAGGTTATAGCTACATCATTTACTGAATTGTAGTAGTATAATATATATCATATTTTTTTATTCAATTCATTTATATAATCATGTTTTAATGAAGATCGTGTAGAAAGAATCACATCGCATCATGGAGATGGTAAGTCGTACGTACACACAAGCGACGATATTGTTCCCATAATTATTGAATGGTATTGGAGTGGATGATAGAATATCTCAAAATTAGTATCATGTTATAATAATCATATATAGTTATTCTTTACACCATTATAACCATCCAAGTAAGGTGGTGGTGGAAAACATATTACACCACGTCGTGGAGACGGTATTCGGTACGTACGTACGCGCGGTGATTTCGTTTTCCATAGGATGGATAGAAGGTGAAATAGAGTTGTTTCATTTTTATAATAAAATATAAATATATGAGAGATATTGATGTTATTACTTTATTATGAAACAAGTAAAGAAGAGGATGTAGAAGAAGAAGTAAATGTGAGATAATCGGTAAAGGATATTACCTCTTCTTCTACGCGCCTCTACTAAACTTCCTCTTAGGACACAAATATTGGTCTTTAAGATAATCAGAACCTCTAGTATGTTTCTAGGGAAGAGGAGAAGGTAAAAGGATAGGTTATTACCGATATTTACGTCTCAAAACGTTGGAATGTGGTGAAGGAGGAGGTTCCCTTTTATAAGAGGGGTGAGGGGAACCTTATGAAATACTTAAAATATTATTTTATAATAAATTCTTATTCAGTTTATAATTGCTCAAAAGTCACTTATTTCGAGGCTAGTATGGGTATGGGAGAAATAATATCAACCAATAGGTTTTATGCATGTTTAGGTTACCATTTTAACCTTATCATTTAGATTTAACTTTAAGTTAAATAATTTAAATTTTACCCTGTCCTCATGTATTCTTACACTATATGGTTAATAAAATTACTACAAAATTCCAATAGAACCCCAATTAGTTAATTAATTTAATATATATTAATATATAAGTCTTTTGAACAATCAGTATATTTTTAAGAATATAATATCAATTATAATTTAATATTTGTTTAAAAAACTCTTTTATGTCAATTTTGACACTATTTGGTACTTTGTTTTTTATAAATTATTAACAGCATTATTACATTGAAAAAAATCAATATAACCAACCCTAATTTGTTATATTAACCTAGAAAAGTAGTTTGGTTCATAAAAAGGCATAAATTACATTTATTTTCGTATTTATAATATCAATTATGTTAATATTTCATTAATAAGGTAATTACTACATCATCATTTTGTCCTAAATAAATTAAATTATTTAATGTCTAAAAATTATACATAAAATACCATTATGTAGAAAATATTTTTAACTTTCTAATGAATTTTTATAGTGGAATTTTTCTAATGTATATCCCTATAATAAATTTTTTTACTTATTAAACATTGATTTTAACTCATTCAACACTTCTTTGAATTAAATAATAATAAAGGTCCTAATCTAATCCAAGTGGTCTTAAATGGTAATATTTTATTCCTAAGATTGTTTTTGGTTGAATTAAACTTATACAATAGAATTAGGACATGTGTTAGGGTAATAATAATATCATTTTCACCCTTAATTACCCTATTTACTTTTAATCGTGGTAAATAAAAGTAAAAAGTTACAATTCACCAAAAATTATTTTTATCTCATTGAAGCATATTTTAATTACTGATATCAACCGTGTCTCTTGGAATTTGGAAATTCCACTCACATGAGTGGTAAAATTATGTTATATGTAAATTTTCAAATTCTCCTATGTGGTGGGTAAAAGATAGTAAAAAGTTCAATAAAAATTTTAAATATCTAAAATTATTATTAAATGACTCCAATGAATTACATTGAACTTATTTAGGTATTATGTATCTATTTTGATCAAAAATAAATTTAAATAAAATAAATATATATTTAAATAAAAATAAGGTTTAAAACTATAACTCAGTGTTTTTCACTATTAATCAAAAATTGAAAGTTTTCAGAAAAATACCAAAAATTCACCCTAGGCTAATTTCGATATTCTGAATCTAAAAATGAAGGCCATTTTGAAAGATAAAATTTATAAAATTTCAAAAAGTTGGTATTACTATTCATAATGGCTAGTATATATAATATTTTAATATCATATCGTAGTTTAGTGAAACTTGGTATTGCGTACAACGCAAGCTATCGAGGAAGGTTTCCCTTTCTTGTAACGCAAGCCAAGACAGTATTGTGTGTATTGAAAGATTCTTTTGGTGTTGTGTATAACATAATACATAAAAAAATATTTCTTGTAAAATCATAGGGTGTTACATTCTACCCCCCTTAAAAAAATTTCTCCCTCGAAATTTGTCACATCGTCACAAACGGATGAGGATACCCCTCCCTCATCATATCCTCAAGTTCCCATAGAGCTTCTTTTAATTGGTGGTTCCTTCATAAAACTTTAACCAAGCAAGTGGTCTTGTTTTGTAGAACATTTTCACAATGATTCAGAATCTCTATCAACTGTTCTTCATAAGAAATATCTTGCTCTAGTGGTACAACTTATGAGCTTAGTACATGTGAAGGATAATGTATGTACTTCCTTTGGAGAAATACATGGAATGCATCATGAAATTGAGGGAGATTCTGTGGAAGCGCTAATCGGTAAGCTACCTTCCCAACACGATCAAATATTTCTAAAGGACCAATATACCTAGGGCTCATCTTTCCCTTGTTTCCAAATCTCATTACTCTCTTCCAAGGAGATATTCGTAAGAACACTTTATCACCCACATAAAACTATATGTCTTTTCATCAGTTGTCATCATAACTTTTTTATCGACTCTAGGATGCTCTTATGTGTTGTTGAATAGATCTGACCTTTTCTTCCATCTCATCAACATGATCACATTGTAATAGCTTTCTTTCCCTAACATCATTCTAGCAAGTTGGAGTTTTTCATTTCTTTCCCTAGAGAGATTCATAAGGAGTGATCTGAATACTGGAGTGAGAGCTATTATTATATGAAAATTCTACCAAAGGTATGTGTTGATCCCAACCACCTTTGAAATCCATAGATCATGCTCTCAACATGTCTTCTAGAGTATGAATTTTCCTCTCATACAAACCATCTGTCTCAGGATGATAAGAAGTGTTGGAACTCAAATCTGTATCTAGAGTATGCTGAAGACTTCGCCAAAACATCGAGGTAAACCTCATATCTTGATCAGATATAATGGAAAGTGGTAAAATGTGCCATCTTACCACTTCCTTTATATATATCTTGGAAGCTGATCAAGGGATAAATCCTCTCTAATTGAAATGAAGTGTGCTGACATCATAAGATGATCATCTATAACACAGATAGCATTATTATTTTTGGATGTTTTAGGAAGTATAGTGAAAAAGTACATAGGGACGTTTTACCATTTCCATTCTGGTATGGGTGATGGTTGTTACATCCCCTTAGACTTATATCTCCCAGCTTTAACTTACTGACAAACCAAGCATCAAGAGACATATTCAGCAACATCTCTTTTCATGTCATCCCACCAGAAGTACTCCTTCAGGTCCCTATAAATTTTCGTGCTTCTAGGGTGAAAAGAGATTGAATAACTATGAGATTCAACCAAGATTTCCTTCATTAATTCTAGGATGGGAGGAAAAAAAACCTGATTTTTGAACCTTATTATTTCATCACAATCAATGTGGAATTCAAGAATATTTCTCACCTTCTTTTCTAACTCTACATCTTCTTTCTATGCCTCTTTACTCTTCACATGTATAGATGGTTGAACATTCATTTGAGAAAGATCAGATTTTTCTCCTTCTATTATAATTCCATGATCTATCCTTTGTAAATCCATAATATTTGATCTTTTTTTATCCTCATCATGGATAAGCTATCATGGTCTTGTCGACATAATGTGTCTGACACCTTGTTTGCATTCCCAAGGTGGTAATGAATTGAGCAGTCGTAATCCTTAATCAGCTCCAACCATCTTCTTTAGATCATATTCAGCTCCATTTTTATGAAAATATAATTTATGCTTTTATGATCAGTATAAATATCACAACTTTCACCATAAAGATAATGCCTCCAAATCTTTAACGCAAAGATTACCGCAACTAATTCCAAATCATGAGTTGGGTAAATTTTCTCATTGATTTTCAACTATCTTGAGTCATAAGCTATAACCATATCATTTTTCATGAGAACACACCCCAATCCCTTCTTGGATGCATCACTATAGATCACAAACCTTTCTCCACTACAAGGTAGTATGAGCATATGTGCACTGGATAAACTTCTTTTTAACTCCTCCATCCAAATGAACATAACTCCATTTCGAGTCAAACTACTAAGTAGATTAGATAATCATGAAAAATATTTCACAAAACGTCGATAAAATCCAGCCAAACCAAGAAAACTTCAGATCTCAGTTTCTATTGATGGTCTTGAGCATCTTTCGATAACCTCTGTTTTTGCTGGATCCACTAATATCCCCTCTTCTGAGATTATGTGACCCAAAAATGATACATTTTGAAGCCAAAATTCACACTTTTTAAATTTGGCTTAATGATTATCCTTTCTTATTGGCTTTAATACAATTCTCAAGTGATTTTCATGTTCTTTCTTGCTCTTTGAATAGACAAGAATATCGCCTATAAAGACTACCAAAAACTAATCAAGATAGTCCATAAAGAATCTATTCATTAGATCCATGAATATAGTAGGGGAATTAGTAATACCAAATGGCTTCAAAATAAATTCATAGTGTCCATACATTATACGGAAAGTTGTCTTTGGTATATCCTCCCTTTTGACCCTTAATTGAAGATACCCTGATCGAAGTTCAATCTTGGAAAAGTATTGAGCTCCGCGTAGTTGGTCAAATAAGTCATCAATGAGTGGGAGAGGATATTTGTTCTTGATAGTGATCTTGTTAAGTTGTATATAATCAATGCAGAGACTCATTGACCCATCCTTCTTCTTGACAAATAAAACAAGTGCTCCCCAAGGTGATGCACTAGGGTGTATGAATCCATTATCAATATTATCTTGGAGTTACTAATTCAATTCATGCAACTCAATTGGGGCCATTCTATAAGGTGTCTTTGAAACGGGTATAGCACCCGGTATGAGTTCTATTGAAAACTCAACATCACGATTTGGTGGAATACCTGGAAATTCCTCTAGAAATACATCATCAAACTCTCGTATAATGGGTTTATTCTTAATCGTGAGTTTCCCTCCAACCATTTGAGATAAATAACCTTCATTTATTGGAATCTAGACCCATAATATGGATGAAATTACCACTTGAAGGTTATCTTCATCCATGCATTGATAGATGATCTTTGATTGATCTAGAATATGAAATGTGACTTCCCTTCTTTGGAAATTATATGAGATCTATATAAGGAAAGACAATCCATGCCACGAATCACATCAAATTCTACTATAAGAAGGATCACAAGATTTTTAGGAAGCACTTTCCCACAAACGTCAATTGGAGAAGAATTATAAACTTTTGATGCAACCGTTGTGCCATTAGGAGTTGTCATAGGTAACTGCACAGCTAATTGTTGAGGTAGTATGGAAATAAACTTATAAAATTCTTTAGAAATAAATGAGTGGGTGGATCCAGAATCGAATAAAACATTTTCTACTTTAGAGTGGTTGGTAATTGTACCTTTCACCACTTCATTATTGTACTCCACATCGCAGATAGCAATTGCATGTGAATTTCCTTTTTCTTTGGCCTTAAGAGTTTGTTTACGTCGATCATCATCAACAAGCCTTGGATTAGGGCATTGAATAGTATAATGCCTCATTTCCTTGCACTTGTAACATTGAAGTGTAGGAGGTGCATTCTGTGTAGACTTTTCTTTGTTCGCATCACTAGACATCTTTTTCCCATCATTGCGGCATTCAAATGCCCAATGACCTTCTTTTCATCATTTGAAGCATTTACTTTTCCCTTTCAGAAAATTCCCTCCATGTTTCTTTCCATACATTGAGCATAAGGGAAAACTCATCTCATTTTCAGTGTGGTCTTTAAATTTCCCTTTTAATTCCATTTTCCTCTTCTTATCAAACCAATAGGACTAATGGGTTACTCTAATCTCCATCTCAACCTTAAGAGCACATTGAACAATTTCCTCGTAGCTATTGAAGTCCCTTATTGATAACTCCCTTAGAAGACAAGGTTTTAAGCCACTAAAGAATCGATCGATCATACTCTCAGGTTGGATAAAAATTACAGAAGCATACCTTGAAAGTCTTGTAAAATTTTCTTCATATGTACTAATAGATTCATAATCCATTTGATTTAGTTCAAGAAACTCCTTCCCCATATTTTTTCAAAGAATACGAGGGATGTACTTATTGAAAAATAAGTTCATGAACTCATCCCATACCATGGACTCAATTTCGTCTCTTTGCCTCGTATTTTTGATAATATTCCACCATTGATTAGCTTCACCATCCAAACGATATACTGCAAATATGACTTTATCATGTTCAGAACATTGACGAATTGAAAATATCTTTTCATTGGTACTGATCCATTGTTCAGCCACAAATGGATCAGTAGACCTACTGAATGAGGGTGGATGCTACCTCATGAAGGATTCAACAAAATTTTTCTCCTTATTTTTCTCGTTTGGAAGTCCTTCATGATTCATAGCTTGAGAAATTTGTGTGAACATGGTACAATATTTATCATTCTAGATCCCATAACGTTTGGTTTCTCAACGAGACAATCATTTCATTGCCTGTCGCATTCACCATTAACATGGTTCCTTCGGGTTCTAGCCATTGGCTAAAACTAATAAGAATAGTGTGAGAAACACTAATCATAATAGGAAAACTACATAATCAAGAATAAAATTTCACACTTTCGGTCTTATCATAGGTTATTAATGGCCATTTCTAAATCACAAATATTGTGTTCTATGCTTAGACATATATTTAGGGCTCTTAATATGGCTTTAACAACCACGTTTCAAAGGTTTCATTATACCTTTCCTCTGATACCAACTATAATGACCCATAATTTTAATGCATTTTTATTACTTCAGAATTGAAGCATACTTAATACAACATATAATAAAACCATGAAAGGACCCTATAAGTATAGTGTGTTCAGAAACTGGGAATCATAAACAACAGGTTCATAATGCATCTACATTGTCTCCCATTTATTTCATCATATCTAGAGTCCCTTTTGGCATACCCCACTTAATACCCTTCTTCCTGACCCGGGGAATATAAAACATATAATAGGGTGAGCTCAAATGCTCAGTACGTGTAAAAAAAAAGGAATTATCAATCATATCATTTAAATAAGAACATAACATTTTGAAAATATTAACATGCAAAAGATATCATGGGATAAATCATAGTAGTGAAATGTGATACCAATAATCATAACATAAAACATGATACTTTGTTTCATACACACATAATAATAGAAAATCATTTCTTATTAGTCATGACTCATTTCCAAGACTATCGTAGTGGAAAAAGTCGATTTCTGAAAGGAGTTATCTTCTTGTTCCAGTCCTATATCACTGAACCAGATTAACATGTCGTTATAGCCATGTGTATCTCATGAGAAATAAATCATTACCCAATTCATTCAAGGTATATATAGGTCCCACCCATCTCATAATGATACCATTCTTATGTGTGCCACAAAATCATAAATCATACATCATAGCATAACCCATGTAATAAAAATGGGATTTTTAAACATCATTCCATCAAAACATAATCCATATAAGATAAAAAGGACTTCATAAAATTAATTCCATAAAAAAATAATAAAATTAATTTAATAATAGGGATAGAAAAAAACCAATATTATCTTAGATGGAAAATAATTTTGATAAAACACATGAACTCCATTCATGAGGAAAATATCCTTTCTACTTGAAAAACATTTTCTCTTTCTTAACATGTCATAGAATTTTAAAGTAAGCGAAGTTAATTGAAAATAAACTTGAAAACATGTAATGGAAGCTTCATGGAAATATTGTTCTATGTAATCATAAAAATATGTCCATGCCTTATAATTTTAAAAAAACATTCTTATTGTACATTGGCCGGAAAAGACTAAAAGTACCTCGTACTAAAAACGACAAAAGATTCCTTTCATATCATTTACTAAAAAATCACCAATGCGTAAAATTGGATTTAAAAAATTGTAGGAGCATAGAAATAATATTTCATATTGTGGAAGCATGGATGTGGATGATAAATATTTCCAAGTAAATTCTGAATTATAAACAATCTCAGATAAAAATGAGATTGTGAGATTTTCCCTTACATTAGGCCTGATATGCTTTGTACATGTCTGAACCTCTTGTATAATGAATTATATATTTTTATTGACTTATTCCGGAATCATAATCATTGTTATGATATCATATATTGTTATATTCTTAGCTTATTATTAGTAATATTTCATTGCTACTTGTTATTCGCGTGTTCATTTCTTTATGTTCTTACGAAGGTTTTGTCGAATAAATTCGTATTCCTCTTTTTAGGATATAGATACATCATTTAAAAAATGGTAGTATTATAATATATATCATATTTATTCATTCAATTCATTTATATAATCATGGTTTAATGAAGATCATGTATAATGAATCACATCGCACCGTGGAGACGGTAAGTCGTACGTATGCACAAACAACGATATCGTTACCATAATTATTAAATTATCTTGTATTGGATGATAGAATATCTTATAATTCATATCATGTTATATTAATCATATATAGTTATTCTTTACACCATTATACCCATCCAAGTAAGGTTGTGGTGGAAAACAGATTACACCATGGTGTGGAGACGGTATTCCGTACGTACGCACACGCGATGATTTTGTTTTCCGTAGGATGAATAGAAGGATAAATAGGGTTGTTTTGTTTTTATAATAACATATAATTATATTATTTATACTGATGTTATTACTTTATAATGAAACAAATAATGAAGAGGAAGTAGAAGAAGAAATAAATGTGAAATAATCGGTAAAGGATATTACCTCTTCTTCGACGCGCCTCTTCTAAACCTCCTCTTTGAACACTATAGTTTGTCTTTGAAAAAGAATATAACCTCTAGTACGTTTCTTGGGAATTTTATAAGGTAAATGGACAGGTTTTGGCTGATAATTAAGGCTCAAAACGTTGTAATGTGGAGAGGAAGGAGGTTCCCTTTTATAAGAGGGGTGAGGGGCACCGTAGGAAAAACATAAAATATTATTTTATAATAAATTCATATCCAATTTATAATGGCTCCAAAGAGACTTATTTAGAGGATAGGGTGGGGATGGGTATAAATCCTCTCAACTAATAGGTTTTAGATAAGTTTAGGTTTCCATTTTATCTTTATAATTTAGATTTAACTCTAAGTTAAATATTTTATCTTTTACCGTGTCTTCTTGTATTTTTACATTATATGGTTAATAAACATTCTATAAACTACCAATAGAACCCCAATTGGTTAATTAATGTCATAAATATTATTATATAAGTCTTTTTTTCAATCCTAATATCATTAGGAATAGAATATCAATTAATAATTTAATATTTGTTTTAAAAACTCTTTATGTCAATTCTGACACTATTTGGTATTTTGTTTTTGCTAAATTTATAACAGAATTATTACTTAGAAAAAAAATCATCTCACCAACCCTAATATGTTATATTAACCTATAAAATTAGTGTAATAAATAATAATTCTCAAATTACATTAATTTGGTAATTATAATATAAATTATGTTAAAATTTCATTAAAAAGGTAATTACTATATCATCATTGTGTCATAAATAAATTAACTTATTTATTGTCTAAAAATTATAAATAAAATACCATTATGTATGAAATATTTTTAGCTTTATAATTAATATTTATAGTTGAATTTATCTTATATATAACCCTATATTAAAAATGTTTTACTTATAAAACGTTGATTTTAATTATTTTAACTCTTCTTTGAATTAAATAATAATAAATGTCCTAATCTAATCCAAGTGGACCTAAATGGTCATATTTTATTAAAAAGGTAGTTTTTTGTTGAATTACACGTATAAAATAGAATTATAACATGTGTTAGGGTAACAATAATATCAATTTTACACTTAATTACCCTATTTACTTTTAACTGTGGTAAATAAAAGTAAAAAGCTACTATTCACAAACATTTATTTTTATCTTATTGAATGAAATTTTACATAATAATATCAACAATGCCTCTTGTATTTTTTAAATTCCACTCACAGAAGTGGTAAAATTACATTTTATGTAAATTTTCAAATTTTCCAAGGAGGTGGGGAAAAGACGGTAAAAAGATCAGTAAATTTTGTTATATATCTAAAATTATTATAAAATGATTCAAATGAATTAAATTGAACTTATTTATGTATTATTTATCTATTCTGACATAAAAAAATTAAATAAAATAAATAATTATTTAAAAAATATTGGTTTTAAACAATAACTCAGTGTTTTTCACTATTCATCAAAAATTGAAAGTTTTCATAAAAATACCAAAAATTCAACCTAAGCTAATTTTGATATTCTGAATCCAAAAATGAAGTCCATTTTGAAAGATAAAATTTATAAAATTTATAAAAGTGGGTATTACTATTCATAACATCTAGTTTATATGATATTTTAATAACATATCGTTGTTTAGTGAAACTCGGTATTGCGTACATCGCAAGCTATATAGGAAGGTTTCTCTTGCGTGTTTTTCAAGACAAGATAGTATTGTGTGTAGTGAAAGATTCATTTGGTGTTGCGTATAACATAATTTATAAAAACAAATTATTTCTCAGAAAATCTCTGGGTGTTACAATGGCTTCATACATAAACATACTAAAAGGAAAACACCAATGGCATGTAAGAGTTCTATGATTATTTTTGAAAATAAACAAAATCCCAAATGTATCCAGCCCTGGTATAGATAAATTTTAAATCATAAATGCTACTAGACTAGTTATGATATTGATAAATAAATCATAAAACTAACATTGCACATTAAATTTCAAAAAATTGTCATAAAATCATAAAAACCCATATCATAAAGTAATATATGTTGAAAATCAGAAATGAAAATAAAATACATAGGAAAATGAAAATAGAATTGATGAATTCACAAACACGATAATCCCATATACAAATATCATGTATTGAGCCTCACAGGTAGCTGTAAAGGTATGGTGATATAGAATATCAGTAGTAACTATATACTTCCTCTTAAATTATACATGCTCCTGGAGATATTTACTTGAATGATGGCTAAGGTGATGTTCCAATAGAATTCAAGATAGTGAAAAATATACACACTATAAATTTTCCCATTTCCTAAGTGATGTAAAACACTACATGATTCATTTTAATTTATTGAAACAATATTATATAGTTGTTTAGGAATTTCAATGGAAATATAAGTATAATTAGAATAAATGAAATAAATAAGAAACCCTTCAATATTGTAGATCATGATAATGATATTCCCATATGTTGAAACATTATCACCTTCAAATGGGCCAACACCCAAAAATAATTTTACAATGAGGGGTGGTGATTTACAAATATTCCATTTTTTGGTATCAATATCATAAACTAAACATTATTCTTTGTGATTCATAGTAATAAAATTTTGGAATTCATTGAAACCACTCACAAAACAATCACATTCACCGTCATAATATAGGGGTCAGGTAGAGATTCCTATAGTTCCTTCAATGGGTCATACAACTCAAAATTTGGGGAAGGCATAATACTACTAAAAATAAAAAAATCTAGTACCAAGTACATATCGATTTCGATCAATTTTTATGATTCCTCGACTCTGAATAAGATAACCATACATGTTCGAAAAAAGGGGAATTGGTACACTTCTTCTTATATAAAGTGGAGTTAAATGTAAGAGTGTTTATTTATTCTAGTCCTTCTCCCCCAACATAATATATCTCATAACCTACAATAACTATATTCATTATTTTCAAGAATCTTATCATCCTGTATATTAAATAACTTCATGAGAGGAGGGATATTTCTACTATACTCCAATACTATTAAATTTAGTCTTTTGAGAAAACAATACTCAAATTCATATAAATAGTAATATATTTTCCTCAATTTGATAGAATAATAAAAAATGTTAGATATTTGATTACAAAAATGGTATATAATTGTTTCTTAGAAAAATATATTAACATAGAAATTTTAGAGAAAATAGATTTTACGAGGTAAGAGTAAAAAAAATGGTTGTTAAGCGGTAATGAAAAAATATAACAGACAAAAATATGTTTGAAATAATAATATATAAATCATGAGAACATAAAAATTATATTATAAAAATTATAGATTCCATAAGAAAATAAAAAAATGATTAACAAAAAATATCCAACAACACATCTCTAGAACTGAGATGTGGAAAAAATAAAGAATTGAGATGATACAAAAGGGAAATCATAGATGCGAGATGCGAGGCGGAGAGGACCAATAAGGATAGACCAGTGAAGTGATGTTTGGGCTATAGATAGAGGGAAAAATAATTAAGTGATGGGTATGGAGGTTAGGCAAGGCATTAGGGGGGATGCGGGAGGCACATCAGGCTTCTATTTGGGTTGTTCATAATCACAGAGTCAGAGTGTAAAACCTCATGATTTTTTGAATTTATTTTCATTCAAATTAACTTAATCTTTTGATATTTTTACTTCACACAACACTTAATATAGATGTTTTTATTATAAAATGTCACTAGGTTTTTATTATGTTTTACACAACACCATCATAATTCTGCACTACACGCAATACTGACTTGGCTTGTATTACACACAAAACCGAGTTTTCGAGAAACAAAACATTAAGATTATAATTATTTAAATAATATATTTATAATATAGCCATTAAAATTTTGATATGAATAGTAATAAATTCATTTTAAAATTTAGTTATAATGTTTTTTATAATGAAAAATATATATTCTGGTAAAGTGTTTATATGTTTAAAACTACTATTTTCTCAACTCAACTACATTTCATGTCCTTCAATGAAAATATAATAAAATTAATTTTAGAAAAAAATAGAAATTGAATGTGGTAAAATGGAATTCATTTTTTAATTTGAGATATGAAAATTAGATTTGGGTGTATTTTTTGAAATTTTCTAAAAAGTATAAATTTTTATGAATAATGAAAAACACAACATAATAGTTAAAAACTGATTTTTTTCATTTTAATAATTAATTTTACACTTTATTGAATTTAATGTCACAATATATATATAATTCATATATTAATTAAATTTATGAAATTTTAATAATTATTATAATATAATTAGATATAAAAAATTATTGATCTTTGAATATCTCTTCTACCCACCTTCTAACCACTTTTGAAAGATTAGCATTAAACACATTTTTTCTGCTTCTATGATTTGAATTTAGAAAATATGACATACATAGTTTTAATCATTATGAACAATGTGTTATAATTGGATCAAATTATTTTTTGGTGAATTGTAAATTGTAAATTTTATTTACGACGTTTAAAGGTAAATAGGGTAATTAAAGGCATAAATAACCTTTTAACAATGTAAAACTACCTGAACACTTGTCCTAATTATATTGGATAAGTGTTCTTAAACCAAAATCAACATTATTTCTTAAATATTATCTTTTTTATGAGACTTTTCTTAGATTAGGACATTTATTATATATTATTTAAAGAATAGTTAAATGTGTCATATTCAAATTTTAAAAAATAATTAATTTTAAATATATATTTATACAAAATATAGATTCGACAATAAATATTCATTTTAAAACAATTAAATTATTCTACATCATGATTATTTATTTATTATTTTTATACGTTAAATAAATAAATTAAATTATGACACACTGATGATGTAGTAATAGAGTTATTAAAATAAAATCAATTAAAAGTTATTAATAATATTTAAATAAATATCATTTTAGATATGTGATTCCATATACAATTTTTTTGGATTAAAATGACATGTTTGGGATTTTTAAATGCATATTTTTTGAAGTAATTGTGTTTTTAGGAATTTATAAAAAGTCAGAAAATAAATAGTTTCAAAATTGATGTAAATTATATTTTAAAATGAATAATGTCTTAATAAATGTTATTTTTTAAAAAACATAACGTTCGTCCAGCTAATTTTTACATTGTAAAATATTTCATTAAAAATTAATTTGGTGTTTTTTGGGATTTTATAGTAACTATATTAACCCTATTGTGTAAACAAACAAGTTGTCATGGTAAAAGTTAAATTATTCAACTAAGGGTTAAAACCAAAATATATGCTTAATTTTTTGACCTAAACATATTTAAATTTAAATGGATGAGATTATTTATATACATAATCATCTTATCCAAAAAATATCTCACTTTTTAGCTATTTTATATATAAAATCATTTTAAAATAAATTATTATTTTTTGATTTCCCAAAAGTGCCCCTCCACCCTTTTATAAAAGGGAACCTTTCATTATCTTGTATTAAAACAACTAAAGCTTTTTGGATCTTCCAAAACCTGACCATTTACTCTCACAACATCCCTACTGTCCCCATATAATCCATCCCATGGGAAAATGGAATCTCGTGGAAGCCTTTTTGAATAGACCGGAAGGAGTTATGTGATTAAGAGGTATTGTGTTCTCACAAACTCCTTTCATAATTATACTTCTCCGCCCCTACAATCTATTTATTCCATTAGTTAATGACCACAGCTGTATGAAAAAAATAATTTAATGTTTTTATTATATTATTTAGTCATAAACTTACATACACATCCATCTAATGAATATCAAACATACTATTTCTGTGTATAGTGAAATGATGCCTCATGAAATAATGACTGTTCATTTTTTTTTTAATACCCATAATTGTTGCAATTATGATGTAATATATATATATATATGTGCGTGTTATATATAATATATATTATTACTTTAATATTATTTATTTGTTTTTACAACACAAACCTTTTTACTTTCCATTTGGTTTTAATACGATAATTTATTTTGAGAAGGTGTGTACTACCGCCCACTCAAATCGATATGATTCGTTTATAGACCACAAGGAATGTATTGATGATATATTTAGTGAAATTATATAATATATAAGATTTAATAATGAAAATTTTATAATTATATATATATATATATACATATTACATTTACATACTTTCTTTCTATACAATAATTAAAATGGAAACATCATTAATGTGTACGTACGACTTAACATCTCCATGAACAGTGTATTCCATTTAATTATTCATTTTTCTATAGATTATTATAATATACATATAATTTATATAAATGACATTTATATCATGATATAAATTCTAGTATCATTATATAAGTATAATGACCAATGATATATCAAATTAAGGAACATGCAAAGAACAAATCGAATATTACGCAAAGTGAAACGATAACGTATGATCATTCAAAAGAAGGTACTATAAGATCAAAATCAAACCATATATGGTTTTAGATATTTGTATATTATTTTACAAAAATTTTATAATGAAATTATATTTATTATACAGGAAGCTTTTTCGAGTATGAAGTGAGTCAATACACTAGGTAATGGGATTTTGTCTCAAGTTTATTTCTATGAGACACAAGGATCATACACTACTTGATTCTTCTATGTGGTGTATATACTACCCATTAATATCATTTATGAGTCTTATCTATAATATTATAATTATTCCATAGTCTTGAAATTTTATTTTAACATGGGGTATACAGTTATATTGTATATAATGTGATTTCACAGTATCTTCCTTATTTGGGATTGTTTCGTTTTAAGTCTATATTGGATAATATTTATCATTCGTGTCCATTGTTTCTAAATAGTTTTTCATAAAAAGTTTTTTTATTATCATATTGATATTTAATATCATTTTACCAATTTTTTAATTTTTACTACATGGTTAGAATGGAATCATTCTTCCATTTTTCAAATGAAATACATTTCAAAATTTCGAACAAAAGTACAAGAAAAATGTTTTTAAAATTATACAACATGAATAGATTTTTATGATTTCATAAAACCATATTTCATTGAAGCTTCCCCTTTAATATTAAAAGTCTATTTTCAAATAAAATTTTTTCTTTTAAAATTGTGAATAATTTTAAGAAAATAAAACAATTTCAATAATAAAAGTATATTTTTCTCAAGAGCTATTCTAAATGATTTTCATGATTCCTTTATATATTTTCAACATGGTTTCAATGAAAAGAGTTTTGGAAATTGTATATGTTTTAAAATGTGATTTTTATGGAAAACTCATGTTCTAAGTCACCTTTCAAAATCCTTTTCTACCTATTATTAAAAACATTGTAATTTCTCTAGGATACCATCATTTTATTCCTCTAAATGGATTATATTTTTATGGTGTGATATTTACGAAACCCCACATATTTTCATGGGAAATTATTTTGATAAAATGAGAATGATACTGGTATTTTTTCATAGGTTATGATATGATTACATTTTTCTGATTCACATTTTATTCCTTTGGTTATGTTTATGATAAATTTTTTATTTTTTTTTGTGGCACATATATGTTTGATTTCATTATGATATGGGTTTGACCAATGTCTTCCTTTGATGCATTTAGTAATGATTTATATATCGTGATATTAACATAGATGGTCTTAGGAGTGAACCTTGACTACTAATATGGCCATGGGAATGAACTATGTCTACTAGGATGGTATGAGGAGTGAACTCATTATATTAAGATGGAAATTGGAGTGAACCATGACAAATAAGATGGTAAGAGGTGAGATCTATTGCTACTAAGATGACCATGGGAGTGAACCATGGATACATAGAAGGCCATGGGTGTGAAACATGACTAATAAGATGGTATGGGGAGTGAACCCATAACACTACTATGGTATTGGTAGAGATTATTTGGATACTATGGAAATAAATATATTCATATATGTTTTACACACATCCATGTTTTAATCCTATATTATTATTTCATGTGTTATTCTCTTTAATTCATTATGATTCATGTTTTATGAATTTCCAATATTTATGCTATGATTTGTGTTTATTATCTTTGATATATAGTGTATGATTTCTATTTTCATGATCATATTCTCTAACCCTTATACTCATGATTATATCTACATGTCACCACTGTTTACCCTTACTGATCATCAGATCTCACAGTTTTTGAGTTTCCTCTTCCCCAGGATATAAATAAATGTTTAATCTAGGAAAAATATGAGGGAAGATATTTATGGGAGATGTTGAAGATCTTTCAAAGAGATAGAATATTGTTTTACCAGTCTCCAAAGAAACTAAAATAATACCATATTTCGGCATTTCTTTTTGTAATGTATTTAGTATTCCTTAAAAATAATGTAATTTCCATGTAAGTCAAGCTTGTGTTTTTATAGTTGGAATCAGAGTAAAGGTTTATTAAACTTTTGGAAACAAGGATAGAAAAAAATTACTAAGATCTATTGAGATATATCTAAAGATATGTCTTGGAATGTCCCAAGGATTAGTCTAAGTATAGGTTACAATCCTAGAGTTTTTGTGACAATCATGAATAACATAGGATTAATCCTAATATATATAATAGATTGAAATATTATAAGTAATTTTCCTTTCTTTTGTTGTTTAAATATCTGATATGTATTTCTCATACTTTTTTTCTAGTGTTTGTAAATACCCAAATATAGATAGTACATAGTTAAACATGAATGTTTCAGATGTGGAAAGTATAGGAATTATGAAAAATTATTCCCTAAGTGAAAATATCATAAAGAGAATCATGATGGTGGTACAATTATTGGTTATAATAATGAGGATAAAGATATGGTAAATGACATGTGAAAGGTTTGTTATATTCTTCTACTATTGTTTAATTTTAACTAAAGAAGCTTGGTAAGATTAAGGTTAAGGAACCATAGGACATGATTCATATTTTTGGATGGACTAATTCATTGGATCCTGAGTAATGGTTTAATAATAAAGTTCAATGATTGAGGTGTACATGTTTCATAATTCAGTGATTATGTTATATGAATTGTGAAATATATATGTTTTTTCAGTTTAAGACTTTCATTAAGGACTGTAAACGATATGTATAATAGTTCTAAGAACCTTGAATTATATTTAAGGGTAAGGTGATATACATGGAGAAACATGATTAAGGGAAATATAACCCTTAATATATCTCTTATGATAGGATAATGATGTTTGGATATTGATATGTTGGATTTGAATAAGTAATTTGGATGATTCCAGTTTCTTGGGAGCAAATTATAGATTGTTTTCAAGAATGTTATGGTATCATGGATAAATTATAGAACTTTTTGGGACATATGGAATATATACAATATGTTTTTGAATAACTAATAATTCATGTTTTCAATATGTAGGTATTATAATTTAGGTTATTTCCATGTTTCAAGAGATACATGATTAAGGTATTCACATGAATGGAATGTCAGAACCATGAATTGCCTTATGATATATAGGAGATAAATGTTATGTAGATTTAGTCAGTTTCCTTCAAATGTTTTGGATTTTTATCTTTCTAAAGGATTGTAGGACTATCCATTAATGGAATTTTTATGTTGCAATTTATATATGTTTTTTAGATTAAAGTATTATCTCATAATAGGTATATTTATACATACTTTATAACTTGTGCTATCCTTTTTATTGATGATAAATAGAATGACCTAATGCTATTTTCTTTATTTTTAACGCTTCCAAAAAAAATTAAAAATAATTTCATGGAATAAGCGATGAAGTCCAAATTGATTAAGTAGGCACAATGGGTGATGTTATGATGAAATCTATTATATATATTTTGCCTTAAAAAATAGTCATCATTAGGAATAAGGGATCAGGATTTAAAGGGTGTCCTATTATAATCACGTTTTATGATATTAATGACCTCTTTCATGATTATCTAGTATATTGTTTTCTGATTGTTGACATTCTCTGGATCACCCACTTCCTTTTGATTAGTGATCTTGATAAATATCTATAAATATTTATACTTTTCCTCAATGCCCAAATCTTCAACAATGTTCTCTTACATATAGGCCTAGTAATGATTTACTTTTCCAACTGTAATCTTCCAATTTTTCATTTTTTAAATAATGTTTAGTATCGTTTTTAACCATTTGGGTTCTATATTTTTATAACCACAGTGAATTTCAAAGGAGAAATTAATTTTAAGCGGGGTAGAATGTAACACCACAAGATTTTGCGATTATATTTTTTTCACATTAATTTATTCATCTGATATTTTCACTTCACACAACACTGAATATAGATTTTTTATTATATAATATCACTATGTTTTGAAATATTTTATAGGAAATACCAAGGTAATCTTGAAAAACACTCAACACCGACTTTTCTTGCGTTACACGCATCCCCGAGTTTCTGCGAAAAAACACATTACTATTATAAATATTTAAATAATATATTTATAACATATCTATTAAAAATGTGTTATAAATAGTAATAACTATATTTTATATATTAGTTATAATGGTTTTGATAATTAGAAATAAAATATCTGGTAATGTTTTTATATGTTTTAAACAACTATTTTTTCAAATGAACTGCATTTTAGGACCTTCTATGAAAAAATAATAAAATTAATTTTAGACACAAATATAAATTTATATTGGTATAATATACATAATTTTTGAATTCAAGATATTAAAATTTTGTTTTGGGGGAATTATTGGTATTTTTCTTAAATATATCAATTTTTTATGAATAGTTATAAATACTGCATAGTTATTAAAAAAATGGATTTTTCATTTACATAATTATTTTTACATTAAATTGACTTTAAAGTCAAAATAGAAAAACTATAAATATATTAATACAATGTTTTTCATTGGAATATTATTAAAAATAGAAATAGATATGAAAATTTATTGACCTTTTGAACGTCTCTTTTACCTGCTTTCTAACCACATTTGCAGGATTATCATTAAATGTTATTTTTTCCACTTCTCTTATTTGAATTTGGATAATCCGACATACATGATTGTAATTTGGATGAAAATTGTGGTCTAGTAGGGATAAAATAATTTTTGGTAGATAATATGTTGTGAATTTTATTTAACATGGTTAAATTTAAATAGGGTAATTACTGTTAAAAATAATATTACAATAATATTATATTGCACTAACACTTGTTAGAATTTCATTGGATGTTTTTTTTTGACCAAAATAAACTTTAGGTCTTAAATATGATCTTTTTTATACCCCTTTCATGAGATTAAGACATTAATATATTTCATTTAATGAATAAATGAGAGTGAAATATTAAAATTTTAATATTTAAATAATTTTTAGGGAAATATTAATTACAAATATATGAAATTTATCTTAATTGGGATAATTTATTAATAATTTTTATACATTAAATAAATAAATTTAATTATGACAAACAGTTGATGTTGTAGTAGATATATTAAAGGAAGAATGAGTTAAATGATATTAATAAGATAGAAATAAATATCACTTAATCTATTTGATTCCATACATAGATTTTTTGGATGACTATGACATATTTAGGATAAGTTAAGGCATCTTTCATAGAGGAATCATGTTGTTATATTTTTATAAAAATTCAATTAATAAATAGTGTCAAAATTGACAAAAATGTTATTTTATAATAAAAAATTATTTATTAAATATTATAAAAATCATAAAAATATTTTCTTCGGCCAAATAACAAGGATAGTGTCAAATACTGCATAAATGATCTAATCAGTGCTCATTTGGAATTTAATAGTAAATATATTAACCCTATAGTGTAAAATAACAAGTTCTTATTGTAAAAGTTAAATTATTTAACTAATGGTTAAAGTCAAAAGATATGGTTAATTTAGAGAACAAATAATAATAAAATTCACTAGATTAGGGGATATATATTCATCAACATCTTATCATTAAAATAAATCTCTTTTTTACTATTTGAAATAGAAAATATTTTTATAATAAATTAATAGTTTTGGAGTTTCTGAAAGTGCCCCACCTCTATCTTATAAAAGAGATCATATTATTCTATTTTATTCACACCTATAAAGTCTTTTGTATTATCCAAAACCAGAACAGTTATTCTTCTAAAAACCCAAAATTCCTCCTAGAATGTTTACCTTAGAATGAATATAAATCAAGGAATCATTTTGGGACAAACGAAAAGGAGTTACCTTATTAAGAGGTGGAGAGTTCCCTCATGCCCCTTTCTTAATTCTCCTTATCCACCCATTACACTATATTAATTTCATTATTGTGTAACAAGACAAGTATACTCTATATAATATGATGTTTTTATTCTGAGAGTTAGACCTACACATACCCACACCTCTATCTAATGCATATCAAACATATTGTTTCTTTGTATGATAGACTACTGCCTCAAAAACGATGAATTATGATATAAATTATATCTATATATGTTATATATAATATTTATTATGTCTTTAATCTTTTGTATAAATTTTTACAATACATTCATTTTTATACTTTCAATTTAGTGTTAATACGATAATCTAATTTGAGGAAGTGTGGGCTACCGCCTCCTCAAAGCGATATAATTCATTCACACATCACATTGAATGTATTGAGGATGGATTTAGTGATGTTATATGATATATATGATATAATCATGATACTTTAATATATATATATATACATATACATTCCATTTTATACTTCATTTCAATACAACAATTAAAATGGAAACATCGTTCATGTGTACGTATGGCTTACCGTCTCCATGAATGGTGCATTCCATTTCATACTTATTTATGCTATAGATTATTTTAATATAAATATGTATTGAATATATATTATATTTATATCCTGATATAAATTCGGGAATCATTTTATAATTGTAAGGACAAATGATATAACAAATTAAGATACATACAAAGAACAAATCCAATATTACTTGAAGTGAAATGTTAGCATAGGATCATTAAAAATAGAGTAATATAAGATAAAAATAAAATAATATTTTGTATTAGATATAATAATATGATTCCTTAAAAGATTTATCATAAACATATATTTATTATATAGGAATCTTGTTTGAGTACGATGAGAGTGAAGACACAATGTAAGGGGATTTTTGTCTCACCTTTACTTCTGTGAGACACATTCCTCATACACTACTTATTTATTCTATGTGGTATATTTAATACCCATGAATGAATGTTTTGAGTCTTATCTAGAAGATTATGATATTTCCACATTCGTAAAATATTTTTTACATGGGTTATATGATTCTAATGATTTTAAAGTGATCTCACAATCTGTTCCATATTTTGGATAGTTTTGTTTTAAGTATCAGTGGGATAATATTTATCATCCCTTTCCATGTTTTCTAAAAAAATCATAATTTTTTTTATCATTATTATATTGATTTTGAAAGTCAATTTTACCCATTTTTTACAATTTAATACATGGTTTGATAAAAATCCTTCTTTTATTTTTCAGTCGATGTAATTTTTGACATTTTAGGAAAAAGTATGAGAAAAATGTTTTTTAACTTATATGGAATGAATGGATTTTTATGCTTTAATAACACATTATTTCCTTGAATCTTCCCATTAAATCTTATATGGTTACCTTAAAATAAAAACATTCCTTTAAAACTGCATGGCATTTGATGAAAATAAAATTCTTTCAATAAAAAAGGTTATTTCACTCAAGAATTGATTTTCATGATTTTCATGATTCTTTTATATGATTTCAACTTGGTTTAATTGAAAGGGGGTTTGAAAATGTTATATATTTTAAAAATAGATTATTAATTAAAATCCATGCTCCATATAATCTTTCAAAATCCTTCTCCACCAAATATGACATATGTTTTTGTTATTCAAGAATACCATTCATGTTCTTTCTCTGAATGGTTTATGTATTGATGACATTATGATTAAGAAACCCCACTTCATCTAATGAGAAATGATTTTAATGAAATTAGTATGAGATATATATCTTTTCTATAGGTTATGATATGATTACATTCTTATGATTCCTTTTTTCCACAAGTTATGTTTATGATAAATGTTTTACATTTTTTGGCTAACATATATATGATTTCATTATGATATCGGTGGGATATATATCCCTCTTCAATGAATTGGATAAAGATTTATATCTCCTGATATAAACTAAGATGGTCTTGTGAGTGAACCATGACTTCTATGATGGCCATGGGAGTCAACCTTGACTATTAAGACTATACGAGGAGTGAACTCATTATACTAAGATGGCCATGGTAGTGATCCATGGCCACTAATATGGTATGAGGAGTGGACTTATGATTCTTTGATATCCACAGGAGTGTAAAAAGTCTACTAAGATGACCATGTGAGTAATCCATGAATATTTTGATGTTATTAGGAGTGAACCCATACTACTAAGATGGTCTTGCTAGCGATGGATTGGCTACTATAAAAATCAATATATGTTTACTTGTTTTCCAAACAACCATGTTTTATTTATATATTCTGCTTTCAAGGATTATTATCATTATTTTACTATGATTCCTATTTTATGAACTACTAATATTTATGCAAATGATTTATGTGTATGATCTTTGATACAAAAGGTATGATCATTTATTTTTTGGATCATGTTCTCAAACCCTTATGGTAATGACACTGTTTACATGTTTCTATTGATTTCCCTTACTATGCATCTGTGCTCATTCCTTTTATGTTTCCTTTGCCCCAAGATATAAATAAATATTTAAGGTAGGATAACTAAAAAGGAATATATTTATTAGAGATATTGAAGATCTTTCACAATGATTGAAAATGTGTTCCCAGTTTCGAACAACAATAAATTAATAAGGTCTTTGGGAATTTGTTTGTGTAATATATTACGTATTCCACAAAGGTAATGTAATGTCCACGTATGTCAAGCTTAGATATTTACATAGAGGGAGGTAGGGAGTGTATTGGATGGTTTTGGATTGTGGACTGCTATATAGGGGTAAATTGTGGCATCCTTCATTTTTATTACATAACATTTCATTACATTTTACAAATAGAGGATCTTTAAAGTCTAGTGTCTTAGAAATCAGGAATATAATACATGAAAACAAAATATAACAGTCTTATAAACCAATTTTAAGGCTTCATCATATGCTCATACTATGTATAATTACTACATCTCATAACCTAGAGACATTCATTCAAAGGAAAGGGTGAGAAGAAATCCCAGTAAGGGTAAACAAGAGAGTCAATGTACTTGGGATATCAATATGAACTTGAATTAAAACTTGAAGACATGAGAAATGGAAGAATAAGAATATTATAAAGAAAATAACATAGAACTAAACATGAATATGTGGCTACAACTTTTAATTTATACAATTATTTCTGTATCACCAAGGTCCATCTCCATGGTGTCATTAAAAAATTACCAAGGTTATTCACCAAGGTATCGTTAAAATCGTCATCTCATGAGATTAAGTATTTACCCAATGAATTAGAGTGCTATCAGGGAACACCCATAATTTTTCGTTACTATCTTGTGATACACATATATCATCATAAATAATTTCATAAATAACCCATATAGCATAAAATAAATGGGTTTTATTTCATAGTCAAAACATTTTAAAAATTGCTTTTAAAGACGTGATCTTTATGTCACTTTATACCCACAGAAAAAAAGGGGGTCTCATGTATGTAAATTTTAGAATTTAAAATAGAAGATTTTGATATATATGTGAATTACCATGTAGAAGAAAGATATTTGAGTATTCACTCATTAAAATAAAATAATTTGAGAAAAATAGAGAGACATTTTGAGATGAAAATTCTGCAGCATAATGGCTATGTTACAGGGTTTTATAAAATATTTAAAAGAGATGGGATATGGGTCACCCACTCATAAATGATACATAAAACAATATAGGAACATAATATAAAGGATATAATAACATGGTAATGAAATGTTAAATAAATACCATATGAACTGATAAACATTGAAGGATGGAAAAAATAAGATTTCTCTTATGAAAATGTGTCAGCCTAACGACATCACTTAAAACATCAAAAATGAATTCATGAGATAAAATAGGGTCTCTAATCATATTAACATAAAAAGAAAATTATGATGGATATAATGATAATACCATAACATAATAAAAATTAACATGAAAGACTTGACATGAAAATAGAACTTGAAAATGAGAAGGGTGAAACAATCCCTTATAAAAAATCGGCAGCCTAACGGTGCCACATAAAATTTCTTAAAATGAATTGATGAGAGTAAGAGGGGGTCTCTCATAAAATGAAAATGAAAAATACAGTAGGATGAATATAAAATAACATCACCAACATAAGAAAATAGAGCTTAAAATAAATGACATAATGGAGAATACATGAAAATAAAGAGAGAGGTAGGATCCCTTACCTTGAAGAGTAACTTCGAAATCGTGATGTTTGGGACCTTGGGAGGCCTGAGGGCACCTTGGGAGGACTCCTTGGGAGTTAAGGAGGCCATAAATTATTTTAGGATGACTTTAGAATGGAATGGATGAGAGAATCGCTTGGTATTTATAGGGGAAGTGAGGGGACAAGGCATTAATGGCCAAGGGACACCTCATTGGTGGTATTGGCAAAACCGTGGGCTTGCCCATGGTATTTTCCCATGGTATTGGCCACATGGGACACCTCATACCTTATCATAATATTCATAAATCAACCATAATTATTAAATAATTATTACATCCTTAATGATGTCATTAAAGACCCGAAACTCTAAACTGAAAATTCACTATTCCACAAAAATTCTACATTTTGAGAAAAATCCAAAAAAAAATTACCTTAACATAATATCGATGCTCCGAATTCGAAAATTAACTCTATTTTATAAAAAAAATTCAAAATATATTTAATTTAGTTTTTAAATAAACACAGTATTCAATAATTATTCGTTTTTTTCAGAAAAATCCCAAAAAAATTACTGTAACATAATATCAACGCCCTGAATTCAAAAATGAACACCATTATATAAATATAATTTTCTAAATATTTTTAATTTAATTTTTAATTAAAAAACACTATTCAACCGAAAAACTAATACATAAATAGTACTTTATGTGTAACATCCCAGGAAAATAAATAATATGACATTTTCATATTTATTAATATATATTAATTAAATATTAATATTACTTTAAAGGGTTTCTATGTTCAATAGCGTACCCGATACACAACAAAGGGTTTCTTTGAAATCTTACGTTGCATACTAAAAATATAATAATATTATATTAAATGGCAGTTAATGCGTAGACGTTGTATTGGAAGGAATTAATAGAACTAACTAAAATATGATTATATATCATTGTTAAATATTTTTAAATTTATACAAAAAAATTTAGAACCTTAAAATTCGACTGAATCCAATTATAAGAATAAATATTCTAATATTCTTTAAAAGGCCGATTAACCGCCTCTTGATTGAGAAACCTTTTTAAATCTACTTTTTTTCACTTTTTTATGTTATATCTAACAAATAAAATCGTTCTTTAGAATCGTGTCATCAAAATTTACTTTGTGTAAATTTTTTTTTATTTTCTAATAAAAGTAATTTGTTAATGAATAGTGAAAAATGATGTGTTTTAATTCAAAACCTTTTTTAATATAATTTATTTATATCATTAGATTATCTTTTTAATTGGGTTTAAAGTATAATTAAAATATATTTTTAACATTTAATCTAGTGGTGGTCATTGGAATTAATTTCACATTGAAATTGGACATAAACAAGTGTCAATCTTTTGAGAGATATTGTTTCTTAAAAACACGCTATTTGTTTTGACAGCGGGAATTAATTATAAAATTAATTAATGCAAATTATTTGTTTTGAATTTGGTAAAATGGACATAATTTTTGAATTTAGGATTTCAAATATATATTATGGTTATTTTTTGGTATTTTTCTGAAAAACATCAATTTTTGATGAATAGTGAAACCACTAAGTAGTAGTTAAAAACTGACTTTTTCGTTTAAACAAAATTTTTCCACTTTGGTGAATTGAATTTCAAAAATCAGAAATAAATGGTTGTTATCAGTTTGTAAAATGTGGTTCAATGGGATGAAAATAATTTTTGTGAATAGTAAATTTGAGTTTTATTAACCACGATTAAAGGTAATTAGGGTAATTTAAGGTAAAAATAATGTTATAATAATATGAAATTACCTTGAAACATGTCCTAACCTTATCTTATGAGTCATGGACAACCATGAAAATCCATGGGTCAATTTGGGGACCCCATGGAGCCACTTGGGTATCATAATGACATTAATAACTTTTTATTTAAGGTAAAAATAAAAATGTCACAAACATGTATTGTTTTACCAAAAAAATTTGTACATGGGGTTATATAGATTATCTTCTCAACTATAAATATTCATTAGAAATAATAAAATATTTCCTACATCATGGTAATTTTTTTTTAAACTTTTAGACATCAAATAAATAAAATTATTTATGACACAATGGTGATGTAGTGTATATGTCATTAATGAATAATTTAAATAAATAAGAAGATAAAGTTTAAAACAATATCCAAAACTTTTCAAATTATTATTGGATGATTTTTTTCATACATGTTCCACCTAATCTTCTACTTTAAAGATTTTTGGACCATTAGATACCGATAATCATTATGTAATAAAATAATATTTTCAAGCTTTCCAAAAGAGCCCCTCCTCTCCCTTATCAAAAGGCCCCACTTCCTATGCATTTCATAGACTTCTCAAGCCCTTTGGCTCGTCCAAAAACCACTCAAATAAGATCCCAATATCCCTCTCTTCATCTTAAAATCCTTACCTTAGGCAAAAAGAACTTCAAGAAACACTTTGGGTTCAAACCAAGGGGAGATACCCGATTTAAAGGTAATGTCTTCTCTTGTGTTCTTTTGTTTTATTTTTCTTCTCCAAACCCCTAAACTCTTTTTAATTCTTTATTTTGTAACAAAACAAGTATCTTAAATATACTAGTATGTTTTTATGAGATTAATTAGAGCTGCACTAACACACATCTTAATCTAATGGGTGAAGAACATACTGTTCTTGTGGACGGCAAACTACTGCCTCACAAAATGATGATTGTTCAATCATCTCCTACCGTCTCTCATGGTGTCCATTAAGATGTCAATGTATTTATATATGATATATAAATTAGGTTTATTTTTTTCTTTTTTCTTCTATATTTTTTTCATGGCATACCTTTATGGTTTCCATAATAGAAAACGTGATAATTTCATTTTAAGAAATGCGGACTACGGTCCCCTCAAAATGATTTGAATCGTTAATGCCATATGTGGAACATATAAAGGATTGAATTTATGAAATTATGTAACATATAAAACATATATATTATATTGTAATTATAATATACCTATGTATCACTATGTTTTCATTCCATTAAAATATGAAATATAAATGAAATTAGTGTTCATGCGTACGTACAACTTACTGTCTCCATGAACGGTGCATTTTATTTCATATCTCCAAATGTTCTGTACTGTTAAAAATACATAAATAAACTCTATTTATATTATATATATGAAAAATAAATGATTAATATAATTCTTGGTGATAATGTACTTTTGACCACATGGAAAATTTATAATTATAACAAGTTCATTTCTGACTTATGTTCTGAACATTGACAAACTATCTGATATGAAATCCAATAATTAACTAATTGTTATAGAAAGGTAATATGTAATATAAAATGAATAATAAGCTTGAAAAATATTCTTAATTAATTAGTAAGTTACATATGTTTATTATTCAATAAGAAAAAGTAACATATGAGTGAGTTAAGTCGGACAACGAGGTTAGGGGATTTCTTATCTCACATTTAATTCTGTGGGATTTCAATTGTGAGACACTTATTTGTTGAATGTGGTGTATTCTCTACCCCCATGGGATGTATATATATATATATATATATATATTATCAGCATTCTCTTTATATTCATGGTACTCTATGATTCTTTTGGAGGTTAGTAGTTTTTGTTCATACGACTAGATTGAATACAATATGGTAAGGGATTTTCGTCTCATCTCTTATTCCCGTGACATTCATGGTATATTTGCCATGATTTACTTTTGTGTGGTGTATTTACTGGCCATGAAATTACTATTTGTGTAATATAAATTAATTTATGTGTATTTACATCTTAATTGTATGATCCTTCTATCATGGGGTATACATTTCGAAAGTTACCAAATCATTAAGGGATTCTTTCACCCTCCTCTTTTAAATCATGACTTCCTTTATGTCGTGTCTTCTAGTTTCCATATCTTTTTTTGATGGTATGTTATTATATGTTCTTATTACTTACCATTTCATGTCTAAATGATGATAGAACCTTTCTTCTCTCATCAATTTGTTTTCTGAAATTTTATGTGACGCCGTTAGGCTACCAAATTTCTCATAAAAGAAATCACATCTTCTCTTTTCTTTCATGTTTTATTTTCATGTGGTATGTCATTAAAATATACATAACATGATCTTATTCAGTACCCATCACTAGTGGAAATATGGTTTTTAACGTTGTTGTAATAACGTCACTTTTTTATAAATCGACGCGAATAGTATGTGCTGGAAATTTTTTGCATCGGTTTTACAAAAAACCGACAGAAAAAAAATTATGCGATGATATTTCACGTCGGTCTTCAAGAAAATGATGTCAAAATTATTTAAAAAATTGTTTTGGCATCGGTTTTGAAGAAAAACGATGTTGATAATAATAATAAACCAATTTACCGCATCGGTTTTGTGGAAAACTGACGCCGAAAATAATTAAAAAAAATTCCGTGTCGGTTTTGAGTAAAACTGACCCGAAAAATAATTTTAAAAAAACATTTCGGCGTCGTTTTTCTGGAAAAACGACGCCGAAAATAAAAAAATAAAAAAGTTGCGTCGGTTTTTTGGAAAACCGAAGCCATAAGATTTATTTTCGGCGTCGGTTTTCATTAAAACCAACGCCGAAATGTTTTTTTTTAATTTTTGGCGTCGGTTTTATCTAAAACCAACGTGAAAAGTCTTTTAAAATTATTCACGAACCGAAACCCTCATTTTGTTCGATCATCAAAATCGAGTTCCGTTGCGGCGCTTTAGACTCCCCATGACCTTCGAACGAGATTTTCGATCTTGTACGGCCCTTGTTGAAGGTTTTGTGATGTTTGCACGATTTTAGGTGTGTGTTCTTCCTCTTTATCTCTTGTTTAATCTCCTATTGTTTATTTCTTCTTCAAGAACCCTATTTTGCGCGATTTTTATTATTGGTTTTATTTTTGTTGTAATTCATCATTATTTTTTGTTTGTATTATCATTGTTGGTATAGATTTTTTTATATTATCATTGTTTTTTTGTATTATCATTGTTTGTATTATCATTGGTTTGTATTATCATTTTTGTTTGATTTTCATTATTTTTTGTATTGTCATTATTGGTATAGATTTTATAGTGTTTCTTCAAACACTATAGTGTTTGTTTGTATTATCATTGTTGGTTTGTATTATCATTATTGGTATATATTTCATCACCCTATTTTTGCATGATTTCCATTATTAGTGTTTGTTTGTATTATCATTGTTGGTATAGATTTTATAGTTGTAGTTTATCATTTTATAGTGTTTGTTTGTATTATCATTGTTGGTATTGATTTTATTAGTTTATTTTTGATTTTTATTATCATTATTTTTTGTTTTTATTATCATTCTATCTAGAACTGCTACTATATTCACTGTCATATTAATCTTGATACATGTATTTTTTAGTACATAGGTAAAGATCATACCACAAAATCATCAATAATTTATACATATTTCCATGTACTCCCACATTTCAATTATTGCATCCTTTAAATTAATGTACTCTTCACTATTTTTGACACATGCAACATCGAAATATTGCAACTATGTAAAATGAACTAATAAAATTTAAAACAATGATATTATAATTAAATTATAATATCAATATAACTCACATGTATATAATATGAAAATAAACTGTTTACTCTATTTGTAAACGTGTTTCATATTTGATGTATTTTATCTTATTATCAATAGTTTTTATTAAATATGTTTTTGTTTACAATTTATCTTATAGATATTAAAATGTTTATATGTTTTAATATATTCATCAATTATATTTTGATATCAGGTATTAATGGATCGTAATTGGATTTATTTACGAAGAACCACTAGTGAATATGAAAAAGGAGGTGATAATTTCTTGGAATTTGCTAAACGACATCTTCAAAATATTGATTTGATTTTCTGTCCATGTGTGATGTGTGTAAATATGAGAAAGTTAAACTCCAGAGAAATCAAGGATTATCTCATTTGTTATGGTTTTAGCTTTAATTATACATGTTGGATCTTTCATGGTGAAAGAACTGAAAATTTAACATCCAATGTTGATGACGATATTCATAATGAGGCAGAGGATCGTATTGAAGAATTAATTCATGATTTAGGTGTTGAAACCATTAAAAAAAAATGTTGAACGATTGTATGGAGATTCTAAGAAACCATTATTCCCTGGTTGCAGTAAATATACAGTGTTATCAGCAGTTTTGAGATTAGATAAATTAAAAGCAAAAAATGGGTGGAGTGATAAAATATTCTCCAGTTTACTTGAGCTTTTAAAATAGCTACTTCCAGAAGGCAATGGGATTCCAGATTCCAATTATGAGGTGAAAAAAATATTATGCCCAATGGGATTGTGGTATAAAAAGATACATGCTTACCCCAATGATTGTGTACTGTATAGGAAAGAAAATGAACATTTATCAAGTTTTCCTACGTGAGGGACACCGCGCTATAAGATGGATGAAAAAGTCAACTCAGATTCATTCTCAGGTGATGTCATGTAACGTTATGAAAAATAAATTTTTTACTTTCCAATGATATCATCCAATATTTTTTGCATACAATTATGATAATTCAATTTTTATTTATTTTTAGGTACCAGAATCAAAACTCCAACTAAAGCAATTTGGTACCATCCAATAATTCCTCGTTTGAAGCATCTATTTGCAAATTCAATTGATGCAAAAAGGTTAAGATGGCATTCAGATGAGTGCATCTCTGATGGTAACTGATGTCACCCTGCTGATTCACAATAGTGGAAGACGTTTGATAAAATATGTCATGATTTTGGAAGTGAAGTTAGAAATCTCATATTGGGTTTTTGTACTGATGGAATGAATCCACATCGGAGCCTCAGTAGCCAACATAGTTCGTGGCTTGTTTTGCCGGTACATTACAACTTGTCCCCACATTGTATGAAGAAAAAATATGTTATGATGAGCTTGATGATTTCTGGACCAAAACAACCAGGAAATGATATTGATGTGTATCTTACACCATTGATTGAAGGTTTGAAACTGCTATGGGGGGAAGGTGTTAAAGTTTTCGATGCATACAAGAAAGAGTATTTTCTTTTGCGTGCAATGATAATGTTCAATATAAATGACTTTCCTATATATGGAAACTTATCCGGATATAGTGTTAAGGGAAATAAAGCATGTCCAATTTGTAAAGAAAAAACTTCATATTATCCATTGCAGAATGGAATAAAGACAATGTAAATAGGACATCAAAATTTTTTGTGAATTGATCATCCTTATCGTATATTGAAAAAATGATTTAACGGTTTACATGAATACAACCTCCCCCCTCAACCATTGTCGGTTGAAGAATATTATGACAGAGTGAAAAGATATTGATTCAACATTTGGAAAGAGAAAAAGTTATGGTTTACAAAAACATATCTGAAAGAAACAGTCCATTTTTTTCAAACTACCTTATTGGAGATTTTTAGAGATAAAACATAACATTGACGTTATGCATGTTGAGAAAAACATATGTGATAGTTTGGTTGGAACTTTGTTAGACATAAAAGGAATGAAAAAACATGGATTACATGATAGATTGGACTTGATATTAATGAAAATACGTTTGGAGTTAGCTCCCGCTGTGAAAGGAAACAAAAAATATTTACCTCTGGCATGCCACACATTAAGCAAGATTGAAAAGATGAATTTTTGTCAGTGTCTTCAAGGTATTAAATTACCCAGCGGTTTTTCTTTAAATGTGAATAATTTTGTGTCATTGAAGGATTGTAAATTAATAGGTATAAAATCACATGATTTCCATGTGTTGATGCAACAAATTCTACAAGTAGAAGTGCATGGTATATTATAGAAATCTGTCAAAAAGGCAATCATCAGGTTACATAATTTCTATAAATCCATTTGTAGAAAAGTCGTTGATACAAATTTGTTAGATGTGTTGGAGAATGAAGAAACTCTTATTCTTTGTCAACTAGAAATATATTTTCCACCCACATTTTTTAATATAATAGTTCATTTATTGACTCATTTGGTGCGTGAGATAAGAATATGTGGGCATGTTTATTTAATATGGATGTATCCTTTTGAAAGATATATGAAAATTTTGAAAGGGTATGTTAAAAATACTTATCGACCAGAGGCCTATATTGTTCAAAAATATGTATCAGAAGAGGTGGTTGAGTTCTGTACAGATTATTTGAATGAGGTGGAGCATATTGGTCTCCCTTTTTCTCGACATATGACAATTGATAGAGACGGTATAGGGGTTTGACGCTTAAAGGTAAAGTTTATTCCACGTGATGAAGTGATGCAAGCACATTTATACATTTTGAACAACACAGATGAGGTTCAACCATATATATCCTCACATATTGCTGAATTAAAGTTACGATATCAGAAAAGAAATGAAAAACGGTTGATGATTGAGCATAAGAAGACATTTGTTTCATGGTTTAAAGAGAAAGTCACCCCAGATATATCTATATCAGAAACATTGAAGTTGTTGGCAGGGGGACTATCTCATAATGTGATCACATGGTCTGGTTTTGATATCAATGGCTACACATTTTTCACAAAAAACCTGGATGACAAGAGTACCATTCAAAATAGTGTTGTGATGGTATTCGCTGAAGTAGTGCATTTTTCGAGTGCCAAAGATAAAAACCCGATTTCTGCATCAACTTCATATTTTGGAGTTTCTGAAGACATATGGGAAATTGATTATATTAAATTTTGATTCACTGTTTTAAAGTGTAACTGGGTTGATAGTAATATTGGTGTGAAACATGATGAATATGGGTTTAAACTAGTTGATTTGAAACAATTTAATCACAATGAGGAACCATTTATCATGGCGACACATGAAAAACAAGTATTTTATGTCATTGAACCGTAGAATGATCAGTGGTTAGTTGTTTTGTAAGGGAAAAGATACCATTTGGGTGATGATGATGATTTTGATGATGTTAGTGATTTACATGAGCCTTATCCATCTATTAGCCAATTTCAAGATGATTACAATGAATATAAGACAGACATAGTGCATGCAGTTCGTACCGATCATGATGAAGGCATGTGGAAATACACTAAATTATTCTCCTAATTTTTCTAGTAAATATTTATATTTTGTGTCTATTTTTAAATCTTACTAATTCATGCCTCCATTTTTACATATTTATTTGTGTCTTCCTTATTTCTAATTATTCAGTTTTATAATGATATGCAGGTACACATAATTTCATTACACTTTCTAGTAGCAATGTTAGATACCGATAGAGAGGAGCAGTTACCGAGGTATTTCTATTTTGACATATTATTAGAATTCAATAATATACTTATTTAATGAAATAAAACTGTTAATTTACAAAAAAAAATCCAGGACTACTGATGCATCCTCGGCGGAGGATACTTCTCCAGTTACTACTCCAAAATCAAGTTCTCAAGTTGGTAAATGTGGTATTACACGTTTACCAAAACTATCACTTGATCGTGATGATAACAAAGTACACATCCATTTTGATGATAATAATAATGCAGTTGGCCCAAATGCAGTTCAGTTTGTCAGTTATATAGTGATGCAGAGCAGTTGCAGGATTAGTACTTTACATCCTGATTAGAAGTTAGTGGACAGGATGTCGAAGCAACAACTTTGGGAGGCCGTGACGGTAAAATATATTTATTTATTTATTTTATCTCATTTTTTAATATTATATAGTTCAAATGACATATTTAATTTATTCAATTACATATGACATTCAATTTTGAGGAAACCAAAGAAATTAGGAAAATACATCTATCTTTAGAGGCTGTTCGATGGAGAGATTTTAAAACCAAACTGACAAAAGATTATGTTTTTTGAAAGAGAATGTTTGAAATCCCATGTCTTAAGAATCCATATATAGATGAAGAAACATGGAAGCTATTTGTTGACAGTCATCAGGAAGAGAAATTTGAGGTATTGTAATTGTTTTATGTTTTAAAATTTATGCTATATTTTCCTTATTACATAGTAATTTATTTTTTTGTAACAGGCCTCCAGGAGATCTCATTAGGATATCTAGTTGCAAAACGTATACCCTCATACTTTATCAGATGGAGGGTACTCGTATTTGGAGTAGAAAATGATTGAAGAAACATTTGAAGCATTAAGAGCTCAATCATCTAGTGGTTCAGAAGAAGTCCAATATGGTCCTCCATCTCCTCCCACACGCCATGAGAAATGGAAATGAGCAAGAAGAGAAAAAATGAATAATATCTTATAGAGGAAGCTCATCAAGTGGCTGATAGAATTGTAAGAAAATATTATTTATTTGATAACAATTTTTCTACTTTATAATTTAAAAACACTAATATAACTTTTTTATTTTTCATTTCAGGATGAACTTTAGAAGCAAGAGACACATGGATCTTTCATCCCCGAGGGTAGGATGGATATCCTAGCCACTAATTTGGGAAAGGCAAAACACCCTAATTTTGTTAGAGGATATTAGGCAGGTGTTAGTATTCAGAAGGTTTTTGGTAAGAGTAAGCAATAAAGAGACCTAGAAATCGAATCCTTAAAAGAAGAGCTGCATGATATGAAACGGTCTATGAGTGATCAAATTCAAGCAGCAGTACAAAAGGCTTTATTAGAACACTTGAAAAGACATTCACAGTTTTCGCATCCTTCCGAGGTATATTATTAACATGTCATAAATTTTTCTTTTTTATAAAGTATAAACACTGATATAACATTTTCATTTTTCAACATTCTCAGCCAACTCACCCGGACTACCCTGCCTCATCTGCTTACCCAGCCCCGTCTGGGGAGCCTTCCAAGGTATATTATTTACTTGTCATCTATTTTTCTATTTTATAAATTATAAACACTAATATAACTTTTTAATTTTTCATCATTCTTAGCCTACTCACCCAGACTACCCTACCCCATCTGCTTACCCTATCCCATATGCACAACCTTTTGAGGTATATTATTTTATTTAATTTTTAATCAATTTTTCTATGTTATAAATTTCAAACACTAATATACCCTTTTCATTTTTCTTCCTTCTTAGCCTGCTCAACAAGACTACCCTTCCCCACCTGCTAACTTTGAGCCTCCACCTCCTCCCTCGGATCAATCCTTATTTTGTGAGTTGTTTGCGGGAGTTCCTCATGTACATATTGTTGTGTTAGGACATGTGTATTTTTTGGGGGACTCGGTACAACATCATCCTATGCCGACGGGTCAGGTTTGAGTATCAGTACTTGTTATTATAGATCCTACTGCTCTAATACCATTTCCTAATGTGAATATCACCAGTGTTGGGGAATGTATGGGCCATTTTTTACTTTGGCCAACATCCCTACTTCATTATCTTTCACATGAGGTATGTGTTTTTTTAAATATTAATTGAAAATGATTCCAAATTACTTATATTGTTTTTTGACATTTAACTTATATAGGAATATTTGAAAGAAAAAGAAACTGTACAAATGCAACAAAATGTTCAGGAACAGTTGGTTGTAGATACTTCTGATATTTCTTATGGGTTGAAAAGATTATCTGAGTCCTCTTATTCCTTGAATTTAATCTATGAGTTTCGGATGACACCCGATATATGTGGAAGAATTTATCAATTGAGAATACTGAAAGAATATATCATTAATTTAGTTAATTTTGAAGAGATCGGGTTGAATGTGGTGCAGTTGTTTTCCGTGTAAGTAAAATGACATTTGAATTGCTATTTATTTAATAAAAGATTGTTATGTCATTGACCAACAATATTTTCTTTTTAAATTAGGTATCTATACAGAATTTTTTTACAAAATGAAACTACCTGAATATACATATTTATAGATCCAGAGTACATTTCCTTGGATGTCAAACATGTGAAGAATGATGAAAGAGTTCAATATATATCCGAGACATTGTCACAAATAGAGATTCAGTGCTGGTTTTTTCCATTTCTTGATAAGTAAGAACATCAACATAATTTTGATCTAATGATCATTATAATATCATTAATTGTGAACTTTTTATATTGTAGGAGGTATTGGATGTTAGTCTTATTTTTCCCAAATGAATCCACCTTATATTGGTTTTGCTCTATATTAGGAAAAGTGCATAAACCATTTTCCATCTTATTAAACAGGTAAGTTGTTTTTATTTTTATAAGTTTGTTATGTTTAATTTTTATTGTTTACACAAGTTTTATTAGTTCTTATATAAAAAAATGCAGTTCATGGAAACATTTTACAAAGGAAAACATGTTAGAAAAGAATCCAATGAAAATCAAATATGTGGACGTATAGGTAATTAGTTTTTGTATTTTTTTTTATATATTGGTTTTTGTTATTAGAAAAATGTTTTATAACTGCAGTGTAATCGTCAAAATGGACATTTTGAATGTTGTTATTATATTCTACGATTCATGTACGAGATAATCACAACTGGGAAAACTACTAATTTTCATAAGGTTAGTTGTATTAATTTTTTTATATATTTTCTACCACTTTTTTCTATTTATTAATTTCATATCATTCAATATTATTTTAGGCATTCAATGATTCACTTTCTTATTCCCAAACTGATATGATCCATATTCAATCTACTTATTCAAAATTTTTGTTAATTCATGATTAAGATTTGAGGTATATATATTGATTAAGATTTGAGGTATGTATATTCTAATATTTCAGGTACGTGTATTTTAATTCTAATTTACTTTGAGTTCTCTCATGTGCCTATGTAAAAATATTGTTTGATTCTTTTTGTATACTGTGTTTTTTTAGGGGTTTCGATTTTTTTGGAAGTGAAATTGAAATTTTTTATAAAAAAATTATTTATGGCGTCGGTTATTTTAAAAACCGACGCCGAATGTATTTTGAAAAAAATTGACTTATGGCATCGGTTTTATCTAAAACCGACGCCGAAGAACCAATTTTCGGCGTCAGTTTTCTATAAAACCGAAGCCAAAAATCTAGTCGACTCTGTTTTCGGCGTCAGTTTTCTATAAAACCGACGCTAAAAATCTAGTCGACTCCAGTTTCGGCGTCAGTTTTATAGAAAACCAGATGCTGATAAACATGTCTAAATGAAGTTTTGACATCGGTTTTATAGAAAACCGATGCCGAAACTCATAAAAAAATTATTTTTGTCGTCAGTTTTTTAAAAACCCACGCAAAAACCATATTTTTAACGTCGCCTTTAAAGACGTCAGTTTATAACCGACGTCAAAAATCAATAAAACCCGACGTTAATAAGTGTTTTTTCACTAGTGAATATTGAATTAGGAATTATTTATGAGTGGGTGACCCTTTTACCCTCTCTTTTCAATGTTTTCTAAAACCATGTTATATAGTCATTATGCTGCAGAAATTTCATCTCAAAATTTCTATCTCTTTCTCTCAAGAAATTCTCTTCTTTATCATTGTGAATACCCATACCTATTTCTTTTCTATGGGTGTTCATAAATATATAAATATGATATATTTGATCCTAGAATGGACATACATATAACCCTCACTCCTTTTCCATGGGTTATAAATGATATAATGATCTAATTTTTAAGAGCTTTTAAAACGTCGCAATTTTGAAGTGAAACCCATTCCTTTTATTCTATATGAGTTATTTATGAAATTTTTGATTGTGATCTATGTGGATCACATGTAAGTAAAGACATATTAAGGGTTCTACCTGATAGAAGTCCTTTTCATCGTGTAAAAAATTAATCTCTAGAGATGACATGTTTTCACGATTCCTTGTTAAATAACCTTGGTAATTTTTATAATAGCTTAGTGAATAACCTTGGTAATTTTTATGATACATTGGTGAATAACCTTGGTCATTTTTATGACACCTTAGGGATGGACCATGGTGATATTTTCATGAATTTATAAATGAAAATTTTAGACACATATTCATGTATGTTTCATGTTCTTTTCATTATAATATTCTTATACATCCATTGCTCATGTCATTATGTTTTCATTCAAGTTCTTATTGATATCACAAGTAAACTGATTCCATGTTTACCCTTACTCAGACTTCTTCTCACCCTTTAAATTGATTTATGTCTCCAGTATATGAAATTAATTATTTGTAAATAGTATTAACATATGATTAATTCTCATAAGTGGATTAGAAGAATGTTTTATGTTGTTTTCATGTTTTATGTTTCTGATTTCCAAGACACTAGACTTTGAAGATACTCTGTTTGTAAAATGTAATGAAAATTTATGTTATAAAATGGTGGGATTCTATAGTTGGTATCAAAGGATAGTTTAGTTATTTATGAAAATTAGGCTATTAAATATTTAGTAAGAACTCTATATAAATGTTTAATGATAGGAAAACGTCATGGTATTTTGGTGAGTATGGAGTAAGTAGTTTATCAAGAAAATACATCCCTTTCTGGATACATGCAGAACTATCATAATGTGTTTGGATGAACATGAAAGGTATAAGAAAACATTTGAGGTTAAAACTTGTTAGGGTTATTTTTTTAGTTTTATAAAAATGAAAACACGCAGACTGTGTGACAACCTGTCGCGTCGGAAAAAGCTATAGAATCGAAACCACAACCAAAGTGCCTTTGGGTTTTATCGCCTACCACTGGCCTACGTGAAGTCCTTCGCTAATATGACTTATTCTTTTTAGATAAATTTTTTAATGGACCTATAATAAGTTGACTTTATGAACTTATGTTTTATCAAATAGATACCCTTAATATAGGTAAATTAATTGGTGATTAAATAATAAAGGTTATTTTGGAAGATGTTTTCTCTTTTGAAATACTATATGCCTAAGGAAAATAAAATACTACAAATTTTCAATTATGGAGGAATGGTTGATTTTTTTTATTTTGTAAGAATCTATGTATTTTTTGTGGACACATGGTGATTTGGTTAATTTCTAGAAAATAATTAACCTAGAATAGAGAATATGTGATTAGGTTAATTACACTTTATTATGAGACTTTAAGAGTAGTCGATGTTATTTGGAGATAAATGTTAAAACTTATTGTGGAATACTATGTGATTAAATCCTTCTGATTTTTTGTTTTCAATCTTAGTTTGGATTATTTTGATGAATTTTTACGATGACTATGTATGGAATGGTATTTCATGAACTTTGGGTACTATTTGATGAATTTTGAAGATTTATACTAGTATTTTTTATAGTATTATCATTTTGGGGATTATATGATCTCGTACTAACCATTTTGGTTTTAGATGATGTCTTAATACAAGGGTAATATATATTTCTCCTTTTGTGGATTATTTTATTCTCTAGAAGATGATTCTTGTTCTTTTGATGTGACCAAGTCTTTTTGAATGCTCATCGTTTGGAGAAAAGATTAGTTTTGGTAGAAACTTATCAAAGGATGAAACTCTACTTCAAGGTAAGTATATTTCTATATGTTTTTATTCTAGGTAGTAAATGAATTCATCAAAATTATGAAAAGGAATGTACAACAAAAACGTTGCTAGTTTATGTTTCTTACTGGGTAATCAAAGACCGTTTAACACATCATAAGTTTGTGATTTTATGGCGGTTAACTTTCTCCTAATCATATTTTCTATCACACTCCATCAGCACTTTATCCTTTGTTTTCTCTTCCATATCCATTTTTTCCTACATGGAATCCTAGTATGGGTTAACTCGGATGACCTTTGTACTTCTCTTTATTTCTTTTAAAGTTATAGTTTTACTAACTCTTGTTCTGATGTAGGACTATCATTGATGTATCCAAGCCCAATTTTAAAATTGTGAGGACGCAATTTTCAAAAGGTTGGAAGAATGTAAAATCTCCGAAAAATAAAGAATATGACATTTTCATATTTATTAATATCTTTTAATTAAATATTAATATTACTTTAAAGGGGTTTCTATGTTCGATAGCGTACCCGATACACAACAACATGTTTCTTTTAAATCTTACGTTGCACAATAATAATATAATAATATTATTTTAAATGGTAGTCAATATCTAGCCATTGTATTAGAGAGAATTAATATAAATAACTAAAATATGATTATATATGTTTGTTAAATATTTTTATATTTATCAAATAAATTTTAGAAGCTTAAAATTAGAATTAATTCAATTTTAAGAATAAATATTCTAATATTCTTTAAAAGGTCATTTAACCACATTTTGATTGAGAACCCTTTTTAAATATAAATTTTTTTCACTTTTCTATGTTATATTTAACCAATAAAATCCTTCTATAGAATTGGGACATGAAAATTTACTTTGTGTAAATTTTTATTATTTTCTGATAAAGTTCATTTTTTAATGAATAGTGAAAACTGTTGTATTTTAATTCAAAACCAATTTTTAATCTAATTAATTTACATGGATAGATTAACTTTTTAGTTGGGTTTAAATTTTAATTAAAATATATTTTTATCATTTAATCCAATGGTGGTCATTGGAATTAATTTTACTTTGAAATTGTACATAAACATGTGTCAATCTTTTGCCAGATATTGTTTCTTAAAAACACACTATTTCTTTTGACAACGGGAATTAATTATATAATTAATTAATGTAGCTTATATGTTTTGAATTTGGTAAAATGGATATAATTTTTGAATTTAGAATACCAAATTTATCATAGGGTGAATTTTTGGTATTTTTCAGAAAAACATCAATTTATTATAAATAGTGAAACTACTAAGTAGTAGTTAAAAACTATATTTTTCATTTAAATGAAATTTTACTCCTTCTGTGAAATGAATTTCAAAAATCTGACATACATGGTTGTCATTATTAAGTAAAATGTGGTTCAATGGGATGAAAATAATATTTGTTGAATAGTAACTTTTGAGTTTCATTAACTGCGATTAAAGGTAATTATGGTAATTTAAGGTAAAAATAATGTTATAATAATATGAAATTACATTGAAACATTTATAGCCTTATTGGATGAGTCATGGACGACCAAGAAATTCAATGGGTCAGTTTGGGGACCCCATGGAGCCACTTGGTTACGATAATGACATTAATAACTTTTTATTTAAAGTAAAAATAAAAATGTCAGAAACTTGTATTGTTTTACTAAAACAATTTATACATGGGATTATATATATAATATTTTAGACTATAAATATTCACTAGAAATATAAAAATATTTCCTATATCATGGTAATTTATTTTATAATTTTTAGACATCAAATAAATAAAATTATTTATGACACAATGGTGATGTAGTGTTTATGTCATTAATGAATAATTTAAATAAATAAGAAGATAAATTTTAAAAAAATATCCAAAACATGTCCAATTCTTATTGGATGATTTTTTTTCAAACATGTGCCACCTTATAGTTGACTTTAATGATTTTTGGACCTTTATAAATTGAAAACATTAAATAATAAAATAATATTTTGATGCTTTCCAAAAGAGACCCTCCTCTTCCTTATAAAAAGACCCCACTTCCTACCCCATTATTACACTTCTCAAGCAATTTGGCTCATCCAAACTCTACTCAAATAATCTCCCAGGTTCCCTATATTAATCCCATAAGGTATAACTTAGGCATAAATAACTTTAAGAAAAACTTTGGGTTCAATCCAAGGGGAGTAACCTAATTTAAAGGTAATGACTTCTTTTAGGTTCTTTTGCATTATTTTGCTTCTCCAACCCCCTAAACTCTATTTATTCTTTTACTTTGTAACAAAAAAAATTATCTTCAATATACTAGTGTGTTTTTATGAGAATTATTCTAGCTACACAAACACACACCTTAATCTAATGGGTGAAGAACATACTGTTTCTATGGACGAGAAACTACTGCCTCACGAAATGATGACTGTTCAATTATCTCCCACCGCCTCTCTTGGTGGCCATTAAGATGTCACTATATTTAAATATGACATATATATTTTGTTTATTTTTTCCTTATTCTTATTTATTTTCCTTTTATGGAATACCTTTATGGTTTCCATAATAGGTAAATGCAAAAATTTCATTTTAGGAAGTGCGGACTACCGCCCCCTCAAAATGATTTGAATCGTTAATGCCATATGTTGAACTTATAAAGGATAGAATTTATGAACATATGTAACATTTATTACATATATATTATAGTTTAATTATAATATAACTATGTATTAATATGTCTTCATTCCATTAAAATATGAAATAGAAATGAAATTAGCGTTCATGTGTATGTACGGCTTACCGTCTCCATGAACGGTGCATTGTATTTATTTTCTCCAAATGTTGTGTACTATTATAAATACATATATATAATGGATATATAGGATATTTATAACACCTAAATGATAAATATAATTCTTGTGATAATGGAATTTTTTCCTCATGGACAATTTATAATTATAACTAGTTCATTTCTGACATAAGCTCTCAACATTGAAAAAATGTCCGATAAGAACTCAAATAATTAACTAATTTTTATAGTAAGGTAATAAGTAATATAAAAAGAATAATAAAATTGTAAAATATTCTTAATAAATTCCTAAGTAACTTACATTTATTATTCATGATGAAAAAGGAACATACGAGCGAGTCAAGTCGGACAACGAGGTAAGGGGATTTCTTATGTCACTTTTAATTAAGTGGGATTTCAATTGTGCGCCACTTATTTCATGAATGTGGTGCATTGTGTTATGCCATGGGAAATATATATATATAAATATTATCAGTATTCCATTTATATTTATGGTATACTATCATTCATTTGGTGGTTAGTAGTTTTGGGTCATACGACTCTATTGAATACAATGTGGTAAGGGATTTTCATCTTACTTTTTATTCCCATGAGAATCATGGTATATTTTCCACTATTTCATTTTGTGTGGTGTATGTAATTCCCATGACTGTACTATTTGTGTAATATACATCAATGTTTGCGTATTTACATCTTCATTTTATGATCCTTATTTCATGGGGTATACATTTCAAAAGTTACCAAATCTGTAAGGGATTCTTTCACCCTCTTCTTAAAAGTCATGACTTCTTTTATGTTGTGTCTTCTAGTTTCCATCTCTTTTTGTCAATGGTATGTTATTATATGTTCATATTACTGCGTATTACATGTCTAAATGATGAGAGACCCTTTCTTCACTCATCAATTTGTTTTTTGATTTTTTATGTGACGCCATTAGGCTGCCGAATTTCTCGTAAAAGAAATCGCATCTTCTCTTTTCTTTCATGTTTCCACTTCATGTGGTATGTCATTAAAATATCCATACCATGATCATATTCAGTACCTATACTTTATTATGAATTATTTATGAGTGGGTGACCCTTGTCCATTATATTTTTAATGTTTTCTAAAACCATGTTATATAGTCGTTATGGTGTAGAAATTTCGTCTCAAAATTTCTATCTCTTTCTCTCAAGAAATTCCCTTGTTTATCTATGTGAATACCCAAACATATTTCATTTCTATGGGTGTTCATAAATATATAAATATGATATATTTGATCCTGTAATGGACATACATATAACCCTCACTCCCTTTCCATGGGTTATATATGATATAATGATCTTATTTTTAAGAGCTTTTAAAACGTTGCAATTTTGAAGTGAAACCCATTCCCTTTTATTCTATATTGGTTATTTATGAAATGTTTTATTATGATATATATGGATGAAATGTAAGTAAATAAATATTAATTTTGCGCCCTAATAGTGCTCCAATTCTTTGGGTAAATAATTAATCTCTAGAGATGACAAGTTTTCATGAAACCTTGGTAATTTTTATGATACCGTGGTGAATAAACATGGTAATTTTTATGATAACTTTGTGAATATCCTTGGTAATTTTTATGACACCTTGGGGATAAAACTTGGTGATATGTTCATTAATGTATAAATAAAATGTTGTAGACACATATTCACATATGTTTAACATTATTTTCATTATTATATTCTTATACATCTATTTCTCTTGTCTTTATGTTTTCATTCAGGTTCTTATTGATATCATAAGTAAATTGATTCCCTATTTACCCTTACTGGTCCTTTTGCTCACCCATTACTTTGATGTATGTCTCCAAGATATGAGATTAAATATTTTTACATATTATGAACATATGATGAAGCCTTACAAGTGTATTTGAAGAATGTTATATGTTGTTTTCATGTTTTATGTCCCTGATTTCCAAGACACTAGACTTTAAAGATCATCTGTTTGTAAAATGTAATGAAAAGTTATGTTATAAAATAGAAAGATTATATAGTTGGTATCAAAGTATATTTTAGTTATTTATGGAAATTAGGCTATGAAAACATTAGGAAGAACTATATATAAAAGATTAATGATATGAAAAATTCTTGGTATTTTGGTGAGTATGGAGTAATTAGTTTATCAAGAAAATACATCCCTATCTGGATACGAGCAGAAATATCATAACGTGTTGGGAAGAAAATGAAAGGTATAATAAAACCTTTGATGTTAAAACATGTTAGGGTTATTTTTTTAGTTTTATAAAAAGGACAACACATAGACCGTGTGACAACCCGTCGTGTTGGACAATGCTATTGAATCAAACCCGCAACCGAAGTGATGTTGGGTTTTATCACCAACCACTGGACTACGTGATGTCCGTGGTTAGTATAACTTATTAGTTTTAATTTAATGATTTTATTGAACAAGAATAAGTTGACTTTGGGGACTTATTTTTTATCAAATGGATATCCTTATTATAGTGAAATGATTTGGTGATTAAATGATAATGGTTATCTTGGAAGATGTTTTCTCTTTTGGAATACTATATGCCTAAGGAAAATAAAATATTAAAAGATTTCAATTGTGGAGGAATGGTTGATTTTTTTTATTTTGTAATAATCTATGTATTTTTTGTGGACACATAGTGATTTGGGTTATTTCTGGAAAATGATTAACCTTGCATAGAGAATATGCGATTAGGTTAATTACACTTTAGTATGAGACTTTGAGAGTATTCGACGTTATTTGGAGATAAATGTTAAGATTTATTGTGGAAGACTATGTGATTAACCCCTTCTAAGTTTTGGGTTTCAATCTTAGTTTGGATTATTTTGATGGATTTTAAGGATGATTGTGTATTTAATGGCCTTTCATGAAATTTGGGTACAATTTGTTGAATTTTGAAGATTAATAGTAGTATAATTTTATAGGACTATCCTTTTTGAGGATTATATGATCTCATACTAACCATTTTTGTTTTAGTTGATGTATAAATTCAAGGGAAATATATAGTTCTCATTTTTCAGATTATGTTATTCGCTAGAAGATGATTCTTGTGCTTTTGATGTGACCAAGTCTTTTTGAATGCTCATTGTTTGGAGAAAAGATTAGTTTTGTTAGAAACTTACTAAATGATGAAACTCTAATTGAATTTAAGTATATTTTTTATGTTTTTATTCTATGTAGTAAATGAATTCATCAAAATTATGAAAAGGAATGTAAAAAAACGTTTCCAGTTTACGTTTCCTACTAGGTAATCAAATTCCATTTAACACATCATAAGTTTGTGATTTTATGATGGTTAACTTTATCCTAATCATGTTTTCTATCACTCTCCATCAGAATGTGAACCTTTTTTTCTCTTCCATATCCATGTTTTCCTACATGGAATCCTAGTATGGGTTAACTCGGGGACCTTTTTACTTCTCGTTCTTTCTTTTAATGTGATAGTTTTACTAACTCTTGTTCCAAAGTGGGACTTTAAATGAAGTCTCCAAGCCCAATTTTAAAATTGCGAGGACTCAATTTTCAAAATGGGGGAAGAATGTAACATTCCAGGAAAATAAAGAATATGAAATTTTCATATTTATTAATATCTTTTATTTAAATATTAATATTACTTTAAAGGGGTTGCTATGTTCGATAGCGTACCCGATACACAACAACAAGTTTCTTTGAAATCTTACGTTCCACACTAAAAATATAATAATATTATATTATATGGTAGTTAATGATTAGTTTTTGTATTGGAGGGAATTAATGGAACTAACTAAACTATTATTATATATGTTTGTTAAATATTTTTACATTTATCCAATAAATTTTAGAAGAATAAAATGCGAATGAATCCAATTTTAAGAATAAATATTCTAATATTCTTTAAAAGGTCAATTAACCTACTTTTGATTGGGAACCCTTTTTAAATATACTTTTTTCACTTTTGTATGTTATATTTAACAGATAAAATCCTTCTTTAGAATCAGGATGTAACATCCTTAACTCGGAAGCCACTAAGCCGGTGCTCCGATCCATGTGGTCACATGACCTTAAGCGGGCCTCCCTGTATGCCAAATGCTGTCGACTAGTAGTAGGGGTCTAAGGAGTCAAGTGTGGAGACTATACCCCCTTTTTATCAAAGTAAGGAAAAATACAAATAACCAAATAAAAGAAACAATAACCAATAAATAATGAATATGTATAACAACCATTTCAAACAATAAATATGCCATGTCATACAAAAAGTGAAAGAGTGAAAAAATCCCAAAATAAATACAACGGACAAAAGCCCCAAAATGGTCTCGACTCCATGTACGAATCCTCCACAAAGTGCTACCCAGGTCCACTCAACTATCTAGAAAGGACCCCTACCCTTCTCCAGACCTCCATCCATGAATTCTACTTTGGTACCCAATTGTGGACCAAGAAGGGTGTGAGTACAACTCAGTAGGTCACCACCAACGGTGTCTACAAAATATCCAGTATAAACAAATAATGTTTTAAAAGGAATGTGAATTATAATTGAAAAGTAATTACTTATGTTTACAATATCCAGTTCATATCCAAATCCATTGCCACTTCCATTACCAGTCATTTCACACAAATTACCATCACTTTTCCATGGGTTAATCACATACATTATGTTACACAGGTCTAAGGCCAACAATCACATATAAGAGGGTAAACACATCATTATCCTATCTCACTAGGATTAACCCCCACATAGAAACCATATTCTCACCTCGAAGCCTCAGTCCGGGTGGATGAAACCCTAGGAGAATAGAGCCTCAGTCCTCATTCCTAACCCGTGCATTTAGGGTGGAGTTCAGAGCATCAGTCATCACTCGAACCGTGGGCGTAGATCCTCAAGTCATACCCCACTCAACCAGGCCATGGGTACATGCTTATATATATAAGTAACCACATAACCACCATACCATTGCCCCTTGGAAAACACCATTCACAAAAAACCACACGGGGATTCACATTATCCCTTAATCCATTAACACATTAAAATTTCACATCATTTAACCATTCAACAAATTCCCATGTGTTATGCCTATATAACTGAGCATTAAAAACTAGACCCATAACCTATCCCACTGTGTTCTTTAATCATTTTACACATTAACCCATTTAACACGTTCATTATTTCCAAGAGTCAACCATCCAACCCAATTCAAATAACCCTTAGGTTATTACCTTGTCTAGTTTTATCTCCTAACTTCTATTCCAAGTTCAACCAATCATGACAAAATATTTGTCACTGACTCTACCATTTATTACAACAAGGTCACTTATTTAATAACAATCCCTATGTCCGGGGAAATTCGGCACATCCCATGGATGGCCACAATTAGGTCAAGTCATTCTCAACACATCACATGGGGATCGTGAGAGTTCCCATTTACCATTTTCAGGCATCATTTATACCAAAATACATCAAGGTTGATCAAATATCACCATTGAAACCATAAGAAAAGCCACACATGCATAAATCCACCATAAAAATATGGGAAATGTTTGTAGACCACCTACATTGATACCACAGTTGGACGCATTCTCAATCGAGTCCTTAGACCTCAATCCGACTAGCCTTTGGAGCTTCAACCTGGAACTCACCCAAAAGATAGGGTTTTAGAGCTTTGGAATAAGAGGGAGAGAAGATACAAAGCCTAAACCAAAAATAGAAGCAAAGATGGGATTAGCCTTACCCAGAGCTTCGATCTGCATCCAATGGCACCAAAAAAACCTTAGAAAGGAGGGATATTGATGTCTTAGAGCTCTTGGGAGATTTGGTTCATTCCTAGGGTGAAGAGGGGGGAATGGAAGAGAAAACCTGATTGGGTTCTTAAAATATCGGGGTGGAAATTTCATAATATTTCCTAACTTTAAGAGACTGCACGGTTTAGCTACATAGTTAGACAAACCGTGTGAAAACCATGCGCATGCTACTATCCGGAGGCGGAGGCATCAAATGGTTTACCTGGGCAAGCCACACAGTTTGCCCTTGCCGTGCACAGGCTATGCGCTCTGGCTTGTCTTTCCCATAATTCCTTTCTTTCGTGCCCCGAGCCCCCGAATCATCCCCAAGACCTCTCATGATTTCATAAGACATCCCTTGAAGCCTGAAACAAGGGATTAAATCAAAACATAATGAAAACACACCATTCTAAAAACCGGGATCTAACAACCTCCCCCCATATAATGGCTCGTCCTCGAGCAGAGTTTCCAAGACTTATTGATCAACTGAAGAGAAGAGTTTGGGCCACTGGGCCCGCATTTCCAATTCCCACTCTGAAGTTTCTTCCTGATCTTTCCCATGATGCCATAGTACTCGAACTAATGGTACAACCTTGCCTCTCATGAACTTTATACTATGATAGACCACATGAACAGGGTGCTCCTCAAAGGACGCATCGACCTCAAGATCCACACACTCCACACCAACCACGTGAGATGTGTCAGGGTGATACCGTTGAATCTGCAACACATGAAACACATCATTCATCCCACCATTCTGTTGTGGAAGAGATAATTGGTAAGCCACTGGTTTGATCCTCTCCACAATCTCAAAAGGTCCCATATACCTTGGTGCCAACTTACCCTGCTTTCGACTCTGACGGTGATCCAACCATGGTGACACCTGAAAGAACACTTTATCACCTATTGCTACTCAAGAGGTCTACGCCTCCAATATGCATATGACTTCTACCTACTCTGAGCCGTAGCCATCCTCTTTCTGATCAACTTAACCCTCTTGGATGTCTCCTACATGAGACTTAGCCCCAAAAACTCAGACTCACCGGCCTCTATCCAACATAACGGAGATCTACATGGCCACCCATAGAGTGCGTCAAATGGTGCCATCTGAATCGTAGCCTGAAAACTATTGTTGTAGGAATACTCAACTAACGATAGGTGCCTCTCCCAAGTACCACCAAAGTCCAAGACACAGGATCTTAAAAAGTCTTCCAATACATGGATCGTACACTCCAACAGCCTGTCCGTCTGCGGGTGGAAAGACGTACTCAAAAACACCTGTGTACCAAGCGCCTTCTGCAACCCTTACCAAAATCGCGATGTGAAACGTGGATCTTGGTCCGAATCTATGGTCCGCAGAACACCATGAAATCGCACAATTTCGCGAACATACATCTCACCCAACTTCTCAAATGTTATGGTCTCCTGAATCAGTAATAAATGAGCCACTTTCATTAATCGATCCACAACCACCCTGATTACATCATTCTTCCACGACATCCTTAGTAGCCCCATGAAAAAAATCCATTGTTACATCATCCACCTTCCATTTCAGAATGGGCTATGGATTCAACAAACCACTTGGGCGTTGATGCTCGACCTTCACTTGCTGACAAGTAAGGCACCGTTCCACAAAGCCCGAAACTACTTTCTTCATTCCAGGCCACCAAAAATGCCTTCAGAGATGATGGTGAATCTTGGTCAAACATGGATACATAGCCCACTTTGATGCATGGAACTCCATCATCAACTCTTCCCACACACACTTTGGCACAACCACACAATCACGAACTTGAACAACACCAACCATGCCGATGGCCCAACTAGAAGTTAGCTCCCCACATTTAAGCTTTTATTTCATGATCAAACACTCATGATCATCATGTTTCCATTTCTTAACATGATTGAAAAGAAGTGACTCCATTATTAAGGAAGCACGAGTGACATGACCATGCTCCTCCTGCAACTCTAGGTGGATCTCTGCAAACAAGGCCATCACCTTCCACTCAGTGATGGACTCCTGAACAACCTGATTATGAACTATCCTGCTCAAAGCATCAGCAACACTATTTCCCTTTCCCGGGGAGTACACCAAATCAAAGTCAAAATACTAGAGGTATTCAACCCATCTTCACTGCTGGAGGTTAATATCCCATTGTGAGAAGATGTTCTTTAAACTCTTATGGTCAGTAAACACAGTAAACTGTTCTCCCAACAGATAGTTCCTCTAGCACTTCAATGTGCAAAACACCGCATCCAACTCAATGCCATGAGTGGGATAGTTCCACTCATGGGGTCTCAGCTGCCTTGACCCATAAGCCACAGCCCGCTCATCCTGCATCAACACAGCCCCAAGTCTGACTCCAGATGCATCACAAAACACGATGTAATTCTTACCCGGCTCAGGTAAGGTCAAGATAGGTCTGGTCATCAACCAATTCTTCAACTCATGGAAGGCATTCTCACAAGTTTCAGACCACTCGAACCTTATTCCTCTCTTGGTAAAGCCCGAGAGTGGTTCTTCCAAGAGAAAGAAATCATGAATGAACCTTTGGTAATACCCGACCAAACCCAAAAAACTCCAAACATCTGAAACACTCTTGGGTTGCTCCCAAGATACATCTGCCTGAACCTTCTTTGGATCCACTGACACACCTTCCTTTAAGATGATGTGACCCAAAAAATGCACCTCACCTATCCAGAATTGAAACATTGATAGCATGGCATATAGACGATGCTCTCTTAGCATACCCATGACGATATCAAGATGTTGGACATGATTTTCATGATTTTTCGAGTAAACTAAGATATCATCAAGAAAGAAAATCACAAATTGATCTAGATAGGGATGAAATATTCAATTCGTAAAAGCCATAAACACCACCGGTGCATTGGTGAAGCTGAAAGGCATTACCGAAAACTCAAACAATCGGTACTGACTCGGTAAAGCTGTCTATGGTATGTCAGAAGGCCTCACCCGCATCAAGTGATACTTTGACCTCAGATCAATCTTAGAAAATAGTGTGGACCCCTCAACTGATCAATTATGTCATAAATTCTATGAAGAGGGTACTGATTTTTCACCGTCATCTTGTTCAACTTTAGATAATCAACACACAACCTCAACGACCCATCAGCCTTCTTCGAAAAAAGCATGGGAGATACCCAAGGAGACATACTGGGACAGATAAAACCCTTACACTTCAACTCCTTATGCTAAACCTCCAGTTCTGGGAGTTCATTCGGTACCATTCGGTATGGTGGAATAGAAACTGGCTTCGCTCCTGGTAGCAACTCAATCATGAACTCGACATCCCTCTCAGGTGGTAACCCTGAGAATCCTCAAGAAACACATCCTAAAACTGATCCACCACGGAAGGAAAATTATATTGTTCCCATCCCTCATCATCATCAACCATGAGACATGCCACTTGAGTCGTGAGTCCACTCACCTGTTGAAAAAAAGGCCCTGGACGCCCTGCTCGAACATCCCATTCACCACGGTGGACGTAAGCATCACCCACAAGTGACCTGAACAATAATTTGCGGCAATAGTAGTATATGTGCACCCAATAGAACACCAACCAATCCATTCCCAAGATTAGGTCAAACCCTGAAATCTCTAGAATGAACAAGTCCCACAGAAAATGATACCCACAAAATTCCAAGGCACATCCCTTGCACTGCTTGAAATCCTCAACCCGCACTCCCAACGGGGTGTCAATTGACATAACTCCACACACTCCCTCCACAGGTAAACCCAGTTCTACCACATGATGAGATGAAAAAAAGGATAGTGTGGCTATTGTGTCAAAAAATGCACTAGAAAAATTAGAAGCTATAAGGATCGTATCTCAAATATTTTATGGTCCGACTTCGCCATCGCCAGGCGCAAACTGAACTGCCTGAAACTGAATTCCCCCTCTACCCTGGGCTTCAGCCTGAGCACTCTACACCACAATGCCCTGCTCGTGTGAGAGATCTTTCTTGGAGTTCCACATCAACCACCCCGGTCAGTACGGATTATGGAGCTCAAACTTCCTACGTGATACGGGGAAACTGATCCCCTTCCTGTACCAGGTATCAGCTTTTCATCATCATGATCACCCGTCTGCTAATGGTTCCTGCAGAACCTCTGCACATGCCCCATCCTGCCGCACGAATGACACTCAACTGGAGGTCGAGGACACTGACCACGCATATGCCCTGGCCTACCGCACAGATAACAGAACACATGGTTCCCACTCTGAGAGGTTGACCCTCTCTTCTGGCCACCTTGCTGGAAACATTCCAAATGACACTTCCGCCCTTCGGATGATACACCACTTGTCCGCCCAGCTGGCACGATAATCCCACCACCTGAAACTCCCTTCAGGTTCCCTTCAGAGATGAGTGCTTAATCCATCACCTCAGAAAACCTCTTCAAGATGAAGATATTCACTTGAGACCGGATCTCATGTCTCATCCAATACGGGAAATTCCTTACTACTGCTGACTCATCCCCTTCTAACACTGGGACAAAGCACCGTGAATCAGTGAAGAGACTCGCATAGACCATCACCGATAGTGATCCCGGAGTTAGACTCATAAACTCTATAGCTCTCCCCTACCTCAAAATCTCTGGGTGGAAATGCTCTAGAAACTTCTCTTGGAAAACCTTCCACGACATACCCTCATCCTGGTCGGTCTGATTCTAAATGTCCCACCAATGACTTGTCTAGCCCCACAACATATAAACGTCCATCTTTACTCTCTTCTCAATAGGGGTCTCCAGATGATCCAGTATCATCTGGATAGAGTCTAACTAGAACTCTGCTTCCTCTAGCCCACCATCTATGGTGAAAATCAGAGGGTGTTGCAGCAAGAACTCCTTGGTCAGCTCAAACATACTCGATGAAACCTTCCTTGGGTCCCGATCCATTATCTGCATACGGTGGGCCATGTTCTCTCGGAACTAGTCTTCTCAACCTTCATTGATCACCACATTTTCATGATCTTATACCAGAAGAGTGTTCTCACTGACATCCTCCCATTTCCCAATTGGTAATCGACGTCGTGGTGGTATCTGTCTACATTGCCAAGCATGAGATTTGCACGCATACCATAAAACTTTCACAACATCATAAAATGCTCCTTACTAGCTACAATAGCCCATTTTCATATACTAATTTAACAACATAAATACTTCAAATTCACCACCCCAAGTATCCCTAATGTGGGCCATGGTCCACAAGGGGTAAACAACTAAGCACTACCACCAAAATCACACAACATGCTGCAAAAACATTTCCCACTTCATTTCAAACCCTTATATTTCACTAAACATCATTTACCCCTTATTTTATTTCATTCATCTCATTATTTATTGGTTTTAGGAAATGCATGATTCACCCTACTTTCCTGCCTCACACACCTACCCCGTGCATGTGCATAACACAATGCATGTCACCTTTCTCCCTAGATTCCTATAATTATGCATGAATGCAAATCCTCACACCGTTAAGGTCATGAGACAAATATCATTAAACAGTCACATCGAAGCACATGTGCATCACAAAATGGTAAAATATCATCAACTATAACAACAAACAACAGAGAACAACATTTCCCACCTTGCGTGACTTGGGTTTTCCCTCATACATGGGTTAGCTACTCCCAGGCATGAGCTGATTACCAAGGCTTGACACATCTTAACCCCTGGGAACCTATCCCAAATAACAAGACCTCAGAGAAGGAGAAGAAAAACCTCCTCTATTACCACTTTGTAACGTCCTCAACCCGGAATCCACTAAGTCGATGCTCCGATCTGGGTGGTTACATGACCTTATGCGCGCCTCCCCGTACGCCAAATCCTGCCGACTAACAGCGGGGTTCTATGGAGTCATGTGGGGAGAATATACCCCATTTTATGAGAGTTAGGAACAACAGAAATAACCAAATAGTGTAAATAATAACCAATAAATTTGCAACATGTATAACAACCATTTCCAACAATAAATATGCCAAGTCATACTTCAATTGAAAGAGTTATAAAAAAATCCAAAATAAAGACAACGACCAAAATTCCCAAAATTGTCCAGACTCCAAGTCTGGATCCTCTACCAAGAGCTACCCAGGTCCACTCAACTATCTAGCAAGAACCCTTGACCATCTCCTGACATGCAACCATGAAGTCTACTTGGGTACCCAAAGGCGGCCCGAGAAGGGTGTGAGTACAACTCTGTAGGCCACCAGCAACGGTGTCTAAAATATATCCAGTATAAACAAATTATGCATTCAAAGGAATATGAATGATAATTTAAAAGTAATTATTTAAGTCGTCATTATCCAGTTCGTAACCAATTCCATTTCAACTTGCATTACCATTAATTTCAATCCAATTATCATCACTTTTCCATGGGTTAATCACATACATTATGTTACATAGGTTTAAGGCCAACAATCACATGTAAGAGGGTAAACAGAACATTATCCTATCTCACTAGGATTAACCCCCACATAGAAACCATATTCTCACCTCGATGCCTCAGTCTGGGTGGATGAAACCATTAGGAGAATAGAGCCTCAGTCCGCATTCATAGCCTATGCATTTAGGGTGGAGTTTAGAGCATCAGTCTTCACTCGAACCATGGGCGTAGATCCTCATGTCATACCCCACTCTACAAAGCCATGTGCACAATCTTATATATATATATAAGTAACCACTTACCCACCAAACCATTGCCCCTTGGACAACACGATTCACAACAAACCACACAGGGGTTCACATTATCCCTTAACCCATTAGCACAGTAAAATTTCACATCATTTAACCATTCACCAAATTCCCATGTGTTATTCCTATCTCACTAAGCATTCAACACTAGACCCATAACCTATCCCGTTATGGTCTTTTATCAGTTTACACATTAACCCATTTAACCTATTCATCATTTCCAAGAGTCAACCAATCAACCCATTTCAAATAACCCTTAGGTTATTTCCGTGTCTAGGTTCATCTCCTTACATCTATTACAAGTTCAACCAATCATGCCAAAATATTTTTCACTGACTCTACCATTTATTACAACATGTTCACTTGATTAATAATTATCCCTATGTCCGGGGAAAGCCGGCACATCCTATGGATGTCCCCAATTAGGTCAAGTCAGTCTCAAAGCATCCCATGGGGAACGTGAGAGTTCCCATTTACCATTTTCAGGCTACATTTATAGCAAAATACATCAAGGTTGATCAAATCTCACCAATGAAACCATAAGCAAAGCCACACATGCATAAATCCACCATAAAACTAGGGATAACGTTTGTAGACCACCTACCTAGAAACTGCGGTTGGATGCATGCTCAATCGAGTCCTTAGACCTCAATCCGACTATCCTTTGGAGCTTCAACCTAAAACTCACCCAAAAGATAGGGGTTTAGATCTTTAGAACAAGAGGGAGATAAACACAAACCCAAAACCAAAAAGAGAAGCAAGGATGGGATTACCCTTACCTGGAGCTTTAATCCGCATCCAACGACACAAAAAACGCCTTAGAAACGTGGTAGATCTATATCTTGGAGCTCTTGGGAAATTTGGTTCGGTCCTAGGGTGAAGATGGAGGAATGGAAGAGAAACCCCTTGTGGGTTCTAAAATCCCAAGGTGGAAATTTCATAATTTTTCCCAACATTATGTGGCTGGATGGTTTAGCTACACGATTTGACAATGTGTGCACAAACCGTGTGCATTCTACTATCTGGAGGAGGAGGGGTCAAACGGTTTACCTGGACAGGCCACACGGTTTGCCCTGGCCAAGCGCTGGTCGTGCGCCCTGGCTTGTCTTGCCCAGCTTTCCTTTCTTTCGTGCCCCGAGCCCCCGAAACATCCCCAAGACTTCTCTTGCTTTCAGAAGACATCCCGTGAAGTTTGAAAAAAGGGATTCAATCAAAACATAATGAAAACAAACCCTTCCAAAACCGGGATCTTACACGGGACATCAAAATTTACTTTGTGTAAATTTTTGTTATTTTTTGATAAAGTTCATTTTTTTAATGAATAGTGAAAAATGTTTTATTTCAATTCAAAACCTCTTTTTAATAAAATTTATTTATATGGTTAGATAATCATTTTAATTTGTTTTAAAGTTTAATTAAAATATATTTTTACCATTTAATACAATAGTGGTCATTGGAATTAAATTCACTTTGAAATTGGACATAAACAAGTGTCAATATTTTGATAAATATCGTTTCATAAAAAAATATTTGTTTTGACAGCAGAAATTAATTATAAATTTAATTAATACAGCTTATATGTATTGAATTTGGTAAAATGGACATCATTTTTGGATTTAGATTATCAAATATATTCTAGGGTGAATTTTTGTTATTTTTCCGAAAAACATCAATTTCTGACGAATAGTGAAACAACAATGTAGTAGTTAAAAAATGAATTTTTTTGTTTAAAGGAAATTTTACCACTTTTGTGAATTTAATTTCAAATATCCTAGACACATGGTTTTCATTAGTAAGTAAAATTTTGTTCAATGGGATGAAAATATTTTTTATCAACAGTAGCTTTTGAGGTTTATTAACTGTGATTAAAGGTAATTTGGGTAATTTAAGGTAAAAATAATGTTACAATAATATGAAATTACCTTGAAACATGTCCTAACCTTATTGGATGAGTCAGGGCAGACCAATAAAATCCATGGGTAAATTTTGGTACCTCATGGAGCCACTTGGTAATGATAATGACATTAATAACATTTTATTTAAAGTTAAAAATAAAAACGTCACAAACATGTTTTGTTTTACTAAAAAAATATGTAGATGGGGTTATATAAAATAACATTTAGACTATAAATATTCATTGTAAATATAAAAATATTTCCTACATCATGGTAATTTTATTATAATTTTTATAAATCAAATAAATAAAATTATTTATGACACAATGGTGATGTAGTGATTATGTCATTAGTGAATAATTTTAATAAATAAGAAGATAATGTTTAAAACAATATCCAAAACTTGTCCAATTCTTATTAGATGATTTTTTTCAAGCATGGGCCACCTTTTCTTTGACTTTAATGATTTTTGGATTTTTAGAAACCGAAAACTATTATATAATAAAATAATATTTTCAAGCTTTCCAAAAGAGCCCCTCCTCTCCCTTATAAAAAGACCCCACTTCCTACCCCTTGCTTACACTTCTAATGACGTTTGTCTCATCCAAACTCTACTCAAATAATCTCCCAAGATCCCTCTATTCATACTAGAATCATTACCTTAGTCAGAAAACACTTCAAGAATCCCTTTGGGTTCAAACCAAGGGGAGTTACCCGATTTAAAGGTAATGTCTTCTCTTATGTTCTTCTGTTTTATTTTGCTTCTCCAAAACCCTAAACACCTTTTCATCCTTTATTTTGTAAAAAAACCAGTACCATCAATATACTAGTATGTTTTTATGAGAATTATTAGAGCTACACTAACACACACCTTAATCTAATGGGTGAAGAACATACTGTTTCTGTGGACGGCAAACTACTGCCTCACGAAATGATGATTGTTCAATTATCTCCTACCGCCTCTCATGGTGGCCATTAAGATGTCACTATATTTATATAGGATATATATATATTAGTTTTATGTTTTCCTTTTGCTTCTATATTTTTCTTTTATTTCATACCTTTATGGTTTCCATAATAGGTAAACTTGGTAATTTCATTTGAGAAAGTGTGGACTACTGCCCCCTTAAAATGATTTGAATCGTTAATTCCATACGTGGAATGTATAAAGGATATAATTTATGAACATATGTAAAATATATAACATATATATTATAATATAATTATAATATACCTATATATCACCATGTTTTCATTCCATTAAAATATGAAATAGAAATGAAATTAGCGTTCATGTGTACGTAAGACTTACCGTCTCAATGAATGGTGCATTTTATTTCATATCTCCAAATGTTATGTACTATTATAAATAAATATATATACTAGATATATATGACATATATGACATTAAAATGATGAATATAAGTTTTTTGATAATGCACTTTTGACCAAATGGACAATTTATAATTATATCCAGTTCATTTCTGAATTAAGTTATGAACATTCAGAAAATGCCAAATATGAACTCAAATAATTAACTAATTGTTATAGTAAGGTAATAAGTAATATAAAACGAATAAAAAACATGAAAAATATTCTTAATCAATTAGTAATTAACTTAAGTTTATTATTCAGGAAGAATAAGTAACATACAAGCGAGTCATATTCGACAACGAGGTAAGGGGATTTCTTATCTCACTTTTAATTCAATGGGATTTCGATTATGGGCACTTATTTCTTTAATGTGGTGTATTGGGTACTTCCAATGGATATATATATATATATTATCATGATTCTCTTTATATTCATATAATTCTATGATTCATTTGGTGGTTAGTAGTTTTTGGTCATACGACTCGATTGAATACAATGTGTAAGGGATTTTCATCTCACTTCTTATTCCCGTGAGATTCATGGTATATTTGCCACTATTTACCATTTTTTAGTGTATGTAATTCCCGTTATTGTACTATTTGTGTAATATAAATTAATTTATGGGTATTTACATCTTCATTGTATGATCCTTCTTTCATGGGGTATACATTTCCAAAGTTACCAAATCGGTAAGGGATTCTTTCACCCTCCTCTTTTAAGTCATGAATTGCTTTATGCTGCGACTTCTAGTTTCCATCTCTTTTTGTTGAGGGTATGTTATTATATGTTCTTATTACTTCCCATTTAATTTCCAAATGATGAGATACCCTTTCTTCTCTCATCAATTTGTTTTCTGAATTTTTATGTGACGTCATTAGGCTGCAGAATTTCTCGTAAAAGAAATTGCATCTTCTCTTTTCTTTCATTTTTCCTTTTCATGTGGTATGCCATTAAAATATCGATACCATGATCTTATTCTGTACCCATTCTGTATTATAAATTATTTATAAGTCATTGTCCCTTCTCCCCTATCTTTTCAATTTTTTCTAAAATCGTGTTATATAGTTGTCATGCTGCAGAAATTTCGTCTCAAAATTTCTCTCTCTTTCTCTCAAGAAATTTCCTTGTTTATGTATGTTAATACCCAGACCTATTTCATTTCTATGGGTGTTAATAAATATGTAAATATAATATAAATGATCCTATAATGGAGATACATATAACCTCACTCCCTTTCCTTGGGTTATAAATGATATAATGATCTTATTTTTATAAGCTTTTTAAACGTCGCGATTTTGAAGTGAAACCCATTCCTTCTATCTATATGGGTTATTTATGATATTTTTTATTATGATATATGTGTCTCACATGTATGTAAAGACATATTAAGGGTGATCCCTGATAGCGCTCCAATACATTGGGTAATGAAATAATCTCTAAAAATGGCATGTTTTCATGATACCTTGATGAATAACCTTGATAATTTTTACGATACCTTGGTGAATAACCATGGTCATTTTTATGATACCTTGGTTTATAACCATGGAATTTTTATGAAACCTTGGGGATAGACCTTTGTGATATGTTCATGACTTTCTAAATGAAATTTTGTAGCCACATATTCAATTATGTTTCAAGTTATTTTCATTATGATATTCTTATACATCCATTTCTCATGTCTTTATGTTTTCATTCAAGTTCTTATTGATATCACATGTAAATTGATTCCCTGTTACCCTTACTAGCACTTCTGCTCACCCTTTACATTGATGTATGTCTCCAGGATATGAGATGTTGTATTTGTATATAGGATGAACATATGATTAAGCCTTAAAAGTGGATTAGAGGAATGTATTATTTTGTTTTCATGTTTTATGTCCCTGATTTCCAAGACACTAGATTTTAAAGATCATCTGTTTATAAATTTGAATGAAAAGTTATGTTATAAAATGGAGGGATGCAATATTCTGGAACAGTTATTTACCTATTTTTCGGAATCACATTAATTAATCAAGATGCCTAGATTATATTAATACATTCTTAAGTAAGGTTACTTAATCCATTTGATCACATTACTAACCATAAGCGTAACATCACTATTCAAAATTTACTATTCATCAAAAATTATGTTGATCTTATTAGACTCTAAATTTATTACTGAACATAACTATAGAAGACCATTTTTTGAAAATCATTACACATTATTAATTATTTAAGGTTTAAATAAATATTTTTTAAATATCCTTTTTCTAAAATTCTTCAATAATATACAACCTAAATTTTTCCTGAATTTGAAAATTCACAAACATCATCATAAGAAGAAATCACAATTTTTTTATCTATCAAAGAATTACACAAGACAGTTACTGTCTCCTTACATAACCCCTTATAACACCAGCATAGGACCTAAGAGGAAGGTGTGCTAGGGTGGTAGAATCTTGGGGCGGCTCGGCCAACATTTCCCGAGTAGTGATTTCTATCAGCTTGAAATTCTCGCGAAGGCGGTTCCATTCCAGCTTCACATGATGACGTTCGGCTTGGTTCTAGTCGATAGAAATGCCCTGTAGTGCTACCTCCTTCTCGAGTTCCGTCAGATGGGCATTGATCGGCCTGAGACTACAGGATGGGGCCATCAAATCTTCATTCTATATTAATTAATCAAGATCACTTGTATTTAGAGACAATAATCACAACATTTAATTTCCAACAATCACATTGACCAATGGTCATATAACAGTCGAAACCCAAAGGCCTTATATTAATTATACTCATTTTATTAAATGAAATAGTTTTGTTGAGTATAAAATAAAATAACACACAAATTTTGGAAACAAAATTTATTCAAAATTTTGAGTTATTAAATTCTTCCCCCTTAAGAAATTGTGTCCTCGTAATTTTTAAAATTGGGATTGGAAATTTCATTGAAAGTCCCACATCAGAAAAAGAGTAAGTAAAACTATTACATTAAATGAAATAAAGGGAAGTACAAAGGTCAGACGATTTAACCCACACTAGGATTCCATGTAGGAAAATATGGATATGGAAGAGAAAACAAACGGTCACGTTCTGATGGAGAGTGATTGAAAACATGATTAGGAGAAAATTAGCCACAAGAAGATCACAATATTATGATTAGTTAAACAACCTTTGATTACCTAGTATGAAAATTAAACCATCAACGTTTTTTTACGTTCCTTTTCATAATTTTGAGGAATTCATTTAATACATAGTATAAAAACATAAGGAAATATACATACCTTCAAGTAGTGTTTCATCATTTAATAAGTTTCTACCAAGGCTAATCTTTTCTCCAAAAAATTAACATTCAAAAAGACTTGGTCTCATCAAAAGCACAAGAATCATCTTTTAGAGAGTCACATAATCCACAAAAGATGAACTATATATTCCCATTTTCTTTAGTCATAAACTAAAACTAAAATGGTTAGTAACAGATCATATAATCCCCAAAAAGGAAAATACTTTATTAAATGAATATGAATATTAATCTCCAAAATTCAACAAAAATACCCAAGGTTCTAGAAAGATGATTCAATACAAAATCCTCCTTAAAATTCTTCAGAATAATCCAAACTAAGATTGGAACCCAAAACTCAGAAGGATTTAATCACATAGTCTTCCCCAATAAATCTTAACATTTATCTCCAAATAACATCGACTACTATTAAAGTCTCATACTAAAGTGTAATTAACCTCTTCACATATTCTCTATGCTAGGTTTATCATTTTCCATAAATAACCCAAATCACCATATGTCCACATTAAATACATATACAAATCAACCATTCCTCCTCAATTTAAATCATGTAGTATTTTATTTCCCATAGGCATATAGTAATTTAAAAGAGAAAACATCATCCAAAATAACCTTTATCATTTAATCACCAAATAATTTTCCTATACAAACGATATCCATTTGATAAACATAAGTTACCAAAATAAACATATTCTTGATCCATAAAAATAGAAGGTGCATTAGTCTATCCAAAGGGCATAACAAAAAACTCATAATGCCTTAATCTTGATTGGAAGGAATTTTTTGGAATATCATCTTTCTTCACCCTTAATTGATGATAAACAGAATGAAGATCAATCTAGATAAGAATTCAATCCCACAAAGTTGGTCAAATATGTCATCAATTCTTGGAAGAGATTATTTGTTCTTTACTGTGATCCCATTATGTTCTCGATAATCAATAATAGCTGCATCGATCAATCCTTCTTCTTAACAAAGAGAACTGGTTCTCCCCAAGGAGACACACTTTTTCGGATAAACCCATTCTCCAAAAGATATCATAGTTGTTTCTTTAATTAATCTAGCTCCACATTTTCCATCCTATAGGGGGTATTTGACATCAGATGAGATCCAGGTACGATTTTAATGGATATCTCTACCACTCTTTCTAGGGGAGGTCTGGGCAACTCCTCAGGAAATATGTCAACATATTTCTAGATAATGCGGGCATTTTCTAAAAGAATAAATCCATCGTGAGAAACTTATTTCATTTATAAATCTTTTAACAAAAAATGATTTTATCTATTAAAATTGCATTCTTAGAAAATTAAATTTTTAATAACTCTTTCATAATGATTTATAAAAAGCTTGTGATTAACCAGACATATCCCCCCGGAGTGTCGTAACCAAGAGTGCAGCAAGGCCCGTTGTTGTGTACCAGTTCCTTTAAGAGTCTATCTCAAAGTGGTGTTTTCATGTCTTACCCCTATGTACAGTTTTTCTAGAGCCACCTCTACCTGCTTGTATCCAAACATGGATGTATTTTCTTGATAAACCACTTACTCAATACTCACCAAAATACCAGAAATATTTCCTATATTTAAACTTTTCTATAGGGTTCCTCCTAAAGTATTCATATCCTAATTTCCATAAATAACTAAACTATCCTTTGATAACAACTGTGGAATACCGCTTTTTTATTACATAACTTTTCATTACATTTTACAAACAGAGGATCTTTAAAGTGTAGTGTCTTGGAATTCATGAACATAATACATGAAAACAACATAAAACATTCTTATAAACCACGTATAAGGATTCATCATAAGTTCATCCTAAGTATAATTACTACTTCTAATAACATGGAGACATACATTCAAAGGAAAGGGTGAGCATAAATCCCAGTAAGGGTAAACAAGGGAGGCAATGTACTTGTGATATCAATAAGAACTTGAATAAAAACATGAATACATGAGCAATGGAAGAATAATAATATCATAAAGAAAAGAACTTTTAAAGTAACATGAATATGTGGCTACATAATTTCATTTATACAATCATTTCTATGTCACCAAGGTCTACCCCATGGTGTCATAAAAAATTTACCAAGGTTATTCACCAAGGTATCGTTAAAATGGTCATCTCTAGAGATTAATTCCTTACCCAATGCATTGGAGCGCTATCAGGGCGCACCCTTAATTTTTATTTATTATCATGTGAGCCAAATATATCATCCTAAATCATTTCATATATAACCCATATAATAAAAAATAAATGGGTTTCATTTCATTGTTATAACATTTTAAAAATTGCTTTAAAGACGTGATCTTTATGTCACTTAAAACCCACTGAAAAGGAATGCATGTATCATGTATGTACATCTCAGAATTTAAAATATCAAATTTTGATATATATGTGAATACCCATATATAATAAAGATCTTTGATTATTCCTTTAATAAAATAAAATAATTTGAGAAAAAGAGAGACATTTTGAGACAAAACTTTTGCAGCATAACTTCTATGTTACAGGTTTTTAGAAAATCATGACAAGAGATGGGACATGGGATACCCACTAATAAATGATCCATAAAATAGTATAGGGACTGAATATAAAGGATATAATAACATGGTAATGAAATTTTCAAGACATACCATATGAAATGAAAAACATGGAAGGAAGTCAATAATAATATTTCTCTTATGAAAATTTGGCAGCCTAACGGCGTCACTTAAAACATCAAAAAATGAATTTATGAGATCAAATAGGGTCTCTCATCATATGAACATAAAATAAAAGTATGAGGGATATTTATATCATTAACCTAAATAATAAAAAGGAACATGAAAGACTTGACATGAAAATAGAACTTGAAAATGAGAAGGGTGAAAGAATCCCTTACAAAAATTCGGTAGCCTAATGACGCCACTTAATTATTCTTAAAATGAATTGATGAGAGTAAGAGGGGGTATCTCATCATATGAAAATGAAAAGGAAAATAGGATGAATATAAAATAACATCCCCAACATAATAACATTGATCTTAAAATAAATGACATAAAAAAATACATGAAAAGATAAAAAGAGGTAGGATCCCTTACCTTGAAGAGTAACTTCGAAATCATGATTTTGGGGACCTTGGGAGACTTGAGGGCGCCATGGGTGGACTCCATGGAAGGTAAGGAGGCTAGAACATCATTCAGGAGGATTTTGGAATGGAAAGGATGAGAGAATGGCTTGGTATTTATAGGGGAAGTGAGGGGACAAGGCATTAATGGCCAAGGGATGCCTCATTGGTGGTATTGGTAAAACCATGGGCTTGACCATGGAATTTTCCCATGGTATTGGCCACTTGTGACACCTCATACCTTATATTACTATTCATAAGTCTCCCATAATGATTACATAATTATTACATCCTTAATGATGTCATTAAACACCCGAAACTCTAAACTGAAAATTCACTATTCAACGAAAAATCAAATTATTCATAAAAATCCCACAAAAAGTACCTTAAAATAACATCGATGAACTGATTCCAAAAATTAAATCCATTTATAAAAATTATTTTCTGTTTATTTTTAATTTAATTTTTAAATAAAAAACTATTAACCAAAAATTGGTTTTTTCAGAAAAATCCCCAAAAATTACCTTAACATAATATCGACGCCCTGAATTCAAAAATGAACTCCATCTTATAATAATAATTATCCAAATATTTTTCATTTAATTTTTAATTAAAAAAACACTATTCACCTGAAAAACTAATACTTAAATAGTACTTTCTGGAACAGTTATTTACCTATTTTATTGAATCACATTACTTAATCAAGGTGCCTAGATTATATTAATACATTCTTAAGTGAGGTTACTTAATCCATTTGATCACATTACTAATCATAAGCGTAAAATCTCTATTCATAATTTACTATTGATCAAAAATTAAGTTGATCTTATTAGACTCTAAATTTCATACTGAACATAGCTGTAGAAGACCATTTTTAGAAAATCATTACACATTATTAAATATTTAAGGTTTACATAAATATTTTTAAAATATCCTTTTTCCAAAATTCATTAATAATATACATCCTAAATTTATTCGGACATTTGAAAAATCGAAAACATCACCATAAAAATAAATCACAATTTTTTTATATATCAAAGGATTACACAAGGTAGTTACGGTTTCGTTACATAACCCCTTATAAAACTAGCATAGGACCGAAGAGTAAGCTGAGCTAGGGTGATATAATCTTGGGTCGGCTCGACCAACATTGCCCAAGTAGTGATTTCTATCGGCTTTAACTTCCTACAAAGTCGATTCCATTCCATTTTCACACGATGAAGTACAGCTTGGGTCTCATCTAAAGTAATGAACAAAGGTGATACTTCCTTCCCGAGTTCCATCAGATGGGCTTCGATCAGCTTGAGACTACTGGATGGGTCCATTGAATCTTGTTTCTATATTAATTAATAAATATCACTTTTATTTAGAGACAATAATCACAACATTTAGTTTACAACAGTCATATTGACCAACGATCATATAATAGTCAAAACCCAATGGTATTGTTTTAATTATACTCATTTTATTTTAATGAAATAGTTTTGTTGAGTATAAAATAAAATAACACACAATGTTAGGAAACAAAATTTATTCAAGATTTTTGGTCATTACATAAATGGGATACCATGTGCAAGTGTGTGGGTATTTTTGTGGATGATTTAATAGAGTAAATTATGGGTATTTAAATTGAACCTTGAGTAAATATATTTAGAGGTTTAAATTGAAGGGTACTTTCATTTTACGTGTTGATACATTTTATACTAAGTGAAATTAAATGAAAATTTTCCAATTACTATTGAATTATTATTTTCATAAATATAATGATGACATGTTTAATATAGGGGATTATATTGTTTTTATAGTATTAATTCAATTTTATGAATATAATTTTCTATTACATTAAAATATATGGTCTCATTAATTGATGTTGGATCTGCATAGGACTCTATAGAAAATACTTATAATATTTTATTGATGATGTATGAGATATTTTTCCATAACCAGTTCCAAATAAATGGAAATCACTTATATATGTTTAATAATATTCAGCTCTACTATAATGAACTTTAACCTAAACAACTCAGAAATTCATAATTTAAATCAATTGTTTCATATTCTTACAATTCCACGAACTTTTCATCTTAGGTTTTTAGACAATTAAGTAAAAACACATAATAAATCAAACTCATTCACATAGAATATATTTTTTCCCACAACATGAGAGATTTATGTTTAATCTATTGTATCGTTTAGGACACTTCTTATTCATTTATAATGAGTTACTCATGTAGGAGTCACGACCATTCTAAAACATCTACTCATATGTAGATCCAATGAAAAAAAATTTAAACATTTAATGAGATAAAAAATCTACTAAGAGGTATAAATTTAAAATAAATATTGTTTCTCTAGTGAAAAACATTATGAGACATGAGTATGTTTGTATTTTTTTACAATAAATCGTAGAGAGAAAAAATCCACATGTTAAAATAAAAATTTTATAAAAGAAAATTGTTTACAACTCACTTTCTTATATATGTGATACTATAAAGAAATCATGAGAAATGTGGGGACTCATGAAAAAAATTCCAATTAAAAACAAACCATTCACCTTTAATTTTTCCTAACCTAAGGAAATAAAAAAATTCTATAAAAACATTTTCTACCTGAATAATATTGATAACTCAAAACATTATATTCATAACTCATTTTCAGTCATTTGTTACATATAAATGGAATGGACAGTTATCACCACAGAACAATACCAAAGAATCTATAAATTCATTGCTATAGGTCCTCCTATACAAATAGTTGTTGAAACCCAATAGTTAGGACTTTTCAAGAATAGGAAATGCCAATGATTTCAAAATACAACTAGTGTAGAGGGAATACACTAATGATTTTTTAAAATCATTGGAATATAGTTTTGACTATACCTATAATCAATTTGGAAGATGCTTTCTTCACCTAATTCTATTCTTTAGTGTGGTCGGCTCCTACACTTCCTTGAATTATACTTTGATTTTTGTGGAATTCATCCCCTTTTTTATGATTCATAAGTAAAATAGTTAAGGTATACTGATTTTTTTACCAATTTGTCATATATCCTCCTAATGTTTAAGTATTTTATTCCCTAAATAACGAATGACCTAAAACATTTTTCTCTGACATTGTGAATCGATATGATTCCAAATACATAATTCAATTATTATTTTTTAGGGAGTTTTATGAATGTGGTGGGATATTATTTGAATGTTATTGGTTATAAATTATGTATTTTTAAAAAATTTCATGTATTTAGATATATTATAATACCTTTTTTTACTTCTTAGGAGAATTATTTTTGAATAAATTTATTCATGCATTATAGATGATTCTAAATAAATTTCTATTTTGATGTTTTTTTCTAATCCGGTTTTATAAAATTATAGTGCTCATTATTTCAGGTCATGTTTCATAATTTAGGGTGATTTATGGAAAAAATAAATCATTATTACACTTTATAAAAACATATTTTTAAAATAAAAATTTTTAATGTAATAATTATGGTTCAAATAGGTTTGAATAAAATTTTAAATAATTATTCATCGAACATGATTGGAACACTATTTTATAATTCAATTAGAATTTTTTTCCTGGAATTATATAGATTTTTTACTCATTTGTAAGGTGGATTTCAATATTAAGGTTTTATATATATGGTATTATGTTACCTCCTCAAATAGAGTTATGAAATTTAGTATACGTGTGCTAAATATAAATATTTAATCATATCTAAATGGACTTTTCCCTTAAGAAATTGTAGTTTTCTTGATAATATAAGATGTCGTTTTATAATGATGTATTAATGTATGTTAAATTTCATATTTATGAAAATAATGGAATGTGATTTAAATTTTAATTAACATTATCCTTATTTTAATTCCTTATTAAATTAAATATAACATTGTTATATATTATTTACATAATAGATAAATATTGGATGAATTATACTGGATAGAACTCAAATAATTTTTCAAAACAAGATGGATTATCGATTATATTTTTAATATAACACTACTTTAGATAATGGTCATATACATTACCCATGATTTAATTATATTTTAAGACCTTGGTTATGTTGTGAATAAGTTAACTACAATATAAAAAAATTTATTTTCCAAAAAAACTATTATATTTTGCATCATAATGGAGAGAAGAGATGGTCCCAAAATGTTTATGATCTTAATGTGGTGACTGGATTATAGAGTTTATTAAATCACAGATTTCTATTTGTTCATAAATATGAGAAATAAATAATTCCATTGAAATAAGATAATGATATGAGTCCATATTATGAAATTATTGTAATTTATTATGTTGAGAGATTGAAAAAATTTAAGGCTCACACCCTGACTCTCGTATATTAGTAACATTGAAAAATAAAATGGCTAAGATTTTTAATACCTTTATTTCATGGGAAAACCATTTATGTTATTTATAATAACACCATCAATTATATTCTTACATTATTGAAGGAAATTATTTCTATTTATGAAAATATTCCCTCTAACTGGTATATGGCATAGAAGTTAATTTCCCAACATGGATATTTTATAAATAAAATTCATGTTTTCAAAAAATGTTTAAGTTTATTCTTTGATGATGTTGTGGGCCGAAATTATTCTGCAAAATGTTGCATATCTTTATTGAAGATAAATAATACTACAACACATTATCGCATGCCACAAAAAGTAATGTGACAAATTCAATTGATTAATAGGCTCTAAAATAATTTCATGTATAAATAAAAATCTACAAATATTTGATGACATGATGCTGAACTAAATAATGATAATGATGAAATCATTTATCATTTATAAGATGTATCATGGTAGATATTTTGTACTCGTTATTATGATTTTTTATATGAGTTCATAATGTGAGTATGGGTTTGTCATGTTATGTTTTAAATCAATTTGGTTAGATACCTTCTTTTCACAGCACATGTAGAGTTTTCATTCACATTTATAGCCATCCTCCATGGATGAGTATGAAAAACCCATTCCCTTTCATTATTATACTCATATCTATACCTTCTGATCAGAAAATTATATATATATATATGTATACATGAAACCTTTAATAAATGTGATGAATCATATTTGGAATGTGGGAGTGTGCACATGCAATGATTCTTTGAAAGACATATTTCAGATACGTGCTGGGATTATGTGGATGGTAAATGATTTTACTACATATATAATGATTCCTAACAAGATCACATCATTTAAAAATTATTAATCTCTTTGTATAATAAGTAAATGATCTATAAGACATAAACATCAGCACAATTTTGGTTTCATTATGCATAAAATATTGATGAAAATATATAGTCCTTATAGATATAATCATTGAAGGTTTGATAATACCATTGTTACTAAAAATCTAACTCAGTGTATTTATAGAACTAATATACTTAATGTATTTCAAGATTTCAATTTCTCATTCAGTAAATGACATATAAAATATAGAGAGAGGAAAAATATTTTCATTGAATCAAATTACAACTGGAAGAAGAAATACATATTCTTTGATTTTACTTACTGGGAAAATAATTTATTATATCAAATTTAGATATAATGGAAATTGAAAAAAATATGTGAAATGCTTCATTGAATTCCTCTAAATTCCCGGAAGAATACAAAAAATGATTTATGATATAAACACGACTTTGGGAATTATTGTATCAGAATATAAATGTATGTTGTGTGTGTTGGTTAAAATAAATAGAATGTTTTGTGTGATTTTTATGTGATAGTTCATTAAGAAAAAATTCAATTTATATATGTAATTAAATCATTCATCATTCCTAATGGCTATTCAAGAAACATATAAAAATGGGTCACCAAATGAGAGTTGAAGTTGAAATATCTGAAATATCATGTTTATTATATCCTTTTTCATTATTTGATTCAAAAAAAATTTCTCATCTACTATCCAAAAATTTAAGGGTTGAAGTTGTTTTAGTTTCTTTTTATATAGTTATATTTTTGATGAAATGATATCCCATACTTTCTTGAAAAAAATGTTGGATGTGGCACCATTACTTTTATGTAAGTAAGAGAAAATTTGTCCTCCTTTATTTTTTACATGCACGCTACATCTTACTGTCCATATTATAAGTAAAACACTCTTTATATTACCTGAAATATTTAATGGGATGTATCTATTTGATTGAAATTTGTACATTGTAACGTCTTATGTCCTCAAGTTGAATGATCCAGATAGTACCATTTTGAATGGATATATGGATCAAGGTTGTTTCTATTTTTTAATGTAATTTTTTGGTGTGACCATGAGACGTAATTTGATAAAGAGAAATAAAGTTGAATTCTTTGAGATAATTGAACCCAGTTTTCTATCAAAACCTAAAATAGGTGGAATACTTGGATCATATACAATGGCTACATTGTACTTTGAGTAGTGAAATATAAAATGTCACATAATATTTTTTAACTATCATGTGTTTGATGAATATATCATGTTTGAAAATTGAAAATTTATTTTTTATCACTCACCATTTAATTTTATATATCTATTAAACTATTTCTACAATTTCTAGATGCGAATGTAAACAAATTTTAAATAGAAAACATCATTCATTACCATTGAGAAGGGGAAAAATTTCCAATGAAAAAGTTATCTTATTGGTTATAATAGAAGGTAAATGTATTACTCTAATAAAATAGAATAAAAATAAATAAACAATTAATTTAAATATTTATATATATATTATGTATTGAGTATTCTTCATAACTTTGTCTCTCAATAAATAGATCATTGGCTAGTGGACCTAATTTAGTGGTCATTGAATGATAATAAATCGCAATCAATGTGTAAAGATTTTGTATCACTGCTCACACAGTGAACAAGAGAACACAATATGATGGTGTTATTGAAAATTAAATGATATATTATTATTCCATTAACCACTGGAAAACTACCATATTCCCAAAATTTGAAATAGCGGTTATAGTCCCAAATACAATGGGATTAGGATATACCCATGGTTTTAGGAACCGTGTCATTTAGATCCATCAGTATAGATCTATACCAATAGATCTTATAGAAATTGTGGGTATAGACATAGATAATTTTAGTATATTCATGGTTTACTCAAAACTGTGTGTGTTTGTATCTATACCTAGGGTTCTATGAACCGTGGGTATTTATTTTTCTAAGAAAAACAATTTACACATAGTTCTCAAAATAGAGGGTATATGTAGTTACCTCAATTTTGTAGCGGGAGCATCTCTTCCCACACCTGAAAATGTAAAAAAAATTAATATCATAGTGTTCATACCATGAAATAAACCTATTATATATTTAGCATTAAAAAAACATCTCGTAATAATTTAAAAATCATTCACAAAATTGATAGCATACATATACATCCATACAAAAACCCAATTCTACTCATTAACGAACACACACATGTCTGTTTATTTCTATGTAAAAATTGTGGGGGACTAATATCTCCTCCATCAGAAACATCCTAATCCATATCCCCATATGCAACATACTCATCCCCAACAACATCATTTGGAGCAATGGAATCATAATTATTGTAATGAACTACATATTCCCATTGTATTGAGAATACAAAGACACATTACTAGACCTTAGGCTGAATCCCCAAGATCAAAGATGCTTTTAATAAATGATGAAGGGTTTCACACAAATTAGGCGGACGATATAATCATTATGTAATGATACCTTTAACCCAATAACACATAACCAAACATCTCACTATATGATGAATACATAAAAGAAAGGAAACACAATTACATTATTCATATTAAAACCACTCCCAAGTTTTCAACAATGGAGGACTAAAAAAATATAAAAGTAAATATCAAAAACCAAATAAAGACTCCAAGAGGACTACAAGACACCATTCTCCTCTAGTTCCATGCTTCATGATCACCAAACAGCCCACGTAACATGATGTGGTGCTAAAACGTGAGTTATTTTACCATAGCTTGTGTCCTAAAAGATAGCATCTGCAAAAGAACCCAAGATCCAAATAAGGGGTGAGTATAAAACTCAGTTGTATTTCCCCAATGACATCCCTACTCACAGCACTGGTATAAAAGAGTTAGAAACATTTAAATAAAATAGATTATATAAAACAATTTCCCAAAATAGTTTATATCAAAATATAAACAATTTCCAAAAACAATTGAAACCAAAAGTACACAAGTGGTTATAAAACAAATTTCCAGAAGGATATAATTTTATAAAAAAACAAATTATTCTTTAAAAATACTTCACAATATCATTTTTGTCATACCCGAACCATTCCACACATTTATACTCTCAAACATGCATGCTTCTTTATGAAAGTTCCACACTAATGAGTGGTCTCTCATTAATCTACAAAGTCATCATGAGGTAATTATATCCCACATTCCATTAACCCATTGGCACTGAGAATATGGGAAAATTTCAACTGAGCCCCACATATGAATTTTGATCTCACCCACTAATACTACCAATGATAATGCTAAAATACCCATTTCCATAAAATATCTTTTTTATTGAAAATAATTTCCATAAAACATTCCAAAAACATGAAATTTCACTAAAACACCCATTTTATTGAAAAACCCAATCCCAAAAAACCATTTAGAGATTCCATCTAAACTATAATTTAAAATATCTTTTTAAATTTTAGGAATCTAAATCAATTTGATTAATAATTCATCATGATTTCACAATTTCATAGAAAATGATATATCATCACTACAGAGATTTATTCCCTTCCTTAAACCAAGATTTAACAATAAAATTAATTTAATATAATAATTTTGAGACTAATAAAATCAATTATATCATGTGGATAAGAGAGTGAAGATGCCTAACTCAAAGGTTTTGGTGAAGAACCACAATGAACGAAAAACACACAAGAAGCTGGGTTGATTTTCCATGAAATTACCTTAGATTTCTGCTCCTAGAATGATAACTACAAAACCTCAACTTATTCGGCATTGAAAAACATAGATCTACCCATAAAAGGTGTAGATATGAAATTGAAAGGGGTTCGGAGAAGAATATCTAAGTAGATCTAATAAAGCATGAGAGGAACGATGAAAACCAAAGACATGCATCAAGAATCAAGTCAAGATTGAAACCATCAGCATAGATCTCCTCCAATATGAATAAAAATAGTATATATAGAATTATTTGATTTTAAAAATCTTATATATACCCACAAAAGTTTTATATCTATTAAAAAAAGAAGACAGATGAAGGAGATCTATGAAAGTTAGAAAATTCGATGATGATTGTGCACTTACCGCGAGAACTCGGTTAGAAGAAACCATGGGAGGGTTCCATGTTGTCTTAGAATTATATGGGAAAGGTTCTAAAACATTCTATGGATTGAAATCTCTAATTATGGAAGTTTTTAAGAAAAAAACATAATTAGATAAAAAATTGTCTTTTTCCTAAAAAATAGCATCACCTTTGACCTCTGCGTAGAGTTTGACCACATGGTTAAGAACACCATGCACAAACCGTGCACCCCACATGTTTCATCCAAAACCCATTCAATTCTTCCCAAACTCTCCCAACCTTCAACCTTACCCTTAAAAAATTAAATGAATGACGAAAGGTTTGGTTACTCAAATATGGGGTTACTACATTCTCCACACCATTGGCATTTTCATACTCAGAATGTAAAAAATAATTACTTCCCTAAAAGTGTTTCCACAATTTATTTCTCATTTCATTATCATGCTCCATTGTCTCTTCATAAATCTAACCATGTAGCCATAAAACATGCACTAGACCGATTGTTTTTTCATGAATCTGTTTCTCTTTTTTATCCATATTCTACACCAGGATATGTACTATTGAATCATTCATCTCTAGGACAACTTGATCCCATATTATCACATTGTCAGGGTTATCCTGATACGTATTCATCTTGGATACATAGAACACACTATGCAATGCACAGAATTCTGGTGGAAATTCCAATCAATATTCCACCCCTCTAAACCATTCTAGTATCTCGTAAGGGCCTATATACATAGGGGATTACTTTCTCGGATTTCCAAAATGATGATGTCCAAGATATGGAGATATCCATAAGAACACATGATCACTCACCCTGAAAGAAAATGGTATTCAATGTTGATCTGCATAAGATTTCAGATGCCTCTGAGTCATCTCCATCCTTTTTCTGATCAATTTAATCTTTTCTATAATTTCATGGAAAAGATTAGGCCCAATTAGATGATGTCACAACTCTTTCCACACAACATAGTGGATAATGACAAGGACACCCAAAAAATGATTCAAACTAAGAAATATGTATCAAGGCATTGTAGTTGTTATTATATACGAAATCCGTTAATGGATGATTCTCCTCCCATAAGACACCAAAACAATTTATAAAATCAATCAACATGTCTTCCAATGTTTGTATCATCTGCTTAGAATGGATGTCATTTTTGGATGATAAGTCATGCTCATAGGAAACTGATTACCAAGGGATTTCTATAAGGATTTGTAGAAATGAGATGTGAACCTCAGATCTCTTTCTAAGACTATCGAAACTATTATGTGATGTATCATTACCACTTCAGGGATATAGAATTTGGAGAAATCCTGCACCATATTAGTTTCATGAATATGGATGAAATGGGCTTTGTTTTTAATCTGGTCCACTATCACCCAAATGGAATTGTGTTTCAGAACCATTCCTATGGGACCTTTAAAAAATTCCATCTTTTTCTGCTCCCATTTCTACACTGGGATATATAGAGAATGTAACATACCTATAAGTCTGTGATGTTCTACATTCATTTGCTGACCTATTATGCACTTTGAGATGAACTAAGACAATTTATCTTTCCATCCACTCCACCAAAACTGCACCATTAATTCTTGATACATATTTTTTGTACTGGGATGTATATCCCATATTGAATGGAGGTAAGTATTAAGAAGTTGTTCTTGAAAATACATAGGTAAAAACATATGATCTCGGAACCACAACACTACATTCCCATAACATTTCCAACCCTCAATGGTCTCCCCACCATTACGTTTCAAACACATAATCAACCATTCTACATCAGATAATTGTGCCTCCTTGACTGTCTTCACAAACATAGGAATAAGAATAGATGAAAAGAAAACCACAACAACACCTTAGTCTTCCCATTCCATATGCATTTCAGATAAGACCGACATCAACTGCAATTCCATTAAAGCTTAATTTTATAATTGAGAATATGAATTTCTTTTTATTACATCATCCACTAAATTTCTTTTCACTAGTCTATACATCAACTGAATGTCAAACATCTAGTGATACCCCATCCATCTCCTTTTCCTTAGACTAAAATCCATTGTGAGAAAATGTGCTTCAGACTTTTATAATCCGTGAACATAATGAATTTCTCCCCTAAAAAATAGTGTCGTGAAGTCTTAAAAGCATGGAAAACTATAGATAATTAATGTATTGTGTTAGGTAGTTCATATCATGCATCTAAACTGCCTTGTACCATAATCCACCACATGGTTTCAACACATGAGAATAAATCCCATCCTAAATCACATAGCATAAAAGTACACCACATACTGATGTCGTGATCCTTGAAAAATCATTATAAGTGTTTATGTGAGATGAACTATTAGCTCTTGGAAAGAATTTTATCATTCCTCAGTCCATTGGAATGGAGCACTCTTCTTTCTTGTAGCTTTCATCGGTGACCCTATCCAAGAAAAGTCATGCACAAAGAGTCAGTAATAACCATCTTAAGCAAGAAGACATCATATCTCAATGAAATTATTTAGTAGTTTCACAAGATAACATCTTTTATCATTTCTAGATCCACTAAAATACCTTATTCAGAAATCAGATGACCAATAAAGCATGCCTATTGAATCCAAAAGTCATGAATGGATTGTTTGGCATGTAAAAAATGGTCTCTCAAGATTCCCAAAACCGTCTCCAAGTGTTCCTCATGTTCAGACCTTGCACTTGAATACACCAAGATATTTCTGACAAACACCACAAAAAAAGAATCTAGATATCTCGGAAATATCTAATTCATCAATTCCATGAAGAAATCTAGTTCATTTTTACAACAAAAAGGCATGACTATGTATTTAAAGTGTAAAGATGTCTTCATAATATCCTTACTCCAAACTCACAACCGATGACATCCTGACCACAAGTCTATTTTAGAAAACCATTGTGCTCCTCTGAAATGATCAAACATATTATTAATGCATAGTTGTGGGTACTGATTCTTTGTTGTAACTTGGTTAAGCATATGATAATCAACACAGATCCATAAAGCTCCATCTAAATTCTTTAGCAACAAGACTAGTGCTTCCATGTAGACATAGGTGGTTGAATAAAAAAATTTCATTCCATCTCCTCCAACTACACTTCAAATTATATTAACTCTATAGGTTCCATCCTATAAGATGAAAGGGATATAGGGCTAGTCCTCGGAATGAGATCCATCATAAACTCCACATCCCTTAGAGGTGATAACCTTAAGAAGTTATCAGTAGAGGCATATTGAAATTGATCCCCAACTACAGGAAAAACGATAATCTCTATCCCTTCTATAAATGAAGAATTTAACACGTCCAATTGGTAAGAAATTGTTCCCACCGTTGTTTCCAACATTCTCATTGCACATTTTTTGACAACCTTCTCTCCTCTAAAGAGATGCTCGAAAATGTATATAGATGTGAAACTAACCATTATGCAATAATAGAAGATGTGAGCCTTGAACATTGTCAACCAATCATTACCCAGGATTACATCTTATTTATCCATGTCCAATAATGAGAATCCCACTTCAGTTTAACTCCATCAATAGTTTATAATAATCTCTACACACAATGGTTCGACATTTTCTTTCACCAAGATTCTTTTTATGTTTTATCATAAAAGGTGTCATCTTGAGGTTCAAGGCCGCCCTTGCCGCAAATTCTACTGCAAAGTGCACAAACTATATGTATTTAGCATCATATTCAGTGAAAATTAGATTTTATATCTTCTTACTAAATAACTCTATCTTCCTCTGAATCTTGAACGTGTGAGGATAGAATTATTTGTTAAACAATTCCCCAAATCCACCGAACATAGACCTTGATCCCCTTAATCATGCATCAATAGTTCCCACCACTAGCATGAAATATCCTTTAGAATTTATGTGACCATCTTGAGAGTAAGATAAGATGGTGTACTGATGAAATCAAAGATACAATTCATCATATTCACCTCCACCTTTTCTTGTTTTGAATCACCCCAGAAGATGGGTGGACTCTGTTTCACGAACTAGATGGAATGATTTATGTGCCTCGTTTTATCCCCATGGTTCCCCATGTATACATATTGGAATACATGAATGATACTCTAAAATAGTTATTTGTTCACATATGGCTCAAGTGCAACCACATTCTCCATAACTTTATCCAGTTGGATCCAACAATTCCCATAAGGTTCCATTTTCGAAACATAAAACAACTTCGTAAGTCTCTCTCACTAGAAACTAATGGCTTAGCATTTCAAATTTTTGCACATCAACTAGAATTTTTTTTCTAAAAACAACCATTTCCACATTCTATCATTTTCAAAAATCCATTCATACTTTTTAAAATCAATCTAGTTTCAAATTACACCAAATATCATCTTTTCATAATGGTTCATTTTAAAAAAAATCTACATTTTTTAAAAAATTTACCCTTTGAAAAAAATCATTAATCATTGATCAAAATTAAATATGAAATCCAATTGGTAAGTCTTTCCACTAAAATGCCTACCATGATTGTCTCATGGGATAAACCCATGATAATGTGATTTCAAAATCCTAGAAGTGTCTCTGAACACTTATGTTCCCAACTCCCTGGTAAAATAATTCAACATAAAAGGGTTAGCATGTAATTTTATGCAATACATTTCAAGATCTGAAAATTCTACTACATTATAAGATTCCAACCCAAGGAATATGCATGAAGTAGTTTCAACTCCACGACCAGGAAAATTGATGAATACTTATTACAAAAAGACTGAACATGCTGATACCATTTGTAATGACTCACTAATTCCCATTGTATTGAGAATTCAACGAATCATTACTAGGACTTTTGTAACATCGCCATGATTTCAATGGCTGGAAAAGAATTCCACAGGGGTTCAAAGGAAATTTGGGGATGATTTACACTTTATGAAATGAAACCATTAACCCAATAAACCTTAACAAAACATCTCACAATATGATGCATGAATAAAAGTAAGATGAGAAAACTAATTTATTCATATTAAAAACACTCTAAAGTGTGAAACAAAAAAACTAAAAAAATATGAAAGTAAAAGTGGAAACCAACTAAATACTCCAATAGGACCACAAGACACCACACTTCCCTAGCTTCGTGCTATATGATGACCAAACTACCCACATATCATGAAGTAGTACTAAAAACATGCGTTAAGATACATTTGTCAGTGTCCCAGAAGATTGCATATAAAAAAAACCAATGTACCATATAGGGGGTGATTATAATACACAATATGATTTCCAAAATGAATTCCCTTCTCATGACATTAGTATGTAAGAGTTATCAACATTTAAATAAAACCTATTTTATAAAAAAATTTCCCAAAACAGTTTATAATAAAATATAAACATGATCCAAAAACTATTGCTACCAAAAGTAAACAAGTTATATTAAAAATAATTTACAGAATGATATCATTTAATAAAAATACTAATAATGCTTCAAAACAAGTTTATCATATCTGTTTTGTCATACTCGAACAATTCCGTACATTCAAACTCTTAAAAATTCATGCTTCGTTATGAGAGTTCCATACTATGGAGCAATTTCTCATTGATCTACCAAGACATCACAAGGTAATTATATCAAATGTGCTATTCACACTTTGGCACTGATCATAACGGCATATTCCAACTAATCCCCATATAATAAATATGAACTCACCCACCAATATTCCCAAGGATAATGTTAAAAACATTTTCAAAAAAATCACCTTTTATTGAAAAACATTTCCAAACAATACATTTCAATAAAACTCCCTTTTAATTGAAACATAATTCCCAAAAAACCATTTATAGATTCCAGAAAATCCATTATTTATTATTTCCATTTAAAATTCAAGAAACTAAAGCAATTTGCAGAACATTTTATCATGATTTCACAGTTTCACCAAAAACGATAATTCATCACTAAAGAGATTTATTCCTTGAATTAATCCAATATTTCTCAATAAATTTCATTTAACATAATAAAATTGAATCTATCGAAATATATTATACAAATTGGAGATGATATTTAAGCCACCTAGCTTAATGGTTTTGGAAAACCACAACAAAGGATGATAAACTCACAAGAAGCATGGTCGATTTTCCAAGAAACGACCTTAGATCTATTCTCCAAGAAAGATCATGACCAAAACTAAAATTATATGGAGTGACACAAATTATATATACCGATAATTGTGATATATCTCAAAAATAAATAGTATTGGAAAAGAAGATCTTTGTAGACCTAAGAAAGTGTGAGAGGAACAATGAATAACGAAGACATAGCTCAAGAATCCGGTCAAGATTCCAAAAATCAGATTAGATATCATACATTATTATTAAAACACAAGATATTTTTTTTCTAAGATGCTAAAAATATTATATATGTTGATAGAATATTTAGATCTAAGAAAACAAGAAGATGGAAGAAGGAGATCTATGAAAATGAGACAAAAATGACGAAAATTGGGCACGAACCTTGAGAATTAGGATTGAAAAAACCAATGGTGGGATCCATGTTTCTCCCAGTCATTTGAAAAATGTTATCTAGCCATTTATGGAGAGGAATATCTAATTATGGATGTTTTAAATTGAAAAAATAGTTATACCGAAAATGAGTATGTTCCTAAAAAATAGGTTCTAGCTTTGACCTCTGCACACGGTTTGACCGCATGGTTAGGAAAACCATGTGCAGACTATGTGTGCCACCTTTTTTACCTAAAACCCATTAAATAATTCCCAAACTCTCACAACCTTCACATATACCCTTTAAAATCATTATAATTTTGATGAAAGGGTTGCTAACGCAAAACCGGGGGTACAATAATTATCATCATTATCAACATCTCCCCCACCATCAACTCTACCTCCACTAGGATCATCATTAAAATAATTCACACCTTTATTTAAATATAATATTGATGCCATATATGAAAAAATAGTAGTATCATCCTCTGTTAGAATTTATTGACTTATATCGGACATATATTTTAGGAAACGATTGAGGACCAGTCTTCTTATTTATAACACCTTTAAAGAAATTTTTTCTCCTCAACTACTTCTACATGAGCACTTTGCAGCTCAGTTTTCTGATAGGATTGATTGGAGCTCGATTAGGACCAATACATAGTGGGGATGATGTTCTTCTTGGGTCTACATTGCACTCTCCCATGTTTCTCCCCAACTAATACATGACTCAAATGATTATTCGCTGCACCTTGTTCAACTTCGTTATCATAAGGGGCCTCAGGGGAAGATAGTTGAAAGTATGAATGAGATGTTTAATTTTAAATTTCAAATAAATATTTGAAATATAAAAAAAATGAAATTATAATAATTTCATATGTTTATGTATTTATTTCACATCCCTCTTTTTTCTTCCTAACTGAGAAATTTTTTTTTACTCATGGGACATGACCTTTGATTCACACTACGTCATGATACAAATGACATCGATTAATATACACATATTTACAATATAATCATTTTATAATATTCAGTAATAATAAAAGAGAAAAACATCTAAAGGAATGAACAATTCATAAATTTATTCATGTGATAGACATTGATGAAAAATTCATACATAAAAGATAATCTTAAACACATTATATGTTAATCCACTCATTATAAACATTCCATTATCATTTATATGAATTATTTATATTCATTTAATAATATGAACTCCATATTATTCAATATTTCAAATTACATTCATATATAAGACTTTTTTGTTCAAAGTAATTATTTAAAAATTTAATTTATTATACAAACATGTTAAATAATATAAATTTGACATAGTTAAAATTATGTAATCCTTGATCAAATCAAAAAAAAATATTATGTGGTTTCAAAAATATCAAAATAAGGTCACAAATTTGACTAATTCAAAATAAGTATTTATGTAAAATTCATAATAATTAAATATGAATACTTTATTTCTAATAAACAAGGAATATAAATGGGATAGTAGTGTAGTGGTCATTGGTAAAAATTTTCAATTGACTATTAGGCCTTTAGGTCAATAGGAAAATTGGCCTTAAGTATGTTAGGCCAATTATCCATTAGGTTGTTAGTAAAGTTGGCCATTAGTCCGTCAGTGCAATTTATTGTTAGTCCCAAGGGACAATTGGAGGTTAGGTCCTTTGGATAATTGGTTGTTGGTCCATTGGGACAATTGGATATTAGGAAATTAGAATAATTATCTATTATGTTTTTAGGGAAATTGTCCATTAGGCAGTGAGGCCAATTGTTCATTAGGTTTTTTGGCCAACTGACCATTATGATTTTAGCCCAATTGGCCATTAGGACATTAGGACAATTGGAAAATAATTCATTAAGCCTTATAACCAATTTGACGATAGGACATTAGTAAATTAAAAATTATGCCAATTGGTCTTATGAATTTAGGCCAATTGGTAGTTAAAACATCTGTCCAATAAAAAAATTAGATAGTATTTCCGTAATCATGTTGGTCAATTTCTTATTAGTCTATTAGACCAATTAGTTGTTAGGCACATAGTCCAATTTCATATTTGGTCTTTAGGTCACCCTGCAAATTTTTTCTATTTAATTGTTAGAAAAATTCTTTATGTGACCATTAGGAACGATTTCTATTTGACCATTAGGCCAACTGGTTATTAGGTGAATTAGTTGTTACACTATTAATAAAATTTTTCGTTATACCATTAGGGCACATGGCTATTAGGCCATTATTCCCTAAAGTAATTAGGCCAATTAGGTGCTAGTCCATTTTTGCAATGACCCAATGTTTTATCAACAGAAATTCCTTTATAATAATTATGTTTTATAGTATAATCACATAATATTACCCATATAACATAATACAATCCTTATAAATTAAGAATAAGTGGAATAAAAGGTATCACATAGAAGATAAGGAGCATATAACAATTAAATAGTAACTTAACCTTTGGAATAGTAATGTGACCCTTATTTATAGTAAACCAAACAATATAATAGTAACCTCACCAATGAATGTATAAATATAATATGTCTTTTTTATTAGTGACTATATGGTATAATTATATCTTTGTATATGTAAATAAATAGTTTATAAATTATTGATTCTGTGTCTGTATTTTTTTAAGTTGAAAATATTTGATTACAATTTTAATGCTTAATTTAATAATTTAACTGAAAATGTATTTTCAAGAAATATATTAAAAAATTAATATTTCTATATCTTATGATTCTAATATAAATTTGTTGTGACCTTAAGTAATTTTTCAACTGTTAGAAAAGTAGTTTTAATCGTAAAATTTTTATTTTTCATGAATATTTTGATTTTAAATAAAAATTAATGTAATCATATTTAAAAAATTATTTTTTAAAAATATAGTAATTTTTTTGGATTCTACGCATTGAAAAATGGTTAGGTTGAATTTTTTGGATTTTTTTGAAATACTAGAACTTTTTATGAATAGTGAAATACGGTAATTTACCGTATATATTCATTATAAGATAAATGGAATATTCCTAGAATCATGGATGATGTAAAAAACCATAGATCATATTTCAAAAGAAAATTTTACTATTATTTTCCATATATTTATCATTATTAATGTTCTTGAGGGAAATTAATAATCAATGAAATTAAATATTATGAAAACCCTCCTATCCTCCACTATGAAAATCACCAACAATCCCCTATTGTCATAACTACTATAAAGCCTTTTTCTTTCCCTAAATCCATCCCAATTATCTCCCCAATCTCTTCTCCCAATTCTATATGCACTGGTCCCCTCAAAATACCAAATCCTCTCTCCTTATGAGTCTCTCAAGGAAGATTAATCCAAGATGTAAATTCCTCTTTTCTTTTACTTGATTTTATTTTCATGTTCCTTTGTTCACTTTTCGTCCTAATAGCTCCTCATCCAAATGGTGTGACAACTCCAGTACCATAAATTTACTATAATTTTGTTATGCTAATAGGATAATTCATTTTGTTCTCTCATTTACACTTCTTTTATTCTAGTAGTACAGACACTATCCGATATGTGTTAATTTACCACATTCAAGGATGATGGATTTCCAACTTCTATTATCTTGTTCAATTTCAGTCATGAACCCATTTTTTATGGTTGAACAATATTATTATGTATTTAATACATACTAGTTAAGGTTTTTTAATCCTTTTGTACAAATGGTATTATGTTATAATGAAAATGTGTTCGTTGTAATAAAAACCCAGCAATTAACTAAAAACAGTTATCAGTAAGGTTTACATATTAATGAATCATCACTCCCCGTAAATGAATGAATTTTCTTAACCATTTAATATTATGGATATTTAATAATAACCTAGGAATTCAATTCTGTACATTCATTCTCATCTTACAAGATTATCTGTTAATAAGTAAACATTTAATTAAAATCAAGGAAACAAATAAACCCGGACAATGATATTAAACCACTTATTCCATAAATAAGTCTATGAATGAACATAAAAAGGGTATACTAAATTGATTAAATGTAGAAGAGGTTCTGTAATTGTTAATTAATAAACCAAATATTATTATTCAGGTGATTAATATCGGGTGCAGAAAACCATCAGACTTAAGGTAAGAGATCCTCTCTATTTCACTTTTATTCAAGAATGTGCTCTTTGTTTTTCCATTTTATGTGTAATTCCTCAGAATGTGTTATTATTTAACACCTCCCCATACTTACATCAGGACATATATTCAATGATAAACCCATTTCCCACTTATTGAGACATCTTTAGTACACCTGATACAATGCTGATAATCCGTAAGGGATTCTACCCAAACCTCCTTTATTACTTGGGGTAGCCTTATCATTAATTTCACAAAAATGATGTTATATTATCTTTTTATTTAAATCTCAAAAATTATGTTTACATGTTCCATATTCATTAATCAATATCTTTTCATCATTCTATTTTTGGGATATGCATGTTTTTACGTGATTCCCTCCTCAATACTTCCTGATAAGAAAACCTGTTTTAAAGGAACTTCTTGAATTCATACATGTTTTTAAGTACAATATATCTTCATTTTTAATCCACTATTTTCACTATAAAATCAGTTTTTTAATATTAAAACCATCTTCATTCACTTCTGGTGTTATATAAAATATTTTTACCTTTTCTGTTTTAAATTCCCAAAAGTATTTTCCTAAAAACCGCACTAAAATGTTTTAATGAAAAACATTCTTAATTAATCTTTTTATATGTTTTCAATTATTCTTGACATCACTTACAGTGATATATTAATATTTTATATTATTAATTTAAATGAATATTTTAATTCCTTTCTTTTAATGGGCATTTTTATGATGTGCCAATTTATTATGGTTTATAATGTGATTATGACGCTCATTTCATTCCATGGGTATCATTATGTTTAGTATGGTTGATTATGTATGATTCTTTTTTAGGAAAAAAATTCAAGAAAATTCAAGATGGTTGTGCCCAGATAGAGCTCTACTGTATTGGGTAATTTTGAGTCTCATTAGACATTATGTGTGACGATCATTGCGGTTAGCCTTGGCTTGTGATACCATTTGCGACGGTCTTGGAGGTTAGCCTTGGCATGTACTACCATGTGCAATGGTCTTTGAGGTTAGACATGACATGTGGTAATGTAATGTTATATGTTTTTTCCAAATTATTGTGACTCTATATTTATATTAATATAGGTTTATATGTTATGATTCCATTTGATACAAACCTTTTTATATCATTATTTCATTCCTTCTAACCCATGTGATAAAGCTTTATTCATATACATATTCCCTTACTGGGATTTTTGGATCACCCCTTTTTACATGTTATCCCCTGGCTATCAAATGAATATGTATGAGCACAATTGTTTTTAGGATCTCATTAGGAAGATTAAATAAAGAAGTTTTTTTAGTGCTATGTTTTCTATTTTATTTACCATCTTTATTAATCTTTATTAATACAGTAACATATTCTAATGTTTGAATGTAATTATACGTTACAACAATAATTTACATTTTATTTCCTGAATGAAGTACAATTAATCTATTTCCAAACACATATTTGACTGTATGAATGAAGTTATGTACTGTGTTCATTAATTTTTTGAATTATGTGAAATTTATTATGTTTCCCATTACATATATCATGGGTATAAAAACATATTTATCTTCCCAACAAAATTGTGTTTAGAATATACAATAAAGTACATCCTATTTTTACTCATTTAGGTTGAAAAATTATTCACTGGTCCTATCATCCTACAATGTTCAATAATTATAGAGTTAAACATATTATTTTATAATCAACATTCTCTTTATAGTATTTAATTACAATATTTCTTTATAGTTCTTATTCACTACTATATAAACTCACAAATGGGTTGATTAAATGTTTCTTTACCAGAAAATTTAAAACTAGAATATAATGAAGAACATTTTCAAGAAACAATTGAATGTGAAACGGATTTTAGCCGTGTAAATAGTGTACTACAAACCAATATATAGAAAATAAATTCTAAAAAATTGATAAATATAATTTGATATCTTAAAATTCTATTTCACACATACTGTAAAAACCAAAAAAAAATAATAAATAACATGTTAAATTTTCTATTTTTAATCTATATTCTATAATTCCATTATATTTATAAACTATTTTTATCATTAATTATCATAAACAATAAATATTTTTATTTAATTAATAAGATTCTATATCACTTGAAAATGCATTGGCGAAATACTAAATAAGTTAAAAAAATTTAAAATCAATATTTCATTTTATTATAATTAAATTTGGTAGAAAAATACAAGTGCTAAAATAAGAAAAGCATACTTGGCCGCATACCTATATAATTTTACGTCAAAAGAATAACTGTTTGTGCACCCCCAAAATAGTCATTGTATTCTGGGATATTTTTACAAGATTCCAGAATTATAAACCATGTTTTCCAAAACCTTCATACATTTTCAATGAAATCCACATTAAGTATACAAGAATGAAGTGCCATTATAAATTCTTAGTAAACAGAATTATATAGAAACAATCTATTTTGGTTTTCTTGCAGCCTAAATTTTTATATTTTTATATGAATGGGATTTCACATTTAATGGATTTTCATGCTATGAATATTGTAAATTAGATGTCAAAATCACACATGTTTCTGGGTTAACATGTCTTCATAGTACACATAGTCTCATTTTCAATCCCTTTTTAATATAAGAGCTTCAAGGAAAGATAAATTGGCCATTTTAATGCATCATAAAGTCTATGGGATTTACTATGTGTAGCAGGAAATTGGAGTACTATTAAATTGATACAGTCACTTGATAAGGAAATCTCATGGATAATTTTTCATTCCATTCTTTCCATAGAGCATGACACTTGTATTTAGGTAACAGATATACAAAATAATAGACTATGCTAATTGTGACACTATGATTTTTATTTAGCATGAATACATCAATTTTGGGAACCAATTAATTTGAACAATAATTGGCTGAGAGGGAAGATGGGATCATCCAGAGTTATATAGTATGGAAAATGACCTTGGAATACAGGAGTTATATGATTAATGTTGAATATAATAAAATTTATAAATGCAACCAACCCTCATACAACTGAAATTGAAATCCTAAAATCTACAAGCCTATTGGTGATATTGATAAATCAAGGATATAAGCTAACATTGAGAAATAATTTCAAATAAATGATTTCAAAATCATAAATAATCATATAAATGAGAATGATATTATGAAAACCACAAAAAAAATATTAAGGACACCGCTAAATGAATTCCACAATGAACATACAAGATAAGCACATATAGAAATATCATGTTTTGAGTCATGCTACCAGCGACAATGGTATAGGGATGTAGGATATAAGTAGAAACTACACACTTACCCCTTTCACTCTCTTTGTTTATCATGATATTTACATAAAATAATCCAATGCTAATAGCCTAATAGAATTCATATGTGTGAGAAAACCCAAGATTTCAAATTTTCATATTTCATATATGATGAAAAGAACCAAAGGATTCATAATAATTGATTGTGAAGGAATTATATAGTTATTCAATAATTTCCAAGGATGAAATAGAATAATTAAAATCCACAAAAGGAATAACCAACCCAGGTATACTATTGAACATGATCATGATGTTTCCATATGTGAAATTTGCACTTCCATCAATATCCCACACCCGAAAACAATTCATCGAGTTTTAAAGATTCCTTCCTATTCCATTTTTTGTATCAACAACACAAAACAATAGCATTCCTAATTATAAATAATAATAAAATGATAGAATTACAAGAAATTAATCAACAAACTAGCACATTTACAGTAATAACATGGGGTTGAGGAAATGATTCCAAATTGTAATTTAATGATTAAAACCCCATGAATTATAGGGAAACCAAGAAACAATGAATATTATTAGATGTAGTACCATGTACATAGACCTACCCATAATTTTTAGGGATTCATGAATATTTATTCCCTATTCTCAATAAGAAAATATTAAAAGTTTGAAAGAAGAGGAATCAATACATTGTAGCTTGTACATAGAGGGGTTAATTGAATGAGTGTTAATTGACTCCAATACTTCTCCTCGAATATGATATAGCTTTTGATCTACACTAAATGAAATCCTAGCATTTATATGTTTCTCCTCCTCCAAATCAAGAATAATCTTGAGAAGAGGGATATTTCCAGTGTTCTCCAACATTGTTATATTGAGTCTCCTAAGAAAAATGTGTTTAATATCATATAAATAGAGATATCTAGGCCTTATTTTTTAATCCAAAATGTGAAAAATGGTTGATATGAGAGTATTAAATTGGTTGATAATCATTGACTATAAATATAGATATTGTCTTAGAATTTTGGCAAAAAGACTATCATGTGGTAAGTGTAATAAAATATTTTTTCAGTGGTAAGAAAAAAATATTAAGAACAAAGATAAAATATTAATACTAATTCATAAATTTAGAGATCAGTGCAATTATTTTAGGGAAATTTCAAACTCTATATGAACACAAAAATATTATGAATAATGAACTACCAACAACAAATCTCTATAATAGAGATCTAAAAAAATCCCTAATATGATACAGAAGGTACATTGTAGACACAAAATTAAGGGTGGGACATATCAATGAGGGATGAGTAACACATATATGTAAGGGCTTGATCGGGAGTGAGATGTCGTTGAGGGAAGGGGATGGTGGTGTGGCGAGACATTTGGGGGGATTTGGTTAACCCACTGGGATTCGCTTTGGGATTCTCAAAATTGTAGAATTAGGAGGGAGGGAGTGCAGTGGAAGGTTATTTATTTGGTACTTCAATCAAGGGAAAAATAGGATACTAGGAAAAGCTGTGGGGGGGTTTTAGTGGATGGTTTAATATTGTAAATTTTGTAGATTTAAATTGAACCTTTTTTGTCTATATTTTGATGTTAAAATGGATGATTTTCTTCATTTTAACGGAAGATACATTTTATACAAATAGAAATTGATTGAATGATTGGGAAATTTCAATTGAATTATTATTTTCATAAATAATTTGATGGATTATTTAATGGGGGTATCATATAGTTTTTTAGAGTATTAATTCACTTTTAAGAGTATAGTTTTTTATTATATTAATTTAGAGTGTCTCGTGGGTTGATGTGGAACCTAGAAGGTACACTATGAAAACTAATTATAGAGTTTTATTAAAGATGTGTGAGATATATTTCCATAAATGGTTGAGGATAATAGGTAAACACTTCAACAGATTTCGTAATATTCATCTATTTTGCAATGACCTATTACCTAAAAAACTGAAAATTACAAAATTTAAAAATTGGTTTTTAACTTCATACATTATTATATTAATTTCATCTTAGAGTTTATGAGATTTATGTAAAAAAATTAAATTATAATGTGAACACCTTCACAGATTATACAATTCATTTGCACAAAAAATTGATTTGAGTTTAGAACTTTGTTTCATTCATGAAAATTTTTATTCTTTTAAGATGAGTAACTATACTAAGAATCATAACGTTTATAAAATTTATACTCATCAATATATCATGTGAAAACATATGAAAATGTGTGACGAGAAAAATAAATTATTTTATGAGGTATAAAAGTAAAAAATATATCATTAGTCCTGTGAAAAACATCAAGATCAGTGCAGATGTTTGCCTTTTTCAAAAAATACTATGACCACACAAATAAATCACTTGATTAATTGAGAATCAATATTTTCTCAATGAAAACGTTTGAAACCAATTTTCAAGCATAATAATAAAATTGACGTGATCCTGAAGCACGTGAAAACTCATGAAAAATATCCTATGAAAAAAATACCTTTCACCATTCAAAATTCCTTAACTAATGTAATCCTCATATTTTTATAAAAATAATTTATAAATGGATAATATAAATAACATGGAATATTATATTCATAACTCATGTTCACTCATTTTACACCCACTAGTTAAAAATACTCTTATCCCTATAGCCCTATAAAATGGTTCAATATAATTTTTTGTATGGGCCCCCCTACACAAATGATTATTGAAACCCATTGGTCTAGCTTTTTATGAGTAGAGAATGCCATTTATTTTAAAATATTGTTGGTGTAGGGGGTGGATCTATACTAATTATTTTTAAAATCTAGGTAATAAAGTGTTGAATAAACACCATATCCATTCAGTAGATGTGATGTTATGCTCATTCTATATTGTAGTGTGGTCGTTTCCTACCATTCACTGAATTCTACATAGATTTTGGATTGAATCATCATTTTTTCAATGATTCCTCTATTAAATAATCATGTTATGTTGATTTTGTTCCACCTTTCTCATATATCATCCTTTTGTTTAAGAATATTATTACCTAAATTTTGACTGAAATGTAATTTATTTTTCTTATCATGTGATTGGCTATGAATCAATATAATTATATTAAATCTTATTTTTTTAGAGGAATTTTTAATAACATGGTGTGATTTTATTTAAAAGTTATGTGTTATATATGATTTTTTTTTAAAAAAATTGCATGTATTTAGTAATAATGTAATGATTTTATTTATGGTCTCTAGATAAATTAATTTTTATTTAATTTATTCATGAATAGTATATGATTGTAAATAAATTTGTGTTTTGTAGTTTTATTTTGTTTTATTATTGGAATTTAAAAAATTAAAGCGCTCATGATTTCCTGTTATCTTTCATAGTTTAGGTTGTTTTGTGGCCATAATAAATTTATTACACACTTTATAACTATTTATTATAACAATTTATCTTTTTAATGTATTAATTAAGATTAATATTTTTTCGAATAAAATAAATAATATTTTTTCACAGAACATGACTTAAACCCCATTTATAAGCATAATATAATTTTTATGTGATATTATGTATATTTATTACTCATTTTTATAATTTATTTCATTATTATGGTTTTATATATACGGTATTATGTTTCCTCTCGTGATGGAGTTATGAAATTTACTATATGAGTAATAAATATTATGTTTGAACTATTTCCAAATGGAATTTTTCCTTCTCAAATTTTAATTTTAATGATAAAATATTTTTCTTATAACGATTCTACCATGTATCTAAAATTTGGTATTTATGAAAAAATTAATAGTGATTTAATGTTGATTTGAATTCAATATTATTTAAATGTTTCCAAATATGATTAAAATAAAGTGATAAATTTTTGTTTCCATAAATGTGTTTTTTATGTTACTTCAATCTTATTTTAATTAATATAGGTCATTAAATATAACATTTATATATATATTTAAAATAATATATATTATTTGGATAGATTATGATGTTCAAAAATAAAAATTATTTTCAAAAAATATTGGATTGTTTCCTAGATATAGCATTTTGAAATGCTTCATATGGATGTTTTATACCTTGAACATGTTTTAATTACATTGGTATAACATGGTTAAGAAGTAATGAAGCTATGTATAATATATTAAAATACATTTTCAAATAAACTAATTTATTTTCCATCACAACGGATAGAAAAGAGGGTCTCAAAATGATTATAATCTGAATGTTTTGATTGGATTATATGGTTTATTGTATGACTTGTTTCCATTTTTTCATTATCATGAGAATTAAATCATTAAAATGTAAGAATATAATGATATGAGTACAGATGAGGGATGTAATATAAATGATTATGTTGAGAGAGTGAAAAAATTTAATGATTCTTACTTGACTCCACTATATTATCAACATGGTAAAATGAAAATTCTAATAATTATAAAACCACTATTTAATGGGAAGACCATTTCTGGGACTTATAATAACCCCATGAATTATATCGATACCTTTTTCAGGATATTCTACTTGTTATGCATATATGTCCTTGAACTGCTATTTGGTATGGAAGTTAATTGACAATGTGGATTTTCTTTAAATAAAATTCATGTTCTACCAAAAGATTGAATTTTATTAAGGGATGAAATGGAGGGAAATGATTGAATAAAATATGGAACATATATATGGAAGCTTAAAACTAACGTATCACCCTATCGTGTTCCATAGAAAGTAATGTGGCACATTCCATTGACTCTTCAGATCAAAAATATTTTCATGTATAAAGATATATAGACAAATTTTGTATGAAATCATACTAAAATAAATAAGGGTAATGATGATTTCATTAATCTTTCAGATGGAGTATCATGGAATATATTTCAGGATAATTATTATGATTTTTTATCTGAGTTACATAATACGTCGTTCAGTCTATCCTATGATGGTTTAACTCCATTGGGTTAGATGCATACATCACATAGCACATGGCCAGTTTCAATTCTTATTTATAACTTCCCTCCATGGATGAGTATGAAATAACCATTCAATATCTTCATTCTACTCATTTCATGACCTTTTGAGCTAAAATTTATATTGTTGTATACATGAAATTTCTAATAAAAGAGTTTAAGCTTCATTAGAATATCGGCGTGTTCACATGAAATGCTTATTAGAATGACTTATTTTAGAAATGTGATGTTCATATGTGGATGGAAAATTATTGTCCAACATATCTAATGATGTATTAATATATAATTAAAGGGTAACATTATTGTCCAATTTTTATGAAGAATACTATAACTATAAGAATTAAATATTTTAGTTTCATGGGTCATAAATGATTGTTGGAAATAGATCATCCCTATAGGAATAATCATTGATCGTTTTTCAATTCCATTGATATCCAAAATAAACCTCAGTGTATGTCTACAATAGATGTCCTGAATGGATTTTATGATTTTAGTTTTTCATTCAACAAATGTCATATAATATATTGAAAGAGGAAAAAATCTTTAGCTCAATAAAATTACAACTAGAAGAGGAAAAATATTGTTTTTGAGTTTCCTTATTGGGAAACAAATTTATTGTGTCAATTTTTATACATATATCGAATTGATGATAAATGTGAAATGTATCATTCAATACATTAAAATTTAAAGGAGAAGATAAATTATTTTTTAAAATCTCAACATGACTTGGTTGATTCGGGTATCCGACCAGAATTATATCTTTTAGGTGCAGGTTAAAATAAATAGAATGTTCTATGCTCTTCTTATATGATGAAACATTTAGAAAATTAGTCCATTTTTATAATTACAAGAAACATTCAATGATCCCAATTTCCATTCAAGAAACATATCAAAATGGCTGAACAAAAGAGAGTTGGATCTGAAATATCTAAAAACTCATGATTATTAAATCCTTTTTCATGAGTTCATTCAAATAAAAAACTTCCATATACTATATAATAATTTCAAGACGGATGTGAAATTAATTTTCCATTTATATAGATATATTTGTGTTCAAACGTTATCCAAATAGTTCTCTCAAATATGATTGAAGTGTAACCATTAATTTTATGTGATCTATTGAAATTTTTTCCACCATCATATTTCATATGCTTACTACCTAAAACTACAAATATTCTAACTAGAGTAATTATGATAGGACCAACTCCATTTCATGGGATGTATCCAATTGATTGAATGATGTACACATTAATGTCTTATGTCCAGATCATGAATCATCTAGAAGGTTTCATAGTGAAAGGTTACATGGATCTAGAATTATGGATTTCTGTTCAACATATTTGATTAATGTGACCATGTGAAATAATTTGGAAAAGATAACTAAAGGTGTGTAGTATGTGAAAATTGATCATAGTTCCTTATCACATCCAGAAATTGATGGAATTCTTGGATCATATACAATGAATACATTGAGCCATAAAGAGTGAAATATGACACATCGCACAACATTTTTTAATTTTTATTTTTCAATGACTGTATAATGTAAGTAAATTGATAATGTATATGTTATCTCATGAAATGTAATTGTACATATATATTAAACGATTTCCATATATTCATGAAATGAAAATAAAAAAATTATATATTAAAATCATCATTCATTACCATTGATAAGTAGAGGTAATTTTCATAGAAAATAGTCTCATGTCTATTAAAATTGAAGGTAGATGTATTACTACTATAAAATTAAAAAATTAATTTTAAATTAATTTAAATATTGATTTATATTTCAGGTATTTTGTTTACCTATTAACACAGTCTCTCAAGAAATATGATATTTGGAAACTAGTCCTATTTACATGGTCTTTGAATGCAAATCATTGGTGATCAATGGGTATGAATTTTCTATCATTCATCATGTAGTGAACATGAGAACGGAACATGATGTGGTTATGGGATATACAATGCATTATTTTTTCCATTAACCATTGTAAAACTATCCTTTACCCATGGGTTTAAACTATTGGTATAGCCCCTTAAATCGTGGGTATAGGCTATATATTTGGCATTAGGAACCTTTGATTTTGGAGTTGTCAGTATAGATCAACACCCATGGTTTCTATAGAAACTAAGGTTATAGGCTTAGAGAATTTTATTTACCCATAGATTAATCCAAACCGTGGGTATAAATCTATAACCATGGTTCTACAAACTGGAGGTATAGATTTTCTCAAAGCAACAAATATACCCACGATTATCTAAACCGTGTATTTATGTAGAAACCTCCATTTGCTAGCAGTAGCAGCTCTTCTAGCCCTAGAACATGTAAATAAAATAAAAAACCTGATTCACATTCAATCCTGTAAAATTATTATTCATTTTTCAATCGACCCACTTCTTTTAATAATTATCAAACAATTAAAAATACTAATAACCTATATATACATCCATATAAACAATAAATTCAACTCTTTAATCAACATCTACATGTATGATTACTGCTAAGTCGAAAATGGTGGTCATTAATAACTTCCCCACCACCTACATCCTCATCCTCATCACCAACAGCAACATCTTCATCACCAATTGCATCTTATGAAGAAGTAACATCATCAACAGCATAATCATCGTCATTGCCACCATAATCATCTCAACCACCACTAGGACTATAATGTCCCATATTTTCTATTTTCTATTTTTTTAACATTACACTGAATTAATTCTAGTCCAGGCCTTGTGACGGCATTCAGTTCTGAGGCCCAAGGTTCCCAAAATAAATTATTGAAATAAAATAAACATTAAATAGAACACATGATAAATTTTCTCGAAAAAGTTGAATAACATCTAAATGGGTACCTAGATATGATACTTAAGGGTATGGTTGTGTTTAGAACAATGAATTTTCCCAAGTTGATGCATAACATCCTCCGGTACCGGTCGGCTGTGAAAGATAATTTTGGTAACATTTTCCAGTAATAAAATAAATTATGAATTTATACTATATAAAACATTACAATGATGGTGTAACATGTTTTTTCATTTTAAATAAACTAAAGTCCATGGTTAGGCTCATAACCCTGGAAAACTCTCATTAGCCTCTGATAGAACCTAGGGAATACTCTCGATGACAAATTATGATGAAGTCTTAGATTAGAGATCGACAAATGCTACATTGAAGAATATTCCCAACATCACTAATAATACCAACAGTATTCCCCAATAAATGATCCAACCCTGATGTATGGAGTGTTGTTTAAATTTCTTCTTTTCCCCATTGTTTGATTTAAATGAGGAATGCAGATTAATCCAGGAATTGTTTGACCCTCAGTTCAGTCATTCTTGTGTGAGGAATTTGTTTGTTTTAATGTTGGGATGATTATTTTTATCATTATTTTGGTTTTTTTATCTATATCCTTTTAACATAATGGATCGTGTATAGAATGAACATTGGCCAAGGTTTGTTCCTCTAGTTGATCAATTGTGCTTTTCTCCTGTAAATTCCCTGTGTTCTTCATGTTCATCTTGAGAGAATGAATTAATACATTTTTTGCCTAGGATTCTTGGCACAACAATCCAAAATCAGATATCCATCCTCTTGATGACCTGGAGTATCTAATAAGATGATGTCGAAGGGAAGATCGACGTAATTTAGGATATATCGTTCCTCAAGAAACATTCATGCAGATTTATAAAATAGGTTTTCAGAGATGATCAAGACCTAAATCCGAAGGATTCTATGTTTTCATGGGATGATGACATAGGATCATTAATTTAGATGTAAAAAGATCATCAGATCAGACATTGGAGAGTCAACTGAGGTGAAGAGATGAAGAATGGAAGTTCTGTAAAATCTCGAAGAACACAGTGTGTAGTTTGAGCTAAACGATATGTGGGCATCGCTGAGTAGTGTCTAGGGTTTCGGGAAATTGTAAAGTGTCACACGATATGTGAAACCCCTCACATGATGTGTGGGTCCTTCCCCGAGACTCTGCGAGTATAGCTATCCGTGTTTTTTATAGGGTTAAAAATAGATTTTTTTGAACTTATTTCAATTACTTTATGGGTCATTTTTAAAACCAATATTTGGAATTGAATTACATGAGTTGGATCACTCCTAATAGATGTTGTTGGGCTTGGTATAAGGCCCACTATGTTTCCCTGGGTGTACTGAGATGTTTCTAGAATGTTGGATCCCGAAATCATTATGTTTTGAAAGAAAACAGAGGACACACAGTTGGAAAACACTCAGTTAAACCATGAGACCTTGTATAAGGGGAAAAAGACTGTTTAAATGGACTGTTCATGGTTTCACAAACCATTCCTCTAGCCTTTGTGGGCTGATCTAAATTTCCAGTGGGAGGATGCATGGTTGGCACACAATTTTCTAAACTGTGTAGCTTAACTGTGGTTGACACCCAGTTTTTATGAAATTAACTAATTTAAAATATATTAAAAATAAAATAAAACGTAAACTAACTCTCTCCCTCATACCTATATCTCTCTACAAATGATTGAACATCACCCCAAGGTGGTTTCCCTTCTACAGCCATGGCTCCTCCATGACGCCTCCTTCGACTGCCAATCTTCCTATGTTCCTTCGTGAGTCTTCCTTGATCTGGAAAAGTAGGCTCTCTCTCCTCATCCCCTCCATTCCATTTATGATTTTCAACCATACTATTTCCCTATTTTGTTTCAGGTGAACCCTAGTTCAATGGTTAGCTGTATTTTTATTTATCCTTTTTTTGTTAGGGTATACAAAGGCTTACTCAGGTTGTGTTATTGTGTGTTCCAAAAAAACCACCAATAAATACGAGGTGGTTCGGGTATTTTCTGTCTATCAAAAAACATTTGAAGGTATTTTTCATACATGTGGTTTGGTTTCATAGTCCTTTTTGAGAGTCTTATGGTGTTTATGAGTCCTTGGTATGTTATGTGTAGTGTTTTGAACTCCATCGTGTGTTTTCGGGTCATCCGGTCAAGGGTGACTCGACTACATATGCACAGGTAAGTATATAAATAAGTATAAGTTGGTACCACCGTTACATGTATATTCATCATTGTAAGTGAATATATGTGTATGGGTATAGGTGTACAAATGTATATATATGAAAATGCATGTGTAGGTGTGTGGTTATAGGTATATGAATATAAGCATATATATGAGGATCTCCATGAACATTCTCATGGTCGTACGGGTGTATTCATAGGGGCCAGGTGTCCTTTCATGTATGTGAAGGTGTGTATACCCAATGCGGGAGAAAAAACTTTTAGTTAGAAAGAGCCAAGATCTGAAGTGGATGACTTGGTTCCACCCTATGGTAGGGTCCCTATCCTTTTCCCTTTAAATAAAAAATTTATCATGTTTACACTTTTTTACTTATATTTTATTCTTACATGCATTCTTTGATAAAATGAATTTACTAGTTATGAAGTTAAATGAGTTTACCCTTTAGGACTTCATGATTATTCCCCTTAGCACCTAACTAACTCCAAATTAACATTTAAATTAAATAGCCCTAGAGATATGGGAATTAGATAGACATTCTTAGGATAACTTAATTGATAAATATGCATCCTTATAATTGAATAACCTTCATACTTGAACCCTTAAACCAATTTACCGTGTCTAGGAAAATTGGATGTGATGTCCATGAATATGAAATATTCATTAATTGACAGTCTTGCTATTAAATTGTTCGGTCGTATTGAATTCATTGACTTATATTAATGGGGTAAATGAAATGGTTTTTCCTTGGAATGGAATTGTGTATGGAAAACGACTAACAATTAACGTCCTTGCCTCATGGTATGTCAAAATGTTACTTATCTACCATGATGTTTGAATTAAAGTGATTATGATGGATTGTGTTAAGTAATTTTGTGATAATTGTGTTTGTTCCAATTATTTATATTATTATATTAGTCAAAAAATCCTAAAAACCCTTCTAGTTATATATCTATATGGGCAGTGACATCCTTAACATTATGCCATTTATATAGGTATATGTGTAATGGAACTCTAAACATCATTCCAGTTATACATCTATATGGGTGGGGCATCCTGAACTTAATGCCAATTATATAAGTATATGGGTTGAGTCATCCAGAACATCATGAAAATTATATAAATATATATGGGTGGTGGAATCCTGAATGTCGTTCAAGTTATACAAATATATGGTGTGAGGCATCCTAAACATCACTCCAGTGGTATCCTTATATTGGAAGCAACATCCTGAATGTCATTCAAGTTATAAAAAACATGGATGAGAGGAATAATAAACTTTGTCCCAGTTATATATATATTTGTATATAGTGACACAACTAGACTACTCTCTTGAAAAAGATCTTATGATGGTATAGTCATCAAGTGTCCCTTATGATATTGGATGGGTTATTATTTATTTATTTTATTCATTCATTACATTTATATTGCCTCACACTGTCTTAATATATTTAATGGGACTGGGCTTGACACTGGTGGGTGTTGTCCTACATTGATTTATATTTCACACCATGATTGGGTACCCTTGGTACCCGAGTAGACATAATACATGGAGGTCCTATTTTTTGATGCATTTTTTGTAAATCGATTTAAAAGAAAAGGACCGAGTTGGATCTCAGGATGCTTGAGGAGATCACTTTTGTGGATTTCCTATCTTTATCATTATATTTTTATTTATTGTAAATCATGTTGAATTTTTTACCACTTTCAGTAATGTGTGATTACCATGCCATGCATGTACCAATTTTATAAACTGGTGTTGGCCACTATTGTAAAATTTTCATGATATTGCATCCACAGTTGTCTTTTATTTATTTAATTATTCTAATATTGTTTTCTATTGGCTTCTATTTAGACTCTGATATTACCATTTCTCATTTCTGATAAGAGGTTATAGTCTCACCACATTCACTTCCCATTACCCTTACTGTTATTCGACAACCTTTGGTGTATGGGGAGAAATGTTTGAGGCCATGTGAGCCACTGGTCAAGCTACTGATTTGATAGTAAGCTGGGTCGGGACATTACAAATGTTTTATCATAGGAAAATTTTCCTTTTTCCTTATATTTTGGGTTCGTAGATAGGATACTAGGAATGTGTCGGTTCTTTTTTAGTAGTCGTGAGTGGGACTTATCACCTCAAACATGGGAAATGACCAATTGGTGAGGGCCCGGATTATTGGACATGTTGTTTTCTATTACCGTTGATATGATTTCTCCTAGAGTGATTTTATTAAATTTCACTACATGTGATTTCTAGACCTTATGTAATTTTTCTCTTGGCCTGATATTGAATGGAAGTTTCATTACATGCATCATATATGCACATAATAAATTCACAATCCATGGATAGTGCCATTCTATGTAGTTGCATTAGAAGATTTCCTACAAAATTTGAAAATTGTTCTTTTAATGGTGTGCCATGTTAAGGTAGTTATTATCCAGATTAATTAGATATCATTTTTAGATATAATATTCCATGATTACAATCTTGATTATATTTTATTCCATAATTGATTGTATAACATGCTTAGACTTGTACCTTTTTAGGTAATTTTTAAGCATAATTTTTTCTTAGTATAACAAGCCTAGTTTATCAATGCGCTATGATTTACATTTCCTTAGCATGTCATTACTTTTCACATGTCATGCCCCTGTGTTATTGAATTATATTGTGATTACTTCTCATGGCGTCATGTTTTGCCTTATTATATATGGGTTGTGAAATAACAGGAACCCAATTTTGATTATAAGGTGTATGGGAGCCTTTTATTTTGGAAAGGGTAACCATTAGATTTAAAACATTTAGGGAATAAAGACAATATTGGTATAGAATTGTTAATATAATGTAATGTATTCTAAAGTTTAAATGAAAACATAAACTATATTTGACTAAAGGAATCCAAATCCCAAACAGTAATGTGTATGGGCACATTATAGGTTGGAAGGTGGCCATCCCTATAGCCAGACTATTATGTTTTTAGCATGTATGATTCTGAAATGAAATTGTTATCAATTAATGGGATCTGATTTTCTATCCATGAAGTGTATGGGTTCTTTATGAATTAGGAAATGGAAACTCGTATTACATGTAATGGTTTGATCCTATGTAAAATGACATTAAAGTTGAAATCTATTTGGTTTTAAATCTACAATTTTATTTGAAAACTGTTAAATGTGAAAATGGATACATGTATGTTTGTCGTGATATGTCATTTAAGGGAATAACCAGTTATTTGTGTTTAAGACCTTCATATTTGAGAAACCTCTATTAGGTTTCTTTTTGAAGGACCTTAGTGGGCTCAGTCGGACCCGTTTATGTGGACATGTTTGATATAAATGGATTTATGTGATAAATTTCTTTATCATTATTGGATGTATAAAATTGATAAATGGTTAAAAAATTATGCTTTATGGAACTCACCTATAGTGATTTGAGTTGCTTGTAAAAAATTAGGTGCCCAGTGGTTTCATTTAAAATGGGTACTTGGCGTAAGTTTTAAATCCATAAATGCTTAAAGATTAATTATGTTTAAATATAAAGGACTTTGAAACGGAACAATAAGTGGTGACCTTAGTGTAAAACCCTCATATAAGTATAGTTTCACCCCATCATTAAGTGACTTGGAACATAAACCTATGAGTTTTCTGTAGCCGTCACTGCTTTAGAAATGATTGTTTTTAGGCTCTTAACCCTATGAAGTATGTTAGGCATGATCCAATTCATGGGTCAATGATTTTTCTTCATAAGGGGCTAGACATGGTATGTAGTGCCCTTAGAACCTGATCTCCTTGCTTGTGCCATTTTTTTGGATGCTTGGTTTCATTCATGTTCCATTTTCTCGAGCAGGACTAGTATTATTTTAAATGCACCCTCATACAGATGGATGGTCATGCTTTTTGTGACCTTATTACGGGCTTGAGAAATGTGAAAGACCCGTTTTTATCAGGTGCAACATTCCTTAGGCATGTTCAGTTATTTTATTGGTCGTATGAACCCTTATTTTTTCCTTGGCTAGTATATACTAGTATATGTGGTACTGTAAAGTGTTAATTGATGTAATAAACCAGTTGAGTCTATTTGAATTTTTAATCCCTGTGTGGTTAAGTATGGTGTTAGTTAATCAAATAGTAGAGTGACCTGACTATTTAAGAATCCATTGATCCCAATGCTCCAGACGAAAATCCAAGAGCCTAGGTTTTTTGACATGTCATTCGGTTGGGGTTTCCTTATAAGCATTGAAAAATTTGAGTGCAAATTAGAGGAACATCACATGTGTTTTTACAGTGTTTTTGTACAAGTCTCATAGTGAGATGCTAGTAGATCTACATTTCCTTCGATGAATGTGACACTCTTAATGTGGGGAGCATATTTTTGGTTCTACTAATTGTGTGTCCTTCCAGGTAGATGTAATCTAACTAAAGATGACCATTTGAGGATTACCAGTTTATGATTGAGTGCCTTTTAGGCTTGCAGGTGTTTTTTTGTGTCATTGTTTTCTCGACAACATGACGTTGATATTTTTTTATTTATATTTAACCTCTATAAAACACCATTGGTCATGGAGGACATTGGTGGTTAAATCATGAGCAATCATAGAAATCCCTTGGAGTTAAAGGTTAATGATCGGTTGTAATGATGCATTGGTAGGTGAATCCAAGTCTCTTCATTATGGTTGAAAAATGGTGATTCGACCTCTCTTCTGTCCAAAATTAGCTGTGAGTGACTGGAAATCGTTAAAATCATCTTAGTATACTACTCTAATCAAGGAACATTCCCCCTATTATTCTTTCATCTTGGATGCCTTAGAGAGCATTTATCTTACGTCGAGATGAACTTTTTAAATCCATTGGGATTGTTTTGGTGGTTCTCTTTTAGTGTTTCATGTGGGATGCAGGGTTTCCTTCATGGTTTGACTATAAATACATCATCAGAATTCAGGTGTAGGCTTATATGGACATGTTTGTGTTAAAAGTGAGCTTCCCTGGGAGAAGGCATCGTAGATCAGTATATAAGATGAAAACCATCTAAGATCAACATATTCTTAATTAGTTGGTTATAGAGTCTTGAATACTCCCTTTATTGTTAAACAATTAGGGTTAGTGATGAACAACTGTAAAAGCACCTCATCTAGTGGAGATGAGTCTGGTTGGAGTCAGTCAGTGCATTCATGAACAACATGCTCTACATGAACTTTGGGGTTGATGTGGTTCGATTGTTATAATCGTTCTGTAAATCATTCGAGAAGTAACATTATAATGCTTGGATGCATTATTGTAAGGTAAATCCAATATTGGGTTGAACCATGGTTTGTAATCATCTATTTAATGTAAAAAATATATGGTGGGATGTACCATTGACCAGATTCATAGTGAGATAATGACATTTTCATATCTATCGGTGTACAGGCTTGGGAATGATCTATCATAGTGTTTCGATCATATCATGAGTGTTGTCTTGAGTTTGAAATTCCTTGACTACCTTGTGTTTAAATGATTTCTTATGGGTGTGTTCAGGGATTGCGAATGCAATGCAATCATTTGAACAAATCCTTACAACCCTAGTGGCTCAGTTGAGGTATAAATTATTCCACAAGGCTTTTTAGGGATGTGAAATTCCAAGGTGTGAAGGTTGTAACGATCCATATTTTCAACTGGGATAAAAACAGAAGGTTTTTCAACCAATTACTGTATGGGTCATCTTTAAAACCGATCATCAAAATTGAATTTGGAGAGGTGGATCACTATTAAGAGATGTTTTTTGACTTAGTCTAATGAAAATAAAGGTTCCCTGGGTGTCCTGAGATGTTTCGAGAGTTCCCAACATGGAAAAAATCATGTTTGAAATACCACATAGGGAGAACGGTTGGTGCATGGTCTACTAAACCATGAATCCCATTGCAGGTTAGCGTGCATCCTTGTTTAAGGGGATTGAGATGTTTCTCTCAGGCTGTGAATGGTTTTCCAAATCGTGCACCTAGGACATGTGGGGTGTGCTAGATATCCAATGGAGGATGCATGGTTGGTACATTGATTTATAAACCATACTGTTTAACCATGTGAGACACCATGTTTTTATGAAATTAATTAATTTAATATAAATTAAAAATAAAATAAAACCAAAACTAACTCTCTCCCTCACCCATCTATCTTGATGAACTCAAGATCATTGCACCTGGAGGTGTGTTCCCATTCCAAGAACGCTGGTCCTCATAGATTCCTCCCTCGACCATCAATCTTACTCCCTTCATTCGTAATTCATTCTTGATTCGGTTAGGTAGTCCCTCCCAAATAGTCTCCTCCCTTATCCAATTTTCAGCCTTTATGGTTCCCTATTTTGTTTTGTTCAAATCCTACATCAATGGTTACCCAGATTTGGATTTGTTTTTTATGGTAGGGTGTGATTCGGCATCCTAGGGACATGTTGTTTGGTTTTTGACTCCCTGTTTCAAAGCCTTATAGTTTTTATGAGTCCATTTTATGTAATTTGTAGTCTGTTGAACAATGTCGTGTGGTTTTGGGTTCTCGGGTCAAGAGAGACTTTCCTACGTATGAATAGGTAAGTGTTTATATATATATATATGGGTAGCCTTTTTAAATTTATATTCATCCATGGAAGAAAATATATGTGTATGGGGCTAGGTGTGCCTGTGTATATACATGAAAATTCATGCGTAGGTGAGTGGAGAAAGCTATATGCATATAATAATATATGTGAGGATTCCCTTGCACATGCTCAAGGAAATTTGTTTTTGTGAATAAGGTCTTGGTGTCCTTGCATGTATGTGAAGGTGTGTATACCTAGCGGGAGAGCAGTAACTTTTAGTCAGAAAGTGAAAATAGCTGAAGTTGATGGCTTGGTTCCACCCTAAGGTAGGGTCCCTATCCTACTAACTTTAAATTAATAATGCATCATGTTTACTTTTTTCACTTATAGTGTATTCTTTAATGAATTATTTGGTAAATTGAATGAATTGATTAGGATGCTAAATGAGTTTCCCCTATATGGGAATATGCTTGTTCCCCTGAGAACCAATCTAATTTTGGTGTAATATTTAAATGAAATGGACCTAGATATGTTGGAATTAAATTGACATGGTTAGGATAGAATAAATGATATATAGGTATCCTTTGAATGAAATGACCTTCATACTTGAACCCTTAAACACATATGGCATGTCAAGGAAAATTGGAGGTGATGACCTTGAATATGGAACTTCAATTAAATGACGTACTTGGGATTAAATGGTTAGGTTGTATTGAATTTATTAACTTATATTAAAGGGGTAAATCAATGGTTTTTTCCAATGAATTCAATTGTGTATAGAAAATGACATACATCAGAAGTTCGTGCCTCATTGTATGTTTCAATGTTACCCAGCTACCGTGATGTTTTAATTTACAATCTTATGATGGGTTGCCTTATGTACTTTTGTGATGATTTTGTTTGTTCCAGTTATTTATATCTTTAGATGGGTAACGGAATCCAGAATGTCATTCGAGTTATATCTTTATATGAGAGACAATATCCATAACTTTCGTGCAAATTATATATGTATATGGGGTGACGATATTGTGAACATCATTCCAGTCATATCTCTATATAGACGGTGAAATCCAAAACATCGTTCCATTTATATAATTATATAGGTGATGAAATCCTGAAAGTCGTAGTAGTTATATCTCTATATGGGAAGCGACATCCTGAACGTTGTGCTAGTTATATAAATATATGCCATGAGGTATCCCAAACTCCATGATAGTGGTTTCTTAATATGGGCAGTAGCATCCTAAACGTCATTACAGTTATATAAATATATGGATTAGAGGAATAATGAACTATATCCTAGATATATTTATATATATTCATATACGGTGACATAATCAAACTATTATCCCAACAATGAGCCAAATCCGGTATAGCTGTCAGGTGTCCCTTAGTATCCTATATGGTTGTTTATTTGTTTCTTCATTTCTATCATTACATTTATATACCTATATATGGTCTTAATTATATTTCATGGGACTTGGATTAAAAATTTTGGGAGGTGGCCTACTGAATTTATATCTCACACCATGCTTGGGTACTATTGATACCCGAGTAGACACTATACTTACAGGTCATAGGTGGATTGTTGTGTTGTTTGTACATGGAGTTAGGAGTAAAGGACTGAGTTGGAGCTTGGGATGGTCAAGGAGATTACCTGTGGATATTTTCTATTTATTTCTTTATTTTTTTACTATATTTTAAATCTGGTTTTATTGTTCACCACTTTCAGATTTGTATCATTACCATTCCATGAATTCACATTGTAACGCCCTGACCCCAGTTACCGAGAGCCGCTGTATTATTAGATAACATCGGCATGATAACAAAGGATCAAGTCTCGAAAGACTGATTAGTTTACTAGTCCTAAGAACAATAGATACCTTAATAAGGTAAAAAAATACAATAACATCTTGTCTTTATATCCCCTCATACTATCCCTGTAGGTCATTCATAAATTACTTCTTCACATCCTGGGAAAAATACAACATTGAAAGGGGTGAGCTCAGTTTCTTGGTAAAGATCACAATATAGCAGAAGTTTTCATAGATAATCATAAACACTTTAGTCAATGTATAACTAAAACAAAAGCCTTATAAACTTGAAATTCTACATAATATGGCGAAGATAAAATGAAATAATGGAATTTACTTATTCACATGGATATTCTACTTATCGAATAATCACATGCAATATAAATAACCACTTTCATAATGATGGAATGCATAATTACAGACCATCATAACCACGTAGCCAAGGCCTCGTTCCAAGTCTACAAATAAGATTTTGTCAATGCCTCGTTCCAAGACACTAGTTTGTCTCATGAGACCTACCGATGCAATTTTTTTAGAAGAAAATTACGTTTAAAATTGCTCAAATATACTCCAGTGTTTTTCTGAAAAAATTATGCAAGCTTCTGAAATCTTAATAACTGATTTTGAGACTTCTTGACTAATTACAGGCCATGATGGGTCTGCGCCCAATCCCTTCCTGTCTACCTCTCTCGAGAGTCAGGTTTTATGAAATCATTTTTAAGCTTGTGTTAAATATGTATACATTTGCACTGGATTTTCATATATTTTATAGAAATATCTATTTTTTGAAATCATTGAAAAGTCACACATTTATAAAGGAAGTAATTTAAAAGAGATTTTTGAATCAAAGGGTCCCATACAACATTGAAACATTAGAAAGGAAATATCATTTAAAAAACATTCATGTCCATATAAATAAATCCTTAAAAGCAATTTTGAAGACATGGAAATTAAAAAAGATTTAGAAGAATAAATATTTAAAACATTTGAAATTATGTTTTAGTAAAAAAAACTCCCTTAAAATAATAACTTTGAAAACTCATTCATGATACATGGACATGGATAATAAATATTTCTCAGTTGATACTTACGTAAAAACAACCTCGGATAATAAAGTGATTGTGAAATTAACCCTTACCAATTTGGTAACTTACGAAACATACACCCCATAAAAGAGGTATCATACAATGATTATGTAAATACACATAAATTAATGTTTATTACACAATTAATATAATTATTGGAAGTACATACACCTCACAAGAGGTAATAGTTGCAATATGGCATGAATCTATCGGGAATAAGGAGTGAGATGAAAACCCCTTACATTGTACCTTTTCCTTGGTCGGCGATAGGTTAACCTCCTGTATAATGGTGAAATAATTGTTATTTAATTATAAAATAATCATATACATTAATATGATATCATATATTATCTTTTAACATTTATTTGTTTTTAATATCTTAGTATTATCGTCGTTTCAGGTGTTAACAGATTCATTTTCCTTTATATTATTTGTTATGCGAGCCGTATTTATTATGGATGGGATGTATCTTATTAATATCCAGAATGATATCATGTCTCTAAAAATTATTTTTATTCATCAAATGAAATTTATTCCTAAATGTATATGATGGAGAATTAATCTCATCGTGTTTGTGGAGACGGTAATCCGTACGTAAGCACGAACGACAAATATCATTATTTTGATTTTAAAATAATATATAATTGGATGTTATATCATATTTACAGAATCATTATCACACTATATTTATAATTTACATGAATTAAACACCATTATTATACCCATCCAAATAATAATATATTGAATAACAATTACACCACGACGTGGAGACGGTAGGCCGTACCTACACACATATGGTGACATGTCATTCATAGGATGGATAGAATACTTAATATGGTTGTACCATATATCTAATAACATCACGTTATTTATAATATAGTGGATTTATTATTTTAGAATGGAAATAACAAAGAAATAAGAAGTTTAAAAAGAAAGGAACTTGAAAGAGGGTGGTGAAATCATTACCTCTTCTACGGGTTCTTCCTTTTGATTTGATCAAAAGGGCTCATTAGGTTGACTTTCTGATCGAAATAAGGCCTCTAGGTTGAAGTGAGGGGAGTTTGGAGGATATTTTGGAGGAGTTTGACTGAGGAAAAAGGCTATGAAGGTGTGTATAATTGGTTAGAAGTGGTGTCCTTTTATAAGGGGGGAAAATGGCTATTTAGGAAAAACTTAAAGTATTATTTTATAATAAAATTATATTCGGTTTATAATGGATCCAAAGAGGATTATTGAACGTTTTTGGTGGTTATGGGTAAAAATAATTTCCTACAATATATTTTAGACAGGTTTCGGTCATTATATTAACCTTATCATTTAGTTTTAACACTTAGTTAATTAGTTTGACACTTACCATGTCACTTTGTATTTTTATATTATATAGTTAATAAACATACTATATACCTATAATCGACCCCCACATGGTCCCTTAATGATAAAAATATCATTATATAAGTCATTTTTACAAAACATATATTTTTAGGAATTTAATATCAATTAATAATAAAATATTGGTTTTAAAAACTCTTTTCAGTCAATTTTGACACTATTTGGTATTTGATTTTTGTGAAAATCATAACACCCTGATTACTTCAAAAAATGTTAATTAAATCAATCCTAACATGTAATATTAACCAATAAAATTTGTTTAATTCATTAAAAGTCTCAAATTATAATTATTTGGGTATTTATAATATCAATTATTTTAATATTTCACTAATAAGGTAATTACTACATCATCATTGTGTCATAAATAAATTAAATTATATAATGTCTAAAAATTATAAATAAAATATAATTATGTAGTAAATCTTTTTATCTTTCTAATTATTATTTATAATAGAATGTATACCATACATAACCCTATGTAAAAAAAATTTCTAAAAGATATATGCTTATGTCATTTTTGTATTTACTTTAACTAAATTACTATAAAGTGTCATTATCACGAACAAGTTGATCCATGGGCTCCCAAAATCGACCCAAAGATGCACATTGGAGTACATGTATCAACCAATAAGGTTAGGACACGTTTTAGGGTAATTTATTATTATTATAATATTATTTGTTTACTCTTATTTACCGGATTTACCCTTTAACCATGGTAAATAAAATATTTACCGAAGTAATTATTCAAAATGTCTAAAAATAAAGAGTTGCCTATTTACATAATTTGGAAATCCTGATTCCTAATATGGAATACATTTTTCCAAATTGAAAACACAAAAGTGGTAGAAATTAATTTAAAATTATTTCTCGCTGTCGAAACAAAAGGCGAGTTTTTAAGAAATAATAACAATCAAAATATTGACACTTGTTTATGTCTGGTTTAAATATGAAATTATTTCCAATGACCAACATTGTATTAAATGGTAAAAATATATTCTAAATATACTTTAAAACCCCTCAAATTCATAATTTATCACTATTAATTATTTTGATTAAAAAAGATGTCTTTAATTAACATTTAGTAATTTTCACTATTCATCAAAATATGAAGGTTATCCGAAAAGTACCAAAATTTCACCCTATGATAATTTTGATATTCCGAATTCTAAAATTATGTCCATTTTGAATGATAAAATGTATAAAATTTCAGAAATTGGGTATTACAATTCCTAACGGCTATTTTTATTAGTTGTGGTGTGTGTTTGAACTCGAAGTTGCGTACAACACGTGCTACTGTATTATTCAGCAAGAAGCGTACTGGGGAAGCTTGGGGTGTTACCTTATCCCGTCCTTCAATAAATTTCATCCTTTCAATTTTTAAAATTGGTACTGGGAATATAATTGAAAGTCCCACATCAGAAAAATAGTCAATAAAACTATCACTTTAAACGAAAGAAAGAGAAGTACAAAGGTCTCCCAAGATAACCTATACTAGGATTCCATGTAGAAAAAAATGGATATGGATGATAAACTAAGTTTCAAGTTCTGATGGAGAGGGAAAGAAAATATGTCCAGGTTAAAGTTAACAACAAGAAAACCACAAACTTGTGATGGGACAAATGATCATTAGTTTCCCAGTAGGAAAAATAAACTGACAACATTTTTATTTTTATTTTTCAGTTACATTACATAAATAAGAGGAATTCATTTCTGAGATTGACTAAGAACATAAAGAGATATACTTAATTTTTAATTAATGTTTCATTCTTTAATAAATTTATACTACTAACTCATTTTTAAATGATGAGTATTCCAGAAGACTTGGTCACACTAGAAGAGATACAATAAAATTCTCATAGAATCCATGATCCACGAAGAATAAACTATATATTTACCTTGCCTTTAGAGATTAATAAAAACCAAAACGGTTAGTATAATATCTGATGATCCCCAAAAAGGTTCTTTCATTAGAGGGAGAAACACTAATCTTAATTTCTAATATTAAACCAACAATACCCCAATGTTAAATAAATATCTTTCAATAAAATAATTGTCATTAAAATCCTTTAATAAAATCCAAAATAATATTGAAAATCAAAACTTAGAATAACTTGGTTATGTAGTCCTCCACGTTAAACGGTATCTCCAAATGACATCAATTACTCTTAAAGTCACATTCTTAAAAGTAATTAACCTAATAACATATTCTATATTATAGGTTAATAATTTCCATAAATAACCCAAATCACTATAAATCCATAATGAAAACATAGATAAAAATCCACCATTACTCCTCAAATGAAATCTCATTCTATTCTATTTTCCTTGGGCATATAGTGTTTCCATAAAAGGGAACATCTTCTAAAATAACATTTATCACTTAATCACAAAATCGTTTTCCTATACTAAGGGTAATCATCTGATAATACATAAGATCCCAAATCAAATTATTAATGATCAATAAATTCATTTAACTAAAAATAATAGTCACACTAACCAGGGACTTCATGTAGACCAGTGGTAGGCGATAAATCCCAATCGCACATTGGTTGTGGGTTCGATTCCCACAGCTTTGTCCGATGCGATGGGTTGTCACACGGTCTGCGGGTTGTCCTTTTTCAAAAACTATATTTTATAACATTACCAAAATGAGATAAATTCTTCAAAATGACCATAACATAATTTAACCACAAATGTTATCTCATACCTTGAATTTTCATCACAAAATATAATAACTTGTAATTGCCTCAAACCCAATGAATATATAAAACCGAATCATTATTTATAACTATATCCACAAGAGAAAGGACATGTCTTCCTCTAATATCATTCTCACATGATAAATTGTAGGGTTACACATATAAGAGAAAATTCACCCAAAGTAATCTCAACAACAAGGAGCATTAATACCTTTAAATATTTTTCCATCCATTTATTTCCACAGAGGTTCTTCCTTGACCAAGAGGTTATCCTATAGAATAGCGAATTGACATGGGTGATGCCAAGGTCCCTTTCATTTACGAAAAATGACCATAATGGGAATCTTGGGACCATTTTTATTCTCTTCCATACAACTCTTCATTTTTTTTCTCGGCAATTCATCACTTTATGTCCTTCCTTCCCACATATAAATCATTTCTTTGTTCCATTGAGACACTATCCTTGGTGTCTCTTTCCACATTTCTTACATGATGGATATTGAGGATTCTCTTCTCCATGGTATCCACTGCTGGAGCTCTTATCATTCATCACCTTTCTCTTCTTTGTTGATTCCGGTAATTGGTTAATATATATATTGTTGATCATATTTTTGGAAAATTGATTTGGCATGAAGACAATATCTTTTATGCCTATAAACATTCCATTTTGTTGCTCATTTCCACCACTATTCTCACCTTGTACATCATTCTCAAAGTCTCTATGACTTACTTGGAATCCAACCATTGACTAAAACCAGAAATCATTGTGTGAGTAACAGTAGTCATAAAATCATTTAGAGAATATCATGTCACCATATTCTCAATTTGAAACACAATAGAATTAACCACGGTCATTTACTCGTATCTTATATATAATACTTCAAACCGGTTTGTGAAGAAAACGTAAATTATCCTAAGTATATCCCCCGGGAGTGTCGTAACCAAGAGTGCAGCATGGCCCGTTGTCATACACCAGTTCCCGTTCGAGTCTAGCTCAAAGCGGTGTTTTCGGGTTTTACCCCTAGGTACATATGTGCCAGAGCCATCTCTACCTACTCGTATCCAGACAGGGATGTATTTCTCGGAAAACTCAGAAAATCTCTACAATACCAAAATTTTATGAAGTTCTTCTATACTAATCTTCAAAGTCTATCTTAGTGCTATGTTCTCTAATCATAGTTTATCTAAATCTAGCTCTCAAGGTTTGTACTATAATTCCTCTGATACCAATTGTAATGCCCCCAACCCTGCTACCCAGAGTCAGTACATTATTACATAACATTGGAATGATCACAAAGGATCAATTCTCAAAAGAACGATTAGTTTAGTAGTCTTGGGAACACTAGATACATTCATAAGGTAAAAAACTTCAAAAACATCTTTTCTTCATATCCCCTCATACTATCCCTGCACGTCATTAATAAATTACTTCTTCACATCCTGGGGAAAATAAAACATTGAAAGGGGTGAGCTCAGATTCTCAGTAAGGATAAAAATATAGTAGAAGCTTTAATAGATAAGCATAAACACTTAAGGCAATGAATAACTAAAACAAAAGCCTTTTAAACTTGAAATTCTACATAATATGGGAAAGATAAAATGAAATAATTCCCTTTAATTATTCACATGGATATTATACTAGTCGAATAATCTCATTAAATATCAATAACCACTTTCATAACGATGTAATGCATCATTCCAGACTATCATAACCATGTAGCCAAGGCCTCGTGCCAAGACACTCGTTTGTCTCATGAGACCTACCGATGCAATTTTTTTAGAAGATACTTACATTTAAAATTGCTCAAATATACTCCTGTGTTTTTTTGAAAACATTATGAAAGCTTCTAAAAACAAAATAACTAATTCTGAGACTGTTCGACAAATTACAGGCCATGATGGGTCCACGCCCCATCCCTTCCTGTCTACCACACTCGAGAGTCAGGTTTTCTGAACTCATTTTTAATCTTGCGTTAAATACGTATACATTTGCACTGGATTTTCATATATTTGAAAGAAATATCTTTTTTTTTTGAAATCTTTGAAAAGTCACATATTTATAAAGGAAGTAATTTAAAAGAGATTTTTGAATCAAAGTGTTCCATAACACTTTTAAACTTTTGAATGGAAATATCATTTAAAAACATTCATATCCATATAAAAAAATCCTTAAAAACCATATTGAATACATGGAAATTAAAAAATATTTAGAAGAATAAATATTTAAAACATTTGAAATGAAGTTTTAGTAAAAAAAATTCACTTAAAATAATCACTTTGAAAATTCATTCATGATACATAGACATGGATAATAAATATGTCCCTGTAGATAATTACGTAAAAACAACTTCGGATAATAAAGAGATTGTGAAATTAACCCTTACCAATATGGTAACATATGAAACATACACCCCATGAAAAAGGTATCATATAATTAATATGTAAATACACATATTTTAATGATTATTACACAAATAATACAATTATGGGCAGTACATACACCACACAAAAGGTAATAGTGGCAATATGGCATGAATCTCACAGGAATAAGGAGTGAGATGAAAACCCATTACTTTGTAATTTTTCCTTGGTCGATGGTAGGTTAACCTCCTATATAATGGTTAAATAATTTTTATTTAATTATAAAAGAATCATATACATTAATATGACATCATATATTATCTTTTAACATTTATTTGTTCATAATATCTTAGTATTATCATCATTTAGGGTTTTAACGGATTCGTTTTACTTTATATTATTTGTTATGCGAGCAATATTTGTTATGGATGGGATGTATCTTATTCATATCTAGAATGATATCATGTCTTTAAAAATTATTTTTATTCATAAAATGAAATTTAGTCTTGAAAGGATATGATGGGGAATAAATCTCATCGCGTTCGTGGAGATGGTAATCCGTACGTACGCACGAGCGACAATATCATTATTTTGATATTAATATAATATATAATTGGATGGTATATCATATTTAAAGAATAATTATCATGTTATATTTTTAATTTATATGAATTATACATCATTATTATTCCCATCCAAAAAATCATATATTGAATAACAATTACACCACGACGTGGAGACGGTAGGTCGTACGTACGCAGGTATGGTGACATGTCATTCAATGGATGGATAGAATACTGAATATGGTTGTACCATATTTATAATAAAATCATAGTATATATAATATACTGGAGTTATTATTTTAGAATGGAAATAACAAAGAATGATGAAGTGTAAGAAGAAAGGAACTTGAAAGAGGGTGGTGAAATAATTACCTCTTCTTCGGGTTCTTTATTTTGATTTGACCAAAATGTCTCCTTAGGTTGGCTTTCTGATCGAACTAAGCCTTCTAGGATGAAGTGAGGGAAGTTGGGGGGATAATTTGGCAGAGTTTGGCCTAGAAAAAAAGGCTTTGAAGGTTTGAAAATTGGTTAGAAGTGGTCTCCTTTTATAAGGGGGGGAAAGGGGATCTTTAGGAAAAACTTAAAGTATTATTTTATAATAAATTTATATTCGTTTTTAATGGATAAAAAGTGTATTATTCAAATTATATGGTGGGATTGGTAGAAATACTTTCAACCAATAGAGTTTAGATAGGTTTTGGTCATTATATTAACCTTATCTTTTAGTTTTAACTCTTAGTTAATTAGTTTGACAGTTACCAAGTCACTTTGTATTTTTATATTATATAGTTAATAAACTTACTATATACCTCAAAGAGACCCCCCAAGTGGTCCATTAATGATTCAAATATCCTGAAAGAAGTCATTTTTGTGATCCTTAGATTTTTAAGAATTTAATATCATTTAATATTAAAATATTTGTTTTAAGAACACTTTTATGTCAATTTTGACACTATTTGGTATTTGATTTTTCTGAAAATCATAACAGCATGATTACTTCAAAAAAAAGTTAATTAAATCAATAAAAACATGTCATATTAACCAATAAAATTCATGGAATTTATTAAAATACTCAAATTATATTTATTTGGGTATTAATAATATCAATTATTTTAATATTTCACTAATAAGGTAATTACTACATCATCATTGTGTCATAAATAAATTAAATTATTTAAAATCTAAAAATTATATATAAAATATAATTATGTATGAAATCCTTTTATATTTATAATTAATATTTTTAATAAAAAATATAGCATATATAACCCTATGTAAAAATTGTTTTCCTAAAAGATATATGCTTATGTCATTTTTGTATTTATTTTAACTTAATTAATATAAAGTGTCATCATCACTTACAAGTGGATCCATGGGGTCCCAAAATCGACCCAAATATGCCCATGGTCAGATATGTATCAATGAATTAGGTTAGGACTCATTTTAAGGTAATTTATTATTATTATTATAATATTAATTTTTTACCCTTATTTACCGTATTTACCCTTTAACCATGTTAAATAAAATATTTATCAAAGTAATTATTCAAAATGTATAAAAATAAGAGTAACCTATTTACATAATTTGAACATCCTAATTCAAAATATGGTATCCATTTTTCTAATTTCAAAACACAAAAGTGGCAGAAATTAATTTAAAATTAATTCCCGCTGTCAAAACAAAAAGCGTGTTTTTAAGAAATAATATCTACCAAAAGATTGACACATGTTTATATCAGGATTAAATTTGAAATAATTTTCAATGACCAAAATTGTAATAAATGGAAAAAATATATTCTAAATATACTTTAAAACCACAAAAATTCATAATTTATCACTATTAATTATTTCGATTAAAAAAGATCTTTTTAATTAAAATTTAGTAATTTTCACTATTCATCAAAATATGAAGGTTATCCGAAAAGTACCAAAATTTCACCCTAGGATAATTTCGATATTCTGAATCCAAAAATGACGTCCATTTTGAAAGATAAAATGTATAAAATTTCAAAAAGGGGTGTTACTATTCATAACGGCTAGTTTTATTAGTTGTGGTGTGTGCTTGAACTCGAAGTTGCATACAACACATGCTACTGTATTATTTAGCGATAAGCGTACCGTGGAATCATGGGGTGTTACACACATGTTGTATAAATTGAAATTTTCCACCATTATAAAATTTCCATGATTAGACTTCCGCTATTGTCTTTTATTTATTTACTACATCTTCAATTGTTTGTTATTTCCTTCTATTTAGATTCTGATAATACCATTGTGCATATCTGATAAGAGGGTAATGTCTCTCCACTATCACCTCTCGAGACTGTCACTGCATGTCGACCTCCTATATCATATGGTGTGATGTTCTTGAGGCCATGTGACACTCCGGTCTTGCTACTGATTCAATGGAAAGATGATACGGGATGTTAGATCATGTATATTTGTTGATACACAGACATAGGGTGGAGTACACGACATGTACTCCACCACACAACTTTTCCAGAGTTGGTCACACATACTACTCTTTATACTTGTACACAAACAAAAATACATGGGTTTCAGCCACGTACAAGAACATGGTTAGCATACATGGGTCAGACCCCATATAACTATAGATGTCATGTTATACATTCAAAATGTTTTTTTATATCTTTTCCTACATGAAAAATTCTATTCACATGGTCTGTGCTACACAGACATTACCCAGGTCAAGGGACACAACATGTGACCATACTACAGGTTTTGTAATCTCTTCTATATTCCCTGAAATCTTTTTCCACTGTATACTAGAATTTTTTTTTGGGTTAGTTCCCTCTTCCTCTCCCCCCCTAAATGCCAGTTGGCATCATTTCCTATCCACATGAGTAAAAACCCCTTCAGTAAGACTTTCTAGATATATTTCAGAGTCCCCTCCAAGAGGCCCGAAGTAGGCTCCTTTATCCATTCATATGCCATATGTTGATCCATGTTATCGACATGACCAATCCTATAATATGTTGTTCATCCACTTAGTCGGTTAATATGGATGAGTCATGGTATACGGCGTGGCCCTGGTAGTAGTCCTCGTCTGTGTATCATGATCTTCCCCACTCATGGAGTTTGTTCTCTTGGAACGAGTTTATTTTAGTTCTCTCTTCAGATCCATCGGTGTGTCAGTCATTCACAGAGGTTCCTGAAGAACAATACTTCTCTAAAAGACATCATCCATGCAATCCAACTCTGGATTATGTTCTCCTTGATGAGTTCTTAGTAGAATCTTATGATGGATCCCTAGTGTGGGTATGTGGTCATTATGACCTACCTTTGGACTATGGGTCTAGGTTTGAGTATATATGGATATGTTCTTGTTATATGTATTGTAATAATTTACTGTGTAGATCTGGAATTACCTTTTAATTGTGTATTTCATTATGGTTTCATGGTGTACTAATGAGTATTGTTATGCTTATCCATGCATGAAAATTTCTTACACGATTCGTGTCTTGTGATGATGTTCGGAATTTTAACGAAGTCCAGGGCGGACTAGGACTAGATGGAGCTTTTTGAGTTTAGAAAGGCAGGGGTGTTCCTACAACATTTAGAAGCAGTCCCATTACCGATTTTTTTTATAGTTTTGACTCTGTAGTTTTAGACTCATTTATTTTGGATGGCTAGTATTATGGCCCCGTTTATTTTACCACACCTTACATTTTTTGTACTCTATTGGTTGGGTTTAGTAGTATTCATGCATGTTGTTCCTCTGTGGATTTTACATTTTAGTAATTTTTTGGGCATGGAGATGTCTGTCTTTGTACATGTACATGGGAAATACCAACAATGTAACCTATATTCCTACTTGGTTCTAGTCACAAACCCCTGGCCTATTGCCGGCGGGATTGGGGAGTCACTTCCTAGGCCCCACTGGAATGGGTCATGACAAGGAACCTCATTGGAATCAATAGAGGAATCATTTATTGAGAAAATTGATGCCATATATGAATAAAATGTAATAGGATCCAATATTATAATGATTGAGTTATAAATAACATATCTTTATTGAAGTGATTGATAACCAGTTTTCTTCTTTCATTCTCTTGTAAGGCAATTTTCTCAGCCTCAGCTACTTCAACATAAGTACACTGTATCTTGATCTAATGAGAGGTTTGAGAGCATACCATTTTGGAACAATTCCATGTGGGTATAATGTATTTTCTAGGTTGACATTCGACTCTCCCCTAGTGCTCCCCACCTAATACATAACCCAAATGTTCAATTAGCCAGATTTGTTCATCTCCTTTATCATTGAGGTCCACAACGTTAGAATTTTTAAAATAAAAAAAAATATAATTATTAATGAATTTCATATAAATAATTGAAATATAAATAAAAATCCTACAATATATTCTTGTTTTTTTCATTTACTGCACTTCCATCTTTATTCTTCAAACTCAAGAAGAAAATTTTTTCTCAAGTAACATGAACATCGAATCCCAATACAACTTGCAATAGATTACAATGATTAGAATACACATATTCATATTATAATAATTTTATAATCTTAAATATCTATAAAATATAATAACTTTTAAATTAACATATTATTCATAGATTTAAACATGTGAAAAACACTGATGAAAAATTAATAAATAAAAGCTATTATTAAACACCTTATAATCCCATTTACTAATTCTGAACATTATGTAGTCATTGAAGATGAATTATTTATTTTTTTATCATAATATGAAATCAATATTATTCATTATATTTAATTTAATTTATATATATATGTGTATTTTTTTTAAATATAATGATTTTATATTTCTATTTATTATAATAAAAATTAAGATAATATTAATTTTTCCTAGTTATTAGTATTTAATTCATCAAAAAATAATGTATAAAAAATCCTTTGATGTGGTTTCAATAATATCAAAATAGGGCCCCTAATTAGAATAATTCAAATTATGTTTTTATAAACAATTAATAATCAATAAATATAATTACTTTACTTATAATTCATAAGGAATTACAATTTGATAACGACATAGTAGTCATTGGTCCAATTGGTCAAATGTCTTATACGACGTTAGTCCATTAGAAGAATTCTCCTTTAGTCTGTTAGGCCAATTGTCTATCAGGGAATTAGGCCAATTGGAAATTACGTCCTTAGGACAATTTGTCATTAGGCTTTTAGGACAATTTTTCAATAGGACAGTTGGCCAATTTATTTTTATTCCTCAAGGAAAATTGTAAATTAGGATTCTAGGAAAATTTCCCATTTAGAAATTAGGTCAATTGGGCAATTTGGCGGTTAGGCGATTAGTCCATTTGGCCCATAGGCTATTTTCAAATTTATCATTAGGATTTTAGGCCAATTCTTCATTAGGCCTTTAAGCCAATTATTAGGATGGTCATTAATCCTTTAGTAAAAATTGTTGTTAGTCCATTTTCCCATTAGTTTATTATGATGTCAGGCCAAATTGGTCAATAGGAATTTAGAATATATGACCAATAGGACAATTGGACAGTTCAACAATTATTCTAATTGGCAAATTGATTGTTCATCACTTAATAAAACTTTTCAATTGTCTACTATTCTAATTGGTTTATATTGAATTTTACCAATTCTATGTTATTACATTAGTCCAATTAGAAAATTCACCATTTCACTATTAGTACAATTTTTCATTATGCATTTAGGATTATTGGCCCTTCGACCATTAGTTTAACTAGTCATTAGGTAAATTGGGAATTAGACTACTAGAAAAATTTTCAATTATGCCTTAGTAAATCATTCCATTAAGCTATTATGCCATTAGGAAATTCTGAAAATTTTCAATTAGTTTAATAGGCCATTAATCTAATTTGTGGTTAGGCCATTTTGAAAATTGTCCATTAGGCATTTTTTCCAATTTGTAATAATGTAGTTAGTCCATTAGTCTATTAAGATAATGGACAGTTATACAATTTGCCTATATGAAAATTAGGACAATTGAATAATTAACTATTAGGATTTTAGGTAGATATTCCATTTGTCCGTTAGGCCAATTTTCCATTAAGAAAATAGTCTAATTAGGAATTAGGCTGTTCAAAAATTTGGAAATTAGGCCATTAAACCAATTTGAATTTAGGTCATTTGACCATTATTCCAATTGGTAGTTAGGAAAATTGGTTTTTAGGCCTTTAGTCTAATTGTTCAATTGGAAATTAATTTGTTAGGCTAGTTTGAGGTGATTCCATTAAGCAGCCAGGACCACTGGCCATTAGTCTTTTAGGAAAATTTATCATTAGGCCGTTATGAAAAATTGGTGGTTATTATAATTTGATGTTAGGTTATTAGGCCATCAGCCCAATTGTAGATAAGGCCATTAGTATAATTGGATAATAAACCAATTGGAAATTAGTCCAATTGGAAATTATACTATTACACTAATTCGAAAATTGTTTATTAGGACAATTGGCCATCGGTCCATTGGGCCAATTGGACATTAGGATGTTAGAACATTATTCCAATGGGAAAGTTGAATGTTAGGCCATTATCCCTTTAGTCTATTAGTCCATTATACCATTAGTTCGTTAGGCCTATCATCCATTAGTCCATTTAAAAGGGTTAATTTCAGAATTATATTAAAGGGATTAATTACAAAAAAAACGTACTTTCCATAAGTAGATATATCTATGTAACAATATAAATTTAGACAATACTTCTAGTCATATTAAAGTACCTTGACCTTCTCATTCCCAAGCATTGTAGTCTTCCCAAATGTGTACAGACACATCATTGAATCTTTACCCATTTTATTTTTATCCTGGCATTATATAAATAAAAAATAAATACAAATAATAAGAATTAAATTTTATACTCAAACCATTAAATATTAAAAATGCCTTATACTCATCACTCTACCAACATGCAATCATTTTTTTATATTGTGGTGTTCAGATGACCACGAATATGGGCACACCCTATAAATCAAACCTTAATATATTCATCCTTACAACATATATCTCATAGTTATATTATTTCCAGTACTCCCCAAGATTCATAAACCATATAACCATTGCATCTTTGTCATCGGGAAAGAAACACCAACGATAAAATGGGCATGTTAATTCATATAAATAAACTAATAATATAGATATAAATTTTACAAATTTTATTACAAGTATCACCACCCATACATTTTCTTTAATGGAATTACTAAAATTTCTACATGATACTAATTCCACTGGAATGATATATTGCTACTTGTATAGAGTAGACATGATACTTCTACACTGCATGATGTTTTTACATATCATCTAATTTTCTTCATTGTCATCCACCACTATTTTTTTTAAGATTATAGGATTTCATCATATGGGTGAACCTGTGTCACCTACTAAAAGATCCCACTAAATAGGATAAAAAGGTAAAAAATGAATTCATTAATGGTACAACAGGAAAATATAGGATTTGATATAATTTGACACACTTATAATAAAATAAAACTGACACTGCATACCCAATAAGCTTTGATGGATCCATGGGGTGTCCGGGATCAGTAGCCTATCAAGGATATGTCCATTACAATTCATGATATGGGTGATTTACATGGACATGTGTTGAAGCTGAAGGAATACAATTATCATATCATAGATGGATAGTAGGAAGTGAAAGACGCATGATATGGATGAATATGTGTAGTAGGGATAGGCATAAATCAATGAATATAGATATAAAAAAGGTGGAAACATTCATATAAGTTGTATAAACATGGTTTGGGTAGAAGAGGGTAATTAAGAATATGCTGGAGGCATGGATGGAAACATCCTTAGAGGATCAAGTGGGGGATGGAAAGTTGTTGTATTTGGGGTGTCCGTAGGTGGGTCAGGGTGGGAATATGCATGGGAACATCCTTAGTGGCTCATGTGTAGGATAGAACTTTGTTTTATTTGGGGTGTCCGTATGTGAGAAAGTGCATTATTTTAATACATAGTCATGATGACAAAGAATCATGTCCCAAATGAGCGATCAGTTTAGCCGCCTTGGAAAATAGATTACATACATGAACATTACATAAAACATTCTAACATAAGAAACAACATAAATAATACTTTGAGAACACCATTATTGACCTTTATTAACCAATCATATCAATCATAATACACTTCTTGGAATCCTAGGAAAATAACACATAATAAAGGGGTTCACTCAGATGCTCAGTAAGGGTAAATAATTCAGCAAAAGCTACAAACTTTTAATGCAAGATGTATAAAAAAATAATTGCCTTTTAAAAATAAAACATTAAAAAAATATGATAAACATAAGTCAAACATTACCATATAGACTTGCATATGGATATACTACTAATCGAATAATCACATGTAATAAATAATTTCATAACAATGTAATGCATAATCCCGAAAATAATAACTACTACATCAAGGCCTTGTGCCAGGACCATTCAAATATATTTTTTATAGGCCTTGTTCTAAGAAACTTCTTAGTTTCATGAGACATATCGATGCATGGAAGGAATATATTGGGCCTCACCCGTCACTTACTATTTCTAATGCATTCCACATATAAAATGTGTGAAACATAACATAAACATCCGTATTAAAACTAGCATATGACATGTCAATACATTAACCATAAACCATGAATGGTATAGAAAATAACACATCTAGAGTCAAACATATACTAACTCACTTAATAAAATATAGAAATTTTTATTCTAATAAATCAACCTCAGTCAAGAATAATATCCCAAAAAGAATGTTTGCGTAGTTGAAATAATATGTAAAGCCCTTTCAGAGAAGTACCCCTTTTCATGAAATCATTTAAAATTCACATATTTTATAAAGGAATTCCTTTAAAATATATTTTTTAATAAATTTTTCACATAACACTTCTAAAATTTTGAAAGGAATTAATTTTTTAAAACAATAGCGTCCATATAAATAAATCCTTCAAATCATTTTGAAAACATGGACATTAATTAAATAGACTTAGAAAACTAAATATTTAAAATAGATAAAATGATGTTATATTTAAGGAGACCCTTCCATAAAACCATAAGATATTCCTTTTGAAAACATTTTTATGAAACATGGTCATGGATGATAAAGATGTCCCTATTGATACTTACATATAAACAATCTTAGATAATAATGATATTGATGAATTAAAAGTTCCCTACTACTTTCCTTTGGTTGAGGGTTCGTTTAACCTCCTGTATAAGGGAAATAGTATGTTATTAAATTATAAAAGAACCATATTAATATTTATGATATCATAAATGATTAATAAATGACTTTATACTACACATTTAATAATCATTTCCTTGATAAAGTAATATTTCGGGTAATAATCTGTTTCGTAATCCTAAGTGTTTTAACATGTTATTTTTTATCATATCACTTATATAATGATTTAATTATTTATAGAATATAAAAAATTATTTATATATTCCATATATATTCAGAATTTAAATATGTATAATTGATAGATATATGAAATGGAATACAATGTTTATAGAGACGATAGGTCGTACTTACACATAAACGTTGTTTCCATTTTCATATCGTATTGAATGGAAGTATGTGAATGATATATATATATATATATATATATATATCTTTATTAGAATTATTATGTCATATATTTCATACATATTAGAAATATATATTTTTATTATCACCCTTGAATGGTGAATGTGGAAATGAATCTCATCGTTTTGTGGAGACAGTAAGTCATACATACACACAAGCGACGATATCATTTTCTTAAGGAATAATAGGGGTGGAATTGGAATTTATATAAATTATAAAGAAACATTATAATGTTATTTTCATTTTTTATGAACATAATAATAGACATTATATCTATTAAAATATCATAGTGTTGAATAACAAATTACACCATGTCGTAGAGACAGTAAGCCACATGCACGCACGCATGGTGCCTTTGTCATTCATAGGATGGATAGAATAAGGAATATGGTTGTCCAATGTTTATAATAATATATCATAATGTATAAGTTACTTGATTTATTATTTTATTATGGAAACAACAAATAAAGATAACGTATTAGAAGAAAATAACTTTGAAAGAGGTGATAAATTAATTACATCTTCTCGAGATGTTTCCATTTGAGTTGAACAAAAGGGATCCCTAGGATGTCTTTATGATCAAATTAATGCCTATAAGTTTAATTTAGGGTAGTTGTGATGATATTTGAGAAGGGGTTGGAAGAACCAAATGGATTTGGAGATGTGAATTTAAGAAAAGTGGAGGTTCCCTTTTATAAGAGAGGTGAGGGGAACAATAGGAAATATATCAAATATTAAATTATTATAAAATAGTTATCAGTTTCTAATTGCTCAATAAGGATTTATTTCAACTATAAGGTGGTTATGGGTCTAAATCCTTTCAACTAATATGTTTTAAACAATTTTACGTCTCTATATTGACCTTATATTTTATATTTAACTCTTTGTTAAATAGTTTAACACTTACCATGTCTTCCTGTACTTTTATATTACATGGTTAATAAACATACTACAAAATGCCAAGAGAACCTAAATTGGTTCATTGATGACATATACAACCATATCTATGTCCTTTGGCCAAATATTATTATTTTTGAATATTATATAGTTTAATAACATAGTATTTGGTTTAAATACTCATTTATGTCAATTTTGACACTATTTAGTAATTAATATTTATTAAAGTCATAAAAGCATGATTACCTCAAAAATAATCCATTTAATCAACCCTAACATGTAATATTCCCCTATAAAATTCATGTAATTCATAAAAAGTTTAAATTTACATTTATTTTAATATTTATAATATCAGTTGTTTAATCATTCATTAATAAGGTAATTACAGCATCATGATTGTGTCAAATATAATTTTTTTATATTGTCTAAAAATAAAAAATAAAATACAATTATGTAGGAAATATATTTATTTTTATAATTAATATTTATAGTCGAATTTAACTTATGTATAATTATAGTTTAAAAATGGTTTCGTTAATAATCATTTAATTTAACAATGTTAACACTTCTTTAAATAAAATATTATAAATGTCCTAATCTAATCTAAATGGATAAAAAACGATCTTATTTTTGTCCTAAGGTAGATTTTGGTCGAAATATACTTATCCAATAGAATTAGTACATGTTTTGGGGGTAATTTTAATATTATTTTTTAAAAAAACTACCCTATTTACTTTTAACTGTGGTAAATAAAATTCAAATGTTACTATTCAACAAAAATCATTTTCATCTTATTTAACAAAATATTATTTACTAATGAAAACTGTGTTTGTCAAATTTTTGAAATTCAATTCATAAAAGTGGTAAAATTACATTTTATGAAAATTTGAAAATGTACCCAGAGGGTGGGTAAATGTGCCTAGAAGGAGGGTAAAATATGTTAGAAAAAGTTCAATGACTTTTTATATCTAATTCTATAATAAAATGACTCAAATGACGGAAATTGACATAATATATGTATTATCTATCTATTTTTGATTTAATGTAAATTTTAATTAAACATAATTATTTAAATGAAAAATTTGGTTTTTATGTACTATGCCGTAGTTTTAACTATTCATCAAAAATTGAATGTTTTTAGTAAAATATAAAAAAATCAACATAAACTAATTTTGATATTCCGAATTCAAAAATAAGGACTATTTTAAAAATTTCAATTTTTAAGAGTGTATAAAATTAATTTACTTATTATTCACAAAAGGACCTCCGAAGTAGTTCTTTTATGAAAATAGTTTTTCTAAATATATAAATATTTTAACAAAACTTATACATTATATTATAAATAGGTTTTCATTATGTGAAAAAATTATAAATAACATTTGAAATTTATTTTTTACTGTTCATATTAATATATTTAATTGATAAATATATATATCGTTTAAATAATTTTAATACTAATGTGTTGTTTCAGAGAAACTCAATCTTGCGTATAACACATGCAACGTCTGTATTGAATGAAATATAAGCTATTAAAATAATTTAAATAAATAACTGAATATGAAATCATGGGGTGACAAATTCTTCTCTCCTTCAAAAATTGCGTCTTCATAATTTGAATTTTTTTTAGAAAATAAAAGGTTAAAAATAGAAAATACCTTTGTAGAAAACCAACATAAAAAATAGGGTTAATAAAATTTAGTCTTAATAAGAGGTAAAGGGAATGAAAAAGTCCCCACAAAAATATTATTTTGAATAGGAGAACATTGGTGGAAATTAGGGACACATAGTGGTATGAAAACATAAATATTTTTATGGAGTGATTGAGGTCATCAATCACAAACAGGTGAACAATAAATGGAATATTGAGGGCCTCAAAGCCATAAATCTATGATGATTTAAAATATAATTGGTTCAATAAAACATAAGGTATTATGATAACACATTTATTATTTTATGATCTTTTCCCTAATTTTTAATAATTAATTTATTCATAGAATAAGAAAGAAAAAAAAGAATACTTTACAAGTAGTGTTCCATCCTATAACTAATTTCTACCACAAACTCATCATTAACTCCTAAAGATAATAGAACTAAAAAATATTATATTTATCCTAATAATATAGTGTTTAAACAAAATGAATTTATAATTAATTTTTTAGACCATTTAAAAAAACTACATTAAACATAATAGGGCATCATGTTGGCCAGTGGTAGGTGATGCACCACTGTCAACCTTCCATTGCGGGATCAAGTCTCGTGGCCTTGCCGAATATGACTATTTTTCACCAAACCTCTATGTTGTATTTTTTATAACAATCCAATAATAATCTCAAAAAATGGTTTAACATTAAAAAATACTATCAAATGTCATGCTAATTCTTTTCCCACATTTATACATATCCAAAATAATTCTGTCCAAACTCACAGTCCAAAATTCATAAAGAATGTAAAGATAATGAATATCTCTTTTTCCGCATAAAAACATGTGAATACATTCCTCATGTATTCTGCTAAACCATGGTAACACCTTGAATTTCCATAAAACCTTATTGATTACATTCATTATCCCTTATTCTTTATAGCATACTGGATATACTCGTTATATCCAAAAATGTTGTAAACTCTAACAATGATGGAATAAACAAACAATTAATTTGTTTCAAGGTAGTCAAGAATATCCAAAATAATTTATACAAATCAATAATATCATATTTTGAAACTATTATCTTATTTTCATAAACATATTAAAGGTTATATTTCCCCCAACCAAATATTTTCCATGATTTTTAACTTAAAACTGTGTCACTTTACACGGTACCATAAAATCTCAAATACTTAATTAAATAGTAATGCAATACAATCCTTATATACTCTATAATTATTATAACTTTTACATCATTAATACAATACTGAAATGAAACAATTAATTAATAACAACATAAGCACAGTAATCATTCTTCTTCATCTTCGATAGTATCAAAACATGGTTATTATCAAATAGCATCATTTGGGGTATACTATGATAATTGGAACATTGATTCACATAGTGTCCCAACTCTTTGTGGATGAAGCATTGTACATTTGAAACATTTTTCTTACCCTTGCAATCAAAAACTTGGTTTCCTATTTCTACACACGAATAACAAACTCTCATTCCATTCAAAAACTTCCCAGGGTGATTCTTTCCACAGTTATCACATATGGGAAAACCCTTCTTTCCCTTCTTCCCTTTATCCATTTTTCTCTCTACCATCCTCTTCTTCTCTGGATTCCTTTAAAATCCATATGACTAATAAAATTATTTACTTATCTTATTAACACCAGATACCATTTATTCATTTGATGACAATATGTGGGAGAATATTTCTCTTCAAAATGTTATCTGAAGACCATGAAAGATATGATCCTTATTACTCATTGGATCATATGTATTACTGGAGTTCTCATTCCTTCTACTAGGTGACATTTCTAAATGATGAAATACAGTTGGTTAGGTCATATCATAATGTATAATACAAAAAATTAGAAAAATAATCAACATTAATTGAATATTTTCACACATCTTGTATCATAAACATAAAAATGGTTCCTCGGCTGACATATTTAATAATAAATCCTTCATAATTATTTGTAAAGCAAATGTGAAATATCCTAAGCATATCTCCTGAGAGTACCAAACCAGGTGTGCAGTAAATATCGTTGTAATGTACTATGATACCTCGGGTATGGCCCAAAACTCTTTATCAGAGTCTTCACTCCTAGGTACATCTGTTCTAGAACCACATCCCCTCGTAGTATCCAGACAAGGATTCATTTCTTGTAAAACCCACATAATATCTACATTACCAAATTTTTTTGATGTTCTTCTATACTAATCCTCAAAGTATATCTTATGTTAATGTTATCTAATCAGAGTATGTCTAAATAATGTTTCCATGGTTTTTTCTAAACTTTATCTGATTCCATCTGTAATTCTCCAACCCCACAAGCCCGGATCTGGTGCATTATTTAAAAAAACTAGCATGATTTGAAGGAATCAAGTCCAGAAGGACCAATCAGTTCAGTAGTCTTGGAAAATAGATTACATACATGGACGTTGCATTACACATTTTATCATATAACACAACATAAATAATCCTTTGAGAACTCCATTATTACCCTAGATTAACCATGCATATCAATCATAATACATTTCTTAGAATCTAAGGAAAATAAAACATAAGAAATGGGTGAGCTCAGATGCTCCATAGGGGTAAATAATTTAGCAGAAGCTATTAAATTTTAAGGCAAGATGTATAAAAACAGTTGACTTTTAATCATAAAACATGAACATAATATTTTATAAATAATCCAAACATTACAATATCAACATGCACATGGATATTCTACCAGTCGAATGATCAAATGTAATAACTAATTTCATAACGAGGGAATGCACTATGCAAGTCATAATAACTACTATGTCAAGGCCTTGGTCCACGACCAATCACAAATATTTTTTCGAGGCCTTGTGCCAAGACACTAGTTTCTCTAATGAGACCTACCCATTCATTAAGGGGCTATAGCCTTCCCCTCCCATGACTTAATAAGTCTAATGTATTCGTAATTTGAAAAGGGTGAAACATAACAAAAATATCCATATTAATACTAGCATAATAAATGTCAATAATTTAACCATAAACCATGAATGGTATAAAAATTACACATCCACAGTCAAAAAATAATAACGCTCACAATACAAAATGGAAGAATTTATTTTAATGAATCAACCTCAATCACAAATAATATCCCGTAAATGATATTGGCATAGTTTCCTATGATCTGTAAAATGCTTTCATAGAAATATCCCTTTTCATGAAATCATTTAAAATTCACACAATTTATAAAGGAATTCATTTAAAATAGAATATTTTATCAAAATATCCCTTATTTCATTGAAACTTTTGAAAGGTATTAAAATTTTAAAATAGTTGTGTCCATTTAAATAAAACATTAAATTTATTTTGAAAACATTAACATAACATAAATAGAATTAGAAAAATAAATATTTAAAATAGTTAAAATGTTGATCTAGTTAAATAGACCCTTCCATAAACCCATACAAGATTAATTTTGAATTTTTTTTATGAAACAGGTTCATGGATTATAAATATGTTTCAGTAGATACATACATATAAACAATCTCAGATAATAATGAGATTGAGGAATTAACCCTTACCTTCTACCTACATTGGTCGAGGGTACGTTTGACCTCGTGTATAACCACAATAGTATGTTATTAAATTATACAGGAACCATATTCATATTTATGATATCATACATGATTCATTTATGACATTATACTACCCAGTTAATAATTATTTCCATGTTAAAGTAAAATTTTGGGTAATAATCGCTTTCATTATCGAAAGTGTTTTAACTTGTTATTTTTTATCATATCACTGATATCATGATTTAATTACTTCCATAATATAAAAATTATTTAGTTATATAATATATATTCATAATATAAATATTTTTAATTGAAAGATATATTAAATCCAATACACCGTTTATGGAGATGATAGGATGTACGTACACATAAACGTCATTTCCGTTTTCATATCACATTGAATGGAAGTAAGTGAATGAGATATATGTAAATTCATATATATATATATATATATATATATATATATTTCTAGTAGAATTATTATTTCATATATATTACATAGTTATTAATAATATATATATTTATAATCATCCTTGAATTGTGAACGTGGAAATGAATCTCATCACGTCGTGGAGACCGTAAGCCGTATGGACACATGAGCGATGATATCATTTACTTAATGATTAAGAGGTGTGTAATTGGATGTTATATTAATTATACCGAAAAATTATCATGTTATTTTCTTTATTTATATAAATAATACTCATCATTATATAAATCCAAATAAAATAGTGTTGAAAAACAAATTACACAACTGCAGGGAGACGGTAAGTTGTACGTACGCACGCATGCAGACTTTGTCATTCATAGGATGGATAAAATATGGAAAATGGTTATATCATATATATAATAACATATCATATTATATAAGGTAATTAAATTATTATTTTAAAATGGAAACAACAAATAAAGATAATTTAGAAGAAGAAAAAACAATGAAAGAGGTGATAAAATAATTACCTCTTCTTCATATGTATCCTTTTGATTTGAACAAAATAGCTCCTTTGGATGAAATTATGATCAAATTAAGGCCTATATATTTATGTGGGAGTAGTTTTAAGGATATTTGATTAGGGTTTGGCCAAGACAAATGGATTTGGAGGTGTGAATTTATGAAAAGGGGAGGATCTATTTTATAAGAGAGGTAAGGGGAACTTTAGGAAAAGCCTGAAATATTAATTTATTATAAAATGGTTTTCAGTTTATAAAAGCTCCAAAATTATTAATTTCTAGTATAATGTGGATATTGGTCTAAATCCTCTCAACCAATAGGTTTTATACATGTTTATGTCTCCATATTAACTTTATATTTCATATTTAACTCTTAGGTAAATATTTTAATATTTACCATGTCTTCTTGTATGTTTATATTACATGGTTAATAAACATACTATAAAATGCCAAGAGAACCTAAAGTGGTTAATTAGTGACATATATAACTTTATCTGATTCCTTTGGTTGAATCCTAGATTTTTAGAAATATTATATAATATAATATAATAGTATTTGTTTTAAAAACTCATTGATGTTGATTTTGAAACGATTTAGTAATTTATTTTTCTTAAAGACATAAAAACATGATTACTTATAAGAAATACATTTAATCAACCCTAACATGTAATATTCACGTTTAAAATTCATGTATGGCATAAAAAGATTCAATTTATATTTATATTAATATTTATAATATCAATTAATTTAATATTTCATTGATAAGGTAATTACTACATCATCATTATGTCATATATAAATTTAATTATTTAATGTCTAAATTTTTTAAATAAAATAAAATGAAATAGGAAATATTTTTAGATTTATAATGTTTACTTATAATCGAATTGACCATATATATAACTCTATATTATAAATGTTTTAGTTAATAAAATTTCAACTTAACACATTTAAAACATCTTTAAATAAAATATAATAAATGTCCTAATCTTACCTAAATGAATCAAAAATATTCTTATTTTGGTCCTAAGGTTGATTTTGGTCGAAATACACTTACCCAACTGTATCGAGACATGTGTTGGGGTAATTTTAATATTATTTTTACCTTTAATTACCCTATTTACATTTAACCATGGTAAATAAAATTCAGAAATTACTATTCCCCAAAAAAAATTCATCATATTCAATCACATTTTACTTTCAGATGAAAACTGAATTTATTGTATTTTTTAGTTTTAATTCATTTAATAGGTAAAATTAAATTTTATGGACATTTTCAAATGTACCTAGAAGGTGGGTAAATGTTCCTAGAAGGTGTGTAAAAAGATGTTAAAAAATGTTCAATGAATTTTTATATCTAATTCAATTATAAAATGACACTAATGAATTTCATTGGGCTAATATGTGTATTTTGTATCTATTTTTTACTTTAAGATAAATTTTAATTAAAAAAACTCATTTAATTAAAACTCTTGGTTTTTAAGTACTATGCTGTATTTTTCAATATTCATCAAAAATTGTATTTTGTTAAGAAAAATACCAAAAATTCTCCCTAAGGTAATTTTGATATTCTAAATTCAAAAATGAAGTCTATTTACCCAAATCAAATTTTTAGGAGTGTCTAAATTTAATTTCATTATTGTTCACAAAAGGAAATAAAATATAGTTCTTTTAAGAAAATAGATTTATAAAATATATAACTATTTTGAAAAAGAATATTTATTTCATTATAAATATGTTTTCCTTCTACGAAAAAATTTAAAATATCATTTGAAATTTATTTATTACTCTTCACATTACAAAATTTAATTGATAAGTAAATATATCGTTTAAATAATTATAATATAAATTTTTTTCACAGAAACTCAATCTTGGAAATAACACAATCCAGGTTGCTGTTTCATTTAATATAATCTATTAAATTACTTTAAAGAGATAACGACCTATTAAATCATGGGGTGTTACATGAGTGCTCCGTCTTGGTCTAGGATCATCCGTTCTTTAAAACATTCTGGTATAATGAAGATGATTCTTCTCATGTTCAGCTATATATCCCTCAAAGTATTAATCAATAATATAAACCTGATATTATATGTAATGTTTATGAAAAAATTAAAATTATTATACTAATTAAGTGTAGTAGAGGAGTAAACCCATGCTAGCGCATCTTTTATTCAACGTCAAATAATAACTTCCTTTGAACTTAGAAAAAAATGTTCGTAATCTAAATAGGAATGGAATATACATTTTTTTAAACAAATTAACAAAATCATGCATATATCATATAAGTCAAAGAAGTCATAAAAAATTTATTAACTTGTTTTAGAAAGAATAATTAAAAACCAAGTTATTATTTTTTTGAAAACCTATTTTAATCAAGGATTTATGAGTTAAATTATATATTATTAAATGAATCAATACCAAACACAACTAAAAAAATATCTTCCCAAATTAAAATACATTAATGTAATTATATTAATACCAACCTGAGAACCCAATTCCAATTAAAATTGAATGAACTGTGAACAAATATGATTTCTTCAATATATTAACCACTACTACATCATGTTCAACATCAAATCATACAAAGGGAAAAATTAATTCAAAATATGAAACATTTTCTATAAGACTAACATGGGATTTGATTGTGTCAATTTCATCCCTAACATCATAAAAAATATATGTTGGTATTAATTCATTAATGACAACATAATTGTGTCTCAGATGACCTTTCATATAAAAAAACATTTTTTCAATTAATGAAAAAATATGTGGTTCATCAGTATCTACGTATCAACTCATGTCAATAACTCTGAATCCACAATCCTCGATAAATGTAAAATGTCACATCATTGAATAAAAACATTTACATTTCATCATAATGAATCAACCTTGAGAGTAGTAATCTAATTAAAATATTTTCTTATCAACTACATAATAATACACATTTTCATATTGGGCTTGAATATCTGAGGCATTGGCATAATATTCAATTAGAGGAGTTAACATAATTACAATATGTCCTGTTCTCATTTCTAATACTCGATAATCTAAAACATTTATACCCATTGATTATTAAATATATTCATTCACAAACCAATGAATTATGAAAAAAATCCAACTTTTTATATTTTTGAGAAATGGAGTAAATAGGTAATCACAATACCTAAAATATATATCAATAATACAATTAAAATAATATTAATAATTTATGATAATGAATATAATTGTCAACCCTTTGATTTCATCTAATCATTAATATCTTGGCAATCCAATGCTTCTCTTTTTCTGAAATGAAAATATCGATGAACCCTAATTATAATATCATTATATTACCTATGTAAAATTATATTAAATTTTTTTGGTATATGTGAAATGAAATAGTACGAGATAACATATAAATATTAACATTACTAACATTATATAGCCATCGAACAAACCACAGTTAAACATGATTCTACAATGTTCTATATCCCTCTATTCAAGGATCAATGTAACCAATGTATATGAAATAGTAATTCCTCCTTTTTGAGGAAGAGATGTAAATGATGGTAAAATTTTTCCTAAAAGTACATATTAATTTCTCATTGTCCGGTTGTGTCTTGGTATCACATCAGAAAAATACAATGAACAAAAATCCATACAATCGTGATCCACACAACCAATAATAATGGAACCATTATGATGATTCTTATTTCAAACATAAGATTTCATGGTGCACATAAATTTTTTAGTAGGATAGATTCTCAAAAAAGTAACGTGTCCCCTAAAAAGCTTTTTAGTTGAAAGGTGATATTTTGAATGAAGCGTGAATGTTTAAATGATAGAGGAAATTTTTTTCCAACACAAACAAAATTAAGGGTGTCTATTAATCCTTTTTTAACATGAAATACTTCGATAACATTTTATCACAAATTTATCTATAAAAATGACACAAGAGAATAATTTTCCACTTAAATTATTGGATAGTAAATCATATATTTCTATTGGATTCATTTAATGAAGAATGATGTGATAATATTTGGTTTGTAGTGATTTAAATTTCAAATAACATTTTTTTACTCATTTTGATATGTTGCTGGAATATCCATTAGGAAACATGATATTCTCCAATACGTCTAGGAATTGATATTTCTCAGAAGGTGTCATCTCATAAGAGGTGAAAATAACTTTCTATTTTCTTCACTGATAAACACACAATGTTGTTCTTATCAAATAACGCAATCCCACAAGTGCTAGTGAGACCACTGGTCATATTTGGTCCTCCCCTTGAAATTTAGAATAATAAAATTCTATATTTCACCAATATTTTTATCAATGTGAAAGATGTATAAACAATGGGAAAACAAATTGGTACACTAATATAGAAACTCAAAATAGATACTTCTCTTTTAAAATTGTATTTGGATTTTGTGTCCACATTTTTTCCCTTTCGATATTTCATATGACCTATTCCGAATGAAAACTAAATATTTTCAATTCATTAAGAACATCAATTCATAATTGAAATTGAGGTGTTTGTTCAGTGTCAAAAATATTATCAGACCTCTAATGATTCTTCATGTATTGACTATCTATTGTAAATAATTAGTGATGATCCATGAAACAGAAACAATGAAAATATTTAAGCCTTCTCAATTATTTTTTCTTTATTCTATAGGGAGATTTTATTTTTCCCTACATGGTCAAACTCTATATCATTTCATAATTAGGTAAATCATCTATATCCAGCGATGTGAAGCTCACAATGAAATATTTTTTTTCAAAAATCATCGAATGTGTGCACACCAATATCCAAATGATTCTCCAACTCTCTAATTATTGGTTCAAAGTAGACATATATTTCATTTCCAGGATCAGAATGTATATATATTAGTATACTCAAGAAATTGAATTTTTTTCATAAAAATAATTAGAGGAATATTATAAGCATGAATAAAAACTGGCCACATACTGTGAGCAATTAGCATCTGACCTAACGGATTAAACCCATCACAAGATAGACAAAATGTGACTTTTTAAAACTTAGCTTCAAAATTGGGTTGTGGTGCATCAAATACAGACCATGCTACCCCATATGCATGATGAACTAACTCATAATGTCCTTAAATTCCCTCAACATCATGTCGTTGAATATTTGATAGTTTTTTAAATACATTAATGTATTTGGAAGGGTTAGAATAAACGAAAGGTGCTAGAATACTTCTTGTGGCATGTGAGATTGTCTTCCATATTTATTTTCCATCCATTGAGATGTAACACATTCCATATAGCCAATAAGGTTATCAGTTTCCTACCCAAATAAATTTAAATCTTGTTGACAAGAAAAAAAATATTAGTAGAAAATCCAATCATCTTAATTAACTTCTATTACAAATAATTAATTGAGGGAATATCATCCCCATATAGAGTAATATCCATAATAATTTATGTATATAATAAATGGTGGAATTAGAAATTTCATATATTTATTTTTCATGTTACAATGACCTTAAAATTATCAATTTTTTCATTTTAGTACATTCCTAATATACAACTATTCTTGAATCATCTATTAAAATTTTAACTCTCAACATAATCATTTTAAGTATTTCCCTCATGAGTATTGAAGTAATTTCATTATTTTACTGGTATAATACATCTCTTTTCATGATGCAAAAAATGAATATGATCGTATATTAAGTTCTATATTCCCATTCTATATTTATGTTGATTAATAGCAGATGATTGTATCATCTCCCCATTTTGATATCAAACATAATAGCTTGTTTTAAAAAAAAACTTTTATTATATGGTATCTAACTAATTCCCATATTCACCATATCATTAAAACAAAATTATAACATAGACACTTTATATGACCTCCATATGAATCATTTTAAAATGAAAAATCTAAAATGTTTCCAAATTCTATTGAATCACAAATTAAATTAGATCAGTATTATACATCAAACTCCAATCCATTCTATTATAGTGTACAAAAATATGTTCTAATCAACAATGTAAACCATAATTACAATTCACTTAAAATTTGAAGACAAATTAAATGTATAATATACAAGGAATTAAAAAATATTAATTTGAAATAAAATTTAATAAATTACTGATGTTAGTGACCATTATAGAATACTCTACTATATATCCTAATAATTAATAATTCATATAATTAGAAAAAATCATTTCATACCCATAGAAGTTAGCCCAATACTCTAGAACACATTTAGGTATCATTGAAATCCAAACCTCCCCTATCCGATTATCTGGAATACAATGACATTTTAAACCACTTGAACTATATGGTCCATATACAAGATCACTATATATCACCCCAATAGATATATCCATGATACTAGAAAATGAATATAAGATTACACATGAAACTATATTTGGGGCTATGGATGTTTTAAAACTAGAAGGTGGTCTGACGCCCAAAGACATGTACTTTATCTTTATCGTATACCATTCAGAAATGGCTAGGTTAAATAAACATGAAAAGTAAACAAAAAATTTCCATTCCACCTAAATAAAACAATTTTCCAAAATAATAAAACTAATTTTAAAAAACCACTCTGTTTAAAACCGTCGACCGCCTTATTTAATGAGTTCCAAAACAAAATAAGTGAAAAATACCATGAATTAAACCACTATATAATAAAACCCATGGAAAAAATATTTAAATGACAACAAAATTTTTTAATTGAAAATCATTCACATTTTGAAACAATTTAAAACCACCAATTATGGTGATAAATCCACATAATGAGGAAAAATCTAGTTTTTGAAATCAACTATTTTTTTAAAAAATAATGATGACATAATTATTTTAAAACACCATTATATCATTATTATGCAACTAATAACCATTAAAAATATATTATAAATATATATTAATATTTCATAAAATTTATGACTACATAAAAAAAACACCCAATACATTTCTCAAATTAAAAATTCCCGGTCTTAAAATACCCTTTTATAGTGAGTAATTTCCTTTGTAAGAAAATGAAAAATATTATTAAAAAAATATTTCATATCACTATAAATCCCTATGGAATCAAATCAAATAAAAAATAGTTATATCATGAAAAAAAAGTTTCAAAAACACAATTCCATTTATTTCAATATAGAAACAATCATAACAAGGCACAATATTAGTTGAGGCATAATGATAGAAATAACACCTAGACACTGTAAAAGATAAGAGAAGACATAAAAAGATGGGAAAGAATTCTTACCTCTTCATATTTTTGAAATGTTTCATGGAGAGGTTAAGGGGTGCACAGATTCCTCAGGAGGGGAGGGGGACAATAAGCTAAGGAGGGGACCTAGGATGCCAAGCTATGTTGGGGTAGGGGCACCAAGATGTGTAGGGGAGGGTGTGATTCCTAGGGGATGTGGGGAGTGAGGGACAAAAAAGATATCATGCATAGAGTGGGGAGGAGAGAACATTCACTTAAATGATGCAGATAGGAGGATCCTGAACGAGGATAGATATGTAAGGGACTATACCCACATTTAATAAAAAATCGTGGGTATAGGTTTAGGTAGTTGTTATATACCAAATGTTTCTCTGAACATTGATTATAGATCTATTTGATTATAGTTATTATCAAGTAGTTATTATTTTATATTGTATGCCTCATTATGAAACTGTCTCGTGTTATGGAGATGATGAGAAAATACTACTATTGTATTATTACTCTTGTGGTCAAGTCACTATGATGAAATGAAAGTGATTTGATTCGATGATGATACATGACACATTTAATAATGATTGTGGATTTAGGGCTATTTACATAACTCATATCATTGTCACTGGGGAGATATATATATTGGCTTCATTGGAAAACATGTTTCTATGTGAAGAGTTATCTGATACCTATATTTGGAGTCATTATAGAAGTAATAATATGAAATATTATTTACAATAGTGTGTATGAAGTGGAAGCAATAGTTACCCCCATTGACCTCGATCCATTTACTACTTATGATGACTCAAATAGTAAAATTTTCAGAGTTAATTGGGAACCTAAAGTAGTGGGGGATAATTTATAGGTTCATCATTTGTGTTCTTAGTTAGTTATTTTTAGCATGGACATGGGTCTTTCAGGTTGGTAATATTCAAATTGATATAATTTTGGTTTCATTTTTAATATAACATGAACTTCATGTGTAATTTATATTTAAAGTGGATGAATTTTTCATTGAGATTCATTTTCTAATATTGAATTTAACAGTATTAAAACCAAAAAAAAACCTATAAAAACATTCCATTTATGAAAAAATAAACTTGAATTGAACTGAAATTATTAAAATAGTTTGAATTTTAAAAAAAGTAAAAAAAAGAATTGATCAAAAAGTAATTTAATAACCTAAATGAATAGAAAATGTAACCAAAAAAAGGAACCAAAAGACCAACCCAGAATGAATCAATTGACCTAATAGAATTTCCAACTGAACAGATGATCATATGAGAAAATAATCTAACCCAAAAAGAATAAACAAATGATGTTACCTAATATGAACCAAATTTCCTAACTCAAAAAATTTCCAAATAACCCAATCGAATAACCAAATAAACCAGAAAACCTAATCGATATTGAATTGGATAAAATTTAAAATAGAAGATTAAAAACATATCATACTATGTTTTAACATTATAATTAGAATATTTTGACATTTTATGATATGAATTTTATGTTATGATATTATTTCCACTAAATTTTATATGATTATGTTATATCACTAGCTATCACTTCTTTGGCTTGAAAATTGATCTCCCTTAATGAGGTCACATAACCTCTTCTTTGATTGTATGATTAGAAAAAATTTATGAATTAATGATTAAATATGCATTTTATTTTTAATGATGGATATGAAAAACATTGGAGTGATACAAAGAGAATGTCTAGAAATAATTTCAACATGATAGAGTTGGGAATTCATCTTCTACTACTTGCCATGTGTACAATATTTCAAATATATAGAACAATAACATATAATGTCATGTAATTAATCATTTTTTAAATTTTATAAGGATCCATCCGATAGTGGTGCCCATCCTTGTGATTTATAGTCGGCGGTACTAGAGCTACATACAACACTCATCATACCTATTTCCCCAGAGGTAGTATGCCATATATACCATGTAATATGACTTTGTATCCCATGATTCACATAGAGGCTCAACAGTTATTTAGACCACCAAAAATATAACCCTTATTATTTTTTATCCTCACCATATATCCATTAATGTTTCTATTATGGAACCCAGTCCACATCCATATTATCTTTTTTCCATAGAATACTTTGCTATCTCTATTTACTACTACATTGTCTTCTCTAGGATTTTATGCTCATGATCATTCGAAATACAATCTAACACATTATAAACCTCCTATGTATACTAATCTTTTAGAGTGGACACTATAACCCACTAGTAAAACATAGGTCACATAACCTTCATAAACGTGGGATCCTTCAAATCCCACCGATCAACCGTTATTAGGTATGTTCATAGAACTCCAGTAAATATTATGAGCATAATTTATTTTCAAGGTTAGATATATTAATATGATAATTGTATTTTATTGTCTCAATGTTGAATATTTTACTATTATGTGACATGGTCCTACACACATGCTTGAAGTACGGAATCTCCATACAATGTTCATGGTCGAGTATATTCAGGTCAATCAAATGGTTTCTAAAACTGAGATAGAATGAACGGATTTTATGGTGATGCTTGTCAACTACTATGACATCATTCTAGTTTAGCATGTATTTGGGAGAAACCATGAAAATGAAATAAAGGATAGTGATTGGGATCATATATGGGTATGAATTTACGTTATATTTAATGTTACATTATTATTTTATGTATATGAATTATTATTTTGATATAAGCTTCAATATAATTTTCCCGATGGTGATGCTATGAGGACTTACTGACTTGTTAAATTTTATGTACAATTTAGAGAATATAAAAAGAAGTTATATAATGTTTTTGTTGATGGAGTTGGAAAATATTTTGACTCTATAACTTTTCTGAAGGGTTGTCCAATAATAATTTACCAGAAAATGATTTCTCATTAGAAGAGTGATGAATGTAAGTAATTACTCAAATTTGTGATTTTTTTGAAAATGATGACTATTTAGTTTAATATGTTGTTTTTATTATTAAATATTATTTTTTATAATCCTCAAAAATAAATTAAATATACAAGGACACTGTGAAGTATCTCTAACCTTTGGGGTGAATGTCAATTCCATAACATGAGTGGAAAAAAGTATAATTTCATGGACACTTGTGATTTATTTGGTACCAATGAGAAGGAAACTAGATCATAACTTAATAAATGTGTAGGGTGTTAAAAAAGTTTTTTTCTAAATTTTTTGAAATGGTTAAAACCTCAAAGTCAATAATTTAATTTTTTTTTTTGATGTGGTTGTAATAATTCTTATAAACAGTTTTTAAAAACTATTAACATGTGGTTAAAACATTATTTTCAACTTATTTTAAGTATTTTTTAGAAATTATTTAAAAAAAAATTTCATCTCTTTATAAAAATTTTAAAATGTGATATTATGTTATTTGTTATAAAATCTTTTAAACATTATTTAAAAAGGCATTAAAACCACTATTAATAATTTTTTAAAAATAATTATAGAACTTTTTTTAAAATATATTTTATACACTTTTTAAAAAATCATTCAAAATTATTTTAATACACATTATTAATGTTTTTCAAACTACTTTGATTTGTTTTTAAGAAAAATTTAATATTTTAATTAAGACTAATTTGAAATCAACATTTATAATGATTTCGATTGATTCTTTTAAATATGTTTTTAAACTGATTTCCTCTTGGAAATGCTCAAAATTTGAATATATTTAAACATTTAATTTTTAATGAATAATTATTCACTATAATAAACATCCTATAATGCTCCCATAATATTTGATCCCCATTCTAGTGTGATCTTATAACATGTTATGTAGTAATTCATTCATCCTTAGATTCCCTTCTCACTTTGAGATTTTTGTATTAATATTTCTCATCACATGAATAATTCTTAATGTCATGATCCATCCCAATGGGCCCTACCTAGATGGAATTAAAAAAACTGTTGCACCTACTTCCTCCCTTCCACAAGGCAGAGGGAAATGACTGGTATTGAGTTTTCATATCACGCACATGGGTGGCCTAATCCTATGGTGACTACACAAACTGTCAAAACTCAATATACGATAGTAATGTGAAATAATAAGTAACTGGTCGATAAATTCATACATAAAAACTAATCCCACATTAGGGTATGACCAGAGTATGAAAAGGAATTAGGTAAAATTACATGGCCAAAAAAACAATAACAATATTTCAACCTCCTAATAATGGGTAACTACTATCGAGATGCAACTCCTGGAACAGTCCATGATCTGACTATTACAACTATGTTATACCCACTCCTAGTCCACCTAGAACCCAATTGAAATGAATTTCATATTGATAATACATGACACATGTGGGATGATCCCATGATAGGGTGAGTATAAATATATCTAGTCGGACAACCAAAAATCTCCAAACACAAAGCATCAATGTGGGACTCATCTCTAAATCATCAGTAGGGGATGAATAAACATAGGAACCAAAATATACTCAAAGAGAGACACAATGTCTGAATTTAGGGTCTGGTCCTCACTATCATACTAAGATTCTCCTTATAGATCAAAGGTTCAATTCCTCTGAGATAACTCACTCATCGGTTCATGTTATGCAGAAGCCACTCATTCTTTATTTTTCACTCGTCAGACCTTTCCTTGATGAAGAAAAACCTAGAACTCACATGAATACATTATATTTGTATGGGGTCTTTCCCATGGTCTTTGGGGGATAACTAATCCAATCTATAATTTCCCACTATAAGGGGATCACACACCCTTGATTTCACAAATGGGATACCTGACCCAAAATATGGTAGAATTATTGTAGATCACACCCTGGGCTAGTTAGAGGGATAACTAAATAATTACAGAACTACCCCATTGAGTGGATCATTCCTCCTAAATTTAGGAATATATAACTGATTTTACCCTCTAAGGGATACTAAGGGAACACACTCATACTAATATATATACTACACCAAGGGAAAAATTAGCTCTATGTCTTTATGGGAAAATTACAAAACATGTATAAGGGATATATGATGTGTCATTCTATGTTTGGACCTAGTCATTCTGGTGTCTGTGTACATTTTTTTATCTTGTTGTACTTAATTGTGACTTTTTACATTGTTCATGACCATGTGTACAAAGTTGTACCCCTACCAATGTTCCAGGGGGTACTAGTTGGGTTTCATAGTATAGAACCATATGGCATGTGACTAATTCACACAATCATGCGATATTTAACATCATGCCTAAAACCTTACTAATGTGGTGGGGGTTCCACACAGAGTGTGTTGTTCCAAACTACACGTCATTTACTTCAAAATTAATTTGAAACTCTATAAATATCACACATCTTCTATCATAAAACTACTACCTCTAATTCAACCATATAATCCACAATAAATTCAATATTAGAGTTGACTGATCCTACACCATCATCGATAGCCTGACTCCAACCACCATCTTCTCAGAAATCATTTCTTATCACACAGTGTCCCAAAAACTCAAATTCCAACAACTTCGATCTATATTGATCTGTCACTCAACCTTTTTTCATCATCATCAAGCCTCTATCTAACTTTTGATTAAAAATAAAAACCACATAATTGATCCTTTATTCCAATGATTGATCGTACAATGATTGGTTTTCAGGTATTATTGACCCATTACTAAAAAAATACTATCAATGGACATATAATGGACAAGGGGAGAAAATAATGAAACAAAATGATGAGGAATGAATGTTGGCCAATATTTTGTTTGGCCATCATATATTGATGGAGAAATTATTGAATGAATAATAATAATCAATAACATATAAATCAGTTATTAATTACTAGTTAAAAGAAGAAATATCACTCAATCATAATTCAACATTGTTTTAGGAATTATATTTCTGAATGAATTAATTCTAGTTCGTCATAGGGAAATAATAAAATTGGAATTAACACTATAAAATGAAATACCTACCTTGATATTGGATCAAAAATTGATGAAGAATTATTATTAATCATTTTTATTAGTGTGGTCCATGAATTCCATCAATGATGACAGTCTCCTTGATAGGGTGATTGTTGATCCAAGAAATCATTATTATATTCCAATGCTCTCCTCCATGATAATCTCTAATATCTAGGGATGTGAACCTATCCCTAACATTTTTAAGAATCCATGATTATAAAGAGAACAAATTTATTTCAATAATTTTATAAATAGTTTGATATTTAATAAATTTATCTGTCTATTAATTCACCAAATACATCACTTAAATTAAACACCCATATCATAAAATGATTATGTCACCCTTAGGGTAAAGCACACATCTAAAATTTAATAGAGGACCCATTTTTGTTATTATATATACCATTAATAAGGTATTACATTAATTTTAAGAACCCATATATTTGTGATATAATTGAATAAATATATTTAATATATTACACCGTAGCTCTACAACCCCTGGAATGAAACATGGAATCTTCACATATCTCCAAAAATAATAATTAAAATTTTCGCAAATGCTACATGGATAGATTAGAGTTGTTACACATAAAATTAAAAGTTTACCCTTAAGTATGCATATCAATATTTCAATAAATATATATTAAAAGGTAATTTTTTTGTATTTTTATATTTAGGGTCTTTGTGAATTAGAAATTCATTAAAAATTTATTGATAAAAATAAAAAATATCACCTAATAAGATCAATACGAAACACACTTTAACAAAGATAATGGAATTAATATAAGAAGTAATATGTTAAGTCATGCATTAGAAAAACCCAATCAAGAAACGAACAAAATTTATATAAATAGTATATTTAAGGTGGTGTATATTATTCTTCACTTTTAGGAAAAGTTATTTGATTATTGGTTGAACAATGATTATCAATTAATATAAAACAAAAATATAATAAAAGAAAAATGAAAATGCCCTAAAACAAATATTCAAAAGAAATTATTAACAAAGATATATATACCTTGATATGATCTCAACCTTGAAAATACTATACAATCACCACCTAGTTTATTATAAAAACATGAATAGTCCCATTTCCAAAACATGTAATCATATTAATGAAACTCATATTAATCCCGTATTTAACACAATAATAACATTAAACTTTAAAATTTATTAATATTTTTTAAATGTGTTCTCAGTAAACCTTAATATTTATTAACATGTACATTGTACATCCTAATCCAAATAAATCATAACAGAAAACTTGATCCTAAAGGGAATAATAATTCCCTAAAAGACTTGAACCAACAAGATAAAATGAAAATTTAATTGAACCGAACTAAATATAATCAAGCCTTAAATAAACTAATCTATAAAAACATGTACAAAATCAATGAAAATATATTTTTTATATTGAATTGAACTAGGAAAACTAAATTATGAATTAAAAAAAACTGAAATGAAAAAAGATGAACAAAACAAAACAACAAGAAACAAATAAAAATTAACACCAACATAACATTATTAAAATAAACTAAATCATATTTTCCTAAAATAACAAGAAATAGTATCTTTTATTCAAAAAAGATGAATTGGATATAATATTATTTAATTAACCAAAAAATATAACTCAAAATAAACATAAAAAAATTATTTAAGCCAATCCAAATTGAACATGACACAATACAACAATAAAAACAAATAATCTAAATATAGCTTCACCAAAACAATCGAATTTTTTTCATTTTTGTTTGATTCATTCTAGTTCCATGGGAAAATATATTGTTTAAAATGACTTAATTTGGTTAATAAATAATGTATTATTGAATAATGTTTTACTAAATTAAATTCTATTATAGAGGAAAGTATTGAACAATGAAGGTCTTGTGGCACAATTAAAACTATTTTGATCGAGCAGAAAGAATAATGATAGATGTTCAAAAAAAACATAATAAAAAATTGTGTTTTTTAATTTGATAATTCAAAATTTTAATATCTCACTTATAACTAACTATTTAAATTATAATGGATATAATTTTCTTTAGAGTCCCTCTATGAGTAGGAAGATATATACATAGGGACAAATGATCATTTTTAGGAGATATTAGAAGATGAGAACTGAGGGACAATACATTGTCATCAATGGAAGCGTATTGATCCCACTATGTATTGGACCATTTCAGGAGGCTCTAATTGTTATGGAAGAATCAAGATAGAAATGGCTTATTCAATGGTAGAAAAGTCTAAAAATATATATAAACATAATTGAACAAAGTCAAGAGACCAATGAGAAATTTATAAAAGATTTGACATCATTATTTCCATGAGTTCCTCTAGATACCACTAGAGTTTTTGAAACATGCATGTCAATGAGTGGTCCTTTTATGTCACACCATGTGATGGTGATAATGATCATAGTGGTGGAAAGGATGTTAGCATTCTTGGTTTGGGTGATTTTGATAGTTATCGTGATATTGATAGTGATGATGAGGGTTTTGATGACGGTGATGATTATGGTGATGATTATGGTGATGATAATGATGTTTTTGACATGTTTCATTGTGATGATTGTATGAATAGTACTGGTAGTGGTTATCTTGATGGAGAGATTGAAACTCAACCTTTTTAACTAATATTTATGAAAATTGTTGTTCGAGGAATGAACATGATTCCATATATGAGTTACTATATTTTTTCCAATTATAAACTAATAAAATGGAAAATATATAATATATCCACCATATTAAATGTGAATGGGTGTAACTGAAGGGTCTGGATGGTGTGGGGAAATGGTTATAAATTGTTGTATTCATAGAGGAATGGAATACCAATAGTTTTTATATCTTTTGTTGTAGATTTATACCAATATTTTTTATAAAACCATTGGAATAAAGAAATTTTATAGGGGATATACCAATGGTTCACCAAAAATAATTGGTAAACGGTTATCCCCACACCATTAAAGCCATCAGTTTGGGGAACCATAGGTATTGGATATACCAAAGGATTGTGGATGTTGGTACAAATTCCTTTTTTGTATTTCCCCGTATCAGATTAACTAATTCACAGCTAAATTAATATGACAAATACACCCAGTTATCTCCCTAATTGTTCACCTTTGATGTGCGAATAATTTTCTAATGAATTAGAGAATATTATCAAAATCGGTAATTATCTTGAGCTATTTGTTCTCACATGTCATTTTCTATAATGAAAATTGTAACGCACAATTCTAACATCCCTCATCTTTGTCTATTACATCGCTTTTGATGTGTTGTATACCAAAGTATTGCAAAAAGACAAACATTGTAAGTGCTCACAAAAAGTTCTAATAAATACACAATTTAACATCGATTAAAAAATTGTTTTTAAAGGGGGAGAAATTATGGTTTGTTCCATACTCTCTATGATACCCATTTATTAGTTCTCTCTACTATCAAGACTATTCAAACACTTATATGTCCCCCTTTAACATCGCTCCCCTCCACAATTTAGTAGTACTTTGGGAAACTTCATCCCATCTTTGTCTGCCTAGATTCAAACCATGGACCTCCCCTTTAGGATTTAAACACCTTTACCACTACAGAAGCATGTTTTATTATATCGTACTCAGTATATTTATATATATATGTATGTATGTATGTATGTATGTATGTAAATATAAATATATATTTACATGCATTTTTTAGTGTAATATTTTTAATTAATTTTATATATTTTAATAAAATATAGGTTTCTGTGTGTGGTATATATATAATAATATTTGTTTAAATATATTATTTACTAGTATTCATTTACATATACTAGAATATAATATATATATATATATATCATTTTATTAATATAGACTTGGTAATTCATTTTAGTAAGATAAATAATATGGATAATTTGTTAATTTGAATAAATGGAATCATGAATATGTATTTTATATATTTAATAATTTATTTTTCTTAGATATTTTGATATATATATTTATTCAAGGGATTTATTATGAGTTCATATATTAGAAATTACATATATATAGACATAAAGAATGTTACATTATGAAAATTGAAAAAAATTTAAAACCAAAATATTAATATTAATTTAATCCCTATGAATAGATTCATCCCAAATAAAAAATAGGAAAAACTTCGTCCATCAATGAGGATTATATTCCATCAAATGTTAATGAAATTGATATTTCTCTATGAAAACTCAGTTTTAGAGGATATGTGGGCATTTTTTGGCTCGAGAAATGTGATCAAGGTTCATCATGGTTACAAGTTCATAGATATCATCACAAACATAGACTTGATATGTGGTAGATCACAACGAGATTCTTGGTTCTAAAGGCATGGTCATTTGAATTTCAAGTCATGTTTTCATGTTTTCTTAGATGACACAGTAATTCATTTAATTTTTTTTCATCCAACTACTATTAAATGACTATTACTCCATATTACATTGAAAATAATCTAATAATAATATTACTAATTTGTTTTATTATCCAATTTCAATAAATATCATATATATTATGTGTAAAAGCCTTTTTAAACTTATCTAAAACATTTTTAAAAAATATATTATATATATATAGTAATATAATATTTTTAATGAAATATAATATTTTTATAAAATATACCATTTATCAACACTAGTTGAACAATTCTGATAATAGGGATCATTATCAAATCTTGTAAAAGAGCATTGAAAAAGGCCCCTTGTTTGTTATTTCTCTTTTATAATGTGAAAAAGGTGGTTGGGATTTATCATTTATTCTTTTTAAATAGCTGATAAAGGGTGAACTTATGATCAATTAAATTTTTGCACTAATAAAGTTCCCCCTTTATCAATGATTATTTATTAGCACTGATAAAGGTGGGCTTTATTAGGGTTTTTTTACAACAGCTGATATAAGTGGCCTCTACAAATACTTATAAAGACCCCCCCCCCCCCTTATCAGTTCATTTAGCTAGCGTTTATAAATACAGGAAATATTAAAGGTTCAATCTATAACAGTTAATTCTCTTGTATCAAATTATGAACAAAAAATCAATAATATTTCCCTTTATCATCATAAAACCATTAAAAACACGTTTTAATCCATAATCAAATAACATTCCATTTTCACATAATGATAATGTGAAATATCTTTTTACATCAAAAACTCTTATGATTGAAAAATGCAGAGAGGAGAGGGAATACAATATTCTTTGAAAAACCATGTTATTATATAAAGGAATATTGACAATTAATTAAGTCTATAACAATGTTATAAGGCGACCAAGATGTATATGCAAACAAAAAATTATTTTTCACTTTTGTAAAAAAATCAATATGAATCGTATGGTAAATGTGAAAAATATGAATTTTTAATACTTCTTAATGAAATTAATTATTTTTTAAAATGTACTTTAATTATAATTGATGTAAAAAATAATAACAGACATAGAACATTTTTAAGAACATGTATTTGAAGGAGAATAGTTTAATGGTATATTTTAAAATAAGGTTTTAACGAAAAATCACATACATCAAGCCCTGAAATGTTTTGTTTCTATGTATACCCTCATGAGTAATAAAATTATATTATTTTTCTATTTTCATAAGATAATATTTTATTTGATTCCATTAATATTATACCCTTAATTTAATATGTTAATGTGATTTATTTTTCAAATATAATTGTGATGTCCAAGTTGGATGTTTGATTAAAAACATAAAGAAACATTTTTTTGTTGACAAAGGTAAAAGGGATTATGATTCATTTACCTATATAATCCTCAAAATGTTATAATTATCCTTTTAATATAGCTTATAAACATAAACATTAACCATGTGAGGTGTTAATGATAAAATAACCTATCCATTTCATTATGACAACACTCTGTACATACACATGAATGACAGTTTCATTATTTTATTGGGAGAAAAATAACTAAAGTTGATAATATTTAAAATTTTATTAATTTTAAATTTTTTATATATGATATATTTATTTATTACTTCCATACTCATTGCAATCCATGTTTGTTGGATATGAGAAATGAGTCACATCATTTTGTGATTGTTGAATTTCACAAGTACGCATCAACGATGTTACAAATTTCAAACAAAAATAATGGGAAAGAAGGTATGTAATATATTATCATTATATAATCATAATTATTACATGAATAACATGTATATATATATATTATTATTTTTTATATCATTATAACCAACCATTTTATCAGGTGCTGAAAAATGTAACACATCACTTTGAGGAGGTGGTAGTCCACATGTATGCAAGAATGATTTTTTCATTTCTCATAAGATGGAAAAGTAAATGAAAAAGGGTTCTAACATAACCATAATAACATTTTTAGTGTTTTTTATATAATAATAATATTATTTTACAATGGGGAAATAACATATATAGGTCGTAAGGTCCCAGTTTTTGGAAAGCCATGTTTTTGTTGTGTTTTGGGTTGAACCCTTTGCATTTGGGACATTAAAAGGTTTCTTGAATGTTTGAGAGGTCTTGGGGGTGTTCCGGGGGATCAGGGCATGGAAGAAGAGAAGTCTCGGCCAAACAGACCAAGGTAAACAGTTTCCGCATGGTCAGCCAAACCGTGCAGCCTGCCCAGGAGAAACCATGCGACCCTCCCTCCTCTAGACAGAAGCGAGCACAGGGGTTGTGCATGGTTTGCCAAACAATGCATCTAAACCATGTAGCTCCTCCTTCTCTGGGTAGTGGCATGCACACGGTTTGTGCACAGTTTTCCAAACCATGTGGACAAACCGTGCAGCCACTTAATGTTGGGAAAATTTACAATTTTTCCTCTCTGGGCTTTTTAAACCCCACTAGGGATTTTCCTCTCTTCCTCATCTCTTCACTTTAGGCACGAACCAGACCTCACAAGGGCTCCAAGAGATCAATCTCCCTCGATTCTAAGGCGATTTTGGTTTCGTTGGTTGCGGATCGAAGCTCCAAATAAGGCTAATCCCATCCTTGTTTCTTTTCTTGGTTTAGGGTTTGTATCTTTTCTCCCTCTCATTCCGAACCACTAAAACCCTATCTTTTGGGTGAGTTTTAGGTTGAAGCTCTATATGTTGGTCGAATTGAGGTCTAAGGACTCGATTGAGAGTGCATTCAATGGGGGTTTCAAGGTAGGTGGACTACAAGTTATATGTCATAGTTGTTTGGTTATTTTTTTGCATGTGAAATTGTGTTATTGATTTCCCTTGGTTATGTTTTAGATAGCCTTGGAATGTGTGAGAATAATGGTGTAAAATGTAAAATGGGAACCCTCAAGATCCCCATGGGATGTATAGGGATTGACTTGACCTAATTTAGGTCCATCCATGGGATGTTCCGGCTTTTCCTGAGTTAGGGATTATTATTAAATAAGTGACCTTATTGTAATGAATTGTAGAGCCCTTGATAAATATGTTTGCATGAAAGTTTGATTCATGGAAATGATGAACGAGTTTAATGGGTTATTGTGTAAATTCAATAAAGACTATAATGGGATAGGTTATGGGTCTAGGATTGAATTCTTAGTGAGATAGGAATAACACATCGGAATTGGGTGAATGGTTAAATGATGTGAAATGGTAATGTGTTAATGGGTTATGACATAATGTGAATTCCCATGTGGCTTGTTGTGAATAGTGTTTTCCAAAGGGAAATGGTTTGGATGGTTGATAGTTACTTATATATAAGAATTTGAACATGGATTTGTAGAGTGGGTAATGACATAAGGATCTACGCCCACGGGTCGAGCTAAGACTGAGGTTTTAAACTCCACCCTAAATGCACGGGTTAGGAATGGGGAATGAGGGTCTATTCTCCAAATGGTTTCATCCACCCAGACTGAGGATTCGAGGTTAGAATAAGGTTTTTATAAGGGTTTTTTCCTAGTGAGATAGGATAACGATGTGTTTACCCTCTTTCATGTGATTGTTGTCCTTAGACCCATGTAACAAAATGTATGTGATTAACCCATGGAAATGTGATGAATTGTAAAAGTGAAGATAATTGGGGTGAAATGAATGGTAATAGAAGTAGAAATGGATTTGGATCTAAACTGGTTAAATGGATCCTTAAATAATTACATGACATTTATCATTCATATTCCATTTTCATGCACTATCATTTTATACTAGATATTTTGTAGACACCGTTAGTGGTGGCCTACTGATTGGTACTGACACCCTGCTCAGGCCGCCGTTGGGTACCCGAGCAGACTTCATTTTTTCATCACAGGAGAAGGGCAATAGTCCTTGCTAGATAGTGAGTGGCATGGGTATCACTTGGTGGAGGATCCAGACATGGTGTCGGGACCATTTTGGGGATTTTTCTCTTTGTCTTTATTTTGGGCTTTTGTTCACTTTTTCACTTGTAGCATGACATGACATATTTACTGTTGGGAATGTTTGTTATACATGTGCCTTGTTTAATTGGTTGTTGTTTCCATTATTTGGTTTATTATGTTGTGGATTACACTGAAAAAAGGGGGTATAGTCTCCCCATATGACTACATAGACCCCCACTGCTAGTCGGCAACCTTTGGCGTACGGGGAGGCGTGCTTAAGGTCATGTAACCACCCGGCTCGAAGCACCAGTTTAGTGGCTTCCGGGTCGGGGACCTTACATAGGTGGTAGAAAAATAAACTTGTAATAGGCTTGTTATGATTTATATCTTCTCCTCGGATATCTCACATTTGGATTAGACAATAATCTTTCCAGGATTGGTCTGTTGAGAGTACAAGGAACTATTGGATATTTGGAGGGAATTTTTGGAGTGTATCGGGTAGGAATTCGATGATATATAGTGCTAAAAAAAATTTAGGGAAGAGAGGATGTGTGTTTTTATAATTTACAAGAGTTAAGTAGTTATGATTGTTCCATGTTTTTAAATAATATTAAGTCACTATAATGGCCAAGTGGAACCTGAAAAACTAAAATTAAAATTTAAGGTGACATGTTTTAACATCATAACATAAACAAATAGGTCCAAGAAAGAGGGCCACATTACATCATACACGCCTCCTTGTATGCAATAGGTCGCTGAATAGAAACGAGTTCCTCGAGTTGAATAATGGTGAGATTATTCTCACTTTCATAGTGAAAAAAAGAAATTTTAACAATATAATAAATAAATATTTTTTAGAAACATGTGTAGAAACTAAATATGACAAACTAGTATTACAATTTAAAATCAATATAAACAAATATCCATTTTACAGGATAAAATGAGTAAATAAAAGTTACAATTGATGTCACTCTCACACTCCATCCAACATACTCTGCAACTTTTAGCTCTAACTGCTTAACCATATACCATAGGTCTATTTTCCTTCACTAGGTCTCTCCTCATAATGTCATCAAGAACACCAAAATCCCTGAATAGGTTGAGAGTACAAGACCCAGTAGGCCACCATCAACAAACCATAATGTCAATGATTAAAATATACACATGTGTGTCATAAACGTATTCATGGGGAAAATATAAAAAAATTTATCACACATGTACCGAACATAAGTTGTGTCCCTAGGGATCAGCTCTACCATCTTCAAAATCGTGTAGGTAGAAAAATTCATGATTCAATATAATACGAGATGGAACATGGGTAACTTGCCTAGAACATCCTCCTCTAGTGGATATCCCAAAGAAAGTTACACATTCTGCCAGCTGAGAATGTCCTGGAACATGATGATCACTATGGTATTATCACATATGTCTAAAGTGGATAGTAAAAATAATGCATCAAATCTCAAATAACAACTAAAGTCTTATCACATCCCTTCTATAGGTAGATCTGAAATTATGGGACACGTCCCATTTATTCAAATAGTCTAGGTACCTATCGACCCAATCAAAGCATATCATTTTCCAAGGAATTTCTCAAACAAGTTTCAAAGCTTCATGCCATTAATCATGTGGATTATCTCACTGGTTATCCAATGTCCACCAATACATGTGTCACATCTCACCTAGGGACTAAATAGGCAAAAAATGCACACACTAATACAGTCACTACTAAAAATTGTTTTATCTAGCGGTACCATTTATCAGAACTAGAAAAAAGAAAAGATTACTACAACCCTTATAAGTGATATAAAAATGTGCTGATAAAGGGTACCTTTTATCAATGTTGAAAAAGGACCCCTATTTCATCACTTGTTTTGTTTCACTAATATGAGGCACCCTTTATCAGTGCTTTTTGTTGAAATTGATAAAAGAAACCCATTATCAACCCTTTTATAGCACTACTAAAAGGTATATTTCATAATATATATAATTAAAAATCATATATTAATATATATAAGTATATTGAAATATATTTATATATATATATATAATATATTTCTTAAAAATATGATTTATATAAGGATACATGTGTATTTACAATTAATATATAAGATATTTAATAAAGAATATATTATAATACAATTACAAATAATATTCATAAATAATTTTCTACTTATTATTGACTAATAGAAATTTAATAACAATTAGACGACATATAAATTCAATAAAATAATAAATGATTTAAGAAAAATAGAAAAAATTATAATCAAGTGTTAAACTAACCACATCCTAGTAACCCAAGAATATTCCAACATTTTCCCAAATTCAACCAACCATGATTCCAATCATAACTACCCAGAATCACTAATATAATTTTCATGAAAATAAAAAATAATAATGCGGCATGTATAAAATCAATGTTCCCTAACATCCACAAAATAAATTCCCATGAAATATCCCATACCTATCAATAAAGTCCCAAAATCCTAACCATATCAACATCCACCCAACTTATGTTCTAAAATAACCAGTCTTCCTATAACCATAACCACACCTAAGACATCCCTTGACAGTTTATCTTCGATGAAACAATATACACACACCTTTATTATCCACTAACCTTGATAAAAGATAATGAACCTAAGAAAAATCTCTACCTTCAAGTCCTTGATATTTAAATGTAATTTGATGATACCATCAATCCTTCAGAAGGAATCATCCACTTAAACCAAACATATATCTCTATAGAAATATAGTGGTTTTTGATTCAGTAAACCCAAATTAAAGACTTAGAGAAAAGAGTATTCCATGTATTCCACACTGATCAGAGTTTGGGCAGAGTCTGATAAGACAAGGGATGTTCTCTAAGTCATAATAAGACATGCCTAGGGATCCATCAAGGAAACATGCCTTCTAGATCTTTCTAAAATATTAAGAGGGGAATAATAATGGAAACAAGACATGAATCCAATAAATCCATTCCTCTCTCAACCGAACCAAATAGTCCCTTTCAATCCAAGGGATGATTCCAAAATTAAATTCTTCAAAGAAAAACACCATAATCAAAAAATATATAACTTCAATTCTATTAAACCACCAACTCCCAATATTTTTTTTTATACCATATCTACCAAGGAATGCATTTAAGATACAAACATACCCCATTTATAAAAGTTCTCCCTAGAAAACATCCATTTCCTTTTTGAAGGAAAATGAAATCATTTTTTAATTTTCTGACACACTAAAACCGTTTCAAAATCAAATGAAATAATTTCAATTTCATCAGACCAAGCCCACAATGTAAGAAAAAAATTATCATAATTTTATTAAATTATCTTCCATAAGTCATCAATATTCATTTAATGTATATAAAACTCCCTTTCCTCCCAGTGTATACACGTTAAAAATAAATTGTCCTCTTTATAACTCTCAAATTCATTTTGAAAACGAAATGAAACCATTTCTAAATTCATTATCATTTTAATTAATTTCAAGGTAAATATTATTTCATTTTAATACATGTTCTCAAAATAACTCTCCCATTTTAAAATATATATCCCAATATGTTAATGAAATTCAAAACATTAAAAAAGAGCCTACAAAATGCATAAAAATAAATTTTATGATCACACATCAATGGTCACATAGAAATCAAATATTTCCTAGAATTACTCCTTTTTTACTACCCACACAATCCTTTATATAATTAAACATAAATAAAATGACATAACAGATAACAAAATATTCACTCCAATATCACTAAAACATCATTAAATCCCTCTTTTATTTATTTACAAAAATTAAGAACCACATTAAGAGTAACAAAATATCTAATGGGACCCAAGACAACTAACCATGGCTGACGCAGTGTTACACACAACTTTGTTGCATGCTTTGTTAATTCCTATTCCAACTATATGAAAAAATCTATGAAGTCTTCTGAACTATCTACATGGGATCTATATGGTTGGAAATACCTTGGTCAATAACCATGAAGCTTCAGTTCATCATCATATTTTCACCACAGAAGGCATGAAATATCCCAAATATTTTTTAAAACTCAAGGAAAATCATAAAATCATCAATCTATAAAACAAATACATGTCAAGGACTCAAATCCATATTACCAATGGTAACATGAGAATCTAAATAAAAGGATCCAGATAGATTCTTTCATTCACTTACTACTGAGTTCTGACAATGATTCTTACCACCATTCTACCCAAAGAACCCAAATAACAAGAGGGTTCTATAATATCAATTTTTAAGGAACTAAACAAGGTCACCCATATACTAGTAAATGAACCATCTTTCTAAAATTTTAAAATGACATTTCTAGTCCCCATGGGCCTCCAACTGTTATTAGGGAATCTACAGACATATCCTGGGAATGATTTAGAAAAAAATACAAGTAAATAAGAAACTGCACTTCAAAAAAATAGTTCATTGTGAATATATACACTGAAAAATAGATATAAAAATAAATATATATGAATTAATACATAATACAAGTTGTTTATTATGAAATTAACAAACCAAAATATGAAATATGATCAAATAAATAAAATTCAATATAAAAAGATACAATGATTACCAAGATACAAACAAAATGTAAAAGGATAAGTTTGAGGACACTTCTAAAAATAAAAACAAATAAAAAAGCTATTATCCACCTCATCAAGGTTTTGAACCACTCACCACATCCCAAGCTACAAAACATATGACAAACCCAAAATAAGTTCTAAAATGATATAGAGATAGATGGAGGCCAAGGAATCTAAGAGGAATCATGTATATCGTATAAAACCATTGGCATATGAAATATTTTAGAGAAGTTATGAACACTTGGATCACACCAAAGTGTCCATATAGATCCTTTCATTAATAATCACATTTATACTAGTTCAAAATAATTTAAAATTTATGAGTTTTCTATTTTATCAAAACAATAATAAAATCAAATCACATATTTATAATTACAATGAATAATAATATTCCCTTTTAATGGAAATCCCACTAAAAAATATAATTAAATATCACTTCAGAATCCCAAAACTAGGAAACATTCATTAATAAAATATATATTGAAATAATATTATTTATTTCATCCCATTCAAGAAATTCTAAATACAAAACTAGTCACTTCACTTTTATTCAATGTAGCTCTCATAAACACATAGAAAACAATTTAAATACACAACCCAAACATAATGAAATGAATAAAAAAATAATATTATAATTAATCACTACATCAATGATGATCATAAAAACAAAAATTACAAAATTTTCTTTAAACAAGTACATGGAGATGCAATACAACCTTGGGAATCCCCTACCAAAAATCACAAATCTTAGTGTAAGTGTCATGGGTTTCACTTTAAATTCAAATGTCAATTAAAATATACCTAGTTCTCAGATTAAATTGACAATAAGTGAAACCATATTAAAGTTCCATCTTGATTTCCCTTGAGGACTTTTGAGTACCATATAATAGACCCCATGAGGAAACAAGTCTCATGGGGAACTAGCTACCTTTCACACATTATGCCTATGCATTAAGCATTTAGAACTTATATTAATATCCCGAGGATCTCATGGCTTGATGTAAATCATAGAGGTGAGAAATCTACCCTTAAATCATTTCATCCATAAAAATACAAGAAAATTTAATCACCTAACCTCTATCTCCCTCACAAGAAACAACATCTTCATTCATTTTCCCAACTACCTATGATTAGAGAAAACCCCACTAAGGGAAGGAAAAAAAATTCAATGGGAAAAAAATGGTATCATGAGCACAAAAATTAATTTTATTATGCTATCAAATAGGCCTTCAATTATTTTATAACATGGAATTAAATGTCACTTTAATTTACTAATATTCCGCTATGAAATTGTTCATTAAAAATAATTTTGAAAACCACACGCTTTTCCAATTTAAAAAATAATTTTTAAACATGTTTTTAACTCATAAAACATATATTAATCTAAAAAAAATTATTTTCAATTTAAAAAAATTAAAAGAATGTAAAATAAATTTCATAAGTGTTTAATAAGAAAATGTACTTAATTACAAAGACTGGCATGAAACCCATTTAGAAAATGCTTCATACAAATCCACTGATTCATGAAATTGACATTAAAATTCACAATGGGTATCATAAATAGACAAAATATAATTAAATTTTTTTATAAAACTCAATAATATCACCAATATAAAAATAATGTATTTACATACAAACACATTTCTCAATCCAAGCGATAAACTCTCATGAGCAGTTACAACAGGTCACCTTCAATGTCAAAGGATTTCACAAGAAAAAAAGAAAATCCTTATAAGCCTTGAACATCCAAAGCAAAAATTAAAACCAACACCAAAACCCAATCATGACCCATATCCCCTCTACAGTTCCTCAGAAAATGATAATCCATTGGTAAATTGAAGAAAGAGGTTAGAGTAAGGATATAAGGAACAACAAGCATTTCCATAAGAGATACACTCAAAATCAAGGTGGATTGAAAATTTCATGATGGAAAGGACTCCCTCTTGTGTACCCACTCTAAATAAAATTTAAAGTATAAGTAGAGGGAGTTAAAGTGAATTTACATTGACATGGGAAATTTTGGAAACCATGATAAAATTAAAATTGGATGCATGCCCATTCATAGGGTGGTAACTCTCATTCATCGCATAAAGGGACCTTACAATGATTTTATTGTGTGGATGTTATAAATATTATCATTAATTATGATCTTCACTTATACAAATTCTCTATGAAATGATAAAAAATGGATTAGTAAATACATCTATGTACGTAAGTTATAATATATGTTAATAATAATCATAATGTGTACGGACCACTAAACATGATTGGTGATAGGAATTTATGGCAATATGAAAACATTTGAAATTCATACATGTGGTTATTTTCTTATTATCTCTCATATTGAGATTACTAAAATATAACTTCATGAGAATATGTATCATTAGTATATGATTACTTAGACCTAACAGTGTATCTACTATGAGTTCAATCATATTACATTATCCATGTGCACAATTATTTCTAAATAACCATCAATGAACATAAAGGTTCTCATTATATCTGGAAAATAATAAGAGATTTTCAATGAAATGGATATTCTATGAAATCATTAAATTAGTGTTGTATTGAACTATGAACAATATTTAATAAGATGTTTTTATTAATATTAAATAAATCTAATTTTCATGTAATCAAAGTATATACAATTGGTCTAAGGACACCAACTACAATAGAAAAACTAGATTTATGCATAAATAAATTTTTCAAAAGAATTAATTACATGTTTAATGAATATAGGTATAATTATTTAGCACATGAATCTGAATCACATAAAAATCAAACAATAATTAATAAAAATGCAGTAGTGGTTCATAGACTTTTGAAATTTATGCAATAATTTTTTTTATTTCATGAAATATTGTAAATACATTTACATTCTTGTATAATAATATAAATTCTCAAAATATGGTATAAAATAAAATATCTAATTATATTTTTAATATATATTTATTGAATAACATATTATTACTTTTTTATTCTGACACCATATCAATTTCACACAGATTTATGAAATATCAAAATTGGGGTATGTTATAAAATAATTATTTTAAGGTATTGGAATTAAATAAAAACAAAAAAAAATTATATTGAATATATTTCTAAAAGATTTACTAGAGATTTATGATGTCACGAATTAAATCTGGTCACTGCCAAAACCGGCACCAAACCCAGCCCGTGACAGGACCCTAAGGGCGTTACCTATCCCCATGGGCTGGCACAAGTGCCAGGGTATCATTAATTTAGTTATAGTAGGGCAAGTGTAACCTTGTTCGATGTTGTTGTTTATTTGGGTAAATTGATTAAGTATTGTTCAGATTGTGTTTGAGGAGTTTTCATTTGGGATAAAGCCTGAATGTGCTTGATTATTTCTGGAAAGTGGTTTAATTCAGGTTTGTAAGAGTAATCCTTCTTTCATTGATCACTGGAGGTGTTATGGCCTTTGGGGGAGAAATCTGGCAAGAGAGTACCTCTTGGTTTCTCAGTTGGGTTTGGTTGTTGCTTTGGCCTTACTGTGACTTTTCGGGGCGGAATGTTTTCATGGTTAGGAGAATTGTCACATAAATAGCTTATTTTAAATGTATTTTTATTTTAATTTCCTTTAATGTTTTGTTTTGGGGGGTTTCCAAAGTTTTTATGGAGAATAAGTGAGTTTTCATGAATTGGGCCAAACTGTGAGCCCAATTCAGATATAAAAATAAATTTTGTTTCTTTTAAAACTTATTCATTTTTTAATATTATTCAATCATTCCAACTCCTAAATGTCCTCCCATGATATATTAACACCACAATTAAAATTTGGAGCCTTTGGAAATCCATAACCAAGGTGTATATGGGTTTTTGTTTAAGGGATTGGGCCTGCCCGAAAGCCCAATTCCAGTTTTAAAAATAAAAATTTATTAATTAATAACTTATTCATTTTTAAGGTTTTTTCGGTGATTCCAAGCCCCAAACACGCCGCTTGAACCCAGACGCGCGTCCAATATCCTTCCACCCTCCTTGCAGCTCAATTGCATCTCGGTTTAGGTCGAATCTTCCGAAGAACTCAAATTTCGGGCAGATTTATAATGGTAATTTGTTTCCTTTATAACTTCTTCAATTCTTACTATTTTTACCCCATTAAAATTCCTGAATGATATACCAATCCTTATTCGAACCTCCCTTGAGGGTTTGAGTATTTTTAAAATCAGATACTGGTATTTTTGGGGGCGATTTCTACAAGATATTTATGTAAGTTGTTCTCCTCTTTCTTCTTTCAATTTGTTTAGGGTTACATCCAATGTACTTAGTGTTTCTTCCATTATCATTGAGGTTCCTAATGTCCAGGAAGTAGGGTTTAAAAATTAAGGTTTTATCGTGTGTTTCATGGTCTGAAATTTTGGTTTTAGGTCTGGTTTACCTTCCTTGAGGTGCGGCGGTGGTGCGTTTGAGTTTTCGCACAAAGGATTCAAGGGTTTCCTTGGTTTTTGTAGGTAATTCCATTGTGTATGAAATCTTTGTGAATTGGATACTGTTTTTATGATATTTTCATTCTTATTTAAATATATTATTTCAGAAAAATATAGTTTTAGAGGTGTTTGTATTTAAAATGAATCCTAAATACCAATTTCATGTGAAATTGGGGGGTTTTCATAAATATGTTTTATTAGTTTAATTAGGGATACCCTATAAGTAACTAGTTGATTTTATTGAACTATAATATGGATAAAAATACTGTTTTTAATGATTTTACCTTGTGTTTGTTGATGAAAAATCTGGTTTTAATGGTGTTTGTGAACCACATGAAATTCTAAGAGTTGTGTTGTGTAAAAATGGAGACTTTGCAATGATGTCGTTTCTTGAACCATATGGGGCTGCCCTAAAAAATGAGTTTGTGTTTTCACTGAATTGTAGTAGGATTCCCTTTATGTTTTGGAATCTTAATAATGTGCACATAGTATGCAAGTGAGGTTTATAAGGAGTTTTGTGTCTGAAACACTATGAGATTTTGAGGAATTGTTTTTTGAAAAATCTAAGTGTTTTGTTGCGTGTTCGAAGTGGTATAAAATGTGATAGCTACTGTATTGGTTGTTTTTGCCCAGTAATGGTGTTTTATATGAATATTTATTCATGTTTCATTCTTAAATTTATTGAGCACAAAAGGGGAAGCCCGAGTACCTAGGTGGGTCGGATTTGTACTAGTACGACTAGTGGACCGGATGGGTTTTGTCTCTGTTTCACTTAGCATTTGGATAACAACAACTCTAACTAAACTATGTGGATGATTATTGGGGACCACTAGGTTATGGGCATGTTCCATACTAGTGGCTCGTGCATGAGAAAAGATTTTTCTATGGTTACTTTACACTGAGGTACGAGGAACATAGGGCCCATGACAACCTAGTTCCTAGGGGTGTTCCCAATGTTGTTGCTCATTGGATTTGTAGCATTTACCCATGTATTAGGGTGTGTTTGGATGTAAATTACAGTATCTAACATTTATATTTTCATGTTTTAATATTCTGAAAATATCAGATAGAAAACTATTTTCAATTAGAGGTTTCATTTCTTGAAATTTTAACACTACTTTTCCTTGTGTTTGAAAACTGCTTCCTTTTTCACATTCTATTTCTTATTCTTCGGAATCATTGGGTGGTATCCTACTGGGCTTAGGCTCACACCTTACTTACACCCCTTGGGTGTAAATAGACCTGGTTATGTTTGATTCAGGTAAAGGAAAGGCTAAGGGTGATGGTGGTTCATGGTGTTAGTTCCCATCCTTGGTGCGGAGTTGTGGAGATAGTTTTGGGGCGATGACCCCTAGTCGTGTGGAGTCCTTAGGGCTGTCTTGATGCTATAATTATTTTTATTTGGACCATTTTTATTATCTTTAAACCAATGTACTCAGTTCTGGTTTTTACTTAAGTCTTGTTTGGCTCAAAAATTTAATATTTATATTATGGATTGTTTTTAATGTTTTATGCTTTCATACTCGGGTAAATCGTTCCCAAAACTAAATTAATGACACTCGGGCACTTGTACCAGCTCTTGGGGATAGGGAATGCCCTTCGGGTCATGTCACAGGCTGGGTTTGGTGCCGGTTTTGGTGGTGACCAGATTCGGTTCGTGACATATGAAGTATTTTTGTTCATGATAATCAAATAATTGAAGTTAAATTTGTGCTTAATCATGAAACTACATATCATCATTAGGAATAATGTTCTATAATGACATTATTTTCAACAAAATTATCTACCACTATTAACACACCATATTTTGTGTAAAAAGAATTAAAAAATTATAATTTGATGTGTTCACTAGAAAACCATGTGAAAAATATTTCAATCATAACATACAATGAAAAATATTATTCATATAAAAAAATAACGGTTTTGAAATGAAAGATGTTTTCAAAAGAAAAATCTTTAAAAAAAGTTGAGTGCAATTAAAATCAAAATATAGTAGGAAAATAATGAGTAATAATGGTTTCAAAAGAAATAATACATTCTTAACACATCCAATACCTAATTAATCACTATTATTTACCTCGTTATTAATGGTTTTAAAATTTAATTCATATATTTTATTTTAGTTCTAGTGGTTTTATAGCCAATATGATATGATGGTTTTGATATTGTGTATGCATAATCGAATAATTTAAAGTAAACACATTAATCATATGACATTCATCAATATATTATATGTAGTTTGAAAAAAACTCCCTTAATACGTTTTATTACAATATAGTTCTTGTGGTATTTTTATTATTTAATTCACATATGTTTGAGTCATTTTTAGTGTAGTAATCAAATATATTAGAGTATATCTCAACTATTTATGTTAAAATTCTTTTATTTTCTTGATAAATATGTGATTATTAATTAATTTTAATTATTTCTTACTTTAATGTGTTTTATTTAATTTTAATATCTTTTTTTAATGGTGTTTTGGATATCCATACATCCATGTATTTTGAGATATCAAAATCCCTTACATTTGATTTTGATTATGGTGATTTAGTAATGTTGAAGGATTTGTTAATTTATTTGTTTCTTAAATTATTTAATAATCTTGTGGGCTTGTAAAACTTCCATTATTATATTTAAAATACATTTTATTTTTATTTTAAAATTATTTATTTTTTGAATGATGGTAATATAATAATGTTTTATTGTGTTTATATACCTATAAGAATGACCTGAGTTATTTTCTAATATTTTTTTAATATAAGGAAAATATATAAAAGCATCATTCAATATCATGTCATAATGATAATAATTTATTTTTCTTACTCATTATTTTATTATTCTTCATTGTGTATATTTGAAAATGACATTGAAAAATTTATTATATTTAGATGTCTCTCAGCCATTTTGTGAAAAGGAATATATAATTAATTAGTTATTAAGTTTAATTAAGGTATCTTAACATTCTAAATGTGATGGTATTTTTGATTAAAAATTCCATAATGTCATTTATAGTTCTTGTGGGTTCATATCAAAAGAAATTCTTATGAATTTTTCTAATTTTATTACTATAGTTAAATAAATAATATCATGTTGATGAATTTCAATAATTATTTTAAGAAACATCAATTTTTATATAATAGCATTTGACCATTTAATTTTCTCAATATTATTACTATTGTGTGAATATTTGATTATCTGTTTCTTAATCCATGTAAAATGGCTATTTGAGACAGGAATTTAATGGATTCAAGCAATAAAAATATTTTTCAGTGAATATAGAATACAATGTCACAACTTTGGAAACAAAAGAAATTATTGTAACTAATAAAATATACTCAAATAATCTAATATAGTAACATGAATCAATGAATATAACATAATAAATTCAATATATCAAATAAAAAATATTTATATTTAATTAATATAATATAGTAAGAATTGTTAAAATTGATTCTGTATTTCATCCAAAATTAATAGAGCAATACAAATACATTTTTTTTAAAAAAAAATCATTAAAATATAGGAATGAAACAACGCTTCATAAATATAAAAAAGAAAGAATATGCAATAGTTTTTATTTAATGAAACAAAAATACAATTAGAAAAATTCCTTGAAATAAAAATCAAAACCAAAACCAAAAAATGTTAAACAATCTATTCCTGAATGAAGAAATGAAAAAAAACACAAATACTTTTATATTCTTTTTTCCTAATTTGAATTAAAATCATTGTGAAACAGAAGAATTATATTTCTTTAATAAAAAAAACAAGTGTATGAGTAGAAAATATTTGATGAAAAAATAAAAGGACTAGGAGATCTATCTGATAGTGACAATGTTATCACTCACACTGCATGTGATTAATCAATTTCCAACAAATATGGTTTATTCCACCAAAAGGGGTGGACTCTTGAACATGAAAATTACTGATATGATATAAAATTTAAAATGGAATAATGAATAAACTTGCAGTGATGATTTCCTCACAACATGACCATAGTTATACATTAAATGACTGATTAATAAACTAAATATTCTCCAACGGTCATTGCTATATGAGTAATTTAATATAAAAACTCATATATCTTCTCTACATTTTCTCAATCACTAGATCTATCAAACATCAAATCTTGTGGAATTTTACTAACAATGTAGAAGAAATTTTATTTTCAATTGATGGATACAAGTTAAAATTATCTCATCGAAAATAAAATAGCCACACTAAAATATTGAGAAAAATATTTTTTTTTAATAAAAGGGAAGGATCATGATCATAGCCTATCATCGGAAAGGATTGAATGTGAAAAAACCCATTATAGAGGTAAAATGAATGACACAGTTCTAGGACATTCTACTCAATAAAAAACATTTACAAGAAACACATTTGTGGAAAATCTAAAAATTATGATCAATGTATTAACAGGATTCTATGAAAACCATGGAAAACATGTATTTGAGCCAATGAATATGAAAAACAAAGAGGCCAATTAGTAGGTTAGTAGTAGGTCAGTAGTAGCATATAACATCAGGAATTCCCCGTATACCATGCCTAAAACGAAATAACATTAATAAAATAATATATCTCAGATATATTTTCAAATTAATCACTCATATATGATTAGGTTGATATGAAATCAAAATAAAAAAAGGAAAATATATTTATAAATAATAAAACTATCAATCAAATCTTTTTTATGAAAATGAAGAATTATTAAAACCAAAATAATCAAGGAAAAATATACAAACATACTATTCTACATATTTTTATTAATACACACCACCAGAATTCAAAAATATCAGGACGACGTTGGATTTGAGGAAACAATTAATCAAAAATAATCATAATAAAAACATTGATGCTCCACCTCAGGAGAAAATCCATAGTATATACCAAAAACAAATTAAGACAACCAAAAATCATATACTGCCCATATTTTAATGGGCACTCACATAAATATGAGAAATAGAGTAAAAATATTTAATATATCCCATGAAAATGAAAGGTGGAAATAACAGTTATAGTAAAAAAGGCTACAAACACAATAATGTTGTATATTATAATTAAATCTTTTAGATAAGTGCACCAGCTAAAAAAAAGAAATGCATACATGGTATCTTACCTAATTTATTTTACATCAAAAGCATATCTAGTTGTTCAACCATAAAATACTCCTTCTCTTCTTGGAAAATGTACCATGATTTTGGCATTCTAAACCACCTATTCCCAGAAATTTAGACACGTTAATGGAAAATCACAATCAGATTACAAGGAAGATGTGTTTTTATAAATTCTTGTTATACTCATGGGTATAGCAACATTATATTTTATTTTTCATGCAAACTAAATTTTTATATATTTTTTATAATATGTATTTCACATTTATTACATGCTCATGCTATGAATCTAGAAAATTATGTGTCCAAATAACAATTTATAACTAGTAATTAATTCACAATAGTACAAATGGTCCCATGTTCTATTGCTTTATAAAGAAAAAGTTTCAAGTAAATAGAAATGATCCATTTAAATTCATCAAATAGATTATAGGAGTTGTTATGTGCAGCAATCAAATGTGATTAAACTTAAATTGAATCACTCTTTTGAAAAAGAAAGATCATGGCCATTTTTCCCATATTTTCAATTTTGTTCGATAACATGAATTTTCATAATAATTATACAAAATAATAGACTATTAATATTAGAATGACATTATTTTTATTTAGTGTGAATATATCAATTTATCTAACTAATTATAAAGAAAAATATTTGTTTGAGAGGGAAGATTGATTCATATAGTGACATACATCAAGGAAATATCCAATGGAATACATGATTTCTATTATTAAAATTGAAGATAATTAAAATAAAAAATTAAACCATCCCTAGAACAAAATAATTATATATCATAAATTTACCATCTCAGTTGTGATAGTGAAAAATTATTGATAGAAGCTAACATTGTGACGTTATTTAGAACAAATGCAATCCAATTAATAAAAAAAATAGATCATTGAGAAATATTTGGTAAAAACCACAAAAGAAGAAAACATTAATGACCTTACTAAATGAATTGGAGAATGAACATACATGATAAACATATCTACAAGTAACATGTATCGAGCCTCACTACCAGTCTCTTATGTATGAAGATGCAGGATATAAGTGGTAATAGAACACTACCCCCTTCAATGATCTATGTTTCCTGAGATATTGAAATTAATTATGTACATTCTAACGGCCCAATATAATTAGTAAGTGTGAGAAAATCACACAGTACAAATTTTCTCATTTCCTAAGAGATATATAGAGCCACAAGCCTCATCATCTTCAATTGAAACAACATTTTTTTTGTTAAAAAAATACATGGGAAATGTAGAATAATTAAAAATAAGGAAATAAACAAATAACACATCCATATTATTGAATGTGGTCATGATGTTTTCGTATGTCACAACAGGACCACCTTCAAATGGGATAGTGCCAAAAAATGTTTTTCATTGAGTGGTGACGATTCCCAACTATTCCAATTATTGGTATCAGCATCATCAACCGAACATCTTTCCCCATTATACATAATAATGATAATCTTGAATTCATTGAAACTATTCAAGAAACTAGAAATTTCACAATCATAACATAGTGGTTACATAAAGAATCATTAGTGTCCTTTATTGAGTTATATAACATGATAACCAAGGAAGGGATGACATTGAAAAAAGTATAGATCTAGTACTGAGTATATAAACAATTCCATCATTTTTAGCGATTCATGAATTTGGATTCACTGAATATTAAGAAGATAATCATACATGTCTGAATGAAGCTGAATTGGTACATTGTAGCTTATACAAAGTCGAGTTAAATGTTGGAGTGTCAATTGATGCCCATATTTCTCCCTCAAAAAGATAAATCTACTAACCTATAGAAAATATATTCATTCATTATGGATAATTATCCTCATCGAAGTCAAGAAAATTCTCAGGGGGGATTTTTAGTGTCCTCCAACAGTGTTATGTTTAGGATTCATAAAAAACAACATTCAATAACATATAAATAGAGATATATAGGACTCATTATGATAGCCTTAACAAAAATATGATTGATATGAGAGTACAAAAATATTTGATATGCATTGAAAAGAAAAATAGTCAAAATGATATAACTTATTGAAAAAATTATTGTTAATAGGTACAGTAAAAAATGGTTGTAAGTAAGATAGAATAAATATGATGAACAAAAATATGTTGAACAAAAATACAATTGTAATAATAATTCATCAGCATATAAATCATCTTAAAGATTTCTGAAAAATCATAAATACCAGATGAAAAAAATATAGAGAACCAAAAAAACCAATAACACTTCACGATAATTTATAAGTGAATATAATGAAGCCCGAAGAAGTTATAAGAGTAAAATCAGAGATTCCATATGCATGGGGGTGAACAATAAAGGATAGAGAAGCACACATATGTTAGGGATTGAGAGGGAGGGAGGGAGGTGCCTCTAAAGGAATGGGATGCGTGCTAGGAGAGTTGTTAGGGGGATGCAGTAGGTGCGTCAAACATTGCTTTAGGTTTCATGCAATAATAGAGTGATAAGGATAGAGAGAGTAAAGTGGAAGATTTGGTTTTAGGGACCACAGACTAGAGATGAAGTGGAAACCATTCCCCTAATTATGAGGGATTTTGAGGATTATTTAATAGATGAAATTATATAGATTTATATTTTTCAACCACTATATATATTTAAAATATTATATTGAAGCAATTCTTTAATTTTGTTTGTATATTCACTTTATAAAAAAAATTTAATGAATTTTTTTTAATTAATATTGAAATTTATTTCATGAATTAAATGTTGAAATTTTTAATGGTGGGGATTATTTAATTTTTTTGGTGTAATAATTATGTTTTAAGTAGATAGTTTTTAATTACTTTAAATTAGTGGGTCTCATGGCTTGATGTGGAATCTAGATGAAACTCAATGGAAAATACTTATAGATTTTTATAAAATATTTGTGGGATATATTTCCCTAACCGGTTCAGAATAAAGGGTAAACACTACAACAATTTTCATACTATTCACCTCTACTACTATGAACAGATCATAAAAACCCTTAAATGAACAATTTAAAAAAAGGGTTTCACCTTCATACATTTCTAGGATATTTTTATTTAAGATTACTAGATAATTAGGTAAAACATTACATAAGAATTTAAACACTTTAACAGAGTATAAATTTTCCTCCAAAAAACATTTCTTTAAGTTTATACATCTATTTCATTCATGAAACATTTTATTCATTTATGAGGATTCAATATAGTGGGAATATTGACATTGATATAATCTCTTCCCATGATTAGATCCTATGAAAAACATTCGAAAACATGGGATGAGAAAATAATCTTATAGGAGGTATAAAATCTTAATAAATATCGTTTATCTAGTGAAAAATATGAAAACCAATGAAGATGTTTTTATTTTTCAGAATAAATATTGTGCCCATAAATAAAACATTTCCACCAGTGAAAATAAATATTTTCTCACTTGAACCAATTTAAACCCTTTTTCAAGCATAAGTGAAAATCTTAAGGAATCCTGAGTAATGTGGGAACAGCTGAAAAAATTCCTACAAAAAACTAAATGTTCACCATTAAACATTCCTTACGTATTGATGTCAAAATATTTCCTTAAAAATACATTCTTCAAGCATAATATAGTTAACTTATAACATTAAATATATAAATTATATTTCCTCATTATTTACCAACTATTAGAAATGAGATTTATAACCCATATAAAAATACCAATGGTTGTAGAAACCTATTGGTTAATCATTTTTAGGTACAGGCTAAGACACCTATTTTAAGAGGAAAATTCTGTGGGGTGATACCATTGGTTTTCTAAAATCATTGGCATAAATTTTCTATTGAACCTAAAATATATTTGATATATGAATTATTCTACTTGTTCTATTATACTACATGGTAGGATCTACCCTTATATGCATCCTAAATTGATATTGGTTTGATTTATTATTTTTTCAGTGATTCTTAAGTTAAATAGTCACGGTATGTTGATTTTTTTCCAACATTCGCCTATATCATCCTCATATTTTTTCTTTTCATTCCCTAAATTTAGAATAACATTCAATTTATTTTTTGCACCATGATATTTTCTATTAATCAATATAATTATTTCAAATCTCATTATGTGTAATGGAATTTTATCAATATTGTTTGATTTTTATTTAAATGAATGTGTTGTATAGGATTTGATATTTAATTTTTTTTTTGTATTTAGTTATATTGCACTGTGTGTTGTCATGCTTCCTAGATATATTGTTTTTAAAAGAATTTATTCATGCATTTTATGTTGTTGTAGATAAATTTGTGTTTTTATTTTTTTCTTGTTTCAATTTAAATATTTTTTGTCCTTGTGATTTGATGTTATTTTTAATAATTTAGGGTTTATTATGGAAATAGAAATTCATTTTTAAAAATTAAAAATGCATATTATTAATATTTGTTATGTAAAAGTATTCATTTTGTATAAAATTATTTCAAATAAAATTACAATTAATTACTCAGACAACAAGATTGAAACTCATTTTTATAATTTTATTAGACTCCATAGTGTGGAATTGTATATTTTTGTTACTAATTTCTATAATTGATTTCAATATAATGGTTATATATATATGTTATTATGTTAGCACCTTGGATAATGTTATGAAATATTGTATATGGGTGATAAATAAAAAGTTCAAATTATTTCAAAATGTTCTTTTCTCTTGTAAAATTGTATTTATTAAGATAATCGAAGTTAATTTATAATGATCATTTCATGTATGTTAACTTTTGTATTTATGAAAAAATTGAGATTGATTCAAAATGGATTTGACATCAATCATAATTTAATGTTTTTCAATAGGATTGAAACATAGTAAACAAGTCTGGTTTCATTAATTATATTTTTTATATTAATTCAGTATTATTTCAATTCTTTTACAACATGACATATAGCATTGATATATAGTTTTAACAAAATGAATATAATTTATATGTATTTACTGGCCAGATGTCAAATTGATTTTCAAAATAGGTTGGATTATTTCACAGATTTTGAGTTTAACAAATCTTTAGATACAGGTCTTATAAATTTCCCTAGTAATAATTTTTTTGTAATACCTTGGTATATTCATGAAAGTATTTACAACCATATAAAAAATTCCTTTGGAAAAACTAAAATATTTGGATACATAATGGAGAGAAAAGATGGTCTCAAAATGTTATGATATGAATGGGGTGACTGAAATTGGGAATATGTTTTCTGAATGCTTTCCATTTTTTCATCCTCATGAGAAAGAAATAATTATAATACTTGAACAAAATGATATGAGTACACACGATTAATTTAATATAAATGATGGTGTTGATAGAGGAAAAAATTTGACGGATGCTTCATTGACTCCAGTATATCAACAATATGTTCAAATAGAATGTTTTAGATTTTTAATACCATTATTTAATTGGAAAAACATTCATGGGATTTTTAATACAGCCATCAAATATAATATTACATTTTTCTAGGAATTTCTTCCATTTGATGAAGATATTTTCTAAAACCTCAATATTGTGTGGATGTTGGTTGACAAACCTGGATTTTCTATAAATAAAATCATTTTTTCTTAAAATATTATAGATTTTTTGGGTATGAAACTATGACCCTAAATGGTTGTATAAAATGTGGAATGTCATGATGAAAGATAAATACTAATGGAACACCATATCATGTGACATAAAAAGTATCATGACACCTTCTATTGATTACTAGACTCCAAATTATTTTCATTCCCAAATAAAAAAAATGTAACAAAATGAGACTAAAATAAGTAAGGATAATGATGTGTATGTTCATCCCTTAGATAGGGTAGTATGGAAAAAATGTTATTCTCTCTATTCTGTTATTTCAACTGGGGTGCCTAATGTGAGGTTGGGTCTATCATGTAATGGTTTTTATCCATTTGTTAAGATTCTTAAATCACACAAAACATGGCTAGTTTCTATTCACATTTATATCCTTCCTCTATGGATGATTATGTAAAAACTATCTACTTTATTGATTATACTCATATCTATTCTTTCTCATTTAAAAATGATATAGATTTATACATGAAAACACTAATAAACAAGTTTATGAATCATTGGAATATAGGCTTGTTCAAATTAAATGCTTCTTAAAAAGTTATATTTTTAATACAAGTTGTGTTTATGTGGATTTTAAATGATTTACATGTTTTGAAAGGATGTTCAACTAGAGATGAAGGTTAATATTCATGTACTATTTTTTTGAATAATTCATGATCGAGAAGAATTATATATCAACACATTTTTTATTTTAATGGGATATAAATGACTCATGGAAATGAATCATCTATATTTGAATAATCATTGAATGTTTCAAAATACCACTTTTTCCGGAAATCCACTTAGTGTATGTCTGGAATTTAAATCCTCAATGAATTTCAAGATAAATTTTTTCATTCTATTATGGTCATATAAAATATAGAAAGTTGAATGAAAATTTCATTGAATCCAATTACATATAGAATATGAAAATTATCTCCATTGAGTTTCCTTATCAGGCAATAAATTTATTACATAATTGTTTAACCATAATTGACATTGAACAATATCTGTGAATTTTTTCGTTTAATTATTATAAATTTCAATTTGAAGATAAATATTGATTTATGATATCTAAATGGCTAATTGGACTATGGTATCAGTCCATAACTATATCCTATGTGTATCAGTGAAAATAAATGACATGTTTTGCGTTCTTTTTATGTGGTAAAACATTTTTCAAAAATTCTATTTCTATAATTACTAGATACATTCAATGTTTTGTATGTCTATTCAAGAAACATATCAAAACTTCTCAAAAAAGATAGTTGAAGCTAAAAGAAAAAAAATTATTTGTATTACATCCCTCTTATAGATTTGATTCCAATAAAAATCTGTCACCCACTTTCCAAAATTGAATGGGTGGATTTGATATAATTTTTCCATTTAAATAGATATATTTGAGCTAAAATTTTAACCAGGGTTTTATTGAAAAAATAGTAAAAGTCTAACCATTAATTTTATGTGATTTATAGAAAATATTCCATCCATTATATTTCACATTCATGCTATATCTCACTATCCACCCACTAATTTAAATAATTCTCATAAGACCCACTCCCTTACATCAAATGTATCCAACTGAAAAAAAGATATACACATAAATGTATTATTTAACAAACATGAGTCATTTAGAAGGTTCCATTATAAAAAGTTACATGGCTCAATAATGTATAGATATTTGTTTGATTTAATTTTTTGATGTCACCAGAAGAGGTATTTGGACAATGAGAAATAAAGATGAATAATTTGAGAAAATTGAACCCAATTTTCCATCACTTTAAAAAATAGGTGGATTTCTTGTATCATTTACAATGCCTACATTGTTCCTTGATGAGTGAAATAGGACACATAACATAGTATTGTTTAATTGTTATTTTTTCAAGGACTATATCAAGTACATAAAATGATGATGTATAAGTTATCTCATCCAATATAATTGTACAAGTAATTTAAATTATTTTGATATATTAATGTTGTGAAAATAAAAAATTTAAAAATAGAAATAATCATTCATTAAATTTGAGACAGAGAGATACATTGAATATATAAAAGAATCATGATGGTTAAAATATGAGGTAGAAGTAATATTGCAATAAAATAAAAAAATAAATATTCAATTAATATAAATATTTATTTATATTTTAGTTATTGAGTTTAACTGTTAACTCTATCTCTCATAAAATTTTAGAGTTGACCAATGGTTGTAATTCTAGTGCCATTGAATGATAAACAAGGGTGTTTAATGGGTAACAATATCATATTATTCATCAAGAAGTTACTATGATAACCCAACATGAAAGTTTTATGGAATATGTAATGATATATTATGATTCCAATATTTTAGATAGTAGATCTATACATGAAAATTTATCCTCTTATAGAGTTGTTGAGAAAATACTATTATTGGATTATTATGCTCTTTGTCACATATCTATTATGAAATTCAAGTGATTTGATTCAACTAAGTTACATGAGACATTTACTAATGACTGTGGATTTAGGATTATTGACATAACTCACACCCCTTCCACTAATGAGCCATATATATTGGCTTCATTGGTGAAATATGTCTTTTATGTGAAGGATCATCTAAAAACATGATTCAATGTCAATATTGAAGTACTCCTAGAACATATTTTTGCTGATTTTGGAGATGAAATGGACACCATTGTATCCTCCAATGACCATGATCAATTAATTACTTATAATTACACAAATCGTATAATTATAAGAGTTAATTGTGATAATGAAGTGGTGATGGGTAATATATAGAACCAACCACATGTGTTCTCAGTTACTTTTATTTATATTGGCTTGGGTATTTTTAGTTGGTACTATTAAAATTTCTTTTATTTTGGTTTCATTTTGAATTTATCTTTTGCTTCCTCAATATTTTCAATATAATGTGGTTGTAGTGTTCTTTGAGTTTCATTTTTTAACATTTAATAGAACAGTATTAAAATCCAAAAAAACTAAAAAAAATGTAATAATCCAACTAAATAAAATTTAGATGCCTTTAAAAAAACTATTAAATTAATTATAATGATAAATAAAAAACAATTAAAATAAATTTCCTCTACCCAAAATGAATCATATAAACCTAATTAACTGAACTAACCTGCATAAAATTAAACCAATGACCATCCCAAAATGAACCTAATGACCTAAAAAATTTCCAAATGAGTGGATTCTCATATAGAAATATAACCAAATACCAAAAAAATCAAATTACCTTACCTAATATGAACTAGATGTCTTGACACAAAAAAAAATGTACAAATGACCGAATCAAATGGCAAAATGAACCAAATAACCAAACCTAAACAGAATTGGATCAAATTTAAAATGGGATATTAAAGCCATATCATTCCCATGTTTAAAATTCTAATTAGAATGTGTTAAATATTTTATGAAATTTATTTTATGTTATTATATTCGCATCATTAAATATAATTTGATAATATTATGTCTCTTCCTAACCCTTCATTGGATTGAAAATTGATCTCCATTAATTAAGTCACATGACATCTTCTTTATTGTTTTGATCACATATTATTTTGGAATTACTAATTAAATTCATGTTTCTTTTCTAATTCCAGAAATGGAAAACAATTTAAGAGTCATAAATAAAATTTCATAATATAATTATTGAATGAGAGAGTTAAGAATTCATCTACTGGTGAATATTGTGAGTATACTATTTCAAATATATACAACAATACTATATACTTTCATGTTTTTAATAATGTTTAAAATTGTAATTGGGAACCATCATCTAGTGGTTCGCGACCTGATGTTTCAAGGGGGGTGGTACTAGAGCTACTTACAGAACTCACCATACCACATTTCACCTAGAAACTTCTTTAGATATACAATGTAGAATAAGTATTTATCCCATTTTTCTGTTAGAGTCACTTGAGATATTCATAATGCCACTAATGTCACCACTATTAACATTTGATCATCCACATATATCCATTAATTATACGATGATGGATCCTACTCCTAAACCATAATATCTTTTTACAATGTTCTATTTTTCATCTCTATTTTCTAATTAATTGTTCTCTCTAGGATTTCATGCTCATGCTACATAAATTTACACTATGATGCATTATGAACCTCCCGATTATATTGATCACCATGTGTGGACATTATAACTCACTATTATAACACTGGACATTGAACCATCATAACCATGGGATCTATTAGTACCCACTGATCATCCCTACTTAGGTATGTGTATAAAGCTCTAGTAATTTATATGACCAAAATTTATTTTCATTATATGATGTATTAATTTAATAATTTTCCATTATTATTTCACATATTGATATTATTCAATAATGAGACATGGGAATACACACATAAATGAAGTTTGGAATCACTATACATTATTTATGGTCGATTACAATGAGGATAATCGAATGATTGAAAAAACTGGGAGATAATAAAAGGGTTTTGTGGTGAAGCTTTTCAAATGTTGTGACATCATTTGAATTTATCCAGTATCCTAGAGACAACATAAAAATTAAATAAATGATAATTATTTGGATTATATATGGGTAATTAAATAAATTATATTTACTGTCATATTATTTTTATATTAATATGAATTAATATTTTGATAACAGCTTCATTAGAATTTTTAGGATGGTGATTCTATCAGGACTACACGACTAGTGTAATTAGAGGTACTATAGAGAGCATATAAAAATTTATATATAATGGATAAGTTTATAGTGTTGGAAAAGATTTAGAGACTTTACATATCTTCAATAACTATCCATTGAAAAATATACCATACAATGAATCTTCACTGGAAGAGTAATGACTATAAGGTATTATTCAAATTTGAGGATTTTTATTAAAAATATATATGATTTTCATAAATACGTTGTTTTTTATAATTAAATATTATTTCATAGAAATCATAAAAAAATTAAAAGGATCAAGGGTACTATGACATACCTCCAATCTTTTGTGTGAATAATGATTCCAGAACATGAGAGGAAACAAGTAATTTTAATGGAAAATTGTGTCCAATTCGGTACCAGTAGAAGTGAAAATGGATCATACCTTATTAAATGTGTATGGTATTACACATTATGTATTCTAAATTTACATAAAATGGAAAAAACAAAAAAGTTAACTTTAAAAAAAAACTAGTTTTTGAAGTGGTTGAAATCATTATTTCAAACAGATTATAAAAACTATTTACATGCGGTTTAAAAACTTCATTCAAAACCCTTTTAAACATTTTTAAAATTTATTTTAATAAAATTATAAAATTCAATATAAGAATATATAATAGTTATTTTAAATATTTTTTTAAAAATACTTTTAAACGGTTCATAAAATTAATTTTAAATGGTTCTTAAATGTTCTTTTAAATATTATTTTAAACACATATTAAAACTCAATTAAAATACCTTTTAAAAAAATTTATAACATTTTTAAAAACTATTTTAAACAGTTTTTAACACTAAATTAATATACTATTAATAAATTATTTAAATATCATATTAAAATTCTTATGAAAATAACTTTTAAATATGTTTTCAAACTTATTTCATATTACAAATGATCAAACAATGAATATATTTAAAATTTTAATTATGATTCAAGAATTCTACATTATGACACTGATTCTAGAAGGCATGTAATGCCCCGACCCCAGTTACCCAGAGTCGGGGAATTATTAAATATTATTGGCATGATCACAAGGGATCAAATCCCGAAAGACTGATCAGTTTAGTAGCCTTGGAAACACTAGATATATTCATAAGTCTTACATTACATCAAAAATTTAAAAACTACACAACAACTTTTCTTTATATCCCCGCATACTATCCCTGATGGTCATTCATAAAATACTTCATCACATCCTGGTGAAAATAAAACATTGAAAGGGGTGAGCTCAGATGCTTAGTAAGGATAACAATATAGCTGAAACTTTCATAAATAAACATAAACATTAAAGGCAATGTATAACTAAAACCAAAGCCTTTTAAACATGAACTTCAACATAATATGGAAAAGATAAAATTAAATAATTCTATTTACCTTTTCACATGGATATTCTACTAATCTAATAATCACATGCATAACCAATAACCACTTTCATAATAAGGGAATGCATAATGCCAGACGATCATAACCACATAGTCAAGGCCTTGTGCCAAGACTACAAATAAGATTTTTTCAAATACTTGTGCCAAGACACTAGTTTTTCTCTTGAGACCTACCGATGCATCGAGGAGCTATAGTGTCTCCACCCGTCACTTACTAAGTCCAATGCATTCCTCATATGGAAAGGTTTAAACATAACATAAACATTCGTATTAAAACTAGCATACGAAATGTAAATACTTGATCCATAAACCATGAATGGTATGAAATAAAACATTTACAGTCAAACATATCACAAAACATTCAATACAATATTAATGTTTTGTATCATATTAAATCAACATCAAATAATCTTAAAATCCATCAAAGGATGTTGACATAGATGAAATCAAAACTATTTGAGAGAAATATCTCTTTTTTTAAATCATTTAAATGTCACATAATTATAAAAGAAAACCTTTACATTGAAAATATTCTTATAAGATTTTAAGGGAATCTTCTATAATTCTATAACGGTGGAAAATAGCTGCCCATCCATAAAAGATAAAAAAGACATTCTTACCTTAATTTTTTCGAAAAGGTTAAAAAGGTCCTTTTTTGGAAAATGATGGAAATATTCTTTTCAACAACATATAAGGTCCAATAAGGGTATAAATGGAATTAAACCATTGTCTATTAAATAGTAAAAATGTTTTTAAAGTCATTTTTAAGAAACATGGATGTGGATGATAAAGAGGTCCTAGTAGATAATTGCGTATAAACAACCTCTGATTTTGAAGAGATTGTGAAATAAACCCTTACCTTGTAATTTTTCTTGGAAGAGGTTAGTTTAACCTCGTGTATTATATTTAAATCATTGTTATTAAATTATAAAAGAATAATATACATAAATATGATATCGTATATGGTCTTTTACCATTGCTTGGTTAATAATATTTTAGTATTATCGTTGTTTCGGGTGTTAACTTACTCGCTTTCTTTTATATGTTACATATGCCATGTTTGTTATAGATAGGTTGAATATTATTCATATACATAAGGATATCAAGTCCTTAATCATTATTTTTAATCATAAAATTGGAATTAGTCTTTAATGGATACGATGGGTAATGAATCTCATCGCATTCGTGGAGACAGTATTCCGTACATACGCACGAGTGAAAATATCATTCTATTGATATTAAAATAATATCCAATTGGATGGTATATCATATCCAATCAATCATTATCATGATATATTTGTTATTTAAATCAATTACACATCATTATCACGCCCATAAAAATAATAATGTGTTGAATAACAATTATACCACGATGTAGAGACGGTAAGCCGTACGTACGCACGTATGGTGACTTGTCATTCAAAGGATGGATATAATAGTGAATATGGTTGTAACATATTTATAATAACATCATATTATATAGATGATACTGAGGTTATAATTTTAGAATGGAAATAACAATTAAAGAAGAAGTGGAAGAATAAAAGAACATGAAAGAGGGTGGTGAAATCATTACCTCTTCTTCGGGTTCTTCCTTTTGATTTGATCAAAAGGGCACCATATGTTTGATTTATGATCAAACTAAGGCCTCTAGGTTGAAGGGAGTAATGTGTAGAGAGTATTTGGGTAGGGTTTGGCATATCCAAAATGCTTTGATGGTGTGAAATAAAGAGAAGGGGGAGTGCCCTTTTATAAGAGGGGTGAGGGGCACCATAGGTAAAGCTAGAAATATTATTTTATAATAAATTCATATTCGGTTTCTAATGGATCCAAAGTGACTTATTTCGAGGATAAGGTGGGGATGGGTAGGAAAACACCCATACAATAGGTTTTAGATAGGTTTGGGTCACTATATTAACCTCATCTTTTAGTTTTAACTCTTAGTTAATTAGTTTCACATTTACTATGTATCTTTGTGTTTTTAAATTATATGGTTAATAAACTTAATATGTATTTCCAAGAGATCCCCAAGTGGTTCATTAATGATACACCTATCATTATATAAGTCTCTTGGAAGAATATTAGATCTTTATGTATAGAATTTCAATTAATAATATAATATGTTTTTCAAAAACTCTTTTATGTCAATTTTGACACTATTTGGAAAATGATTTTTCTGAAACTCATAACAGAATGATTACTTCGAAAAAAGTTAATTAAATCAATATTAAAATTTCATATTAATGTATAAAGATAGTTTAATTTATAAAAAGTCTCAAATTACATTTATTAGGGTGTTTATAATATCAATTATTTTAATATTTCACTATTAAGGTAATTACTCCATCATCATTGTTTGATAAATAAATTAAATTATTTAATGTATAAAAATTATAAATAAAATATTCTTACATAGGAAATATTTTTATCCTTATAATTAATATTTATAATCGAATTTATATCATGTGTAAAACTATATTAAAAATGTTTTAGTTATTAAACATTGATTTTAACTCTTTTAACTCTTCTTTGAATTAAATAATAACAAATGTCCTAGTCTAATACAAGTGGACAAAAGAGGTTCTTATTTTATTCCTAAGGTTGTTTTTTGTCGAATTATACTTATTCAATAGAATTAGGAAATGTGTTATGGTAAAAATAATATCATTTTTACCTTTAATTAGCCTATTTACTTTTAACCGTGGTAAATAAAAGAAAAAGTTACTATTCATCAAAAATTATTTTCATCTCATTGAACCACATTTTACATACTGATATCAACCATGTCTCTCGGATTTTTGAAACTCAACTCACAGAAGCGGTAAAATTAAGTTTTTTTAAAATTTGGAAAAGCTCCTAGGAGTTGGGTAAAAGACGGTAAAAAGTTCAATAAAATTTTATTGACTCCAATGAATTGCATCGAACATATATCGGTATTATGTATCTATTTTGACCTAAGGTAAATTTAAATAAAATAAATAATTATTTAAATAAAAAGTCGGTTTTAACCAATAACTCAGTGTTTTCCACTATTCATAAAAAATTGAAAGTTTTCCCAAAAATACCAAAAAATCACCCTAGGATAATTTCGATATTCCATATCCAAAAATGAAGTCCATTTTGAAAATTAAAATTTACAAAATTTCCAAAAGTGGGTATTACTATCCATAACTGCTAGTTTGATTGGTTGTGGTGTGTTAGAACTCGATGTTGTGTACAACACACGCTATTATATTATTCAAAGAGAAGCATACCGTGGAAGCTTGGAGTGTTACATTCTACCCTCCATCAAATAATTGTGTCCTTGAAATTTCTAGAATATTACTACATAAAAATAATCAGGTGGTTCTTCATCATAAGTTCCTCGGGTTCCCACGTATCATCTTCCATCTGATAGTTTCTCCATAGAACTTTTACCAGACGAGTCGTCCGATTTCTCAGCACTTGTTCTCTGGTATCAAAAATCTTGATGGTCTCTTCGCAATAAGAAGATCAGTATCCAATTCCAATTCCCCATAGGTGAGTACATGCATTGGGTCAAGCATGTATTTTATCTACAGTGATACATGGAAAACATCGTGAAATTTGGAGAGACTTGGTGGCATTTGAAAATGGAAAGCTACAACCCCAATTCGTTCTAGAATTTAGAAAGGTCTGATGTACCTGGGACTCAATTTACCTTTCTTACCTAAATGTATAACTACCTTCCATGGAGATACCATCAGGAAAACATGATCACCGACATAAAATTCCAAATCCTTCATTCGATTATCGGCATAACTCTTCTGCCTACTTTGAGCTTCTTTGATGTAGGTTTGGATTAACTTCACCTTTTCCATCGTTTCCTTCACATGTTCTGGGCATATGAGTTTTCTTTCACCAACATCATCCAAACAGGTGGGTGTGTGACATCTCTTTCTGTATAACGCTTCATATGTTGTCGTCTGAATGATTTAATGGAAAGATATTATTATATGAAAATTATACCAGAGGTAAATATTCATCCCACATACCCTGAAAGACACGTGAGCAGGATCTCAACATATCATATATGGTTTGAATAGTACGTCCTGATTGTCCATCAGTTTGAGGGCGGTAGGCAGTGCTCAAATGAAGTTCAGTATCCAAGGATTTCTGAAGACTTTTCCAGAATCTTGATGTGAAACGAGGATCACGATCAGAAACAATCAATAGGGGTACTCCATGAATTCTCAAAACATCATTTGTATATAGTCTTGCTAGACGTTCAAGTGGTAGATCTTCTCTTATAGAAAGAAAATGTGATGACTTGGTAAGATGATAAAAAATTACCCATATTCCATCTGTCCTTCTAGGAGTCTTTGGTAATCCCATGAAAAAGTCCATCATAATATTATCCCATTTCCATTCATGTATGGGAAGAGGTTTCATGACTCTTCTAGGCTATTGCCATCCAACTTTCACTTGTTGGAAAACCATACATCTTGACACAAAATCAGTAGTCTCCCTCTTCATGTTGTCCCACCAAAAATGTTCCTTCAAATCTCTATACGTCTTAGTGCTACCAGGGTGTATAGTTAAATTAGAACTATGAGCATCATCCAAAAAATCTCTTTTTAGATTAGTTATGTCGGGAACCCAAAGTCTCTTCCCAAATTTCAAAATTCCATCTTCATATATGAATCACTCAATCTCCCGTCAATCACTGCATTAATCTTATTTTGAAACTCTTCATCACCAGTCTGAGAACACTTTATCATTTCTAGTAAAGATTATTTGGCAACCATTTGAAAAATTATTGATGTTTCACCCTCCATAGTGATTCCCATATCCATCTTCACTAGGGCGGTTAATGCCACAACAAGGGTTCTAAAACCTAGGGCATATAACATATGCTCTTTCAAAATTTATCTAATAATTATGCACATTCCATAATCATTGAGTATGATTTCATTATATTCATTACACCATATGAAGTCCATAATATTCATTATATGAAATTTCATATATTTATATTAAATTTTTATTAAATATAATAATTTTATCTTTTAACTTAATATACTAAGTAGTTAGATAATCTAAATTTGACATAGTTAATACTATTTAATCCTTAAGAAAATAAATAGTCTAAAATTATTTTATTTTGTTACAATAATATCAAAATATATTCCTTAATTTGAACAATTCAAATTATGTACATCTGAAAAGTTCATAAACTATAAATATAAATACATTAGTTATATTTCATAAAAAATTTCAATTCACTAATGGACTAATTTTCATTATTACATTTGGACAATTGAACTTTAGGCCATTACACCAATTGTCCTTTAGGCTTTTAGGCTAACTAGAGATTAGTTCTTTACACCAATTGGCTACTATTACCGTGGGACAATTTTTGATTTGGCCATTAGGTTAATTGGTCATTAAGAAGCTGGTCTAATTTGTTGTTAGACCATTAGGCTAAGTGGTAATTATTCTATTAGGAAAAATCGTGATTAGGATTTTAGTACAATTGGCAGTTAGGCCTTTAGTCTAATTGTCCAATTATTTTTTAGTCCTTTAGGTCAATTATCCATTAGGTCATTATGCCAACTAGATGTAATTACATTTGGGAAATTTTCCTACTGGGTGTTAGGCCATTAGGTCAATTGGACAATTGGCCATTGTATCGGAAAACTAATTTTCCATTTAGGAATTAGGAAGTTGGATATTAGGAAATTCAGAAAATGGGACAATCGGCTATTTCGTTGTTGGGTCAATTTTCCCTTAGTCCATTAGGCAAATTTTCTATTAGGAAATTAGATATTCGACTAATTAGACATTATTCTATGAGGACTATAAGTGATTTAGATATTAGTACAATATTCCATTATTCCATTAGTTCATAATTCCATTAGGAAGTTTGGACATTAGGCTAATTAGCTAATTAGTTTTTATGAATTTTAAAAAAAGTTATATTTGGCCATTCCGCTACTAGAAAAATTATCCATTACAATTTTAGTCCAATTAGAGATTACGCCATAACTCTATTTGGTTGTTAGTCCAATTAGACATTAGTCCATTAGTCCAATTGTCAATTAAGATATTAGGACAATTGGACATTATGGAAATTATAAAATTCTAGGTAGGACATTATGACGACTATCCCTCAAGATATTAGGCATGTTGTACAATTGGTTGTTAGTCCATTTAGTCAATTTTTCATTAGACCATTAGTCTAATTGGTCATTAGGCTGGTATGAAAATTGGAAATTATTTCATTGGGTAATTAGGCCAACTAAAATTTGGTTGTTAGGCCATTACGATAATTTTTAATTATGACATTAGACCATTATTCCAATGGTCCATTAGTACTTTAGGCCAAATAGCCAATTGGAAATTTGCATGTTAGACCAATTAGTTGTTATTCCATTAGTCCATTCATCCAATTTTCCATTAGTCCATTAGGTTAATTGGTCATAAGGCCAGTTATCAGTTAGGCCATTAGGCCAATTGGATATTAGACCATTAGGACAATTTTCCATTAGTCCATATGACGTATTGTTCATTAGGAAATAATATCCAATTTCACAGTTGGCTATTAGGTTGATAGGTCATTAAGAAATTATGCCATTTTCCCAATTCTCCATTAGGATTTCTGGACATTATCCAGTTATTCCATTTGGTCGATAAGACAATTGTTCATTAGGTTGTTAGTTTAATTGGAGAATAGTCAATTAGACCGATTTTCCCTTAGGTCATTAGGCCAATTGGTCATTAGGAAATTAGGCCATTAGGCCAATTTTATAAATGGTTGTTAAGCTATTAGGAAAATTTTCTCTTTTTCAATTATACCATTAGGCGAATTCTATAAATTCCATTAAACCATAAGGACAATAGTATGTTACGGTGTTAGGTCATTAGACCCATTTTCCATTGTACAATTATTCCATTAGACCAATTGTACATAAGTCCGGTAGGCCATTAGAATAACTGGACCTTATTACATTATGAAATTAGCCCATTTAAAATGGGTATTTGGATCCTTATATTTAAGGGATTAATGGAAATAAAACATAACTTCCATCATTAAAATCATACTGTGGAACAATATGAAGTTAGTTATTATTTATATTCATATAAATGTACATGGTTATTTTCATGATCCGGCATTGTATTGTGCCCCAATGTGTCAAGAAAATTCATAGAATATTTCTTCTTTTAGTCTTTTCCTGAGGAATCATAAATAAAATCTAAACAAGTAATAAAAATTAAACTATATATACAAACCATTAAATATTGGGAATGCCTTAAACTAATATTTCTTCCAATATGTGATCATTTTATAATATTATGTTATTGGTTAGTCATGGAATATGGGTAGACCCTATAAATTAGGACGGACTCTTCTCCTCCAACAAATATATAACTCATGCTTATATGATCACTAGAAATTCCCAATATCCATAAACCCTACGACCTTTACAGCTTCACCATCTAGAATTTTAAACCGACATAAAAATGAACATGTTAACTCATATAAATACAAAATTAATATAGATATAAATTTAAAATCCATTCTTACACATATCTCCAACAATAATTTTTTCCATTATGGCGTTTCTAATATGTATTCATGAGAATAGTTCCTCCGATATAATATTATATTTTTTGGATAATGTAAACATAAAAATTCTACACTAGATGATATTTTTACCTATCTTCTGACTTTATTCATTATAATCCACTATTATATGTGTTTATTTAATTCTAGAATTCCTACAAATGGGTGCGCCCACACCACCTACCAGAATATCCCATTGAATAAGATAAAATGTGGGAAAAGAGAATTATGTCAAGATAAATATGACAAAATTATGTGATATAACTTGAGAAAATTATAATAAACAACATGGTGTAACATACTCAATAGAAACTGAAGTGATTGACGAGGGAACTGGATCATCATATATAGGATGGATAGTATGGAATATGGGTGCGGTCAATTGGTGGGATATGGGTAGTGGGTTTGGGTTACATCAAACGATATGGATATCACAAAGGTGGAAACATCCTCATAGGTGGCATAGAAACAGTATGGGAATAAGAGTATAAATGAAATTGAAAATAGAGGCATTGATGGGAACATCCCTCATGGCTCAAGCATTAGATAGAATAATGTTGTAGATGAGGTGTCTACTGGTGGGTCTAGCTAAGAATGTGTATGACAAGTGGTCCTTCAAGATCTAGGGGGATAACTTCTTGAAATGATGTTGGTTTGATGAATATGAGTCAACTCTGTTGAATCTATAATACAATAAAAAATTGATAAATATTATAATCATAGAATTATATATAATGTATAAAAAATATTAAAATTGTTATACTCACTAATGGAAGTACAAGAGGAAACCCATTATCATGCATCTATTGATTGACATCAAATAATTTAATACTTTGACATTCTAAAGTATTTTTCATAATTTATATATGAATTAAATATAAATTTTTTGAAATGGTTTTTATAAATAAAAAATAATACTTAGAAGTCAATGAAGTTAGAAACAATCTCATGACATGTTTTAGTGACAATATATTTAAATAATGTTATTCATTTCTTAGAACCCTATTTTAACCTAATTTTCTAAAATGAAATAAATATAATTAAATTCAATAATACCAAAAAATACTAAAATAAACATATCATTCCAAAAATAAAACTATATTAATGTAATTATAGTAATACCAACCTGAGGATCCCTTGTCAAGTTAAACTGAAGGAGCTATGTACATATATGATTGCTTTTATATATTACACAGTACTAAATATTTTTCAACATCAACTATATCAATAATAAAATATGGGGAATCAAATACATCATTGTGTAAAACAACTATTAATGCATAGATTAAGTCTATTTTGTCACCAACATCAAGAAACATATATCTGGGTATTACATCATTAATTAGACTATAATCATGACAAAAAAGATCATTCAGACAATAGACTTGTTTTTCATTGATTCCAAAATGTATGGTTCATTGATAGTCAGGAATCGAATCATGTAAATAACAATAAATCTATAATCGTTAATAAATTTTCCTTGTGGAATCATTGAATCAGAATATTTATATTTCATAAAATTGACTCCAGCGTGAGAGTAGTAATCCAATAAAAATATCTTAACAACTCCATAATAAGACACATTTTCATATTGGGTATGACTGTCAGATGCACTGAATAACGTTATCATGTAGTATTTAACATAACAACATTAGGATGTGTTCTTATTTTCAATACTCAGTCAGTTGTAACAAATTTATACCCATTTATTATTGATGATTTACATTCATAAACAAAAAAATTGGGACTGAAAGCCGATGCTCGAACTTCTTGATTAACATAGTAGAACATAAGAAAATACATAAAATATATATCATTAATAATATTAAATTAATATACTTATTTTATGTTAGTAAACAAATGTTCATACCTGTGATTTCAACCAAGAATAAAGCACATGGTAATGTAAATACTATCTTTTTCTCAAAGAAAAAGATTAATGAACTCTAATTATAAATTTTTTATATTCCCCATAAAAAATGATAATAAATGTATAAGGAATATGTGAAATGATATAGTATAATATATATTTTAAATATTAAAATTACTTGCTTGATATAGTAGCCAAACACACCATAGTTAAACAATACTGAATGAGTTTCCATATCCCACTATTAAGGGTTCAATTTACCCAATATATATGACCCTGGAACTCCTCCTATTTGGGGAAGAGATGTAAAAAAGGGAAAAATATATTCATACTTATCATCTTTATTTATCATTGGCCAATTATGTCATATGCACACATTGGAAAAATACAATTCAAAAAATTCATACCTTCTTGATCCAAATAAACTGTCACAATGCTTCCATCGGGATGATTCTTATTGATGAAATTATATTTTAGTATGAACATATTTATTTTAGTATGATATGACCATTGAATACCAAAAATCCTCCCAATAAGTGTTATAGTTTGTATGTGAACTTTTATATGCAATATCCTCACAAAACATTATTGGGGAGATTTTTTCCCAACTCATAAAATATTAATGAAACCTATTGCTGCATTTTTATCAATAAATTCAATGATAACATATTATAACAAAGGTCTATAAAAATGGAAAATGAAAATAACTGTCACTGATAATTTATTTTATAGAAAATTCAGATTTATTGTTAATTCAATTCATAATGATGGTTGTGATAATCATGAGTTTTTAGGGATTTACTTTCCAATCCCATATGTTGAATCATTTATATATGTTACTAGAATATACATTAGGAACCATGATATTCTCCAATAATTCCTGAAGTTCATATTCCTATAAATGTTTCATCACATTATAAACATAATCATCTTTCTATCTATTTTTACTAATACTCAACCGATGTTACTCTAGTCGAATACCACAATCCAACAAGTCCTGATACGATCAAAAGTCATATTTTGTTATCTCCATGATATATAGAAGAGTGTAATGCATAATTTCACATATAATTTTCTCAATTTTAAGGATTTATAAATATTGAAGTAAAAAATTTGTAGACCAATATGGAAACTCAAAAAAGATACTTCTATTTTTCCAATTTTAATTGCCTTTATATTCAGAATTTTCCCTCCTTTTATATTTCTTATGACCATTACCTAATGATAAACTAAAATATTTAAATTCATTAAGAACATAAGTTATTGACAAACATTGAGGTGGCTATTCATTGTGATCAGTATTATCAAAACTTCAGAGATTCATCCTTTAATGATGTTTCATTGGGGAGAATCATCGATTCCCCATGAAACTGAAACTATGATGATATTTAAGCCTTATAGATCATGTATTCTTAATACAAATAAGAAGTGATAGTTTCCCCTCTGTTCTCCAACCAGGAATAATTTCATAAGCATGGAAGTCATTTATAGTCCATAGAATGGTAACATGCATATGAAATACATTTTTTGATGAAGAATCAAATGTGAATACATCCTTATTCCAATGACACTTCAACTATCTTATTAAAAGTTGAAATTAGACATCTATATCATTTATATTATTATAAGGTCTAGATATTATTATAATAATGAAATTGAAGGTTTCTTCATATGGATCTGTAGAAGTAGACTATAAATATAAATAAAAACTGGGCATGTTCTATGAGAATGATGAATCTGAAAAAATGGATTAAACCCATCATAGGATATACCCAACATGACATTGTGTACCTCCGCTGAAAAATGGGGATATTGTGCATCAAATTCCTTCCATGCTAATCAATCTATAGGATTAACCAATTCATCATTTCCATTAATTATCTAAAGGTCATTTCATTTCATATTGGATGAGATTTTAGTAAATATAATTTGATTTTAAAGCCATGGTGTAATGTCATAGAATTTCAATGTATTTTTATAAATTGTATGGAATTATTTAGATACCACACACTAAGATGGCAGATGATTCTGAGTCTCAATTAGCTCGGAATAGAATTTTGGAATTTTTTTATGTTCATTTATGTAAACTTGGATGCAGTTTTTTTAACTTTTAAACTAGTTATTGGTTGAAAAACCTGAGATCATTGTTGAACTCGGAATGCCAAGATTCTCATAGATAGGACCTAGCATTGACTAACAAGGGATGGATGAAAATGTTTTTTTTCTATTTTGTTTAAAACAAAAAAAATATCTTAAAAAGATATTTTATTTTCCATTTAGAAACTACTGTACAATGGACTATGACGTTTCGGTGCCGCAATGAGGTGCATTAAATGATGATCATTAATTGATCGTTTTTTTTGAAGTATAATAGATACACTGTTTAATTAATGAAACAACATAATGACACGACGTCGCATCGAAAGAGAATCTTTATGAATAATTCTCTTTTAATGGGATAATGCATTAGAGAAATTATAATTAAACCATGGAGATTTTCTAACAATCCTATGGTAATAATTTACTCCAAAAATGAATGATGAACACCGACCAGATCACTAGAAACGTCGACACTTTACAATGAACGAGATTGGGAAACGACGAATGCCAATAGAGCATGAATCCTCGAGGACAGAGCGATTCAGAAATAAACATAGATCAAGGTATGAGTCTTCTTTTTCCATAATTTTCCCTGTTTTTTATTCAAAAAATGATGAACATGGAAAAAGCCATGAATATGTTGTTCTATGGATCATGCGTTCATGTGGGAGGGTGTCTTTCTTGGGTTTTCTAACTTGGATGTAATTATTTTGATTATAAAACTATAATACCAAAACTTCCCTATTTTAAATTTTTAATTCAGAGTGTGCATGCCTACATGAAAAAGTCCTAAGCCCCTCTTCCTTGTGTGTTCTTCGTGGCGGAGCATTCTAAACAGTGAGAAGGGGACTTCGAGGCCATTGCAGGAAGAATGAAATTCCCCGAAGGCTTTAGGCACAAGTGGCGTGATTAAAGAACCACAGAAGAGGACCTCACAGATCGTAGAGTACCCTTCTGGTGCACCAGTGCTGACAGCATCAGGTAGGGGGCGGCACACTGGGAGGAGCCCCGTGGAGGAGCACCGTGGCCGGTCGCAGCTGTGGCGGAGAGATAGGGTTTTCAACTGTACTGATAGCGGATGGAGGTAGATGCCACTGGGTGGCTGGGTCGGTGGATCAGTATGTAGTTGTGGGCTATGGTTTCACCCAGCATGAGGTTCCCTGACCACGTACCAACCCTCGGGTGGTTGGGTTTGACTAGTCGCGTGACACCCCAGGTCTCTCCACGCATCCGGGATGAGGGCAACTGATCCTCCAAAGGCAGACTGAATAAGAGGAAATATGGACCCATCCTTGTGGGCCGAACCCCACCACAGTAGGCCCGACCCCACCACAGCAGGTCGGACCCATGCTCAGTAGGATGGGCATGACGATAATGAGTCGTCAGGAGACCTGGCGGGCTGGACCCTCAGCCAAGCTGGGTCTGGTCCTACATGGCCCAATGGGCATATCCAACTAGCCAGGAAAAACCGGACCAACCCATAACTGAACCATGTAATTTTGGGTAATTCGAATTACACTAAGGTAGGTGGGGCCCCCGGGTTGGGTTTTTCGTGTAAGTCCAATTGGGTTACACTCGGTCAAGACATAACCATACCCTATTTACTAAAATGCCAATAACATGAAAACCAGGCATCCCTTTGACGATACATTTGTGGAATTGAAACACTCACAATGATGAATATCCTCTCATATACACTATGGAGTCTTTCATGGAAGTTGAAATACAAAAAATGTTTTGGGGAGCAGTTCTCCTGGGATCTACCATGATACCTGAAGAAACACGTCTATTAATGAGACCTAATGACTACTGATAAGAGACCCTATGTGGATCAGATACTATGGCACAGTGGGAAGTGGATTATGTGTCATCTACAAAGACCACATTGGGGAGAATCTTCTGTGTGACCTGGAAGACACATGATACTCAATAAGAGGAGTACCTCAATATGGACAAGGTGGGAAGCTGCTTTTGTGGGACATGACATGCCCACGGTGGGGAGTGTCTTCTGTGTCACCCATCATACCCATGATACTCATCTGGGATGAGTACCAAAATAGTGAAAGGTTAGTGGGAAGAAGATTCTTTGTGAACTAGCTGGCCCACAGTACTCATTAAGGAGTACTTCACCTGCATCCCAAGATGTTCGATGACCTAACAAATCGTCTAACTTTCCTAATCTAGAATATATCTTGTGTAAGATGTCATATAACATGATCATAATTCATGATCATGTTTTGTAGTTTTCTCTGTGGATTTCTTTTTGGTCATCACATTGTGTTTTGGGGTCCCCACTCTGTATATTTTTACTCACCCATGCATGAGCTTCACCTGTATGTGTTGCATCTGGTGCAGATGACTCGCGTCTTGACAGAGGACTTTTCAGCCCAAGAACTGGTGGTGCCTAGTGAGACAAGGCAGGTGGGGGAATACTTATATAGATTCTAATAGTTACTCCATATATACCCATCTGGTGGGGTTTCCAATGAACATATTTCATACCTTTCATTGTACATTCCTATTTTCAGTTTATCATTTGTTGGGTTTGTATTCTGGCCCATTTGACCGAGATTTTGTACCATTAATATGTGGTTCATTAGTGGCATGCATGTTTACATTTCTAGCTTTGGGACGTGGTTGATTGGGCATGTGTAAATTTACTCAAGTAAATTCCTTCCAATTGTAGGTTGGTGCCCTCAGTGCTTGTGAACAACCCCTAGCCTTTGGGAGGTGGGCTTGGGGTGAGTCATGAAATGTGCCCCGGGGGACAATTCTTGACACTTGGAATCAATGGAAAGTGGAATTGGACTTTCTTTGGAACATGATATTGTGTTCCATCATCATTTCCCATCAATTGATATGTACCACATTATTTTTAGTCAGTATGGTTAGTTGTTTCCACCCAAACTAAACTTCAATTATTCATTTCAAGTTGTATTTTTTAGTAGAAAATGAATGATTCTTAATTAACACCCATGGAATATAATAATTTGAGTGCATATATTCATCATATATAATAATTTCCAAAAAATTATAATAATATAATCAATAGATATATTAGAAATACCATAAATGGATTTTACAAGATATAACTACATTAAAAATTATATCATTGAAATTTTAGAACATTACTGACATACCAGAGTTCTTCCATCATCCTTTAAATTTTTTACTCTCAACATCATAATCTTTAGTCTTTTCCTCATGTTCATTAAAATTATTTCTTTCTTTCATTGTATTTAAATCTCTCCTATGAAAATTAATAAATGGGGACTGATGAAAGATCAAATTCTTCATATGAATTCATTCATTCGGTTAATAAATAAAAGATGATTACCTCATCTCACAATTTTGATACCAAAAAATTGTTTTTTAATCCATCATTAAATATATGGTAGCTAATTTCTTCTTCTCTTAACCATGGTATTCCCACACAACTACAACATGCACACTATTTTAGACCACAATATGATGCATTATTAAATGAAAAATATTAAAAAAACGAAATATTCCATTAAAACTAGAATGATATATTATTGGTTTGATATATCTAGATTCTATCCATTCTCTTACATAGATAAACATTTTTTTTCCAATAAAGAATGTAAACCATATTTTCAAAGATATCCAAATTCAAAAAAAAAATACATGTATTGTGTATATGAAATTAAAGACCACTAGTAGGAAACCAAATTTAAAAGAATGCATGATGTAAGTGCCCTATATGAAATAATCTATTATAAATCATAACAAAAAAGGGAATATCGTTAGAAAAAACCAAATCATACTCATAGAGGTGATGCTAAAACTATGGAACACTTTTATGTATATTTGAACACCATCCCTCCCCAATCTGACTATTAGAAATTGAATGAATATTTAAACCTAGACTATATGTTCTATATATAAGCTCAATATATATCACCTCTATGTAAATACCCATGATAATAGACAAAGAATAGAATATAGTGCATGTAAATATATTTGAGGCTAGAGAAGTGTTAAAAGATGAAGGTGGAATGAACCTAAAAGACAAGAACTTTATATTCAAAGTATAACATTCTAGGAGGCCTATGATAAATGAACATGAGAAATCATCCAAACATGGTAATTCTACCTATGTGGAACCACTCCCCAAAATAATCAAAATGATTTTAAAAAATTACACTTTTTAAAACATTTGACCACCAAATTCAATGAGTTTACGAAAACAAATACTTGATAAATAGTAAAGATTAAACAACGAAATAAGAAAATCCATTAAAAAAAATTCCACAAAATATATACCTTGTTTAATTACATAGAATTCACATTTTGAGACAATTTAATACCACCAAATAATGGGATAAACCTTCATTATTCCAAAATATCTAATTTGGGAAATCAGTAGTATTTTTTAAAATGATTAATGTGGACATATGTTTTTTGTAAACACCATTGAATAATGAGTATAAAACTAATTAAAATTACAAAATCACTTATAATAATCTATTTATATTTCATAAAATTTCCAACTAGTTTAATAACAAAACACCCATAAACATCAAATGTTAAAAATAATCTGTCTTGAAATAACCTTTAGGAGGGTATAATTTCCTTTCTAAGAAAATGAGAAACATTATTAACAAACATATTTCATTTCATAATCATACCCTAGGTCATCATATCTAATGAAAAACATTTATGTCATGAAATACATTTTCCAAACATACAAATCTTTTCTTTAAAACAATTTCATAATCATATCATAACGCAATAATACATGAGAAATTATGAGAGAATGAACTCATTTATTCTAGATAAGATAGAAGATGAAATAAAAAGAAGGGAATGAAACTTTTCTTCTTATAATTTCAGTAATCATTCCTAATGATAATAAGGGGGGAATCCAAAACTGCCAGAAGAGGGGAGTGGGATGCCAATTCATGGAGGGAAGGTGGGTTCCATGCTGAGGTTGGGAGTGAGGACACCAATTCAAGGAGGGTATGGAGGATACCAAGATATGGAGGGGATAGAGGGACATAATATCTTCCATGTCTCTAGGGGGAGGAGAGAATTAGGGCTCAAATGAGGAGGGGAGGTGGAGCACAAGGGAGAGATAATATGTAAGGTGTTATACCCATTGTTAATAAAAAATCATGGGTACAGGTTTGGGTAGAGGTTCTGTACCCAAAGTTTCTCTAAAACATATGTATAGAACCACTGTATTAGAGGTATTTTCCCGTAGTAATTGTATCAGATAATAGGCATTGATCTGAAAATGTTTCTGGTTATGATGTTTTGGAGAAAATATTAATATGGGATTTTTACCCTCGTGGATGAGTAACTATGAATAAATTAAAATGTTGATTCAAGGATGATATATGATAAATTTACTATTGAATGTGGATTTAGTATATTTTAAATGATTCATATCCCTGCCACTAATAAGTCATATATATTGGCTTCATTGGAAAAGAATGTTTTTTATGTGAAAGATCTTGTGAGGCCACAATTCAATGTCATTATTGATGTAATCCTATGACATACATTCTATGATGGTGGGGATTAAATTGAAACAATTGTTTCCACTACTGACCTAGATCATTTTATTACATATGATGACTCAAACATTCTAATTTCTAGAGATTATTGTAAACCTTATGTAGTTGTGGGTAATTTATAGAACCAGCCATGATTTTTCTCACTTCATTTGGTTTACCTTGACATGGGCCTTATAGATTGGTACTTTTTATATTCCTTTAATTTTGTTTTCATTTTGTATCTAACATGACATTCATGTGTATTTTCAATATAAAGTGGTCATAGAATCCATTGAGATTCATTATATAATATTAAATTGTATAGTATTAAAACCTAGAAAATAATACAAAAAATTGACAATCCAATTAGAAAAAAAAATCAAACTGAATTTAACTAAATTTTATAAAATAATTATAATCAAAAAAGGGAAAAATATATTTAATTTCACCTAAATAAATATAATAAAAAAAATTAACTATAAAATTTAACACAAAAATTAACCAACAGACTAACACAAAATGAACCAAATGTCCTAAAAGAATCACCAATTGAGAAGATGATAATTTGAACAAAGATCATCACCCAAAAAGATAAACCAAATGACCATACCTAATATGATAAAAATTTCCTAACCCAAAAAATGGTCAAATGACCCAAATGAATGATCAAATGAACTGAATATCCTAACATAAACTGAATTGGATAAATTTTAAATAGAAGTAGGAAACCATATCAAAGAGAATATTAACATTCTAAATAGGTTATATTGATTTCTTATGTCAAATATTTTGTGTTATGATGTTATATCCACTAAATATAATTTGATTATGCTTTGTCACTACGTATCCCTTCGTTGGAATTAAAATTTATCTCATTTAATTAACTCACATATCCTCTTCTTTTTAGTACGGATTAAACATTAGTTATGAATTGGAAATTAATTGAACATTTCCATTTTAATTATTGAAATGAAAAACATTGAAGAGGTACGAAGAGAATTCCTGAAAAAAAATCATGTGAAAGTTGGAAATTTCACTCTTAGTGTGTGTTGTTAGTATACTATTTCAAATATATAAAATAATAACATATAATATTATGTAATTAATCACTTTTAAAAATAAAATCAGGAAAAATAATTTAGGGTTTCTTGGCATGATGATCCCTGGGGGTGATATTAGAGTTACATACAATAATCACCACACCTCATTACACCCAATCACTTTTTCAGATATACCATGTAGCATAATTTTGTATCCCACTTTTCCATTAGTTGTATAGGAGATATTCAGACTACCACTATTGTGGGAACAATTAATATTTGATCCTCCTTATGTATTCTTTCCTTATTTGATGACTTCTCCCACTCCCCATTCATATTATCTTTTTCCACATATGTCTATGAAATCTATATTTAATGGTATATTGTTCTCTCCATGATTTTAGGATCATGATCCTTTGATACCTACTATGACACATTATGAACCTACTAGGTATATTAATCACTATGTGTGAACATTATACCCAACTTGTAAAACACAGGTCATCGAACCTTTACATCCTTGGTATCTAATAGTAACCACTAATCAGCTTAGATCAGGTATGTGTATATAACTCTTGTAAATGTTACAAACATATTTTATTTTCATTGTAAGATTTATTAATAAATAAATTTTCCATTAATCTTTTAACATTGGATATTAAACTATTATGTGATATGGGTATAGACAGATGCTTGAATTTTGAATTCACCAAACATAGTTTATGGTTAATTACAATTTAGATAATCAATGGACTGGTAATACTGGGAGAGAATGCAGGATTTTAATGGTGATTCTTGTCAAATGTTGTGAAATCATTTCTATTTAGCAAGTATCATGGAGACACATTGAAAATCCGATAAATAAAAATGATTTTGATCATATATGGGTAATAAAATTCATTTTATTTAATGTTATATTATTTTTTTACTTAAATGAATAAATATTCTTTTACCATATTTGATATAATTTTCCAGATGGTGAAGCTGTGAGGACTGCATGACTAGTGTCATTAGGTGAAAAATAGAGGGAATATAATCACAAGATATATAATGTATTTATTTTTAGAGTTGGAAATTATTTTGAGGATATACCTATCCTATATGATTGTCTAATAACAATTTACAAGAAAATTATTACTCCTTAGAAGAGTGATGACTATAAGGTATTATTCAAAATTATGGTTTTTTTAAACAATGACGATTTTAATTAATATTTTTTATTGTATTATTTCACATTTTTTAGAAATAATAAAAAAGAAATAAATGGATCAAGGAAATTATAATGTTTCTCCACAAATTGGGGTAAATGATGAAGCCTGAATATGAGAGGAAACTTGTATTTATCATAGACACTATTGTTTAATTTGGTACCAATGGAAATGAAAAAGGATTGTACCTTAATAAACTGGTCATTTGTTTTATAATTTTTGATGTAAATTGAAAAAAATTGATAAAACATAAACAATTACTTTTCAAACCCTTTTTTAGTTTTTGAAGTGGTTGCAATAATGATTTTAATTATTTTTTAAAAACTGTTTACATAAAACAAAAAACATTCTTATAATGTACTTTTCAATAGTTTTAGAAATCACTATAAAAATTCCATATACCTATATATGTATATTTTAACAATATAATTTATATAATTTTGAAAAAATTATGTTAAACAAGTTTCCAAAAAAAATGAAAAAGTATTGAAAACTTTATTTAAATCATAATTTAAATAGTTTTTAAAAAACCATTAAATTCCAATTAATCTACTCTATAACTGTTTTTAAGATTGATTATATAGTTTTTTACTATACTTTTAAATTTTATTTAAATTTTCCTTTAAAATTACGTATAAAAATAACATAAATACATCTTTCATATAGGTTTTAAAACTTATTTCATATTGGAAATTCTCAGACTATGAATATCATTATATAGTTAATTACAAATGAAGAATTATTCCTTTTGGAATATATTCTAGAATGCTCCCATAATATGTGATTGAAATTCTAGAATGAACTCATAATATGCAACACAATAATTCATTTATCTTTGGATTCACTTCTTTCTTTGAGATTATCATACTTATATTTTTCATCACATGATTAATTATTATTATCAACACCCAACCTAGTGGACCCTTTCAAGCTAGTAACAAGACGAGTGTTGAACCCCATTCCAACCTCCAATAGGCCAATGGATAAGGTCTATTACCAAGTAGCCATATCACACACTTAGGAGGCCTAAGTCAATAGTACATACACACACAACTCAATATACAAGAATAATGAAATAAGATAAACAACTGATACCATTAATGCATTCATAACAACTACTTCCACATCCAAGAATGACAAAAGTATTAAAAGGAATAAGGTCCAAATTCCAGCCCACTGTAACTCTAAAAATATTCTAACATGATTACAAAGGGTAACCGCTGTCAAGATGCTACTCCAAGAATAGTACATGGTCTGACTATTATAATTATGATCTACCCACTCCAGATCCCCTAAAACGCCATTTAAATGACTTTCTAGTTGATAAAACATGACACATGTTGGAAGATACCATGAAGGGGTGGGTATAAATATATCAATCAGGACACCCAGAAATCGCCAAACAGAAATAAAAAAAATAGGGAGTCATCTCTAAATCATCATCAAGGGAAGAATAAACAAGTAATCCTAGATATACAGAAACCTAGACAATAAGTCTCATGGTAATGTCATGTACTCACTACTAGCCTACAATTCGTCATGTGTCTCAAAGGGGACATTCCATTAAGAGGACACAATCCTCAGTTATTGGTACATTGAAGGAACTAATTCAAGAGGTTGAACTCATCAGGACTTTCCTTGAATAAGTAAAAACCATAACAGATAAAAATTCATTAAAAATTTAGGGGGTCATGCTCAAGGCCTATTAGGGATACCTAACCCTATCTAAAATTTACCAATAGGATGGTTATCACACACCCTAGAGGTCAAAAATAGGATTACTAACACAACTTATGGAATAATGATATATGTTCACACCCTAGAACATATAGAAAGATACCTAAATCAATCCAGAACTAACCCATAGAGTGGACCCGTTAGCCTACATTTAGAAAGTGATACCTTAATTTACCTACATTGGGATATACCAAGGGAACACACTCATGTTGATACCATTTCCATACAAAGGGAAGGAAGAGCTCAAAGTTGTCTTGGGAAAATTACACAGTGTGTATAACAGATACAGGATGTGTCCTACTATGACGAGACCTACATATTTTATTATCATTGTTCATTACCAGGTGCTTGTGTATTCATGATATAATAAATTTAATAAATTTTACATATCAACACTATAGCTCCATGATCCTCATAATCCCATGATAACATTAAAAATAACTCCAAATATATTTAATAAAATAACATAAACTGAATCCTTGATGAAATATATGTGTTACACAAAAAATAAAAATTTACGCATACACATGATATTAATATTTCAACAACAATACACGACCTAATTTTTTTGTAGTTTAAAATTTATTGTAAACATGATTTAGACAATAATTAAACATTGTATGAGAAATATTCTAAATTTAAAAAAAAATAGATCAATAAAAAACATATCTTATTTATGATAATGGAATTAAAAAAAGATGAAAAATGTTATAACATCCATCAAAAAAACTCATTCAAGAATCATTAGGGATTTATTTATATCATATATTCCACATTGTCACTATTTTATTTCAATTTTAGAAAATGTAATTTTTTAATGGGAGAACTAAAAATTATTAAGTGTTATAAAATTAAATGATAATGTCATAACATAAACAAGGCCCCAAAATATAAATTATCACTCAACTAATAACAATGATACATGTACATATATATGATCTCTACCATGAAATGTTTACACAATCAACACCAATTTATTATAAACACTCCATGTAGAGACACAGGATTGGCATAATTGGATATTACATCATTTTAGAAAAATATTTAGTACATTACAAACATACATGCTAGAGGACCATAATAGTTTTTTGTATTTGGAAACTAGGAAACAGAATATTCTATCATGGAGAAAGATCTTCAAAATCTACCATAAAGGTCTACAACAATTGTATTTCTAACTAAAATAATTTTTCATAACATGAATTAATAAAAGAGAAGAAATGGGTGATAGCAGATGCATAGTAAGTGTAAATAAAGGAAACGTTTAAGTATAACAAGAAAAAAGGGTATGGAGCTTGAACATAACATTTAAAGATCATACCTAGAATGTTAACGGTCATAAAAATGATTGGTAGTTTATATGACCTAGATCATAAGATAATTATGAGTGTAACACTTGGATGTATAACATGGGAATAATAAATGGAAATTTTGGAATGCACATGTGTTCATAATGTTGTAAATAAGTGTAAGTAGAAATAGGTTCACTCATTAATTTATGGATATGAAATCAGGCCCTAACATCAAATTTTGGATGTTCAACTAGGTCCATACATAACATTGTGAACATTTAATAAACATCAAACATAACATTAGGGACATGAAACCAGGTCCATATATAAAATTGTGAACATGTAATTAGGTTCACAGAGAACATTGTGAACATTTAATCAGGTTCATGCATACACTTGTGGACATGAAACGAGGTCCAGGCATAACAATGAGAACATGAAATAAGGTTTAATCATAACATTTTTGACATGTAATAATGTTCATGCATAAACTTATGTGAATGAAACCAGTTCCAATCATAACATTGTGAAAAAGTAATAAGGATCACTCATAACATTTTGAACATGTAGTTAGGTTCATGCATAATTTTATGGACATGGAACCGGGTACATTCATAACATTTATAATCATGAGTCATCCATCATTACCCAATACATTGGAGTTAGATATAAGTCCCACCCATATCATAATAAAATCATTCACACATGTGAAAAAGGTTTATAAAAAATTCAATGTATCCTAGACAATAAAAAGGGATATGTTTTATAAACATCAAATAATAACACATGAAATGAAATGATTATCATTAAGATTTAATCACATCATTACCTATTAAAAAAATATTTTTTTCAAAACACTTTTATCAAAGCATAATCAATGGAATGAAGTGAGCTTCATAAAAATTTGACCCATTAAATGAAATAATTATCATTTCCAATGATTGGCTTCATCTTCCAAACAATAAATGGTTATTATTACCTTTTTAAATTTAAACATCCCTTTACATAAATTGTGTTTTCTAGAGAATTGATCCATCATTCAAGTATCACTGGATCTGTGGTTCCAGAGAATGATGGAGGATATAGCCTCATAAAATGCTCCAAAAAAGACATTTATCATCATGGTGTGTCATGTTCCACTCTAGCATAGATACAAACACCGTTTATTTCTTGAGTAAACTGACCCATTGTTATCAAAATCTGATTGGTTCTGATTCCCACCATTCCAAGATGTAGATTCTGACAGACATCATCCACTTGGTGCCATCCTACATCAGATTTTAGGTTTCTCCTATGGAAAAAATTCTGAATATACATATCTTAGATGAGTAATCATGGTAATCGATAAAATCTATAACATTTCAAATTAACCATAGAGTAAAAAATCCATTATGGTATTCTTTTAGCATCATTATAACACCAAAAGTTATCTAAACCATATTCTGATACAAACTATAAGGTACAAGCCATAAAATATTTATATGAGAAAATAAATTATTACACATTTATGGTCATCTAGGTTAAGAGTATTAGATAAATTAGGATATAAAACATTCAAAAAATCCCACAATCATACATGAGGATAATACTAAAAGAGTATCCACTTTTTCCAAAAAATAAAACATAAATAAAAATAAAATTTCATTGAAAAATCATCATAACATTTAATTTTTCTTCCAAATATATATTACACATCCTTATAACCATTGAAAAACATTTAAAACATAGCATGATCACAAAAAAGCGTATTAAGGGATATAAGTAATGAAATCATTAGTCAAGTAATAACATAATAACCTATAAAACCCATTTCATAAAAACTCATTGACATGCTTGGAAACATAATATATTTTCCCTATGAAATATTTACCATATTACTCTTATAATCAACCTTACACATGTAATATACATTTATTCAAATTCAATCTCTAGAGTACCCAATGCATTGTAGAGCCATAATGGGGCACACCTGTAATATCTTGAGCTATAATGGGATCAACCCAACATATCATGAGATATAATCGGCTCAACCCAACATAAATATCTCCAAGGAACATATCATTGTAATAAATTATTAAGAAATCCAGAGAGCCCATTCATTCCATATATATATATATATAACAGTCTTTCTGACTTTTATTAAAGATATTTTTAAATGTATTTTAAAAGGAAAGTCCATTACGAATATAATTGGTGTGGGAAGTAATGGAATGGAATGGATATTTGTAGACACTATAAATAAACATAGGAAACATAATAAAAAAACACAACCTACATATAATCTTAAAACAACATTATGAATAAAGTAGAAGGTTAACCCAAGGATTATAAATTTGGTTAAGAATTCCCTTACCTCGTGTTTCTCTTACCTAAAACATGTTTTATAATCTTTTATAAGGGTTAAAAGAGTGTAATTAATATCTTAAATAAACATATTCATTTTTATAACACCATTTATGATCATTTCATGACATCATTTTATTATTTAATTATTAGTATTTTGTTTCTTTCATTGTTTCAGTTGCATTATTTACATGATATCCATGAAAGGTTTTTATTTTATTTTCTCATCATATGGAAATGAAATTCCAGAAGTTGAGTGAAAAGGTATTCATATATTTAAATAATATTTCATGATACCATAAATCATTTTGTTATCATATATGATGATGTGTCATTAGATAAAACATTATTTTCTTAAGATCATTTTTGGCAGTTCCTTGATATTCATGAATTTGTTTCAATATCTAATTTAATGCCATCCATATAAGTTCATTAAAGAACATAAAATATGTCAAATCATACACATTATATTATATTTCAACCAATAAAAGGGGTTTAATCATCTTTGAAGGATGTAATCAAAATTAAAAACACATCACCCACAATTTTGGTAAATGACATGCCAAGAATGATGTCCTTATAAGAGGGTGAGCAGATGAAGTATGATGAGTAATTTTTCCCTAAAAATGATAAAATATAGAATATATATGATTCTATAGATTTCATGCATCTTGTATAATTGGAAGGGAAGATATTATAAAAAAAATAAAATTAATTGAAAAGAAAACACAAGAATAAGAAAGTGGATTGTAACCTGTTGATCTCTTCTCATTGAGTTCTTCCCTAAGGCCTTTTGTATTGGCCTTTTTGTGAGACTATAAGGTCCGAGATTTGGGGAAGATCCTTTGGATATATATTGGGAAGACATAGACAATGATCATATTTTGATAGGTGTGAGAGGAAGATGGGGTTTAGGATGGTATTTATAGTGGAGGGAAAAATATTTACATTATTTTAATTAATAGTGAAATATTTTTTCTCAAGACTATGAATACACTTCATTCATGTGACCCCAATTCGTAATAAGTGAATGTGAGTTCTGACCAGGGTTTATTACATCAAAATTTCATCACTAATGATGATGAAAAACATGTATTTTTCATATATTGTAATTTATCATATTTTACTATTAATAAAAAATTCAAGAATTTCCGAAAAATACAAAAAATTACAACTAATTGTTTTTCAATGTTTTGATTAAAAAATGAAATCCAGTTTTTTAAAATATGTCTCAAAAATAAGATTAATTTATTTTTTCAATAGTATCATACCATGTTCAAAAATTAACAAATATAAAACTATAACTCATTTTGTATAACCTTTAAATAGTAATCATGAAGTCATTAAATTAAAGCCTTAAGACAATAAAATAATAATTACACCTAATATTCATTAGGTTTATATTACTATTAAAATTCCTATTCATAAGGGTATGTTACTATTCACTGAAAAACATGTTGGTTCCATCATACTGAAAATAGCTTTCAGATCACAATTGTAGATGACCGTTTTTTGAAATTCAAAACACATATGTGGTAAAATATTTGTTTAGCGGATAGTTTGTAACTGTATACATAAAATAAAGCGTCAAGCATTTCAATTTATTATTAAAATCGTAGGGAGTTACATTGGATTATTTTGATCACATCTAACCTATAGATTGGCAGTGTCAATTGTATGTCTATTTATATTTGTGATATTTATTTTTTGTATTAAATGATTATTAAACCATATATGTTCATCATTCCATTTATTTCAAAACATTTGTTTCATTTTGAGTATGTAAATAGAAAATGGGATTTTATAACTCTTTTTATTTATTATATCATGCCTTATGTTCAGTTAATATTATTTGGTCATAAATATTTTTTTATTTCTTGTTATTCCATGTTTTGTTATGTTACGTATCAACTAGTATTAATATTATATGTCCCATCAGCAATACATTAAAATTTATTTATAGGATTCTAGATAAACTAAAATTCTTAGTATTTTATTTTATTGAGTGAAACAATCATAAATTTATTAAGGATGATTTCCTGACACTTGTTTCCAACCCATGGAAATTGAGAATTCTCCATATACAATGTACAAGAGTGAATTCTCTATCATGATATGGTATCTTAGTTTGACACATTTCACATCATCTCCCTCTTCATTTTCATCAATTATATCAAATATAGTCATATAAAAATCCCTTAATATGATATAGTGATATGGAGGTCTAATTTGGTGTATCCTCTATGAAAAACACAAATATACAATATCAATACCTCTAAAATATAGATTTTCTATAAAACCTTGTCATATTGAAACCATATCCAATGTATAAATAATGGTATAAGGAATATTTTTAGAACTAAAATGAGAAAAATTCCTATGACACCACACATAATGATCATTAATATATTATGAATTTAATAAGATAATTATCCAAAATCCATGGGTGATTTACCATCATTAAAATAAAGTGAGATTAGATATGTTTTTACATTTATCATATCCCATTTTCTCTATAATAAAAATCCCTATAATTCAATATTAATTTTAGTATTCTACAATAAAATTGGCTATCAAACCCATAACAGGGGAAACATAAAATTAATAGATAATATGGAAAATAAATAAAGGGGGATGAAGATGAAGGATAACCAGATATTTCAAAGCAAAACTCAGGTAAATCTCCCTAATATGATAGAGGAATTTGGAGGATATAGAAGAGTAAAGGGTTATTAACTCAAATAAATATTATTTACATAAAAAAAGTACCAATAGGGTATCTTTTATTAAATTTTTTAATCATAAAAAATATTTACCCTTAAAAAATGGTCTAGGAAATAAGTTATTACTCTTTAACATTTGATCGTTTAATATATGACCACTTTATACAAAGATACCATCGATTGGATGGATTATCTAGGGTGGCTAACACCCCTTGAAGGAACCATGAAGTTATACCTTACCAAAAGGAACGTGGGTGTGAATAAATTAAATGGAAGTAGTAAAACATACAAAACACTTAGAATTTCAATAAAATGACTCAAAATTAAACATAACTATTCAAAATATTTCATAATGTAATCCTTATACTAAAATAAATCCATTCCAGTTCTCCAAACTCAAAAAAATATCAAATATAGTTTCACTATAGTATAGTTTCTCACAATTCCACAACAAAAAAATGGGTTGAGTGATTAAAAAATGTCCAATAATAAGGGAAGTATCAGATTCGGATATGAGGGTGATTGATCTATGATGAAAAATTTCCTCACACTGGTGATGACATATCAATTTTTGGAATGAAATATTATAGATCAATTATTAATATTTATTTAATTTCAAAAAAGATGCTCTAAATTTAAGAAATTTTCCAGTTAAATTAAGATGATATTCTCACTAATCAGGCTCCAATTCATTAATTACATTGGTCACATACAACCTATTATAATTAATTGAGGAGATATTTATATGCTAACCTATAATTCATAAAGTTAGAATGAGTGAATATGATAAACCTAAATAATGAACTTATAATTATGGATATTATTTCCACTATAATAATTTTGGGTATAGGGATCACGATTTTAGGACTATAATATTAATAAAAATATTCATTATATGGTCCTAATGGATGAATAGTCCAATGAGAAACATTATCCCATTATTGAGTTGATTTTCTCTATTATAAGAGGAGGAAAACTGGGATTTCATATAATGAAAACAATGACGAGAGAAAAAATTCTATCCAAAATAAAATCCGAATCTCTTGGAAAGAAAAGCAGTATAATAATGATATTTGTTTTAAAATCTCACTAATAGTGGGTGAAAATGGTTTTAAATTTATATTTGTCAGTTCGGTGTTTGTCTCATGAGATAAGAAATTACAATTTTATTTTAAAAAATATAATGATATATGTCAACATGATGGTTATATTTTTCTACTATGGGGAAATTAAAATTAATTTTATTGAAAATACAAGTCTAAATAGAGAGTTGTAGAATAATATCAATGATATTCTTGTAAATATATTTTAGCACAATAAATCATGTGTGGGTTAATGTTGAAACTCAACACACGATGTCACATTTTTCATATGAGTTACATAATTAAAGAAATGATTTGAGATTCACTAATGTAATTTTAGAGAACTAATAGAAATTAATATTAAGCTAATATTAATGTGACTTTTTTCCTAAAAATGGAAGAGGAATCTAGATTATGGAAACAATGTCTTTGAAACATTAAATGAAAAAGAAAGGAAAATATCCCAATTTTTATGGGATTGATAATATATTAAAAATAATAAAAGCAACATTGAATGTTTATTTAATTACTATGTGATGGGAAGATTGTCTGAAATGCCTATAATCGAATGAATCAAATTTCCTGATATTAGATTGATTTGATTCATTATAGTGTATGTGGTATAATAAAACACATGATAACTAATGGATAATATTATAAAATCTTTTGGGTTATAAAATTAAAGTTTGATGGATCATATAAAAACTAGGAAAATTAATTACTGAGTGATAATGAGCATTAAAGTCTATTAGATTAATGCTAAAATGACATTGGAGAATATAAATTATATTATGATATGATAATGGATTATATTATATGTTCATTATAGTAGAGAACTACTTGGTTGAACAAAGAATCTAAAAAAGGAATCAAAGGTGATAACTCTATAGTATAATGGACATATTCAGGAATCACATAGTGAATAATGTTGTAAACACGCTACTTGTAGAAATGAAATCTCATATAAATATTATAAGGATACTGATTATGTCATATGGTATACATAAATTAGTAATGTTTTATTCCCTAGAGAGAAAATAATTCCATATTAAATATTCCACTACTGAGATAAAAATCATAAAACACTTTAGAGAATTAGAAACAATGTACTAAATTAGAAGTAAAGAAAATAAATAAGGGATGTATGGAGATGTATATAATAAAGTTGTATTTGTTGGTTATTCAACCAAGAAAAATCCAAAAAAATATATATTATGATGCTCATTAAAATCATTGAAATAAGATATTTGAAATTTACTAATTGAAATTATAGAAAGACTTCAATAAATTCATATTTGAAATTAATTTGTGTTAAAGATGATGGTTGAGACACAAATTCTAGAGAACATAAATGATTGGTATTTGAGGAATATTTGGAATAGGAATCTCAAAATAAAACTTGAGAAAAGATGAGTTATTTACATGTTCAAAGATAGAAATGGGGAGAATATATTGATGAGTCCAACACTCTTGGTCATATGAATGCACTAGTGAAAAATCATATTTGGGAAGTATTTAGAACATTAATTTCTTATCACAGGTAGATCCATTATCATTTTATAGAAAAGTTAAGGATGGGTCAAGGGTATATTACATGAATAATAAATTTTTTTTATTGATAAGAATATAAATTAAGTGATTATAAATGGGAAAAATCATTATAACATCATTAGAGAGAAATTTTATTTAAGAATAAATGTATACAACATGGAAAGGTGATCTTAAATTAAGAAAGGATGGATTTCAAAGGTTATTCATAAATTAAAGGCAAAAATATTGAGGGCATATTTTCACTAGTGTAAAGGCATGAATTAATATGTATATTCTTACCCATTGTATTTCAAATTGGAATCAACATATATCAATTATATGATAAGATAAAATTCATGAGTAGAGTTATTAATAGGGATTTATATATTCAAATACTCAATTAATGTCATCATGCTGGTGATAAATCCATGGAAGTATTTTAAATAATGATTTATATGGCATAATGAATGAGTCCAAAACATGTTTTCATAAACCCCACCCCCCAAATAGCAACCCTCATGGGCCTCAAATGAGAGATGGGTGATGGTTAATGCCTGAATCCCTCCTCCTATTGCCCTCGGGTTTGTAACTAGCACCAAGGGCATTAAAATCATTCGTATGGGATGTGTTATCCTATAAGACGACATGATAGAGATAGAAAATAGATACTACAATTAGAACCTACTTAGTAATATATATATATATATATATATAAATATATATATATATCTGTGTCTGATTTGCACACTTGAAATTCCATATAGTAATATAGAACATGAATGGGAAACTACAAGTACAAAAAAGTAAAAATAGTAGTGACCACGAATACCAAATAGATCATACACATCCATGAACTTGTAATATCCATCTTGATCTCAAACATTCTTCAGTTGACCTGAAATTCAATTTATATATACTTAGGTTGAGACTAACTATATACTTAGTAAGATCCTCCCAAGATCCTCTAATTCAATAAACATGGAAAGCATTCTGAATAACAGTGAACCACAGCGAACAACAATGAAACTAACATGTCACATAAATAGGTATACAATGATCCAAGACTCACTAGGGTTTACTCAACAATGTATAACATAAAAGAGAGTATATAATTTAATAATGAAACATAATGGGTACCCCACTCCTACTTCCCTACTAGTTTTACACTCCACCCCAATGTCACATGTCTAAAGCCATTTCTCCCCAAAATAGGACATCCCTGACAAAACTTGGGAAAGGCATCTCAACATGAATTGTGTGCATCACATCACCACATAATACCATATCACAAAAACATATATATATATACATACAAAGTATTTTATAGGAGACTCCACATCCCATATGATGTGTATCAAATATTGGGTACTACGCCTCAACCCATCGTAACCAATACGTTATGCATGTACCTACAGCCATCACAACCTATACCTATAATACCTATAAAAACCCTATATATACTATATCTAGTAATACATGTGTGTGAAATTACCCCAATCCATCAATACCCTCTACATAAATTTATGATAAAACTGACAGTCATGTATACCAGCACATGTGACTACCGAGAGAGGAGAGTGGAGCCAGAGGGGGTAGTCAACGATCCATCCTCCAATCAGGATGTCGAAAAAACACCCTCTCATAGTCCACTGGGTTTCCGTAAACCTACCAGACCTGGGTATGGAATCATATTAAAAAAAATACAAGATATAATATTTCTCACACCCACACTGTGTGAATTCCCTAGTCGTAGAATCAATTTTAGAAAAGGATTGTCTGACTAGAGGATACTACTATTATGACAATATATCATATAAGCACACAACCATTCAAATGGGAAACATTATTTACATAATTTATTTTTATCAATCCCTTCAGGTTATAAGTTCATTATACATTAATGAAAAATTACATTATTGAACATTATATTACATTAATCATCAAAGTATCTTCCATGACATCCAAGCATAATTCAAGCCAAGTCCACAGTTTATCAAGATTAAAATATTTTCAGTTCTTTTGTTTAGTCAAAAACAACACCACTGGATATGAATTATTTATTCATCAGTAACATCATTCCATAATCAATGTAATCTAGGAAAACCATCCAAATCTACCACTCATAAAAATACATGCAACCAAACACATCCAAATACCTCATGTAGTGGGGAGGGAATATAGTTGATAAAAGAGACACATTCATTGACCATTAAATAAATTCACAAGTGAGAATCCCAGTTCTAAACATCATGTCAATGTGTATGCCCATTTTTAACCAATTTCATTTTCTTCAACATCATCCCTGACACCAAATTCATTTCACATTTCCTCACATCGTCAGAAGCATCAACTTCTTCCACATTAACTGGGCCTCCCAACACCATAACACATCAACCATCCCATGCTCATCCATTCTAGGTTCATATCACATCAAATACTCCCCACCCCATATCTCATCACACATAGTATTTCTCATAAATGAATCACATCAAAATAGTAGTAGGAAAAAATCAAGATTAGAAAACATGGAGACTAGGCCCCAAAATTAGGCATTCAACCTTCACATTTAAATGAGCTCTCGTGGTCCAAAAGTCAAGTCACTCAACCTTCTCATGAAGATAGGAATATTAGGCCCTATAATTTACCTTTATTAAATAATCATTTCTTGTACCATGTTGAGTAAACCAATTAATTATTCAAAGGCCATGACTCTGGGGAACATATGGTGTTAAGCTAAAAGAAATTTTAAAATTATTTAGACAAAAATATTAAACACCCATTCATACATAAAAAAATTGTCATTAAAGATTCCATTCCAACTATTATCTATAAGAAAAATAAATATGATTTACATTATATTACAATTCCATTCATCATGGAAAATCAGATTTAATTAATAGTTCATAATCGTATCATATTTATTCTAAAAAATATATAATAATCACTAGATTTCAAAAATTGATTTGTATTCTCTAAAAAATTAATTATCAATTAATTTTAACATTATATTATTAACCAATTACAACATGATATTCAATTCATAAGAACATTCTAATAAAGAATAACATAGATATCACATTTTTATGAAAATGGAGAGGTAGACCACTATCATGGCATAAAGAAACAACATCAATATGAAATCACTATCTAATTTTTTAATCCAATTAGATATTTTTAGGTTAATTCCATTTCAATAGAGATTTATAAATCATGATTACCCTATGATTTAATGTAAATAAAATACATGATACAAATACCCTACCTCAATTGAGTTAGCTCTCTTCACATTAGAATAGAGCCATGTTATTGATCTTTAATCACCTCCCTCTAGGGAAACTACGATCTCCAAAAGACAGCATTACACAAACGCACAAGGAAGAACAAGGAATCCTCTTTAGAGCAGTAGAGACCAATCACCATAGCTTGGATAGAAGAAACATTATGAAATGTGAAAAATCTAGGGGAACCCATTAGAAGAAGAATAAATAACATGCTTTGGATCACCACATATTAAACTCATAAGGATAATGATCGATCCATGTCAATGGAATCTTAGAGCGCCTAGAAGGACATATTATGGAAAAATGGTACTTGAGATGGAGGTCTAGGGTTCGAGGAAAACCTGATCCACTAAAATAATTAATGATATAATTCACAAAGGATTTACCATTCAAGTTAACCTTACCTGACATATACATTCATGTTTTTATGTTTTGATGGAAAAAGGGATTCCATAAACAATTAAAGATATATTTATTAAAAATCAGTTACGAGTCTCACACAAGTCTTCAAACCTCCATTCATTTCATGTAATAATTAAAAAAATGGAATTTACAATTACTTCTAGGATAATGTACCCAAACCCCTCTAAAAATACACAATAACTTCTCTAAGAACTAGAAGATTGAAAAAAACAATGGGTCAGACTACATGGAGATGAGACTTAAATTAGATACCCCAAAAAATATTCTTTTCCTAAAAAATCAATAACAAAACCAGATAAAAATAAAATGATGTTGTACGTACAGATACCCTGTGAGATACCTCTCAATGATCTAACCATCTCAATAGATCAAGAACATCATTTAATGAACAATCACAAAACCATGTAAAAGTGGAAAAGAGCTCCTAAATACTCTCTTGAGGAAGATACCTCTCAAAAAAGAGTCAAGACAATTCATGAAACAAGAGGAAACCATCTCTTCAACCAGAATGGTCAATATCCATAAAAAATTTAATTAGAGAAGATTTAAACATCTAAAACTATAGGGTAAATAATGTGTATATAAAACTCATGTTCCCTAGTACATTCCACTATGCCATTATTCCTCCACATGACATGATCCAAGTGAATAGAACACCCACACAACACCTTCAACTGGAAGCTTTGGATCTCGATAGGCTGCTCCTCAATGGTCGCATCATCATCAATGTTGACGTCACCCCCATTGATGACCTGAGAGTTGGCTTGAAGATTACAATGATGAAACAATAGGTGAAAAACATAGTTCATCAGGATCAAATATGAGTCAAGTTCAATCTAAAACACAATTACTCCATAAAAATCAAAAAATTAAATTGGCCCAACAATCATGGGAGATAGAATAGTCATAAGAAAACAATATTTCTTCCCAAGATGGACAGTAACCTATAAAAACACATGATAGAAAAGTTTAAAACTCTAGTGGTATCATGATTTGATCAGTTTAAGATTTATAAAGATCATCTGCTGCCATAATAATATCATGAATTACATGAAATATATTTTTCGAATCCTGTAACAGTTGTGGTCCTGGAATTTATAACTTTCTAACCCCACTATAGGACAATGGAGAAGAGAAAGTATGACCACAAAAATCATAAAAAAAATTCATACCAGTGCTTTATTGGGATCTATTTTTGTATGAATACATGACCAAGGTATTGTCCATCATCCACGAACCTCCAAAATTACTGACATAAGAGAAAAACATGTATTTATTTATTTGGATGGTCTACTCTATCTAACAACCTGTATTTGGATGAAAAGCAGTGCTATGAAATAACGAAGAACCAAAATCATGATGAAGAACTCTATATACCCTAGAGTTAAAATTTGGATCTCAATCATAGATGATCATCATTGGGACTCAATTGAGACACACCACCTCCCCTAAACACATCCTTTAAAAACGTCCATTGATCTCAACTCCATGATTTCTAATTAGGGTATCGACTTATTCAAACAATCAACTATCACCCATATAAAAATATAGCCTCCCTTATATCAATTTAAAATGGTAAATAAGTTCATCAAGATATCTTCCCACATCCATTGGAGGATTTCTAGAATCATGACAAATCGACCTGAATTTTTTTTCTCAGCCTTCTCCTTCTGACATGCCAAACATCAAGAAAAAAACATTGAAACTACATGATTCATCCGGGGACACATATACATACCTTCCAATGCTTATAAAATCATTCTAAATATGGGATATAGTTCCAATGGAGTCTTATGGAACTTATTTACAACCATCTCATACATCGTTTATGGATTGAAAATCTTTCCCTAAATAAAAAAGGTGTTTTATATCCTCAAGCCAACCATATGGGAGATTTCCAAAAATATTCTTTGTCCCTCTAGAAATCCACCTCAAAATCCCTAAATTTGGAATCCTCCAACTGATAAACCTTTTTTGAATACACCATCATATAGAAATTTATACCCTTTCCTCGAAATTCTCTCAAATCAAGATACATTACTAAGAGTTCATTGATTGAAATCCTTGAATTTCCTTATTCATAAATGTTATAACTATGTGAATTCCAAAAAAGAACATCCACCACAACATTTCCCATTCATAGTGCATATGAAATATAAAAGAAAAAATAATTAGATAATTTCATCAAAAATCATTTCTGAAAGTTCAATTCATTATAATATAAGACTTACCTCATGATCTTATGGTTAGTAAAAACCCAAAAAAATAACCCATTCGGAAGTAATATCACCACAACATCAATGAAGAAAAAAATTAAAATAGCTAAATATCATGGGTTTCATAGTTATGCTCATTGGGACATAATTATGAATACCAATATGAAATAGAAGATCTTTGCAACTTTAGATCAAAGCCCAAGACATGATGTGATACCTCAAATTAAACCCGAACTAAAATCATTCTACTGGTAAACAATGGACTGTAGTGCTAACCATATTCTCTTTCAAATACCCAAAAGATTGTCGACACTAGTCATTACACAATAAATCTTAATCTATTCTTGTAAAAAATTTCAGAGGGTCACAACTCAATTTAAATTGTGTATGAACTTCTAGTAAAGTCTTACATGTATAATGAAAAACTATACCTCTTACACTATATTGGACTCACCCAAGAAAAAACTACTGATATAGTCAAATTATCCATAGATACACCCTTTTGGGTCATTACATGACACATGAAAAATTATTTATGAGCCCATAATTCACATATCAACATCTTTTGGAATAGCTTCTCATAATATAGAACTCCCAAAATTGCATAAAGATTCCCTTCTTTCTCCAATGCTAATGATGAATTCACATGGATGTCGATGATGAAAAAAATTACGAACATATCTTGGGAATCTCTAAACACTACATTCAACAACCTCATGAACATAACTAGAACATTAATCACATCAAATGACATAACAACAAACCCATAATTCCAAATATGAATATAGAAAGCTTACATCTCAATATCGTCATCCTTCTCCTACATCTAGTAAAATGCTACTTGAAAATTGAACTTCAAGTACCAGAATTCTCTTTTTAGTTGATAAATTAAATCATTAATCCTTAAAAGATTATATAGGTTCATCAGTTTCAACTATTTCAAGAAATTATTGTCGATACCATGTCGCAAACATCCATTACCCTTCTTCAACAACAATACTGGTGCGGCCCAAGGTGGCACACTAGACTAAAAAAATATCATAACAACATATCATCAAGTTGTACTCATGGATCATGCAACATAAAAGGCTCCATCCTAAATTAAGATATCCTCATAGGAAATATTCATATCTATAGCTCGATCCAAAATGTGATCTTCTGTCAAGTAGGTAATGATACAAAATCCTTTGAAAAAATAATAGCGTACTCATGAAAAACCCTGGAAAACACCAATTATTGAACCTCCAATGATCTGTGGATCTGTTCTTCCTTTAAATTCGACAAGTATGGAACACCCCACGGAACCATCCAAGGGTCTCTTTGCCTAAAAATAATTCTTCAATCCCCAACAGTATCATAAAACATAACCAAAATCCTAAATCATTTAGTGAAATCCTACACCTAATAAAACAATTCCTTTCGGTGGATGATGTCCTACCGTCGAATACATAAAAAAAGGAAATATACTCAAATGTTGTTCTAACCCAACACCTTCTCATAGTCTCTATATACATCATACATTTCATCTTAACCTCCAAATACTGTATTCGAGGAAATGGGAACTAGAATACATTCTACAACATGTCCCATAACATGGATGAGGATAGGTAATGTAATGGAGTGTGCCTATAATGAATCAAAAATGATTTTCCCATGTATAAAACATGTAATGGGTACCTAAAATGTTGTTTAACTCACCCAAAACTAGAAATTATATAGAATACATTGGGCAATGTCCTACTCCATGACCTCTATTACTGTAATCTTGAGGACCACTACTTTTTTCCCCTACTCAACAATAATAAGGATCATCCCAGTGCTACACTATGCATGTAATATATCTTCTCTACTAATCGACAACTATATATCACTATTACTACTACCTCAGTTAAGACAACTTGAATAGAGAAACCTGACAAAGAATCCATAAAACCAAATGAATTCTACAAAATATTTGGAATTCATTCCACTATTAAATTTGTATTCCACAAGAAAAACATATATTTCATCCCTTTGAATAGGTATGAGATACAAAACCCTCGAGAAATGTGATGGTGATGGCTATAACCAACACATTGTTGACTAAAATCTATAATGTCCTAATAACTAGTATCTTGAAACCATAGTTTTCAATCATGATGAATCATGATTAGTGCCCTCTCATAACGATCTAGTTTTGTCCCACATCCTCTCAATATCCTCTTCCCCCTCTTGACATTGTAGATACGTCTTTAGCATTAATAGGGTTTCCTATCACTGGATCCTTGCAAGAAAATCCTACTAAAAATTCATCACACTGACCTCCTCATCTGGAAAAAGGTTATATTAAAATCACCGAAGGGTCCTAAAATAGATCACAAACTTACCAGTAGTAGTGATCCCCAACCAAAGGGTAAGAATCTCTAGGAGACTAGCCACCATTTCATGCCCTGTAATGAAAATATACTCATAATAGGTCTTGGAACTTTCCTCCTGAGACGGTCAATCCCTAGTGATCTGAGGGGAACAAGAACCACTAACTCTTCACAATTCCATATAGTATCATCATATCCAATGAAACCCAATTCTTTTTCCATGAATTGGTAGAAGTTAAATCTATTATAGAATCCTCAAAAAGTATTCTAGAACTAAAACTAAAATAGATCCTTAATACATTTTCTGAATATTCTTATAAAACTCCCAGGGTGTCCTCCTCCTAGTGTCGTCATCATCAACCTCTACTCTACAGTGATATTCTATCACATATAACTAAAAAAATTCAGCATGAACCTGACAACGACATCAATCTATAGCCATTATTACAACAAGAAAAAACTATTGGAGTATTTAAATAATTAGAGTAATTAAACAAGGAATATAGAATAATTATTATTTATTCATTAACTTTTATTTTTATCTTATTATGTTTTGACCTATTATATGACTTTAAAATTTCAATCACAGGTGAAAATAAAAACGATGCATCATCCATTACTAGGTATATACCCTAAAAAAGTATCACTTCATTTATTATTACCACAAAGCTTAAAGGTTCAAGCATTAGATAAAAATGATCCATAAATACCCATATCCCAGCTAGTCCCATGTTTTTGCATCACTCACTAATCAAAACTGACATTATTTCCCTACTGACCCCTACTAACACAATTATGACTCTCTCTAAACATCATCTATTCCATCAACCTGAACCACTGATAGCACTCTACCATAACCCTCTCTCCCAAAAGTGTACCAATAATATGTTTCTAATTAGAGAAGGAAAACGGCGACTACTCGACTTCCACCTCCTGTAGGCCCCAGGTTATCGATTAGCACTAAGGGTATACAAATCATACATATAGGAGGCATCACCCACTAAAAGAATAAACATATGAGAGGGATAATAAATAAAATTCAATAAAAAAACTTATGATAAATATATAAGCATGGAAATACCAAGTGCATGCATCCGTTTCCATAAAAAATGATATCAACAGAAAGAAAAATTATGATTACCAAAAAGTACGAACGTCCTTATCCAGGAGGCCCAAGCTGGACTTATATAACCATAAGGTAGTAATGTCCATCCCAATCTACAACATTATCCATATGACAAAAAATATTTTATATTGATTATGGGTGTGTATAATAGTATACATAGTTAGATCCTCACTAAAACCCTATATAAAAATTGGTAAACAATGCCCGAAAAAGCACCATGAACAATAGTGAAACTAACTCATCACCTATACAGTTTTGATATGATCCTAGACTCATTATGGATAAAACTCACCATGTATTTCATAAAATAGTGTATATCATATAATAATGAAACATTAAAGGTACCATACTCCCTCTTCCCCACTAGGTTACGGATCTTACCACATGTCACATGTTATGACCCATCTCTCTCCAAAATTGTCCATCCCAATGATTCTGGAGAAAAGAATAAAAAAATTCACTATGTGAATCACATCATTAAATCATTCTATATCACATTACCGTATATATAATCTATGTAATTTTTTGGATCCACCATAGTTTGTATGACATATATCAAACATCATGTATTTGGTGTCAATCCATCAAAGACCATATGTGAGTAAGTACCTCAATCCATCACATTCTATACCTTTCATTCCATTAATAATCTGTTATATAATATATCCAGTAACATATGTGTGTGAAATAACAATGATCCATCATATCCCTATACTCATATATATGGGAGAACTAACTATTATTCATACTAGAATAGTTAAGTTCTAATTTGAGAGATCAAGGCAAAATAGGGTAGTCATCCATCCATCCTCTCACCAGGATGTTGGAGAAAACACCCTCACATTGTCCATTGGGTGTCAGTCAACCTAACCTACATGGGTTCACAAGAATAATAAATTATAAATTATAATAGATCTAATATATCCCACAAAAATACTTTTGGAATAATGTACTTTTAGGCACATTTGTAGAAAACCTTTCTCAGGCTCCCATCATCCACCTCTATGAACAGATATAGTATAACCACACATGTATTTAAGAATGTTATATTTATTACTTTTTTCATGTTTATTATTTCCTTCCATTAATAATTTCATTATCCCAAAATTAAAAATTAAGATTATTCTACATTAATTTACATTAATCATCATAGTAATGTCCACCCCCCTATGTTATAACATAAACTGAGTCAACATTTTATCTCGATTAACATATTTTCTTCTATTTCATTCCATAAATACCAACTACATGGGTTGAGAATTACATATTAATTATTATAATCATTCCATAATACCTATACTCTAGGAAAACCATCTTAAACTACCACCAAGATGAAAACATCCTTTCATGCACATACAACTTCCACAAAGATTTTTGAAAGGAATGTTGATAAATCAATACAGTTGACCATCATCTGATAAAAAGATCCACAAGTATGAATCCTACCTATCAGCATTTTTCAATGGTTGAGATTAGATTTAACTTGTTTCATCACCTATATTTGCATCCCTGACACCCACATGCATGTCTCAATGCATCTTTCCATTATAACCATCAACAATTTTGACATCAATCGTGACTCTCCACCCCATAACACATCATCCATCCAATTATAATATCACATATGGGCCTCCCCAACAAATAATTCATTTATGCATTGATAGCATCACATCTATATTTTATCAAATAATCATCAAGAAAAAACAATCATAACCAATAGGGAAATCAATGACCTAAAATAAATAATTTTACCATCAACCATTAACGACCTATTAAGTATCCAAATTCAAGGAACACAACATTATAATGCTGATGGAACACTTTCACACAATCAATTATCATTATCACACAACTGTCTCTTATTCCAACTTGAATTAACCAATTCGGTATTCACATGTTTCAACTATGGGAATCCTAAGGGATCAATCTATATCATCATACTAAATTAATTAAAATATAAACTGAATCATGCATCAAATATTCCAACCATTATCATTTATCATGGATTTTCAATTATAATGAAAAATTCTTAAAAATTCATTAATATTTATTACGATTCCATTAATCATTGAAGACCACATTTAGATAAACATGTATACTCGAATAATTTTTATTATCATCAAATTACAATAATAACTTGATTACAAAAAATCACTTATATTATCCATATAATTAATTATCAAGTAATTCTAAATTTATGTTCATTAAAAATTTCAACATTCTACTCCATGTATAAGAACATCCTAACAAATCATAGTATGTATATCATAGTTTCTAGAAAATCATGGGGAAATACAAAAGAAAAAACATCAATATGTGATCCCTGTCTAATTACATTAATCTAATACAATATTATTACATTAATTAAATTTAAATCCAAAGGGTTAAACTATTCAGACTATATGTTTTCATGTAAATAAATGTGGAGCAACTAATACCATACCTAAAATTCATCCACTTTCTATTTAATATAAAAAACAATTGTTTTAGTCCTCCAATCACCTCTCCTGTGAGGAAACTGTTATCTCATAATTTCATTGATCCAAAAATGTATACAAACCTTAAGAATCATCTTTTGAAAATTAGAGATAAATTTTCATTTTATAGAGCGAAGACACGGGAGGAAATAATATTGATTTTGGTGAACCCGCTAAAAAATGATGAAAGGACACACCTTGGATCGACATATATCAATCTATAATTACAATGATTGATCCCCATTGAAAGAATATCAAAGTTCCTTATAGGAGAGTCTCTAAATAACTGGAATTAGAGTGGGATGCATAATACTTTAGGAAGACCTAATCCACTACAATATTCAAAGATGTGCTACAGAGGGGATTTACCGAGCATGTAAACCTTACACTTCAGGTAAATTTGGGTTTTTAAGTTTCAATGAAAAATGTATCACCTGAAACACTTTAACACCAATTTATTACAAGCATTGAACCACACTAACACAATCCTTGGACCCTCCTTTCACATCATGTAATTGTTAGAATTGATGAAGTCATCCCCTACATTCATAATTCAGTAGTCAAACCCATGCTGACATACACTGAACCTGAGCTGAGCTCCACAAGATTCTGAAACACTCAAAGGGCCAGACTACATGAATCTAGACCCTTAAATCTTTATACTAATTTTGTTGTATAGAGGAGGAAATTATTGTTCTTGATATGTGGGGTTGACCACATTATTTATGCTAAAGGATTTAATATTATATATTTCATAATACACATCAATGTTGAAGATCTAATTTTTTATGGAATTATGAATGAAGTTCCATATAAATATTAATTATTGGAGAGGATAAAGTTGTAATTATTAATAATTCGTGAACACGCAGATTTTAATGCGCTAAAAGTCAATAATAAAGGTCACTAAAATTATTTTTTTGAATCTAAATATGATAAATAACTATTGAATTCATTTCCTATACAATATTCAAAAAAAATTATGACCCAGATTATTGTAGAAAGAAACTTTGGGATCATAAAAAAGAAATTATTTTTGATGAAATATTTCATTGAATTTATGGATTTTTTCTAAAATAAAGGGAAATAAAATTTGAAATAATTTTTACTACATATATAATGGCCCATTTTCATGGAAAACTAAATGAAGTGCAACTCATTATGGTAAAAACTCATTTGTTATATTCTTGGTAAACATGATTATTGTTTGATATATTTTATTTTAAATTTTATGAGTTGATGTATATATTACGATTTTTATTTTAAGAGACAAATTAATTTTCTAAAAACTAATTTTTTCATCCATTAAAACACTATTAAATGGTGTGAAATCATTTTATTCCAAACCACTTTAATATGATGTGTCACATATCATTTTAGGGAATTCACAAAAAAAATTCAAAAATAAATTTTGGCAGTCTAAAAACATTTGGTAAAAAATTAGAGGTTTGTTTTATTTTTTATTTTTTTTCAAAACAATTATAATTTTTTATTATTTTCACCATTGTTATCCCAAAATAGAACCACCAAATAATGTTAATCATATATATTTGGGTGATGATATTTGAACTACATAATGATTTGTTATTCTGCAATGATTTTACTACTCCACCATGCCCTTCATGTGTTGACTCAGCAAAAATTAATGTACTTATTTATAAACTGATATATATTTATATATACCCCCCCCCCACACACACACACATGTGTGTGTGTGTCAGTCTTTGTGTGCGTATATTTTTTCATAACATATAAATACATACAGATAAAAATTTAATTATATAAGAATTTTTTTAATTATACTTAAATTTGAACCAAATATATATAAATATAAATAAATCTACATAAATATAATGAAATTCATATTAATAAAAATGTATAAATATTACTAAATATAACTGTATACATATAAATATATTAATGGACTTTGATTGTAATAATATATATGAATAAAAATAAACAGAAAAATATACAAGTAGATATAAATTTTTTTCATCATATGTAAAATATAAATTAATATATATAAATATATATCACTTTAAATAATTATTAATGAAGTAATATATATATATAATTACATAGAAATATATATTACATAAAAAAGATAAATACACATAAATATATATAAATATATAAAAACATATATACAAAAAATTAAACATATATATGTATCCATACAATATATAAATATAAATACATATAAATATTTATAAATATCAATATATATATATACATAAAACATACATATATCCATAAATATACATAAATAAATCTAAATATCAACAAATATATATACTTTAAATAAATAATATTATTATATAAATACAAATTTAAAATAATATTTAATTATATATAAGTACAAATATAAGTATAAATAAATACCAAAGAAAACATATTTAATGTGATAGAAAGATACCCACACATTAATAATATTTATTTTTACATTAAAATAATATTTTATACACATAAATTTATATAAGAAAAGAAATGAAAATATGTATATATATACATAATTATTTATTTTTATATAATACTATAATATGGTAAACAGAACCATTTTAACAGAATGGAATGAATATGATTGAATGACATGTGAATAAATGAAATCTATAAAAAATAAAGGCAAGAAGTCCTTCTTAAGTCAGGCTAAAATTCTGATTAATGTTTGAAAAATAGGGTATTACAGCTAAAAATACATTTATGGAGGACTTCAAGATGTGTTGGCCTAAAGAAAAAACTAGGTATGGGGGTTTCCTATAAGAAGTTATATATCTCATCACTATCTTCAATTTGAAATCTCATAGTTCCTTTTTGGACCCTCATATAAAAAGATATGGTTGTTTTAACTTCATATCAAAATTTGAACTTATTTTAATATTTTTATTAATTTATTAAATTTTTCTATCAAATATTTTTTATTAAAAATGTAATACATAATGAAAATTAGTGAATTTTAAATTTTAATGAATTAATAAAAATTTATAATCTATTTTTACTATATTTATAATATATCAATAGTAACAGAATATTTAGTGTTATATAAGTCATATATAATAAAATCTAATATATAAGTATGAATACAAATATATTTTTAAAATATAATATGATTCATAACTGTATATAAAGTATTTTTATGTTAAATACCTGTAAATATATATATTTACATAAATATATATATTCATATGTGAATCTATTTATATGTAAATGTATAGATATATAATAAATATCTAATTAATAATATATAATTTCCAAATCAATAGTAATACTAAATTAATAACTAATACTTGATAATGAAAAATTAATAATTTTTTAAAAAACTCATAATTATAAATAGTGATTAATAATTAATAAATATTAAATTTTAATTAAAATCATAAATGAAAATAATCATTACTATTGTCTATTATGAATTTCAAGTTGGATTTTTTAAAACTCGTTGTTAAGATATTTATGAAATGAATATGTAATTTTAAATTTAGCAATGATTTAAATGGCCAAAGACAAACCCCTACTCATTCCAGATGATTTTTTTGAGTAAAAATAAAACTTATCTGTGTTTTTCAAAAAATACTACTAAAAATCTAGGCTATATACCATTTTTCAGGTAGATTTTGTGAAATAAAATTCTTCAAGTGGAGGATCCTTTTAATCGATAGTTATTGTTAGGTAAATTAATAAAATAAAGGATTCATGTTAAAAAATTTATGTGAAGTGGAGTATTTCTCCATAATAATGGAATGTATGTAATGTATTCGGATGAAATATAAAATTTATACAATAGTAGAGAAGTGAAAATTCCTACAGTGATATTGGGGGACTATAAATGTGAAATTGTGCATATAAATTTTTTTTAGCACATTCATGTATGATGAATAAGTTAATAAAATATCATTTTATCAAGGAAATGATAGAGCTCGATTTTTTTTATAAAATGTAATATATTAGAACAATTCAATGTATAGTATAATTTATTTGGAAACAATTGAAAATAATAGTTTTTTGAAGCATCATATTGATCTTGTTATTGAAACATATTCTATTTCATAAGATGGTTTTTTGTATATCCTCTCCAAATTTATATCTAATTAATTCTCAGTAATTTTTATCTATAATAGTGTTGGTAATTTTTTTATTTTTTACATGGATAAATATTTATTAAAATATACTGTATTATTTCTTTATAAAAGCTTCATGATCTGTTTTATAAATTAGTAAATGATTGGTATCAAGGAAAAGATCTATAGTAAAGGATGAAAAATATTATCCTAAGGGTGAGAATTAAGGAATAAGTTTTTTGGGAATATAAAATTATGGAGGAATATAATCTTTGAGTGATAACGAAATTGTGAGTAATGTTAGTATACCAGTTTATGGAAATGAATGTTAATGAAAAATTATTATTCTTTTTTAAATTATTTTATTATATGTCATGCATTTAATAGGTAGTCATAGAGTGATAATTGATAATTTATTTTACCATTTCGACATTAAATGAGTTTCGTATATTATAATTGAAATATTACATTCAAAAAACACAACTGGGGAGAATGATAGAACCCAGGTTATCCAGTATATGAATGGTTAAATCGAAGCTTATCAAATGATGAAAGTGATGAAATATGATAATAACTAAATGCTTCTTTTGGAAATTATATCTAATTTATGAGGAATGACACTGCTAATGTATTGATTGATTTTTCTGGTTTAGTAAATATTATCAATGTCTCATGTAAGAATGAAAAATCATGTGATGATAGTGTTTAGGGTATTGGTTATGGTCTATGAAAGAGGTTGATAGAAGAATAAATTAAAGATATTTGGTTCTATAAGGATGATTGTTATCATGGAATACTAAAATTATTATTGTTTTCTAAAATAAACAACATTTTTAAATGATGTTCTATATAATATGGATTTTAATAATTATGAGACACAATGTCATAACTAAAACATGTTTTCATGATTGTCGTGTTGCAGGAAAAATTAATGAGGTATCTCCTAGAATGGGAGTCAGTTAGAAATTTTATTTTTAGATACTAATAACACACAAGAAACATGAATAATCATAATATAATTACACTTTATTCTCTTGAATGTGAATTGGTATGTATCTCACAAAACTCGGTTTAGTACATCCCTCACTACGGTAATTCCAAAACTATACAATGTTAAAGTAAGGATAAAAACTAAAGTGTTGGGGGAAAATCCCTCAAGGTAACATCACAAATTTTTTGGGATGGTTGTGTTTGTTGAAAAAGAAGGTTTTCAGGGGGAATTGTCGAGTTCCAGAGATATTTTATTCAATGCATAATGATAATTAACCATGATAAAGGAATACAGGATCTGAAGGTGGTAAAAAAGAATGGATACAAAGTGGATTCGATATCCAGTGTTTTTCAAATTTTTGGGGACCAAAATTTGGAGTTTGGTTTTCATCACGGAAAGTTTATTTCCTAAAATATCTCATCAAATTATGGAAAAGGAATGAATTTCATGAAGACTGGAATTTTGTGAAGGTTTGTTCACGAAGACGCGAATATTTTTTAGGGTTATCTTCATGATTACAGTAAAGTATTGCGAAAGAGAATTTTTATGAAGGCCGTATAAAAATTTGGAAATGGCTAGTATTTCACGAAGACTGTGACATTACAAAGGGTGGTTTAAGAAGACATTAATGTTGTTGACAAAAATCGTTGAGATGATGAAAAATCATTTTGAATGTTTTTTTCAGGAAGTACATATGATAATAAAGCAAGGGCATGAGTTTCACGAAGAATGGGTGTTCGCAAGGTGTGGTTAATAAAGAGGTGAAATTTTGTGATGGTGATCTGCATGATTATGAGAAATCATCATGAAAGATGTATTTCTTTAAGGCCTTATTAAAATATGGCTAATTAATGAGTTTCTCAATGAATGGTTGTTCATGAGGGGTTGTTCACAAAGATGTGAATGTTTCTGATCATGGTCTCCGTAAAAAAGTGTGCATCACAAAGGAAAAGGAGGTAATTTGTGAAATGGGGATGATGTGGCTGGAATGTTTGGTGGAAAACCGTAAAAACATGCCTCTATTCCCTTAAGATGAATAGATATCAAGATTTAATGAAAATATTAAGGCAATGAAATCACAAAGACATTTGTTAAGCTGGTATGTGAAGACATTCTCAAAGGATAATAAAAAATTGAATGTTCTGAGCATTGTGAAATTGAATTGCTTCATGAAGGCAAAGAGATTTTTTGGGAAAAGGATGAGCTTCAAAAAATCTAAAAAATTCAACTAGATATTCTAGGTTTTGTTAAATTATATGAGTTTTTTAAAGGAAATTTTATCTTCGTGAAGTGTTTTTGTGAAGAGCTCTGAAAAGGAGCTTTGCAAAAGAAGGGGCTTCCTCAAGGTAGTGAGAATCACGAACAGTGTTTAGAAGGCATTACCTAAGGAATCTTAGTTAAAGGGGTATTCATCAGTGAATGGAAAGTGAAATTTAATAGAACATCTACAGACAGTGGGGGATGGATTCATTCATTATAATGAAGGGACCTAGAATTCCATAAACAATGAGTGGATCCATTCTAGATTAGTGAGAAAAGGAAGAGGAAGAAGGTGATCCTCTCTACCATCATTGATATATACATATTTAGAGAGAGAGAGACAGAGGTAGTGACCCTTGGGAAAGCAGTGAGCTGGCCCAAAATGTTAGAAATGTAGTGAACCTAGGAATATAATTGATCTAGCTCGAAAATTGTAAATAGGAAGTTATATTTAGTGGATTTGGTACATCAACACATAGTCAATGTATTCTCCTTAGATGTAGCCTAATGAGGGTGAACCAGGTAAAAATATGTGTGTTAGTCTGCTTGGTTCCTGCATTGTATTCAAAGAATCATCATAAGATAGGGAAGGGAAAAATATGATCAATTGTAAGACATAAGTGAAAACAAAGTGACCCTTATAATAAGGAGGTCAATATCCTGTGGGGTAGGGATAAATTTGAAAAGAATATCCATAACCTAATCCCCCCCCCTCTCTGGGTATGTAAAGACTCGTAAAATTCAAGGGAAATTTTTTCTTAATTTTCTTTAGAATTTTACAAGAGCGCGGTTTCAGACGGCACCTGATTCCGAGGCCCGGAGTGCCCAGAATTAATTTCTGAAGTTTGGCTCGGGTACGTTCAGTGAACGAACGAGTGGGTTTTCCTAACTTTTGATTCAGTGCTCGGAATTGAAATCCGAGGGCACCGATGAACTCGCAACACCGATATTCGCTTAAAGAGACCTTTTCGAAGTTGCGTTTGTTGTGGGTTGTAAGTTAGTTTTGGGGTTTTTAGTTTGAGTTAAATAAAATTTGTGAAGAACAAATTTTATTATAACTTGATAAAACCTACCAAAGGGGGTTGGAAGTGGGACCCACACCCACTTAACCTCCCTTGGGAGGATTAAGTGTGGTGGGGCCCACACGAAACCCTAAACCTTTCATCTTCTCCCAACTTACTTATCCCCTCATTAAATGACATGAGTTATTTAATTTTGGAGTTAATTCTTTTTGAATTTCAAACTTTGAAATTCTAGTGTGTTATGTGATAATAAAATAAGATGTTGTCTTATTTTATTTTGGTTAATTGTTTGTCTTCTTGAGAGGTGGAGAGCTTTTCCTTCTTCTTCTTCATCTCTGACGAAGATCACGAAGAACGCTCAACTTGACGAAGAACGCTCAAGTCCCGACGAAGAACGCCGCTCTGCTCTTCTTCGTCTTCCGTGTCAACGAGAGGGAACGCCACTTCCTCCTTGGTTTCTCTTCGTCAACATAAGAGGTTTCGCCAACGACGTATCGCATCGGACGCATCTCTTCGTCAACGGATTTGACGAACGACTACCGCGACGCCCGATCTCCGCGACGTCGACTTCCGCGGACTTAGACAAATCCTCGAACGTATACCCGAGGTAGGGGTTGTTATTTATTGTTTAATTATTCTATTCTTGCTCATGGTTCGCATGACTAACGTGAGGAATTTGAATATTTTAAATTGAGTTATTATTTTAACGTGAGGGGGCCGGACCGCACGAACACGGCCGAACCCCCCTCCATCGTTCTTGTTGAATTGCTTGCGGGTGGGTGAATCAAGGTGGCGTGGTGTCGTCGCACGACGCGGATATTCGCCCAATCCTTATTGCGCGACGCCGTCGCGCCGCGCCATGGAAGAAACATCAGGAACGTGACGCCGTCGCGCCGCGTTGAAGAAATCAAAGTGCGGTGGAGGGGCGCGGTGCCGTCGCACCGCGCCGGATGACGAAAACCGCGGCCGGTTCCGGGCCGCGGCGGAAGAGAAGACCGGCCGCCGGGCCGCCGGCGTCGGAAGCCGACGGCGGGACCGGAATTTCCGGTCCCGTTGGAGAAAACCGGCCGGCCAGCTGGCCGGCCGGATAGCATTAAAACCGGGGGAATTAATCCCCCGGCCGGTTCACAAAACCCCCCCTCTTAAAGAGGGGGGCAGTTTCCTTGAGGGGGGGGGGGGGGGGCAGGAGGCCCCCCCGGTTTTGTCATGAAGCGGGCCCCCAGGAGGGGGGCCGTTGTTTGATAAAACGGCGCGGCATAGCCGCGCCGACTTCCAATCAGCGGGGGAATTGAATTCCCCCGCGCTGCCTTCGTGCGGCGCCAGGCCGCCCCAGGGGGGGGGGGGGTCGGGCCGGGTCGGCCCGGACCCGGACCCCCCCGTTTCGAACCAGTTCCGGTCTTTTGTCCATAACATGAGCCTCGGACCTCCGATCGACGAACCGTCTGCGGCAACACGATCCTTGGATAGAGGCGGTCGTTTCTGTATATCGCACTCAAGGTTTCGGATTACTTTGAGTTCGGCCGGGTTGGTTCGTCCACGAAACCAACCGGGCCTTCGGAGCGGAAACGCTCATATCTTGAGCTATGGACGTCCGATTGACGTTCCGTCAAATGTGTTGTGTTCCTCTTAGTGAGACGGATCTATTGGCATACTCCGCCCGAGGTTTGGACGCAGGTGGAGTACGGTCGCGTTGGTTTTGTCTTAAAAACCAACCGGGCCCCGGGGACGAAAATGTCAATAACTCTCAGACCGGGCGTCCGATCGACGCGCCGTCTGTTGCGTTGAGTTCCTGTTGACGATACGGAACTTTTGGATACATCAACTCTGGTCTTTCTGACAGTTGATGTATCAGCCTCTCGGCTCGTGGAGCGGACCCTCCGAACGAGCTTGCTGTGTGCGGGAACCCTAGTGCTGGCTGCGACTATTACTGTGACTACTACAGCTACGACAGCTACTGTGACTGCGACGACGACAGTACAGAGATCCTGTGTGGATTCGACGACGACGACTACAGCACTCAGCGATCCTACGTGGATCAGTGCTACAGGTCCTGTGTGGGCCCGATCCTGTGTGGGTCCGATCCTGTGTGGGTCCTTTCGCTCAGCGGTCCTGTGTGAACCAGTGCCTACAGGTCCTGTGTGGGCCCGATCCTGTGTGGGTCTTTGCGGGGGTTAGTTACCTATCGATCCTTCGTGGGTCCGACGACTTAGATGGATTAGTGATCATCTTTATGGTCCTTGAAGAAGTATACCTGTGTGAGCTGATTTCTATTGCTTTCCTGTGTGGATTGTGTTGTGCAATCCTGTGTGGATTACGTTTTGCTTTCCTGTGTGGAATACGTTTACTTTCCTGTGTGGACTGAGTTGTACTTGGGCTCGGAGGTTGGAGCGTATTTGAAATTGATGACTTAGGTATATGTATGGGCATATACTTAAGCAGTGTCGGTTGTTACTTCGTGATTGTACATTTTGTTCGTGGTTTATCCTTTGTGGATTTGATAGACCTTCAGGGGTCTCGGGGTCCCTACTGAGTAGCTTATACTCACCCCTGCACGGGCTTGCCCGCACTACGTTGTGTTGGTTGCAGACGACGGACAGCGTTGACCTTAGCTGGGGCTTGCAGAGCGGGACGGTACCCGGAGGTGGACCACTGGGCGGGACGTGCTCGGAGCGGACGGCGGGACCCGTGGAGCAGAGGAGCTATCTGTACCCACCCTTCAGGTGGGATTTCCAGTGGACAGCTCGGAGTAGCGGCTTTTACTTTTCAGTTGCTGTTTTCCCTTTCGAGTCGTACTTTACTTTCGGTTTGGGTTTGTATTCTGGCCCATTTACTTTTCCGCACTTTCAGTTGTACTCTGCTTTTGTTTAGTGTTTACTTTCTGCTTGCTTACTCTATGGTGTTTGTTTACATTTCAAAGGCAATGCCTTCCCTTTTTACCGGGATTTACGCCTTGGTGCTAGTCGCCAGCCCCTGGCCTATGGAAGGCGGGCTTGGGGTAGTCACGGCACGGACCCCGAGGGCGGGTCGTGACAAATTGGTATCAGAGGAGTTCGGTTCTACCACGAACTCTGGTCTTTTCTATGCGAAGCAATAATGTTTAGCATATTGAGTGTGGTTATCAGTCCAGGGAGTCCAGTGTTGGTGCGGCGGCCGACGTATCCGTACACCAGGACCCTGACTTCTGATTTCCGACTTAATGCACGAAAACATTGATTGCGTGTGTGTTTAAAAGTTTTCTTTGTGATTACTTATATCAGCTCACCAGGTATACTGTTCTAACCGTGGCGCACCTGTTTCCTTTTCAGGATGGCCCCACAACGGCAGCCAGCTAGGGTTCCGAGAGTCGAGCGTGACGACAGCCCACCGAGCGACGAGGCCTCGGTGCAGGGCCCTTTGCCAGTAGTGGCACCGGCGGTAGCTTTACCCGCCGAGCCCCCGATGCTTCCAGCAGCAGCCGCTGACGATGCACGTCGCCTCAGCGCACTGCATGAGTTTCAACGCCAGCGACCGCCCAGGTTTCGCGGGTAGACGGATCCCCAGGCAGCAGGGGACTGGCTGGAGGCAGTGGTTCAAGTGTTTAGGCTAGTGAGGACACCATCAGACCTCATGGTGATCCTCGCTGCGAGCCTACTACACGCAGCAGCAGGACGATGGTGGAGCTTGATGCTCCAGGTGCACGATGAGGAATCTCTAATTTGGACGGACTTTGAGGGCCTCTTCCGCTCGGAGTTCGTCCCAGCCACCCTTCGTGCGGTGCGTATCCAGGAGCTTCTACAGCTGCGGCAGGGAAGCATGACGGTCGTACAGTACTCGGTGAGATTTACCGATCTCTCGCGCTACTCGACCGACATGGTACGGGACCCATTCTTCCGGGCCCGGACCTTCGAGCAGGGTTTGAGACACGAGATCAGGGCATCGCTGATCTCCCTCAGCATACCGACTAAGACAGGAGTACTGGAGCGGGCCCTTCTGATCGAGAGCTTCCTTGCTGAGTCTACACCAGCGCAGCGACCCACCGCAGGGCGGCACGTGGCAGAGTCATCTGCAGCAGGCAGTCGACGGATGACTCAGGGGTCCAGACAGACCAGACCTTCGGGCAGACGACCTCGGGACACTGGCTCAACAATGCGGGGCACACAGCGCCGAGCCATTCTTACGAGAGGTAGACAGTGCTACTCGTGCGGCGGGCAGGGCCACATGGCTCGTGATTGCCCGACCCGCCATGCCGAGGAGTCGCAGACGGTTGAGGGACCACCGAGGAAGAGGCAGAGGGTCGACCGTGGAGGTCCGCAGGGAGGAGGCGGACGAGGCAGAGGAGCTGGACGAGCAGCCGGTGGTGGGCGACGCTTTGAGGCTCTGCCACCACCACCACCAGGAGGTCCACCCCGACCACAAGGAGCTGGCGGGCAGAGACAGGCACAGCTCCAGGCAGCAAAGGCCTACGACCACGGCGCACCCGAGATGATTCGAGGTACTATCTGTGTCTATTCCACCCTTGCTGCAGTTCTTATAGACACAGGAGCGAGTCACTCTTTCATAGCTGCTGCCCTTGTTCGGAGCTCGGAGATTCTGACAGAGCCGTTTGCTCGATCCTTACGGCTAGAGACTCCTACGGGAGCAGACTCGACGATTACGCACTGGTGCCGGTAGTGTGAGCTTACTCTAGGAGGCGAGAGCTTCGGCTGGGATCTTCTTTTAGCAGCGTCTAGGCCTTACGACGTCATCTTGGGCATGGATTGGCTATCTACGGTCCATGCACAGATTGACTGTTTTAGGCGCAAGGTGCGATGTGTACGCACCGACGGGAGCAGGTTCACCTTCACCAGTGAGAAGGGAGCCTTAGCAGCACAGGATGGACTTCCGCGGAGGAGAGGACAGCCCATCACTCATCAGTTGGCTAGCCTTATCCTTGGAGCAGTTGACGTGCGGAGTCCTGGTTTTCCTGCAGTGGTGGATCAGTTTGCGGACGTTTTTCCCGACGACGTTCCAGGGCTACCTCCTCGCATAGAGGTATACTTTTATATTGACTTGTACCCCAGGACAGCCCCGATATCCACTCCAGCATATCGGATGGCCCCCGCCGAGCTTCAAGAGCTATGTGTACAGTTGGAGGACTTGCAGGGCAAGGGGTTCATCCGACCCAGTGTTTCACCCTGGGCTTCCCCGATATTGTTCGCCAAGAAGGCGGACGGGAGCTTGCGACTTTGTGTTGACTATCATCGCCTGAACCAGGTGACAGTGAGGAACAAGTATCCGCTACCGAGGATTGATGACCTCTTTGATCAGCTCAAGGGAGCACGGTGGTTCTCGAAGATAGACCTCAGGTCAGGCTATCATCAGCTCAGAGTCAGAGACGAGGATGTGCAGAAGACGGCCTTCAGATGTCGGTATGGCCACTATGAGTTCTTGGTTATGCCTTTCGGTGTAACCAATGCTCCAGCAGTGTTCATGGCTCTCATGAACAGGATCTTTCAGCCATACCTCGACCGGTTTGTCGTGGTCTTCATCGACGACATTCTGATTTACTCTACGACAGAGGAGGAGCACGCCTATCACTTGCGAGTTGTACTAGACACACTCCGAGAGCACCATCTTTATGGTAAGCTCTCGAAGTGCCAGTTCTGGATACGTGAGGTCCACTCCTTGGGACACGTTATCTCTGAGGTGGGAGTTGCAGTGGATCCCGCGAAGATTGAGGCTGTGTTAGCATGGGAGCCACCCAGGAGCGTGACTGAGGTTCGGAGTTTCTTGGGACTAGCTGGATACTATCGGAGATTCGTGCCAGACTTCTATAGAGTTGCGGCATCACTCATAGCTTTGACGAAGAAGGGGAAACCCTTCGTGTGGTCAGACAGATGTCAGCAGAGCTTCCAGGAGCTGAGACAGAGATTGACTAGTGCACCTATCTTGAGGTTGCCTGAGGAGGGAGTAGGGTACGTAGTCTACTGCGATGCATCAGGGACCGGACTCGGATGTGTTCTGATGCGGGAGTGGGCCGTGATCGCCTATGGATCACGTCAGTTGAGGCCGCATGAGCAGAACTACGCTACCCATGACCTGGAGCTAGCAGCAGTGGTCTTCGCTCTGAAGACATAGCGACACTATCTGATGGGCGAGCGCTTTACAGTCTTTTCCGATCATCAGAGTCTCAGGTATATCTTCTCGCAGAAGGACCTGAACCTGAGACAGCGGCGATGGCTCGAGTTCCTCCAGGACTATGACTTTGAGATAGTCTATACTCCTGGGAAGGGGAACGTAGTAGCCAATGCCCTCAGCAGGAGGACGGGTATTCAGTTACTTGAGGAGGCGACGGAGCAGCTAGCCTCTTTGCAGATATCCTTCGTGGATAGAGATGGAGCAGCCTTCCTTCAGTCTCTCACAGTCACTCCTCCATTACTGCAGTGGGTCAGGGAGGCACAACGTGAGGATGCTGACTGTGAGACACGGCGTGCACAGATATCCTCGGGACATGCACCTGATGGTTTCTCCCTTGGAGCAGAACACGACATCCTTTTTAGAGGACGTACCATGGTACCAGTCGCTTTGCGAGAGGAAGTGCTGAGATAGTTTCACACTTCTCCTTTAGCGGTACATCCTGGAGTGGCGAAGATGTACCAGGACCTCAGACGACAGCACTGGTGGCCGGGCATGAAGAAGGCTGTAGCAGATTTCGTTTCTCGATGCCTCACCTGTCAGCAGGTAAAGGCAGAGCATCAGGTACCAGCGGGCTTGGTACAGCCCTTGGAGGTTCCAGAGTGGAAGTGGGACGGCATATCTATGGATTTCGTGACTGGACTTCCACGCACTTCTAGAGGTCACGACTCCATATGGGTGATTGTTGACCGACTCACCAAGTCGGCACACTTCTTACCCATCAGAGAGCAGGGCTCAGTGGAGATCTTGGGACGTCTCTACGTTCAGGAGATTGTGCAGCTCCACGGCGTGCCATCATCTATCGTCTCCGATCGAGATGCTCGCTTTACTTCCCGGCTTTGGAAGGGGTTACAGGAGGCGTTCGGAACGCAGCTACGTCTGAGCACAGCCTTTCATCCTCAGATGGATGGTCAGACGGAGAGGACCATTCAGACACTCGAGGACATGCTCCGCACATGTGTCCTCGACTTTGGTCGTAGCTGGGAGGACCACCTACCCTTGGTGGAGTTTGCATACAACAACAGCTACCACTCCACCATCAGGATGGCACCGTACGAGGCGTTGTACGACCGACCTTGTAGATCTCCTTTGTGCTGGACAGACCCCGGAGAGTCAGCACTGGTGGGACCGGAGATGGTCCAGGCCACAACAGAGAAGGTCCAGGTCATCCAGGAGCGGATGAGGACAGCTCAGAGCCGGCAGAAGTCATATGCTGATAGGAGGCGGAGGCCACTGGAGTTCGAGGATGGCGACCACGTCTTCTTGCGGGTCTCACCTCGACGTGGTATTCAGAGATTTGGCCGAGGTGGCAAGTTATCTCCGCGCTTCATCGGACCCTTCCAGATTCTCAGCAGGATTGGTGAGGTGGCTTATCGCCTGGCTCTGCCACCTCAGTTGCACCAGGTGCACGACGTCTTCCATGTATCCCAGATGAGGAGATACGTGCACGACCCGACGCACATCTTTGATCATGGGGAGCTTGACGTTGACGATGGGGAGACTTTTACGGAGGTCCCGGTGGAGATAGAGGATCGACAGGAGCGGGTCCTGCGTGGGCGATCGATTCCTCTTGTGCGCATCAGATGGCAGCACGGGAATCTCCAGGAGAGCACATGGGAGCGGGAGGCTCAGATGCGTGCTCAGTACCCTCATTTGTTTCCCTAGTTTTTGATGTATCTTTACGGGGACGTAAATCCCTGAGGTGGGAGTAATGTAAAGACCCGTAAAATTCAAGGGAAATTTTTTCTTAAATTTCTTTAGAATTTTACAAGAGCGCGGTTTCAGACGGCACCTGATTCCGAGGCCCGGAGTGCCCGGAATTAATTTCTGAAGATTGGATCGGGTACGTTCAGTGAACGAACGAGCGGGTTTTCCTAACTTTTGATTCGGTGCTCGGAATTGAAATCCGAGGGCACCGATGAACTCGCAACACCGATATTCGCTTAAAGAGACCTTTTCGGAAGTTGCGTTTGTTACGGGTTGAAAGTTAGTTTTGGGGTTTTTAGTTTGAGTTAAATAAAATTTGTGAAGAACAAATTTTATTATAACTTGATAAAACCTACCAAAGGGGGTTGTAAGTGGGACCCACACCCACTTAACCTCCCTTGGGAGGATTAAGTGTGGTGGGGCCCACACGAAACCCTAAACCTTTCATCTTCTCCCAACTTACTTAACCCCTCATTAAATGACATGAGTTATTTAATTTTGGAGTTAATTCTTTTTGAATTTCAAACTTTGAAATTCTAGTGTGTTATGTGATAATAAAATAAGATGTTGTCTTATTTTATTTTGGTTAATTGTTTGTCTTCTTGAGAGGTGGAGAGCTTTTCCTTCTTCTTCTTCATCTCTGACGAAGATCACGAAGAACGCTCAACTTGACGAAGAACGCTCAAGTCCAGACGAAGAACGCCGCTCCGCTCTTCTTCGTCTTCCGTGTCAACGAGAGGGAATGCCACTTCCTCCTTTGTTTCTCTTCGTCGACATAAGAAGTTTCGCCAACGACGTATCGCATCGGACGCATCTCTTCGTCAACGGATTTGATGAACGACTACCGCGACGCCCGATCTCAGCGACGTCGACTTCCGCGGACTTAGACAAATCCTCAAACGTATACCCGAGGTAGGGGTTGTTATTTATTGTTTAATTATTCTATTCTTGCTCATGGTTCGCATGACTAACGTGAGAAATTTGAATATTTTAAATTGAGTTATTATTTTAACATGAGGGGGCCGGACCGCACGAACACGGCCGAACCCCCCTCCATCGTTCTTGTTGAATTGCTTGCGGGTGGATGAATCAAGATGGCGTGGTGCCGTCGCACGACGCGGATATTCGCCCAATCCTTATTGCGTGACGTCATCGCGCCGCGCCATGGAAGAAACATCAGGAACGCGACGCCGCCGCGCCGCGTTGAAGAAATCAAAGTGCGGTGGAGGGGCGCGGTGCCGTCGCACCGCGCCGGATGACGAAAACCACGGCCGGTTCCGGGCCGCGGCGGAAGAGAAGACCGGCCGCCGGGCCGCCGGCGTCGGAAGCCGAAGGCGGGACCGGAATTTCCGGTCCCGTTGGAGAAAACCGGCCGGCCAGCTGGCCGGCCGGATAGCATTAAAACCGGGGGAATTAATCCCCCGGCCGGTTCACAAAACCCCCCCTCTTAAAGAGGGGGGCGGTTTCCTTGAGGGGGGGGGGGGGCAGGAGGCCCCCCCAGTTTTTTCATGAAGCGGGCCCCCAGGAGGGGGGCCGTTGTTTGATAAAACGGCGCGGCATAGCCGCGCCGACTTCCAATCAGCGGGGGAATTGAATTCCCCCGCGCTGCCTTCGTGCGGCGCCAGGCCGCCGCGGCCGCCGCGCGGCCGCGCCGCCGTGCCGCCGGCCGGCCGGCCAGTCGGGCCGGGTTGGACCCGGGTCGGGTCGACCCGGTTCGGGTCCACCCGTCCGGGCCACCCCAGGGGGGGGTCGGGCCGGGTCGGCCCGGACCCGGACCCCCCCGTTTCGAACCAGTTCCGGTCTTTTGGCCATAACATGAGCCTCGGACCTCCGATCGACGAACCGTCTACGGTAACACGATCCTTGGATCGAGACGGTCGTTTCGGTATATCGCACTCAAGGTTTCGGATTACTTTGAGTTCGGCCGGGTTGGTTCGTCCACGAAACCAACCAGGCCTTCGGAGCGGAAACGCTCATATCTTGAGCTATGGACGTCCGATTGACGTGCCGTCAAATGTGTTGTGTTCCTCTTAGTGAGACGGATCTATTGGCATACTCCGCCCGAGGTTTGGACGCAGGTGGAGTACGGTCGGGTTGGTTTTGTCTTAAAAACCAACCGGGCCCCGGGGACGAAAATGTCAATAACTCTCAGACCGGGCGTCCGATCGACGCGCCGTCTGTTGCGTTGAGTTCCTGTTGACGATACGGAACTTTTGGATACATCAACTCTGGTCTTTGTGACAGTTGATGTATCAGCCTCTCGGCTCGTGTAGCGGACCCTCCGAACGAGCTTGCTGTGTGCGGGAACCCTAGTGCTGGCTGCGACTGTTACTGTGACTACTACTGCTACGACAGCTACTGTGACTGCGACGACGACAGTACAGAGATCCTGTGTGGATTCGACGACGACGACTACAGCACTCAGCGATCCTACGTGGATCAGTGCTACAGGTCCTGTGTGGGCCCGATCCTGTGTGGGTCCGATCCTGTGTGGGTCCTTGCGCTCAGCGGTCCTGTGTGAACCAGCGCCTACAGGTCCTGTGTGGGCCCGATCCTGTGTGGGTCTTTGCGGGGGTTAGTTACCTATCGATCCTTCGTGGGTCCGACGACTTAGATGGATTAGTGATCATCTTTATCGTCCTTGAAGAAGTATACCTGTGTGAGCTGATTTCTATTGCTTTCCTGTGTGGATTGTGTTGTGCAATCCTGTGTGGATTACGTTTTGCTTTCCTGTGTGGAATACGTTTACTTTCCTGTGTGGACTGAGTTGTACTTGGGCTCGGAGGTTGGAGCGTATTTGAAATTGATGACTTAGGTATATGTATGGGCATATACTTAAGCAGTGTCGGTTGTTACTTCGTGATTGTACTTTTCTTCGTGGTTTATCCTTTGTGGATTTGAGAGACCTTCAGGGGTCTCGGGGTCCCTACTGAGTAGCTTATACTCACCCCTGCACGGGCTTGCCCGCACTACGTTGTGTTGGTTGCAGACGACGGACATCGTTGACCTTAGCTGGGGCTTGCAGAGCGGGACGGTACCCGGAGGTGGACCACTGGGCGGGACGTGCTCGGAGCGAACGGCGGGACCCGTGGAGCAGAGGAGCTATCTGTACCCACCCTTCAGGTGGGATTTCCAGTGGACAGCTCGGAGTAGCGGCTTTTACTTTTCAGTTGATGTTTTCCCTTTCGAGCTGTACTTTACTTTCGGTTTGGGTTTGTATTCTGGCCCATTTACTTTTCCCCACTTTCAGTTGTACTCTGCTTTTGTTTAGTGTTTACTTTCCGCTTGCTTACTCTGTGGTGTTTGTTTACTTTTCAAAGGTAATGCCTTCCCTTTTTACCGGGATTTACGCCTTGGTTCTAGTCGCCAGCCCCTGGCCTATGGAAGGCGGGCTTGGGGTAGTCACGGCACGGACCCCGAGGGCGGGTCGTGACAGGGTATCTATTCTCCTTTTAGTCCTAACAATTGGTATCATAGATTATGTTTCATTTATCATATTTTTTTTCACTAACATGGATCAATAGATTGTTGGAGAAAAAGATTTAGTATGCTATTATCTATGTCTGCCATCAGAATGGGAAGAATGTCAAAGAAAAAGTAAAAGTTAGTAGATATTTCTTAGTGTGGATGTGTTTATGGAAAAAAGTGTGGTTCAATTAAAGGAATCAAATAGATTACTGAAGTAAGGCTTGAATGAATTAGATAGGGAAAAGATATATTCACTCAATAATGATATTGAAACTTTAAATGATGAAGATGTTTTAAGAAGACCGATAAGAGATGATGTTTACATGAAAATGGAATTGGATAGGAAATTGGATGAAGAAATTGAATGACTAAATATCTAGATCCAAGTACGGGAAATTGAGGTCAAAAATATAATTGGATTAAATAAAAGGATTATTGATGTGGGAACTGATCTAAGGGAGAAAAATGATTCTAAATATGAAGAACTGAAAATGTTGTTTATAAAGATAGAAAAACCAAAAGCTATTAAAAAGAGAGATAATCAGAAGTCAGATGAAATTCAAAATCTAAAAGCCAAAAATGTTGACCTTGTAATAAATTTGTCTGAACTAGTTTTGGAAAACCAAAGGTTATAACAAGAGAATGATTTAATTTCTAATTATATTATTCAAGTTAAATTGATGATAAAGGAGAAAAATGGCATAGTGGATAAGCTCACATAAGAATAGTAAGATGATATGAGAAGTGGGAAGAATTACAAAAGAGAACATCATACCCATGTTGAATCAATGGATTTGTAGATTTAAAAATTGTATGATAATCTAGAATTAATAAAGAAAGAAGTGGAGAAATGCAATCCCAATGGAATCCTAAAATGATGTATGCTTTGCACTTAATATTGGATTATCCTTCTATAGGTTATTATTAAATGAAAAGATAATATTCTATTTCTGATGAGTATTAAGAACATATTTTTTCATCTCAAAGGCCATACGGTCTGGGAAAATCTCGTATTGGATATGTTGATCCCCCTCTCATCCATGATGGGAAGAGAGCAAGAAAACATTACAAATATAAGAAGAATCTTGCAAGTGATGGAGAATGACCCAAAAAGTCTTTCAGAGGAAATATTGACATCATGTTCTATTTCTGTGGAACCCATATCCATACATCATGTTTTTTCAGAGGATCTTGAAAACATTTCGTGTTGTAAAGAATGAAATTTTCTTATATCTGAGAATAAGAAGAAGCATCTTGAGAAAGTTGAATGAAAAGTCTCTCAGAAGAATGTATCCATAAAGTATTTCTATTGTGGAAGAATGGGTGGCACCATGTGTATGTGTTAGGAAGCTCAGGAGAACAATGTTAGAAGATGAACTGAAGAAGAATAAATATCACATCTAAGAAGTGGTGAAATGAGGTATGCCTTTATTAGAAGATTCATTATTTTTTATAATAAAGCGAATTTTTAATGTCATTATAGCAAGATGAAATCGGGGAAAGAAAAAAAATCAATAAGGATATCGCCAATATAGGAAATGTATAAGGAAAAATCATATACTATGAGAACACATGATGAGCTTACATATAGGTATACAACCTCAAGAAGATCACAAGGAGAACAATGGAAGATGTATTAATCACCTCCTCTGTTATAGAAACAACAGCTCTTCTGCAGAGAATGTGAACAAACCTAGAAGAAAAATGGAAGATCAACTATAGTTGTAATGTCCTGGACCTCTCTAGTCCATTACATTGTGAAAATATGGTGTTTGAGGTGTTCCGAGAGGTCCAGGTGACTTATCCCCATTATTTTTTTTCTAAATTTCCAATTCTATGAACAGTTCCATCAGGGAACATTTCTATCGGAAACCACTATTGGTAAAATCTATTGGAAACCAATAATGGTAGGTGAACAGTGTTCTATCCGTGTGCTTTAGTGAACAGTGTTCTATCGGTGAGGATTAGTGAATAGTGTTTTATCAGTGAGGTTCATTGAACAGTGTTCTATCAGTGAGGATTTAGTGAACAATGTTCCATCCGTTAGAATTTATTGAACAGTGTTATATCAGTGAGGATTTAGTGAACAGTGTTATATCAGTGAGGATTTAGTGAATAGTGTTCTATCAGTGAGGATTTAGTGAACAATGTTCTACCCATGATAATTTAGTGAACAATGTTCTACCATTGAGGTTCTAATAGTGGACTTCTAACATCAGACTTCTAACATCAGACTTCTAATAGCGGACTTCTAACAGTGGACTTCTAAAAGCAGACTTCTAATAGCGAATGTCTAACAGTGAACTTCTAACAGTGGAATTCTAACAATGGACTTCCAACAGTGGACTTTGAACAGTGTTTCCAACTTCCTATAGTTTCACCCCTTTGATGTTTCCTTTGACATAAAATACATTTAATGCCTCGTTTTTAGGACTCTAAGGCTGATTCAATGGCCATAAATCCAATATTAATTATTCATATGGCTCGGGATGTTTTTACATGGTCAAACCACATGGGTTAATGTGATCCTATTTTAATGGGGAATTAAGTGTATCTTAAACCGTCGACCCATTAAATATTCAAAAGGGATAAGATATCATTCTATCTTGTTCTTCCTCTTTGTTCTTGGCTATGAGATGCTAGAACCTTTCGATCCTTCCTATAGGAGTTTCACAATAAAACATTAATCCTCAGATTAGTTCCACTCAATTTTGATGTAACTGAGCTATATCTGCCAATCATTGATATAAGGTATGTTTTATCATCTTTCCTTTGGAGATATTCTCCACTTGTTTCTACTTTCCATATTATAGAATGTAATCTCCGTGCTTCTAATGGGGTTTTCATGGTGTTTGGTTGGTGCTATCGTACCGTGGCATCCTTGGGTGGATGCAGTTGTCGCAAGAGGAGGAGTGTGGCCCGTTGTGTTGATATAGAACGTGAGGAAGTGTTTGAGGTAGGGGATTCATTGCTTCTATTTCGTTAACATGCAACTGTATTGTTATCATGTTTAATCCCACTGGATGAAAATATAATTGGCATAATAAATATTTTAACCAAATAAATAAATTGATATCGATTTTATTTTATTGCCTCTTGTTTTTCTAGATTGTGTGATATCTATGCTTTCCTTGCTTAGATATTTCTTCATGATGTAAATTGGTAATGAACGTAAACTAGGATTAATTGGAAATTTTTTGGCTAAAAGATAAAGAGGCAGGTAAACGAATCTAGTTCTAGTCGTATTTTGATGTTAATCAAATTGGCACAGTAAGCATGTTTTATTATTTGTGATAGATTACTGATTATGTTTCTTGAATTTGGAACCTACGAATAACAAATTTGTTAATTCAATATGTATTAAAGAACTGATTGTTTGATTATTCCTTAAGGGGATCTGAGTTACCCTCTTGATTGTTAAAGGGCCAAGAGCCCAATTAATGTGGTTTTTGTTTTCCTACAACTTTTCCTGTGATGTGATCCTGGATGGCTATTGTGATATGTGGGGGCATGGAGGCTTTTGGTTTTGGAAGCATATGACACCTAGAGTGACGAGATGCATCAGTTTTTGCATGTGGGTGTCGGGGAGGACACCAGGGATGATGGAATGGGATGGATGTGATTGTTGGATGCTTGGTAATTTTGATTGGTTTTTTATCTGCTTTACTTTTCGCCACTTCTCATGGTATCTGGTCTTACACACCCTTCTTCCAAAAGAGGAAAAGACACACAAGGCATGCCACGTGCTTTCCATGTTTAGCTTCTCAAGGAAGGATGGGTATATACTCTTGCTATAAGAGGCACAGACCCAATGGTTAGTACATTTACTCATAGTGTTGAGCCCCTTGTGTTTAGTATCACATAGTGTTTTTATAGAATGCCTGGGAATGTGGGAAAATATTTCAATAATGAATAATTGAATAAATGGTGTAAACCCATGGGGATTGAGATGCTTTAACATAATGATGAGGTTGTAATTTTTTAAGGAACAATTGAATTTGGGTGTGATGCTAATGAAACTTAATGTGAAATTTTTCATGGTTAATTAATGTATAAATAATTTAATTAATGTAAAGTTGAACTGAAAAGGGGAATGATGTAATCCAATAAAGCTATTTAAATGGTTGTGCGCATATAGGATTCCAAATCTTAGAAGTTGCAGCCCGGAGTCTGAGAGACGTTAGCTGCAGTGCACCTAAGACTAGTTTATTCCCATAGTGTGGTTGTGATTTATAGTATATTCTGTACTTTTTGTGTTTCTATACGCTACTCCACCCTGTCAGTTAGGGAAACTCAAACCCCGGGGATTCTGAGCCCTGGGGGGCTGTTTTCCCCAACATTCTGGTGGGAGGATGGATGGATGACTACCCCATTTTCCCCTACTCTCTTCTATTGGAAGTTAAATGTGATGGTAGGAACATTGGTTAGTTTTCCCCATATATGTGTGTAGAAGAAGGTAACGGCTTGTGGTTATTAACACAAATATATTCTAGATACAGTTTTCTATGGGATACTATAGGTGTAATGTGTATAGACTATGATGGATTGAGGATCCTTACTTGGTGTATGGGCATTAATGGGTTGAGGTATAATACCCAAAATATGATACATGTTATGCGAGCTATGGTGGATCCCGGAAAATACCTGGTTACATTGGTTTTTGGACGTGGTGGTTGTGTTGAACGATGTGCATATTGTGTTGCTTTGGCCAGGTGTCTATGGGCAATCCTTTTTGGAGAGAGATGCTCAGGACGTGCGATGTTAGAAAAAAGCAGCAAACCAGTGGGGAAGTAGTAGCGGGGTACCCTTTATATTCTTTATTATATGATATATTCTTGTATGTGTTACTTGGTGAGAGTAGCCATGGTGAGTTTGGGAACTTAGTATTTTTATTTAGGTAAAGAGTTAGTTTCAATTGTTGTTCAGTGTGATTTAGTATTCTTTCTTTACTTTTACACGAGAGGTTTCAGGGAGGATCCTACTGAGTATACTGTTATACTCACCCTATGTATATATAAATAGTTTTTTATGTCACTTGGAGTAGGTTAGAGATCAGGCTGGTGTTTACTAGCTTGTGGTTGCAGGAGCTATTCGGGATTGTGGTTGCTGTTGTTTTTACATTCTTTTTGGTAATTTCAGTTTTTCCCCTTTCATTTGTAGTACTTTTTCATGGAATTACATACGTGCACTAGGGGTTATTTTATATTTCAGTTCTACGTTGGAGTTGGTGGTTTTCTATCTTATCTCCCTCTTTCGAATGTGTTCTCTTAGAGGGTAATTCTTCCCAATTGTGTGTTTATTATACCCTCGGTGCTAGTCTCCAACCTAGGACCTACTGGAGGTGGGACCCGGGGGGTCATTATCTCCCTTTTCACATTGCCGACCCAGGAGGGGTACACTTTGTGGGGAGGGGGTCATGATAGATTGGTATCAGAGGTCTGGTTGAGGGATATGATGGAGTTTGGAGTTAGGTACCGCATAGGCTACATGGGTTGATAGGCAATGGTGTCATTCATGATTAGGAAGTGAGGTAAATAATGGTCATATATCTATAAAATAAATACTAATGGATGGAACTTTCTCATCCCAAAAAATGGGGCATGTTTTAGGGTAGTATTCTTATCATTAGAATTTTATTTGAAAAATAAATTACCCAATATACCATTTGCTGTGGTAATGAAAATTTTCATGTTTACCATTCATATTGAAAAAAAAATCGATGGAAACTATTTTATAATTTTGAAACTTATATATAATTATATGGAATCCATTTTTAAAAATTTAAATAAATGAAGTAGGATAATTTAATTTAAAAATAATCTTGTTAAATATAATAGAAAACTATTTTATTGAAAATTAAATCTTTAAGCTAAAAATATACTTATTCGAAAATAAGTTGTTAGTATTATTAAAATATAAATAGTAATATTATATATAACTAAAGAGTAATTATGTCTATTTTAGGTCAAATTCAAATCATATAGTATCTTTTTAATGTAATGAAAATGACCATTTTATAAAAAATGGTATTTTCACTATTTAATAGAAAATCAATCTTGTAAGAAAATTCCCATAAATTATCAATAATTTAATTTGAATATGATAATTCCAAATCACATATTAGTTTTATTGAATTATATTTATTTATTTTCTATAAATGTATTATAGTATTTACTATTTAATAATAATAGAACCATTTTTGAAAATAATGTATTTTGAAGAATAAAAGGATTTAACCAAAATTAACTTCTTATTCACAATAAAATAAACATGATTATAAAAATAATATATATCATAATATAGTTAATACTTTTAAAATCCACAAAAAAATGAAAGTTTATAATGGTAATATTAAAATAAAACTATTTTGGAGTTTCTTTATGCTTGGTGTTTCGTGCAACGTAAGTTATCAATTAGACTAAATTTATTTCAAATAGAGACGTACCATAAAATATCAGCGTATTAAATGATCCCTATTATAGCTCAAGGTAGATCCTAATATATTCTATATTATGGTTTTTCATAAATAGAACGATGTGAGCCCGATATATTATAAATGATAGATGCTCCCAAAAATCACCGTGTGAGCCCGATATAGCTTATACGATGGGTGATCTTAGATATTGCTCCAATTAATAGAGTAATGATTATATTATATAGAATATTATATATTATGTTATCCATATGATTATTACAATTTTAAGGGTTCTATAATGGTTTGATTAAGACAATTTCCCAAGATATCAAAACAAGTTATTTATGCTTACTATGGGATAGAAATGTTTCCTATTCTCAAGATTTATATCATAGGGATCATGATTATTGACTCTCATGAATGATTCCACTATTAGAGAATTATTCGATGTTTCTCTTTTTATGATTTCTGTATTTATGGGTATGAATATTCTTATGTTTTTCTCATGCACTTTTATTATATCATCATAACATTATGCTCTTCATAAACCCACTGGTGACATAAAATTATTAAGGCAATATATTATATTTACAAAATATTTTACATAATCCTTCATATGTTTCCTTTTACATAGTTTATCAATAATTACGAGGAATGAATTTTTTTTACAAGGTTTTCATATGGATGATGTTGATGACTAAACATGTAATATGGAAATCCTGGTATATTTGCATTGAAAATATCATAAATTCTTGTGTATTTATTTCAAAATAATTTTTTGTGTTTCTATAAAATAATAAATGAAAATAATATTTAATGATCAAGAATTTACATTTGATGTTTTATCTTTTAGATTTATAAAGTTAGGCCACCTTCATCAGTTTCATAGATATAAATGTAAAATTTATGATTTTAACATCAGATTAAAGAGTGCAAGTTTGAGGAAGTTATAGTTTTTATCAATGGATGGTTTTGATACCTCAATATATTGGGAAATTTTCATGTAAGAGTTTCTAAAGAGTTAATGATTCCTTCATTGCATTATGGGTTTAATATTGGTCATAATTTTGATGTCCTAGACACCCATTTCTATGATTTAAGTGGTGATATCATAGTGTGAGTAATGAAATTTTTTATACATATGTTGGGTTTAGGTATATGTAAACCTTAGGATTAATGTAAAGATTTGTTTGGGTATTAATTCCATTACTTTTTAGGAATTAATTTTAAAGTAAATGGTGGCCATTACGGTTTATATGATAATGGATTTAGAGATAATTATAGGAAACCATTTATTTTTGTAATGAATACCATGTTATTGAAATGTGATAAGATGAATGGGTGATAAAGGACATTTTATAAAAATAAAATTATATTTTTTATAATTTTATCTAAATGGTATGAGATAAATTTTATTGGTAAAAAACATTTTACTATTGAAGTTACTAAGGTTATTTTGGATATAGGGTGATTTATTTAGGGAATAATTCAGTTTGAAAATTTTGTATTACTAATTAATTTTGGTTATTTATGTATCATATAATGGTTTAATTATTTTTGGAAATTATATTACCGTGTAATAAAAATTCTTCATTTTTGTAATGTATAATTTCATTTGGTATATCTTTGTATACCTTTTAAATAAATGTGGTTGTTAAATTTTTTATTTTAGTGTTTCAGGCATGAAAAATCATCTTGAATAATCAATATATAGTCAAAAAGATTATATTGGGATGAAAATTAGATAAAGGATGTAATTATACTTTTCAATTATGTTAATTTCACTCTATTATTGGTCAATATGGTAATGTAATTCCTCAACTCTACAAAAATTATCTTGAAACAAAAATGTTATCCAGGTACCTTCATTAAGGATGAAATGATGATGTTTTCACTCATTGAGGATTTATGTTGTTAAGGTCATTAAATTTATATTGATCATTAAATTTCATATGTTCAATGATATCCATAATTCTCCATAATTATATACCCATTTCTTCTATGACTATATTTACACCTTCCACTAAGGTACCCCTATTCGAAATCCTTATTATGTGATAAGCTTCACATTTTCTATTTTACTATATTAAAATATTGTTTTATTAACCATTATTATGTTGTGGGTATAGAAAAATATTATTTTCTGATATCCAATATTTGATTACTAGTATAAATAAAAAATTGTCAGGATGAAATTTCTTAAAGGGGGAGGATGTAACACTTAAATTTTCTTCCGAAAATTTTGTTTGATTGATTATGAAAAATTGAAAACTAATATTAGATGAGAATGTAACACCCCAAGACATTAATATATTTTATTTTTAAATAAATTTAATATCTTTTATACCTTGTAGTACATTCAACAACTATATTTTTATGTTCATTAGTGTATGTATGATGCAATAGTGAGGATAAACGACCTATGAAATTTATAACAGTTATAAAATATATGTTAAATTGGTTGGTATGAATAGAATTATCCAATATATGAAATATATAATCATATATAACCTACTAAATAAGTTTTTCACATGTTTATAAAATTATCATTTAAATTTTGTTAATTTTATTTTATTCTTCCTAAATATGTTTTTTTAAATGAATTTTATTTCTTTCCACGAAAAATTAAATTATTATTATTAAGAACGTTTATAATATTAATTTGATAAAATTAACCACATTATTGAAATAATAACTCCAAATTTACTTCATTTTAAATATTGTAATTTTATAGAAAATATTGATGTTTCAAAGAAAAGTGAAATGTAATGATTTTTTTGAAAATGTTTATTATTTTCTATAAATTATGTGAATTTAAAATTTCCAATATGTTTTGAAGATGAATTAAAATTACATAAATATAAAATAATTATATTTATTCCATAGATTTACATTTGAATCATCTTTTTATTGGATTTTATTATTAATACATTTTTTGGTTTAAAATGGGTTTTTTTGATGAACTATTTTAATGTATTTAATATTTATCCATTTGAATTAATTTAAAAAAACTCTAACGAGAATTTTTTTTAAATTTTTTTTATATATTTTATAGAAATAATTATTCATTTGGATTCATAAAATGATTTTTATTAGAAATAGTGTTAACATTAAATCATCTATTTCTTGAAAAATACACTTTTTGAAAACCCACTTTTTCATCACATACAAATGTATAAATTAAAAGATAATTTTTCCATTTATGTGAAATTAATTCGATGGAATTGATTCAATATATAATATAATTATAATTTATAATATATATTAATTTAATATTAATTTTTAACCATAATTATTTGTGAAAATAAAAAATAATAATTAACACGGTGAAGTTATGAACTGGTTTACTGAGGTGTTCAACTAAAAAGCATTGGGTCAAAATGACCTAAAACATATCTAAAATATGTTTTCTATCAATATTTCCACCTTATAATGTATAATTATAAATAAAATCCAATTTTATAACACTTTGAAATGTGAAAAACATGGTTACGCATTTTTCTTTTCAATAAAATAAAATTCTACCACTCACCTCTCTAATAAAATATCTCCCCCTCTCAACTCCCATTCACACCTTCAATGACCATTTTATAGGAAAAAAACTGAACTAAACACCTTCCTAAATTCCATTCCAATGACTAGATCCCTTGATTTTATCATAAAACTATCCAATGAAGGCCATTGTTTATTACTACGGTAGTTTGTGTGAATAAGAGGTATCTTACATAACAGTGCATTTTAAATTTATTTATTCATTCACCTACAAATATTATTCATAAATTATTATTTCATAATAAATCTAGAATCTGTCAAATATTTATGATTTATTATGTTAATTTGATAACTCAAATCCATATATACTTCTATAAAATGGGATATTAAATCATCCTTTGTGTGTCTGATAGACTACCACATCGTCAACCGATGTCATTATTTTTTCATCATCACCACCAAAATCAGGTTATAGTGAGGTATTTATAGTATATATACTATATATATAACATATTTATAAATTTTTATTTATTATATAACATATAAAATTTAGAATTTGATTATATTTCAAGATATTATATTCTCCATCATGTGTATGGAAGACTATCACCTCGTGGAGTGATATGATTATTTATTTACTAATAATTTACATAGAATCTAATAAGGAAAAAGTAAATGAATATATGTGATTTAATTAAAAAATACTTTTTATATTCAATAATGAAATTATTTTGAAAATATAATATATAATTTTCATTATTACGCTCAAAAATACTAAATTCATTTTTTCCAATGTGTGGACTACTGCTTCCACAAAACGATGTGATTATTTTTTTCATCACCAGAATACATGGATGATATATATATGTATATATAATTAAATAATTTGGTATTTGTAAAATTAATATAATTATTTAATGGTAAAATATTATATAATTTCATCTAAAATGATCATTGAAGAATGCAAATGTGACAAATGTTTATTTATGACATACCATCAACAAGATTATAACATAGTAAATTTTAAATATCCGAATTTCCTGATTGGTTTTAAAATTTAATTTAATTTATAAATATCATAAATATTTCCATATTATTATTCTAGTTATGTTTAAATAATGCTTTTTGACCATGGTCAATAAACCACTATCATTTCAAAATAAAGAAATCAGTGTCTACAAGAAACCTGATGTGAACGTCACAAATTATGCCTTTAAATATGACAATATAATTTATACAAATAAATGATTTATTTTTAAATTATTAAAACTAGATATTGATGTTATGAAATCAAATATCTTATTATGCTTATGTAAAGGGCGCAAATGGAAATTATGGACTTGAGGTAAGAGTATTTTCACCATTATTTTTTCTTTATAAGATATATTCCATATTCACTGGTAATTTACACATTTTGGGCTATATACTGCCTATTTACAATTTCAGGTCATGAATCATTCAAACGTCAACGTATTTTTGGTTTCAATTTCAATTAATCTATCCATGGTTAATTTAAATTAATGTTATCATGTGTTATATATATTTATCACTCAATTTCATTTTGGTGGGTTATATTAATTCATAATTATACATGATAATTTAAGAGTATGAGTGTAGTGAATTTTGATTATCATATGTTTTAAAAACATGTGTTTTATGTGTATTTATATTTATTACACATAATTCACTTATTTTATATTTCATACTATAATGGTATGATCGTTGTAAGGGTTTTCTCATCTCACTATTATTTAAATGACACATAGGCCATATTTAACACTTGTTTTTATTATGAGTTGTACATGAAACCCCTATCCGTGTAATAAAATTATTCCTTAATATTTCATGTGTTTTATGATTCTATTTTAATTATTTCTTCATGGGGATTAAAAATTAAATATAACAAGTGGTAATGAATTTCGTAAGTCAATTACTTTTCATTAGGTCATATTACTTCTTCATTGACATTATTATATAATTCATATGTGTGTAATTAATTTTTGTTATCATATCTTGTACTTCTCTTTTTTTGTATTAAATGTGATACAAGTAATCAATTCATTGATTAATTATCAAATTCATGGGTATGATTTATTTATTTATTATTTTTCAAAAATTCTCTTTCTTTGAGGCATATATTTATAAAAAGCACATATAATCATTTTTACGGTGTATATATATTCATTTCACTTGTTATATAATGACAATAACTATATTAATGATATCTAATGTATCATTTTATTTTATTCATGCATGGTGATTTTTATTTAAGAGTTATCAAACTAGAAACAACTTTATTTTGTAATCTATTTTCCATCACGATGTTTAATTTTCAAGGTTCCTTTGATGCAAATCATATGATTTTCATTTCCTGAATGACATATATTTCTTCAACACTATTTATGAAAGGGTATACCATTTTTTCACCATTATAGATAAAATAAACACCTTTAAAATTATTTTTAAGTGATAATCATCTTATATTTTCTTTTACATCGACTATATTTCTCTTACATCTCTATAATTTCTAAAATGTTTTGAAAAATGATCCATTATAAGTGTAAATAATTTCCAAAAGACAATTTACATTATCATATAACTTTATTTAAAATTTTCTGAAATAACTATTCTTAATATCTTCGAAATGGTACTCTGTTAACTCCCTTTTTAAAAAATGTTTCGAAATGAATGTTTATTTTTTAATTTTTGTTTCATAAGTAGGTTTTCCTACCATACTATCCATTATTTTCAATAGATTTTACATTATATAACTATATGTTTCATTTAATTAAATGTATTTTGACAATATTTGTTAAATTTGTTGACTGGGATTTTCAAAATGAAAATATTATTTTCCTCAAAAAAGTATTTAATGATCATTTAATGGTATTTTCATTACACAATGAAAAAACCCCATTTGGTTACTTATGTTCCAAATGGGATATTATGTAATTATATCATACAAATTATTTCTCTAGATGGATTAAGACTTTTTAATAATATTTCCTAGGAACCTATTTCTACTCCATTATATAATCATGTTTCAAATTGATTTTTATGGAAACTCTTCTTTTTCAATGGGTCAATCAATCGATGATAGGAAATTGATATAGATTATGATTAAAAATCCATTTCCTCTCAATGTTTTATTCTAAAATGTTACCTTATTACTATTTATTATGAATGGGTGAGCCTAATAAATTTTATAAAAATGGTGTGTACACATTATATCTCACATAGTGGCCTGATATAGGGTATACAGTTATTACACCTAGATAGAAATGGGTGAGCCTAATATAGCTTATATGATTGGTGAAACTAGAAAGTTATCCATTTAATTTCTCAATGATTGTGACTGGTGGAGAATTCTATTTTATTTTCTTCCTATATTTATTATGTTTTTATGTGTTCTGTAAGTGTTCAATGAAGATAGTGTCCCATTAAACCAAAATTTTTTTGTTATCCTTCCAATGGGTAATAAATATTTTCTTTGATCAAGATTGAGATCCCATGGATCATGATTATTGATTCTGATAACTCTTTAATATTTTATATACATATTCCATATTTTCATGTTTGATGATCTAGGTATTGATTAGTATTAATATTCTTATGTTATCCTCAAGCACATTGATTATGCTGTCATACTATTATATTTTTCTTATAACCACTGGTAACATTTAATTATTAAAGATTATTGTTTCACTTATGGATCATTTGAGCACATCCTTATTATGATTTATTTTTGGAATTATATCAATAATGGTTTTTAATGAATTATGTTTACAAGGGTTTCGTATTGATGATGTTGATGACATAAATGGAATATGAGAAGCTAGGTATATTGGGGAATATACTCTCATGAATTCATGGGTATTGTTTTTGTAAGAGTTTGTACTAATTCACTTGAACTGTACTCCTAAAAGGTCCTTGGCTATCTATGTGATCCAATAATTCATTTTTATGTTGTATAATTGGATGGTATTTTTTTGGCTTCATCATTATCAAATCTAGAAATATAGATGTTTATCATTTTAGACTTGAATTTGATATTGTGGGTTCAAGGATATTATAAAGTAATTTTTTGTAATGATTTATTTTCTCTATAATATTTATTATCATATTTATTTTATACCAATATGTTAATTTCCAAAATGGATTAAAAATATTATTGAAAATGTTTATAAAGTCTCCTAACTCCCTAAATGTTGATACCCAATATTGGGAGAATATACATGAATTTATACATTTGAGTTTTTTTGTGTATAAGTTGAAAATAGTATTTGTCTACTAATAGAGATATATTTTTTTCATTATACATTTTACAATGATAGGGGATGGGTACACTATATACTGATGGTTATGGTTAAAAAATCAACACATTATATATATACACAATATGTGTAGTGTATTGAGATATTTAGAAAATAATATGGGATAGTTATGGGTGCCCCAAAATTTTTTATCAAATAGTATTTGATATAGAATATTAAATCAATTTCTCAGGATGTTATGTTTTGATGTAGATATTTATTCTTAATATAGTTATTCCTATGATACTTGATGAAAAATATACTAGTATCTTCTAATTTACAAAATCAAGGTCATGGATTTCAAAAAGGGATTGATGTAGGTATATTTTGATTCATTAGGATCTTGATTAAAACTAAGAATCCCAACCACCATACTTTTTAGAAAATTTAATTTCAATTATTATTCTACAAAAAAATAATGTTATGTAATAATTTTTATAAATGAATACATAATGAAACAATTTTTTTCACTTGGTTTTATAAAGGGCTTGTAATGGTCATGTGGTGAACACATATTTTGTACATTGTATCACCCCAAAAATTTAGTTACAAGTAAACCGTTTCATTATATATTTTATAACATTTGAAAAACAACTTTATGAAAATAATGGTATACAATAAAAAAATTAGTTTTTAAATGAGACCATTATTTATGAAGAATGAATATAAATTATAAAATTATGAAAAATATTTATATAGGGATGATATAATTTATATGTATTTATTACTAAAAAATAAATATGTACCTATTTTATATTAAAGTCATTTTATAATTTGAAAATATATTTTTTCTTAAAAAACCAATTTATTTTCATTTTGTGAAAAAAATTATAATTAATTTGTACCATTTTTTTACTAAATATCAATTAAAGAGTTCTGCATAGAAGGATAATTCCCAACATATTAAGAATATTTTCCTTCCTGTAGTCTCAGAGCATCACCATGTGATCTGGTATGATAGAAAATCTCTTATCCAAAATAAATGCACATTAAGTCATTCTGCAGGTCATATGTGGATTCTAATTCCAATACGTGAATTTTTTTCGATCCAAAAGGGATACTACAATAAAACGGTGCAAGATTTTGGCATTTTGCGGCCAGACCGTATTGAGGGAAATTACTTCCAACCTTGTCGCACTTTTTAAGTCTTTTGGCATCCACCTCTTCCAATTTGGATTAAAGTTATTATGGATGGTGCTTCAAAAGGCAACCCGAGCCATGCGGGTTGTCATGGAATCTTTAGGAATTTTGATGGTAAGATCCTTGGATGCTTCTATGGTAGTTGTGGCACTGCCTCTTCTCTGGAAGCTGAAATGATTAGCATGATTCATGTTGTTTCTTTTTCCAAGAAACATGGTTGGAGAAACCTTTGGATTGAGAGTGACTCGACCACCATTGTGCAAGCTATTTGGAATGGTGTGATTCATCTTGCGTTGTCGATCACCACTCACTGGATGAGTTGTATCCGCACTCTTCTTGACATCAACTATATCATCACTCATATTTATCGAGAAGCTGACATGGTTGCTGATGGCCTTGCAAATAATAGGTTTAATTATGATATTACAATGCTTTATGGCCTTACCACTGATCTATTCCCCTATCATTACAAATATTGTTATATGTTTTCGTCTATTAGACTCATATAATATTTTTCTATATAATAATTATTCCTTGGTCTTCTGGCCTGGCACCACTTGCTTAAAATATATATATATAATTATTTAAATCATCTTTTCAATATTATCTTATGGTGAATTTTTAGTGTTTTTTATAAAAATTCTAATTTTCAGAGAATAGTGAAAATAACAATTTTTATAAACTAGTCTTTTCTAAATAAATAAACAAATTCAAAAGTCAAATACAGTTTTGGGTGTGATTTTAAAGTAATATAAGTTAAATGTAATTTAATATATTCTAAATAAATCCGTAGGAACCAACATTGTATTTTATTTTAATATAAGTTCATTTTTTGTATAAAAACACAATCTTCTAAAAAATTATTCATTTCATTTTACACATAGATATTAAAATGGATGTATTCCTCTTATCAAAATTTAGTCTTGAAAAATGGATTCCATAATTTTAATATTTTGGTTTATATTTTAAAAACAACTCCCTTTTTTATTCATTATGATTATTGGTTGTGGTTAACAGTTGTCACCCTAGGTATAGATTTCATTACTCAATCTCCATCATTTGGGTTATATATATTCCTTTTTTACTATGTTATTCCCTGATTATTTGTGTAATGACCTATGATTCACTACATTATATTTTCACTTTTAAAATTTGGATTTATATTTGTTACACATAATCACTTCATTCGTTAATTATCAATTGAATGATATGATCTTTGTAATGGGTTACACATCTCACTTTTGTTTCCATGAAACATGTAGTATAGTAACAAATTATTTATTTCATGGGGTGTATATACATAACCATTGATTTTTATTTTATTAATTTATTAATAATCATGGTATTTAATGTTCCATTTGAATTTATTTCTTTTATTGGTTTCTGATTCACAGGGTACATAAGAAGTAAGTGATTTAGGTTACAATATCAGTTCATTTCGTTGATTGTATCTGCTAAATTTTAATTGAGTGAAATTATATGGATCCTATACTTTAAACCCTGTATACTTTATTATCCACTCGTAATCCATTAAATTTTTATATATTTTTTCCTTGTTTCTATCATCAGTACTTAAAATGTAAGAGGAATTTTTTTAATGAAGAGTTGACAATTCTTCTTATTTTGCTGATCATCTTTTTCAACAATGCATATGCGGTTCAAAATTGTTCTATGATTTTTTTTACCTATAAATGGAATTTTTAAAATTGAAATTTTCATTACCTTTTACTTATATTATTAAATTTTAAGAGGACTATTTTTAATGTTGGTTTCTCTATAAAATTAATTTATGACTTTTTTAAAAAAGTGTGAAAATAACACTCTTTGTTCATAAATAGTATGAGTATATATTCAAATCATCCTATCCTATATTTTCCTTTATGACTAATTTACATGTTTCCATGGTTATTTTAAAAGATAATTTTTTCACAACCATTTTGGATGTTTTTATATTTTAAAAATGTTAAATCAAAATATATTCAGTATTTTACTTATGAAATATGGTGGTCATCTTTTAAATGAATTTATTTTTTGTGATAAAATCCTTTTTGGTTAATTTTTTATACTTGAGATATGGTATAATGATACCATATTCATTCTCTCTCAACGTAGTTTATGATTATGATAATGAGTTAATTATAAAAAAAATTATTATCCTTGTGATATTATATGATTAAATGATTAATATATTATGATCTTAGAGCACACATATGTACGGTTTTAATTATATGGAAGGTTGTCACATTTTAAACTGATGAAGGGTGGTTACATTTCAAATGTTGGAATGGTGGTTCCATTATAAAACAACGCTGGGTGGTTATGTTATAACCTATAGACAGATGGTCAAATTTTATCCCCACAATGCATTCGGTAAATAAAGACATCTCATAAGATAATAAGGTATGGAATTGGAAGTGAGATTAGTTTGATAGTGGAATATTACCACTATGATAGTCTTGAGAGTCAATCTTAACTAAAGAAATCATCGAATACTGTGTGAATAAATACATTATGATAGTTATGGTAGTGATCCTTGAAAAAGGAAATTATTTTCAATGCTTATATGTAATCAGAAAACATATGTTTTCTGTATAAGATATGTTCTCAAGGATCATGATTGATTATTGATAATTCCACACCCTTATATATTATTTCATTTAGGAGAAAACAATACAAAACGCATCATTATTATGTTTGTTTGACAAACTAGTTATGACATTCTCATGTCATGATCAAGGTCTCATTTCTTTATTCCTATACTTAGTTACAATTATCGATTTATATATCTTATATTTACACATATATAGAATTTTTTATCTCTTTATTATTCATTCCTATCATCTACAAAAAAATGTGTTATGAATGATAGATTCCCAATATTTATTAGAATAAATAATATACTTCTCACTAGAATTTTATGTTGTATTTCCTTTTTTCAAATATGATGTTAGAATCATGATTGTATCTAGTTTTGCAAGACTGATAAACATGAAAATTATTATGGATGTGATCTACTATATATTTTATCATTAAATTAATATTACAACTATCTTTGGGTAACTAGAGTCATGGTGATTCATCTGATGTGATCACAACATACAAATAACCTTTTGGGGATGTCTTCCGATCTTGTTTTGAGTTATATAATAAATAGAAGGGACTTTAAGAATTTTGGTCCTTTTTAATTGGAACAAAAATGTTGATATACAATTTGTGGGGGTTTTCTAGTGGTATTACATGATGTGTTATTGGATATATAGTGTTTCCTTTTTTTGTGATATTCCACTTATAGAATGTCACATCACTCAACAATAGATTATTTTTCTCAGTTTTGTTATATCTATGTACCCATAGGGAATTATGTTTGGTCATTAGTTAATATTATTAGTTTCTATTATTATTATGTAATTATTTTATAATTATTATATATTTGTAAATATATATATATGAATTACCCTATTGGGTAAATTCTTTTCTTTAGGTGTTATGTTTTTCTATTATTTCCAATTTATGTATACTGCTTGCTGGTTTTCCTATAGGGTTTTGTTATAAATTTTTTAAATCCAAAATCGAGAAAACCAGTTCCCAAAATTATTCATTTTACCCCTCAGAGTTTATGGTAACCTATATTTATTGGGATTATTTATTGAAGTATTTTGGTTGTATGTGTAGAATCAATAGGTAAACTATGTAGTTTCATTATGAAATTATACTCATACCCAGTAATGGCCATTCAGTTTTGGGATAACCAATGGTTAAGACTATAAATCCAATAAAATAACCTATAAATATTCATATATAATATAATTATGGTATATTCTTATTCCATTATTTATATTTCATGTTTTCGTAATCCCTCCTAGATAGATAGGTATTCTTTATAATCTCATACATTCTGAGTGGGTGTCCTTTAGTAGTAATGTTTAAAAAATATTATTATATTATATTCATGCTTGAGTTTTTTATATCAGTTTTTAGATTTTTTTTATGATTTTAATAATTTAAAAATAGATAAAAAATCAATAAGGAGGTATTTTTTATTTATAATTTATTTCTTGGTTAACAAAAATTATAAATTTAGTTATGTAATTCATAATCCATTATTTATTACTATTTCTTAGTTACACCATTTTTTTTACTCTTTATGATAATTATTGAAAATTATTGAAAAATATTATTCAAATTATATAATATGTGATAAAAGAGAAAAAAATCAGGCTAGTGTTTAGTCATCACATAGTATTCTTTATCATTATATTATTCATATCAATTTACTATTATTTGAAATTGTAATCTAATATGATTATTTAATTTAATATAGATTATGTCACTGCATCAACCACTAACAACAGTTCAGGATTATGTATATGAGCATACTCCTCTCACAAGGCCTCTAGATGATTTAAAACTCATAGAGGGGCCTTAATTGTCACTCCAAACAATGAGGAATGGAGTACATCCAAATGATCCTATTATTGTAGAGGAAATATGTGATTTTTTTTCACCTTATCATTTGATATTTCGGAGTTTTTTTCAATTAGTGGTTGAGGAATAGTTTATCCATATATAAGATATTTTTAAGAGTTTGGTGACCCCATAGTGGTATAGTGTTCATATTATAACTTTTTTTCTTAAATGAAAAACTAATTAATAGTGTAATGTGATGGATAATGAATATAACAATTAAAAATTTTCCTGGAATTGATTTTAGAAACTCCTATAAGAGAATATTTACCATTCCAATATTACATAGTTGAATACCCCAAAAATTTGGGACCTTATGAAGGGATTGATTTTTACAATGTAATATGAATCTAGATATTTCAAATCCAATCGCTTTTAACATACATAAGTAGGTATGAGGAATTGAAATCAAAATATTTTGAAATTCAAGTATGATAAATTTTATAGTATCATGTAAATATATTGAAATTTTACACACTCTATAAGGTTTTGAGGAAGTAGTTTATTTATTAAATGATAAAAGTAAGCACATGAGCTTTAAACTCTAATTGTAGTTAATGAATTAGTGTAAGATTTTGTTATAATAGAATAAATTGGGTTCCTGAGGTGATGAGAAAGGGTGGATAATTCAAGGTTACACATAGTTCTAGGTCTCCATATATCACTAACCTTTGGAAAGCACTTATTTAATTTTCAAAATGTGAAAACATGAGACATATGAAGCCTAAATATACTATTTATGTAATAAAACTACATTCATATTCTATTTTAAGGCATCTTAAATGGGTTTATAATATAACAAAATTATTGAGTCTCAGATAATGAACCATATGAACCCATGAATCTCATGCTCAGTAAGTTTGATGGTCAATTGTATGATGATAGAAAACAATATGAAGAAATGGTTTAGAAATTAGACAAGTAATAATGAGTTAAAATTCAACAACACATTCATATAAGTGTGTAATTCATTATCATGTATACTTTGAGGTATCTTGATGGGTATATTCATTAATGTAGTCTACTAATTTTTTTGGTGATAGAACATCAATAGTGAAATTTAACCTTATGGTATCATATGAAATGATATAAACTTTATTTGATATTTATGCCTCCTATTCTATTGTGTTTAATTATTTCATACCAATTCTTGAAGTAGTAGTCGATGTTTATTTTATTCTCATCAATAATGATACTTCATTAGGAAATTAAGTAGAATTTCATGGGTGATGTTCATCTTGTAATATTATAATGAGAATATATAAATATTTCTCAAGAATTTTCTATTATTATTTATAGTTCAACTAATTTTGGCCTTAACTCAAAATAGATATTAATTTTTCAGGTTAATTTTTACTACAAATAAATACAATATTCATTATCTTATCCTGATAGATTTCAATATATATTTATTAGATATGTTGAATTACTTATACGTCAAACAAGATCAGATCATGAAAATTCTAGTGGTGAATTTCCTATCTATTCTTGTATTATTGTATTTGGTACCATGAAGTACTATATTAGTAGAAAATATAAATCTAATTTGGGTCATTGGACCACATATTTGTTCTTACAGGTCTCAGGGAAAATGGGAAAACACTTTCCTTTATGCTATCAGGTCTTCAAGCCACCTTATACATATTAGGAATGGGATTTAAAGCCACATATCAATTGTATCAGATCTCATAGGAGTATGCCCTATAATAAGATCATAGTAGTAGAAACCAAAGGATTAGTTATATGTATATTGGGAAGGATGAGAGGGCATGACATTCTCCATCGGTACCAGGCCCTGTGTAGCTCTACATTTGGTAATGTGTTCCAATTAGGCATGATAACTGGAAATATAAGAACAATCAATGAATAAAATTTTGGAGCACATTATTTATAGTGTATGTGGGACAGAGGGCCTTTGAGTCAAGTATTTGGAACTACAATCATGATTTCTGAAGAAGGGCTTCAGGTGTGTGTCGGTTTGAACCTCCTCTGATTCCCGAAGAGATTCCCACTCTAGTTATAACCAGTGAGGCTTGTTCTATTCATGTGTCTGGTTCAGCACAGTCTGAGAAGAGGTTCAGGGATGTCTCATGAGATACGGGGTAGACCCTTCCACAGACCTCCAATGCTATGATGACCCAGGGCGCCCAGTAACCTTTGGGCGAGCTGAAAATCTGGAACGTCCATACACATGCGGAGGTCCCTCCAAGTCTAGGGGTTGGATGTATTTTAGGTGCCGTGAAGAAAGGAATACCTATTGATCCAGAGCCAAGGGTTTCAGATGTTCTTTATTTTCTGAGAAGGTATTTGGGTGTTTAATCATTTTCAAGTGGATAAGGGGTGGATGCATAGGAGTATGAGGCTAGGCTTGAGGAAAGGTTCCCCCAACCGGATGTTGTTTCATCCAGGCAGCTAGAATTATCCAATAAAAATATTAAATATGTCGCATGAATGGAATTCATTCCTAGTGCTGGTGGGTAGATTCATAGTACGGGTTGGGAAGACACAAATAAATTTTTTTAGTACATGGGCCACAAGATTGAGCATCTGAGAGGTTCAGAGTTTCCAGAGCAGGTCACATGGACCAGTTATTTTAAAACTAATATGGTGAAGATTGATGGAATGGATACTCTCTCTCCTGGCCATTTCATAGTGGTGGAAGGTGAAGAGAATGATGTGGTGGATGGAAGGGATGAATAAGATGATGATCATGGATATATCATTACCTCAGGACTGGAGATTTCCCAAGAAAAAAGTGAGCCTAACTTTGACTCCCCTATTGAGCCAAAAGAAGTGGGAGTTGTAGAGGAATACATTAGATCCTATTAAAAGAAATTTAAAACCACCATAATTGACATAGAAGGGTTCATAAAGCACTCTTGGAGGCTGTAGAAGAAAAAATACTAATCCTTTTTACCTACCCCTCCATTCACAAGGTCCTCAAGCAAAGGGAATATTCCTAAGAAGGCTACAAAGCAGGCAGGGATATATTCTATATATGATCTTGAACCACCTACAGGGGAATCATTTATCACTGACCTGACATATGAAATAAAGGATATTATTGAACCAGAAATTATTTAAAGAGGAAGTGAATTGAAGAAATATAATGAGTGGGAAACCATCCCCGATTGCAATGAATAATTCTCAAATAATAGATTGGAGGTCATCACTATGAAAGTGGAATTTGACAGGCTGGTAGGGGGCAATTCCAGGCCAACCATTCTAAGGATAAGGGTGCATGGGGTCATAGTAAACTTATAATTTTGGCATGTTGATTCAATAGGATGAAGATTACTATGGAAGAGCTCATAAAAACATTGGATAATATTGTTTACTATTTTGAAAACCTCCTCAATGTTGATTGGGAGGAGAAGGATCCCAACCTCAAATGGACTCTTCTCAGAGGTAAGGTCTCTAAAAAGATGAAATTACAACTCATAGATTTAGTTGTTTCATATCATGTTGTTTTATTGTCTCCTGTTTCTGGACTGGTTTCTCACTTTTCCCTAAATGTGTTTTTCATAATTAAAAAATATATATGTGGTGGTTGTATAATTATTCAAGAAACACATGATGTTAGGGAGGTACATTAAGATTTGTAATAATATTATCATTCCATACTATTTTTTCACGATTGGAATATCATTTTTAATAGCTTAATGATTAGAAGGATGAGATAATATAACTCTTAATTTTACGTTATCCATAAAATATTTTTTCAAAGATGTAGAAAAATATATGTAGGGAGTTATAATGGGATGATGTGAAATCTGATATTGTTGGTTATTATTTCTATATCATTCACATAAAAATAAGAATCATTTCTGAACTATTTTCATGATAGTTCAAAAAAACAAATAATTTACCATTATATAAATGGGATTGTATCATGATTCACTTTGTGATTACGTTTCCTCAACATTTAATATGTTGAGATGTAGTGTGGTTGATTATTGATCTTCTGAATAAGAAAAAGCATTTTGTTCTTATGTGGTAATATTATTTTATAAATTATTTTGTGAAATTATTAGTCAAAGAGATTTTGAAATATCCTAGGGTGTAGACAGTCATAATATGTATTCATGAACACATATTTACTGATTTTTTTTATTAACGGTTGTAATACACTCATAGAAATCAGGTCAAGCTCTATTTATCTATCAACCAGTACATCAATAGTCTATCTAGGTAGAAAATTACTATTCCTAAGGATATTATTCAGGATTATATTGTATTTATTTTGGATCCTGAGAATATCACATTTAACATTTAGTTTTTTCAAATAATAACCACTAATTAAAATATATAAAACTGAATACTTTTGATTCCTTCTATAATTTTCCATTTCATTATCGACTCCATTAGACTTATATATCTGAATCATTTTTAGTAAACATAACACTTCTAGAAATTAGAATGATCATATGAATGTAGTTACAAATGATTTATGACTATTAAAAGGTATATAAAGTACAATATTAATAACAAGAGATGAATAGTAAAATCTATGATTATTGATATTTTTTCCTTCAAATTGTACCTCAATAAGGACATTATTGGATTGAAAAAGGTGAAATTAAAATCAAGATATGTAAAAGAATTTAATATTAGGGACTATACTATTGGAACTATATATAGTATTTCATTAACCTCTAAATTTAGTTTTATTCACAGTGTGTTGCATGTTTCAAAACAAAGATGAAATGTTCATGATGTTAGTCAACAAATATGATTCAATGATAAAATATTATAAGATGATGATTACTATTAGATTAAACATATCTATATTTGTTTACTATATTAAGAAAAAATTTTGAGGTAAGGTCATTAATTATTTATATGTGGATGGAAATATGAATAATTAAATGGCGATACTTTGGATAATGATTATGAAACAAACTCTCAATGGAAATGATTGTTCCCTTGAGTTGCATGATGATGTTTATCATGGATGTGAAGTATGATTTTGAGGAATTTTTAATGACCCTGATCATTTGAGTTATTTATAAATATATAATTTTGTTAATTAATTTGTTAAATGGAATAATTTATAATACTAAAAATTTTGAATATTTGAAAACAAGGAGTTATTGTATAGTGTTTTAGAATAAGATATTTGGGTCTAGTTTAATAGGGTACCAAAAACATAGTTCCTAAAAAATGGAAATTCGAAGATACATTTATGGAAAAAAAATTTCTAGGAGATACCCATAAATTATTTTTTTGGGTTCTATTAAGACTTTTCAAAAATCATCAATGATAGTAATTTAATACTATAAAAAATTAAAACATTTGTAATCCAAGTTTGTTTATATTATTTAACATTCACAACACTTTTCTTCCTTTTATGATATTTTACTCATCCATCACAACCCTCATGTGGATTTCATGATTATTCTTGATCATTTTTTTTTCATGAAATTTTGAGGTCTATCCTTTGGCAAAATATTGGAAATTCAATCCCTATTCTTCATAATTAATCCATAAATTAATATAGTATCCAAAATCTCTAAATTAATATTTCTCCAATTATACAAAATACTTTACATACGTTAGGAATTTATTATGTCCTATAATTTGATGAAAACCCTATGAATGATCATCATGAATTGAATCATTGGAAGATAGATCATTATAGTGGGTTATGGATTGAGAATTGATATTCTGGGTTGCAGTATATAGTTATAGAAATAGATCCATGAATGTATTGGGAATAGATCAAATATCCACTTGTGTATCTCTTCATGTCTATACAATGATAGGTAATGGGGGGTGTGATGGTGATGATTTCGTAATCAGAATTTGGACAAAGTGGAAGAACAAGGTCAAAAATTTAAGAACATTGATTTTGGTGAATTACTAAAAAATTCATGGAAATTGGAAACCATGCAGGAAAACATGTTATGTTATTCTATGTGTTCTATAAAAAATATCACTACACTACATGTATTCTCATGAGAACACATGACCTGGTCCCTTTTTGAGGAACTACTATATCAATGTAGAGAACAATATCATGGTTGGGGAAAACTGTGTTACACATCTTTTAACCCTATGCCGAGAAGCTCAATGTGTACTTGGAGTACACCGCATGGAGGTCAGGTAGAGTTTCATACTGTGTTTTCCCTTCTACACATATTGTACACCATGGAATATGGATTTTCTTGTACATGGAGTACACACCTAGTGGATCATGTGGTACTACATTTCATGCATGGAGATCCACAAAATCTATACATAATAAATATACCAATTGGAAATTGTTATATGGAAAATTCCATATCATAAATGATTTAGCTACTGAACCTACAACATTGTTAGTCGATCCGATGGTGACCTTTATACAAATTTCATTTACTGTGAACATCAAATAGAATTAGTTTGAAACCATGGAAGACCGCTATACATAGATGTTATGAGGTGTGTTCATACCCTTACATTGTATGAAAAATAATTATTGAACAAACATTAATTTTTTGTAAACCGAATCAATTTTCCCTAAATCAATTCTAGTTTCTAGCATACCATCTATCAATGCATTAAAATATTTTTTTTATTCACTGGTTCTTGTAGAATTATCAAAAATGGTTCTATTTTGGGTTAGATATTGATTGAATAATGAATTATTGTAAAAATTCAACTTACATACACCATCTTTTTTTCTCTTTGGGTGGGGATTTGACCCACCAATTTTATTATGATATGGTCGGAATTGAGATTCATGAATTTGAAGGTCATTGAGAAAATCATAACATATAATGATAGATAAAATCCAACCCGAAAGAACTTTCAATGTTCCGAAAAAACCAAAATCGGTCCTTCCACTATAGTTATACCCAAAATGCTAATATACATTGGTTATAAAATTCTTCTCCAGGTTGACCTACCATAAACTCCATATGTATAATAAAATAATGGAATTGCAAATTATTAATACATTATTGAACTCATGAACAATAAAGAGGTATCTAATAATATTCATGACTTGAAATGTTTCTAGGATGATTAATGGGTTAGTTGTAGAGATAACCTCCCAAGCTACCTTTGGTTTTCGACATTCCATGAGTATGGACAATAAAAAACATGGTCATCGAGGGTATTATAATTTTGTATCTCTATGGTCTCATCTGTTTTGTCCATTAGATGATTTACATACTAAAAATTTTTTAAAATGGTTTAAAGGTAATACTAACTCATGGGTGAAGATCGTTAACTATGGGGTTCCAAAATAACCAATGCAATTCCTTTGAGAGTAGATGGATAAACTCTACTTCATCCTATAAAACATTTATAGATTATTTCATCATAAATATCTGCTTGAATTATATCCATAGTTATCATTTTCACATCCTAATTATATATCCCAAAAAATTGAGTGAATTAAATGGATCAATTTCTTTAATGTTCTCCATCCTCAAATTATATCCACAAAAATCTAATTTTATGTTATTAGAGATTAATTATGACCCAAAAAAACATGTTATAAATTTATACCATTGAAATATTCCATTAAATCCCTTTGATGTTTTAGGAAACCAAAAAATACCATTCCAAATCCATGTCAAAGACACATGCAAGAATATGGACACAACTTGATGCCTATCAAATTCAATTTCCATCTCTGGATATTTTTAGAATGGATGAGTAGTTAGGGTTATCTACTTATAGATTGTGATGTCTATATTCTAGAGTGTGTTGGGTATATCCAAATATTTATCCATATTTATGACAAGCCACTATAATTAGTTATCCTATCAGATAGATATTTTTCTGATATATCTCTTAGTAAAAGTTGATCAAGAATCTAGTTTGGTTCTTATCGGAAAAAGGATTGAGGGTTGTTGCATCACATTGTATCCTATACCTATAGATTTTTATCCACTATAATTCCATATAGCCTCACTTTTAATGTTTAAGAAATTCCATGTAAATTTTTGTAAACATTATTGGATTATTTCGAGACTAGAGGCTCAGAAAGAACCAGATTCCAAGGCCTGGTGAGACCGGAATAGAATTTTGACCATTTTTAGTTCATTTAAATAAATATGCGAGCGGGGTTTTTCTTACATTTAAACTAGTGCTCAGATCAATAATATTATGGAACCATTTAACTCAAAACAACGATATTCTCCTAGAAAGGACCTAACTTCGACCGACGAGGGTTGACCGGAAAAGATAATTTTCGGACCTTTTTTAGAAAAAATAAAAAAATAAAAATTTATTTTATTTTTCTTCACCATTGAGCGGTGAAAACGTGTTATATAAGAGTCAAATTAAATTTCCCCTTAATGCATCTTATTAAATTGAAGTGTCATAGGTATGATTTTTCATTTACGAAACAACATAACGATGCGATGATGTAGTGTAATAGAAACACTTCGACGTGTTTATTTTATTAATGAGAATATGGGTTGGAGAATCATAGCTAAAAATTTCTATGATGAACGACAAAAGATTTTTCATCAACAATGAATTCTGGTGAATCAAATATTGGAGATCATTCTTTGGAGAATGGATTTGGGACTTAAGATCGATCAATGCAAATGGCATCGAATGGATCAGCACCAGTGATGAACCTTCTCCACGAAGGGGGTTTTGTTTATGTGAATTTATGCCATTACCCATCATTCTTCTAAATGATGAATATGGGTTAACTCTCAAGCAAGTTAACTTGTGGATTAGTCATTCATATTGGGTGGTATGTGATGCAGGATAAAGGGGATATCTTTTCTTATTAATTATTCCGCCATTTTATTAGTTCTTTGGGCCCTATAAATCAGAACGCAATCTGGGTGGGTCAGTCGAACCAGACCGAGGCATGTGAGGCCCCCAGGCAAGGTTGGTCGGGACAGTTCGACCAGGTCGATTTGGGCCCAGACCCAACTGACCACTATTTAATAAAACACAAATATCTTTTAAACCATATGTCTATTTGATGGTACGTTTGCAGAATTCAAAGCCTCATAATGAGGTGGTTCTTTTATAATGATCTTAGGTGGATTTCATGTAAGTAGAAAAATTAGTAATGGCTTAAGGAATAGATTTACCTATAATTATGTGTGCTATGTATGGAAACCCTGCAGCTAGTTAGGACTTGAAGACTGCTGATGAGTGACCCAATATGGATTATCTACCAGTGACCTTATGTGGATCAGGTATCAGCAACCTTATATTGATGAGCATCCAGTGACCCCATTTGGATCAGTTACCATCAAACCTATGTGGATCAACTAGCAGTGACCCTGTGTGGCTCAGCTTCCAATGACCCTGTGTGGATTAGCTACCAGTGACCATATATGGATCAACTACTTGAGACCCTATGTTGATAAGCTACAGTAGACTATGTGGGAAGAGGATCTCTGTGACTCATTTGGCCCATGGTGGGGAGCGTCTCTGTATGACCCATCATACCCATAGTACTAATCAAGGATTAGTACCTCTGTAGTCTAAGGTTTTAATTGTTACCATTGATAGTCTTAGTTTTTGTACATTAGTTTATAACATCATGAGCTATCAAGATTCATGATCATACTTCATGGATTTATTTTTGGAATTTCCTTTGTTTTTTAAGGTCCCTATATAGTAATTTGTTACTCAGCCCTACATGGGCTCTACCCGCATGTTTTTTGTCTGGTGTAGATGACCGACACCTTGATAGAGAACTCGGTAGCATATGACCAAATGGTTCCCAATGAGATAAATCATGTTGGTTGTACTTCTTTGGATTCTAGAATCTACTTTACAATTACCCATCATGTGGGGTGTTCAGCAAGTGGATTTTTCAGATCTCTTATATACATTCTTGTTTTCAGTTTATCTTTTTTTTGGATTGTATTATGGCCCATTTGACCTATACCTTGTAACATTACTCAGTGGTTGTTTTAGTGTATTACATGTTTACCTTTCCAGTTTTTGGGACATGATTGTGTATGTGTTGATATAGGTATTCATGAAAATTCTTCCCACATTTCGGTTGATGCCTTTGGCGCTATTCTCCAACCACTAACCATCAAGGGGGGGGGGTATAGGGGAGTCACGACTGGGGCCCTGAGGGATGGGTCATGAAAAAGTTATATCAGAGGGTGGTCCGTTCTACCTCAAAGTCATGGAGTCTTTTGTTTTGTATTTGGGAAATAAAGTTAATTGTTTTGAGTTTATCTTTCAGATTTAGGGTGTCTAGTGTTGGTGTGGCGGCCAATGTATCCATACCCAAAGACCTTGAATTTTACTTTTTAACTCTATAAATAAAAATAATGGTTTCATTCATCATATAGGAATTGAGTGTTTCCATTTGTTCTTCTTGAATTAGAGTCATCTCACCAGGTGTAGTCTATTGACTATGGTACATCATGATATGTTCTAGGATTCCTCCATGAAGATATCCAACTCGGATTCCAATACATGACCCTGTGGATATCCCTCCTAGCGATGATGCATCAGTTCAGGGACTAGTATAAGATATAGCCCCACTGGGTGGTGCACCAACATTACCACAACCCATTGATCACTAGTTACGGTTGAATTTACCGGTAGAGGATGCATGTAGACTCAGAACCTTGCATGAGTTTTAGAGAAAGAAACCACCCATGTTCAGGGGAGAGACAGATTCCTAGGTTGCTGAGGACTGTCAAGATGCAGTGATATAGGTCTTCTGCTGAGTGAGGACGCCACATGACCAGATGGAAGTTTTAGCTGCAAGCCTGCTATATGGCTTGAAAGGTAGATGTTAGATTTTTACCATCTAAAAAAATGATCAGGTGAATCTCTATTGGGCAGACTTTGAGATAATTTTCTGAGAGGAGTTCTTCCCCCAAGAATTTGGTAACAATGCACGTACAGGGTCTTCTTTACCTACTGCAAGGAAACATGTCAGTGAAGAGTACTCTGCGAGGTTCACAGACCTCTCCCATTACAATACAGTGCAACCATTTCATTATAGCCCATAACTTTGACTGGGGACTCAGAATGGATATTAGGGAATCTATGATTTCCCTTAGCATCCCTAATCATGATTGAGTTTTAGAGAGAGATCTATTAGTTAATATCTTCCTCACATAGTAGGCCCTGATAGTGGGATCTACCACCAGGAGACATGTTGTTGAGGCATTCGTAGTAGGCAACCAACAGATGACATAGAGGTCTAAGTAGGCCAAACCCTCCAAAGGATGACCCCAGTTGACATGATCAGGAATGGGAGGCCACCAAGGCAGTGTACGTAAGCAGATGAGCTAGGAGTACTACTCATGCAATGGGAAGGGACACATGGATCGTGATGTCCAAACACGCCCCACAGAAGATCAGCGGATGGTTGATGGATAGCCAAGGTAAAGGTACGGGTTCATGCGAGGAGGTCCGTAGGGCGGAATATGTGGAAGAGGAGCAGGCCAAGCAATGGGCGGTGGGTGACGGTTCAAGGTACTACTGCAACTACCCCAGGTGGTCCACCATGGCCTCAGGGAGGAGGTGGAATTGGTTGAGCTCACCATTAGGTAGTGGAGTCCTATTACCACAACATATTGAAGATGATTAATGGTATGATATGCGTCATCTAAACTTTATCTATAGTTCTTATAGATATAGGTTCAAGTCCCTCTTTCTTTTCCACAGACCTTGTTCGAGTCTCAATGATTTTTATAGTGTCATTGGCTCAATCCTTATAGTTATAAACTATTATGTGAATGGATTTGATGATTACAAACATGTGGTGGCAGATTGATCTTATGCTTGGAGGTGAGGTTTTCAATAGGGATCTCAAAGTTACAGCATCGAGGCCCTACGATGTCATCATAGGTATAAACTAGTTATCCACAGTTCATGTTTAGATGAACTGTCTTAGACGTAGACTGTGGTGTGTCCGTGAGAATGTTTCTAGGTGTTATTTCACCAATGATAAGGTAGATGTTGTAGTAGAAGAAGGAATTTCTCAGAGGAGGGTGCAACTGATCACTCACCAGTTGGATAGACTCACCCTCGGTATGGTGGACAAGAGTAGTACTCACATTCCTATAGTTGTGGATGATTATGAAGATGTATTTCATGAGTATGTTCTGGGAATACATCCCCACAGGGAGGTAGATATCTACATCGAATTATACCCCACGATGACACAGATATCCATACTAGCATATCGAATGGCTCCAGCGGAGCTTCATGAGTTGAGGGTACAACTAGAGGACTCGCAGGAGAAGGACTTCGTGAGGCCCAATATTTCCCGATGGGATTCCCCGGTGTTATTACCCAAGATTGAGGATCAGAGACTGAGATAATGTGTAGACTATTGGTGCTTGAACCAGGTGACAGTGAAGAACAAATGTCCACTACTGGGAATTGATGACAATTATGATCAGATGAAGGGAGAGAGGTGGTTCTAGAAGGTAGACCTCAGGTCTGGCTATCATCATCATCAATTACATGATGAGAATGTACTGAAGATTGCTTATAAATTTTATTATGTCCACTATGAGTTATTGGTGATGTGTTTCGGCTTGACAAATAACCCAGTAGTGTTCCTGGGACTCATTAACAGGATCTTCTAGCCATACCTCGATCGTTTTGTCATGGAATTCATTGATAACATTCTGGTGTACTTGACATGAGTAGAGGAGCACACTACACACCTATGGATAGTCCTGGACACAATCTGGGAGAAATAGATTTATGGTATTCTCTTGAAATGAAATTTCATGATTTAGGAGGTCCAAATTCCAGGACACGCCATCTTGAAGGCTTGAATTGTAGTGTATCCGATGAAGATAGAGGCAGTGCTTACATGGGAGCCACCATGGAGTGTGACTAATGTGAGGAGTTTCTTGTAGTTTTTTGGATACTACTAGAGGTTATTACATAACTCTTATAGGGTATAAGAACTATTATCAGCATTGAAATTGAAGGGTCATCCCTTTGTGTGGATAGAGAAATGCTAACAGAGTTTCCATGAACTGAGGCGGAGACTGACGAGTGCCCCTATTTTGAGACTTCTAGAGGAGGGAGTTGGGTATGTAGTTTTCTAATAAACATCGCCGATCATACTGGTATGTGTCTTAATACTAGATTGAGTAGTGATCTCTTATGGTTAATAGTAGTTGAGGCAGAATGGGCAGAGCAATGCGACCCCTGACCAAGTGCCAGTAGTAATGGAATTTTCTTCGATGTTACGACAACACTACTTGATCGGTCAGCATTTTATAGTCTACTTTAATAAAAAAAGTCTCATGTATATCTTCTCAAAGAAATACATGAACATGAGGTAGCAGCGATGGCTGGATTTCCTCCCGGACAATGAATTCGAGATAGTCTATACTCTTGGAAAGGGGAACGTGGTAGCAGATGCACTCGGCAGGAGAATAGGTTTGCAACTACTGAGTGAGGCGACAGGGTAGCTACCCACAATGAAGATATTCATCATAGATGATGATGAAGAATCTTACCTTTATTCGATAACTATCACTCCCCCACTCTTACAATGATTTAGGGAGGCACAACTAGTGGATGATGACTGCGAGGCCCGACATGCCCAGTTTTCCTCAGGAAAAGCTCCTGATGGATTTTTGATAGGTGGGGAGCATGTCATCTTTTTCACAGGATGTACAGTTGTACCAGTGGAGCTATGAGATGATATTTTAAGGTAGTTCCCTACCTCCCCTTTGGTGGTAAATTCCATATTGGTAAAGATGTACTAGGATCTCGGACGTCAGTACTTGTGGCATGGGATGAAGAAAGCAGTGGCTAAGTTCTTTTCATGATGCCTCACTTATCAGGAAGTGAAGGATGCGATTCATCTTATAGTAGTCTTGACACAACCAATTGAGGTATCAATATGTAAATGGTATGGTGTCTCGATAAATTTCATGATGGTATTACCACACATGTCCAAGGGAAATGATTCGATCAAGGTGATCATTGACCAACCCACCAAGTCGGCTCACTTACAACCCATACAAGAGCAAGGATTGATAGAAGTCTTGGGACACCATTATGTCTAAGATATATTCAAGCTTCACGGGGTTCCATTAACTATTTTCATAGACCGTGATACTCACTTCACATCTTACCCAAGGAAGGGATTACAGGAGCCATTCAGGACTCGATTGCGCTTTAGAACAACCTTTAACCCACAGACAGATGATTAGATGGAGTCGAGCATACAACCCATGGAAGAAATGCATCATTCTTGTTTCATTGATTTTGGTTGTATTTGGGAGCACCAACTGACATTATCATTGTTTTAATACAACAAAATCTATCACTCGTCTATTGGCAAGGCACCGTTCGAGGCATTTTATGGGAGACCATGCATTTCACCTCTATGCTGGATATACCAAGGGGAGTCAGCACTCATGGGTCCAGAGTTGGAACAGACTACCACTGAGAAGCTGTTGATCATCCAAGAGTATTTGAGGACTACACATAGTAGGAAAAAATCTTATGATGATTGGAGACAGAGGCCCATATAGTTCAATGTGGGAGACCATGTGTTCTTTAGGGACTCACCCCGATAGTGATTGTTGAGATTTGGCTGGGGTGGAATGTTATCTCCAAGGTTCATCTACCATTTCCATATTATGATTAGAGATAGAGAGGTGGTGTACTACCTAGATCATTCCCCATAGATGCACTGGGAGCATGATGTTTTCCACACGTCACAGCTAGGGTGGTACGTGCATGATCCATCGCATGTCATCGACTTGGGTGAGATGTACATTGATGATGGGAAAACGTTTGAAGAGTTCCCAGTGGAGAGGGAGGATTGAAAAGAGAGGGTACTTCCTGAAAATTCATTTACTCTAGTACGTGTTCATTTATAGCATGGGAATGTTCTAGAGGGAAATTGGGAGTGGGAGGCTCCGATTTGTGCTCAGTACACCTATTTGTTTGTTTAGCCTTGTTTTGGATTTCAAGGATGTAAAACCCTAAGGTGGAGAGAGTGTTATGTCCCAAAAAAATTTATGTAATTCGTTTAAAATTATATTGGATTATTTAGAGACCAGAAGAAAACACCTTATTTCTTGGACCAGTGAGGCCAAAAGAGAATTTTGAACATTTTTAGTTCATTTAAATAAATGTACGAGTGTGTTTTTCTAACATTTAAACCAGTGCTTGGTTCAAAAATTATAAAGCACCATTGAACTCAAAAAATAGGGCTCCACCTAGAGAGGACCTATAATTAACCAGAGAGGGTCAACCGGAAAAGATAATTTTCATACCATTCAGAAGAAAAATAAAATAAAATAAAAAGTTATTTTATTTTTCTTAACCAATGAGCAGCGGTGACAAGGAGACAATGAGTCGCAGTAAATGCACCATTAATGAGGCTTATTAAGTTTAAACATAATAAGTATGGTATTTCATTTATGATACAGCGTAATGACATGACGATGTAGTTTAATAGAAAACTTGGGATGCATTTATTTTTTTAATGAGATTACGGGTTGGAGAATCAAAGCTAGAAATTTCACTAATGGATGGCGAATGATTTCTCTCCAATGAAGAACACAAGAGAATCAGAAAGCAGTGATGACACCTTGGAAAGTGAATCTAGGACTGAAGATCAATGAATTCCAATGGCTTCAAATAGATCGACATCAGTAAAGAACCTTCCCCATGTAGAGGGGTTTTAAAGTGAATTTATGCTTTTCCCCATCTTTCTTCAAAATTACGAACATGGGTCAACTCAAAAACAAGTTAAACCGTACATTATTCATTCAGGTTGGGTGTTTACTGATGTGGGATAAAGGGGATGTCTTCTATTAATTATTATTAAACCTTATTCCGGGTTATTCGTGACCTGCTAATAAGATCGCATCTGGTTCAAAATGAACAAAGACCCAAATCATTCATTGGGTGTTCATTCTGACCCCTCTCTATATCTCTATCTCCATTCTTCACGTCGAGACGGTGATGACACACAAGTCAAGGAAGCAATAGGGAAAAGGACCATATCCAGGGGGCTACGGAACCGGAAACACGAGGCCTCGATGACGAACTGTGGTTGCAGAACTAATCCGTGGAACCCCCTCTGCAATGGCAGGAGGGAGGCAGCATGCCGTAGTAGTAGTAAGGTTTTCCTGGACCCAGGCCAGTGGATGGAACTAATAGTTATGTGGTAGCAGAGGAAACTAAGTCACCCATGGCATGTTCCGTGATGACGTGTCACGTCCCAAAGCCATTGATGATGGGGGTTGGCTCGCTACAGCACCGCAGGTTTGTGTTGGCCACGTGGACCGGCCGCATAGAATTTGGGCCTGTCGTGTTCATTCGGTGAGTGAACCCTCAAAACAACTAGCCATGGTGTGTGGGTCAATGCATCTTATGCCTTGTTGACCAGGTGAAAGGTGACATGGTCACTGACCCTGTCCACCTAGCTGGAGGAAGTTGGCCACACAAGAAGCCCGGCTGGGGAACGAGCTAGGCCACAGGGAATCCCGAGATTAAAGGAAACCAGCCCTCCATTACAGGATGATCCATGGGGCCGCTGAGGATGTGAAAAAACAAGCCCCTAGTGTCTGCTGGGCCAGATATTTCAGCGTTGATGGGCGGCCTAGTGGGCTGGACCCGTAGTTGAATCAGGCTCGGTCCTGCATTGCCAAATCGGCCTGGCCCAATGGCTAGTCCGGACCGAGCCAGACTAGACCCGAACTAGGTTTCTTTGGGTCGGTCAAAATGGGTTGTCCTAGGCTGGGTTGGTCTGGTTGGTCTAACCTGTTCGGACCGGGCACACAAACAACCATCCCATGTATACTAAAAGGCCAATATCTATCAGACCCGATGTTTGTTTGATGTTCCGTTTGTGGCGTTGGAACCCTCATGATTAGGAGGTTATTTTTGAATGATATAAGGTGGAATTCATATAATTTGAAATTAAATGAATGTATTTATGTGTATATTCTCTTGAAAACAAGTGAACTATGTGCGGAAACCCTGTGCCTGGTTGGGACCCAAATAATGCCAACCAGCAACCAAGTGTGGATCATCTAACATCGACCCTCTGTTGATAAGTTATCATCAACCAAGTGTTGATTAGATTGTAACAACCCTATGTGGATTAGCTCCCATAGACCTTATGTGGATCATCTACCAATGAACCTATGTGGATCAGTTACAAGAAACCTTGTGTGGATCAGCTACAAGTGACCTTGTGTGGAGAAAATATAGTGGCCTAAGTAGGAAGCGGATCTATGTAACCCAGTAGACCCACGGTGGGGAGTAGCTCTATGTGACACAACATACCCATGGTACTCATCAGGGATGGGTACCTCAGCAGTCCAAGGTGTTCAGTGTTACGACTAATTGTCTTTCCTTCCATACATTATATTATATCGTTGTGGGCTTTCTTTCTTCGTGATCATGATTCATAGTTTTCCGTGTGGTATTTCCTTTGTGGTTTGGGGTCCCTACTGAGTATTTTATTATTCACCCCTACACAGGCTCCATCCACATGTGTTCTGTCCGGTGTAGATGAATGATGTCTTGATGGAGGATATGGTAGCCTAGGAATTGGGGGTTCCTAGTGAGATATGTTAGGCATGACATACTTCTACGGTTTCCAAATGATACGATACAATTACTCATTTGGTGGGGTTTTTAGTAGGCGGCTTTTCAGATATCTTTTGTTCTTTCTTGTTTTCAGTTTTTCTTTTGTTGATTTTGTGTTCAGGCCTATTTGACCTAAAACTTGTACATTTACCCTATTGTGGTTTAGTGGTATGCATGTTTACCATTCCAGTTTTTAGGACGTGTTTGTGTATATGTGCATACAGGTACTCAGGAAAATGCCTCCCGCATTCTAGTTGATTCCTTTGACGCTAGTCACCAACCTCTAGCCTTCGGGTGGCAGGCATGTAGGAGTCACCACACGGGCCCCAAGGGATGGGTTGTGACATCCCTCGTGACAACTATAAAGTATAAATTAATAAAAAGACTTGGTAAAACATGTTAATATATGGGTACATCAATTTTGGTTATACTTCATTTATGGATTATAATGGAATCCCATACAACATGTTATAAGATCATTCCTATAAATAAATATATAAAATTCCATAAAAACGTAGTGTTCGAGAATAAATATATCTTATGATATAAGGGATGTAAAAAAATATTAAATTCAAAAATTTGATGTACAAATCATGTGGACCACATGTATTATAATATCTATTTGGGCGAACATGCCCATGTATAATCATTTGAGATATGGTGGTTTTTTCATAAATCCTAATCGATTACATTCCTATCCAATGTCCCATATTTTTTTAAATGGTTATAAGGTGGTGGTCTAAATCAAAATCTTATGTTGGTGAGAGAAACATATAAAATTCTAATGAGACCACAATGTAATTTGCCGAGCCCCTTACTGTATTTATAGAAGGTAGGGTGAACCTTTCACTTATATCCTCTTATGAAATAGTATTAATCTCATTTATCCTATGTGACACCCCAAGCTTCTATAGTATGCCATTTTTAAAATAATTCAAGATCTTTTATTAAAAGTAACACCAACTTCGAGCGCACCACGACCTATGAAACTAGCCGTTAAATTAGCGGTTCTGAATTGTATTAAGAATACATTGAATTATAAATATTACATATAACATTTTCATTTATCTTATTAATTTTATACATATTATATAAGAACACATTCAATTTTGTAAATAAAATAAATATTTTTTTAAAAAAATGTAGCTTTTCCGCCTATTGATGGTGCATCCATTTTAAATCTATTTTTAACACTTTTATATATTATATTTTAGAAAATTAAACTTATTCTTTTGAATCAAGATATAAAATTTACTTTGGAAGAATTTTTATATTTTTCTGATCAGGTATAAATTGTGATGAATAGTAAAATATACCATTTTTTAATTGAAAACATCTTTTTTATTCAAAATAATTTATGATGATAAATTATGTTACTGAATTCTTTTAAAATATATATAGAGTATATTTTTAACATTTAATATAATTTTCATCATTGGAATTAATATTACCATTAATTTTGATGTTAAGACATTTCAATCTTTTGAAATGTTTTAAATTTTAAAAAATCTGTTTTTCATTTTAACAATGTATAAATTTTAAATTAATTTTTACATATACTATATTTTGAATATTGAAAAATGTATTCAATATTTTGCATCATAAGGTTAAAATTATATAAATATTTCCCATTTTTTGATTTTAGAAATAGTAAAATTAATAATTATTTTGATTTACCACTATTAAAGGAAAATATGCTAATTTATGTACCAATAATACTACAATAATATAAAACTTCCCTAACATGTGTCCAAATCGTATTGGATGAGTCATGGTGGCCAAAAAAATCCTTAGGCTGAATTTTTTTTTGGAGCCACATGGGTATGATAATGACATTTTATAACATTTAATTTAAGGTAAATGTAAATATAACACAAACATGTATCTTCTCACTAAAAAAATTAATATGAGCTTATATAAGTGATCTATTAGACTATGAACAGTAATTAGAAATCTAAAACAATTTCCTACATCATGTTTATTTAATCAAAAAAATTTATAGTAAATAATTAAATTTAATTATGACACAATGATAATGCAATGATTTCTTTATTAATAAAAGAATAGAAAATTTATATTTTCAATATTAAACCTAATATAATTTGACTTAATTAATTACATAAAATAACTTTATAGATAAAATATATATGTTAGTGACACATTGGATGTATTTTTTTGATTCTATCATGTAGGTTTTATATTTTTTTAAATACTAATATTGAATAGTAACAAAATTTTAATAAATGATATTTTAAAATAAATAATATTTTATTAAATTATATAAAAGTCATAAAAATATAAGTTTCATCCGAATAATATTAATAATTAAAAATATATCATTAATGATCTATTTGGGGTTTGTTTGGCATTTTAAGGGTTAAAGCCAAAATAAAAGGATAATTTTGTGGAAAACAATTTGTCTGAAATTTAATGGTTGAGAGGATTGAGACCAATGCATATCTTATCCTATAAATATATCACATTGATCTATTAGAAACCTAAAATCAATTTATAATAACTTAATATTTCAAGATATTCCTAAAGTGCCCCTCACCTCTCCTATAAATGGGCACTTCCCCTTCACTTTTATTCACACCTCCAAATCCATTTGGATCAGCCAAACACTGCACAAAACTCCTTCAAAAATCCCTCCATTTATCCTAGAGGCCACACATTGGTCATAAAGCCTGATTAAGGAGTCCTTTTATGAAAATCAATAGGAGACACCCAAAGAAAAGGTAATCATTTTATCACCTCTTTCAAAGTTCTTTTCTTCTTCTAATTCCACTTCCTATGTTTTATCCATACTAAATTTATTACTATAGAATCTAGTATATGATTATATGTTGTGATTTTTATGGGAATAACATATTACACTTTTTATCCATCATACGCAAAACAATATCCCCATGCATCTATGCATATGGCTTACTGTCTCTACCCCATGGTGTAAACTATTTTTCATCTATAATTTATTTATATGGGTATAACATCGAATATAAAGGATTTAAATAACAAATATTACATGGTATTATTCATGTAAAATTAATATTCCATCAAATTCCATACCATTTAACCATCATGGGAATGATACTATTTCTCGTGTAGACGTACAACCTCCATCTCCATGACGTGATAGGATTCATACTACATGTAAACCATTCAGGATTGATTATAAAATTTATAATATTAGTGAATATTGTAATTATTAACTTAACATAATACATTATATGAATAATATATATCCTAAGTAAATGAAACATGAGTTACATAACAAAATATGAAAAAGAAAACAAAGCAGTTAACACCCAAAACAATGGTAACACTAGAATATTAATAACAAAATAATATAGAGGGATTTAATATGATATCATAAACATGTATATGGTCCTGGTATAATTTAAAAACAATATTTAATCAATATAAAAGAGGTTAACACACCATCAACTAAATGAAAGTACAAGGGAAGGGTTATTTTCACAATCTCATTATTATATGGGTTTGTTTATAGGTATTTTCTTAGAAAACAATATTATACAAGTACATGTTTCAAAAAAAATGTATTTCAAAAAATTATTACAATCCTAGAAAATTTATTAAAGACATGTATGATCATGTTTCAATTTTTATACCACTTTTTAAAATGAATCTTTCTATCAAATTTAGAATAAGGTACTTTATGAACTTTTCAAAAAATTAAGGAAAGAATTTTTTTTGACTTATATGGAGTGAGAAAATATTTATTCCATAATGACACCATTACATTTTGAAGGTTCCATTACAATATTAAAATGATATTTTAAAAATAAATGTTCCCTTTTATAATTTCATAAGCTTTTAAATGACAATTTTTCACAATGTTTTATAAGATTTTTATTAGATAATTCTCATATAGGCCAACATCCATTATTGGATTTTTTTATTTAATTGAACTTGATTTATTATAATACAATCTTCAATAATATATTGAAAGTTTTATGATATTTTTTAATGTGTATATTCTATTTTTATACCATTCATAGATTATGGTTTTAGTATTATCATTTCACATGTTAGTATTAATATAAATGTTTATGTTGGTTATGTTCTAGACCCTTCATAATAGGAATGCATTGGACTTTGTAAGTGTTGGCCGAGGCCCGCAATATCCCCTTGATGCATCGGTAGGTTTTATGAGACAATTATGTTTGGGTTTTGGCTAATATCTTAACCAATTATACATGGTTTATTTGCTGAATCCTTGATGGTATATTCATGATGCCCCTCATTATACATTCCCTCTTTATGAGATTTGTTATCATATGTGATTATTCGACTAGTATAATATCCATGTACATTTTTTATTATAAAATATTATTTATTCTTTCCAGAATATGGTCAAGATTTCTTTAAAGGATTGGTTTTTAGTATAGAAATTTATTTAAAAAATTATTATTTATTTATGATTGCTTTTAGTGAATTATTTACCCTTACTAAGGATCTGATATCACCCCTTTATTATTTTTCATTTTCCCCAAGATTATAAGATGTAAATTATAAATTAATTATTGGAATAATGAAAGGTAATAATAATGTTTTTCAAAGGATTTTCATTGTTTTCATTCATTTCAAGATATAATGTAAAACTTATGTTATTATCTAGTTTTTTCAAGGCTATTAAACCGATCAGTCATTTAGTATTAGACTTTCTTGTGATGATACCAATGTAATAATATAATTCACCGGCTTTGGGAAACTAGGTTCGGGGCATTACTATTGGTATCAATGGAAGTTTAGTACAATCCTTGGAAACTAGATTTAGAAAAAAACTCAGATTAGAGAATAATATCCTATGATTGACAATGAGGATAAGTATATGAGAACATCCATGAAATTTGGTAGACTAGATATTAAATTAGTCTTACAAAAAAAATAAAACCCTTTATTAATACAACAAGTGGACATGGTTTTTGAGTAGATCTACCTTGGAGTAACAACTCTGACATGGTGTTCTTGACATGACTCGGGGTAACATGGTATATGATAACGAGCCTTAATATGCACCTAGTTTGACACTCTAGGGGGGATTTCTTAGGATAGTTCACAATCTCTTTAAAAACAATTATGAAGGATTTATGAGTAAATATATCCCCAACGAAAATATTTCTATTATTATGGTATTATATATTCAAAAATATTTCAATTTAAGTTCATTATTTTACTATTTTGGAATTATTCAGTATGATTGATATCCTAATATTGTGTATGCCATTGTTTAGAAATGATTCATGGTGGATGAAATGGAAACTCTTTCAACTCAAAAAATCAATGAAGGTATTTCAAACCTATATAACATTATTATAGTTGAGATAGTGATACAACTAGTGATGATCAAATTATAACTATTTTGGGAAAGCCGACTCAGTTTATAAATAATATCCACACCTATATGAAGCATTGTAATCCACAACAAAGATGGTAAATGTTAGACCAATTCATGAAAGAACAGCCACCATCATTAACTGTGACTAAAAATCCATTTGTAGCTGATCAATGGATATGTTCCGTAGAGAAAATATTTCTTTCTTTGTGGAGTAATAAAAGGGAAAAAGTTGGAATGGTAGTTTAGCATCTCTCAGGACATGCGGATCAAAGTTGGTCATTAATTCAAAACATGAATGATGATAAAAAAAGAATAAAATAGGAAATGTAGGGTGTTTAATGATTTTTTAAAAGAAAAATACTTTCATCGTGAACTGGGAGCTAATATGGAACATAAATTTCTGAGTCTGAGGTGAAAGGAGGTTGAGAATGTTACAAATTATGAGTCTAACATCACTAGGATAGCAAGGCATTCCATAGACTGGATATGTAACCCAAGGATCAAGAATGATAGATTATTTGGGGGGGGGGGTTAAAACCATTCCATGAAAGGGAGATGGTCTCCCATGAAATATCATCATATGAAGTTATAGTCTCATATGACATCAAGATAGAGATGGAATTCTCTAAGTCTTATGATTTTAAAGGGATGTGGGAGAATAAGAGGGATGCGGAGAAGTCTAAGAAATGTATTAAAGAGAAAGATATTAATGGAAATTTTTATTTTCCATCCTGTAATAAATGCGGAATGGAAACTCCAGGAATGTTCTAATTAATGACAGAATCATATTACAACTGTGGAGAGAAAGGCCAGTAAGATCTTGATTACAAGGGAGTGAATGAATATGGTAATGTAGAGTGATTCAATTGTATGGAGATGGGACACTATGAAAATTAATTTCACAAACATAAAATCAATTGTCCCAAAAAAGGCCTAAGGAGAATGGTCAGGCATATGCGATCATAACAACTGAGGGTGATGTTCTTAATAAAGTGGTGGAATGTAATTTAATCGTCTCCTAAAATGTATACAATGATTTATTTGATCAGGTTCATCACATTCATTTATATCTTCTTAGTTTTATATTATAATTAGATATTTCTAATTTGATTTAACAAAACAATTATCAGTAAAAAATCTTAAGGAATGTTTCATTGAAATAAAGATATGTTTTTTGATTCCCTTAATAACACATAAATGTACTTTAGATGCTGAACTTGTCATAATCCTTATGATTGAATTTGATGTAATCCTCAGTATGGATTGGTTTTCAATATATGATTCAAAGCATTATTGTAAAAATAAGGAAATCAAAATTTTATAGGAAGATAATGATTCCCTTATCTTTAAAGTCTAAACCACATCATCTGATTCATATCAAAATCCATCCCCAATACCTTTACTAAATAAGATTATTTGGGAGGAATAGAAAATAACTCCTATGGATGAAGAATGTAATATTCAAATTATTTATATACCTATTTTAAAGGAATACATTTTTGTTTTACCCATATTTACTGGGAGACACCCTAGAGACAGAAGATGAGTTTTGTATTTATTTAATCCCCGATGTAAAACCAATATCAAAGACTCCTTATTCAATGGCTATAGTGGAATTAGTGGAGTTGAAGAAACAATGTGAAGATTTCAGTAAAAAGGTATTCATTCACCCTAGTGTCTCTCCATGGGGATCCCATATTCTCATTGTCCTAAAAAAATATAGATCCATGAGACTATGTATTGATTAAATTGATATCAATTCTATTATAATGATGAACAAGTATCCTCCACCTCGTATTGATTTATGTATTGATAAACATCTTGGAGTTCAATTATATTCGAATATTGAACATCATTTTGGATATCAACATTTACAGGTGAAGAAGGAAGACATTCCAGAGATAGATTTTAGGACAAGGTATGGTCATTAAAAATTTACAATAATACCCTTTGAACTGTCTAATGCACGCTTAGTATTTTTGGATCTCATGAATATAGTTTCCAATGAATATCTTGATGATTTTTTGATATTCATCGATGATATTCTGATATATTCCAAAAGCTATGAAGACCATCAGAATCATATGACAATCAAATGAGAATCATTCTTGAAACTCTCTGTAAGGAAGAATTTTGTGGTAAATTTCTCATGTGTGAATTTTGGCATTAGAAAATTTATTTTCATTTCTTTATTGAATCCCAAGATAGAATCTATTTCGACCTGTAATGACGAAGGCAATCAATGAATATCCAACACCACGGATCATAACCGAGGTACGTAGTTTCGTTGGTTTACTAGGATATTATCATCATTTGTTCTATAATTTTTCTTGAATGGGTATCCCATTAACAAATCTCACACGTAAAGGGGTTAAATTTATTTGGACAAAAGAGTGTGAAGAAAATTTTGATGAATTGAAGAGAAGATGAGTCAATATTCCTATCTTTACATTACCATCAAGTAATGATGGGTGTGTGAGATATAGTCATCCATCAAGTAAATGACATGGTTTTGTACTTACGTATAATGACAGGTTTATTTCATATGATTCAAGGCTATTAAAAACTCATGAATAAAACTATAAATATCATGATCATGAGTTATCTAGAGAAATATTTTCTCTAAACATATAGAAACACTATCACAATGGTGTATAATGTGAGTTATATACTGATCATAAGAGTTTAATATATATTTTCTCATAGAAAGAACTCAACATGAGACAAATTATATTTCTTCAACTACTTAAAGATTATGATTATACAATAAACTACCACCCATGGAAGGATAAAAGATGTAATATTCTTTATGTAGGGAGGACCATGGAGTTCTAAACAAGATTAGAATTTAAAGGGACCCCATGTTCATGGATCTAGTAAAGATGGATATGGGAATTATCATGGAAGGTGAAACATCTATACTTTTTCAAATGGTTTCCAAACCATCTTTATTGTAATGGATAAAATGTTATAAGTCTATTGATAAAAAGTTTCAAAAGAAAATGAAAGTTGTGAATGGTGGGAAATTTATTGACTTCATATATGAAGATGGAATTTTGAAATTTTGGAAGAGCCTTTGAGTTCCCTCTATTCCAAAGATAAAAAGGGAATTATTGGATGATTCACATTGCTTTAATTTCTCTATACACCCTAGTAGTAGTAAGATGTATATATATTTGAAAGAACATTTTTGGTGGGACAATATGAAGAGGTAAATTACTGATTATGTGTCAAGATGTTTGGTTTTTCAACATATAGAAGCTTGAAGATAACATCATCATGGAGTCATGAAACATATTCTATACCTATGTTGAATTAGGAAGACATTACGATGGACTTATTAATGGGTCTCACAATAAATCCTAGAAGGAATGATGCGATATGGGTAATTGTTGACTGTATTACCAAATCAGCACATTTTTGAGCTATATGAAAAGATTTACCACTTGAACGTTTAGAAAGACAATATATAATTGGAGTTTTAAGACATAATGGTGTACCCCGATCAATCGTTTTTGATCAATATCACCATTTTACATCTAATTTTTTGAAATGTATTTAGAAGACTCTTTATATTGAGCTTTGTTTGAGCACTGCATACCACCCTCAAACTAATGGAAAATCATAACAGACTATTCAATCTTTAGAATACATGTCGAGATCTTGTTCACATGACTTTCAAGGTATGTGGGATCAGTATTTACCTCTAGTAGAATTTTCCTATAACAATAGCATCAATTAAAGTATTCAAATGGCCCCATATGAATCATTATATGGAAATATATTTCATTCACCTACATACTAGGATGATTTTGGTGAAAGAAAACACATATTCCTAGAACATGTTGAGGAAACAATAGAAAAGGTAAAGATTATCCAAAAACATATAAAAAATCTTAATACAAGAAATGGAGCTATAAAGATAGTTGATGGAAGGATTTGGAATTTCAAGTGAGAGATCATATTTTCTTGAATGTATCATCATGTAATGGTGTTATAATATTCTGTAATAAGGGTAAACTAAGTCCCATGTGGAAATGTTTCCTAGTCTCTCAAAAGTTCATGATTTATACCACATATCAATCTTAAGGAAATACAAGCCAGACCCAACACATGTACTCACCTATGCAGAAATAGAACTGTAACATGATCTCTCTTATTATTAAGAGCCTATCAAGATTCTTGATACCAACAATTGGTGAGGAATTGTACGACTCATCAGGTAAATGTTCTTTGGTCAAACCATAAAATGAATGATGGGTTTCCAGAACCTAAGGAACATATGATGATGAACCACCCAAATCATATTATGGATTGATAATCTATAAATTTATAGGATGAAATTATTTGAATGAGGGAATAATGTAACTACCCAAGCTTCCATGGTACACTTCTTTTTAAATATCTTAATAGCCTCCATTGAATGTGACATCGAGTTCGAGTGCACAATTACCTATGAAAATAGCCATTAAATTAGTGGTTATGAGTATTATTAATCAGATTTTGAATTTTATATATTCCATATAATATTAAATTTCTTTTTAAAAATTTCAAGACATTATATAAGAACAAATTCAATATTTCGGATAAAAAAGTATTTGTCAAAAAATGCAGTTTTGCTGCCTTTTTTATGGGGCGCCCATTTTAAATATTTTTTAAACTTTTATATATTCTATTTGAAAAAAATAATCTTATTAATTGGAATAATTATATAAAAATTTACATTATAAGATTTTTTGATATTTTTTCCATATGTTTTATATTTTGATGAATAGTAAAAATATACAATATTTTAATTGAAAACAACTTTTTCATTGAAATAATTTATGTGAATAAATTTTATTATTAAATGAGTTTAAATTATAAATATAATTATTTTTATCATTTAATATAATATTTATCATTGTCATTAATTTTACCTTGATTTTTTATGTAAAAATATTTCAATCATTTGCAATGTTTTAAATTTTAAAAAACCCATTTTTTACTTCTGACAACGTGATTAATTATGTAAAAATATACAAAATTTTAATTGAAAACAACTTTTTCTTTGAAATAATTTATGTGAATAAATTATATTATTAAATGAGTTTAAATTATAACTATAATTTATTTTTTTCATTTAATATAATATTTATCATTGTCATTAATTTTACCTTGAATATTTATATAAAAATATTTCAATCATTTTCAATGTTTAAAATTTTAAAAAACCTATTTTTACTTCCGACAATGTAATTAATTATAAATTAGTTTATTCCAAATATATATTCTGAAATTTGAAAAATTGATTGAATATTTCGAATCAAAAGGTGTAAATTATGTAAATATATCCCTTTTTTGGCATTATGAATAGTAAATATTGTAATTATTTGTATTTACCACGGTTAAAAGTAAAGGTAATAATTTAATCTGAAAATAATATTATATTAATATATAAATTCTATAACACATATCATAATCATATTGTATGGGTCATTGGAGACCAAAAAATTCATTATTTCTAACATGTGGCCTTTGGGAGCCACTTGAGAGTCATGATGACATTTTATAATATTAAAATTAAAATAAAGGGAAATAGAACATAAACATGTTTCTTCTTGCTAAAACAATGTTAATATGAGGTTTTATAAGTGATATCATATAAAATAAATAATAATTAGAAATATAAAAATATATCCTTCATTATGGTGATTTATTCATGATTTTTATAAAATAAATACTTTAATTTAATTTTGACACAATGATGATGTAATGATTTCATTATTAATGAAAGAATAAAATAAGTGATATTATAAATATTAAAATTAATATAATTTGACTTAATTAATCATATAAAATAATTTTATAGATAAGTTATACATGTTAGAGTGATATTGGATTTATTGGATATAAGTTATCATGTTGGTTTGATATTTTCAAAATAAAAATATTGAATAGTAACCAAATTGACATAAATAATATTTAAAAGAAATACTATTTTATTGATTGATAAAAAAGTCATAAAAATATACGGTTCAACAAAATAATTTTGATAATGTAATATATGTCATAAATTATCTATTTAGAGTTCTTTTTTTATTTTATAGTAACTATATTAACTATATTGTGTAAAAATTCAAAAAGACAAGGTATGAGTTAAATTATTTAACTATGGGTTAATGCTAAAATTTAAGGATAATTTTGTAACCTAAAATGTGTATAAAATTCATTTCATTAATGGATTGATACCCATTATCATTTTATACTCTAAATATATCACTTTGGATCTATTAGAAACTAAAAATAAATTTATAATAAATTAATATTTCAAGACTTTACTAAAGTGCTCCTCACCGCTCCAATAAAAGTGAACATCACCTTCTCTTTTAGTCACAACTTCAAAGCACTTTTTCTCAGACAACCCCTTCCCAAATCTCCATATAAAATCTCTAAATTCATTATAGAGGGCACAAATTGGGCATGAAGGCATCCTATGGTGTCCTTTTATGAAAAAAAAGGAGACACCTAAAGAAAAAGTAATTGTTTTATCACCTCTTTAAATGTTTTTTTCCATATAATTCCACTTCCTAAGTTGTATCCATAAGAAATTAATAGATCCATCATCTAATATTTTTTGAGATGTAATTTTTATTATGGGAATACCATATTAAACCTTTTTCCCATTCTACGAAAAACAATATCACCATTCATGCATACGTATGACTTACCTTCTCCACACCTTGATGTAAAATGTTTTTCATCAATACATTATTTTTATCAGTATACTATTTAATATAAAGGATGTAAATATTAAATATGAAATGATATTTTTTCTGTAAAATTTCTATTCCATCCAATTCCATACCATTTAACCATCATGGGAATGATACCATCACACATGCATACCTATGACCTACTGTCTTAACCACGTGATTAGATTCATTCTCCATGTTAACCATTCCAGATTGATTATAAAATTTATAATATGAGTGAATATAATAACTAAGAACATAAAATCATCCTGGATATAAATAAAATATATCCTATGGAAATTAAACATTACTTAAATGAAAAAATATGGATATGAAAACAAAGTAGTTAACACCTGAAACAACAGAAAACCATAAATATTATACACAAAATAATATAGAGGGGTCTTATATGATATCATAAATATGTATATGGTACTTGTTTAATTTAATGACATTAATTAACCATTATATAAGAGTTTAAAACAACCTTAACTAAATAAAAGTACATGGTAAGTGTTATTTTCACAGTCTCATTATTATCTGTGGTTGTCTATACGTATCTACTGTGACATCGTTATTGTCAATGTCCATGTTTCTTAAAAATCTATATCAAAATATTATTACAATCCAAAAAAAATTAAAGTCGTTTATACCCATGTTTGATATTTTATAAAATGTTTTGAAATGAATCTTTCAGTCGGTTTCAAAATGAGGTAATTTATTATATTTTCGACAAATTAAATAAATAATGTTTTTTATCTTATACAAAACTGACATCTATTTCTACCATCATGAAACTGTTAGATTTTGAAGCTTCTTTTACCATATTAAAAAGATATTTTCAGAATAAATGTTTATTTTTATAATATTTTCGGCTTTTAAATGAATATTTCTATCAAATAGTTTTAACCATTTTATTTGATTATTTTCATCTATGTCAACATCCATTGTTGTATTTTATGATTAATTGATGTTGATTTGTTAGAATACAATCTTCATTATTTTATTGAATGTTCTATGATATGTTTTACTATTTTTGTTCTATTTCGATCCCATTTATAGCATATTGTTTAAGTAGTAACATTTAGTATGTTAGTTTTAATATGAAGGTTTATGTTGGTTATATTTAATGCATTTCCTAAGAGGAATTCATTAGGTTTTGTAAGTGTCTTGTGGGGCCCACTATATCCCCTTGATGCATCGATAGGTCTCACGAGACAACTATGTTTGTGTTTTGGCTAATTTATTACCCAATTCTGTATGGAGTCATGGTTGAAGCCTTGATGGTATGTTTAAGACGTCCCACATTACGAATTCCCTATTTATGAGATAAGTAATCATATGTGATTGTTTGACTATTATAATATCCATGTGCATGTTTTTATGGTAATTATTATTTTTATTTTTTCCATACTATGTTCATGATTTTGTTTAAAATGATTTTTTATAAATATTGCTTTACAGGTTTATGTTTATTTGTGATATCTTTGTCTAAATTATTTACCCATACTGAGAATCTGAGCTCACACCTTTCTTATGTATAATTTTCCCCAATATACAATGATGTACATTATGAATGACTTATAGGAATGATGAAAGGGAATAGTAATGTTATCAATTGAGTTTATATGATTAATTTAATTTAATGACGTAAGGAAAAACATGTGTTTGTATATAGTTTTTCCATGTTTACTAAACTGACTTTTCCTTCATGATTTTACATTCTTGTGGTCATGCCAGTTTAATAACATAATTCGCTGACACTAGGAAACTAGTGTTGATGCATTACACCCCATCTTGTTGTCCTCAAAATTATATCCAATTTATTTCGATTACATAAACTTATATGGTGGGGGGATTTTAAACTTTTATGTAATGAAAAAAAAATATTCATAGAGATATGGATGAATTAAATAGAATAATGGAAATTAGAAAAATAATCTAATTCACTACAATGAATATCATGGATATTATAGAAACTAGAATATCTGTATAATAATTATGTAGATATATAACAATATTAGTGGAGTGGTGTTGTTTCTTTTTTGGTTTTATAAAATTCCTTGGGAGAAGAAGTCATGTTTTAGTTAGTAGAGTATCCCATTTACAATCATGAGACTTCTATATGAGAAATATTAATTTCTATGTTCCAGTTTAACATCATCTTAGCAACATACATTTATTGTGGTTGTGTTTTCATAATTCCCAATGTGAATAGTTATTTAGATGGACCATAAATACAATATATAAATTCCTTTTGAGAAATGTAATTTTATATTATATGAAGTCTATTTAAAATAAAATAATTTTAGGTATCTTAATTTAAACAAGTTTTTAGTGAATTCTATTAGAATGAGTTCCAATATAAGACTAAGAGAGGGTAATATTGAACCATGTTAGCTCTTTGTGGACATAACTATCCCACTAAATATCCACATAGCACTACTCATGAATGATATTTTAAAAAGATACACCATTTTCATACATCATAGAGGGCTTCCCACAGTGAGAATCATGAGTGATAATCATCCTTAAATATTGATACCATTTTTGGAGGCCACCCACTTGTATGCTATCAAAATATTATGTAAAATTCATTCATCCTAATTTAAATGTTTAGAAGTTTACATTGGTCCATCCATTAAAAATGTTTGACCAATGGTTAAATACTTCTCAAGGGGTCTTATAAATGTAAATTTAGGCATCCTAAATGTTCCATCTATTACCCATGTCTTTTAATTAGGTTGAAAATAATTCATAAATATGAAAATTTTACACTTTTCTCAATGGTTCAAACCAAATAAATAATTATTCCATAAATCCACCTATAAATCACCCAATCATACAAGATCGAATCATAATGAACACATATCTTCCACCCTTTGATCATTTAGTGGCCTTACCCTAGAATACCTAGAGCTGATGTCATGATACAATTATATTTTCATAAGATAATAGTAAATCACATCCCATGGGACTAAATAGTTTATCATTATTGGTAAACTAGATTCATATATACGACTTGTATTAAAAATGAATGTAGATATTACATCATAGTTTTTTAGGAAATTAATTTTATTCCATTTAGTGTATCCTTGAATATTATTTTTAGAGAACTTCATGGAATATTGGGAAATGGGAACGTAATTTGGGTGATCTAAAATGATCAGTATGGGTATCTATAGTGGAATCTACAATGAATCAATGAGAATAGTTAATATGGAAAGGTAATAATATAATACTTATTCCATGTATCCAATAAACTAAGAAGTAACTAAGTAAACAATATGGAAAGGTAAATTACTGAAAAGACAATCCAATTACATGAATGTATAAGGCATAATAAATATGGAAATGCGAGAAACTAAAAAAACATACAATTAAATTAATAAACTAATAATTGAATGCATAGATATATGTTTTTTAATATTTAAAATATCATGGATTGTAAATAAAAATAAAAATTAAGGAAATTCTTAATTATTTGAAATTATGTCCCAAGAACATGAAAACCACAACTATTAAGGTATATTCTGCATAAATTTTAAAAGAGTAGGTAGAAATATATATAATTTTCACAACTTTTTTGTATCATTATATCCTTTTGATGCATCAATGGGATATTTAAATTTCGATCCCCAAGCATCACTACATGTCAAAATCATTCCTCATATCAAATAATAATTTTAATTAATAAACAATATGCCTTAACAAATATCTATATCTAATGAAGAATACAGATTTATATATATTTCCCCAATGTTTTAAATAATTATCAATTTATATATAATATTTAAAAATGATTTCTTGTTTATAAAATAATAATTTCTATGATAAATGATATGGATAATTATTGGAAGGTCAATTTTGAATGATATTGGGAAATTAAATATCACATAGGGGACTGACAAAGGAATCAAGGATGTGAATTTCAATATTATCATTGTCCAAATAAATCCTAAAGAAACCCGATGAAAAATAATGATGGTATCAATACAACATATATCATGTGAATTAATGATAAAGGTTTGTTTTCATTGGTGAATGAAATTTCTATAAAAAGATCAGTTAAGAACATTCTTGAGAAAAATAACCATTTTATTTTGAAAGAAATTTTGAAAATAATTTTCTATTAAAATCACTTTTGAAAAAAATTTCTTTACAATTATCCTTTTAAACTTTTGAAATCATACTTAGAGGAAATGAAAGTGGGTTAATACATAGAGGTTATACAAGGTAAAAAATAACAATCCTTCTTCATCGTAAAAAATCTTGAAAATATCCTTTTACGAAAAGAGACAAGTAAATTAAATTGAAAATGTTTCTTAAAAAATGGTAAAACTATCTTTAATATATCATTTTATAAAGGATAAATATATTTTTGTAAAATTATTTATAAAATGGGGGTTTGGGAATTACCAGGTTCTCTGGCCGAAGAGAGACATCAAGTCAGGTTTTCATATAAATATGTTTATAAAACATTTTGAGTACCAAATTGTGGAACCATTATACCATTACATGAAATACGACATTATTATCCACTTTAAAAAATTAATTTATTTATATAAAATTATCCAATTATATACTCTAATTTAAATTCATGTGAAAACTATCTCAAACAAAGTTAGAGAGTGAAGTAAACACTTAAAAATACCATAATGCTGATGTGATAATGAATAATTAAATATATTATATGTTTCAAATGATAATCCACATAGAAAAATTTAAATACAATAATTTATTTTTTAATGTTATTATTAACATATTGTAAGAGTATTAATGATGTAGAGGAAGTAATATAACCGAAATAGAGGAATGGGGATATGAAATTATTTAAGAGTTTGTAAATTTTAATTAAAACACCCTTAAAAGAAATAATTATTATTGAAAATAAAAATATACAGTAAATAAAATAATTCATTATATAATATATCAAATTGTTTATGATATACACCACACAAATGATTTAATGGATGAATATGACTCTTATCTAATAGATTTAAAATGTGAGATGAAAATTCGTTACCCTGTGTTTCCTTTTTGGTGAACATTCTTTAACCTCCTGTATAAAGGTTATGATAATTTCAATAACTTTTAAAATAACCATACATATATTAATAATCTCATATGTAATATTCTTATATGGTCTTATTACATGTTTGTTAATAATCAATCATTATTTTCACTATTTCTAGTGTTAATTTCCTAACACTTTGAGTATGTTTTGACATGTTAATAGTTGTCCCTATTTATTATATCATAATTTCATCATATATAGATTATAATAAATGATATAATTATCATATTTATTCATTATATATGAAGTTATAATAATCCTTAATAGTTTGATATATCAAATTAAATTCACTATTCATGGAGATGTTAGGCCATACGTATGCATGAAAGGTACATTTATTTTTTTATGGTATTAAAATAATTGTAATGTAAATGATATATATGTATTTTATAATTCAGTAATCGTATCTATTTAATATATTACAAATATTATTATTAAATGCATTCTTCCCACATTCCATGTATAGTGTGAAAAAATTGCTTCGCATTGTGGATGTGGCAGTCCACACATCCAAATATGATGTTATCATATGTACACAAAATAGAAATCACAAGGTTTTGTGTTATAAATAATCAAAGAAGAATAATGACATTATAAATCATTTATATCATATATAAATAGTTTTTCTATCAAAATTCCCACCCTGGTATGTGGTAAAGGATGAACGAACAATCATCGTTTCACGAGGCAGTAGTCCATCGTAACACGAACTGTATGTTCGTTACACATTAAATGGAAATGTGGGTAATTTTAGTTCTTACCATTAAAATATAAAAAATCACAGAATCTTTACATAATTATTATATTATGTAATCATGTAATAAAAATATTTTGTGTGTTATAGAATTAAAATAACTCAAAAGGGATTCAGGAAGGATGTTGCCTTTTCTTTGGGTAATTCCTTCTAGTTTCCACAAAAGGTCTTCCTTGGATGGCCTTCTTACCAAATACAGGGTTATAGTATTTGGAAGTGATTTTGGAAACATATTTTATAAGTGTTTGGGATATCCAATGTTAATGAGAGATGTGATAATGTTTGAGCTGTGAGTGCCTTCTAAGAGTGGAAATGTTGGGGAATTCTTATAAATATAAAACGGTGAACCCTATTGAGATATCAATCATACATCATGTGAATATAATAATTGAAAAAAGAAGATAAAATATTGTATTTAGTAGATATATATCCATCCAATGTGTTGTGGAAATTTTTTAGGTTATTTTGTCCTTTAAATTCATGGTTTAGCCCATTGTTATGATATTTTTTCTCTTATTCACAGTAATTGATTTCAAAAAATTCACTAATATTATTGGTAAAAAACATATATTAACATATTATGAATTAAAAATTATTCTTACTAGAAATACATAAACAATTTTTATTAATTTAACTCATATAATTGGAATAAATTAATTTAAATTTATTCAAACAGACGAGACAACAAAGTGGGGTTTTAATGCAAAAATGTTCGAAAGTTTGAGATATTTTTATATCCAATTTCAATGTAATATTTATTATAATTACCTAAATTAAATTAATAGACATAAAATGTATCTAATTGAAGTTTAAAATGATTTAAAATATATAACTTATTCTTATAAATAAATTAGATTAAAAAATGGTTTTGAATAAATAATCTGTATTTTTTACTATTCATCGAAAAATGAAATATTTTATAAAAATACCAAAAATTCTCAACAACCCAATTATTTTGTTTAAAATTAAATAATGTAGTCTATTTTTACATATAAAATTTATAATGGTTTGAAAATGTATTTAAAATAGGGTTTCAATTAAACGGTGGTAAAATTTCTTTTAGAAAAATATAGGGTTTTATGTGTAATATTTTGTTTTTTCTTATATTATGAACATAAAATTTATTATATGAATGTAAAAAAAATTATTAGATATATATTTTATGTATTCTCATATGATAGTTAATATTATCCATAAACACCAATTTAAAAACTAGTTTATATCTTATTATATTAAATAAAAGAATTTTAATAATATATTATTGTTTAGTAAAACTTCATCTTACATGTAATGAAATTCATAGATGAAGATAGTAGTTGAATGAAACACAATATAATTAAGTATCATGAGAATTTCATGAAATATTATACATTTATTTTATTTAAAATATTAAATATTTTGTAATCCCTTTGGATATTATACCTACTTATGCCCATAGTTTTGTTTGTGATACATGATATCGAAAAAAAATGTTTTTGTTTTAGAGTTTTGATGTGTTACATTCTCCCCACCTTAATTAAATTGCTACCTCGCAATTTAAAAACAACCTTCGTAATAATTTTTTGGATAATTCCTATGCTGAAATCTCATATCCTGAGTAGGGTTTGTAAAATAGCCTCTAGAAAAGAGAGAATGTAAATTACAAAATAAACATGGACTAAGCTATATATAAGAATCTAAGTTGTAGATAATTAGTGGAAAGTGAAAATATTGTATTAGGTGAAAATTGTAAATATTTATAGGGAGTGATTGAGGATATCAATTACAAGAAAATGAATGATATGTTGGGTATTGAGGGTCTCAAATTCCAACATCTATGATCATTTAGAAGACCATCGATTCAATATAAATTAAGGCATGATGGTAAATTTTTTTGGATGATTATTTTATTAATATTGAGTAATTATTTTAGTTCCTAATTATATAAGGAAATATAACTAATTGATATGTTTCTATAAACACTAATTTCATCCTTGCAATCTTTGATAAATTTCAAATATATCCATTATTTCAAGAAATGGATATCCAAATAGTAACATTGATTCGTGAATCACTGAAATACATGTTTAATTGATCATAAGTCTAGTAAAATAGTAGAATGTCTTTCCATTTGTCTCTATCTATTCAAAAAATACAATATGTTAACTAAAATATTCTTTATACCTAAAATATTAAAATACAATTTCACCATAAATACATATTAATCAAAAAAATCTAACTGAAAACAATGACATATTAACCAAGTCATTACATAGGATAGTGGTTGGAACTAAACCCTTATCATATTTTGGTCCTGGGATCATATGGATTAGCCTTTATGAATTTATTAGTTGTCACCCAGTAAACATTTTTCCCTTTTTATAAAACTATTTTAATATAATTTTCAAATAAACTATGATGGAAATCCTGAAAATAAGGTTAATATAAAAACAGAATTTTAACTATGGTTTTCAATGAAACCACAATACAAAAAACCATCACCTTTTTTATTTTAATATGGGTTATTTATTGGTTTGTGGTTTGACCTAGGACATTAATTTTGACTAACTATTCAAATCCAACATAATGGTTTTAATAAAAAATGTGAACTATCCTAAGTGTATCCCACAGAATTGTCAAACCATGTGCATAGTAAGGATCTCTTTCGTGTACCGTGTTATACATGAGTAAGTCATAACACACATAGTTAATGTTGTTACCCCAATGTCCATCTATTCCAGAACCATGATGATTTTGAGGCCAATAATTGAAGGGATCTTCCACTAGAACGTATTTCCTATTAAAGTTCCATGTTGAATTTTAGCATCAATGTCATTATTTCCTCAATTGAATCAATGTGCCACCACAAAAAATGCATGTTTTGTTTTATAATCCTGAAACCATTCATACACTAGGGTTGTATCTCTGTTAATGAAAAATCACTACCCACCATAGTATTTTCATTTTCCTTACCTCGATCAAACATCCCCAGTCACCACGACACATGTTCCATTCATATTCATCCAATGAATATGACACTATTGTCTCACTCTCACTAAATTATAAAATGACAAATTAAATAACATACCTTTTATATTATCAATAATGACCCAAGTTTCATTCTCTGATATTCATCTCACAATAAGGACATACTCACAATAGAAAACAGTGTAATTCCAACAATTCAGATCCACATTAACTTCTCCATAGGCCCCACATCAAGAGTACCTTAATAAACAATAAAATATAATTAGAAAGCTAGGAATATAGACACCTTCAGCTATACACACTCAAGAATATTTCAAGATATTGATCATGATCATCTCTAAAATAATAGTATGATAAGATTTCTTGGAATAATTCCATCACATACTCATCCATTCATGATGTCATCTCTAACTATTGGGATATGACAAATCCATCCAAAAATTCATGGGCCTCCCTCTTCATGAGCATCTCTTCATAACCACATCAGTTATTATCCTACTCATGGATACCTATTTAACTCAAAAAACAATGGTGCATGATCTAATATGGAAAGATACTAAAACCAAATGAAATAGTACATCCCCAGCACTAACGTATCCAAAATCCCAAAACACATATACATTATAAGCCATTTTTTAATCCCACCATAAAACCTATTTATGATTTCAATAATCCATATCCAATGACGAATCATCTCATAATCCCTACCCTCTAGCCATGCCACTCGCACAGGCCAGTCTCATTCATCATAGAGAACCATTAGTGCTATGCAAGACAAATCGGACATTACAGAGCTGAAAATACCTACACAACCTCTCAAAGTTTGAGGGAAATTCAAAATATCAACTAGGATCATCTATGCATTGCCACATTAAAGAATTTGCATCTCAAGATAACCTGTCCAAGCTCCAAATAGATACTTTCCTCTAAAACTAGATATGCTATTAAAGCATCAGAATTCCAAGTGATTTAAATAACAAGGAATAGCTACATCTCCATGTGTCTCACAATATTAACATACCAGTTCCACCTAACTTGTATTGTCATTAACCCCTGAAAAAACAAACACCTAAAACCACATAACCTCAATCAAATACTATAATCCCTCTCTAGCTCATAACCATCAAGCATAACCCATACCCACAACCGTTACCAATGTTAGGCTCCTAAATGAACGATACCCTCTTAAACATTACCACTAGGATTGTGCTCTAGATCAATGCATGAATGGGAAATGAAACCACTCATGACTCACACACCCAGAAAATATATTTTAGACCACTCACATTGGGTGCCTTTGAAAGTAAAATGATACCAACTCCCTAAACTAGAGACACATCAAATCTCCCAAGGATCTTCCAACTAGACATACTGATAGGGTCTCACAACAAGTCACTAGGTCCAATAACATAATTGTATTCCAAAATATAGAAGTTCATAACTCAAAATGTTTCAATAATGGTCATATCGCAATTCCATATGAAAAATCATGTTTAGTACTTGTGTCTAGATATTCGCATCATAAAGACTTCATATATCATCTAATCCTCTAGAAATAGATTTCTTATACATTCTCAAAAACTACTCATCATAACACTCTATATAGAACCCGGGCATACTAAAAACCACCCACAAACACCACCAACAAGGTTTCAATATTTATATCACCATATCATACTAAATCTCAAGGGTCTCTACACTAACTATGAAAAAGGACCGCATTAACATCCCCTTCCTCGAGCATCACACCTTATATACACATAACCTTCCATACAATTGAATTCAATAAAATCACACACTAGTATGACTATAACATGTAGATCCTAAATTCTTATCATAATGCAATATAATAATCTTTCATATATATTCTATGAGGGAAAATAAAATCTCAAGTCACTTTCCCATGGTCCATGTTATAGAAGCTCAACATAAATCATCAAATCAAAACCACATGTTTTTCTATAAAAGAAAAAATCATTAAAACTATAACATATCAAATATAAATACCAATACCAGCCCTGGTATCCTAATTTTTTTACCGGAATAGGTTTTTGTGATGCACCATCTTGATATCTATCACACACTCCAATACATTCTTGTATCACCAGTATACCAAACCTAATAATAGAAAGATTAAAAAATAAGTAATTTGATGCCACATTTAATTCAGTCGACCATGAGCCACTAATACATTTCCCCAATCCATTTCTCCACATGGACTCAAGTGTGCCTCCTCATATGAAATATTCTTCCAAATGGAAACAAGGATAAAAACTGAAACTGTAAGGAGACTACATGCCTATATCAGAGTGCAATACTATAGGTAAATAACTATACACCATACACATTAGAGTGGGAATATATTACATGTAAATTTAAATGTCAGCATTATTTCAAAAATGAAAAACTCAAAATCCTAAACCATCATGTCATACATAAAACACTAGTCTCCCACTAGTATAAACTCTTACATAATACAAATGGATTAAAATAAATACACTAGTCCCAATAAAACACCAAGATAAACCTCATAAACACCCTTGATACCATACAAACCATCACACATGATCATTAAAGACTAAACATGTGACTCATCCCAAACATGTACCCACAATAACCATGTGAGATATGATCGTGTACCCATGTTTAGTTGCTTTTTGATTATGGTGAGAGTACAAATTATTAGGTCATAACCAATGGTGTCTGAGGAATGTACTTTCCAGTGATGAATCTCATGAATATAAGTTGTGGTATAAAATAAAATAATTAGGTTCACAATTAAAATTTTTTTATTTAGTCTTTTTAAAATTTTAGTTCTTTCAGGTTATATATCCATCCTTGCCTCTTTTGTCCATTCTAGATGTCTACATCATTTATGAAAGGGGACATACATTGTAATATAGGGAGAATCAATCCACGTATCAAAGAAGGATTACAGACTCCATGTTTGACCATCCCAACCATGTATAATACTAGTTGTTCCTAGAGAATTAGTTTTTCACATAAACCATGGATGAGGAACACCATGTCAAACACCACAATCCATCGATATGAAATGCCATGTTCATAACATTGGAGTTAGTAGGTTTATTCTATCATATGAAAACTAAGATGAATCAGAAAACCTAGAGAATTATTCTAGCCTTCCCAAGGGAGAGGTGCATTAGTCCAACTTGCCACCATCCATATATAATACTACTATTTACTAGAGTTGAATTTTGACACTTAATCCACTAATAAGGATTTCCATGCACAACATCCTAAACCATTTCATAATAAATCAATTTCTTTAATCAAGGTTCAGCATAAAAAAAATATTTCACTTATCAACATCCATGGAGAACTACCTTTCACTTCTCAATATTCAAAAACTTATTCAATTCATCATTACCATGGTCCCAATGAGACATCAAAACCAAAACACCCCTCAAAAAAACCAATCCCTTTTCATATGAAATAAAAATACCAAAACAAAATGACCACATTTAACAATTTTAAACCACCCATTTAATCATTGTATTTCTATTTGAAGACATATTAAGTCCTAAGACAATTCATTTTCCCTCGAAACCATCAAATGAGACAGCATAAATTTTTTTTAAAAAATGTACCAGAAATTCATTTCAATTTAATAGTTAAAACACAATTGGAAACTATGTTTAAAATACTACTGAGGTTGAAACCACATTTCCAAAGTATATCCATTTTAAACCATAGTTTTCCCATATATCATTGAAAACCCAATTTAAAATAAGAATAACTCTATTTAATCATATCAAAAGCCATTATGGGATTTTTTTAAAAATATCAACATCAATAAAATTCTATATTTCAATAGTGGGAACACTCCTAGTGGTAAATGGTCTGATATCGCAACACCATAAATCTAATGAGCTATATGGATGGTCTATGACAAAAAATGTAATACCTTATTTATCATCTTATACCAAGAGGTAACCCCACCACAAAAGGGATATATTGAAAATATTTTGTAAACATTAAAAACAATATTCAAGACTATGGGGAATTCTATTAGACGTCCTACCTTATCAAAAATAAATTCTAAAAAATAAAACACGAAGGATTTTCCAATGCACATCCATGCATATCTAACCTTTTCCGAAATCAACTGAGTTAGCCATAACCACCCGATCTCTATCCTCACACCATGAAATGAAAATTAATTAATTTTAATATTTATAATTAACTAATGCATTAAACCCCAACGCAGCATATTTCTGGAACATTCACTAGGTTTTCAAAACACAAAAAAAACTATAAGGAACTAATATTGTCACAACACATGTTTTATCTTCATTATTTATTTCATCTTAAATTATTTTATTTGTATCTATCACATGTTTCAATTATTACAAATTTATGTTTTGTGTTTTGGGATATTTATCTTTTGTTGTATAGTTTAAGTGTATGATTAAGTGTTAACCATTACGCCTCTTGAGGCTGATCCTCCTTTGAGTTTCATGGATTAGGAATTTTTTTATCCAAACACTGTGGCACCTAAGAGAAATGGAATGTCCCCTTAGGTGTCTTTGGTTAAGGGAGAAGGACTTTATTATCATTAAGAAAACCATGATGAAGGTGTGTGAACTATTTTAAATTTTTTTTATAAAACCATTCCACAGAGTTGGGGCATGATTTCCAAAACCATGTGGAAAGATCATGTTGGTTCACATGGTGTCTAGTAAGGGGTGTACAGTTAGTACATGTTTTTCATAACTGTGTGGTAAATTGTGCATAGTGCTAAGGTGTCCTTAAAATATAATTTAAAAATTATGACCTCTTTAAATTTTAACCCCAAAACACTATAATCCATCCCCATTCACATTGTATGACTATTTGAGGCTCCACCCCTCCTCCCCAATCCACAAACCTATTCCATGGTGATTTTACACATATTTATTAATGATTTGGTGAAGGGTCTTCAACGAAATCTCTACATTTCTTCCCCCACTACATTTTTCAACCATTTGATTTTGAGTTCCTCTCCTCCCTTTGTCTTTTGAGTCTATAGTTATTTAATATTTGGGTTCACATTGCGGGATGAGTTCCTTTATATGGTAGCTTTTTTATGTTCTTGCTTCTTGGGAAACTTATGAAGTTGTTTCAAGATGAAGTTTTTGATGTTCATGTGGTTATATGTAGTCCCTAAAAATTTATGAATGTGTTTATTTATTTATTTTCACACTCAACATTGATATTAATTAATTATGTATTATTTTTATAATTTTTATTATAGTAAATGAGTTGATTTTTCTCTTTTTTTAAGTGTAATGATTTATTTTTTTAGCTATACATAGGAAGTGTTTTCAAGAATTCCAATTTGAATTTTATACATGATTCGTTAATCCCAATGTATTTTATTGGATTTTTAAATTTATATTGCTTCAAAAAGTATTTTTTTAGTTTTCATGAATGTATTTCTTTGTGGTTTTGTATTTTAAATGGATATGTTATATTCCATTTGAAAATGGGGGGTTTTTCAAGGAGTGATTGAGGCCCATTTGGAACTTTTATAAAATTAGTTCTCTCAATAACTCTCCTTGGGTGATGACCTAGACTTGGTTATGTTGACTGGTATGGTAGGTCCTTGGTGTTTGAATCAATTGATAAAAAATGGTTGAATTTTAAAGTATCCTTTTATTGAATGATTCGGGTGGGGACTATTCTGTTTGTTACTTGCATGTAATGTATGTCAATGAGTATAGATTCTTTTGTGGAATTGCTTGGATCACCCCCATTTTATCCTTTACATGGGAGCCTAGTATAGATAGGAGATTTTGAATGAATTATTTCTAAACTATTTTAGATTATGCACTAGCTATTGGACCATAGTTTGGATATGGCTCTTCATTGAAATGGTTCCCCTTTTTTTATTCCATGTATTTTAATACCGAGTGTGTGGGATAGTTGATTCCATCAGGTGAGGAATGCCTACATGATGAGTCAGGTGTTAGTGTGTTCTACATTATCCATTTATCTCTCAATTTCCCTTATGTTATTCTAAACTTGTTTTTCTTTGGAATATGATTGAGTATACTTTTTGGTTGGTTACTCATCTATGCTATGTTCCATTTCACATTTTATGGGATCATTACTTCTCCTCTCTTTTATGGTGTACAACATTCAATAAAAAAAATATTATAATGATTTGTGAGAATGTTATAAGAATTTTTTACCACCAAATTCCACTTTTAAATCAAATTTTTATTCCTTCCCCTCCCTATCGCATCGATAAAATCTATAAATCTCCTATCATTAAAAATAATATTTTTTTTCAAATAAGAATGGGAAAAATACAATGTTATAAGTTTTAGAAGAAAATTTGTGACAACCATTGTTTCATATATCATATTTCAAACATTAGATTGAATTTCTCTTTTTAAAATTCAATTCCTTGGGAATATATTTTTTTAGGAAATCCTACTGAGTTTTAATACTCACTCATATAACACTTCTTGTGTTTAGGATTTGGTACAAGTTCTTTCTTGCGATTTATTTCTTTAGGAAATGATTATTTTCAGGAGTGGGGAATGATCCTTAGGGTCACATTGAGCTTTTTTTGTTGTTTGTTTAGGTTGGTTTTCATTTTCGATTTGGTTGTATCTTTAGTTCTTTTACCGTTGATTAGTTTCATTATTGTATTCAGTTTATTTTTTTATACTATTTATTTCCACTTCATTATTTTTATATATTCGGTTAAATTGATCACCTTGGTTCTCTCCATTATCCATGTATCTTTTCTTCAACCTTTGAGGATTGGGAACATATCTTGATCCTTTTCACTGGCTAGATCGAGAGACCCGTTATGGGTCATAAATGTGTTTGTTCATGAAAAAAAACAATATCATGGTAGGTTCTTTAGAGGACATAGCTTTTAGATCTCCCGTTTTAATTCTGGTTGCCAAGGTAGATGGATTAGCAATTTCAGATCATGGGATTAATTTATGGGGTTGTGCCTAGTCAAAACATTAATGAATTAAATTTGAGTTACCATGGGATTCTATATTTTTGTTTTGTTTGCTATATTTTTTAATTATTTTGTTCTCGGGGGATGAAACAAGAGTCAGGCCAGATGACTCAGTGAGCTCGTAGGGTATAGAAAACCATGTGGAGTAGATGAAGTGGTTTTAATGGGATCTGAGTGATGGTCGTTTGATTAGAATGTGGACTCCAACCATATATCCAAGTAAGCCAATGATTTTAGTTTCACCCATAATGAGCATATTTTTGGTCTTCTAGATTTTGAGTCCATATTGAAAACTATGTTTTGAATTTGTGAAAAACAAGATTTCAATATGTAATTTTTTTATTTGTGGAAGATAGAAAATTATGTTTAGAAATTATTTCCATGTAAAGTATTAGAAAATTTATTTTTAATAAGATATGTTTGGGGTAAAATAGTGATTGGTTTATCAAAATTTGATTTCTATAATAAAATATTCAGGGTCTATTGAAATTGGTTTCCTGTAAAACATAAATTGATTCTGAAACAAATTTATTTTAGGAAATTTTATTGGTAAATTCTAAAAAGTATTGAAAAAATTTCAAATGGGATGTATACTAAGAATTTTCAACCTGGGGTGAACAATTTTTATTGAGAAGGGAAAAGTGTTGTTTTGATTATTGTTATTATGACAAGTGATCATATGCATGGATGTCTGTAAGTAATTGAATGTGTGATTTAATATATAAATGGGTGTCTACGCTAGAATGTTAATGTACATGTGTGAGGCTCTATGGCATAACATTGGTGACTATGCAACATACCATGTTTTTTTATATTCAAAAAATAATTATGATGAAAACTCTCATGTTTTGAGAACTCATGGTTGTGTAGAACATTTTATTATGATTTTGTAATTTTTTATATGTGGTGTTTCAGGTCTTAGTTTTTTTTAGTGAATTCTTTTTCATTTAATTATTTTTTTTCTTACAGTTTAGTGTACACCCATACCAAATATTTGATGAATATTCATGGTGAAACTAAGGGAGGTTCACCTTCAGAAGATCCATAGGTTGATCAACCCAAAGAATTCCTTCTAGAGTTTCTGAATTTGATTCCTCCTCACTTTTCTAGTGAAGTGGATCCGTTGAAGAATATTAGTGGATGTAGTGAATTGAAAGGATATATGGTTTCCTTGATTTTATCATATCTCTATTGGTGATGTTCTCTAACTTAATACTTAGTAGTCCATGTTGAAAGTGGTGGAAGTATTTTTTTTCATACCAATCCTTGGGAAACCCATTCTAGAGAATTCGTAAAGGATTATTTTATCTAATAGTACATCTATAAGGCATTGAAGGAAAGGAATTTGATGGAGATGAGATGTATATAGAAAGGTGATGGATCATTGTTGAAATTTTTTCTTCATTTTTAGGATCTAGTTTCTTATCTTTTATCAGGGTAAAAGGATGATTCCCTGAAGGCTTTACAATTCAAGAGTAGGCTTCACCCTAATATGCATCTGAAGGTTTTGGATTTTGGTCTAACCACATTTCTCAATAAGGTGGGTTATGATGTTCAAGTTGAAGCTATGTTGGATGGTATTCTCAAAGCAACGAGTACTTCTTCTATCCTAAGAAGAGGTTAAGTGTATCCATGTAAGGGGATTAGATATTTTCCATAAGATGGAGGCATTTCTCATGGCATCAATATGCCTTTATATCTTTTGGTAGCTTCATCAGGGCATAGGGCCCTAATGTGTCATTAATGTGTCAGGTAGGGTCAGCAGAAGCCATTGTGTCCAAATACTTCAATGTTATTTCATACTTTTTGTTGCATATGTCACTTGAAATAGGTTATTTTGGGTGTTTCTAATAAGTGATGTGGTACTAGATCTATCCCTTAAAAAGGCACCCCAACCCATTTCTAGGAGTAGGATATTGATCTGGGATTGGTTTAAATTCCCCATATAATGTAATCATTTCTCTAATTTAACATGTTCCCTTGAATTATTTTCTTTTTATTGTGATATAAAATTGGTCTTTTCAATATCTTAATAATTTATATTTCAGTGAAAGAGTGTCTTTTTTAAATTATGAATTGTTATCATTTTGGAAGAGATGAGTCTCTTTGTGTGCCTTTGTTGTTACACATTTTGTTAGAAGTGAAAAAATAATGATGTTTTGTATCTTTTGAATCCCTATTTTGGTTAAAGAACATGGATTTGGGGAAGCACGTTCATGTTGTATCATGTTTGTTTTTTACCTTATATGTTTTGTGTTCTGTCATTCTGGATTAAGGATTCAGTGTTGATTGGAGTTCTGTATTGAGCACACGACTATAAATCTAAATATGTGGGGAGTACATTATTGACTCCCATGTTGATTATGGTGAACCCTTGTTTCCAACTCATACATTCTTGGTTTTCCTTCAAGAAGTTTTTAGGTTATTTCCACTATCATCAAAGGGTGTTTAGTTTTAGTTTTATTCCCCTTAGTAAACGATGGGCCCTTAGAGTAGGACTAGTGAATTTAGTTGTGGTAAGGTGTTTATCTGATGATTTGGAATTATTATATGTCACATGTTTAATGGGTTGAGTTGATGGATCATTCAGGGAAAGAGGATTATGTTCAGTTTTGATGGTGATTTATTCATTCTTGGCGTGAGCAGTTTGGTCATGTAAGTGTGAGAACCATATCCCTGATACGACCAACATGAATCATTTAGGTTTTATGGGGGCGTAATTCCTAATGGTGTTGATAATTGTAACACCATAGTTTTTGTTTTCTTTAATTGTTTCAATGTTCCTTTATGTTACTAACTTCTTTCTCGAGTTTCTAGTTCTCATGATTAAAAATATGATTCTTGGGTTTCTTTTCATCTACTGCATGATTTAGGTTTGTGGTTAAGTGGTAACCTTGTGGCATCTTCTTAGTTAATTTAGAATTTTAATGGTTTAATTTGAATGGATTTAGCATGGTTTGATTCAAATTGTGTGTCTCTATGTAGAAATTGTGATGGTCATAGGGTGTCTTATGTCGAGGGAACTCAACCTGAGCACAATTTGTAAAATCGTGAGCAAGGTGTGCATAATGTTTGACAATTTTTTATAGAACCATGTCACTCAGTTGTCACACTATTTCCCAAACCGTTAGAAAAAATAGTTTGGGTTCTTATTGTCTCTATTAAGGGTTGCACAGTTTTCCCATGGTCAAGGAAACTATCCGGCCTAACTGGGCACAATGATCTGTTTTCAAAATGTGAATTTACCTTTCTACCCTCTTTATATTTTAACCCCTGAAAACCCTAATTCTCTTCCATTCAGTTCATATGACCATATGAGTCTCCTCCACCCCTCCTTATGCCTATCCCCTTATTCCATGGGTATTCTAAACTAATTTCTTAACATTTTGGTGGTGGATCATTAATATTATCTCTTCTATTCTTCTCCCAATTTCTTCTTCATCCGTTCTCTTTTGAGTTCCTCTTATCTATTTGTATTTTGGGTAAATGGTTCTTATTTATTTGGGTTTAAATTGGTTTTTATTTCTTCTTAGTGTTCCTTGTGGAGTTTCATTGTTCTTAGAACCCTTACGATGTTGTTTTTGGATGGTGTTATTGAAACACTTGTGGTTTTAGGTAGGTGGCCTTTTCATTTAAATTTAAATTTATGAATATGATTATTTATTACATTTCTCACCTTATGTGGATATTAATTAGTGATGTGTAGTTTTTTGAAAACGTTTTCTATAAGAAATGATGTGATTTATTTCTTGTTTTATGTGAATGTAATTTGTTTTGTGAAGATGTGCACGCCACATGTTTGTCAAAATTCCTGTTGGATTTTATACAAGATTCATGATTCATAAAATGTGATTTTTGATTTATAATATTATACATATTTTAAAATCAGGGTTTGGGTTTCCTAAATGGATTTCTAAGTGGCGTTGTATTTTAAAATGATATGTCTAATTCCTATTGAAATTGGGTGGTGTCTCAACGATTGCTTGAGGTCCATTTGTAACTTTTATAAAATAGGTTCTCTTGAAAAATATTTTTTGGAGAACCCATTTTCATGGTCATGTTGAATAGTATGGGAGGTCCATGGTGTAGGACTCCATTGTTAAAAAAGGTTGAAAGGTACGGGGTTAGTCATGAACCATCTTGGGTTGACCCTAAACTGGTCACCCGAGTCGACCCACGATGAGGCCTGAAAGGCATTCCCAATCCTTCCAGGTTAGTCACAAGCCTCATGGGAATCAATAGAGTGATAATGAGAATAATTTATCCCAATATAAATAAATAAAAGCAATTGAATAATAAAATAGAATCACAAAAATAATAAAACAAACAGAATGACTAAGCATGTATTAATATATAAAACTAACTGAACCTAATGACCGGTAAAATGTGACATGATGATGTGGGTCACACTGTGATCACAAGATTCATGATCATGCATGGTGATTTAGATCAAGATTAAACTATCACTTGACACTAAAAACAAGAATAATGTATATGCGTGACTATTAAAACTCAATTGGGGCCCCCGAGTAATCTATTCTCAAATGCATTCCCTTTAATCAAAAGAATAGTCAATTTCATGTTTGAAATGAAATGTATAAAAGTATTCTTTTCACATAATTTACCCTTTAATGAAAATCCCGGTCTATTTTCATTTTTATTTTAATCCAATTTCTTTTCCAAGAAGAAATCCTTAGCATTTTTAAAGAAAGAAGGATAGAGATGAAGGAAATATAAAATATTTTTAAAAACATTTTCCACAATCATTGAAATCCATTTTTTCCAATTTATCAAAGATATGAACAATAAAAATAGACAATAGAAATGATCACGCTAGGGAAATTGAAAATACAAAGCAAGAGTGAGCAAGACATCAACGCACCTTAATCATCCACTGTAGATAAATAATTACCGAAGTACATGGAAGACCCTATGAGCTTGTGAATAATATATAATATACTTTACATATGACTTATCCCTGAATACATTCCCTACCATATGACCTCATTATGCCGAGATGGCCAATCGTCACCCTAACTAACCTAACCGAGGGACCCAATCCCATAGTAGTAATAAAAAAATTTCCCCAACTATTGGCCACTAGCCAATGCATAATCTAAACAATTGAAATAATAGATCACCAAAAATTACCTCGCTATGCCAGGTTAACATGTTGAGACTAGAAAGGGATGAGCCAATCAAACCAAAAAGGTAACCAACCATGTATTCATACTTCACAAAAAAACGCAGACAATTATCACCCCTGAATTACCCCAATGGATTTTCCCCTCTTCCCTTCAACCATCAACATATGAGGGATGTCCCATCCATGGAGAACCCCCTTATCCTCAATACACAACAAGGTAAGAGGTGCATCCCAAATATAGTTTTCAAAGTAACTTAATTTATAAAATTACCAAATTGGAATCAACCAACCATTCGACACCAAACAATTTTCAAAAGAACCAGCACACTCCACTCTCAAGAACAAAAATCCACTTAAACACCCATTTAAGAATCAAAATTCACCATTTTAAATCTAATAAAAATTTATAATGGAAAATAGATAATTTAAAAACACTTAGTATTCATATTAAAGAAACAATTTCATACAATTCAAATACAAAGAGGAAAGCACTCTATTTCACAATAAGTATTTATTCTAAAAGTAATACATTATTAATTAGCATTAAATATTGGTGTGAAAATCAAGAAATAAATAATTATTTAAATTAAAAGGTTAATTCAAAGATAAAAATACCTAAATAATGTATAGTAACAAGCCAAGACACTTCGGTGCTTGACATATTAGGTGGGGACCACTTGTAATCGTCTTGCACTCGCATGCACATACCTATATATATATATGTATACATAATAAAATTCATGTATTACCCATGATAATGGGGAATACGTACATGGAGGATATATATATATTATTTACATACGTTATATATATATATATATGTTTACCCTCAAATGTTGATGAAAACATAGTAAAACACAGAATATATTCAAAAAACATAACGACAAGTTTCAACAGACCTCAAATATTACCCATAGAGTATAAATATATAATATATCAAGAAAGGCCATTTAAAACTCATACTTAAAAAATTAACACAAGGCCTATAAGTTGACATTATCTCATATTGAAATGAAAACCCATTTCTAATAGATATGCACTTCAAGTGCCTTTAATTATGCATTTTTTACCTACTACAAAAGGAATAAAAATCTTTTTAAAAAGAAATAAGATTGAACACACACAAAATATAACCATTTCCCTTTAAAAATCCATTTTCACCACAACAATGGGCCTAATCATTTTAAATCACATTTCACTCTGCATAAATTTTTTAAGGAACAAGAATAAATATATAATCAACCATAATAAAAATATCTTCAAATGCTAAAGAATGGAACCACCAACCTCGTTCTAAGAAGAAATGAGAAAATGTTGTGAAATTAAAATCGCACCTCAACCATACCACATGCTAAACTAGAAAGGCATAATTTACCCGAAAAGAAAAATATTAAACCCTAAATCACAAGATCAAATCCTAACAATAGAACCCAACCCGCTACGGAACCAAAAACCTAATGAAATTAAACTATAAACTTACCATGAGGTAAGTGGTGAAGTTTCTAGATGATAGATGGCCAAAAGCGGGCATCGATAGGGGTAATTCCAATAGTAGGGAAATCTGGGGGGTCACACCAGAGATGAGCTCACTGGAAGGAGAAGACACAAAGGGAGATGGGACACCAAAACTTCACACAAGTTGGGGGAAGGGCATCAGAGACCTTTCACTAGAAGGAGGCCATCTAGTAATGGGGGAGGGTGTCATGAACCTGGTGGGAGGGGGGGAACCGTTGCGGGATTAGGGAGGGGTGAGGTAGGAGGATCCAAACCCTAAAAATAGAATATGAATAATACTAATAATAAAAATAATCTCGATAATAATAAAAAACATTCTAATAATAAACATAATAATAATAATAATAATAATATTACTCATAATAATAATATTATCTTTGTTTTTATTTTTATATGATTTTTTTCATTATATTTCATTTAAAATTAATAAATTTTAAACAATAAAAAATGACCGAAATATAAATAAATGAACTGCAACGGTAAGATGTTAGGACAGGGTGTGTCAATTCTCCCCACCATAATGCTTTATACACTAGTAAATCCACAACATTGCCTAACCCCAACGTAGAAACTGATACCCCTTCATAGTCTAAGGGGACTTCCAAAGAACAATAAACAACTAAAGGCCAGATCACTATTAAAATATATAAAACCCAATAAAATAAACGGAGTAAATCCAGAATGGAATCCCCGCTAAGTGTCACCCACCCTCGTAAGATGAGACACCTCTAGTTGGTCAATCATATATAATAAACTCTCATGCTACAAACCAACCTATTAAACCAAAACATGTTATAAATTACTAAATGAAACCCAAACCACTTTCATGAAATGGTCAAACAATACATAACCATATCATGACATTAACAAGGCTTTGGAGAGATCTTTTACAATATTACATCAATACAAACATTGGGTGAGCCCCAATCCCTACATTTACTCAATATAGGAGATTATAGTTAGATAGTTATGAATGAGACTATTTACTGCCAAGCTGACACCAAGAAAAAACCGGAATTACTGACATGGGGAGGCCCAAACAGACACCCTATCATAATAAATAACCTAAAACTTGAGACAGAACCAGAACACATCCATGGGGAGGCCCGAACGGATACCCCACTATAATAAACAAGAATAAACATAATTCATCAAGAGTCGTGATGGGTCTCCCCACCATAAGAAATAAAAAAATTAAAGTAACTCGAAAACTTCTCGACACCGACCAAAACACCCCTACCAGAAGGGGAGGGGGGTGAGTCACAAATATCGAGGAATCCAAATCACAACTAACAAGATACTAATAACATCACATACCTATATGACCTCAAAACAAACTGAGTCTGATTGATACAAGAAATCCCCATGAGGGTCCCAAAATAGAGGCCCACACCTGGTGAGACACAACCACTGGGGAATCGTGTAGGAAAGATGGATAATACTCCTTATAATAAAGGGAAAAAATTTACAATGAAACATGAAAAAACATGGAAGCTAGTTCCTCCTAACTCTTTTAACTAAATGATAACAACTATAATAGTACAACCTTGCTGGAGGTTTAAACATTTTCTATCTTCCATGTTAAGATCATAAATTAGACCAATGCCTTTCACATCCCTGAATTTATCCTAACTATGCACCAGCCTCACTCCATGACCTATCACTGCAACTATGATGATTGAAGCATCTATTTCCTCCCAGTTAGGCTTTAGAAACCCCTAAATTGATCTTCTCCTTTTGGTTCCACAAAGCAACCACACCACGTGAAAAACCAAACTAATAGAGCCCAACCCACACCAATATTGACTTTTGCACAACATGTAAATTTTTCATGATAAGTAATTTGAATATACACAAGCATCATCCCTTTAACCATGAACAAGGATCCCAATGTAAAGGATTAAAGGAAAAAACAATTCATCCAAAAGTGAGATGTTTGGAATTCCTGAAGGAATGATGTGCTTCTATCAAAATAGATGTTCTCGATTGATCCCCCAACATCCACCTTATCATTTTAATAGGGACACAACACTACAAACATCACCTAATATTAACATTGCATCAAAATAGACCTTACTATGAAAGAGACCGTAAACTATGTCTCGAACGACACAGAATCCCTACAAGTGGCCAATACAAACAACCCCATATACCCTTCCACTTATCCCTATGGAATTCCATTCTCCCTTTCAAAATAGGACTTTCAGACAAAAAGATTCCATATTTAACCTTCAATATCTCAAAAAAACCCAAGGAACTATGATTTTATTCAACTCCTAAAGCATCATCTTTTCCAGTGTGACGGGTTTCACTTAGATTAAAAGGATACGAATTAGACTAAACATAAAAAATTCAAAGAGAAGAGTCCAACTTTAATCAATTAGAGGTTCATCCATAGAATAATCACCCATGTAGGCACCATACTCATGCATTAACCCTTTATGGATAATACACTAGATAATGAGGAAAACCAAGGACCCAAAGCATATTGGTCCATTAGCCCAAACGTACCACAAACAAATTCCGATCACACATATGGAACTATCGTAAGGTATCCTTGAATCACTCCTCATAAGAAACCACTAACCATTATCCAGAAACTAACTCACCAATAAGAACTAAATTGTGAAAACCCCTTTTAGACACATAGGAGTTTCAAACTCAAACATTTTTTAAACAAAACCCACACAACATAAAAAGACACAACATACAAACATTGGTTGTTAAAATGAATCATCTTTCCCTTAGAATAATTTTTGAAAACAAAATAGGATTGATTAGTTACACATTCACCAATGGAATCCCATAGATCCTCACACATGCATATAATTGTTCCATAGGGGGAACCCACTCACTTTCTTACACATACCTATGACATTCACTACTCAGGAAAATACCAAAGTTCAAAAAAACATTTCCACTATTAGAAAAATAATAATTAAACCCACATCTCCATTTTCAAAATTCACCAAGACTCCATTCAAAAATCACTACTTATGAAGATCACGACCCAATTAGAATTTAATAGAAAGTTTTTTGAAAAAAAACATACCATTCATAAATCCACAATAAGAGTTTTTCAAACAATTAACAGATTTGACAGAGAATCCAAACAAATCATATATGGAAACTAGTGTTGACGGGTGACAATGACCCATGGTTAGAATCCATATTCTAGTCATACACCATCATGGAGTGTATTATAAGAAATTTTCCATGGATCCACATGGATTTATAGTAATTATGAGCTCTATGAGTTCACTTCCCATCTCCCTTTTTATATCCCAACACCAAAAAATCCATAAGGACCAAGGGACACCATCAAACCTATACATCCCTTGGTAACCTGAGGTTTGGAACGAGTAGGAGTTTGCAATGCTCTTCCTACATATACCCTTCGATTCCTGTCAATCCTAATACTTCAACATCAAAATATCTATGTAATAATGGGTAATCTAAAATAATGGTCTACTAATGATCCGACTTGCTCTAATATAATTTTTTCCTGAACCAACCCAAGTCGACCCTAAACTTGTCACCTGAGATGTCCCACGACAAGGCCCAAGAGGCGTTTCGGATCATCATGGCCTATAACAAGAGCCAAGGACATCAACAATGTGATGAAGGGAATGATTTGACTGAATTTAAATAAAAATATTTTAATAGTAATAAAATAGAATCCCAAAATAAATAAACCGAAAAGAAAAATTAGGAAATAAGTGAGAAATAGATTTTTCCGAACCTGATGACCACTAAAACTCCACATGACCCCATGTGTTACACACAGATCACTTGACTCATCATCACCCATGGATATTGAGATCAAGATGAAGCATGCACCTAAGACATTAAATAAGGAAAAAGTATAGGCCTGAGTATTAAATATTAGTAGATTGGCCCAAGTAATATATCCCAAAATGCATTTCATTAACAAAAATAATCATAAATTTTTGGTTTGAACTATAATGTATAAAAGTATTTTTTTTAAACATTTTCCAATTTAATCATAATCACAGTCTATTTCCCGTTTTATTTTAAATCATTTTCTTTTCCAACAAAGAAGTTGTACCCTTTTTGAATAAAGAAGGAAAAAGTAGATGGAAATGTAAAAAAATTAAAACACTTTTTCCATAAACATTTGAAATATGTTTTATCACATTTTGAAAATAAATTCACCATACATGGAGTCAAAAGAAATGATTATGAAAGGGAAATGGAAAATGGCATGTAATGGTGACCAACCAAATAATGACCCTTAATCATTCGCCACACATAACTATGTGTCAATGTACATGGGAGAACATAGGATCCCATGAATAATATAGAACATACTATTTCTATGACTCATCTCGAGGGCATTCCCTACATGATTACCTCATAAAACCCAACCATCTGATCGTCTCCTTACCTCACCTAATAGAGGGGCCCAGTCCCATAGCAATAAAAAAATACCCCTACTGTCGGCCACTATCTAGTGTGTAATCTAAAATACTGATGAAATATTTTACTGAAAATTCGCTAGCTATTCCAGGTTCCTATTTTAAAACTATAATGGTTTGAACCAATCAATCAAATAAGGTAATGAACTATGTATGCATACAACACACACAAGAAAAACACACAACAATCTCCCCTGAATCACCCCATGAGATTTTCCCTCTCTTGCCTTTAACCATCAACACACGAGGGAAGTCACATCCAATGACCATACCTTATCATAAATAACACACAATTGATGATGTGTATCCCAAATAGGGTTTTCCAAGTAACTTATTTCATAAAAGTACCAAATTGGCGTCAACTAACCATTCGACACCAACCCATTTTTAAAAGAACCAACACACACCCCTTTGAAAACAAAAAATCCACTTTGAAACCCATTTTTGAGACTAAATTCACCATTTTAAATCTAACAAAAATTTATAATGTCCAAGGTGGAATTTCATAAAATGCTTCGTATGTGCATCAAATAAACAATTTCATGCAATTCAAATAAAAAGAGAAAATCACACTATTTCATAAAAAAAAATTATTCTATAAGACATACCTTATTAATTAGCATCAAATAAGGGTTTAAAAAGAAAGAAATCAATAATTATTTAAATTAAAAGGTTTTTTTATAGGAAACCTATCTCAATAATGGAGAAAACAAAGCTGCGACACTTTCGAACTTGAAAGATTAGGTAGCGACCACTCGTAACCGACTAGCTGTCACACTCCCATACCTATATATATCCATAATCTAATGCACTTACTCCTCATTCCTTGGGGGAATGCATACATGGAGGACATAAAAATATTATATATATATATACCTAATGTATATGCATGTGATCCATCAAACATTGATCAAAACTCAGTACAATATATCTTAGATTCACAATAACATAGAAGCATGGTTCAACACACCTCAAATTTTACCCATAGTGCATAAATAAAGAATAAATCATGCAAGGAAATTTAAAAATAAATCATAAAAAATGAAGATGAGGCCTATACTCTGATAATAACCCATTTTTCAATGAAAAATCTGTTCAAATTGATACACAACATGTGATCCTTTAAAGAAGATGTTTACACATTCCAGAAAAGGCATAAAACATTTTTCAAAAAGAAATACAATATAACAGACATAGAATATAACCATTTTCCCATTAAAAATCCATTTTCACCACATATATCTGCCAAATCAAATCAAATCACATTTCTTAAAATACAATTCATTTATAGAATAATAATAATTAAATAAACAAGCATACTTAAAATATCATAAAATGATAAAACATGGAACCCCCTAACTTGAACCAATATGATTTTGGAAAATGGTATGAAATCAAAATTGCACCTCAATAGTACATCAAGAAACCCTATAAATGGAATATTTAACCAAAATCATTAATATTAAACCCTAACTTGCAGGATTAAATCCAAAAAATAGAACCCTCCCTGCTAGAGAACCAAATCCCTAATAAAAGTGAAGAAGACTCTCACCCAGAGGGGGATGCGAGGCCATGAGAAGAGAGTTGGCATATAGGGAAAACTAGAAGGGGGTTTTTCTGATATATTGGTGCAAGACGGGGGTCTCTCTATATATGATATTATTGGAAGGATCCTTCGTAAAGGGGACATTGTGCCAGTGTTTCACATGTGGGGGGAGCGGGGTGCTGGAGGCAAAATTCTCAAAGTTGGCCGACCCGCAAGGGGTAGATGATGGATAGATCCAGGTTGGAGGGGGGTGGTTAATATGGGATAAGGGGTGAGGTAGGAGGGTCTCTACCCTAACAATGTAATATGAATAAAAATAATGATGATGATAATGATGATAATAAAAAAAATTAATATAATAAACATGATAATAATATTATTATTATTAATAATAATAATATTATCATTGTTATTAATATTAAATCATTTTAGTCTTATTTTATATTCATTCATTTTGATTTTACATTAATAAAATTTCAACTAAAAAAATTAAAATATAGTCAAACTAACCAAGACTGCAATGTATATTTTTGGGGTGTGACTTGATCGTTTCATGGGTGACTCGGGGGTTGACTCTTCGTGTGTTGCTTGTGTGTGATATATGTTCATGTGAATTGTTTCTTTTTTGGAATTGATATCACCCCAATTTTAGTCATCAAATGAGTACCTGGAATAGCTAGAGGATTTAGTAGTTTAGATTTGACACTGGATAGTGGCCCTTATTATGGACCTATCTCAATATTTGGTTAATGCCCCTCAATTCGGCTGGTAGGGTAATAAATAACATGTATGTGAATTGATGTGATTAGGTGAGGCATGCATATGGGATGAGTCAGGTGTTAATATTTCTTATATTATCTATTGAGCTCCTAGGTTCTCTAAAATTCATCGACATTTATTTTTCTATCTAATAAGATTGAGGTGCTTTTTTATTTGGTTACTCATGTATGTTATAACAAATTTCCCTTGTATGTGATCATTCCTTCTGCTCTCGTGAATGGTGTACCTATTTGTTCAAAAAGGTGATGATTAGTTTTTAAATGTTTTATGATAATGTTATATGAATTATTTAGACCCATGCCTTTTTAAATTAAAATATTATTCCTTCTCCTCATTCACTCTTCATCATAATTCTAATGATCCTATATTTGAAATGAATATTATTTTACGTAATAAAGGAAAATGGAATGTTTTTTCTTTTAATGGAAAATCATTTTAAACCAGTTTTTTTTCATATATTGTATTTCAATCATATGATTGGGGTTCCATTGATTAAAGGAAATTAATTAGGAATATATTTTATTGGTCATGCCTTCTGGGTATTAATACCCATATCCATACATTTTATTACATTTATCATTTGGTGATGGTCCAAGCATGGGTTCAATCATTGTGGGCGATGTTGGGTTTTGGGATAAGAGACTGACCCTGGGGGTCACATGGAGCTTCTGTTTTTGTCGAGATTGGTTGGGTTTCTTTTTTGATTAGTGGTATCTCTAGTTATTATACAGATGATTGTTTTTACTGTATTATGTTTGGGTTGATATTCTACTTATTTCCAATGTTTTATTTATTTACATCGGTTGAATTTTTTCCAAATTGGTTCTCACTAATTCACATGGTGCATTTCACTTACTTGGGATGATTTAGAATTTCTTTTATGCCATTACATGGGTTGGATTCAGTGACCATTTCGGGGTCAACCGGGGTTGGTTTTTGAAAACCATTAATGGTCTACAATAGAATCCAGATATAATAAAAAAAATCCTTAGAGGTGATACCATTTCAAAAATTAAATAAATTAATACATTATAAGAGCACTAGAAATTTTCATTATTAATACATACCTTAATGAGTGACCATGAACCAATTTGTCAAATATATTTTAAGATATCCTCAATGAAATATAATTAAAAACATAATGAGAAACAAATTATTCTTCCATGATCTAGAGTAATCAAGAACAATACCTAAATTATAGAAATAAAAAAATTTGACAAGTAGAAAGGATGATGGACTTCACAAGAGATTTATAATTACCTAAAACTACAATGAAAAGTCCTCAACATATATCCTTAATGAGGCTTGATGATTACAGTAAGGGAAGAGAAGTCGTCCACTAATCTATGCATGTAAGGGAGAGAGAAATGGTAGGGGTAAGTTACCATTGGTTAAATTTTCTAAAATAACAATTTTAATATGATTTTGGGAAGCTCCAAATTTTTCTAATTTGTTTTCCAACCATATTACTAGAACTATCCAAGCCAAATCCCACAAATATTTTGGCCACATGGTTGGCCAAACTGTGCTACAATCCTGAACATCCCACTGGTCCCCCTCATTAATAAAGTGTGTAGATTCTCTATACCCATATCTCGCATGTACACCATTCCTCAAATCCTCCACCACCTCACAAGATTTACCATTTGGATCTCATGGTTTACCCACAATAGTTCTCAAATAATGAAACTCAATCATGCTCAGTTTAAAATAAATTGAAATCATCCTATGCATTATGGTGTAACATGGTTTTCTTAAACTATGAACACATAACTACAAACCCTTCCTGAATTCTCTGAAACACCCAAAAATAAACCCAATGCCTCTGAAACTCATCCAAACATTAGAACTACCACATGAGAATATATCCTCATCCCAAAAACCCAATTTATAAAATACCTACACTCATAATTCCTTTTTATGTTTTGTTCTAAAAGTTGAGCCATTATGTAAATATGAATTCAAAATTCATATAAATGTTTCTAACCACATAGATGTAGGATCTTAAACCAATTACCATATATAAAATGATAATATATCCAATGACCCTATATAGAGATATTATCCCACCACAATCAAGATGTATAATTCCTCATGGAGTTTTACACTTGAAATTGTGAGGATGTGATCATGAAATAACCCATGGAGGCCTTATTCATATAGGTTGGAATGCACCTCTACTATTGAAGAACATTACATGCATGTGTCATGTGCTTATATGGAGGAAAATCATGTGTTATATGTGATTAAAAAGAAATACCTTATAGAACATGGTTTAATGAGGTCCTTTGAGATACATAAAATTTACCAATCCTCAGTGGATGTAGATTCTTGGGGTGAAATAAACATATGATTTTTTATAGCCACCTTGATACATTATCTATTTACATTAATTTATAAATTCATAGGATTTGGTACAATCAGTTCTCAAACTCTTGTGAATACAATGATTAATCACACACACTTATTAAAAACTTCTACAATTATTTTAATGACTTTTATAAATTCCATATTTATTTTTTAAAATGTGATCTTTTTTGGAGACCGTATGGATGAATTCATCAAAAACATGTTCTTATTATTTACAAGTGGCCATATATCTCTTATAATTTCATAATTATATTTCTTATATATTATTTATAAAAGTATTTGTATAATTTTATACTGTAATATTTAAACATAATAAAATAATAGATTATTAAATTTTTCTTAGTATTATATGTATGTAGGGTTATTAAACACATAAACCTTGAATGAAAATTTAAACTAAAAGTTTGGGGTGATACAATTTCTAGATAGGTTACCACTATATAATTTTTAATGTTATTTGAGAATAAGTAAAAAACAAAACTATTGTAAAATGTGTTGGTTTGTGAAGATATTAGTTACTTAATAAGGGATCATACATGTTCATTCAAGCATGTTGGTGGATCAATCAATAAGATCAAACTTTTACAAGAGGAACCTATTTTTTCTCTGATCCAAGACTCAATAGTCATGTGAGATGATGAGGGGAGAATATATTGGTCCTAGTGAGGACTCTATGGGGTCATGTTGAGGTCTCAAATTTGAGTCTCATCGAGTTCATTCTTATTGGATCAGAGTGGTATTTCCAAAGTATTTCTCCCCCTACCCTAAAATATAGTAATAATATATACACATAATCTTATTTTTTTAAAATCCAATATATTTAGTGTCATATTTATTATTATGGTGAGAATTGGATTTATTTTTATATAAATAAATAAACATAGTAATTTTATTTTATTTTATTGTTATTTAGTTTTTCTTTTTTTGATCACTTATTGATTGAAAATTTTAATAAATTCTTTTTCCTAAGAATGATTCTAAATGACTACATGAATTTACCTATTTTAGAGACCACTAATATAACAACCCTGCAATTTATTACACACATAAAAATTATTTATTGCATAATATTGCACTTAAGACAACTCTGAGGATGAAGAGGTCTAGTGTCTTTGAGGATTAGGAACATTAAATAATAACATAGAACATAAAACAAAACATCTTTTTTGAAAACTTCCTTGACATGACCACTACATTCCCTCTTACTTAGCATTTCATGGGATAAACTGAGGACATTCATAAGAAAAGGGTAAGCTATTAAGCCTAGTAATAGAGTAAACAAGCCATATGAAGAATATAATAACTGTTAGGAAATATGCATATCAATGGAGCGCAAGTGAAATAAGAACATAGAGGTCTGATAAAGCATGAATATCATAACATGGAAATGTGGAAACAACATTTAACATGATATTAGTAGGATCCATGTCTCCTTACACATGGAGCATAAGAAACCCTCATTGAACCTGAATTAACATGATTATAACCTCATTACACATGAATTATCATGATACTAACCTTTACTGAATGTATTGGAGTGCTAATCAGGGCACACCCATTTTAATCGTTTCTTTTTATGCATAAGTGTGCCACACAGATCATATAACATGGATTCATTAAACATCATCAATGATTCAATGATAAATAAATGTGGAATTAATACATGAAACACCATAAAAAAATGTCCCAACATATGGTAGTCATGCTTTATCATGAAATGGATAGAAAGGGGGTCATATAGAAACATGTCCCAACATATTTAATGGAATGTGGATTTATAAAATAAAATAATATCTTGATTGTAAATGATGAGAGAAAATTATTTATGGAATTTCATCATGGAAAAGTGTGTACATTGGAGGCATTTATGAGAGATAAATAGGATTCTCATCATTCAAAAATAAAGATGGAAGTATGGGGGAGGTGGGAAATCACACCCCCATATTTTTAATTGAACAGAAAAGGGCATAAAAAAATAAATAAATTTGGAAATAAAATATATAGGATGAAATAAATTACATGGAAATGTGATCCCAGAGGCTTGGGAGAGTCTTGAGAGAGGCTTCATGGGAGCTTCGGGCACATTGGGAGGATTCTAGAGAGAGTAGGGAAGAGGTTGGAAGAACTCCAATGTCTTTTAGTGAATAGGAAGTGGGAGATTGGGTGGGTTTATATAGGAAAATAGAGGGAGTTCCTTATTATTTAGGTTTTGGACACTACGGATTAAACAAATCAAAACCCGAAATCATCCCATGGTTTTCCCCTGTTTATTTCAAATGGAGAGTGGAAAAAAAATATTTTATAAATCTCAGGGCCTAGCTTCTTAAAATATTAGTCTTCCTTTTTTGAAGGTGACTCACACTCTCAAGGAAATCAATTTAAAATGTTAAAATGTTTTGTATGTCTTTGTGGGTCCACTCGAGGTTTTCAAAATAAATCAATCAAATCTAAAATCACATTAATTTAATGGTAAAAAATCTTTTTTCCAAAAATAAAATTTATAGTATTTTATTACATCACAATTTTTTCATTATTATGTAATAAAAAACATTTTATATTTAAATGGTATTTAATTTTAACCCAAAAATTCAATTCTCAGAAAAGTATGAAAAATTCACCATTGGATAATTTTGACAACCTGATTACAAAAATAATATTCATTTTATCTAAATAATTTCCTAAATATGTGAATTTTCTCTTTTAAAATAAAAAGAGACATTTACTAAAAATTCATGGATTTTGACGAAAACGGTTTTCAAACATTAATAAAAATCACAATTGCATTTATAAGAATTTTACGATCATTTATATTTAATAGAAATTAATTTGGTAACAATATTTTATTATATAATTATTATTTAATTCAAAAATCTATTAATTTATCAAAATATATTTATTAATTTAATTTTAACTAAGAATACTATTTGTTATTTAAAAACTATTTACAAAGTAACAAATATAAAAAGGAATGACTATTTGTTATTCTATACCAAAAAATTCATGTATTCATTGTGATAGGGATTTTTTACATAACCCCTTAAAACAGCCACATAAGACCTAAGGATAAGGTGTGAGATTGTCACAGACTCTTGGGGTGGCTCATACAACATTGCACATATGGTAATCTATATCAATTTTTACTTCTCCCGTAGAGGGTTCCATTCAGGCTTAATGTGTTTAATATCGGCTTCGGCTTGGCCAAGAGAAAAGCCCAATGAAACCACCTCCTTTCTGAGCTCTGAAAAATGGGCTTCATGTGGATAAATTCTATTGGACGATACCATCGCTTCCTTAGTCTGAGTAAATTGGATTTTTTAAAGCCCTATATTTATACTAATCATTTGATCACTGTTCAATGTCTATATTAGAAATGGTCATAATTCTTAATGGTATATTAAAATATACAAACATAAAACCAAGGTAGTGCATATGTTATATAACCATTATACATATTAAGACCTTTAATTAGATCAAGTTGAATTTTCATTAACGAAATTTTGGGTCATTACAGTCTTCCCCATTAAGAAGTTTCTCCGTCAAAATTTTCTTTTCCCACACTAATAATAGGTGGGTAGCTCTGCTCAATCACTTCCTCTAATTCCCACATTGGTTCTTCAAACATGTTGTTGCACCACAATACCTTGAGGAGGTGCATTGCTTTATATTGAAGAACTTGTTCCCTACGATCAAAGATTATCACAGTCTTCTCTCCATAAGAGAGGTCACTATCCAATGGTACCTCCTCTGGGTTGTGTACATGCGATGGAAAAGGTATGTACTTCCTCAATAGTGATGAATGGAAGAAATAATTTACTTGAGATTAGTTCAATGGGAGTGCTAGTTGATAGGCCACTGCTCCAATGTGATCAAGGATCTCGAAAGGGCTGATGTAACTTGGATTAATCATTCCCTTCTTCCCAAATCTAATAACTCTCTTCCATTGTAATATTTGGAGGAATACCATGTCTAAAACATCAATATCTAGGTATCTTCGATGATTATCCATGAAGTTCTTTTGTTAACTTTGAGAAGCTTTAATGTGCTACTAGATGGTCCTAACCTTCTCCACCATTTCTTCAACCGTTTCAGTACCTAGGAGTTTTCACCCCCCAACTTCATCCCAGCATGTTGGTGTTCTACACCTTTTTCCATACAGGGCATCAAATGGTGCCATTTGGATGTTCGATTGGAAAATATTGTTATTAGAGAACTCAACATGTGAAAGATGTTGATCCCATCCTCCTTTGAAGTCCATTGAGAATGCTCTCATCTTGTTCTCTAGTGTTGGGATAATCCACTCAGATTGGCCATCCATTTGAGGACGATAAGATGTACTAATGTTCAGCTCAGTATTTATAGCATATTGAGGATTCTTCCATAATATAGAGGTGAATTTTGGATCATGATCAGATATAATAGATAGTGGTACAACATGAATCCTCATCACATCTATGATGTATACTTGTGCTAGTTGATCCAATGAGAAATCCTCTCAAATTGAAAAGATGTGTAAAGTCTTTGTAAGATGGTCCATAAAAACCATGATAACATTGTTTCCTTTAGATGTCTTCGAAATTTCAGTGAAAAAGTCCATGGTGATGTTCTCCCATTTCCATGTTGGTATTGATAATGGTTTCATCATCCCCTTAGACTTCATCCTCTCAGCCATCACGTATTGACAAACCTTGCGGATTGTTGTATAATCAGAGATCTCCTTTATCATGTTATCCAACCAATAATGCTCTCGATGATCTCGATATATAATTGTGTTTCCTGGGTGAATGGAGAAACTAGAATTATTTGAATCATCCAAAACATCATTATTTAACACCGTATTTGATGGAAAACATAGTCTTTCCCACAATCTCACAATTCCTTCTTCATTGACATTGAAGTCTGAGGATTTATATTTTATAATAGTTTCTACTTTCTTCTAAATACCCACATCATCCTTTTAAGCATCCTTTATCCATTCTATTAGATATGGTTCAGCAATCATTTTTGAAATGATTGATTATGTTCCTTTATTTATGATTCACAGGTCCATCTTTATCAAATCTAATAAGAATAGATCCTTTTCAATTCTCATCAATGATAGAATTGTTGGGACCTTTCTATATATAACATATACCACCTTGTTCGCTTTCCCCTGGTGGTAATGGATTGAGCAGTCATAGTCTTTGATGAGCTCTAACCATTTTCATTTGTGCATATTCAACTCTTTCTTTTTGAATATATACTTGAGGATTTTGTGATCCGTATATATTTCACACTTCTCCCCAAAGAGTTAATGTCATCAAATTTTTAAAGAAAAGATCTCCATGGTCAACTCTATATCATGTGTTGGATAGTTCTACTCATGAACATTCAATTTCCTTCAAGCATAGGTGATGAATTTTTTATTTTTTATCAACACACAACCTTGGAACATCATCAAAGCATCACTAAATATGAAAAAAAGATCTCCACTTGTGGGTAATGTGAGAACTAGTTTAGTGATAAGCTTCCTTTTCAACTCTGTGAATCTCTCTTATCATTCATCACTCTAAGAAAAATTTAATCCCTTCTGTGTTATCTTGGTAAGAGGGTTGTAAAATAAAGATCAATTTCTCAAAAATTGGCGATAATATCTACCAAACCCTAAGAAGCTATGGATATCTGTCACCATTGTTGGCATGATCAATCCCCCTATTGCAGCTGCCTTAGAGGGATCCATAGATATCACATTGCTTGTGATGATATGACTGATGAATTATACCTCCTTCATTCAAAAATCAAACTCGATATACATTGGATAGAGATTCCCCATTCGCAAGGTCTCTAATATAGTTCTTAGATGCTCCTCATGATCCTCCTTGGTTTAGGAGTATATTAGAATATAGTCTATAAAGACTAAAACAAATTTGATAAGGTAATCTCTAAAGACTCTATTTATCATGTCTACGAAGATTTATAGAGTATTAGTGTGCCTAAAAGGAATTACTAAGAATTCATAGTTCACGTATCTTGTACAAAAAGCAGTCTTGGGGATATCTTCCATCTTCACCCTTACTTGATAATATCATGACCGAAGGTCTACCTTGAAGAAGTATTGTACTCCCCTGAGATGATCGAACAAGTCATAAATTCAAGGCAAAGGATACTTGTTCTTTATTGTGATTTTTTTGAGATCATGATAATCAACACAAAGGCCCATTGACCCATCATTCTTCTTGATGAAGAGGACTGATGAACCACATGGTGATGAACTTGGGCGTATAATCCCTTTATCAATATTGTCCTTTATTTTTTTCATTAGCTCCTCAAGCTCCACAAAATACATTCTATATAGAGTCTTGGATATTGGAAATCCCCCAAGTATAAGGACAATTGAGAATTCAATATCTATTTTAGGAGGAAGACCAGGAAATTCTTCGGGACACACATTAGTGAATTCCCTCACAATAGGCATGTCTTCAAGGATGGTTTTTTCCTTGGACTCAGTCATCTATTCCAAATACGTGTGCTCATAGGGCAGTAATGTCAATGATTGAGATGATGGTAAAAAATAATATTTAATCCTCCTCCTTTCACTTTTACATAATCGGGGGTTGATTCACCATATGGAGAGTGATTTCCATCTCACGACAATTTATGTTGGCTTTATATAAGGAAAAAAATCCATGACAAGAATTACATGAAATTCCACCAAAGGGAGTATGATGAGGTTCGCTGGGAAGTTCAATCCACAAATTATGATAGGTGGAGTCTTATTCATGGGATGCAATGATTGCCTCATTTGGAGTTCTTAGCGACATCTTCACATACATTGTTTGTGCTAGTGTTGTGATTGTTCTACTAAACATTCGGGGTATAAAAGAATGCGTAGAACCAGAATCAAAAAGTACATTTTCTATTCTTGAATGAATAAATAGTGTACCTTTCACCACTTTTTGTTGAGGTTCACTTCTGCGGTAGTGATGGAAAAATCTCTCCCTTATGGCCTTGGAGGTTGTTGGTTGCCTCTGAAAACCCTTGGCTTAGGGCACTTGTTTGCAAAGTGCCATGGTAATATGATGTTGAAGCAATGAAAAATGTGTTGTGGTTCTAATGGATTGTTCCTCTCCTCTTTCATAGCCACAGTTTTCTCTTATCGGTAGTTAATAGCCTGGTTCCCATCTCTTCCACAACTAAATCATTTCCTTATCCCCTTTAGGCAATTTCTGGGGTGCTTCTTTCTTCATCTTTGACAAGTGTGGTGATGGATTTTCATGGAACCTTTGGATTTATCCATCAAACCTTTATTATTAATGTCTTCCTTATGCTTATTATCCCCCTAATACCCCTAACATTCTCTGATCTCAATTTTGACTTTGAGGGCACATCAAACAATTTCCTCAGAGCTCTCAAATTCATAGATCGCTTGGGATTTCTATAGTCTGGGTTTTAGCCCACCAAGGAAGCGGTCAACCATGAATTTTTAGGTAATGAAAATGCTGAAAGCATATTGTGAAAGACTTGTGAAGTTTTCATCGTACGCTCTAACAGATTCGTCATCTTTTTTAATATGGGAAAGAAGTCCCTTTCCATATTAAGTTGGATGGTTTGTGGAAAATATTTGTCAAAAAACATATTTAGGAAATACTTCCATTACAACTCCTTGATCTCCCCCTCAGGCCCCATATTTTTTCATCAATTTCCACCACTGATCAGCTTCACTCTCCATATAATAAGGATTTAGAATCACCATCTCTTGTTTAGAACATTGAAGGATGGAGAAGATCTTCTCAATGGAGTTGATTCACTATTCAGTGATTGAGGGGTCAGATGATCCATTAAGAGTATGAGACATTTGTCTCATAAAGCTCTCAATTGTGACTTGTTCTTTATTAGGGGGTTTGAATGTACCTCTTGACCCATTTTTCTGTTCAAAACATGATTTAATAGAGAGAGTATCATGGAAAAGTTCACAATTCCCACTCTCATTAGATTGGGAATCTCATTAGAATAATCATCGCATTGATCTTCACATTGGTTGTTAGTCGGAGTACTCCTATTATCGGCCATTTTCAGGAATTAAAGGAATGTTAAGGGTAACACATAAAGGTTAATCCAAAGACAAAAATAGATAACTTATAAATTACATTTATTTCCTTAACTTATGAATTTATAGGCTTCAATCTAAGTTATGCATGATCTACGTCCCAACATATATTCATTAGGGATTTTTTTATTCCCTTAATAATGGTTCATACTATGATTATGAATTTATCAAAGAATGTCCCCGAGAGTGTCTTAACCAAGAGTGTAGCAAGTGTCTTCGTTGTGTAACATGATACCCCGGGTCAAGCCCAAAATTCATTGTTGGAGTTTTCACTCATAGGTACATCTGTGCCACATATGACTCTACCTATTCATATCAGACATGGATGTATTTTCTTGATAAAAAACATACTCAATAATTACCAAAATTTATAGATTTTTTTATTAGACTTTGTCTTATCCCTAAGGCTTTCACTAGGGTTTTCTAATCCTAATCCCAAAAATAACTAAACATACCCTATGATACAAACTATAACAACACTTCTCTTTATTACACACATAAACATGATTTATTACATAATATTGCACATAAGACAACTCTAAGGATCAATAGGTGTAGTGTCTTTGGGGCTTATGAACATTAGGTAACAACTTACATCATAAAACACAACATCTTTATTTAAATCTTCCTAGACATGACCATTATATTCCCTCGTACATAGCATTGCATGGGATAAGCTGAGAACATGCATAAGAAAAAGGTGAGATATAAATCCCTTTAAGGGTGTAAACAAGGCATTTTAATAATATAATACATGTTAGGAAATACACATATCAGTGGAGTAAAAGATAAACATGAACATAGAGGCATGATAAAGAATGACTATCATGACATGGAAATGTGGCAACAACATTTAACATGATATTAGAAAGAGATAGGGATCATTGCACATGGAGTATGAGAAAACCCTAATTTCACCTGAATTATCATGATTAAACCCTCATTGTGCTTGACGTATCATGATACAAGCCTTTACACAATGCGTTGGAACGCTACCTGGGCACACCCTTCTTAATCATATCATTTCATGCATAAGTTCTCCACATGGAACCTATAACATGGTTTCATTAAACATCATAATTTATTCCACAATAAAGGAATGTGTAAGTAATATATGAATCATTATAATCAATAAATAAATATTCATAAAGGTGAATACCCTTGATAGAGAAATGGACATAGTATCCACTGCACAATGTCTTTGTCTTGTAAAATCGCCGTTCAATTTCGGTAGCATAACGGTGTGACATAAGAATTAATAAAAATTGTTGATGAGGGATAAAGGGGTGTCTTATCACATTCACATGAAATTTAATTATATGGAGTCATATGGAAACATTTCACAACATAATTAATAGAATTTGGATGCATAAAATAAAAAAATTTCTTGAATGTAAATGAGAAGAGATAAAGTCATTACTGGATTTATGCATGGTAACGGGTGTACATTGTAGGCATTTCAGAGAGATAAGGGGGTTTTAATCATTAAAACATAAAGAGAGAAGTAATGGGGGAGGTTCAAAATCAAACCCCCCTATTTTTTATTGAAATCAACATGGAATAATAATATAAATAAATTTGGATATAAAATAGAAAGGAAGAGATCCCTTACTTGAATGTGTGATCCCAAAGGCCTGGGAGAGGCTTGAGAGAGGATTTACGGAGGCTTATTGGGAGCTTTCATCACACTAGGAGGATTAAAGGTAGAGAAATAAAGATTTTGGATGAACTCAAAAGGATTTGATTGAAGAGTAAGATGTATCTTGGGTGGGTATATATAGGAAAAGGGAGGGAATTCTTTACTAATTGTGTTTTTGACCCTACACATTAAACTAATCAAAACCACAAACCATCCCATGTTTTATGCCTATGTTTTCTTTCCAAAGGTGAGTGGAAAACAATATTTTATAAGTCCAATTTCCGAAATTCCTATAACTAGGCTTTCTTATGTGGAGGTGAGTCACACTCTCAAGGAAATCAATTTAAAAAGTTAAAATGTTTTATAAGTCTTGGAGGGTCCACTATGGTTTTGTAAAATAAATAAATGAAATATAAAATCATATTATTGTATTGGTAGAACATATATTTTCTGAACATGTCATTTATAGTGTTTTATTACATCATTATTGGGTCATTATGATGTCATAAAAAAATTATATATTTAAACGGAATTTAATTTTTACCCAAAAATTTGACTATCTTAGAAAAGTATGAAAAATTAAATGTTAGTTAATTATTACATCCTGATTCAAAAAATAAAATTAATTTTATATAAATAATTTTCTATATATGTGGATTTTAACTTTTATAATAAAAACTGACATTTACTGAAAAATCATGTGTTTTGACAAAAACAGCTTTCAAACCTTAATAAAAATCACAATTAAATTCTTAAAAATTATATTATCATTTATATTTAATAGAATGTAATTTGGTAATAATATTTTATTATTAAAATATTATTTTATTCAAAATCTATTAAGTTATCAAAATAGATTTATTATCTGAATATTATCACAAAATATTATCTATGCTTTAAAAACCATTTACAATGTAACAATAATAAAAATGAATGTCTATTATTTATTATATAAAAAAATAAGTCACCTAATCATAGTGCTAGGGATTTTTTATATAAACCCTTAAAATAGATTCATAAGTCCTAAGGATAAGGTGAGTGATTGTGACAGACTCTTGGGGTGGATGGAAAAACATTGCACGTGTGGTAATCTCTATCAAATTTCATTTCTCCTGTAGATGGTACTGTCCAAGCTTAACGTGTTGAATATCATCCTTGGATGGGTCAAGAGTGAAGCCCAATGATTCCACCTCCTTTTAGAGCTCCAAAAAATGGGCTTCATATGGAGCAATTATATTGGATGAGGCCATCACTTTCTTTGTCTGAGTAAATTGGATTTGTTAAAGCCCTATATTTATACTAATCATGTGATTACATTTCAATGACTATATTAGAAATGGACATAATTATTAATGGTCTTTTAAAATCAGAAAACATAAAACCAAAGCAGTGCATATGTTATATAACAATTTTACATATTATGAAATTTAATTAGATAAAGAGGAATTTTCATTAATGAATATTTGTGTCGTTACAACTAGCATCAAAATTTAATCCCATGTGGATTCCTAAATTTTTTTTGTTTCATTAATTATAATGTATATAATATTTTTGTATATTTTTTTAAATTGAATTACATTTGGTAGTATCCATGTGGTAACAAAATCCTTGTTAGTGTTTTCTCTCTACTTTTAATCAAAACTAATTGGACATGCTTTTCTCTATAAAATTTATAGAAAAAAAGATGTTATAACTCATTTATTCATGGTAAAATGAAAATCATAATACATCATTTTTCATTATTTTGAAATTCATGCAAATCATTAATAAATTTACTTTGATATAAATGGTGGGTTTTATATAGATTTATGACCTCCAAAAAATAGATTAAAACCCTATGAACCAAATTTATTTCTAGAACGGAACTATGTATTTGAGATGTATATTAAATGTATGAAATAACTATGTACCATTCAACACATCCAACCACTATAGGAATGAAGTTATCAATTGATTAAATAACTATATAGAAATAAAATAGTTCCACCCTCATTGGTTTCACATAGGTTGTGTGATTTTATTGACACTCTATTTGGATATATCATAACACCATTATCTACTAGAACCATGTTCTATGGTGTGATTGAAAAAAATAATAGTTTATTTGGACTTGAGAATCAAAGAGACTTTAGCATCAAATAGACTCAAAGGTGTAACCTTATATATAATAAATTTATTATAATATTCTACAATATTACATCTCCATAAAACATTCAACATAATTCTCTATCAATTCATATAAAATTTAAATCAATATATTTCTCTTTATAAATCCTCAAATTCATCTAAATATGAAGAATAAAATTGTAATATATATTTTTTGGATGATTTCTATTGATTCTCACATATTGTTTTCAAATGAAATAATGTCTTTCGTGAACCTCCATGGCCAAATTACATACCCTTTGTAATGTTTCCCATAATAATGGACTTTGGCATGTCCAAAACAATAATGTGATCATGTTCTTTTCATTATACTAATCCAACACATTTTTTCATAAGTGTTGAGTATAACAATATCATTCTTATCTGAATATTGATAATCACTTTCTACTATTACAATAGTTTTGTTCCTAATCATAATTGTATTTCAATTTAAAATTTTCTCTAGTAAATATTAAATTTATAGTGTCTTTAGTTTTATCAAGTATATGAAATACTCTCTATTAGATCAACATATACAAAGAATATTAGATGGATACATTCTTGATCCATCAGATGAATACATACAAACATCATTAGATATAGACTTAAAATTTCTATTATATTTATTCTTTTATAGTCAATTGGATGTAAGGGAAAAAATAATAGACGGATAATTAAAAATCCTATTTTATTAAAACATACATTGATTATTGGATTAAGGCATATAAATTTGATCTGACTGAAACCCATGATGTATACATGATTGATGTGTAAAAATTATGTCTTATTGAGATCTAATAATTCAAATAGACATAACATCATTCAATGTACTGTCATAATACTAAACCTGGTCAATATCAGACAAATTACTATGCTAATGAACTCATCATGAGATAAATATATGGTGATTGATTTCGATTCAACTCATCTGGTGAAGTGAAAAATATTACAATTGTGAATTTTTTTATCACAATATCTTTAAATAGTAATACTTCCCCTTGGAGAATAATAGACTTACTAATTTTCATTGAAATCATTCTATTAATGTTTTGAATAATATTTTTATTCAATTCACTTTATATTGTAATCTTTATAGTGCAATTTTAGAGAATATGTTTTATGAGGATTCCATTGTAAAATATTTATGACTCTAATTTTTAATAGTTTTTTAGATAATGTAATAAAGAGAACCTAGGGATTAGGAGGTAGATGTGTATATCATCATATATAACTAGGGATTAAAAGGATATAGAGATAGAGAATTTTCTAATCATTAGGATTGGAGAATTCCAATGTTTGGAAGACAAACATTTCCATGTGTTGAAGATTTGTGATACATAATTTCTGGTCTATGGACATCTTTTTCACATTGGGTGAACATGATCACCTCTATTAGTGTAGGTTCATTATTTTTTGTTATATCCATTGTTATACAATGTCGTCATTATTCCTACTATGCATTTTTCAAAATTTTTATTATGTAGTGTATTCTTGTTTCCCAATTTAAAAATTATATTTTATTCCAGAACAACCATTCATCATAAATATGTTCTTATTAATATTGTGTTGTGAAGTTTTTATTATACATATTTATATAATATAATTCACCCCTAAGAACATACAAATAATATTGTTGTATTTTCCATTTTTCCATCGTCATACATTTGGTATCATATACTATTTCTACTAATATATTATTACACTATATCTTTTGGTAGTGAAAAGTATCTTTGTGATGGTAGTTTGTTCTATTTGATGACTACAAATAATTAATTATTTTAATTATAATTATTTAAGAGATCATATGAATAATTTTAAGATTGAAATCACAGTTGATAATTTTTTTAGGATTATTAGAAACTATAAGATTCATCGTTATGATGTGACATATTTTATAAGAAAATTAAATAAAAAAATATTTGTTTAATTATTGAGTTCATAATGATTTGTTATGTTCAATGATATGTATGTTCTACATTATGATATAATTGCGTGGGACAAAAAACAATCCCAAGAATGATTTTTGTTAATAATTTTTCATATTATAATGTTTTGTATACTTAAATAGAAATGATTCATATGGATTTTGAGGTAATTGATTTTATACATGGTGAATTGGTTTCATAGATACATCAAAGATTCGTGACTATTGAGAATAGTTTACAATCTCTTGGATTTATGAGTTGTCTAACGAAAAACATATTGAAAATATTATTGACTTTATTCAAAATTAAAAGGAGTCCAATAATATATCAATAACTTATATATAAAAATTAAACAATATAATTATGGATGATCTTATAAGAAGTAATTTTTAATGTGATATTACATTGAAAAGAGACATAAAAAATAAAATAATAAGAATAGAGTAATTTTTTCTACTACATATAAATAAGTTGAAGCTAATTAGGCTAAATATTATGAGAAATATTCAAAATCACTAAAACCTAATATGGAACTGAATTTTGAACAAAATTTTATTTCTTTAGTGGAAAGTAAAAGTTAAATTTTTCTTCTAGAGAAAATTTTATATAATAAAATTGGAAATACATATTTTCAATATATGATTAATAATAATTAGAATGATACATCTACGAAGAAAGACACTTAAAATCTAAACTATTCTAAATTCAATAAACTAGAATATATCAAAACTGATGCTCCTAGGTTTGAGATACAATATAAATTTTTAATTTAATATTATTTAATTAGTGATTAAGGATATTTAATGTATTTTGACACTTGGAGTTAAAGTGGAGGAGGTAAATGTTCATGATATTATTCTGATGGAAGTGGTAATAACTAAAAGGTTTTTGGATTTTATTATAATGTTTTGAACTTAAATTTGTGATTTATGGATTAAATTTATATTTATTGTCTTTTAAAATTATCTTAAAATTCATATTACCTTTCTAATTATAATTTTCAACTGAGATAAACTTCATTGGAAGAATAAAATTTTATAACATTAGGGGATGAGGATAATTTACCATCTTTTTATAAAATAACTATATAAAATAAATTTCCTAAGAAAATGAATTACAATTTAATGAAATATATAGATTTTGGAATTCCAAATTTTAATAAATACAACACTATAATTTTAAATCTCAAATTCCAATGATTTTAAAAAACATCAATGTTATATAATTAGTCACTCTCTATCCCACTCAAGATGATATGAATTCAGTTTTAAAATTTATATTTGAAATACATTGTCTGAGAACACATTTATAAAATATTACATCTACCAAGGAAAATTTCATTAATCATTATAGTAAGTTGATATCGAACATTGAAAATTCTAGATTCTGTTATACCATAAGAAAACCCCATTTTTAGTTGAACAATTTTTAACCTAAAATTGATCATTTTTGTATGAAATATTAAAGTTAGGGTCTTTGGAAAAATAAATTTTTATTAAATTATTTTTGATTATTTGGTTTTTATAGGGCCTATATATTTGAATTACTAGATACTATACTTCATAAAAATTATTGGTATATTTATTTTTTAGGAGTCTAATTATCTAATAATTCTTGGACATTGATTGTCTTAGTGATAAAACATCATCTATTTTTATTATAAGAATAGAGGATTATTACTAGAAGAATAATAATATGGTTTATGGATAGTGGTAATTTAAGATATATGAAAATAAAAAAATATATATTTTATTCCAAAGATGAAATGTGGAAAAATACATTTTTTTTAATTCCCAAGTTGTAATCTTTTGAATCAGTGATGTTTAATTTCAAGGTAAATAATTAATATTAAATGTTTTATAATTATAAGACATAAGAATAACCACTTCATCGTTAGTAAATAATATGAGGAAGTACACGTTATTATCATCAGAAACTGAAAAACATTTTGTTCAAATATTTGATGGTCAGTTCATTTTTTCTTTTTATTGGATTAATAATATTAAAACATTTAACATAGAAGAAAATCGGAAAAAATATCAACATTATTTTTTTAAATGGAGGATCATCCCTATTTGTGGAATTGATTTATAGGAACCTAAAAAGTTCTATCATAGGAAGAAAATTCTAAGAAAGAACTTTTGAGAGATCTATTATATCAAAAAATTGATTCCTCAAAACCATATAAACCCTTTCAATATGGAAATCAATATAAGTCAATATTTAAATCTATTCTAGTGAAATCATATCATATGAATAATTAAAATTATTGCACATGGATTTATTTTTTCCAACAAAAAATGTATTTATTGGTGGGAAAAAAATGTGTCTCTATTGGTTATTGATTACACTATATATACTTGAGTATATTTTCAATCAATAACTAACGAAGTAGTTTTTTGTTTAGAAATTTTTATATGTAATAATTAAAATGAGAATGAACTGGATCTTATTACTGTTAACAATTATCATGGTGGATAGTTTGAATATTTTTATTTTGAATGTATTTGAAGTGAAAAATTAATGTCATGCATCATCACATCTCCTAGAACAAAAAATAAAAACGGGGTTGTTGAATAATAAATTTATTTAAAATATTACAACAATAATATCTAGTGAATATATAATTGCTAAAATATTTTAGGCTAAAACTGTTTGTACTACATGTTATTCAATAATTCCATTTTTAATTCAACATTTTCTTAATAAAACTCTTTATCAGTTGTGGAATATAATAAATAAAAACATTCTTTCCTTAGAATTTTTTGGATACAAAAATTTTATTCTAAATAGTAAAAATTATTTGTATATACTTGGTTCAAATGCAAATGAATTGATATTTAATATAAATTCTACATCAAGGAATATAATGATTTAAACAAATAAACACACTCTACTAAGTAAATAGTATATGTTATGTTTTACAAAACCTATCAGTTTTTTCTTATACATCATGAAGTTTTTCCATTGGATAATTTTTTTAAAAAAAAAATTTCAATACATCTAAAAAAATTCTAAAACGTAGATCAATAGAATAAATAATTTTGGAAATTTTATCTTTGGAAAATGATCAACCTATTATTGAAGTGCAAATTTTTATATATCAAGGAAGTTAGTTGATATTAATGAATCATCTCTATGATAATATTATTATATTTATTGATCAAACTGTCCAAACCTACAGTTTATTATGAAATTGATGTAACAATTGTGCATTCTTATCTAAGGTTTATCATAAAGCACCTGATGATAATTTATATGATATATAATTTAAAGGGTAAATGAAATTTGATCATTTTACTTTGAGATTAACATTATTTAGCCCTTTATAGAGTGACATAAAGACCTTATTGTGTTTGTAGTAAAATGGGTTTTCCAAAACAAACAAGATAAAAATGGAATTATTGAAAGAAATAAATCCAGGATTGTTACTAAGGGTTATAATCAACGAGAAGGTAAATATTAGGTAGAAAAATTGGAACTGGTAGTGAGACATGAGTCTATTCATATAGTTATAGCCTTACTAGATGATAAAATTTTACTCACACTAAAATGGAAGTAAATTATGCTTAAAATAATGTATTTATATATGTAGATGTTTATTTAAATTGTCCCCTTCATTTAAAAAAAATTAAGACCAAGTTATCAAACAAACTAAACAACTTTATGGACATAAAAATACTATAGGATTCTTGTTTGATAAACAGAGTAATTTTTACATAAAAAAATATAGGTTACAAAATTCTCCATGTATTTTTTAAAAGAATGATATTAAATATAATATCATTGTATAAATTTATTTTGACGACAAATGATATCGAGTTCTATCAAAAATATATATCTATTTTTTTAAATTATAATTTTTTAGTTTTTAATAAGAATGATAGGTGAAATATCTTTTTTACATGAATTAAAAATTTCTCAAAACATGAATTAACAAATGAATATCAAAAATTGTATACTAAATATTTACATAAAAGAATTATTTTTGAAAAATTATATAAGTATTAGTACTTCCAATTTCAGTTTGAAATTCCTTGATGATGATGAATCTTGGAAACTAGTTTAACAAAAGAATTTTAGATCGATGAATTTATTTTTAAGATATCTTACTAATAGTCAACTGAATTATTATTTTTGGAATTATTTTCTCTGATATTTTATGAATGTCCCAAATAATCAAATATTAAGGACGTAAAAAAATATTTCATTTTCATAAAGGAACATTAAATATTGTCATGTTCTATTCTTATTGATGTTATCATAAACATAGAATTTTTTTAGATTTGGAAATTGGTGGATGTGAAGTGGATAATAAGAGCATCTATAACATTATACCTATTTGATGGATGAGAAAACATTTATTTCAAGTTTATTTTTAAACACACTAGACATGGATGCCATATATTACGAAACATAATAGTTTAATTTGAATTATGATTACCTGATGGTGTATTAGAATATCAAAATTTATATAACCTCTTGTGCATACATGTTATAATACTATAAAATAGACTTTCTTAATAAAGTATGGTTACATGTTCTTCATTTGGTTCATTCAATATTCTTGTTATATTTTCTTATGTTGGATGTTTTAAAAAATTATTATTATTATTTTAATCATAATGTGGTTTTTCTAATAACCTAAAAAATTATTAAAATTCTTATCATAATGATTAAAATTTCAAAATATATTATTTCATAAATCATTTTTAATTCGTAACATTATACATACAATTCCCTTCATTAGACAATCAATATTTCCATGAAATGTTCTTCTTCGCTATATATAGTAGCAGAGGCCAGATTTATGTTTCTCACCATTTATTTTTATGAATGGATCTCATATTCATGACTCTTTTATATTGGATTTCTCTTTGGTCGAAGCTATTCATTATTCCTAATAAGTTTTCATGGATTCCAATAGAGACTTTTATATTTAATTTATTTTCATTGAATTAATCTTTTATAGGGAATGGTTTGTAAGGTATGACTTTTTTTTATTTCACCTATTCATTTATAAGGGTGGAGGAATATTTTTAAAAAAATATTATTATGATATTCATTATCTGAGAATTTTTGTAGAATTATTAAACATGTTTGTTTTTAATAGATTATATAGATAAATGAATATTTACGTTAAATATTTAAAAAAAACAATTGCATGAATATAAATAGAATTATTTATTTCATCACTTTTCCTCTTTAAGGTGTATCACATATTTTTAATCACAGAATTACTAAAAATTTATGTTCTTTTGATTGAACAGTTATAAAAAAATCATTTTTTATAAATGGGAAATTATTAATGATGACTCACTTATCTCATGATGCAGAAATTGATTATATTTTCTTAAAAAAATTATAATGATGAAAAGATGAAAATTATAATAGTTTTGGATGTTTGGGTTATTATATTTATTAGTAGTATAAAAAATTTTATACTTATGAAATTATATTATAATTTTATATAATAAATTCATATAGGGTTAGTATATATGAATATATTTCTCTAACAAAACATTCATAATTGATTTATCTCCCAGTTAATAGTGTTATGGATTATTATGAATTAATCTACCCCATTCAATGAAAAATAATACTATTTTTGTGATGAAACCATTTTTAAAATGGAATTGGTTTGCTTCCTTACAAAAAGGATGTTTATATATTTTGATTACAGGGTTTATTCAGTAAAGTTGTTATAATATTTTAAATATAAATATCATGAAAAGATAAAATCTCCTGAGTCATCTCAAATATCTCCTAGACTACCCAATACTAATTTTAAATTCCACTCTCATTAGCCGTCTATTGAAATAATTAAGATTAATAAGTAGAAAATTAATGTCATCATCACATTATCCATAACCCTAAATAAGATAATGGCTTAGAGGAAGATAATTTTGAATTAAATAAATAATAGGATAAGAGAAATAAATAATCTATTAATGAAAATAAAGAAAATAATTCTCAATATTTCTTTATAAAAGTATAAAAGGATTTTATTGTTGTTGAAAATGATAAGGATTTTTATCAATACATTCCTACAGAAGAAGATAAATATGTAGCTACATATGTATTTATTGAGAAAGAGAAAGAAGTTCCTTTTAATATTAAAAATGACTATGGTATAGAATTTGTTAAAATAACATCGCAAAAATATATCAAATGAGATTGTTAAAGTTATTGAGAAATCAGCCACACTCAAAGTGAAACATAAAAGATAAAAAAAAGTAAGAATTTCCAAAAAATATGAAGAGGGTACCAAAAATAAAACAAATACATCAACTTCAAAATGATTTTTCTCCAATGGAATCTTTAGCGCATACTACGATATTTTAAAAGCGGAAAACCTATTTTGTTCATTTGATGGATAATAATTAGTAATTGAATGGAAATATTCAACATTATAAGTCTCATTGGAATGGTGTTTGGATTAGGATTTTAGGATTCATAGAATCTCTCATACTACATTTTTTGAAAAAGAGAAAATTTACCATTGGGAGCTAGAAAATTAGTTTCTATATAGTTTTATATTCTTCAATTAATTATCTCCATGAACAACATCAAAAAGATGATAGATAAAAATTAATTATTTTAATGTAATTATTATGAGATTGAAAAGATTATTATTATCAATTTTGATATTCATTCTAAGTGAAAACATATTCATGTAATGTTCAGTAATATCAATGGTTTATGCTCTCTAAAGAGATTATTAGTCTCTCCTTTAGAATGAAGTGTAGATGAAAAATATATAACGTATTTCTATAGTAGAAGTAAAAATTATTATGAATATTCATCAGTGAATGAGTCAAACTAATGATTTTTTTAAAAACATAAATACGATAATTTCATGAATAAATAAGTCTTTAATGTATGTTACTATGTTTTTTGAAATAATATATTTAAAATTTGGAGAATTATCAGTGGATATTTATGATCAATATTATTTTTTTATTCAATATTATTTTGAGTTTTTGGAAAAAAATAAACAACACGAGTCTCATGATGATGGTATTCCAATGTAGGAATACAAGGAAGATATGTTAGAGAAGCTCAAAATTGATATTAAAAAGATGAATCACATAACTACCAAACATTCTAAGAGTGATCCATTTTTCTATAGAATTCTTGTTATTTAAATAATTAAACTTTTTAGAGTTATATTAATCCCTAAATGCTTCTATTATACAGTGAAAATACAATTTATTCTCTCTAATTAATTTCAAAAAAATTTAAAATCATATATAAAAGTTTGATAATATTGAAATATTAAAATATCTCAATCTTAAATGTTTTTAGAGTATTTTGTAGAACTCAGTATCTCAATCTACCAAATTTCATTACTATAAATTTAATTTCTGAATTTCAAAAGTAGGAGAAACATTGAGAACTCATATGATATTTAATAAGGGAGGATAAAATTTTATAGTTTAATATTTTTTTATGTTGGTTATTAATATTTTAAAAAGGGAAATATTATTTAGTCGAAGAATCTAATTATACACATATTTTTTGAAATAAAATTCCACTCTTACAATTTTTTTTATTCTAATATTTATATTCATCCCATTTAAAAATTGTTTTAGGAACATTGAATGTTATAATGTTTTATTACTACTGGATAAGGATATCCATTCTATCACATAGAAAAATAAAATGTAAATTAGATGAAGGCTTACAAAGTACATCTAATAAAGGCATAAAATTGTCATGAGAAGAAAACATATATATTATATGAGATAGTGAAATACAATGTACTTAGTATGTAATATTTCAATGCATATTAGATAGTGACATAAAAATTAGTTCGATGAATACATTTGATAATTATCAAAGAGAGACTTATAAAGCCCATATTAATGTGATATTTGAAATATATTTCATAGATCATTATGAATTATGTTGGATTGAGATCAACTAATCCAATTAGGTGTAACCTCATTCAAAAAATTGTTATGGTGATGAACTTTACAATCATTATAAAATTCCATAGTGTTAAGCTCATTAGGAGATGAAGATATTATGCCTCGAACAATTGAATCTTATCCCAAGTTGTGTGGAATATGATCATTTTGATTTTTTATTCTAGAATATATAAATAGTCTTTCAACCTCAATAATAATAATCTTATAACAATGTGTGATCTAAATATTACTGTTGAGATTTGAAAATTATATTATTGACTGAGCATTGGAATTAATTAAATGGATACATATCGTAAGGTATACATTAATTTAAGATTCAATTTTAATTATTTTTGTTTACCCATTTTAATGGTTGTTAGTATAATCATGTGATTGAGGGAACAAAATGATCAGGTCACAATGTTTTTTCCAATCTATTTGATCAAGGGATCCAATATATAAAAAGATAGTGTTTTGTTTATTTAATATAGTCAAACGCTTCATTGTTTTTGAATATATATCTTCCGATAGGCTAAAATTCAGGGATACCTAACATTAGGTCTACATAACTCCCTATCACATTTGGAGAAAACAGAGGCCTCACTTTGTGAGGGATCTATATATTTTTTATATAATTTTTTATAAATTTTCTTTATATTTTCACAATTTATTTTGTGCGATGTTCATATTGGGTTTTATATTATTGTTTCTTACTATGAATAGTGTAATGTATATTAGAATAACTACTCCATTGATATACATTCTTGTAAATATGTTCAAGGGATGTTTAATTTTAGTGTTTTTTAAACTAAAATTAAATATCCATCTAATTGAATTAAACATCCCTTTACAATCCTACAATATGCACCTGATCACATAAATTCATAGACTCAAGAACCACTAATTTTTTCATAAGCCTCCAAATTCAGGCCTCAAAAAATTATATGGAATCATGAATATTGAAGGAAATAAAAATAAATAAGAAAAACCTTGAATTTTAAATTAAAAAATAACTTTAGAAATTTTGGATTAATAAGTATGAGTTACAATGATATGATTGTTGGTTAATTATACCTCTTAAACCCATGAAATTAATTTCCATTTATCTTCATTTTAGTTAAAATTAAATAAGAATTTATGTCCATTACTATATTATAAATGTCCATTGAAATGGAATATGTTATGTTGTAATGAATAGACTCATGAGTTTCATACCAAAATCATTTCCCTCCAAAGATTTTACAATAATATTCTAATTAAATTAACAATATTCTCAAACACATAACAATGTAATGATAAATGATTTATTTGAACCCTATGTCTAGAAAAATATAAAATAAACTTGAAAATATCTTTTCATAATAAATTTTTGTGTAATATGACACACCACACAACAATTAAATAAATAATAAAACCATGATCGAGTTTTAATGTCCTAAGGAAACATTGTTTTCCCAAAACAGCTCATCAAAAAATATCTATACCAAGATAACCCATTAAATTATGATTTTTAGGTTGTCAAAAATCTATCAGGAACTCAACTCATATTATAACTATTTAAGTTCAAAAATACTCCTAGAACAACTATCAACTCAAAACCACAATGTAATAGACTCAAAAATTATAGCACTTCACACTTAATGACTATCAAAATTTCTCAACATAAAGAATCAAAACAAAATCAATGAACAAATCGATCATGGAATCCAAATTCCCCCAAGGATAAAAATAAACTAGGAATATTCCCATCATAAAAGTATATACAAAAAACAACATATAAGGTACAACTTCAATCACTTTATCGTAAAACAATAAATTAATATCGCAAGAAGAATAAAAAAATAAATTTAACTATAAATATTGATATCATATCTAATATTGTCATATTGTCACATAAAATAGTCTAATAAATGAATAGATATCATAATTTCTATATTGAACCTATACTGCCCATGATGAGTAGAAAAATTTAGAAACACCTCATAATTGACCATAATCTTGAGAGACCTCCTCTTCCATCAAGTATAAGACATAAGATCATCCTAACCTACCATCATTAAATCATAAATCACATAAAAATTATATATCACACTCTATAGAAAATATAATCAAATTATCACTAACACTCAATCCTTGGTCAATCATAATTGTAACCTATAAGTCTACCAATGAAATTCATTGGATTGATCCATGTCAACTGATGCATGAAACATATTATTATAGAAAAACATAATAAATCATAAATAAATTATATATGGACCCTAATATCAAGAACACGTTCATGAGAAATGACTTCCAATCTCTAGTGTAACACCCCAAATTTTATAATACTATGCTATATTGTTTTCAAATCAAACAACAATGAGTTTTAAACAAACAATGATATATGACAAAAAAAATTGTTATTAAATGTGATTGTTATTTCTTATCAATCGTATTGGTGTGTATTAATATGGTTATCCAAATTTTAAAATAGATATATAAACATTTTATATAATTTATATATTGAAAATAAATACTCACTGAAATTTTAGAGTATACAATTTTCACTTCAAAAATTATTTTATTCAAAAATCATATTTTTTTCGTTGTACTTGTAATCTATAAGTAATTTTTTAAATTGTTTAAATATTATTTAAGAAAATTAAAATCATTTTTTAAATATGTATATCAAACATAACTTGAGGTGAATTTTTTGGATTTTTCTAATAGTTTTTTGAAGAATACTGAAAATACCAATTTTTGGAGTGTTGTCATTAATATTCATTAAATCATCTGATTTAAAAGAATATAATTTATATTTTTTCTTATAATGACATATTATTGATTTTATGTAGAATTGTTTATTTTATTTTATATGATTCATAAATATTCATTATTTTTATAAAATTAAAATATTATAGATAAAACATATATTTTTGGAAAACTATTTTTAGTTTAGTTTTATGAAACCATTATTAAACTCATTTTTCCAATTATAGTGGAAATTTTTATAAAAAATAAATCCCAAATTTTTAATAAAAATAATTAATTTTATTATTGAGATTAATTGAATTTTCGTAATAGTGATTAGTGAAGTTGTAAAAAAAATCTCCTCGATAAAAGGGTCCACCAGATTAACCAAGGTAAAAACTATTTTATAAGGATATTTCGTTAGTATTATTTATTATTTAGTGAAGTTATTTCACCACTTTTCATATTATTCATGAGTCTTTATTGTTTATGATATAATTTTCTAGAAAAATGAACTATATAATATTTTAGTTAAACATAAATACCATATGAAACTTTCATAAATTAAAAAGTACTTAATACATTAAAATTTGGATAAAAATTGGTATTGAACAAATTTTAATGTTTTTTTTGAGAATAATAAAATTATTCTCATGATGGTAGTAAAATTATATTTTAAATTATTTTATGTTTACCTTAAACTCTTATACAAGAAAAACATAGTGTTTGTTTAAGTTGTAACAAATTCAATGATTGTGTTGTTAAAAAAAATTAAAAGTAATATTTTATTCTTGAATTATAGTATAACAAGAATTTTATTTGAAATAACAATGAAAAATGTATGCTAAAAATTCTCATAATGTAATTAAATAGTTACATTGATCTCCTTAATTCTATATTTAATGAATAGAATCAAAAGTCATTTTAATGATTTTTAAAAAAAAATATTAAATGTTTTAAAATTCATATAAATCCTATAATATATCTTGATTGATGAGAAATGGTCTAAAATTTTACCCTTTTCCATTTTTTATATAGTAATTATATTATATTTAATATTATAGACCATTGAGATTAAAAATGTTGTTATTATGGTTAATGATAAAATGGATAATGAAGGGATTAAATAAAAATATAAGTGTTAAAACGACTTAAACTATTATCTAAACAACATTATTTGGTGGTATTTTGAATTTTCCCTTATTAACATTGAATATATGTCATTTTATAGTTATTAATTCATGAATGTGTGTTAGTAATATTTTAAAACATTGAAAATTTACAAATGTTCCACAAATCTGAATTCTAAAATAGAACCTTCTACCCTTACATATTAAAACCATAGTAGACATTTTTATCTACCCAAAGAGAAAAATGTATATCCCCAACATCCTTATACACTTTTGAGAGGTTCATGTCTTCTAAAATTTCTAACCCTAGGGTCATTAAAAAGATACCCAATGCAGGTTTCTTAAAGGGAAGGTAACTATCTTAACAAATCACATTCTTTTTTTACTTCTTATTTTACCACCATAAATTACTTAGTAAAGATTTAAATATAACAAAACCATTATATTACATGTATTTGGATTTTATTATTTTAATGTAATAATATTTATCTATCTCTTTCTCCATGAAATTGGAAAAAAAATCCATCACTCATGTGTACGATGTTCTAATGCCTCTTGAATCGATGAAATTTGTTCAATATCCCTACCTCACAAGCCTTGTTATAATTATGGAAAACATAAATAAATATATTAATTAAGGATGATATTTATTTTTAATATTTATTATATAATTTATTTCCTTTCCCATTAACCTATTTAAAAAGTATATCATCGCTTGTGCACATGTATGACTTACATTGTTCATGAACATATGTGATTCATATTACATTTCTACCTCTCAAGACTGATTATAAAAGTTTATATGATGAATAAATAAGAAATTTATAACATTAATATAATTATGGGGATGATAAAAATATATCCAATTCATAACAATGGAAACTTCAATTAACAAACATACAAGAGAAACATACCCATTAACATAGAAATAATGGTAATACTGAAAAATTCACAAAAAATGTGATAAGATGTCATAAGATGATAATATATTATTTTATAAATATGAAATTTTTTTTATTATATATTAATAAAATGTTTATAACCATTAAATGGATGGTTTAATATCATTTAACTAAAGGGAATCGTCAGGAATGTGATTTATTAACTCAATTTTCATTATGTGGGGTGCACTTCTACTTCAATGACTATATTATACCATGATTATGTCTAAAATAACAACATATAGAATTATGTTTTGTATCTATATGTTTAGTGAGTATTAGAAATTGTTATAAAAATATCTTCATTGACAACTTCTTATTTCAATGATAAGATCTTTTTATTAAATTTCATCTCAATTTAAACTCCCTCTAGATATATTTTTTATAATGCACTTATTTATTTTCATGAGTAGAATATTATAACATATTGATGTATTTATCATAAATATATATTTATTCATCATGATTAATATTTCAATTCATCTTTAATAATTTAAATTATGATAATTTAAATGTTACAAAGTGACTAATAATTTAATTTATAATCTCATTTTATGGGATTGTGTATAGTTTTCATCGGATGAATAATAAAATCTATCGTCATTAAACATATTATAAATTATTATACTCTATATAGTTACAGAGTCTCTATATTTTCGAACTATATGAACCTTATTTTGAACTTTAATAATGAATGGAAACATTAAGAATAAAATCTTGTCATATTTTCCTTTTTGATCAGGTATATATTTCCTCCATATCAATATTTTTCCAAAAAATTATAATATTTTATTTTATTTTCCCATATTATTTTTAATGAAATTTTATTTTATCATCTAAATTTTAAAATGTTTGAAATAGATCCTTCATAGTTTTTATGAAGGGTTCATTTTTTCATTTCTTTACAAAATTTAATAAAATGTTGTCTTTTTTAATGGATACAGTGTTAAAACATTTTCATTTTTCCATTCATATTTTACATTATTTAACTTATTTTATATGTTTTTAGTGGTCTAAAAAATAAAACACATTAATTAAATATTCTATTAAATATTTGATACATTATACATTATTCTCAAAATGACATGGTTTTATCTATATATATATGATGAATTGATAATCATATTTTATCCCTTATTAATTTTGATGTCGTGAAATTTCTCATGAAACATTCACTTTCTTCTAATAATTATAAATTTTCATTATATTTTTATTAAATAACCATATTATTGGTATCGCAGGTATGATTATTTTATATACCATAAACCCTATTTGCTTACATTTTTTACTATTAATGTTATTTTTATAACTATATAAACATAAACATTTTATATTCATTAAACAGTATAGATATTTGGTGATAAGGCATACTGTTAATAAAATAATTTGATTAACCATTATTTGAAGAATGAATTAGAAATTAAGTGATTTGTATTTCTATGTAATAGATATCCCCTCGAATCCTCAATGTGTAACATGAGAAAAACCAGTTTTCCAAACATATTATATGTGTATTTGGTGTATATCTAACAATAAACATAATTATATTGGTTGTAAATAAAACAATATTTTTAAGATAGTGATTCCTATTATTATTCCTTTCCTTCATTGATAATTAATTTTTTACTATCCATGATTGTATTGAATTGATATTATTCATCGATGCATTTTTTTTCTTAAGTTATTGATTAATTGGAAGGTTTTTAGTTATTTATTTTGACATATTTATTATGAATTATTTACACTTGATAGAATATATTGTATATTAACATTAATTAGTATTTGAATTCACTCATATTTTCCTATTTTCCCTTTCATATGAAGAAGGTATCTTTTAATGAGTTCATGGATGAAGAATATAAAATTACCTTTTTTCATAATTTATTTCTAATGTATAATGGGACACAATATTGTATATAATGTCTAAATACTACTAAAATAATTAATCCTTGGTGATGTGATTTCTTCTATCATATATTAAAGTAATAAATTAGTGAAACTCTCGGGGCTACTAGAGATGGTGTCTTTACCTATACTTCAACTATTCCATATTACTATCTCTTTGATGGTGAAAATCAGTGCTAAGTAATCATTAACATACAAAATTATATTGTACAATCTTCCAAAATATCTAGGTAAAATGAAAATCATTGTATTCATTTATTATCATTTGATCATCATGAAGCCACAACACCTCATCTATATATAACCGTTCTAAAGAATCCATTATTCATAAATCCTTGATCACTATGAGATGTGATAAATCATCAACCGATATATTATCTTTATTATATTTTCACATCCCAAAATGCTTGTTGTAAAATAGCCATAAAATTCATCTATATATACATTCATTTTTTTTGGTACCATCCAATGGATGCACCAAACCACTTGACACACTATTCTATACATTGATCGACTATGATACCAAACAAAATGATATAAACTAAACCACAAACTTGTTTATCACCTATAATTTGGAATGATTTTCAAGGTATGATATATCATTGATATGTTGTAATTCACTACAAGAAGTATGTTGTGAAAATATAGGAACATAAAATATCATATAACATATGGAATAAAAAAATTATCCTAGAACAACACTAAATTTTTACCATCCATATACTATCTTTCATTTATATCTCCAAAAAATACAGAACCTCTCCACACCTCTACATTAGGAACACTATTTTCTGATTTATCCAACTAATGGAACAAGGAAAAATTTTTCTATAAAATGATAAAGTAAACATGAATAAAAAATTCCTTTATATCCAATCACAAATGTACCAGGTCTTGAAGCATTATCTTCTATTTTTTATACTCAAAATATTTAATAATTAATAACATCTTACTCCAAAAATCAACTACCATATTTCATTTCCTAATTGTGATCTAGATTGTGATTTAATATTCATTGGTGAACACCACCCAACTCTAACTTCACTAATTGAAGACCCACTCATATAAAATATATTACATTATCTGGTAATATTTTTAAAAAATTGGTCTCCCACTAGTATGATATTGTATCCGCAACATCTAGGGAAACACTATCACCACAAACTATGAAACATGGGATCAATAATCATGTTTATAAGGATGTAACCATCAATTCCCATATGAAGTCACTCATAACTCTAAGAAAAAAAATACTTCTAGGGATAATATGAGATGAATAACAAAATACCCATATAATAACACCCCCCTCATGTAAATGAAGGATAGAAGCACTTGTCAACTTCTCCTTCATGTAGTCACATATTGATAAAACTATATCATAGAATGGTAATTCCTATTAAAATCCATTAAATGTTGTATATTCTATGTGAAATAATATAAAAACACCAAAAATAACTTGTAATACTTGGGAACTAATTATCGTCTTTAGTTTTGTTAGGTGATACCCAATAACAAATTACCTCAATCCATAAATAAAAAACTTCTAAACACTTTTTTTACATAACATATGAAAGGAAGTTCCCCCATACAACAAAAATTACACATGGAAGGATTACAATAAAACTTATTAAATTGAAGTAATTTTAAAATACTCATATAATGTATTGTATGACCATGTACTTATATAAAATAAACTAGGATATCATGAATTGAAATAGTAAAAAATGATCTTGGAACACATGAATCACGGAGTTTACAAGTTCCATTAAGAAATATTGGTCATTATTAGCTCTAAGAGGCATAAAAAATAAACTCAATGTGTCTATACAAAAACCTGAGTGCATTGTTTTTAAAATCTTCTTTCTTCACCCATATGTACTGATACCCAGAAAATAAATTAAAATTCGTACTCTAGAAGTCTTCATTGAACTAATCTAACATGTTTTCAATGTTTTAGAGGGTATAATTGTTCTTTACTGTCCATTTTTGACTGATGATAAATGATACCCACATGTAAGCTACCATTTTCTTTCTTTGTGGATAACAATAGGTAAATAGAAGGTTATGAATTATGTTAGACAAATCCATTCTATGATAGATAATTTATATGAATATAAAAAACACATGCCTCCAAATGTATCATAATATAATGAAAAATATATATCATAGCAATAATTGGTTTAAAATATATTCTAATATAAATCTTATGTTTTGTTTTAGTGTAATAATTCATTGTTAAAAATAACTATAATAAATTCCAAAAATATCAAAAAATAATTTTCTAGAACGCTCATTAAAATCCCTACAATCCTGATAACTATAATGAAAGAGTATTTAATCATATATGATCCATAAAATAATACTTTCCCCAATGAGAAGTACATGGTCATTATCCCCATAAAAGTAATATACTCAACTGCTATAAAAATAAATGACAACGCATACAATGTATAACCATCACATACAAAATATAAAAATTATGAATTTACTAGCAATATGAATATTTACAAAATTCTATAATTTTTTCTATCATCAGAAAAAATCCTCAATAAACCTCATATAAATCAGACTAACCATTAAATGAGTTAGATAACACTGAAAACAATGAATCCATATCCAATATATGCCCAAATTATTAGACTATGGAAGGTTCACTGAAGTTATTTAAATCTTTTAAATTTATAAAAGAATTATCAAAGGGAGAATGAAGAAATATGGTACCTCAAATGATCTCATTGCCCCTAATTATGTAAAATCCATTGAATGATGATGAATATTTCCTATTACCCTACCTCACTTCCCATGATAATATCGCCCATCATATCCAATATCATTCTTAGGTTAATGAGTACAATGATCTTTTTCGAGATTTTTTCTACCTAATCCATCTCAAAAAAATATTCTCAATCACCAATGACCATTATTCATCTAATAAAAAATCATAGGTTTATTTTTTTGAGGTTGTATATTAATGTTAATTTCAACTTTATGGTAACATGAATAGAATGATAGAAGACAATTATTGACTCATGAACTAATTATAGAAAGAGAAAACTAAACCATACACGCATTTGATTTTTCAATTCCAATTCTATTTTAGTAATTTATTTGCAATTTTTAATTATTTAAAAAATTATTTCATGTAAATTACATTTTCTATAACCACATACACTTTTAAAATATTATAAATTCAATTACCATGTTCCTTTTTTATAACACAATAAAATTCTGTGAAAAAACATTTCAAATAAATTTAAACATTTTGATAATTGTTTTCTACACCCAAGATTGAGTTATGTTTTTTTACACACAACAGCATGTGAACCTTTCATTACACAAAATAATGAGTTTATTTTGGATTACATGTGAAACTCAGTTTCAAAAAACTACAATGTATTTTTATTATATAATGCAACTGTCACAACCTAACCATTAAACTTATTTATTGAATAGAAAAAAATTATATTTTATTTATAGGAGTTTTATATAAATAAAATATATTGATTAATAAGTTATTAATTTTTTTTAAAGTATTTATATGTTTTCCAAATTCTATTTTTTTCAAAAAAATGTTTATATTTATTTTTTTTACTAGTATTCAATTTAAATTTTGATAATCTCTTAAAAATTATTTTATAAAATAAACTTAATTTTAAAAATAATAGTTTAAAAATATCTTATGGTTTATTTTTTATATTATTCAGAAATGATTAATTTTTGGATGAATATTGATAAAAAAAAATTATTAAAAATTTCCTTTTGTTTTAAAGAATATATAAACTTCCTTTTTGTTATAAAATGGTTTATAAATAAATTATATTTAATTATATATAATTTATTTTAATTTTATATCATTTTAATCATTTTTCATTGGACTTTTTATGTACAAAAGTTTTAAACAATTGGGTATCTTTTCTTTGAAAACCTCATTTCTCATCGTGTTTGTGGTGTTATTTTTAAATTAAAATTTTCCACTTATGTGAATGGAATTTTTTAAAATTAATTAAATATTTTGGATAGTAATATTTTATATTATATAGTATGGTTAGGCATATATTAAACCTTAATTATTAGTAAAAATATAAAAAATTATTTATCATGGTTTAGGTAATGAACTTTTTATCGGGACGGTTAAATAAAAATGATAAAGTTGAAAAATTAATTAATAACTCATCAAAAAATATTTATTTTCTTTATATAGAAATTAAATTTTCATGGTTTTATAATGAGACATTTGGGTGCCTTTTTGAATTTAAAAAGCTTGGGTAAACCTTTTTTTTTTAAGGAATTACTAGTCCACCACTCACCTCACTAATAAAATTCCACCCACTCTCCTCTCCAATTAAAACTACCTAAACCATTTGGATAATAAAATACCTTCCAAAATCACATCCTTTATTACCTCATATCATAATATAAACCCTATTTTGTTCATTAATCCACCCTAATGAACCATTTATTTCAAATAAAAAAAGTTTTCTGAAGACGAGATAATGTTCATCACCGAGTGTTTTATTTTATTTCATCCTCCATATATTACAATTATTATTTTACCATACTGATACAATAAATTCATTATATTAAATATAATTAAATATTTTTATATTATGTTCATGGCTAACAACCAACCATCTTCCCTAAAATGGGATATGAAATTATTGATCGTGTGTATAGAAGACTACCTCCTCTTGAACCGATGTTATTGTTTTTCCATCACGACCACTCACAGTTGGATATAATTGTGGATTAAATTTTTATATATAGTAATCAAGATATTTTTATACTTCTAGAATTATTATATCCCATTAACCGTTATAGTTTCCATTTTATGGGAATAAAATAATGTAAACCATGTGTACAACAGAGTATATCGTAACGAAGTGATGTGATTCGTTCATGCATTATATGGTAAATAATGGTGTATTTATTGAAAATATGTGATATATGTGACATAAAAATATTATTTAATGGTAATTTATTTATTCCCCTTCTTTCTTTTAGTCCTTCTATACAACAGAAACAATGTTCATGCCTATGTATAACCTATCATATCCATGAACGGTGTATTTCATTTTCAATCTCCCACTATTATAGATTACACTAAAAATATATATACAAAAGATATTATATATATATATATATCACTATTAAAATAATGTATATTATGGAACCATTATAAATTTAGGAGGACCAAAACAAAAAAAATCATCACATACACAAAAAACAATGTTATTGCAGAAAACTTGAATTTAACATGGAAATTTTAATAAATGGGAAATAAATGGTCATATGGAAATCATATTTGATATGATATACATAAATTATATTTCATTAATATATTTATATTGAACTTATATATATTATAAATAATGTTTTATTTTTTACATTAAATATTTATACTTAAGGTATGGTATTTATGAATAAGTTTTTACTTCTGAGAGACACATTCCACATTCACCACTTCTTTTATTTGTATTATGTATATAATGATCATGAATTTATTTTATGTTTGCTCTCGTAAAAATTATTAGAATTTAAATATAAATTTGAGTATCGCTATTCTGTAACGCCCTGACCCTAGTTACCCGGAGTTGGTGCATTATTATGTATCATTGTAATGATCACAAAAGATCAAGTCTCGAAAGACAGATTAGTTTAGTAGCCTTGGAAACACTATATATATTAATAAGTCTTACATTACATCATAAAATTAAATAAAAAAACAATATTGTCTTCATTAACCACATCCATATCCCATAGACTATCCCTATAGGTCAATCATAATAAACTTCCTCACATCTTGGAAAAAATAAAACATAGAAAGTGGTGAGCTTAGATGATCAGTAAGGATACCAATGATGCAAAAACTTTTATAAATAAGCATAAATATTTAAGGCAATGTATAACTAAAACAAAATCCTTTTAAACTTGAACTTCAAAATAATATGGAAAAGATAAAATGAAATAATTCCATTTACTTATCCACATGGATATTCTACTAATCGAATAATCAAATGAAATATAAATAACCACTTTCATAATAAGGGAATTCATAATGCCAGAATATCATAACCACATAGTCAAGGCCTTGTGCAAAGACTACAAATAAGATTTTGTCAAGGATTTGTGCCAAGACACTAGTTTGTCTCATGAGACCCACCGATGCATCGATGAGCTATAGAGGGCTCCACCCGTCAATTACTAAGTCCAATGCATTCCTCATATGAAAAGTTTGAAACATAACATAAACATTCATATTAAAACTAGCATATGAAATGTCAACACATTATCAAAAATTCATGAATGGTATAAAAATAGCACATCCATAGTCAAATATAACTCATTCGATAAAATATGGAAGATTGTATTGTATCAGATTAACCATAATCAATAATAATGAGGGATATTGAAATAGATGAAAATAATCATCAAAACTATTAGGGAGAAATATTCCCCTTTTTCATGAAATCGTTATTTTTCAAGAATCCATTTAAAATGGATTTTTAAATCAAAGTGTCCCATACCACTTTGGAAATTTTATAAGTAATTTTAGTTTTAAAACCTTAATGTCTATATAAATAAATCCTTAAAACAATTTTTAAAACATGGACATTAATGAGAACGATTTAGAATAACAAATCATTAAAACATTCAAAATGATATTTTAGTTAGGGTTACTAATAAAAAGAGAGAAACTTGAATAATTAAGGTAATAAAAACATTATAATATCATGAGAATAAATGGTTTCATGATATAATATGTCAAAGTACATTATATACACCATATAAAAGTGATTTGGTGTAGAACAACAAACAAGTCTCAATGGAATGTAAATTGAGATGAAATATCTTATAAAGACCGTATCATTAGGTTAGAGATAAATAAATGACATAGTTATGTGTGAATAATATAAATACACTAAATATGATTGGATATTCAGTGTAAAACAATCATAGTACATTCAAACATATTCTTGAAAAAACAACACCAATGAATTGGATGTTTAACTCAATAAATGCAGATTGAGTTAAAATTACTCGTATCAAGTCCACAACGATGAATTGAGAATTTATCCATGGAATTATTATGTTTATCAATATTATATCCACATAATGGGGAGAAGAAATTTTGAAATAAGAAAATGAATAGTGATTCCACACATAATCATTAAGTAAAATAATCAATGAAGTATGTGTAAAGCTGAATGAGTGGAAATAAAAATTTCAAATTCCCTTATCAATTTGGTAAATTAAGAAACATACAACCATGAAAGAAGGATCATAAAATGATGATGTAAATATCCATAAATTAATGTATATTAGGGAATGAATATAATCATGGGTAGTGTACACACCACATGCAATAAATAAGTTGTGAACAATGGAAATCTCACAGAATTAAAAGTGAGATAAGAAACCCCTTACATTGTACTTTTTCGTTGGTCGAGGCTAGGTTAACCTCCTATATAATGGTGAAATAATTTTTATTGAATTATAAAAGAATCATATACATTAATATGATATCATATATGATCTTTTAACATTTATTTGTTGATAATATCTTAGTATTATCGTTGTTTCGGGTGTTAACAGATTCATTTTCCTTTATTTTCTTCTTTATGTGAGACTTATTTGTTATGGATGGGATGTATCTTATTCATATACATAATGATATCAAGTCCTTAACCCTTAATTTTAATCATCAAATGAAAATTATTCTTGAATGGATATGATGGGGAATTAATCTCATCGCGTTCGTGGAGACGGTATTCCATACGTATGCACGAGTGACAATATCATTCTTTTGATATTAAAATAATATATAATAGGATGTTATATCATATATACAGTATCATTATCATGTTATATTTATTATTTACATAAGATATACTCATTATTATACCCATCCGAATAATAATGTATTGAATAACAATTACACCATGACGTGGAGACGGTAAGCCGTACGTACGCACGTATGGTGACATGTCATTCAAAGGATGGATAGAATACTGAATATGGTTGTACCATATTTATAATAACATAAACTTATATAGAATATACTGGATTTATTATTTTATAATGGAAATAACAAACAAAATAAGAAGTGGAAGATGAAAGGAACTTGAAAAAGGGTGGTGAAAACATTACATCTTCTTCAGGTTCTTCCTTGTGATTTGATCAAAAGGGCTATGTAGGATTGTTTTCTGATCAAAATAAGGCCTCTAGGTTGAACGGAGGATAGTTTAGAGAGTATTTGGGCAGGGTTTTACCGTGCCAAAATGCTTTGAAGGTGTGAATTAAATGAAGGGAGAGTGCCCTTTTATAATAGGGGTGAGGAGCACCTTAGGATAATCTAGAAATATTAATTTATAATAAATTCATATTCAGTTTATAATGGATCTAAATTAATTTAATTTGAGGATAAGGTGGGGATCAGTAGAAATACTCTCAACCTATATGTTTTAGATAGGTTTGGGTCACTAAATTAAAACTATCATTTATATTTAAATCTTAGTTAATTAGATTCACATTTACGATGTCTCTTTGTATTTTTATATTATATGGTTAATAAACTTACTATATACTTGCAAGCGAACCCCAAGTGGTTCATTATTGTTACAAATATCATTATATAATACTTTTGGGCGAAACATAGATTTTTAGGAATATAATATCAATTAATAATATAATATTTTTATTAAAAACCCTTTTATGTCAACTATGACACTATTTGGAAATTTATTTTTGTGAAAATCATAACAGAATGACTACTTAGAAAAAAGTTAATTTATTTGGTCATAACTTGTCATATTAACCTATAAAATTAGTGAAATTCATAAAAAGTCTCAAATTATATTTATTTTGGTATTTATAATATCAATTATTTTAATATTTTATTAATAAGGTAATTACTGCATCACCATTGTGTCATAAAATAATTAATTTATTTAATGTCTAAAAATTATAAATAAAATATAATTATGTAGGAAATATTGTTATATTTCTAACAAATATTTATAATTGAATTTATAATATGTGTAATCCTATATTAAAAATGTTTTATTTATTAAACATTGATTTTAACTCTTAAATATTCATTAAATTAAATAATAATAAATGTCCTAATATAATCCAAGTGGACCAAATAGGTTCATATTTTATTCATAAGGTTGTTTTTGGACGAATTATAATTACCCAACAAAATTAGGACATGTGTTAGGGTAATGATAATATCATTATTACCTTTAATTACCATATTTGCTTTTAACCGTGGTAATTAAAAGTAAAAAGTTACTATTCGCCAAAAACTATTTTCATCTCATTGAACCACATTTTACTTATAAATAACTACCATGTATGTTGGATTTTTTAAATTCAATTCACTGAAGCGGTAAAATTTCATTTAAATGAAGAAGTCAGTTTTCATAACTACTACTAAGTGGTTTCACTATTCATAAAAAAATGAAGTTTTTTGGAAAAATACCAAAAATTCACCCTAGGCTAAATTCGATATTCTGAATCAAAAAATGAATTCCTTTCTGTAAAATAATATTTATAAAATTTTATAAATGGGGTATTACTATACATAATGGCTAGTTTGATTGGTTGTGATGTGTTAGAACTCGAAGTTTTATACAACACAGGCTGTTGTATTATTCAAAAAGAAGCGTACCGTGGAAGTATGGGGTGTTACATTCTCCCCTCCTTCAAATAATCGCATCCTCGCAATTTGAAATTTTTCATTGAAAATAAAAGGTTGAAAATAGAAAATATCATTGTGGAAACCCCACATCGGAAAAATGAATTAATAGGGCTCTATTTTTAAATAAATAAAGGTAAGTATGAGGGTTACCAGAAATAACACATAATAGGGTTCGATGTAGGAAAACATGGATATGGAAGAAAAAAACTAACCATCATGTTCTAATGGAGAGTGATAGAGAATATCATTAGGAGAAAGTAAATGATCTGAAATCCATATGCTTGTGATGGGTTAAATGTTATTTTATTCCCCAGTAGGAAAAGTAAATGGACAACGTTTTTGTTTTAAGTTTCTTTTCATAATGATGAGGAATTTATTTATTAGATTGACTAAGAACATAAAGAGATATACTTACTTTTTAACTAAGGGTTCATTCTTTAATAATTTTCTACTACTAACTAATTTTTAAACGATGAGTATTCAAGAAGACTTGGTCACACTTGAAGAGATCGAATAAACTTCTTCTAGAATAACATGATCCAAAAAGTATAAACTATATATTTACCTTGTCTTTATAGATTAATAAAAACCAAAATAGTTAGCATAAGATCTGATGATCCCACATAGGGATACTCCATTGGTGAAAGAAACACTAATCATAATTACTAAAATTAAACCAATAATACATCAATGTTAAATAAATAGCATTCAATAAACAATTATCCTTAAAATCCGTTAATATAGTCAATAATAATATTGAAACCCAAAACTTAGAATAAATTGGTTTTGTAGACTTCCACGTTAAATTGTATCTCCAAATGACATGAACTACTATTAAAGTCATATATTTAAAAGTAATTAACCCCATCAAATATTATATATTATAGGTTAATCATTTCCATAAATAAACCTAATCACTATAAATCCACATTAAAAACATAGATAAAAATCCACAATTACTCCTCAAATTAAATCCCATAGTATTCTATTTTCCTTGGGTATATAGTGTTCCCAACAAAGAGAACATCTTCCAAAATAAAATTTTTCACTTAATCACAAAATCATTTTCCTATTATAAGGGTATTCATTTGATAATACATAAGATCCCAAATCAATATATTATTGATCAATAGAATCATTTAACTAAAAATAATTAGTCACACTAACCAGGGACTTCATGTAGTCCATTGCTAGGCGATAAATCCCAATTACACTTTGGTTGTAGGTTCGATTCTGACAGCTTTGTCCGACATGACAGGTTGTCACACGGTCTGCGTGTTGTCCTTTTTCAAAAACTATATTATATAACATTAACAAAATGAGATAAATTTCTCAAAATAACCATAACATACCTTAACCACAAATGTTGTCTCATAAATTTCATTTTAATCCCAAAATATAATAACTCATAATTTCCTCAATCCCAAAGATCATATAAAACCAAATGGTTATTTATAACAATATCCACAAGAGAAAAGATAATTCTTCCTCAAATATAATTCTCACATGAAAAAATGCAGGGTTACAAATACAAGAGAAAATTATTCCAAAGTAATCCCATCAACAAGAAGCACTAATTATTTTAAACAATTCTCCAACCATTTATTTCCACATAGCTTCTTCTTTGACCAAGAAAATATCCTATAGATTAGGGCATTCACTCGGGTAAGGGCTAGGTCCCATACATTTATGGAAAATTACTATAAATTAATTCTTGGGACCATTTTTATTTTCTTCCATAGTACTCTTCATTTTTCCTCAGCAATTATTCACCTTATGTCCTTCTTTCCCACATATAAGACATTTCTTTGTTCCAATGAGACACTTTCCAGGGTGTCTCCTTCTACATTTCATGCATAATGGAAATTGTGCATTCTTTTCTCCTTGGTCTCCACTATCGGAGCTCTTATCATTCATCACCTTTCACTTCTTTGTTGAGTCCGAGAGTTGGTTAATATATATGTTGTTGATCATATATTTGGAAAACTGATTTGGAATGAACACGATATTTTTTACGCATATCAACATTCCATTTTTTTTCTCATTTCCACCACTGTTCCCACCTTGTACATCATTTTCAACGTTACTATGACTTCTTTGGAATCAAGCCATTGAATAAAACCAAAAATCATTGTGTGAGTAATAGTAGTCATAAAATCATTTAGAGAATTTTATGAAACCAAATTCTAAATTTGAAACACCTTTGGATTAACCAAGGTTGTTAATTCTCATCTTATATTAAAATACTTAAAATCTATTTGTAATGAAAATGTAAATTATCCTCAGCATATCCCCTGGGATTTTCATAACCAAGAGTGCAACAAGACCCGTTGTCGTGCACCAGTTCCCATTCGAGTCTATCTCAAAGCGGTGTTTTTAGGTTTTATCCCTAGGTACATCTGTGCCAGAGCCACTTCTACCTACTCATATCCAGACAGGGATGTATTTCTTGGAAAACTCACCAAATCTCTACAATACCAAAATTCTAGAAAGTTCTTCTATACAAATCCTCAAAGTCTATCTTAGGGTTATGTGCTCTAATCAGAGTTTACCTAAATCTATCTTCCAAGGTTTATTACTAAACTTCTTATGATACCAACTGTAACACCCCGACCCCAATTACCTATAGTCGGTGCATTATTACGTATCACTGGAATGATCACCAATGATCAAGTCTCGAAATACCGATTAGTTTAGTAGCCTTGGAAACACATGATATATTAATAAGTCTTACATTACACCATAAAATGAAATACAATATCAATATTGTCTTAATTAACCACATTGATATCCCACAGACTATCTATACTGGTCAATCATAATAAACTTCTTCACATCCTGAAAAAATTAAAAAATAGAATGGGGTAAGCTCAGATGCTCAGTAAGGATAACAATATTGTGGAAAAATTTATAAATAAGAATAAACATTTAAGGCAATGTATAACTAAAAAATCCTTTTATACATGAGCTTCAGCATAATATTAAAAGATAAAATGAAATAATTCCATTTACTTATCCACATGGATATTCTACTAATCTAATAATCACATTCAATATCAATAACCACATTCACAATAAGGGAATGCATAATGCCATACTATCATAACCACATAGTCAAGGCCTTGTGCCAAGACTACAAATAAGATTTTGTCAAGGCCTTGTTCCAAGACACTAGTTTGTCTCGTAAGACTTACCGATGCATCGAGGAGCTATATCGGGCTCCATCCTTCACTTACTAAGTCCAATGCATTCCTCATATGAAATGTTTGAGACATTACATAAACATTCATATTAAAACTAGAATACGAAATGTCAATAATTTATCCACAATCGATGAATGGTATAAAAATAACAAATCCATCGTAAAATATAACTCATTCAATACAATATGGAAGATTTTATTGTATCATATTAACCTTAATTGAGAATAATGAAGCATATTGACATAGATGAAAATAATCAGCAAAACTATTAGAGAGAAATATCCCCCTTTTTCTTGAAGTCATTATTTGTCAAGAAGCCATTTAAAATGTATTTTTGAATCAAAGTGTCTCATACCACATTGAAACTTTTAAAATGAATTTTAAATTTAAAACATTAATGCCCAAATAAATAAATACTTAAAACCATTTTTAAAACATGGACATTAATGAGAAAGATTTAGAATAATAAATCTTTAAATCATTTAAAATGATAATTTAGTTAGGGTTCCTAACCAAAAGAGAGACACTTGAATAATTGAGGTAATCAAAACATTATAATATCATGAGAATAAAGGGATTCATGATATATTATGTCAAAGTACATTATATACACCATATAAAAGTGATTTGGTGTATAACAACAAAGAAGTCTTAATAGAATGTAAATTGAGATGAAATCTATTATAAATACTGTATCATCAGGTTAAAGATAAATAAATGACATAATTATGTGTGAATAATATAAATACATTCAATACAATTGCATATTCAGTGTAAAAAATCAGAGGACATTCAAACATATTCTTGTAAAAACCACACCAATGAATTGGATATTTAACTCAATAAATGGAGATTGAGTTAAAATTACTCTTATCAAGTTCATATCGATGACTTGAGAATTTATCAATGGAGTGATTATGTGTATCAAAAGTATATCCATAGAAAGGGGAGTGTAAATTATGACATAAGAAAATGAATAGTGATTCCACACATAATCATGAAGTAAAATAATCAATGAAGTATGCGTAAAGCCGAATGAGTGGAAATTGAAATTTCAAATTCCCTTATCAATTTGGTCACTTAAAAAACATACACCCATGAAATAAGGATCATAAAATTATGATTTAAATATCCATAAATTAAATTATATTACACAATGAATATAATCATGGGTAGTGTACACACCACATGTAATAAATAAGTGGTGAACAATGGAAATCTCACAGAATTAAAAGTGAGATAAAAAACCCCTTACATTGTAATTTTTCCTTTGTTGAGTGTATATTAACCTCCTGTATAATGGTAAAATAATTGTTATTTAATTATACAAGATTCATATACATTAATATGATATCATATATAATCTTTTAACATTTATTTGTTGATAATATCTTATTATTATCGTTGTTTCAGGTGTTATGGCATTCATTTTCCTTTATTTTAATTATTATCTGAGCCTTATTTGTTATGGATGGGATGTATATTATTCAAATACAAAATGATATCAAGTTCTTAAACATTATTTTTAATCATTAAATGAAAATTATTCTTGAATGGATACGATGGGGAATGAATCTCACCGCGTTCGTGGAGACGGTATTCTGTACGTACGCACGAGCGACAATATCATTCTTTTGATATTAAAATAATATATATTGGTATGGTATATAATATATACATAATCATTATCATGTTATATTTATTAATTATATAAGTTATACTCATTATTATACACATCCAAATAATCATTTATTGAATAACAATTACACCACGACGTGCAGACGGTAAGCTGTACGTACGCACGTATGGTGACATGTCATTCAAAAGATGGATAGAATAATGAATATGGTTGTACCATATTATTAATAAAATTAAAGTATATATAAGATACTGTATATATTATTTTATAATGTAAATAACAAAGAAAGAAGAAGTGGAAGAAGAATGGAACTTGAAAGAGGGTGGTGAAAACATTACCTCTTCTTTGGGTTTTTCCTTGTGATTTGATCAGAAGGGATTCTTAGGTTTTTTTTCTGATAAAAAAAAATCCTATAGGTTTAAGGGAGGATAGTTTAGAGAGTATTTGGGAAGGGGTTGGACGATCCAAAAGGCTTTGAAGGTGTGAATTAAAGAGAAGGGGAGTGCCCTTTTATAAGAGGGGTGTGAAGAACCTTTGGAAAATCTAGAAATATTAATTTATAATAAATTCATATTCGGTTTATAATGGATCAAAATTGATTTAATAAGAGGATAAGGTGGGGATGGGTCTGAATCCTCTCAACGTATAGGTTTTATACAGGTTTGGGTCACTAAGTTAACCTTATCATTTATATTTACCTCTTAGTTATTTAGTTCCACATTTACCACGTCTCTTTGTATTTTTATATTATATGGTTAATAAACATACTATATACTTCCAATCGAACCCCAAAATGTTAATTAATGACACAACTATCATTATATAAGACTATTGGACGAAACATAGATTTTTAAGAATATAGTATCAATTAATAATATAATATTTCATTTAAAAACTCTTTTATGTCAATTTTGACACTATTTGAACATTGATTTTTGTGAAAATCATAACAGAATGACAACTGAGAAAAAAGTTAATTAAATCAATCATAAAATGTCATATTATCCTTTAAAATTATTTAAATTCATAAAAAGTCTCAAATTATATTTATTTTGGTATTTATAATATCAATTATTTTTATATTTCATTAATAAGGTAATTACTGCATCACCATTGTGTAATAAATAAATTAAATTATCTAATGTCTAAAAATTATAAATAAAATATAATTATGTAGGAAATATTTTTATAATTATATTTAACATTTATAATGGAATTTATCTTATTTTAACCCTATATTGAAAATGTTTTAGTTATTAAACATTGATTTTAACTCTTTTAACTCTTATTTGAATTAAATAATAATAAATGTCCTAATCTAATCCAAGTGGATCAAAGAGGTTCTTATTTTATTCCTAAGGTTGTTTTTTGGTCGAATTATAATTATCCAATAGAATTATGACATGTTTTAGAGTAAAGATAATATCATTTTGGCCTTTAATTACCCTATTAACTTTTAACCGTGGTAAATAAAAGTAAAAAAGTTACTATTCACCAAAAATTATTTTCATCTCATTGAACCACATTTTACTTATAAATAACAACCATGTATGTCTTATTTTGGAAATTAAATTCCCAGAAGTAGTAAAATTTCATTTTTATGAAACATTCCATTTTCTTAACTATTACTAAGTAGTTTCACTATTCATAAAAAATTGTAGTTTTTTTTAAAAATACCAAAAATTCACCCTAGGATAAATTCGATATTCCGAATTCAAAAATTAGGTCCATTCTAAAAAATAAAATTTATAAAATTTTAAAAAGTGGGTATTACTATTCATAATAGCTAGTTTAAATTGGTTGTGATTTGTTAGAACTCGAAGTTGCATACAACACAAGCTATTGTATTATTCAAACAGAAGCGTATCATGGAAGCTTGGGGTGTTACATTCTCCACTCCTTCAAATAACTGCGTCCTTGCAATTTGAAATTGTTCTTTGAAAATAAAATGTTGAAAATAGAAAAAAACTTTGTGGAAAACCCACATTGGAAAAATTAATTAATGGGGCTCTATTTTAAAATTAACAAATGTGAGTATGAGGGTTACCGGAAATAACACATACTAGGGTTCCATATAGGAAAACATTTATATGGAAGAAAAAAAACTAACCATCAAGTTCTGATAGAGAGAGATGGAGAATATCATTAGGAAAGTAAACGATCTGAAATCCATAAACTTGTGATGGGTTAAACATTATTTGATTCCCCGGTAGGAAAAGTAAACGGGAAACGTTTTTTTTATGTTTCTTTTAATAATGTTGAGGAATTTATTTATGAGATTGACTAAGAACATAAAGATTTATACTTATTTTATAAGTAAAGTCTCATTCTTTAATAAATTTCTACTACTAACTCGTTTTTAAACGATGAGTATTCAAGGCGACTTGGTCACACTTGAAGAGATAGAATAAACTTTTTATAGAATCACATGATCCACGAAGGATAAACTATATATTTACCTTGTCTTTAGAGAGTAATCAAAACCAAAATGGATTGTATAAGATCTGATGATCCCCCAAAAGGATACTCCATTAGTGAAAGAAACACTAATCTTAATTTCTAAAATTAAACCAACAATACCCCAAAGTTAAATAAATAGCATTCAATAAACAATTGTCTTTAAAATCATTTAATACAATCCAAAATAATATTGAAACCCAGAACATAGAATAAATTAGCTATGTAGTCTTCCAGGATAAATTGTATCTCCAAATGACATCAACTACTCTTAAAGTCACATATTTAAAAGTAATTAACCTAATCACATATTCTATATTATAGGTTAATCATTTCCATAAATAACCCAAATCACTATAAATCCACAATAAAAACATAGATAAATATCCACCATTACTCCTCAAATGAAATCCCATAGTATTCTATTTTCCTTGTGTATATTGTGTTCCCAACAATGTAGACATATTCCAAAATAACATTTATCACTTAATCACCAAATCATTATCCTATTCTAAGGATATTCATTTGATATTACATAAGATCCCAAATCAACTTACTATTGATCAACAAAATCATTTAACTAAAAATAATTAGTCACACTGACCAGGTACTTCATGTAGTCTAGTGGTAGGTGATAAATTCCAATAACACATTTGTTCTGGGTACGATTCCCACAGCTTTGTCTGACATGACGGGTTGTCACATGGTCTGCGTGTTGTCCTTTTTCAAATACTATATTTTATAACATTACCAAAATGAGATAAATTTCTCAAAATAACCATAACATAATTTAAGAACAAATTTTATATCATACCTTTCATTTTAATCCCAAAATATAATAACTCGTAATTACCCCAAACCCAAAGATCATATAGAACCAAATGGTTATTTATAACTATATACACAAGAGAAAAGATAAGTCTTCATCAAATATCATTCTCACATGGGAAAATGTAGGGTTAAAAATACAAGAGAAACTTTTTCCAATGTAATCCCATCAACAAGGAGCACTAATACTTTTAAACATTTCTCCAACCAGTTATTTCCACATAGCTTTTTCTTTGACCAAGAAAATATCCTATAGAATAGGGCATTCACTCAGGTAATGGCCAGGTCTCCTACATTAATGGCATATGATTGTAAATGGATTCTTGGGACCATTTTTATTTTCTTCCATAGTACTCTCAATTTTCCCTCCGCAATTCATCACTATATATACCTTTTTCCCGTACATAAAGTATTTCTTTGTTCTGTTGAGACACTTTCTTGGGTGTCTCCTTCCTCATTTCCTGTATGATGGAAATTGTATATTATTTTCTCCATGGTCTCCACTGCTGTAGCTCTTATCATTCATCACCTTTCTCTTCTTTATTGAGTCTGGGAGCTAGTTAATATATATGTTGTTTATCATATTTTTGGAAAACTGATTTGGCATGAACACGATATCCTTTACGCCTATCAAAATTCCATTTTGTTACTCACTTCCACCACCGTTCCCACCTTGTACATCATTCTCAAAGTTACATTGACTTCCTTGGAATCTACCCATTTACTAAAACCAGAAAGCGTTGTGTGAGTAATAGTAGTCAAAAAATCATTTAAAGAATATCATGAAACCATATTCTAAATTTGAAACACCTTAGGATTAACCAAGGTTATTTATTCTCATCTTATATTAAAATACTTCAAATCAGTTTGTAAGGATAATGTAAATTATCCTAAGCATATCCCCCGGGAGTGTCGTAACCAAGAGTGCAACAAGGCCCGTTTTCGTGCACCAGTTCCCGTTCGAGTCTAGCTCAAAGCGGTGTTTTCAGGTTTTCCCCTAGGTACATCTGTTCCAGAGCCGCCTCCACCTGCTCGTATCTAGACATGGCTGTATTTCTTGGAAAACTCACAAAATCTCTAGAATACCAAAATTCTAGAAAGTTCTTCTATTCTAATCCTCAAAGTCTATCTTAGGGATCTGTGCTCTAATTAGAGTTTACCTAAATCTAGCTTCCAAGGTTTATTACTAAACTTCCTCTGATAGCAATTGTAATGCCCCGACACCAGTTACCCAGAGTCGGTGCATTATTACGTATCATTGGAATTATCACAAAAGATCAAGTCTCGAAAGACTGATTAGTTTAGTAGCCTTGAAAACACTAAATATATTAATAAGTCTTACATTACATCATAAAATGAAATACAACAACAATATTGTCTTCATTAACCACATTCATATCCCATAGACTATCCCTACAGGTCAATTATAATAAACTTCTTCACATCCAAGAAAAAATAAAACATGGAAAGGGGTGAGCTCAGATGCTCAGTAAGGATAACAATATTGAAGAAACTTTTATAAATAAGCATGAACATTTAAGGCAATGTATAACTAAAACTATAGCCTTTTAAACTTGAACATCAGCATAATATGGAAAAGATAAAATGAAATAATGCCATTTATTTATCCACATGGATATTCTATTAATCTAATAATCACATGCGATATCATTAAACACTTTCATATTAAGGGGATGCATAATGCCATACTATCATAACCACATAGTCAAGTCCTTGTGCCAAGACTACAAATAAAATTTTGTCAAGGCCTTAGTCCAAGACTCTAGTTTGTCTCCTGAGACATACCGATGCATCGAGGAGCAATAACGGGCTCCACCCATCACATACTAAGTCCATTGAATTCCTCATATGAAAAGTTTGAAACATAACATAAACATTTGTATTAAAACTAGCATATGAAATGTTAATACATTATGAAAAATCCATGAATGGTATAAAAATAGCACATCCACAGTCAAATATAACTCATTCGATACAATATGGAAGATTTTATTGTATCAGATTAACCTTAATCGAGAATAATGAAGGATATTGACATAGATGAAAATAATCATCAAAACTATTTGAGATAAATATCCCCCTTTTCATTAAATTATTATTTGTCAATAAGCTATTTAAAATGGATTTTTGAATCAAAGTGTCCCATACCACTTTGAAACATTTAAAAGTAATTTCAATTATAAAACATTAATGTCCATATAAGTTAATTATTAAAACCATTTTTAAAACATGGACAATAATGAGAAATATTTAGAATAATTAATCTTTAAAACATTTAAAATGATATTTTAGTTAGGGTTCGTAACCAAAAGAGATACACTTGAATAATTGATGTAATAGAAACATTATAATATCATGAGAATAAAGGGTTTCATGGTATACTATGTCAAAGTACATTATATACACCATATAGTGATTTGGTGTATAACAACAAAGAAGTCTCAATGGAATGTAAATTGAGATGAAATCTCTTATAAAGACCGCATCATAAGGTTAAAGATAAATAAATGACATAATTATGTGTGAATAATATAAATACAATCAATATTATTTGATATTCAATGTAAATCAATCTGAGGATATTCACACATATTCTTGTTAAAACAACACCAATGAATTGGATGTTTAACTCAATAAATGGAGATTAAGTTAAAATTATTCTTATCAAGTTCAAATTGATGACTTGAGAATTTATCAATGGAGTGATTATGTGTATCAAATTTATATCCACAGAAAGGGGAGTGGAAATTATGACATAATAAAATTAATAGTGATTCCACACATAATCATGAAGTAAAATAATCAATGAAGTAGGTGTAAAGCCGAATGAGTGGAAATTGAAATTTCAAATTCGCTTATCGATTTGATAACGTAACATACATACACCCATGAAATAAGGATCATATAATGATGATTTAAATATCCATAAATTAATGTATAATACACAATGAATATAATCAAGGGTAGTGTACAAACCACATGCAATAAATAAGTGGTGAACAATGGAAATCTCACTGAATTAAAAGTGAGATAAGAAACCCCTTACATTGTAATTTTTCCTTGGTCGAGGGTAGGATATCCTCCTATATAATAGTGAAATAATTTTTATTTAATTATAAAAGAATAATATACATTAATATGAAATAATATATGATCTTTTAACATTGATTTGTTGATAATATCTTAGTATTATCGTTGTTTCGGGTGTTAACAGATTCATTTTCCATTATTTTATTTGTTATGTGAGCCTTATTTTTTATGGATGGGATGTATCTTATTCATATACAGAATGATATCAAGTCCTTAAACATTATTTTTAATCATAAAATGAAAATTATTCTTGAATGGATACGATGGGGAATGAATCTCATCGCGTTTGTGGAGACGGTATTCTGTACGTACACACGAGCCACAATATCATTATTTTGATATTTAAATAATATAGAATTGGATGGTATATCATATATACATAATCATTATAATGTTATATTTATTATTTAAATAAGTTATACTCATTATTGTACTCGTCCAAATAATAATGTATTGAATAACAATTACACGACGATGTGGAGATGGTAAGTCCTACTTACGCACGTATGGTGACATGTCATTCAAAGGATGGATATAATACTGAATATGGTTGTACCATATTTATAATAACATCACAGTATATAGAAGATAATAGAGTTATTATTTTAGAATGGAAATAAAAAAGAAAGAATATGTGGAAGAAGAAAGGAACTTGAAAGAGGGTGGTGAAAACATTACCTCTTCTTTGGGTTCTTCCTTGCGATTTGATCAAAAGGGCTCCTTAGGATTGCTTTCTGGTAAAATTAAGGCCTCTAGGATGAATGGAGGATAGTGGAGAGAGTATTTGGGTAGGGTTTGGTGGAGCCAAAAAGCTTTTAAGGTGTTAATTAAATAGAATGGGGACGACCATTTTATAAGAGGGGTGAGGAGAACCTTAGGAAAATCTTGAAATATTAATTTATAATAAATTCATATTTAGTTTATAATGGCCCCAAATTAATTTAATTAGAGGATAAGGTGGGGATGGGTCTGAATCATCTCAACCTATAGGTTTTATACTGGTTTGAGTCACTAATTTAACATTATCATTTATATTTAACTATTAGTTAATTAGTTTCACATTTACGTTGTCTCTTTGAATTTTTATATTATATGGTTAATAAACGAACTATATAATTCCAAGAGAACCCCAAGAGGTTAATTAATGATACACCTATCATTATATAATACTCTTGGATGAAACATATATTTTTAGGTATATAATATCAATTAATAATATAATACTTTTTAAAAAACTCTTTTATGTCAATTTTGACACTATTTGGAAATTGTTTTTTTTAATCATTACAGAATGAGTACTTCGAAAAAAGTTAATTAAATTGGTCATAACATGTCATATTAAGCTATTAAATTAGTTAAATTCATAAAAAGTCTCAAATTATATTTATTTGGGTATTTATATTTTCAATTATTTTAATATTTCATTAATAAGGTAATTACAACATCACCATTGTGTCATAAATAAATTAAATTATTTAATATTTAAAAATTATAAATAAAATATCATTATGTAGGAAATATTTTAATCTTTCTAATGAATATTTAAAATATAATTTATCTTATGTGTAACCATATATTAAATTTATTTTAGTTATTAAACTTTGATTTTAACTCTTTTACCTCTTCTTTGAATTAATTAATAATAAATGTCCTAATCTAATCCAAGTGGACCAAAGAGGTTCATATTTTATTCCTAAAGCTGTTTCTGGTCGATTTATAATTATCCAATTGAATTATGATATGTTTTAGGGTAAATATAATATCATTTTTAACTTTAATTACCCTATTTACTTTTAACTCTGGTAAATAAAAGTAAAAAGTTACTATTCAGAAAAAAATATTTTCATCTCATTGAACCACATTTTACTTATAAATAACATCCATATATGTCAGATTTTTGAAATTCAATTCAACGAAGCGGTAAAATTTCATTTAAATGAAAAAGTCAGTTTTCTTAACTACTACTAAGTGGTTTCACTATTCATCAAAATTTGATGTTTTTTGGAAAAATACCAAAAATTCACCCGAAGCTAAATTCTATATTCTGAATCCAAAAATGAAGTCCATTCTGTAAAATAAAATTTATAAAATTTCAAAAAGTGTGTATTATTATTCATAATAGTTAGTCTGATTGGTTATGATGTGTTAGAACTCGAAGTTGCATACAACACAAGCTATTGGATTATTAAAGTGAAGCGTATTGTGGAAGCTTGGGGTGTTACATATTCCCTAGAAATTATGGTTCAAAAGATAAAAACAATTTATTAATTATTGTCTTAATTTTCCTTCCTATAGATTTATGATATGTTTGGAACCTATCTTCTTTTATGTGGTGTATATACCGCACCATTTAAATGGAAACCCAATAATTTATTTTTTTAAATAATATTTTAAGTTTCATTTAATGATATTATTTCACTATTGTTAAAATTAAATGTTACCAATTTGGTAATATTTTATGTCACAATATCCTCATTTATCCAGATTATTTATGATTATGTTTCCATTGTTAAAATATTATACTCATTATGTCCCTAAAATATTAGATACTATTATACTAATTTAATGAGAATATATTTTTTCACTTAATTTTACAATATTTATGTAAGAATATTTTCAAAAGAATATTTTTAATAAAAATATTTTCTATTTATCTCTTCATTCAAAAACTATTTTCGAAAAAAATCATGTTTTTGAAAAGTATTTTATAAATTGTTTTTAGAATTCTCAAAATGAATCTTTAATGATATTTCTACTAATTTTTTGACCAATTCAAAAAAATATTGAAATGAATCTTCTTTTCATTTTTCAACCATTTCTTTTTTAGATTTTACGCAAAATGTGAAAGGAGCCTCTATTTTAACGTTTATGTAATTAATAGAATTCTCCAACATCATTACCAACAAGTTCATTAAATATTTCTTTATAATCATCCAAAGAAATTTTCATAGAAAATTATTTTTTAAATTTTTTATATTTAATTTTTTTTTCAATACGGAATGTTATTTTTCCTATGAAATGATCCATGTGATCTTTTAAAATCATTTTTCATACATGATTAAATATTTTGAGGCTACATATTCTTTAATAGGGATATTATCTAGGGATTCCGTTCTTAATTTTTCTTTAGAAGGATTGCGATTATATTGAATGGATTTTTATGAAACATATTTCTCTTCCTTAGGTTATACCGTGATAAAATTCATATGAAACCAAATACATTTCATGGGTTACTCTATGATGAAATGATCACAAGATTATGAAACATGTATTTTTTTAAAATGGTTATGATATGTGGAATTTCTAAAAGATCATTTCAATTAATTGGTTATGATGTTATTAATGATTTATGATTTAGGTCACACTTTACTGTGTTTTTCATTATTTTACCTCCACTCCATTGGGTAATGATATATATCTAATGATATTTATAGGACTATAACTGGGATTTAACATAGTTTAGTAAAGATCATTGACCACTATCATGGTTTTCGGTGTGATCCTTAACTACTATGATGGTTGGGTGAGAAAAACCATTCTACTATGATATCCTTGGCCATAAGCCTTGACTATTATTGAAATGATTTTATATGATTATTTATATTCCAAAATTCTATTTACTATAACAATTTTATCCTCTCAATAATAATGTAATTTCCTTACCTTAGGTGTCATGTCTTATAAACTATCGATATTTATGGAATTTTATCTTTGATAAGATAACTATTTTTTGGAAATGTTATGATCCTTTTCTCATGCACTTATTTTCGTGTTATGATTATGTATCTCCCTTGATTTCCCTTAATGTGAATCTGATCTCACCTGTTCTTGTGATTCCATTAATCATGTTAAGAATAATTGTATTGTGTCTGACATGTATAACAAGGGTATTAATTATAAAGAACAAAGTGGCAGATGACATAGTTCCCTTATGTACCATTATTTTATGTGTATAATATTCCACAGTCACTACACCTTTAAAAAACATGGGAATTGGTTTTTGTAATGTGATGAATCAAAACATCGAATATCAATATATGAAATGTATTGGTCATGATAGTTATTTTTAGAGGGAGGTCTAGTTTTCATTATAAAACAATGTGTGGAAAAATATTAGTGAGATCCATTATGACATATCATGGGCTAAATCTACTGATGATTCGATATATATGAAAATTTACAATATTTTTTTGAAAATGATGGTGTGAATGGTTTTCAAGGAATAAAATCCATATCTAGACGCCACAAGTGGATGTGCCTCTAGCAAAGTGGTAATTTGGGGTAATTAATATGAAATGGATGCATTGATATGGACATGATCATCACTTGGTACACAAAAACAGGTTGTGTTATACACCTTTTTTGACACTCCCATGGGATATTCTTTAGAAATTAACAAACTCCTTATGATAATTCCTATAGAATTTAGAAAGATAAGGACCATGAATGACCCAGGTTAAGCCTAAGGTGTCATTGACTGAAATGAAGGTGTCATAATTTAAAAATCATATTAGTGATTTTTCCTGATTATTTTGTTTCCCAATATAATTATTCATTACCATGCTATACTTTTTCAGTTTTAGTCATTAGAGGGAACCTGATGGATCTCGGTTAATGTTTAATTTTATATAAAATGTGTTAATGAGAAACTAAATGGGTTGATGACTGGAATAAATAATTTTACGATTATTCATAATCTATTATCCTGTTGTATGATCACTATATTTCACATTATCAAACACTCAGATATTTCATAGAAGAGAATAATAGAGTTATCCAAGATCATTAGTGGTGGAGACCATGTAGAAAAGAAACCTCGGTATTCCATATGTCCAGAATTTTGGAAGAACCACTATAAGGAATGTGTCGAAGGAACTAGAAGATGTTTTATGAGTGTAGAATAGGTTCAAAGAGTATGTAATTGTAGAGGGAAAATGAAAAGGTCTATAAATTAAATTGATATAAATATTGGTTTCTCTAATGTATTATTAATGTATTAATATTTAAATTATGGTAATTATGTTCATTTTGAAAATAGATGTCCTTAGAAGTATTCTCATTAAGAGATTCACCATTATGGTAGGATTAATGGTCATAATACTAATGATGAAGAGACTATCAATGTAATTTGAAGGGTATGGGTTCTTCTGAATGTATTATTTATGTTAAATATAAAAATCATGATTAATTTTTTATTGAGAAATATAAAGAAAAGATTAATATTTCATATTATAGGAAATAGGTATCAATGAATAATATGATAAAGCCTAGTTAGTGTTTTAGCAGTGAATTTGAATTACTAAAGTGCCTATGTATTATAATTAAATAAATATTTTTTATGAATCAAAAACTATTTAATGATTTCTCTGTATAATTTCTTCATTATGGATTTTCACGAATATAATGAACAGTGGTGATGATCATTAATGGAAATGTGAATGTTTATGGGAAAACAAGATTAATGGAAGATAAATCTTAATATATACATAATACTAAGAAAATTGTTTTTTTGGAAAAAGAGATGGTGCATATGAATAATATAAATGTTATAGTATTACTGACCATGGATCCGATTAATGATTTGTTGGAAAATTTGTTCTTGTTATCATTATTTGGTTTACATAGTTAATATATTTAAGAAATATATTAAATATTATATTATTTTATTTTATGAATGAGTAAAGTGTTAATTTATTATTGAAGGTATGTTTTCATTATGGATTTATGATAATTCATGATAATACTTTATTTTATAAGTGTACGTAGTCAATTTATTCACATATTTGGTATGTGGCATTAAGAGATACTTCATTTTGTTTGGTGGATTAATGTTAAATTGTTTTTTGAAATTTAGCGAAATTATTTCTAAATTTTTGGATTTAAATTTTGTTCATACATGGAGGAGAATTAATTTTAACTATTTATGGAATAGATTAAATTGTACTTTGGATGTTAGTGGATAACATGTTCTAAAAATCTATATTTGATAAAAAAATGGGGAAAGAAGAAATAGATTATCATTATTTTATGGGTCATATTATCCTTATGTTATTCAAGCATAAAAAATATTCATATTAATTTATTAATGTAATACATGATGTTTAAATTTAGTGAGGAAAAAATAAAAAATGAAATTTTACTGTTAAAATGAAAATAAATCATGTAAATATATCTTCTCTGTAAAATTCATCAACATTTGGAAAATGAACATCAAATAGTTCTTTTCCCAATTTTGATCATTTTTTATGATATCAATGACATTGTTCACAGACCATTAGTTTTTTTATTATTGGATATTGAATTTCTAATTATCATTCACTTTCATGTGTTCAATGATCTTTATCAAACTCTATCATTTTTTGACCACTAATCTTTTCATCCATGTCCAAATCTTCAATTCCCACATATGGTCTCATATTTAAAATCCTAATATGAGTTATTCAAGATGATCATCATAATTTATTTTCCATTTTATTAAAAGGATGTTTTACTTTTTATTTTTATGATATGTGTTTTCCATGAAATAGAAAACCCACAATGAGCCAAATCAATTTCTGTGGGTGAAATTTTTTAAGGGTTTAGAGTGTAACACCATGAGATTTTGGAAAGTATTTTTTTCCAAATAAAATCTTTTTTCAGAATTTTTCATTACAAGAAACAAAATATTATCCTTGTGTTACCTAAAACACTGATTTCGTCATGTGTTGCAAGAAACACTGAGTTTTTCTTGCATTACATGATACAATGATTTTCAAAAAACCACAATATATTTTTATTATTTGTATGTTGAGCCAATAAACATTGATGTATTACTATATATGAAAAAAATTATATTATGTGTAATTTTTCTATGTAAATAAAACATATTCATAAAAAAGCGTACTTGAATTTTTTTTAATTCATTATATGTTTCAATAATAATATTTTGTAAAAAAAATTATTTTTTTGTGAAGAATAACAAAAATAATTTTTGAAGCATTTATAAAATTAATTATTTAAAATAAAAATGATTTATTAAATAAACAACTCAAACTTATCATAAGATTTATTATAGGGTTTTTTTAATTATAATTTTTTTAGTGAATAGTGAAAACTAATGGGTTTTATTTAAAAATTCATTTTCATTTAAATATTATATAATGTTCCATTATATTTTAAAATTAATATATATATATATATATAATTACTAAAATTATTTATCAATTAATTAAATTACGTTCATTTGAATATTTTTCATATTCAATTCTTATTTTATATTTTTTAGACTTTTGAACATTTAACCTTTAATAACATGCATTCTCATCAAGAATAACAGATGCATTTTAAATTAATATTTTATACATTTGTGAATAGAATTTGGAAATATCAATTTCTTCTTTGGATTTATTATATTTTATGTTATCTAATAATTTCAACATATATTTTGACCGTAATGAATAGTAAAAATAGTAACAAAATATTAATTATGGTTAAGGTTAAAATGGGTTCAAAAGTCAGATAAACTGAAAAGATAAGGGTCAAAGTTTACCCAATAATTTCAAAACACACTTCATTAGGCCATTTTTCATCTTTATCTATTCATGGTATATTAGTATCACATTTGTATATATGATTATGGATTTTCGTAAGGTATTTGTTTTTTATCAAGGTTGTGTTTCTTCTTTTTGCTGAATAAATATTCACCAAGTTTATGAAGTGGTGTGGGTGTATTTTAGGGAATCAGTACATGATGGAGATGGAAAAATATCTTTCTATGAATTTTTCTTGGTTTTTACATGGTTAAGGAATACCTTTTTGAGCTTCTTAGGTAATAGTGTGGCCCAATCGTCGTCATACAGTGGCTTGTGTATGGTTTGAGAATGGTTTCGCAAGCCATGTGGGTAAACCGTGCACCACGTAATTGTTGGTAAATTAAAAAAAATTATTCTGGTATTTTAATTATCCAACCCATTTTTTGTTCCCATTCTTCTACCTCCAACCCATGTGATGACACAAAAACCTCAAGATCTTCCACTAATCAATCTCCCTCATCTCTAGGTCATTTGGAGTGCTATTAGTTACGGATCAAAGATCCAATAATATATAATCTTCTTCTCGATCCTCTTTTCCTGATTAGGGATTGTAGTTTCTATAATCTTTTTCTAATTCTCTAAAACCATATTTTTTTGTGGAACCTTTCTTAGAACATCAAGGGGGTTTGGATTGGGTTATATTTCTACATTTAAGAGTGTGTTCATCATCATATTCAAAGTAGGTGGTCGACAAGCTTTATCCTATAGTTTTGTTAAATATTTTAGCTTGTGTATTGAGATATTTGTTTTCTATTGTTGTTTTTTATCTTGAGTATTATTAGATAAATTCCATGTATAAATGAATACTTTAACACCTCAGGGTCCCTGTGATATGGGTCAAGGATGAATTGGACGTTTTACAGCCCCCCATGGGGTGCACCGACATTCTTAGAAATAAGATTTAGCAATGTTATGTGTGATGTTGACCTGTCCTAACAAACTTCCCTTTTTGAACATGTTAATATGCTTAGTTGAATTATAAATAAAATATTGGTAGTTTTTCATAGTTGATAATAACATAAGGGTTTTTTTGGAACGGTTTGAGAATGGGCTAATTGGGTCAATTGAAATTATGTAAAATGGATAATGAACTAAGTTGAAATGCATAGAAGGATTATTGTATATGAAATGGTGAATATCTTAAATTGAAAAGGTGGTGTGAATTGTTGATCATGCATAGGGGGATAGAAAAATGGAATTTGTAAATATGTTGAATGGGTAATACTTGGGAATTATGGGGTATACCTAATGGGTGGAATGTAATATAGTGGTTGTCACGAACCAACCCAGGTCGGCCCTAAACTGGTCACCTGATCCGGTCTGCGACAAGGTCCAAGAGGCATTTCCGATCCTCTCAGGCTAGTGACAAGTGCTAGGTCATCAACAGAGATCAAGTGGGAATTATTTCTCCCAATGAAAATAAATAAAGCAGCAAAAATAAAATATAACAATGCAAAGTAAATAAACAACACGAAAACAAAGAACGACCAACAAAAACAAACTAACCTGACCATGACCAAAACACCTCAAGACCCCTAGAGTCTCTCACCAATCCACAACTAACTCTCACCCAGGGTGAGAAAGCTCATGTCGAATATGTAAAAAAAACTAAAAAGGGAAAAAACTATAGGTGTGAGTATAAAAACATTGTAGGTGTGCGTAAAAAACTATTCTCAATGCACTACCTTTAAATAAGGAATTTAGCAATTTTAGGTTTGAATTAAATTATAAAAAATATGGGGTTTACACACACACTTTCATTTCTAAAATAAATAACAGTCCATTTCCCTTTATAATTTAAAAACAAGGTTAATGTTTGAAACAAACAAGGGAATTTCATTTTAAAACATGTTTGTAAACAATTTAGAAATCCAAATTTTAGTTGTTTTTCAAAAGTAAAACCACACACAATACACAACACACAATAAGGGAAATGGAAAAAAAGTGTCCAACAAGGGACAGAAACCAAACTAGACCTATCAATCGTCTACCACATACAAATAATCCCTAAAGAAAATATGGGTCAAAAGTAGGAGCTCGTGAATAATCCAGAACGCACTATACATGTGACTCATGCTGATGGCATGACCTACTCAATGACGTCATAACACCCTAACACCTGGTGTTTCCCTACATGGCCTAACAGAGGGGGCCAATCCCATAGTAATGATAACAAAACACCTCTCTATTGTGGGCCACAAGCCAGTGCGTAGTATAAACTAGTGCATCAATTGTTCTCAGAAGACTCACTTACTATGATAGGTTCCTATGTCAACACATGCAATAAAAAGGGGTGAGTCGTCAATGTTAATCAAATAACCAATCATAATGAACTACCATCACACAAAACAACTCACATAATCCACTTACATAGTAGGATCACCCCTGATTCACCCCAAATAGTGTTTACTAAATAATTTTTTTAATTAAAGCGCCAAAAGGGCCTTCACCAACATTAAATAAAAACCTCAATTATCAACAGAACCAAAACACTTTATCATGCTTCAAAATAAATCATTTTTCATTAAACCATAACTACACTTGAAATTCTATGAATTATGTTTGAAGGACAAACTGGAATTATTTTACTATTGTGCATCAATTCACCAAGAAAATATTTCAGGTGATGTGTATAAAATAAATAGCTCTTTTTACTTCGACTAATTACAACAAAATTAACTATCTAATACTATTCCACATTTATTAAAATTAATTAAATACCAAGAAATTTATAAATTCTAAATTTAAAGGAAAGTGAAGTGGGAGAGTTACCTCGATTCGCAGTCCAAGCATGATGACACGACACGCCTTGAGCAGGCACCCAAGCATGTGCAAGCTGACGACTGTAATTTCATGGAATTACCTTTCAACATGTTGTAGCAACCAAAAAATTATTAATGACACAAATACTAACATAAAATAACTCAGGTGAACAAAAAACACAAAAACTCACCTAAAAACTAGAGCATGCGAAAAGGGGTGAACACAAATCAGTCGCCTTTGGCAGTGGGCATTCATTGCGCGCCCAATTGTGAACAAGGCATGTGTCTAGTCACATGAACGGAGATGAAACGGGAGATGACAGAGCTGGTCAGAAAAGTAGGAGGCCTTGTGGGAGGATGGATGTGGGGTGGGGGTATGCTAGAGGGGGATTCGGCAATGAGGTCATGGCTTCTGGAGAGGAGACCTACCAAAGAGGCTGTTGCACACCAACCAGGATGACAGAGGGGCTACACCGCGTGTGCTGGTGGAGAGCTGGATGGAGGAGGGGGCAGTTGTGACTAGTGGGGTAGTGCTACATGGGGTGATGCACTGGGAGAAGTAGGGTTGAGGGGGTCTCGGCCCAAGGCTGGCCACGCCGATAGGGAGAGGTCAATGTTTCACTGAGGGAGGGAGAAAAATTCAGGGCTGGAGCAGGGAAGAGGACGGTGCAAGGGTTCACAGAGATGGATTTAGAAACCAGCGGATATAGGGCTTCTGTGGCAGGAGGGAGATGTGAAGTTCTAGGCTGGTGCCTGGGTGTGATGAGAATGAGGAAGTCTGGAAGATCGGATTGCTCAAACGTAGAAAGGAAAATAGGCCGCATCCGGGGGTCTACGATGAGGAGCGCTAGGGCACACTGCAGGGTTTCGGGGTGGGGGCTAAGAGTATCTGGGGTGTGGTGCAGGAGGCAGTCAGCTTGTGTCTAGAACATGGAGTGGTCGGAGACTGTTGGTAGTAGGTAGATCCGGTTGGTAGTGCAGGCGGCGGAACAAGCGAAGCCAGAGAATAGGGAGTCGCACGATAGAGAAGGGATGGTGCAGCACTGTGTTAAAGAAGAATAGGGTGGGATAAAATGCGTGGAAGAAAAAAAGGGAAAAGAAAAGAAAGAATAAAATATAATCACAAAATATAATAATATAATATAATGATAATGATAATAATAAAAATAAAAATAACATTAATTACAACAATTTTAAACATTATAATTATTAACCATGAAAATTTTTAAATAACGTAATTAACATTTACTTATAAATTTTAATTTTTCAGTATATAGGAGGGTTGTTCCGTTTCATGGGAGAAGCTGCGCTGGGTTTCGAAAATGTGCTCTGCCCAGGTGCTTAGCAACATCAACTCAAAAAGCCATTTTTTTTTTGAAAAAAATCAAAAATCTTTTTTTAGATTCAACCCGAACCTCTAAAAAAAATTAAAACGAAAGGAAATAATAAAATTTAAATAATAGATAGGTCAGTGTATGACAATTCTCCCCACCATAACGCTTCCCACCCCTGGGAAGCCACAAAAATACCTAAACCCAAGATGAAACTTCTTAAGTTTCACTCACCCCCAAATGTTTAATCACCTCCAGCAGATCGATCCAAACGAACACCGAACTCCCATGACATGAAATTTATCCTCAAAACATGAACACTTTAAACACCACCAAAATGAAAACAAAAATGAAACTCTAATACTAACATGGGTAGGCTCGAACGGACTTCCCTCAATAGGGATCAAGAAAAACTAAATTCAATGAGACCCGCGATGGGTCTCCCACCATAGGTACTGATGAGATTAACTAAACATGAAAACATTCTGCACAGACCAAAAACCACCCACCAAGAGGGGGGGGGGGAAGGGAAGGTCCCAAATGATAGAGCAATAAAACTACCTCCATCACCATATCAACTACGTCATACCCTCAGAAGAAACCAAACCAGGCTACACTAAAGATAGAGATTATACCAAGGTCTTTTTACACCATTGGGGTTCTCCTAACTACGTGTTGGCTTCACTCAAGGAGCAATGGATGGAATACTGAGGATTGAAGCATCCCCTACCTCACAGTCAGGGTTCAAAAATCCCCAATCATAACACATGAACAAGAATTTTACCAAACGTACATCCATTAGAATAAAGGATTCAAAGGGGTTTGATAAGAACTATTCTTACAACTAAAGGAAAAGAAACACCACAAAACAGTACAGGTGATGTCTACTACATCCAAAGAACACCCCATAGAGAAAACGTCAAACTAATCCCCAAACATCATCCTACACTTGCTGATGGGCTGAGGTGACCTTCGATTAGCGAGTTCTAGCTTCAGCGCGCTTCTTGGAAACACCTCAGCAGAATCGTTTTAAGTGACACAGACGCCCACAGCAGTGGAAGGGTTTTATAGCACTTGGGAACATTAGTCTCTTCTATCCTTTATTACCACAATGGTGATAGATCACGACATTTGAATGTGAAGAAGATGACTGATGGTCTGAAGGCCTCTTGATTCCTCTACCAATACCACCAGCATCAGACTGCTTCCCATTATCCTTATCTCTATCTTCTGCATTGCATTCTATGGCCGGAGGAGGATTCTCCACCTCAGGTCCTCCTACTAACTCAGCTTCGGTGAGGAAAGATTCTCTCACCACGTTTGGGAAGCTGATTATGTTGAACTCTCCCACCTTCGACTACATCTCCTGATGTAATCCGAGCTCAAAATGTCGAGCTTCAGAGGATCATTCCAAACATACCCCGGTTTATACAGGCCAAGTCCAGGAAATGATGAAAGAATTACAGCACTGATCCAACACTTTTCTGAAGACAACATAACTCCATCCTCTTCCTCAACTTTATCACCTGCGAAAAGAATTTTTTCGATGAATGACGACTTGAAGAACTTTCAAGTGAGATATTCTGGAGGCTTTCTTCAAGACATGGACTTACACCACTTCGAGGATGGACCTTCATGCATAAAGGTAGCCAAATTCACCATTAATAAATCAGGTAGAACGAGAGAAAATAAGTTCCTCTCAATCTTCCATTGCCACTCCTCCATCTCAAGTGGATTTTCTTTCCTATAAACGAGGGGAGGATTCAATGTTCGAAACTCAAGGATGTAATATATGGGATGATCATCTGGAGGATTTTCTAAGGGTTCACCACCCGAAGCTTCACCTTGGGCATTCATCAAACCATCGTGGGGGTGAACACTAAGGAACAAGGAAAAAAAGAATTTAATCAAAACATGATCATATCCATTTTATATGAAAGTTTTCACAATTTCTAAAACAAAACCTAGAAAACAATTCTTAATAGTAAAGAAGACCCAAACGACCCACAATGAGAAACTAGTGTCGATGGGTGACTCGTACATATGGTTGGTGGCCATACTCCGATCACGCTATCATCACAAGGAGCACTCTAGGGTAATGTCCTCGGCTCCACATGGTTTTCCAGACCATGCGAACTCATGGAGGTCACCTGCCTGGCTCCCATTTCATTTCTCAATACCAAACAAACCATGAGAATCAAAGTACATAGACAAACCCAAACATCCCATCATAACCCGAGGTTCAGAATGAGAAAGTGTTCATGATGTCCTTCCTGCTACTACACCTCATGTCATGAAAATCCTACTCCTTCTACCATGAAAAACACAAATAACAATGGGCTCTCTGAAAATCAAGGTCCTCTCAAGAGATGACCAACTCTGATACCATTTTGTCATGAACAAACCTGGGTCTACCCTGGACCAGTCATCCAAGCTACTCCATGACATGACCTAAGAGGAGTTCATGATCCTCCCAGGTTGGTGATAAGAACCACGTCATCAATAGAGAGAAAGTGGGAATTATTTCACCCAATGAAAATAAATAAATCAATAGAATGAAAATAGAATAATGAAAAGTAAATAAACAACATGAAAAGAAAGAATGAACAACAATAACAAACTAACCTAACCACGACCAAAACTCTTCACGACCCCAAGATTAGCTCACAAATCCACAACCAACTCTTACCCGTGGTGAGAAAGATCGCATTGAACCTGTAACAAAAACTAAAAACTGGAAAAAAACTATAGGCATGAGTATAAAAAATTAGTAGGAATTCCCAAAAAACTATTCCCAATGCACTACTTTTAAATAAAAAATTTACCAATTTTATATTTGAACTAAATTATAAAAAATATGGGGTTTCCAAATACACATTCATTTCTAAAATAAATAATAGTTCATTTACCTTTTTAATTTAACAAATATTTTAATGTATGAAAGAAATAGGTGAATTTCATTTTAAAACATTTTTTCAAACAATTTTGAAATCCAAATTATAGTTTTTTGTCATAAGGAAAACCACACACAAAACACAACATGCACAAGGGAAATGGAAAAAAATGTGGCACACATGGGCCAGTAATGGAACTAGACCTCTCAATCTTTCTCCACATACAAATACGCACTAAAGAAAACATGGGTTGAACCAAGGAGAACATGAATAATCCAGAACATACTATACTTGTGACTAATCTTGAAGGCATGCCCTACTTAATGACATCATAACACCCTAATTCTTGGTGTTTCCCTTCATAGACTAACTGAGGGGCACAATCCCATAGCAATGATAACCAAACACATCTCAGCTATGGGCCAGTAGCCAGTGCATAGTCTAAACATGTGCAGTAATCGTTCTCAGATGATTCACTTACTATGCCAGGTTCCCATGTCAACACATGCAAAAAAGTGGTGAGTCAACAATGTCAATCATGTAACCAATCACAATGCACGACCACCACAAAAAAACTCACAAAATCCACATACAAATCAGGATAACCCCTATGACACCCCAAATAGAGTTTTCAAAATAATTTATTTTATTAAAGATCAAAATGGACCTTCACCAACATTAAAGAAAAACCTCATTTTTTAAGAGAACCAAAACACATGCTCATTCTTCAGAAGAAATCATTTATCATTTAACCAGAGCTACACTTGAAATTCTGTAAATTATGTTCAATTTCCAAATGGGAATTCATTGACTATTGTGTGTCAATTCACCCAGAAAATATTTCAAGTGACATTTGTAAAATAAACATCTCTTTCTTACATCGAGTAATTAATCCAAAATTAATTAACTTATACTATTTCTCATTTATAAAAATTAATAAAATATCAAGCAATTAATAAATTCTAAATTTAATGCCAAGTGTAGTGGGAGACCTACCTCGACACATAGTCCATGAACGATGACGCGACACTCCTCAAGAAGGTTCATAAGCACTTACAAGCTTATGACCGCAATTTCACATAATTACCTACCAACATGTTGCAGTAACCGAAAAATGACTAAATCACACCAACACTGACTTAAAATAACACAAGAGAAAATAAACTAAAAGAAATAACTTAAACACCAGAGAAGGTGAAAATGAGTGAACCCTAACTACTCCCCTTTGGTAGCAGGTGTTTGTCGCATGACCAATTGTGAACAAGGCGTGAGGTAGGTCACATGAACGAAGATGAAACGGGAGTTGACAGAGGTGGTCAGAGGCATGGGAGGTGCTTCTGGACGATGAATGTGTGGAGGGGGCATTCTGGTAGGGGGTGCAGCAGTGAGGTCGCAGCAGCTAGAGAGGAGACGAGCTGGAGAGGCTGATGCGCACCAAACAGAATGACCGAGGGGTTTGCGCCATGAGCACCGGTGGAGAGCCGACCAGAGAAGGGGGTGGTTATGACTAGTGGGGCCATGATACAAGGGGGTGACGCATCAAGAGAAGTAGGGCTTCGGGGGTCTCAGCCAATGGTCAGGCACGCCGGTATCGAGAGGTCGATGTTCCACTAAGGGAGGGGTAATTATGTAGGGATGGAATAGGGCGGAGGAAGCTGCAAGGGTTTTCTAAGATAGAGGGAAAATAGGATGATCCAGGGATGCTGTGGTGGGAGGATGACATGGAGTGCTAGAGCGGCACTTGGGTATGCTGAGCAGGATGAAGGCCAGTGGATTTTCTTGCTCGAACTTAGAAAGGTAAAGAGGCAGGGTCCAGGGGTTTCTGACGAGGATCCCAGGTGCACTGTAGGGAAGGGGTACATGAGGCTGAGGGTGGCTAGGGCTAGTGTAGGAGGCAGCCGGTGGGTGGATGGGATGCAGAGTGGTCAACGACTGCTAGTAGGAGGTGGAGCTAGCTGGTTTCACGGGTGGTGGAGCGAGTGAAGCCGGAGAAGAGGCAGCCACACGATGGAGAAGTGATGGTGCAGTGTTGTTCAGATGAAGAACATGGGGGAGAAAATGCGTGGAACAACAAAAGAGAAATGAAAATAATGAAATGAAACAAAAATTAAAAAAATACTAATATAATATAATAATAAGAATAATAGTAATAGTAATAATAATAATGATGATGATAATAATAAAAATAATAATAACCTTAATTACAACAATATTAATAATTAAAACTATTAACCATGAAATCCTTTAAATAAAACTATTAACATTTATTTATCCATTTTAATTTTTCCGAAGGCAAGAAGGTTGTGCAGTTGCATTAGAGAAGCCGCGTGGAATCTCCAAAATGTGCTCTGCCCAGGTATTCAACGATGTCAACTAAAAAATGTCTTTTTTTACCAAACTCAAAAATCTTGTTCGGGATTCAACCCTAAACTTGAAAACAAAACAATAAGAAATAATAAAATAAAACAAATAGATTGGTTGGGGTGTGATAGTGGTCGTGTTCTCTGATATTGGAATTTTAGTTGTGAAATGATAAATTACCTATATGAGTCAATGTATGACAATGGATTCATATTGGATAATATGCTGGAATTGGTGAATATAATTAATGGGTTAATGAATGAGAATAGTAATAGGGATAAATAACTAGGAAATGTAAATGAAAAATTGATTAAAGGGTTATGTCATAGTATTAATTCCCATGTTAATGGTTATGTATTGTCTTATCATTTAGTATTGGTTGTGTTCGGTTGTGAGAGGGTATGGTGGTGATTATTGGATAAATAATCATGTAAACATGTCTTAGTAAAGTTCAGTATTTACATGAGGTTCTAATCCAATGGTTGAGTTAGACTAAGGCACCAAAATACACCCCAAAATGCATAGTATAGGGAGGGGTGTATTTGATCTATTCTTCTAATGGTTTCATTCCACCTGGACTGAGGCTTTGAGGTGTGGATAATGTATTCATGTGATATATTTATCCCTAGTGTGTTCAAGACATAACATATTCCCTTGGGTATTTTGATTGATTTCATTAGACCCATGTGTAGATGATGGAATTTCCTAACCCATGGAACACATTAATATAATTGATTACATAATGAAGATGGATAAGTAGTGAATATAGTAATAATTATAGAGATGGCTAGATTAAAAAAATTTAACTAATGGATACAGAGTATTTATTGGTTTACCTTGGAATTTATTTTACACTTGAACACACTATTTATTAGACATGTTATTTTTTATAATCCATTGGCGGTCGCCTACACACACCCAACTCGAGCCATCATTGACTACCAGAGAAGGATTCATTATTAAAGGTTCTATTCTGGGAAAGGTCCCACTTCTTGGATATTATGTTGGGTTTGGGATTGGCATGGAAAATAATCCATACATGGTTTTGGGACACATTTTTTTTTAGTTTTTTTCCATTATATATTCTTACTTTAACATTTTTACTATTATCATAAAATTGACATGGTTAATGTTGAATTGTTGTTTGTACCCAATTGTATGAGATGTTTGGCTATGCATGTTTATTTATTGTTTCATATTATTTATTCTATTTATGTTTATCCTATTGTGTATTACTCTAGTAAGAGTGTATTGTCTCCCCAGATATCGTATTATACCCTCGATGTTAGTCGATAACCACTGGCATTCGAGGATGTGTGCGTGAGGTCATATCATGACTCAGCTTAAAGCACCGTTTTGGTGGGTTCTGGTTCAGGGATGTTACAAAGTGGTATCAAAATAGTTCTATTCTAGGGTCTTGTTATTTGGGGTGGTATAAATGAGATTATGATGTGTCCATCCTTACAAATGAACTCATTCTTAGGAGTAGATAACCCATGTACAAGAGAAAACCCAAGTTACGCTCGGTGGGAAATTGTCGTTCTTAATGTGTGTAGTTATAGTTGAATGGCATTTCACCATTTGGTGTTGCACATGTTTTGTGATGTAATCATTTTAGGATTTTCTTTCTCATAGATTAAATGGTATGATTTTATGCATTCATTCATCATTTTAGGCACTTAATGAAACATGTGACATGCATCATGATAAGAAAACGTGAGAAGGGTGTTTGAGGCATAAATAATATGATGCATTTTATTTCCTTGAGAAAAATTTGAAGGAAATGGTGTCTAATACTAATGATGAAAATTGGAAAAAGGAAAATAGTGTAAATAAATGGATAAATAATTGTACTTAATTAATGTTGTAAATGAGTTAAAATGTGGGTGGTAACAAGATGTTCAATGGGGAAATGTGCTTAAGAGGATGGATTTATGTTCCAAGTGTGTAATTAGTTTTACAATGGGTTTTTGTGAATGATCGGCTCTATGTAGATTAGTTTACCAATATTGAACATGACCTATGGTAGTTATGATATGGGTAGTGTTTCTAGTGTTATGATTGATTTTGGGATAGTTTATATGGATTTTTCTGTTTAAGGTTGATATTGTAAGATGTTTTTCATTAGCGGTATAATCCTGTCAGTCAATCTTTAGTGTGTTTGTTGAGGAATTTTTTTGAATTATGGCCAGGAATAATGTAGCGGTTTTCAAAATTTTTTGTGAATGGTATGTCTATAATTTGAATGATTCCATTCAAAATGGTGGATTCTATTATAAAATAGTGTGTAATGATGGATCTTTTTGGCAAACCGAGAAGTGGGTATTCCTTGTGGAGTCAATTTGATGCTTTGTGTGGGTGATTTTTAGTACAAAGAGTTAATTAGTTTTAGATCATGGATTTGAATAGTGAGGCCCTATTGGTTTGGATATTGCATAATAGATGTGATTAAGGTACCCTTGGAAGTGTTTTTCCCTTTGGTCATGTGGCATTGTTCAGTAATGAGAGTGTGGAAACCCATATAGGAAGTTACCATACAATGTTTACGCTAGACCTTGTGGATGGTGACTAATTTTTAGTGACCTTGTGAGTAGGGACCTTTCATGTTGTGTTTTAGTTTCTCGAGTGGGTTTTGTGAGAATGTTGATGGTTTGGTGATGCAACTTGAGTTTTGGATAAGTGTTGATAGTTTTGGGGAGACCAAGAGTGATTTTGTTGGAGCCTTTCCCAGGGAAGTAGGTTCCAAGGAATATTAAGTAATGTATATTATTTATATGTGTAATCAATGCCTAATGTGTACCATCAGATTTTGGTAAATAATATAGTTGTCTCTGGGGTCTTTCATAATGGTTGTCGAGTTCTTGTAGTTGGTTGTAAGGTCCATTTCAAAGTGTTTTATCTCATGGAAGAAGACCCATATTTTTTGATAATGGTTAATGGATGTATCAATTTTGTTTTAGATCAAAAGAGACAGGGGTGACTAATGTGTGGTTAGATTCTTTTTTTATATGGTGACACTCGAGGTGAGGGTGGAAATGTGGATGAGCATGTTTTTATGAATGGTTTGGGTGTTGGGTTAGAGGTTGAGAATTCCTTAGGTCCGACGAGGATTAAATAACAAGAGCCATGGTTATCTGAGTAAGTGGTCATTCGGATACACTCCGGTGATGGTTTTCATGTGAGAACTCAATTTGGTTTATGTTCAGTCGGATGAAATTGTAAAACTATTCGTATAAAATTGTGTCTTTAAATACTCGTCGGGGTAATGATGGAGGATATAGAGTGTTTTTTTCGAAGTAGTGTAAGAGGAATGTTTGTTCACAGCAACATGGATGGTGGTCATGGAGTAGAGGTAAGTCATAGAATGTGTTCATGATTGAGCAGTGGTGGTTAAGTGCTGAGGAGATGTCTATAGTAAGAAAGATAGTGATTATGTTTAGGTCATGATGTCCCTTAGTGGGAGGTGACATCAGTAATGGAAAACGTGGTGGTGTTTTTCTATGCCGAATTCTTATCGTAGCATATCATGTGACGATCAAGCCCAATATCTTAATATCATGATAGGTATGTTGAGAATCTATAGCTTTATGCCAAAAGATATGGTGTTTTCTGGGTGGATTATGGAAATCATAGAGTATATTCTCATGAAAATGGTACATTGATAGTTGTATGATTGGATGTAGCGACTCTATAGTTTTGGTTGAGGTCATTTGGATGGATAGGGTGTCAACGAACCTAATCGGTTCCATTTGTGGTTTCCGAGAATAGTCATTGGGTGATAGTTTTTTCTTTTTCTCGAAAAATCTGTACAAATATGTTTATTTTTTGGGGTATAGTTTTTGATCGAGTGTAAACCATGGTGGTTGTAATCCCTCATGGATAGATATATTAACGACACTCCTAAGGTGCAGAGGATAAATCTATATTAGATATGGAGAGGAGAAGGATTAGTTGATGTAGTGACACTATAAAACAAAGGAGGAACACGTGAGGTGCATAATGGGTCCCTCAATGATGCCAAGTGGGACTTGATTATGGTGGTTTATTGAGCTAAGCATTTTCTTTGGGGTCAGGGTGGTGGTAATTAAAATTTGAGATTCTCGTGTCTACTTGTCAGAGGGATTAGTGAGACATAACAACATTTGGTTGAAATAGATGTTGTGTTCTATAACTCTGTTGAGTTTCTTTGTGTGGGATTTCAATATCTTGAAGCTGTAGGAACCATGGTCATTTTATTTATTGTCATTCCATTGGTGATGTTGTGCATTCTAGGAGTATTCAACTTGGGACATCTCAACTTTTCGTAGAGCAACTGGCGAATGAGGAGAGTGGTAAATCACCTTTGGTAGATGTTTTGGGATTACAAGTTCATTTCATATTTTGGAGGGGTTTTAGTGTGAACAAATCCTTGTTTAGTTTTTGTATTAATGGTAGTATTTTTTGCGTCGGAAATGATGATTGGTGTGGTGAAGCCCGATGATGGTTTGTAGGAAAGTAATGTCATGATGAATAAATTCTACTAGAATTTAGGGAACGACCTCAGTGAGTGTGTTGGATCATAATGATATGATTCATTTCTTAAATTTCCTTAAGAAGGTCAAAATGGGTTAGTGTTCTGTTAGTGGAGGGAGGTATTCTAGGACAAGATATTCATAGGTATTCTGACCTAATATGGTAAACATGAATGTGTGTGGTGGGAGTTACCGAAATTCATAATAATGCTATAACATAAGTTACTTTTTGAAATTAAATTGTTCTTGAGTGAGGTCAATATGATATTAGTACTAGAATGGATTGATAGGAATGACATCCACGGTGATTTCAAAGGAAATTTTGGGGGCCAATGTAGGGAGAAGTCCTTATAGATGTTTGAGTGTAGTGATCAGGGAACACATGATGTATGATGTGAATTAATTTTGAGATTTTGGTGGCCTTTCATCAATTTTTGGGGTTCCAAATAAAAAATAATAGTAGAGAGAACCATAATGGTCATGTTGTTGAATGATGATGTGATCAGATATTTAGGTTTTAGGGACTTGAGTAATCTCCATTTAGTTGATTTCACTTTGATATCGGGCATTGGATCAGGCCTAATCAGTTTAGTGCCTAAGATCTTTGGTTGAATTTGGATGTATGGTTATGGAATGGAATATTTGGGACATAAGTAGTGGATTTACATATTTCAGGAAATGTGGTTGGAAATATCATGTGCTTCCATGGATGATATCGGGTCTGATAACCATTAGAGTTCTGGAATCAGAGTAATATGGCATTGATTGATCTGGGTCATGAGTTTTGAAGATGATCATACTAATGGTCTGATGATTAGTTTCTCCATGATGGAATGATTCTATGTGTGAATTCTTTGTGTGATGTTAATTTAGCACCGTTGCCTAGGTATTCCCTATAAATTTCTAGTGGTGGATGAATGGTTGATGCTAATGTTTCCTTTAAGGAGTATCATGTTTGTTTTTTGGGTTGTGGTGATAATGTATTGCAAGGAAATATTATACCATTTGTTTGAATTCTATGGTATCATTGTATTGATCATTGAGATACATAGGGAACGAGAATGGATAGGTGGGATGGATAGCATGTTATCTTTTTACGAAAGCTCAGGGAAGATCAAGAATACGACATGAGGACGAGCCATTATAGGTTAGGGAGGTTGTAAGATTCCAGATTTTATTAAAGTATCCCGCCTTATATTTCTTCCCATTCTGCTACCCCAACCCAAGCAATGCCCCAATATCCTCAAGAGATTCCATGGATCAATCTCCCTCGTCACTAGGTTGTTTAGAGTGTAATCGAGTATGTATAATCTTTTTCTTGTATCACTTTTCTATATTAGGTATTATATTTTCACTCATCTATTTCTAAAGTATTAATACCCTCTTTTCTAGTGGATCCTATGTTGGAACTACATGGGGGTTCAGATTGGGATCTAAGGCCACGTCTAAGAGTGAGTTTATCATCATATTCATGGTATGTGGTTTTCAAGCTATATCCTATAGTTTTTTTGTATTTGACCATCTACATTGAGATCCTTGTTTCCTCTAGTTGTGTGTTTTTTCCTTGAATATGAATTGGTAAATTGGGTGTCTAAATTATTACATGAACCCCTCATGGTCCTCATGGGATGCGTCGAGGATGAATTGAAATCTTGTGAGTCACCCATGGGGTGTGTCGACATTCCTTGACCTAGGAATTGGTAATGGTTAATGTGAAGTTGTTTTGTGATAATGAAGGGAAATTTTTTAACCTGATAATATGCTTAGTTGAATTATAAATTTAATATTGGTAGTTATTCCTAGTTGATAATAACATAAGGGTTTTTTTGGAATGGATTGAAAATGGGTTACTTGGATCAATAGAGATTATGTCAAATGCATTATGAAATATGTTGAAATTCCTAAAAGGATTATTATATATGAAATGATTATTCTGATAAAATGAAACGGGATTGTGAATTGAGGAAAATTTATATGGGATATCATAAGGGAATTTCTGAATATATGGAGTGGGTTAAAACATGGGAATTATGGGGTATATCTAACAGGATGAATCTAATAATGTTGTTGTGTTATGTGATATAGTAATTTCAATTGTGAAAATATAAATGACCTATATTGGCTAATGTATGGTAATGGATGAATATTAGATAATGTATGGGAATTGTTGAATATACTTAATGAGTTGTGGAACCAGAATGAGAATTTTGATCGACGGCTTGGTAACGTAAATGACCAATGCATTAAAGTGTTCTGGCATAGTAATATTTCCCATGTTGATGGTTATGTATTTTTTATATTTTCATTAGTTTTGTTGTGCTATGATAGATAATGACTGTGATTTTTGGATAAATAAGCACGTGCACATGGCTAAGTAGAGTGGGGTATTTCCATGAGGTTCTATGCCCACGAGTTGAGTTAGAATGTGGCTCTAAACTCGACCCCAAAATGCATGTAGTATGGAAGGGTCAAAGGATCTATTCCCATAATGGTTCATTCCACATATACCAAGGCTTTGAGGGGAGTATTATGTGTTGATGTGATATGTTTATCCCTAGTGAGTTAGATACTTTACTTATTCCCTTATTAATTGTGATTGATTTACTTAGACCCATACGTAAACGATGCATTTTTTTAATCCATGAAACACATGAAGATAATGTATTAAGTTAAGAAGATGGATAAGTAGTTAATATAGTATTAATTATTGAAATGGTAGGAGTAATAATAGGTAACTATTGGCTACCGATTTTTTCATGGATTACCTTGAAATTTATTTCACACTTGAATGAAATATATATTAGGCTTGATGTTTTATAGACACCATTGGTGGTGGCCTGTAGAGTTGTACTCACACCTTGTTCAGACCACCGTTGGGTACCTAAGTAGACTTCATTGTTTCATGTTTGGTTTAGGGAGAGGTCCCAGTGCTAATAGATTCGGTTGGGCTTTGGATTTGCATGGATGAGGTTCCAGACATAGTGTCAAGACCCGTTTTGGGGTTGAGATGTTTGTATTTATTTTGGAATATATTAAAATTGGAACTATTATCATAACATGGCATGGTAAATGTTGAATTATTTTTTAACCCAGTTTTGGAAGATAATTGGATATTCATGTTTATCAGTTGTTACAAACTATTACTACTATTTATGTTGTACCATGTGGTGGTCTACTCTGGTAAGAGTGAATAGTCTCTCCACATGGCTTATTCGAACCTCACCTCTAGTCAGAAACCACAGGCATATGGGCAGTCACACATGAGGTCATGTGAAAAATAGGCTTAAAGAATCGGTTTAGTGGATTCTAGGTTGGGGACGTTAAATTTGACCTCTTTTATATGAAAATTGTCGGTACACATTTTTTATTTCAAAAAACTACTAATGTTACTCTCTCCTAACTTATAAAAGGTCACCCTATCTCCAATCCACTTAACACATGCACAACACTTTGGATCGTAAAATACATATAGAAATAAAATCCTTCATTCCCTCTACTCTTCCAAGAATTTTTATTTTGGTTTTAAATCTATCATAAGATGTATTTTTTATGAAACCAAAATAAGTTGTCTGTAGATGAGTAAACATCACTAACTGAGATTTTTATTTTATTTCTTCCTCCACATCCTTTAATTATTTTTAAACCATTTTTTAAATTACAACATCATTTCCATCCCTATAACTATATGTTTTTATTTTAATTTAATTTCCTAATACCATCTCTTCTTTTGTCAAATGGGATAAGAAATCATAATTTGTGTATACAGTGAATTAGCTTCACACAAAAAAAAATTAATTGTTTTTAATCACCATATCTAATGGCTAGATATAATGATAGATAAAATATAAATATGTGATACTTATGATGTTGTTACACTTTTTGATTTATTATATTAAATATAACATTATACATTCCATTCTAATGGTATACAATAATGTCGATCATCTGTTCATAGAATACTATCTCATGAAGCGATGTGATTAACTCGGGATTTACATGGAAGGTATTAAGGATGGTTCTATTAAAAATATGTGATATATATAACATAAAAACTATTATTTAATGGTAATTTATTACTGACCATTATTTATGTAAATGTATATAAAATATTTAATTAGTGTTCTTGTGTACATATAACTTACTGTCTCTATGAATGTTTTATTTCATTTTATATCTCTAACATTTATAGATTACACTAAAAATATATAAAAATAAATATTATATATATATCACTGTTAAAATTATTTATATTATGGAACCATTAACAAAGTACCACTGCCAAAATTAATAAGTCAAAACATACATGAAACATAATTTAGTTATTTTGAGAAATGTGACTCTAACATGGAACTATTAATAAATGGGTAACAAATGGTCATAAATAAATTATATGTGGTATGAAATATATAATTATGGTTCTACAAAAGATTTATAATAAACTACTATTTATTATAATGTAGGTTTGATTGTGTATGAATTTACTCCATAATTAATGTAATGTATTTCCATATCACATTTCAATTTTGTGAGACACATCCTATATTCACCATTTATTTATTTCATGTCATTTATATAGAGAACAATATTTTATTTTATTGTTATTAATTTGAAAATTAATGGTATTTAAATATATTTATTTGTATCTCTCTTTCCTAGGGATTATGGTTCCAATGTTATCAAACTGGTATGGAACTTTTGTCATAAATGGACATTCCAAAGACATATTAATATTATGCACCAATCATCCTTTATAAGGTTTATATACAAACCTTTTACAAGTAATATTATCTTTTTATTAATTGTAATTATATTTAATGTCACATTTAATGTTATTATTTCATCATTATTACTATTGAATGTTACTAATGAGGTAAAACAATTGTTACAATCTCTGCATTTATTGTGATTATTTATGCATATGTTTCCAATTGTAAACTTTTTCAATCCATCTCTCAAGAATCTCTTACAATTTATTCTCAAATTGTGAAATATGGTGGTTAAATGTATTCTCTTTATTTTCCTCTTTTCATGTTCTCAATATTTCATATTATTCTTATAAGAAAAATAATTTTAATTTCACACTTTGGTCAAAAGGCCATTTTCTTTCCAAAACCATGTTATGTTAATGTTTTTGGTTTTTTTTAAATTATAAAAATTATTTATTAATGGAATTTTATAACATGTTTTAATTTTTTAGAATTTTTTTTAAAAGAATATTTAACTCATTATCAAAAGAAATCCCATTTGGACTTTTCCAAAATATTGAATGTATTTTCTATTTTAGTTATTATAGAATGAATCGAATTCTATTACATCATGAAAAATAATTTATTTGAATAATATTTTATAAAATTCGATGAATACTTTTATTGAGAATGATTGTGAAATTTTTTTATGTTTTAAAATGTGTTTTTCTATGTGGAATTTCATTTTACTCATGAAATGTTCCAAGTGATCATTCATAATAATTTCCCACAAAACATGACATTATTTGATACTACTTATGATTTATTAGTGACATAATCCCATGAAACAATTTATATTAAATCTCTATATGTTTTATAGTGATGATAAAAATAATATTATGAAAGCTGTTTCTCTTCCATGGGTTATACGACAATACGATTCTTATGCAACCAGCTTCCTTTCATGGGTTATGAAGGGATGAAATGGTTATATGATTATGAAACCATCCTCTTTTAAATGGGTTATGATATGATGAGATGTTTATAAAACCAATTTTATATAATTGGTTATGAAATGATGATTGTTTTATGATCTTATGGAACACCTAATTATGATTTTCATTATTTAAATGGTGGAACCTCTTTCTCCCTCTAATACATTGGGTAATGATTTATATCTCATGAGATATATAGAACTATAATGGGGAGTGTGCCTATTTAAGTAGGGGACATTGTCTGGTATGATGGTATTGAGAGTGAAAATTGATTAAATTTATGGTTTGGGGAGAAAAGTTATTCTACTAGGATAGACTTGTAAGAGGGACTTGGGTACTATAGAAATGATGTAATATTCTTTTGTGTATTCCATAATTCTTTGTCTTATGCCAATTTTATTTTTTCATTGATCATTTTCTCTGATTCCATTATATTAATGTCTTTTAAAATGCTAATATTTATCCCATGACTCTAGTTTATGATCGTTGATTTGAATTTAATGGTTTTCATATTTATTTCTCATGTGTGGATATTCTTATGTTCATGGTTTTATTATGTATCACCCTTGTTTATCCTTTATGGGAATCTTATCTCACTATTTCATTAGTTTCCCTTCCCCACATAATGATGATATGTATTATTTCTAATATAACTGAAATGGGTTCTAATAATGAAAAACATATTTTGAGATGATGTAGCTCACTTTTGGACTAGTTTTTTTGTAAACATGTTTCTAAATTAAAAATAAAATTACTATCTATGTGACAGCGTTTATGTAATGTAATGAATAAAAATATTTAATATATATGTATGAAAAGCCTAGGTCGCTATAATTTTCCCTAGATTAATTTACCACATTATTCCATTTATTAATTAAAAAACCTATTACCATTCAAAATTATTCATTTCATTATGATCATTATAGTATGATTATATATAATTATTTCATTTCGTTCACATTCAAGGAAAATATGACACACAAAAAACATTACAACCACATCACAAAATAGTAAAGAAACACATTAACACCCCTTTATTATAAAAATATAAGATTAAAAATCAAATATTCTTCCAATATCATACCAATTTAATGATTATAGAATAAAAAATACATTTTCCCATTTCATATTTATCAATTCTCATTTACTGATCCACAAAAAATAAAAAAATATAGATATTTAAATACTTTTTAAAATTAGAATCATTATATTGTTCACAAAATTATACCATTTTTTTAAAAATATAAACATGAAAATTAATAAAAATGATATAATTTGACAACTATTAACTAAATAAAATATATGAAATAAAATGGTAGTGATTTAATTACTATTAAAAATACTCCTCATCTATTTCTAATCCATATCCTATATTTTTTTGTATAATATAATCCCATCAATAAGAAAATCATAATATTAAAATTACAAAAAATAACAAAATAAGTAAGTGAGTATCAAAATCACCTACCATAAAATTATATAGAAATGATCACAGTTCCAATAGGATTAGGAAACCTTTGGTGAAACACCAGATACCTCTCATTGACTCTTATAATAACAAAAAATACCTCAATCCCTGCTTATTCTTTCCCCAATACTCTATTAAAAATAATCCAAATCTGTTTCCATTACACCCTAACAGGGATCAATCATAATTGGATATAAGGAATTAGACTAAAACCATAGTTGGTATGTAATATTCCTCACAAAGCTATAGAAACAAGAGCATATCATGTAAATCCAATTATCCCAAAATAATGACTCCAGGATGTCATGAGTTTCATGTAATATAATTGAACCAAATAGAAGGTATATTTGCCTCGAATTAATAATTAGATAATTTTGAATTCAAAAGTCATGGTGTGATACCATATAATTACAATGAATTAATCATCACTAAACCTATACTCTAATAATCGTGGATCAATTCTACTTATTTCTTAAATATACCCCATTTCAGGAATGTTTTAAATTATATAGAAGAAATGAACATTATTTAAAAATGGTCTCTTCGACATAATAATGGTTGGAATACTAAAAATCAAATAAAAATATCTATCTTTTTCCAATATCACAAAAAATATCTACATAAATTCAAAATATCCCTAAATACATGATAATGAAATAATAAATTTTCAATTTATAACCTCCCACCGAGACCACCAACAAGAAATATTAAAATATTTATTATTAAATAATTACATTTTAATATAACTCATCTGGATGTAATCACATAAAATATAGAAAAATAATTATGTTTTGATATCTAGAGGTAACCCTTACTTCATAAAACCACCCATTAATAAATAACATGGTAATAAATACACATTATAATATAAATTTTCAGCTTAAAAATACAATTCATCCCACCATTCACCACAAAACTCACACTCATCACAATGAAAACCTCAAAACGAAAATGTAGAGGACCATGAATGTATCCTATATAATATGAATCCTATATGATAAAATATAATAAATAATAATTATAAAAATTTATAACTAAAGCAGTATATCTTTAATAATGTTGTCATTTGTTCCTTAAATCTTAGGATTCCTTCATCTAAATTTTATATTCATGAATGGATAGAAATATTATTCTATTTTTTAATAGTCGGTACCTCCTAATAGAACATAAACGCCACCTTAACATGTCTAAAAGGTCCAGAAATACTGGGTACCACTAGTTGTCTACCATACATTTGTTTACCTCTCTATTGCCCACCAACATTCCAGAATGGGTCATCTGGCTGATGAGTATCCCCATAGGCCCACACATGTAATTCATAGTGTTATTTTTCTCACTCACACACACTATGAGAAACATCTATATATTTATCCAATCCTGGTCACTAATCTAGTGACGAAATTCTTAATTGTGGTGTTCTAATCAGGTGGGATGCTGAAACAAAAGGTGCAACTTGTTAACATGAGTGATATAATTTAGTGATTTAACCCATTATCATCCTCATGTGATAAATTCACCCCACTCCCTTTTATACCACAACATCATCATTTTGAACCCCACATCTCAACCAAGGAGGTACACCACACTTAAATCTTATTTCTTGTTCTGATGCCAATGTAACCAATATGCCTCACTGATTGCACAGACACCCCACCTTAACGTTGTCATCGGGTTCCAATCCATCCATGTACAACTAGTTTCCTCATAGATATGGGGTCACCTTTTTGGGAATACTTACATGCACAAATGGGTTATCTAACTAATTATTATCCACCAAAATCCATCACATGTTCTTTCTTGTGTTCTCTATCTTCACACACGTACACACCCTACGAAACGTCCGAATTGTTCAACCATCTCGATATCTACTCCAGGACAATCACATATAACTGTGGATTTCTAATCTGTTATGATCCTAAAATTAAAGCTTCACTTTGATGAAATTAGACATATCATTTATTCATTTCACTGTTTATCATCTCATGTTATTACATTACCCCCTCCCCCACCACATAGATCACAACTTCCTCATTGTGGAACCTATATCTTAACCTAGTACATGCACCACACTAAATTTTGTGTTCCTACTCTGATACCAATGTGAAAACTAGTCCCCATGGAAACCACAAACACCCTTCCTTACCCAGATCGTTAGGACCTAGCCCTCCAGATACAACCATCTTCCCTGCTAACACATAGTCCCCTCTATGGGGACCACCCATCTGCCCAAATGGGTATTATGACTAATTATTTTCCCCATAACCCAAAAAATGTTCTTTATAGTGTTCTTTTTCATAACTCATGGACACCATGAAAAACATCCCAAGTAGTCACCCATCCTGATCACTAGTCCAGGCCAAGCATGATTAAATGTTTAGTTTTAACCAGGTAGGCTCACAAAATGAAATGTGAATCTTGTTGAAATGAGTCATATCATTTAGTATTTTAACCCTTTGTCATCCTATGGTGTTACATCTTTCTATGGGTGAAAATTGTATATCTATAATCAATTATTCACAATTTGTTTCACCATTTAATTCCTATCTCTATAGGAACACAAAACATTCTTTAAATTTTGAATTTCTAAATTTAAAGTTAAAACATAACACTTGTCATCATCTTCTATCATTATGAACTTATTCCACATATTTTATATGATATCCAATACTTTAAATTAGATTCTAATTATTTTATTGGCCTCTGAGATAATATTGTGGTATTACATGTTTTAATCACAGAGTCTCATTACCAAAATAACTTTTATTTTGATTTTATATCATTTCATATTATAGAAATGTCGTTTAATGACATATTTTGTATCATATTCTCAAAACTACATTGAACTATTTTAACCACCATGGTCAATCTATTCATACCATAATGTGCTTCATTAAAATTGTATTCTAGCCATGTAAATCATAACCACCACTTCAACATGTTGTTCAAGACCAATACTTCCAATACTTTGAATAAATCAATTATTGGTAGACCATTATATTGTTTATTTCCTAATTTTATTCCCACCTATTGTTCAAAATAAGGGTATTTTTTTATGATTTTCCAAGATCATTTCAAAATTAAACATAGTCATATCTAAAATACTAAGACATAATTTAGCTTCCCCATAAGAAATAAAGATTTCCTTATAGATCATGATCGTCACAATATTTATTTTCCTTAGTCCTCCACAATCATTTTTTCTATGATATAAACTATAAAAATATTTTTCTTAACAGTAAAATGTATTTTAGATACCTACACTCCAAATATATTCATACACCACATGTAAAACCTAATCTTCTCCCATCTACTCATACATTAACTGATGAACATTGAAGAGGACTCAAAGACCTCAGAAATCATATAAAATATTTTGATACATATAATGATTTAGGTGTTGATAAAAAATATACTTACATGATGAATATCAATTCATGTAACATCTCCATTCACAAACTCTTAAACTCCTAGAAAAAAATAGAATATGAAACACATTCATTTCAAAAAAATTATCTACAACATAGGGTTTTTCATTCAACTGAAACATTTAAAATGGTCTAAAACATATCAATAAATAATTAGTCAATAATTATAAACCTATGGGAAGGAATTTTAGGTATTAAAGGATTATTTGGACACTCACGATCTCTCCCTCCTACCACAACATGGCTAGTGATTCATTATTCTAACCTGAACTGATCATTGATGATATTATTTTTCAATTGGTCATTCTAATTTATGATTATTGGTGTTGTTATAGTTTTGGGTGGATATCATATATTAATTAACTATTATATATAGAAACATCTATTTTATTCATTCTATGTGAATTCATTTTATCACCAATAATTAACTGACACTCATGTTCTTTTTTATGTCGTTGAGTGGAATGACGGTATACATATTTTTTTTAAACACTTTGGTAGGGTTTTTTAAATTAAATCGATTTACTAAATATTAAAAGATTTATATGGGATTAGTTGGGATCATATGAATTAATTTAGGAATCACTTCTAACCTATGGGGTTTTCATTTTCAAATTCACTAAGCAAAAATCAATAAACAAAACCTTGTGTTTTTTCCACACTCTTTTCTCAATATGCCTGATTTTTTTAATCAATAGTTATAATAATATTATTAGTAATATTTTAATCTTTGTTCCATACTTGTTTTCATTTAGTTTTTAATTCATTGATGATATCATTGGAAATAGGGAGTCCTTAGTAGGATTTCAATTATGATCACTTATAAAAAAATTATCCTTTTATACTCTGTGGTAAATTTATTTCCCCATAATGTTGTGTATGAGTGGTTAAATAATATGTTCCCACAATACAAAAAATTAATCCATTCACTTACCCATATTTAATATATCATTAAAACACATGTGGGTTATTTTCTTGAAGATTTTGAGGACTTTGGTGGATAGGATATATGATGATTGTTATATTATACCATTTTTAAAAAAGTATACTTTGAGTTATCATTTTAATAGAGTGGTGTTATTAATAAGAGACCCAATGTGTTTATTGCCTAAATAATGAGTAATATGGTTTAATTTACTTTAATTATGGGAACGAGGTTGTTCTATCAAGTAATCAGTGTGTTTTTTAAAATGATTTCTATAATTATTCCCATATTATTGATAACGAATTGTGTATTTTTTTGGGGAATGTGCATTCCCAACATGATCAGCATTCTAGTGGTCAACCATACACTTTACCACAAACCAACCATAAATCGAGAACTGAGAAGGGGATTAATTTGGGGTTTTCCTAGACTGATGAGGGTGGGAAAACAACCCGGTCAATTTTATACTTGCTGCATATAAATAATTTCACTACCTGGGGAGGATAAGATGTTGTATTAAATCCCCCATGTTTAGATGATAATGAAGTATTTTATCATATAACCTCAAATTTTAGTTAGAAAAATAACTGATTCTCATAAAATATGTAGAATCTAATAATGATGGTATACATTCTTAGTGAGTTGGGGGTGGATTTTATATAATTTAAAAAAATAATATTGAATGTTAGAATATCAAGTGTAAAAATAAACACTATTAATTTAGTGAACTAAATATGAATTTTTTTAATATGTTATTTATTTTCATTTTTATCGAAAACAATTTTCCCTCTAGAAATTATGATATTATTGAATGATTTTGTAGATGTTTACACTTGAATTATTGATATAATTTTATATGTGGTGGGAACAATAGATTCTCATTATTTGGATTCCTACTACTATTTAACTTAAGTAGATTTAATTGTATCCCACATTTTTCATTATTTTGTAAGTTGGAAATATGAGTATTTTTCGGTATCTATTGTTTATGATTTCAATGTTAGAATCTATATTGATGATCATTTGTCTAATTTCAGACAGTTTTCAATTAACCACCATCCTTATGTCATCTTATGTGATATTAATTATATTACATACATGAGGTCAAATTTTTTTAGATGAATATTTTCATTATTTCTATTAAAGATTTTAGTAATATAAAAAGTTATCTTAATGTCAAGGATAATGTTTCATTTGGTTGTCACTACATTTTCTAATAAGGAAAAATATTATAACTATATCCATAATAATTTATATAGTGTTCTTGTCAATATTTGATAGTAATATATTTTTCGAGAAATATCGACTAAATCCATCCCATTAGGAATCTCTCTTTACTATCCTTTTATTTCCACTAAACATCTTACCATTAAAATTTTATTTCATTTCAAAATATCTTTTTTCTGGTCCAAAGAAATCGGATTCTATATAATTATTCACTATTTTGGCTCTCCCTATTTTCAAATTACAATCTCTTTCACATTTATACATATTTATGTTCCATAAAAAATACCGTTCATCAAATTTTAAAAAGGGGAGAATGAGTCTGACTCAGATAATTGAAAATAAAAGAAGTGATATATCCCCAATTTAATCTGATGTTCTTAAAGGGTCAAATGGATCCTCTATTTAAATTATGGAGATGAATTTACATATTAATTTGAATATATCCATTTCTTTTATGAACCTATTCCATAAGAAGATAAATAATTTTAAATGGATTAAGGGAGGATATTCTAATATAAATTCTTTTATTATTGTATTAAAGGGTGAAGATCTAGGAATATTTTGATGCCTAAAAACCATGCTCCTTGATCTAGTTTATAAATAAAGTCTTTACACACAATATTAGATACAAATAAGAAATTCATGGGCATATCTAGACAATTATTACATGAAATAAATAAATTATTTCATTTCATATATTTATAATTGATTTTAGTCTTATAGAATTATATAATTTAGGAAAAACATAAAGTAGAAAATCCATTTTCTTTATCATCTAAAGATATTTTCTCCACCACATAAGAAACTAATTATTCCAAAAGGTGTCTACAATATATTCAACAAATAAATCCAAACATGATATCCATCTAAACATATCATGTGTACTAATTTTATTTATTAAATAGTAAATGGAAACATAAGAAAGGGGTGAGACCAAATTATCAATATTGGAAGTGTATAACTAAATATATCAAAACATTAATATGGGATATATAATATGAAAAGATAAAATAATAAAAATATTATGATAATCTTTTGAAACTGAAAGAATGTTAAATAAATGATAACAATAGGAAACATAGATATCAATAATATTGAACTCATACTGTTGAAATAAATATTATATAATATAAAAAAACATGTGTTCAAGGACTTATTTCCAGACACTATAATTTTATTAGAATAGGTATACACCACCACCCAAAATTTATTGTCTCATGATATATCTATATACATCGAGGGGAAATATTTTTCCCCCACTAGTTATCTGATTATGTAATATGAATTCACCAAAAGAGTGGAAATGTCCATTTATACAATTCCTAAGGGACATCTAGATATATAAAAATATGGATATCCATATAATTTTTAATTATTAATATCAATACAAGATCAATATACATTGTTAGTCATTTATCATTTTGGATTTCTATACTTTTCCTCATGTCATTAAAGGATTTTTAATGACCATAATACACTATTAGAATGATGGTGTATACTAAAAGTAATAAATAAACAACACTCCAATAATCATAAATATTGTAACAACATTATATAGTATTAAAATTCATTACCCATTTCAACAAGAAAAAAAATTATTTATAAGTGAACATCATCCAATATTAAGTATGTATAATTTCATTCTCACATGGTATAGATCAATTAGAATACAACTATTTCAAAACATGAATAAAAAGATAATAAGACATTAAATGATTAAATATGTAGGGTATAAAATTAACATATAAGTAATGTATTAAGGGAATCCTAGAAGGGTGATAACACAAATGAACAACACCCTTTAAAAAAGAAATCATTGGTTAGTACAACAAAAAAGTTATCAAGAGTCCTATTGTTTGTACCATTTGTTCAATCCTCAAAATGAAAACATTTATATTTTATTGGATTAATCATGAAACATAAAACCAATTAGGGTAAAAACTTTTGAAAATGATAAGCTAAATGGAATCCAAAATTTTAAACATTATTTATAAAACATATGTAATAAATAATTTAAAATTATAATTCATAGGTTTCATTAACAAGTAACTTTTAAAAAGGTTAAAGAAATAAATTGATAATATTTACATTTAAAAATAATTCGGGATAACAGATAATTTAAAATGAATAATTTTTATGTCATATAAATCTCGATAGGAATCTAAAACATATGAACATGATATGAAACCCCTTTTCTATTTTCAAAACAACATTGTTCCCAAATCCATTTGTAAAAAGTTTAACAAGACATTGATTTTTATTTCAACATTATTTTCATAAATAGGATTATTAAATACCATATTATAAATTATTTGGTTTAGAGAACAAATGTATAGAATGGAAAATATCATTATGAAAATTTAGAACTCAATGGAAAGATATTTCATTTAATAGTATCCCTTTCGAGAATGATACTCCATAAATCATGAAAAAATTGAAATTGGTTTTATATAGTAAAAAATTAAACAATGATAGAATAAAACATTACAAAATAAAATGGTATAATTTAACCAATGTATATTAATTAAGTTCAATGAAATGATCCCCAATAATGAACAAAAATTTAGTTTACAAAAACACTTATGACATGGGTAACACTTGATTCAAAAGGAATTTAATGAAGAGAACAAGATTTGGATTAGTTTATATCATGAATCAAAATGCAAAAAATATTTAGAACATTCCTGGGATACTAAATAAATATAACACCATACAATAGAACACGGTGCATAACATATAACATGTACCAAAGAACCAGAATTTGTATTTGTAAATTGTTATACATCTTCAGCAACATCATAATAATACCCCCATATAAAAGAGGGGTTGTAATTTTAAATGAATTTTCATGATTAAATGTTAATTCAAGATATAATATCTCAAATCGTTAGTACATTTTCTACATAAATTAAATTACATAAATAATAAAAAACCTTTCTCAAAGAGATAAATTTTAGTCAAAAAACCATACCATTCTCCCAATTCAATTTTCACATGCCAAAAATTTTGTGAACAATTAAATTAATTTCAATAAATACCAACCCAAAAACCATATTTGTATATGAAATCAATTATAATTATCTTTTTTAATATTTTTTTAAATAAAAATATTAGTCAGTTTTTACCTATTTTTGACATTCGGTGTATGTAATATTTATCACTATAATGTTGTTTCATAAAATTGGTTTTGTTATTAATTACTGTTACAAATTCCATCTTTCAATTGTAACTAAAGGTACAATGTTAAAAATTTTATAATTTAATTTCATGGATATTTTTTCTACAAACTATAAATATGAAATTAGTGATGATCATGTTTTATTGATTCTTAAAAATGATTTGTGTTTTCATAAATAATGGGTTAATGTTGGTATAACCTTACAAGAACCAAAAAAAATTAATATTTATATAATATTATAACAAAAAATAATATCTACTATTCATTCATGATATAAATTCATAATATTGATCAAGAATGTGTTTAAATCGAAGAAAACAGAATCCTTCCATGATTAATTACTTATAGCATGGTGGTTTAGTAGTAATATTGTTATACAAGAGAAATCATGATATTATAAGATTAATATTACTATGATTTATCATTATTTTATCGGATTATAAAGATAATATACTTTGTATAAATCCATTACATTAAAATAAGAGATAATTTGTTTCCTAGTTGGTTCGTTTTAATGGGTTTAATTAATGTAATTTGATTATGGATAATATCTTTAATAGTTTTTGGAAATATGGAATATTTAGAAATTAATTTTACTATTAAAATAAAATTTATCTTTTAATCTCATCCTCAGGATTATCCAAGTAAATTGGTGACTAAACAAAAAATTAAAATCAATAATTCTATGGACGTGGTAGTCCACACATACACATAGTTGATGATTTTATTTTTTATAGAATGGGAAAAAGGATTATTTTTTATTGATGATTGATAATAATAATGATGATATAAATTAAATACTAATTTATTAAATTCCACAATTATATCTGCCTTGTAAGGTGGTTATGGTAAATGAAATATGTTGCATTGTGGAGGTGGTAATCCACACACCGCAAGATTCATGTATTAATTTTTCTTAAAGGAATATTAAAATGTTTTTATTAATTATTAACATAAATTAAAATAACATATTACATAATATATAATAATTTAATTAAATGTGTATTTTAAAATTTCAATTTAAAAAAACCTAAAAGTAAAAAATTATAGTTGTGTTGAACACATTGAAATTTTCTTGTAAGATCCCTTAGAAAACGAAGCATTTGGCTAATATCTAGTGTCTAAAATATATAACGAGTGAAATTTTATTCTATGGGATTTGAATTTTAGGGTTTTTCTGAGGAATGGTTTTGTGAATTGATTTTAGGTGGGGTGATAGTCCCTTTTAAAAGTGGTGGGAATGAATTTTTTGTAAAATATTTAATCTTAATATAAATGGAACACGTTAAAAAAGTGTCATGTAGAACTAAAATTGAGAAATAGTTGATTGTAGAAAATATAATTTTGATCAAAATAAAATCAAAAATTTTAGAAATGTTTTTATCATGATTCATTCCCTTTACCATTTGAATTATTTTATTTACTATTATAACTTTTTCCAGAGAAACTAGTTGTATCCTATGGTAACATAATATTTTTTCATTAAAATAAATTTATAATATTTAAATAAATTGGAACCCAAATTATAAATTTAAAATAATAATAATTTGATTCAAATTTTCAATTTGATAAAGAATACTTTTAAAATTTAACAGTGTGTTGAATTAAAAATAGTTTTTTGAGATAATATTACTTTTGTTATAAAATATATAATAAGGATTTATAAATTTAAAAAAAATTATAATTATAATGTCAAATGTAATATATATATATATGGTCTTTTAAAAAAGATTAAGGAATTTAAAATTCTTACATATATTCTAATAATCTCATAAAAATCATGCCATTTGAAAAAACACGTTATCACTATTCAAATAAAAATAATAATTTTAAATAAATACCAAAATTTCAACTCAAGATTATAATAATATTCTCAATAAAAAAATTATGCTAATTTTTTTAATGTAAATTTATTATATTTTATAATTCAATATTTAAATAAAATCCAAAATCATAGTGAATAAATGATTTACAAAAAAAAATATGAACCTTGTTCATTCATATTTCCTATAATATAAGAATTCATACCAACCAAAAATTTATATTAATTATATTTTATCACCATTGATCACTTGATTCAAAAAATGTAGTGCATGTCATAGAGAAGTATAGTATTTAAAATAAAACATTTCTAAGTATAAAATGTCAGTATAGTTCATTTTAGCTATACTAGTTGTATTTAATTTATATATCAAGTATCCATTATTTTATTTTAATAAATTTTCACAAATTGGTTACTCTAGTTCATTACCACCAATTCTAGAACTGGGTATTAACTATCTAAAAACCATGTTTCTATTTTATTTCATAGTTCTATGGAGAGTATGTTATTCAACATAATAACATATTCAAAGGCATTCAAAAATTAATATGTATGGGAGTTGATTTCATTCCCTATTAAATAAATTATTTCCTATCAATTCGAATCATAATATCAATGTAATTTAAATAAGGAACTCAAAATTAACTATACACCATTGGATGATCACAAGATTATTTTTGAACAAGAATTATATTTATCGATATGGAATTTTTTCATAAGAACTTTTAAAAAATAAATAAACCATTATTAATTTAATTGATTATTGTACTTGGGAAAAAATATATATAACCATAAGAAATAAATGCAAAAAAATCATAAAAATGATTTATATGTTATTCATGCCACAATATGTTTTTATTTAAAACTCAATATCCAATAGATTGGGAAAACAAACATAACATAGGACACTGGAATTTTAGAAGTGAAAAATAATTATCAAATACTTTAGTATTAGTTTCATAATATTTCCTTGGTTCCCATAGGTTTTTATGAAAATATCTCTTATGTTCCTATATATTGGTACATTGAGTCACAGAATGTCCAAATCACATTCAATTGAAGAAATGTATTTCTATAGATTCTCTATTTCTCTTATATTCGTGATTCTGAAGGCCTTCTTCTTCAAAATTTCCATACGACCCAATCATTTATTTCATTTTTTAGTTCATTATTTTGATTACGTTCACATGGATAATCATATTTAGTTATTTTTTATTGTTAATAATCACCAAATATTTCTATCCAACTTCCATTTCTATAGGATTATCATTAATACAATCACTACATTGTCCATTTAATCCCTTCATAACATGGTTTCCCCAAACTATAGAAAATAGTAAATATAAAATGGGTTAATATGAGTTTTGGCCATTTTAGAAAAATTATTATAAAATACTAGTGGTTATTTTAACCTAGTTATGATTCATTGTATACCACTTTCATGTTAGTTTATATTCTATATAACTCAACTTGTATCAAGATCGATTCAACCTATATCACTTTATGTTTACCCAATATAATAATTATTTCAAAATATGTTATGTTGGGTTGGGTTATCCCCTACATATTAACCAAATCCTTAAAATAAAGAGCCCTTATTAAACAGATTTTTTCCATAAAATATTCTTAACCAAAAAAATTATTTATATCTATTCTCTCATAATTCTACTTATCTATTATCATTACAAGAACATATCAATTAATATGTACATTATCTTTAGAGTCTCTAAATTTAAATCTATGATATTCATGGTCTATTTCATACTAGGTTGTCTAACTTAAACATAATAAAAACAATCATAATGATTTTAGCACCTAAGATTTATCCCTATAAGACTTTAGAATATATCTATGAAAATTTCCAAAGCTAGGTGATATGACGGAGTGTAATTCCAATGTCTAGTGTACCAAAATTAATTTTAGAAAAATTTTATGTACTTTTATACTATGAACATTGTATAAATGGTTTATCTCTCAAATGGTAGCTCATATTAGAAATATGAGAGCACACATGAGTTCATTGCCTGGCATTTACCCTATTCGGTGTATAAATTTCTTAGGATAATGCTTTATGTGGGAAAAGTAATCAAGCATGTTTCTATAAATAAATTAAATTAATATATTCGGGACACCAACTTGAATAACTTTTGAAAGGAGTATTAGATCAAATTATCATGGTTGAGTCTGAAACATATTTTTTACCCTAGATGTGTCATAAACATTGTCGTGGCAGGTGTTGAGTTGGAGGCGAGTCAGTGGCTGGAAATTAAATGAAAGATATTTCCCAAAAAAATATCATTATTCCCTATTGGTGCACACGGGAGATGACAGTAGCACATCCATCTCCCTCATTGGCAACGAACCGATCAAATCGATGAGGCAATGTGTCATTGGTCTTGGATCGTGATGGCGGATGCAACCAGATCGTGTATTAGTAGTTCCGGAGTGCATTTTTGGCCATGAAGTGTCGGAATTTCTCCTCAAGGGAGGTGGTTTTAACATCGATCATGTACACCCTATTTATGCATCTTTTTTATTCAATTCACCACCAATGTTGGGTAGATCGTGTCCTAAGGTTTTCGAAATAGGTTTTAGATCTTATTTTCGAGCACCAATATATTGCCAATGGTCTGCATAAGATCTAGATTTTATTTTCGGTACGACACGATAGTTTCCAGTGCGGCGTGGAGGATTATGGTGCGGCACCATGGTTTCTGGTGTGGCAAGGTGATTTCTGTTGAAGAAGGAAGGTGGATACTAGGTGGTACAATAGTTTTTAGTGGATAAGGGATGCACAGCGGCTGCAGGGAAGTGCAATGGTGGCTGTAGGGCAGTGCTATAGATGGAAGGTGGGCCGACCTAGGTGTGGCGGAGCATCCATAGTGGTCCAGTCCATCTAGTTCTCTCAGGGGGAGTTTTTAAGCCTCAGTAACTCCCAACCCTTGTGTCTTATTCACATGATGTCTTCAGAAACATGATCCTTGCTTCAAGGAGTAAATTTTCAGGAAACATTGAGGAATTTTTTTTGTCCTCAATTTTTGGTGGTATTAGTTTTCCAAAAATAATAATATTATTATTATTTTTATTTTTTCGGTGAACCTTATAATAGGCGTATCTGCTGCATCTGATGTCCATTTGATACACCGTCAATAGCTTTGTGACCCTGAAATTAAGAAGGATGTTTCAAGATTAATTTCATTTGTTTAAAACGAAATAGTGGTGCATGCCCCATGAGGCCTGATTTGGGTGTTTGAGATGAAATGTGATTTTTTCATTGGGGGTCCGTTTTGGATGATTGATTAGTTGACCCAATGTGTTTTTCCCTGATTATCGTAATGGAGAAATCCATTCAATGGGTGCTGGGATCGAGACATGGGCCACACCATGACTCCTTCGGGCATGTTGTGCTTAATAGGATACTTCTCATGAGTTGTCCATTTCGGGAATATAAATCTCCTATCTTTTGTGTTTTTCACTGTAGAATGTGATGGTGGGATCTGTTATGCTATACAGGACACGAGGTGGCATGAATAATATAGGAATGTTGCTGATAAGTGCTAATTCGATGTTGGAGATTTTTGGTTTGTGAGAATAGATACTGGGTCAGGTACTCCCATGTGTCACCAGGGCATGGGTTTCCCTAACCTCTATACTCAGGTAGATATGGGACTCCCCACATCATGTGGTCAGGTTCTATACATTTTAGTGCATTCCTCAATAGTTTTTTTCTCTTTTGATGGACTAGGATGTGAGTTTCTCATGAAATTCGTACATCTGTATTAATCTCCTATCATGAAAGGGAATGAAATCTCCAATATCATTTTATGGTAGAGTCAGTATGCCCCTGAAATATTAGGGTGTGGGTCCTCTTGCTTTATTCTGGTGATCCACTACTATGGATGAAAATATCTCATTTATTTTATTGGTTCTCCCCTAATGAGGGTGGGGTGACATGTTCCTTAGTATGGTGACCCCCTGTCATGGTTAAAATCTCACATCACTCGCAGTGATTCTCCCCTATAGTGGGTGTGATCTCACATCTCACATAGTGGGGCTCCCATACTGTGATAAGGTGTGGTCTCAAATTTCAGAGGTTGGTACTCCCCTGATGCACCACAGCACATGTTCACACATACAGAGTAGTGCTCTCCCATTCTCAAGTCACAGTGGGGATTGGACCCCTCCCATTGTTATGCATAATTGCTGGTTAAGAGTTAGCACTCCCTTGATGTATTGAGTTATGGGACCCTCTAGAAAAGATAGAAAGATGTTTCATGGGATGGGTTAGGATCTAGTACTCCCTAGACTGTGGGGTAGTGGTGAGGAGTGTAACTCTCCAGAGTTCTTTTGACCCTCCATAGGGAATTGGTTAGCATTGGGGGAATCAATCGGTTGAGTTCTATCTGTGATGATGAGGTTGGCTTATCGACATCAAGCTGTCAATGCAATCCCCTTTCGTTTTGTGAGCTATTGGGGATTGCTTGGATTTTGATGCTATCTTTGAGGTAGGTACCTCATGATATCATTGTGAGTGTCTCATAGGAACCATGAGTTGTTTACTATTGATAGTCTATGGTTGGGACCATGAGATTTAGAGCTGAGTATATCTGGGTATGTTCTGGGAGTCCCCGTGGCATGTGTCATTTTGTCAACATGCCAAGTACATTGAGTTTATTAGTTGGGTATTTCCAAGAATGGTATTGAGATTGAGTTTCTCTCTAGTTTAGGTTCCTTGTGGCTGGGTAGATTTAGTTGATGCCTATAAGTTTCTACCTTTGGGTTTTTGGGTTTTGGGGTTCCTATTGATTATTCTTTTACTCACCCCTACATGGGATTTACCAGAACATGTCTTATGTATTTTTCATACCAAATGTCCTTAGATGGAGTGCTAGTTCGACCTAGACCATGCAGAGTGTATTAGAGGGACTAACTAGGGTTTTCACTAGAGCATGGATGAGGAGATTACCAGTGGGTGATTTTCAGTGATCCCCTCCTTCAGAGCAGGTTGGACGCTTTTGCAATTTTCTTTTGGTGAGCCCTATTTTTTCCCTATTTTTTATTTTTTTTACTATTGTTTTGAGAGATGTATCCATTCATTTTAGATTATAGATTTTATATAAAACAATACTTTTTCATGGAGGTGTATGTGTGTGCGTGCATACAGGTTATTTAGGTGAAGGCATCATTTGTTGTGATATCCTACTCGAGCTGAATGTCAATCTATGGACTATAGATGTGATCTTGGGGAGCCGCATCTCGTGCTTCATTAGGTATGGTATTAACAACGGTCTATTAGACCAGGTTACACTTTTGGACCATAGTCATGAGTTTGTTTTGGGTTTCATCACATCATTTTTAGGATATTTTGATTTTGGATTTCAGGCTAGGGACAACAGTGTTAGTACGGGAAGCCGATGTATCCATACACTAGGACTCTGATAAACTGCTATTCAACGCAGAACATTATGAAAATGGGCATAGGGGAATAATGGTACATGCATCATATAAAAAACTGGATTTTTGGTTTATCATGTCCTTCTTGAGTCACCTCTCTAGATATACTCTTTGAACACTGTGTGTTTCGAATTGGTTAAATATGTTTCCATAATGGTAGACTTTCAGGGTTCCACAGATGGGATTGGTGTATGACCAAATGAGTGATGATTTCACCTTTCAGGGGCTGGGTAATGAGGAAGGTCTTCCTCTAGATATATAAATAGTGGATCCACTACCCATTGAACTATTCGTAGACCCACCTATGAGGGTTCAGGTGGATGTTTCCTCTTAGACATTATTGTGGACGGCTCTATTAGTGTTGGTGTTTTTGACGAATCACCTTGACTACACAAGAAAGGGAGATCCATCCCACACTAAGATTTGTTTTTTTATGCTTTGAAAACTATGAGGGAGAGGCATTTCCATCCAAAGAGAACAATATTGATGTGTGATGGTTGAGTCCGTCTAAAATGTGCACATAAGTATTGGTAGCATGTTGATTGTTGAGGGACGGGTAAGACCTAGCATGAAAGTCTGGGTATAGCTTTGTTTTTCATTGGTTCCCTTGCATGCTCAGCATTTTCTTATATGCAGGATGCTTGAGGAGGTTGTGGTGTGGTCCTGGGTGGTATTGAATTCATAGGAAGGATGGAAACTTCCCCCACTAAGATGCGTCTTTGAGGAACTATCAAAAACCATGCGGGCGATTTAGTGTCTCCCGAAGAGGATTCTGTTAAGGTGCATTGGATGAGTTCCATTAACATGTGAGTTCGGTGTAGGTTCCATGAATTGGTGGTGGTTTCGATAGTGCTTTTAATCCCTAATGTGTACACATGGGAAACCCAATTTGTTTTTCAAGTGGAGGAGGTGTATTTCGTGAGGTTTTGAGGTTTCTTTACGATGTTTCAAATGATGGGATATCCATTGGGCATGTTCATGATGGATTTTAAAAATGGTGGGAAGTGCATCAACCTATTGAGGTTCGATGTTGGAACTAGTCACATGGTGATATGGGGTACTGAGGTGGTAGTTTACTCGGTTCGTCATGGTGTGGAACAAACCATTTGAAGCTATTTGAGGTCTGTTTGGGCTTGTTCATGGTGTGTGTAGACCGATGAGGGTGGCCCTAGTTGGTTAGTGTTGAGGTCTTGTGTTCAGTTGGTTCTTGTAGAAGGTTTAGTGGTAGCTGGGACGTCAGGCTACCTCTGAGGTTTCTAAACCCTGAAATACATTGATAGTGATGAGGCTCTTCTTGGTGTGTATTTTTAACAGAAAGAGAACCCTTGATGATTTCCCTGACATGGGAGTCCTAGTGGAGAACCCAGGTCCATTCCCTTATTCTTAGTCTTTTTCATTTGGAGGACGAACCTGTTTAAGGTGGGGAGGATGTAGTGACTAGGGTTTAGCCTTGTCAAACATTGAAATATTTCTAAGAATATTTCCAGAGAATTGGCGCTGAGATGGAATGAAATTACAAGGTCTGGTGTGCCAGGAATTAATCTTATAACAATATTAAGTACCTTATATTATGCATGGGGTGTAAATGATTCATCTCAAAAATGGTATATCAGATAAGAAATCTAAGGGCACGATTGAGTCTGAAGTGTGGTGTTTACCCTAGTCGAGGTATTACATTTTCAATCGCAGGCTTTATATGGGAAATGATATCGAGGGAATTTCTATAAATAAATTAAATTAATTTATTTTGGATTTTGGATTAAATAACTTCTGAATATAGCCTCAGATTGACTTTTTGTGACCGCAGTTGAGTCTGAACCATCGTGCTTACCCTAGGCGTGACATTAACTTTGTCAGACAGGGTTTTGGGTTGGAGTCAAGTATGTGGAATGATATTAAATGAATGAGATTTAATAAAAAAAATTAAATATACTTCCTCCTTGGTGTATGAATGAGATTAAATCATCCCCTTCCTCTCCCTCATTGGCAACGAACCGGCCAAATTGACAATGTGAAGCACCGTTGGTGTTGAATCTTGATGGCAGATGCACCCAAATCGTACAGCAGCATCTCCGGAGCACGGATCTAGCCTTGAAGAATTGGAGTTTTACATTTAGGTAGTCATTTTAAGGATTGATACATTCCCCCAATTAATGAATTGTTTTTATTCAACTTTTCATCATGGTTTTGTAGATCTGGTCCCAAGGATTCCATAACAGGTTTTAGATCTGTTTTTTTACCACCGATGTGTTACCAATTGTCCAAGGAATCCCCAACGTCAATATATGAAGTGGAATAGCTATTTCTGACCCGACATAGTGGTTTCCAGCATGGAATGGTAATTTTTGGCATTACATGATGGTTTTTAGTAGAGATGGTCACCGTAGCAGTTTTTAGTGAAGCAGGGTGGTGTGATAGAAACCACAGGGTGGTGAGGATGCCGTATAGCAGTGCGGCTGTGGCCACACAGAGGTAGGTAAGTGTTCATAGGGTAGTACGGTAGAGGGTCAGCGGGCCATCATAGTGAGTCGGACTGGCTGGTGTGGGTCGGCCCGGGGGCGGTGGACTGGCAAGAGCGGGCTGGTCCAGCTGGTTTTGTCCAAGGGAGTTTTTAAAACCCCATAACTCCAAATCCCAGGGTATTATTATCTTTACATCTATGGAAATGTCTTCATTTCTTTGAAGTAGAAACGTTTTGGAAACTTATAGGACTTTTTTCTTTGGGATCAATTCTCGGTTGTTTGAAATATCCCAAAATAATAATAATATTATAATTTTTATTATTTCAGAAAACCATATAACGATCATATCACCTATGTATGATGTCTATTTGATGAAGAATATCTATAATTGTGACCCTGAACATAATACAGATTATTCAAGACCAATTTGAGGTTCTTACATTGAAATCAAGATGTGGGTCCCACGAGGCCTAGTTTGAGCAATTGCGATGAAATGTGACTTTTTTACCGGGTGTTGGTTTTGGATGAATAAGTAGTTGATCCTATGTTTTTTTCTATCCAGATCACAATGGATAGATCTATTTGATATGTTCTAGGATCGATTCATGGTCCCCAACATGACCTATTCGGTCTTGTTGTGGTGAATAGTACCTTTTTCAGTGGTTGTCTATTTTAGAAAAATAAATAGCCTATCATGCATGTTTTTCCATATAGAACAAGATGGTGGGCTTCGTTATGGAATATGGGGCAAGAGGATGCATGAATTGAGAATGAATCTTGTGGATTAGTGCTAAGATCATGTTGGGGATTGGTGGTTTGTGAAGAGGGACTTCGGGCAAGTTACTCCCCTATGGCACCAGGGTGCTGGTTTCCCTTACCAATACACAAAGGTGGAGATGGGACTCCCCACATCTTGGGATCATGTTTGTTTCCTTTGGGATATTTCCTCATATTTTTTTACTTCCCTAGTGGACTGTGGTGTGGGTTACCCGTGACATTCATACAGTTGGATTTCTCCCTTTTCGTGATATGGAGCGCGCTCTCCAATATCATTGTATGGTAGAGTCAGTACTCGCCTGCCATATTAGGGTGCATGACCTCTAGCCTTAGTGTGGATCTCCCCTGCCATGGGTGTGGGCACACGTTTCTTACGGTGGTGCTCCCCTACAATGGGTGTGGGCTCATGTCTCTCACAGTGGTGATCCCCTATTTTGGGTGTGTGATCACATCTCATTCAGTTGCGATCCCCAACATTATTATCATTCAAGCTCACATTTCATAGGGTGGTACTCCCTTGATGTACCATGGCTTAGGTTCACACATATGGAGTAGTGATGCCCCATTCTCAAGTCACAACGGGGAGTATTCCCCTCCACTTGTACCAAATAATTTTTGGTAACGAGTTAGCAGTCCCTCTTCGTATTGAGGAGCATGCCCCTACATAGATGAGATAAAGAGGTTTCACAGGTGGATTTAGGATCTATTACTCCCTCTACTGTGGGGGAGTGGTGAGGAGCATGAACTTATTTAGTTATTTTGACCCTGCGCAGGGCACATGTCAGTATTGGTGGCATCACTCTGTTGAGATACATATGTGATGGAGAGGTTTCCTCATCGACTTCATGATTTCGATGCTATCACTATTCATTTTGTGAGCTATCGGGGATTCATGGGATTTTGTTTCAATCTATGAGTTTAATACATCATGATATCATTATGTGTGTTTTGATGGAAGCATGAGTTATTTATGTTGGATAGTCTATGGTCAGGAACATGAGACTTAGAGCTGTGTATATCTGGGTATGTTCTGTGACTCCCCATGTCATGTGTCATTTTTTCAATATTCTAAGGACGTAGATCTATCTACTTGGGTATTTCTGAGGATATCCTTGAGATGGATTTTCTCTCTCATTTGGGTTCCCTCTGGCTGGGTTGAGTTAACTGATGCCTATTATTTTCCCCCATTTTGATTTGGGGTTTTGGGGTTCCTAATATACATGCTTATACTAACCCCGGCATGGTATTTTCCTACAAATGACTTGTGTCTTGTGCATACCACTAGTCCTTTGATAGAGTCCCAAGTAGACCTTGAGTAGTTATAACATAGTAGCTAGACTATCAAATGTTTTAACTAGAGGATGGCTGAGTATATTACCATCATGTGTTTGTTAGTGATCCCATCCTCTAGAGAAGGTTGGATTCTTGTTGCAGTTTTCTTTTGGTGGTACATACTTATTTCCATTTGTACTTTTATTTCACTCTAGTTTGGTTAGATATATGAATGAATTTTAGTTTCCTATTTTTATATATGTTTTCACTATTTCATATACGATTATATGGGTGTTTCAATACATTTTCTTTATGATAAGGACTCCTACTGTGTTATAGCCTACTTGGCGATGAACTCTATAACATGGACTATGGATGCAGTCTTGTGGAGTCCGGGATCGACCACCATTGAGATGTGTTTTGAGAATGAATAATAATAAGAATATGACATAACCAAAGAATATCCCCTATGAAGTCAAAATATTTGTGATATAAGGCCTCTTTTTCATGATTCAGATGAATATTGAGTTTTTTCCAAATCCATTCTTTTTTGGATTATTACCCAAAGGTAAATTTTTTTGAAAGGATTTATCCACTTATTGTATCTAGTTCTGGATGTTACTATGAGTATAACAACTCAATATATACATTACCAAAGCATTGGAATGTAATCTAATACTTATAATTATCACCTATACATATCCATTAGGATTTAATTAGTGTTATCATATCCAAATCCCCAAATAAAATGTACAATATTTCCATAACATTAAATTATCTAATATATGAAAGGGTTATTATACCTTTTATATTTTGATCATCGATAACATTCCATCTCATAAATTGTCCCCAAAAGAAAACCTAATCTCTAGGGTTATATAAAATCTTCTCTGATGGTAACTATGAATCCTTACACATATGTACTCAGATTAAGATCTATAAATAGTTTCTATACATAATTTCTTTGATATGAACTATTAATTCACTGATATAAAATTACAATAATTACAAGATTTAATGAAAGTATTTAATTACATTAATTACCAGTACATTTTTAGGTTTGGAGATTTAAAGATTTAGGACAAAAACTAAAAAACACATATGTCTTTCTAAACCAACGGATGTTTCTCAATAATGTAAGAAACTAATTAACCCAGAATCAATATTTAACATCTCTAAAAACTTCATCACATATGTTATCCTGATAAAAATATAACATTTACTACCATTCTTCACAAGGAATAGAGATAAAATAGTTGAGTGAGATTAAATTCATTGTAAGATAAATATAAGACTGAATATGTCAAAACATTTATATGGCATGCATAATACAAATTTAATAAATATTCTAAATAATGAAATAATCAGTAAAAATTCGGATAATTCTATATCAATGGTAATAAATAATAAAATAGATATTAATAATACTTATATAAAACCAATATAATTCATTAAATTGGGAATAACAAACATTATTTCAAGGATGTCTTCCAATACATTATCCTGTTATGGGAAGAGGTATACAACAAAACCCTAAATATTTTTTCTCATGATATTTTTCAATGCACTGATGGAGATATATAATCTTGTGACCCATCGAAGATTATATGAATTCAAGTTAATTTTCTATAAGAGCTAACAACCCTTTATTACCACTTTGTAAGGAACTTTTGGTTGAATAAAATAATGGTAATCCCTTTGATGAAAAATAAATTATATCAACACATGATCAATTAGAGTAAGTAGTCAGTAAACATAAAGAATTTAAATATACTTCCAATTGTAAATAAATGGGAAAAAAATGATCATAACACATACTAAGTTGAGAAAGAAGGTGGATAGTGAAACAATACAAAATCAACCATCTATTTATCTTCCCCATTGGAATAACTATATATAGTGTGCTAATACAATCTCCATGTTAATAGAATACCATTAATTATAGGTGTATATCATTCTATATAAATTATGTAAAATTTGATGTCAACATCATATAGCTCAGTGAGTATAAATGTATGGAAATAATAGAATGAAATGATTATATTCCATCTAGATATTGAATGTTGATTGTTTCAAAAGAGTATAACCCTTGTTTGATAAAGTAACCACAACATGGTGTTACATAAATGAAAGACACTTTTACAAAAATAATTCCTTGAGTGGTATCAAAAAAGAGGTTAACAATAATAAACTTATTTGATAACATGAGTTAAATCCTTGAATTTATAACATATATATATTTTAGGATAAATCATAAAACATAAACCCCATTATGGTATATCATTTTGAAAATAATAAGGGAAATATAATAAAAAAAACTAAAATATCATTTATAAAAAATACAAACATTGACATGAAATTATATATTCTTATTTCTTTTAATTATGACTTTAGGTAAGGTATCACAAAAGGTTTTGGAAATATTTATATTTAGAAATAATATCCAATAATGGAGCCTTAAATTTACATAATTTTTCTATTATATTAATTGGGAAAAGAAGAAAAAACATATTATAGTGAAAGGATTCTACCTTTTTATTATTTTTGAAACACCTTTATCGAAAACATAAATTTTAAGAAGAGTAAATAAATTAAACCTTATTTAATGATACTTTTTTAAATAATAAAATATAATATCATATAATAACTTATAAGTGTCAATAACCCTATAATGGAAAGGAAAATGTCTGGATGAACCATTACTACTCATACAATTAAGAGTTCGTGTATCAATATCCCTTATAGACAATATATTACTTGATGAATGGAACATTGTGTAAATGAGTATGAAATAAATTAATAACATTGAATAAAATAAAAGAAAATAATATCCCTTTATTATACAAAATAATTTCATGTGAATGATTATAAATAAATGAATGAAAATTGAGTTTCCAAAAGCACTTATGATATGGTTAATTGTTGGTCAAAAGACATTTGATGGAAATAACATAAATTTTATTAGTTAATTCAATATTTTAGAAGGTAAAATAAATTATAAAATTCCTGTTATTTTAATTAAATAGAAAAAAAATAGAAACTAATCATTTTGTAGAACATGTAACATGTCTTAGGGAATTAAATAGATAGAAAATTACCCTTCTGAGTTGAGGGACACTTTCTTCAAATACCCTTGAATTAGTGGACCTATAATTTAAAAATAAAATATATGATTAAAATATTATTAATGATATTATATTTCAAAAAGGTATTATTTACACCACATAAATATAAATATGTGCATAATAAAAAACATTTCTAAAGTATATTAATTTGTGACGAAAACCCTTTCCTTAGTCCTCATTTATTTTGCACATGAACCAAAAATCCTAAATAAATAAAATATTCCCATTACCTAAATACATAAAAAACCTATTCATAACTATAAACAATTATATTACTAATATAATATGATTTTTTAAATGTAAATATTAGATTCTCTGTAACTATTTTCTATATCTGGTGTATGTAATCTTTATTGCTTTGAACTAGTTTTGAAAAACCATTTTTGGTAGTAATTCCTATTACCTATTTCATCATTAAAATAAATTATATTTTAATAGAATAGATTCATAATGATATTTATATATTTTATATATTGTTTATATATTATTTTTTGTCACAAACCATGAAGATGAAATCATTGATGATCATGTTTCACTATTTACTAATGAATAAATGGTGTGTTGCTAATTAATAAGTAAAAATTCTTTACAAATGTGTGAGAACCAAATAAAAAAAATATTAACATAATTATATCATATTATACAATTAAATAGGTTCTCATAACTAATAATGATTTATAATCATAGTATTGTTTCTGTGGGGAGTTAAAACTACCAAAACACGATCCAACAATGATTAAAGGATGATTATTAGTTTGTTTAGTATTAATATCATTATAAAATAAGTATAATGATCATATTAACTTCTTATTAGTTTTATATATTATATTTTAATGAATTATTTAGGAATATTATTTACAAAAATCAATTGAATAAAAATAGGGGATCATTTTCCTCTTATTTCACTCATTTTAAAAGATTGAATTAACGATAATCATTTAATGATCATATCATAAATTGGATATAAAATTTACCATAATATTACCTTACCAAAATAATAAAAAACATATTTAACCAATAACACCTTCCACTTAACTATAAATCCAAGGCTGTGATTATAGGAAAAACCAAATTCCATCATTCTATAGAGGTATTAGTCCATAGGTATGCATGGTTCACTATTTCCTTTACCATTGAATAGTAGAAATGAGTAATATGGTTTATTTTTTCTCAGTATTATAAATTATATATATATATCATAATAATATATTTAATTCTCATTTTATTCCAATCACAACCCCCTCTCTCCAAATATAACAAAATGATGGGATAGAGAGAGTGACCCCCAAATCCCATCCCTAGTAGGCCTTAGGTTTTCCATTATCGTTGATGTTATAAAAAACTCCTCAAATGGGAGGAATTACCATCTATAAATATATAGTATTTGGAGATGACAATAATAATGAACCATGAAATTTATGACCTAATATATAAACAAACAAAGACCATCCCAAAATTCAACTATAAATAAAATAGGAATACATAAAATTTTTCAAAAGTAAATATCAAATTGAAAAACTAATTTAGTGACACAACAAATATCCAAAATGGGTTGAGAATGAACTATATAAAATGATCCATGAAATACTCTTGGAAACATGAAAATAAGTTTATATACCCCAAGAATTCATAGAATCAAAGTATAAGGAAAAGTGATAGATGATCAACTGAATTTTCCTAGATTTCCTCCAAAATGATAGAGAGAGGGATATGACTGAAAAGAAAATAATACATAAGGGGTATTATTCAATTTGTGACCTTTTTGATTCAATCATGTAACCCATTCACAAAAAAAATCCGAATTTTTCCCAAAAACTCAAATCTCCTCAAAAAAATCATGTTACCTCATCCTATATTTTATTAAACATTGTAAACTCCTTACATGAAATGAATCTATTTCATTGAATTCCCATCAACCACATAAAATCCATGGATCTTACTATCTATATAATACATTAATACCAAATCTCATTGTGTAACCCTTTCATGATATGTCTTCCCCACTTCACCTCTGTTGCACCACATAACTACAAGGAAACTCTTAAATCCTCCTCTAAAACACCTCAAACCACCCAAAAATGACAATGTAGTGGGTTGTTAAGGTGAATGATATTACACAAGATACCTATCAAATAATTCTCTCTCTCAAGAATCAAAGAAAAATCCAATAAGGAAAGGGATCTACAAAACCACACTATGAGATACCACTTTAGGATATTGTTACTCCTCAATTCTATTACCAGTGAAACGTTCCAATAAAAGATCCCTCAAAACCTATTGCAAAGATAAAAAAAACTCCTTTCAACCCACCATACCACCTCACAACCACTGCACAACTATATTTTCCTCCATATAGCCCAAACTAACAACTTCTACAACCAACAAACTGCACGGTCTATAAAACATTAATCTCAGAATTCAATTCTCTATATTAGGATACTATCCACTTTGGATGAATGTAACTCAAATAAAGGGGTTTAATCTAATAATAATATAATTTTCCTCAATTAGGAATTGGGTCCTATCTTTTATATTTCAGAAAACAATCACATATCATACATCAAGATAACACCAAATCTCATAATACATCTTGATTTAGACAATACATATCAAGGAAAATAATTTAAGAAAAAATTAAAAAAGTATTTGTGTATTGGGAATTCATCTACATCTCTCACTACCATTTAGTCTCCTCCACACCATAATGTCACTAAAACATGGGATCCAAATGGGTGGTTTGTCCTCAGAACACTTTCTCTGCATGATCCTGATACTATACCAGTAGCTCAATGAACATCACATCATCCTTGATATCAAAATCACCCTAATCATTGACATGGGAGTCATGATGAAGATACTGATAGATATGAGAGATATGAATAATTTTATGGATACTCTCTAAACATGGTGGAAATTTGAACTAATACACCACCTTGATAACTTGTATTAGAACATAAAATGGCTCAGCAATCCCATGAGGAAAATTAATCCCCCAACCAAACCTCTACTACCCACATCTTGGGGAACCTTCAAGAACATGTGATCCCCTACCTCAAACACCATGGGTCTAATCCTTTGATCGGAATTAGACTTTATCCATTCAGGTGATTCATTAATCCTCTCTCAATCCAACTAAATCATTTCGGTCATTCTCTGTACAACACTGGTACCAAGAACTTCTACCTCCACAACCTCCATACCACACCCCAGAGAATGACACTATCACCCATACAAAGCCTCAAACATGTCCATACCAATGGATCCATGAATTTTATTATTATAATAAATATCTACCAATGTAATGTGTTTTTCCCATCATCCCTTGAATTCTAAAAAGAAAAATTACAATATTTCTTCCAATAGATGGATTGTTTTTCTAAATGTTTCTCTCTTTCAAAAGGTGGAAAGCAGCGATAATGTGTCACTGAGTTCCAATAGAATGTTGTAATCCTCTTCAGCCTCACGAGGTAAAATGTGAAACCCAATACAAGATAGAGGAATTTGTATCTCTATAAAACTGAACTACCACATTCACATACAACTTATCCAAAGCATCACTAAACCAAACTCCTTGTTCACATGGAAGTGAAATGGTTTCTTCAACTTATCCATGATCACCTAGATATTATCACAATATCACTAAGCCTGGCATAACTCTATGATGAAATCTATTGATATATCATACAATTTAAAATCATTAATAACCAAAGGATGATACAGACCACCAAAAAAATGACATTAAAACATTACCTACCAGAAAACCCAACACTTCGCTACAAACTCCACCAATTCCCCTTTCATACTGATCCACAAAAATGTGTCCTCAAGACACAAAACAACATTGATACACCTAGGTGTACCACCAGAGGTGATCTATAAAACACATAAAATGACTCCATCCCACTTCACAACTAGAAGCAGAAACCTCCCATTAAATAATATCCAGTTCTGACTATCCCTCTAGTGCATCACCATGGACAACTTGATCATGCATCAACTCTAACTCTGAGTCTCCTAATAGTGATTCATCCACCTACTGCATTGGAGAAAACATTACCATAATATGAAAAAAATAATCTATTCCATAAAACAACCATTTATTTATGTGAACGTATGAATACTCTTCCATCATCTTATAAACATTCATGGACTCCTAAAAAATCCTTCCATGAAATTCTGTTCAACGTTTTATCCACGACATTTCCTTTTTTGTGTTGTAGGGGTTCTCAAAATCAAACTCAAGAAGAAAATACATCCACCTCTACTACAAAAAATTTATATCCCAATCATACAAGATATAACACCAATTCTTTTCATCCATGAAGACCATAAGGAGATCCTCTATAATGTAATCGCACAACAAATTCACCAAAATAAACTACTAACTCTAGATCATTGGGGGAATTGTTACATTCATAGGGATGAACATTCTTAGATTCATAAGGTATCACTGACCTCTAATGGATCAAGATTATTCATACTCCCAGATGGGAACCATCACAAAACACATCAAACATCATACCCTCATAACGAAGATGATGAAATAGATTACTGGCCAAATTCCCATTTAATTTTCCAAAATCTATCATGAATTTATCATTCCACAAAAAAACATAGTAATTACTAGTCAACAACTTCAATGTGGCATCAACTGAAGATAAATTGCATACAAACCTCTGATAATAGCCTTCAAGAACAGGAAGACTATGATCCTATTTCACAATCTTTGGTACTTCCCAAGAAACAACTACCACAACATTTTATGGGCCCACTACCACTCCCTATTGAGACTCCACATTCTTGAAGAAATTCATCCCTCATGTACAAAACATAATCATGGAAAACATTATATTGATTCATTGGTGTCAAAGAACCATCAAGATAGCTCTGAGATAATTGAAATTATCCTCCTTGGACAATGTGTATATACAATTATTTTTATGAATACAACTATGAAATGGCCCAAGAACTCTTGAATATTACTATTAAAGATTCCCATTAAAACTACCAGTGCCTTTCTGACAATGAACGGCAGTCCATAAAACATGAAGTTCACATAACCACAACAGAAGGATGTCCTCAATGTATCTTCCTAATTTACCCTCAAATAGTGATATTTAGATCCCAGACTGATCTTAGGAAACCACCACACACCTCTAGGATGGTAAAAAATACCATCATTCCTTGAAAAAGAGCATTTTTACATGACCATTAACTTATTAAGCATCTTTTAGTCTAAACAAAACCTTAGAATACCATCCGCCTTTTTGGAAAAAAACACATGATCACCCTATGGAGACACACCAGGATGAATGAAACCCTTATTCATTATATCATCAATACAAATCATCTACTCTCTCAAATCATATTGTTTTATATTATAAGTATACATAGATATTAGAGAACCACTGTGCCACATGCCTATCATAAACTGAACATTGCACCAATGGGTTCACGGAACAACATCCCTATGGAAAACATCCAAAAACTCCCAAATATATCTAGGGACAACCACTATCCCATCATCCACTAAATCAACCATAAACTCTTCTATATAAGAAATAATAGTCTTCATATATTGGCAACCAACCTTAAAACACCACTGACCAATGAAAAACTAACATTATTCATCCAAAAATCAGTACTCGAAAATCCATTGGAATTATTTGATATCAACATGTGTGGAATAGTACAGTTAAATTCCATGGATGAAATTATATTGTTTCATATGTATCATTAAAAGTTCCCCATTGGATTTATGTGATTCCATTATTAGTCTACACCCCGGCGCACATCCATCAAATAGGTCTATCCAGTGACTAGTGTAGTAAACTATAGTGGAATGGTAACACTCTCTAAATCTTTCCCCAAATAATGGAAAAGAGTAGGTGAAATAAATGATCTCAAAACACTTGAATCAAACAATTCATAAACAGGGGTAGATGACAAGTTGAGCTTACAATGAATGATTTATGACCCCACTATAATCATTGTCTCCACTATTTGCAGCTTCCCACACCTATCTCCCCTACCTCTCTAATAATGGACACATTACTGGATAAACTCATGGAAAGGTCCCTAAACATGAGAAACAACATAATTTTTCCATATAACTACAGCAGATCCCCTTTATAGAAAATAATATTATTTCCCCTACTACTGAATCGATCTCATGATAAACGAATGTTGATGTTGGCACTAAACTTACCCATCTCCACTAATATGAGAAGAAAGAACCAATGGGTACTGATTCTGATAAATACCACAAACCCCATAGACAAATAATATGGCCTTATATCTGAATTAAATGAATGAAATTTACTTTCTCCAGAAGTACAAAATTTAATATGCTGAGGTCGACTCCCAACTAGTCAAAACAACAATGGTCCTGGTTTCTAATACCTATTACTAACAACCATGGTCCCCAGAAAATCCAGTTAATTACCCTCTGAGGGTAACCCTCTTCATTCATGTGTCCTCCTGTTCACAACCACCTTATTCTAAAAATAATGGTATGTGGTAAACATAAATGGATTAACTAAATAATATATATAAGGAAAGACACCCTACTCAAAAAATCACACATGAGAGTCATCATTTAGAAAAAAATCTAGGCCTAAATGTCTAGGGTCCATGATGTTGATTCCCAAATCCCACACTAACATACTACCCTACTGTAGTGAAAAAATGAAAGCCTATTTATTTCTATCATGGTCATGGAAAGGTACCATACCCAGAAATATTTCTAAAAGTCAATCCACAAAAAAAATTACTTCTTTCGCAAACCCACATACTGCATCCACCATAGATGTGTAGATCCCTGCATCTGACTAAATGTCAACTAGACCCATTATACCACTAGGGATTAGATCAAACTGATGGTCCTCTTAATCTCCTCCATATAGCTCTTTGTCTCCATATCTGAAAGAATTCCCTCATACTTCACCAAATCCTCAGCTGAAAAGATCTTGATTCCCACGTCAAAGCCTCAAAATCCTTTGCTAGATCAACCCTATGGTTATCAAATAAATCATCCCCATGAACCTCAACTTCTTGAGCCACACATGAATGAAATACAAGATCCATAGATGAAAACAATTTAGTAATTTCCTAATCGCGACTCTGTAAAATTTTATTTTGATAAATTTTAATACAAGTTAATTATTATAACCATAAAAACACAACTCAAACCAGATCACAGGTCTTCTTGATTTATGTACATATCCTAGGTCTCCATACTTCAAATGGGTACAACTCACTAGATCATTCAATAAGCACAAAGTCGGTGCACTAGATCACTGGTGGGGAGGGGGGATAAAATATCATTTCCAAGCTAGTTTTTATGGCCTATGTCATGCACTGAGGTCAAATAAACTATATCCATACTAATCCATGTAGTATTTATTATTCCTAACTCAAAACTCTAGCTGATCTCTCAACTATCAACCAGTGATACAACTCTATAAGAAAAAATTTCCACCAAAAATTCTGCATTGAGGTGAGATATATAATGACCATTGAATCCCACCACTAGTAGGACCCATGTTGGAAAATAGCACTCAAGGTATAAAAATAACGTGAAATGGGTTGCATTACACTCCATTATAATATAGGGTCAGAATATACTATTCATCGTCAATAATAAAATTCATGAAATAACATAAAAAACCAAAACCATCCCCCAATACATGTATAAATAAAATCGGTATAGTTAAATGACTTTGAAATTAAATACCAAAAAGAGAACCTACTATAATTACAGAATAATAGTCCAAAAATGATTGATCTATTAATCTTTAGAATGATCCACATAATCCTCCTAGAAACATATAAATCTCTTGGTATATTTAGGGTGATAATAAAACAATACTGAGTAGGAAAACCGAAGAGTCTAATGCACATGTTAAATAAGAATAACAATAAAAAAATGAGAAGATAGTAGAACTAATAACCTCTAAATATTAATATTATCCATCACATACTCACCAAGGGACACACACTAAACAAATAAATCTATGTATAATAAATTTATATGAAGAATATCACTAAAAACTAAATTTTTATTTTCAAACATGTTAAAGGAAAAAAGTTAGAAAACTAATGTTCATGATCAAAAAGATAACACCGAGACAAAAAAATGAAATTTCATCCTACTAGTTTTCATTTCCAAAAAAAATTCCATGAGATTGTGTTTACCTATGTTTTTGGTTCCTCCATCAGAATATCTTCGAACCATAAGGCCATCATTTCCCAGTACTAGATATACACCTCTGTTATTATCTTCCCTTTTTGGAAGCCTCTTATTACAACTAGGATCGACTTATCAATCCATGTTCTTTTTTCCTCATTAGGAGGCACCCTTAGAGCCCTTTCCATAATTATTTCAGTATTTAGATTAGAAAAATTAATAGTTAGGATAGTTTCGACCATTACCTCTTCTGAGCTCAAAAGAAATTATAATGGTTGTTAGATCATTCAATTGGGTTGTTATGTCTCGCACCACTAGTCAAGAGTGGGTGCATCCTCCATCACTAGCCTCACATCATTAGATTGCAGAAGTGCCTCCCCATGCTGATCCTCTAACATCCTATATGCATCCTCATGGGTGGCCTCCAAGGAATTAATGATACCCTTTATCAATGTATGTTGAGCTCTGGGACACAAATTCTCCACCTTGATGACCCTCACCACCTTCCACTAACTAGACATTGAGTTCCATTGATTTCACAACAACATATGTTTTGATGCTTCGATATCATAGAAATAGCATATACCATGGCCCCACAAGCATGTTAACCTCACATAATTCCCATAGACACCAGCGTTTCTGCCCCACTACATGGTCAAATCTCATCTCTCCCACAAACACCTAAACCATAACATAAGAACAACAACTGGAGTAGTAAGTTATCGTAAATATGATGGACATCAACCTCATTTCCCTCCTCGCACCATGCATAACCCCTCCATAATTTTCTCTATAGAAATAGCATATCACATCTATCCTAAACACCTTGGGAATCACCTAATGCATTGATATAACTCCAACCATTATATCAAATAAATATCTACAATATTGGAAGAGTGGGTGGGAATGAAAGGGTAGCCATCCATTCAACATTATTAATAGGGTGTTGGAAAAATCACCCATGTGGGAAAATATAGGCATCAGAACATAGTGCTCAAAGTGGGTGGGGTATATATATAAATCGCAAGGAATATTAAAAAATAAACATATATCCACACACAAGACGAACCTAAGGGTTTACAAAAAACAAATCAACTCACAACATTCCAAATTTGGATGCCACCTCTAAATGCATAACACCACACAACCACATTCAAAATGTCACACCACTAACCTATTCCATTATCTCATCCATTTATTTCATTATTTACTAACAACCAAACACAACCCATCAATTATTTGATCATTAGTTACTTCCATCCCATTAATAAATCAAAAACCTATTCATTTCAATGATTATTATATAATTACCCTTCACTACTTAGGAATCTAGCACAATGCAACCATAGATCACAAGAAGTCCATCATTCCCATTGAACCATCTCATCACCACCTCACAAGAATATTCAAACAACCCACCACCTTTACAACCCAAACGCACATCCTAATAAACCACCACATCACTGACCCAAATGAACAACAAAAAATACACCCCCATATAGATCCAAATGCACAGCCAGGAAAACTATCACACTACCACACCAACAAAGAATCCAAATCCCCACCTCACCTCTTTAAAAGAACATCAAAAATAAGGACCCATCACCCCACACTGCATCCTAGCCACACATTTTCACTCCCCAAGAACTGTCATGCATCAAAAAACATCAAAAACCATTTTTCAAATATAAATCATTGTATTTTATCACCCATTACTTTATTTTTATGAAATTATCACACAATCCATAAATCCAGGGGAAAAAATTTTATTATACAAATACATAAGGTTATATAATTTCCATTTTAAGATGGTCTCACAATAAGAATGGTTCCCATAACTAGTTCCTAATCGACACAAAAAATCTATCAATATCAAATATTTTAATTTGGGAATTTGGCCTGTATAATAACAATATCATAATAATATCAAAGATGTAAAACCATTCAAATCATCCCCCCTTTCCACATCAATTTGAATTAAATAATTAATAAATTTTGATTATCCATTTAAAACTATCACCCATAGATAAACAATTGTACACCCCTCCAATATGATAGAAAAAAGTGAGAAATGAAGGACTCTCTAGCTCCATGAAGATATTCTAACTCATTATGAAAAACATGGGAAAGATAAAATGGAAGAAAACTACAACTGCATGAAAAAACCATGGATCGATCTATACTAAAAAAGGTCCATCATAGAATAGACCAATCAGACGCCCACACACAACCGGTGCACCAAAAATAATCTTCAATGAATATTATATGAGATAAAAGGGAAAAAGTGGGAGAACTCATCATGGGTAACCAAAAAACAACAACTAGAACCCATAGAATTGAAGGTGGACAATGGATGGAAAATCTTATAATGGTCCCTAGGGTTCCTCAATAAAAAGACAAAGGGAGGTAAATTTATCAATAAAAAAATCAACTTTAAAGGTTATTAAATATCTTAGAACTGGATGGTTTCATGTCATTTAACTCATTCATTTCATTAAATCCATGGGTTTCCCAAACATTCCAAATTCTGTTAAAATTATTACCACCATGAACATTATTTAAAAACAAATCATGAATTAATTTCGTAATGTGAGTCTATTTCATTGTTTTCCCTCATCCTCATACAATCTATGAATCTAGTTGTCCACAAAATCCATGAACAAAAAACTCACATTGTGTTCCCCTTTCACAATGTGAATTTCCCACTATAGCTTTGCTTCACATCCAACCATGATGGAAAATCCTCCGGAATCTTATGAAACACCTCCCACATTCAAAATAGAAGTATTAATGGTTTGATAAGACATAGGACCATACCCTATAAAAGATTTATTTTTTTAAATGATAATGAAACATGTTACTTGATTGAGGTGGTAGTTCACACATTGTACAAGTCAGATATTTTTTTAATAAAACCTGTAAATTTTATTAATTGTAATTCCAAAAATTTTATAACATTCATTATATAACCCATACTGATATTATGAATTTACTAGTTTTATATTATAATTGGAAAAGAAAAAATATTAAATAAAAAAGATCTGTAAAAATGATTACTCTTGTTGAGAACTTTGAGATTTCATTAATTGATCCCATGGAAATATATAGAATATGATACTATGTTTTGACCAAAATATATATAGTTTGAAATAATATTTTTTGATAAGAAAACACTGTTAAATTATTCGGTTCAATCCAAGTTTATAGGATTTACATTAAGGGATGGTGACATGGGCGAGTTTATGTGATGAGAATGTCATTTTTTGTAAACATTTCAACTTAATATAAAAGGAGGACATGTTAAACATGAAAAGTGGATCCAAATATTAGAAATAATTGTGTGAGGAATATATAAGGACCTCTAATTCCTCATCAACTCAATTCAAGACAAATGTTTCATGTTTTAAGACCATTACCTCTTTATTTTTTACATTTAACATTTATTCTTTTAGATTATTAGATTTTATAAACTAATGTAGAATAATATTTATGCCTAAAAATGATGCTGTATTTATTTGATAATTTTGACCCTAACAGTCATAATTTTTAATCAATTTACTTTGATTCAATTTATGAATATGATAAGATTATTTTTTAAAAAAAAATTATTATGTACTGAAATAAATTTGTTTAGATAAATTTACTTTTGTTCAAAAATATGAAATAATGGTATTTACATTAAAACCCAAATTTTAAAAATTATAAATTCATATATAATATACTTATTTGGTTTTATATATTTTTTTCATTAATTTATAATTAATACTTATGGAATAATATTTTCATGTATGTAATTCCATTTGTGAAAAATTTGTTCATTACTATTAACGTAAAAAATTATTTTTATAAAAATAGAAAACTTTCGTATAAATAACATGTTATTATCATTAATCCCAAAATGATGTCTATTTTAAAAAATTATTTTCTAGAAATTTTATAATTCAATATTAAATAAATCATAATATATATAGAAAATTTTTTTATAGGAAAATATCTTGTATAATATTAACCATTAACAATCACATTTCATATTGTTTACTTTTTAATATTAGCCAATTATTCGTATGAAATATATTTTTTCATCTTTAATCAAAATTTTCTAAAAATAGAAATCATGTCACATTATCTAGTTATATTTATTAAAAAGACATTTCTAAGCATAAAATTACTGTATTGATCATTTTAGCTGTAAAAATTGGATTTTATATAAATTAAACGTCCCATTTTTATTACTTCATTAAATATTTCATTAATAGGTAACTCCTGTTAATTCCGAATAGTTCAATAAATTAATTTTATGGTATAAAAACAATTTAATTCCTTTTTATTTTGGTGATTCATGTGTAGATATTTATCGAACACAATGAAATATTTAAAGATATTCATAGATTAATATTTAGTGGTGTTGAAAGTTATATTTGAATGGTAAATAATTAGTTTGTTTCATGGGTTTAATCCCCATGAGATTTTAAAAATTTTGTCCTATATTACATTAAAAATGTGCTAGGCTCTACTAGCCTCAATAATGTTATGATACTAGAATAATTTAACAAAAACATGCTGGCGATAGTACATGAATGTATTAATTTTTTCTTCCCCTTATTTGAAATGAATGTAAATTTTTTGTATTTTATATTGATAATGAAGAATATTTATGCAATAATGGATACTCTTCATTTTTATATAAGGAATCATGGGTTGTGGTTGTCTATGGAATTGTTAAATCTATCAGGAGTTTATTCAACAACCACTCTTTCTTATTAGCCTTTATTTCCTCATTCATTTCCAATATTCAAAAGGATTAATCCAAAAATTCCATCAATTTTGTGCATTGATATTGTAATAAATTTTTTAAAAATTCATCTCATATTTTATTGATAAATATTTTAAAAATTTACATTTTACCGTAATTTGGGAAGGATGAGGTGATTTTATATCATGATGAGAAATTAATAAAAAAACTATTAACAAAATAATGAACTAGTGAGACGTTACTCAAGAAAAAAATTTGTCACTAATTCTCCTTAATGAATTATATTTATATGATCTGTGATTAATTTTATTCTCATTTCATTAATAATATCTTCTAGGAATTAGTATTCCCTTTAAAATTTATCAATTAGACTATGTGTTTTATCACCTTAGCTCAATAATGAGTAGTGACCAATGGAATGATATTTGGTTATTTTTAAATGAAGGAAGTGTTGAGTCTATAAGAATCACATTATCCCTGTCTCTAGATTTAGTTAATTGGGTAACTTCTAAAAGTACATAATGAGGCTACCTCTATGAAAGAAAATTCATCATAAATGTCATAAATATAAAATATCTTATGTGATATTTGTAGATGATTTAACTATTTTTTCATACCTGAAATATTTCCAAATAATATTTTTGATAGGGATTTTTTTCTTTCTAGAATAACTTTTAATAACCATTAATTTACTATTTTATTTAGAGGCTACTCTTAAGAAGTTTAGAGTAATGTTTATTTTAATAATAACTTTAAGGAAGGACATATTCCTATGATCTTTTTGTGAATTCCCCTATCCTATATGGTTTTTCAATTAAAAAAATTCTATTTATATTATAAATGGTCACTTATAATATATTCTCTTGGTATTTCTGACTTTACAGATATATTCTATAAGTGGTCTTAGTTAACAATATGAAGATCTCTTTTTATTTATATAGGGGTTTTATAATTATACTTCTTATAAATATTCTCAAAATGATTAATGATCAATAAATATGGTTGATGTTGTTTGGAAATAAGATATCTAGGAAATGAACCTGTTTCATAGAATAAAATTACCCTTCAACTACATTTATATAGTTTTTTAATAAAATATTACATGGAAACTAATGATATGTTTATTATACCACGCATTTAGAAATCGGTTTTTTGAAAGGAATATTTTTTTGGTAATTGGGGTAACCCATATAATACTTAGTATCCCACTATTCATAATGACTAATAATATAATCCTTCTCTTGTTTGTTTATGATTTTACTCATATTTATAAGTAATTCATGACATTGTGTGGATGATATCGATTCTAATATGTAGTTTAGGAAGGTGATTCATTTACTAAAACTTCTACTAAGGCCATTTCATTTTCTATAAACATTGTGTACAATCCTAGGGAGGCCTTAATCTACACCGGAACATTGTAACTATAAATCATTAGTTTTTAATGTAGTATTTGGCTTTATTAAAATTGTTTATTGAGGTAAAATGTTTGACTTTGGTATTTCTTGATTATATAGATTCTCCTTTGGTAATATGGATTCTAGGATTAATGATCATTTTTTATTCCCTATCTCCTCCAATTTAGTATTTAAAATGAAATAGATTTATTATCTCTTTATATCTTCTTGTATACTGAATGATTTATGTGACTATTTTTTTAATAACATGGTCATGTCATGTATCTAATATTAGATGTAAAATTTCTTTATTATTGTTTTAGAATATTTTGTAAGAATTCATGGTAATAATATGTTATTATTATATGATGGGAACCTTTATGTTGTATTTTATACGATGGAATACAATTCACATTAAGGATGAATATATAATGGATTATTAGGCGTATGAATACCTATTTTATAAGATATTGTGCTTTGGTTCATAATTTTTACACTTCTTTATATTAACTAACTATATAATGATGTTTTTATTTTTTCACTAGAGTATAGTTTTCATGTAATTATCCACATTTAGAAATCCATGATTGAATATGTGGTTGAAAAAATTAGATTCTATTGGTAGGGTTTGGTGTCATTTGTATAGGTTATAAGGTATGTTATATTGTGGGTTGGTTTTTATTTGATCTTATTTGTTCTTTATTCTTTGATTCTTTAGCGAGAATAGTGGTGTTGAATTCAGAGGCCGGATTAAGTGACTTGATGTTATTTATGGGATCATATCTTGCTTAAGGTGATATAAATTTGGAAAGGGTCTAGTTCCCAATAGGTTTAGTTTCTTTAATCTCTTGTTATTAATATTTATCTTCTGCACCATTGAATTAGCTTATTGATTCTTGGGAGAGGTGGTGTGGTCAATATACACCACATCATGGGTGTGGTATCTATTTCATACATAGTTTATAGTGTAGTGCTTATGATGGATCATGGGAATATGGGTTCATTTGGAAGGTATTTTTTGAACAAGTTTTTTCATTTTTATTTTGTTTCCCTTTAGTGTAGTAGAAATGTAAGATGTTTTTTCGTTTCCCTTTAAATTCATCTTTCATAATAAAAGGATCTAATTCAAATAGAGGTTTGTTTTGGGTCAAAAAAATGGACATCAAGGAATTTTGGGGTCCTATAAGGAAGCTCCGTATAATTTATGATGATTTTATAATGGTATTTATTGAATCATTATCTATATGGAATAAATTATAATTTGTTTGAAATTATGATTATAAAATAAGAAATTGGTAAAATTATTCCAATGCATCACATAATAGTTACATATATTCAATTGCACACATCTATTTTCATAAACCCCATTTTTCAAAAACAATTGTATGGGTGAAAAAAAACATTTCCTCACAACATTCTCGGTAAATGAGATAGAATAGTTTTCATACAAAATAACAGACACTTGTTGAATTCACAACATTACATAGAGAAAACAACATCTCTACCATTCACACATTACATTACTCTTTTTTAAAGATATCCCCTTGATATATACTCTCCCTTAATAAGATATTCACCTAGAAGAAATGATTTATATAAAATTGGATTTCAGTTTCTATATTTATATCCCATTAACAAAAACATTACAAATAACAAGTCAAAGTGGTGCTAACATACCATATTATACAAATAATTATTTTTAGGTTAATATCCCATCATCAACCTCCAAATCAAAAACATATCCTTAAATAGAGGCTTAGTATACAAAATAGCACTTATTAAGTTTTAAGAATATACTCCATCACTAAAAAAATTATTCACCTTCTCCTTGATAAAATCTTAATTGATATCAATGTGCATCAATCATGAATTTTGAGCACTATTTCTCAAAATATTCATGTAACTTTATTTATTATATCCTAACAAAATGTGAAATTTCAATTCCACTTTGAGATCATTGATATGGGACTTTACACACATTAACAATGTTATTTTTTGGTATCCACCAACATATTTTACTTAATCAATGATCAATGTAATGAAATTTTCCTTCATTTTATTCATTTTATTTCATGATTTACTAAACAAAACCCCCACTAGACATAGAGATTCAATCATTGAAACTTTATTCCTAGTTTGTATCAGAAAAATAAATTTGACAATTCTTTTCATTAGTTTTATATAAAAACACATATTCTATAGTTTATTTTTCTAAAATGTAATTTTGTATTAAATTTGATTTTGAAACAATGTGAACAACTCTTTAGTGTCTGAGGTATACCTTAAAATCAAATTTTTTAAGATGAATCATGATTTTAATTGATCACTTTGATTACTTTCACGCAATTTTAAAACATAGACTACATCTAGTCATGAAATTTTCATGTTGTGAAAAAATACAAAAGAAATGAATTACATTTTATCAACCAATATTCCATATACATACTTTATAATATTTATTCCCACTAAAATTAGGGAATAAACTAGCTTATCATCCTCTATTCTAATCTTCATAAAAAATTATCTAATGTAATTATCTTGAGAATAAATTATATGATTCTTATCATGATTCATTTAAAATTATTAGTTTAGAATTATCTCTCTAATAATTTAATTCTCAAATATCTTCATCATATGAGATGAAAATATGTTCCAAACAAACTCTTAATTCCTATAAAACATAATATAATCAATATAGATGATTACAATTATAGATAACACCTTTAATTCATTGATATAGTGGTTATAATAATCTATTATATTTATAAATTCCATCAAAATAAATCACAAGTTAAAATTGAAATTATGAAAAATAAAATAATTATTTAACACATAACATGCAAAAAATTATCAAAAAATACTTTAATTATCTTCTATATGGAATAAATATTTGTGTTTCCCAATGTACACCATCACTTCAAGCTCTCAATTGTGAAAGGAAAACATAATATCTATTTATAAAATATTTCACCTCCTTTTATTTGTGTAGAAATAAATATACTAATAATTTCAATCCTTACAACCACATAAAATGGCTTGAAAAATTCAATTCCATGAAGCTTACAATATCCTTAATAAAAAATGTATTTCTTTTTTCCTCATCACATATCCCTTCTCACTCAACTTGTTATGGATCACTCAACTTATTATGGATAACTAACTCGATTCCTTTAAAATTATTTTATATTATATTATGATCAAACTTCTAGGTAATTTTTGTATCCATTTTATCTCGTTCCTAATATATGGAATGAATCCCCTCTTTATAGTTTTGTTCCTTATTCTAAATCCTATGATTGACACAAAAAATTAGGTATGTATATGCTGTTGTGTGCAAAGATCCCATTGTTTGATTAAATTATCCTATACAACCAATGATATTATCAACCAAAATATATTTCTTCATCCTTATATGAATTGAATTTCTTCATTTTCAATCACCAAATGAGGTTGAATAAACATTATCTTCAAGATAATTTTTCAAATCTTCAATACTTCTAGAAATTTCTTCATGTTGTCCAACCAATTTTCTATAATCTTTAAAACATCATAAATTTTTTTATTATTAAAACTAATTAAATGGGTGTTAAAACAACATAACAATAGTAATATCAATAACCATTCTAAATTATTTGTTAGATTCTGGTTATCCTCTAATTTGACATATATCTAATGAAAATTATATACACTCCATTATGCTCAATAATTATTGTACTTAACACTTTACATTGAACCTACATGGGTTAAAATATACAATATAATAACTCTATATTAGAATCCTCAATTAATACATTAATTAAGGATATATATATTTTTGGATGAGGTATTCATTGTTTCTTAATTTACACCACTACTCCAGTCTCTTGCCTTTAAAAGAAATGTGTCACACCATCTTCTAGTAAAATGGTTCATGAAATCTCAATCAACATTTTATTCTTATTCTTAGAAAAACTATTTTTGAGGAACTAAGATGTAGGGTACTTATGATTAATTCCATGTTTAAATAAATATTATTTGAAATATTCACTTATATTATCATCTTTATTATCATAATGAAATCTCTCTTTGTAATGAATACATTCGTTCTCTACAATTACCTTAAAACACTAACTATTCTTAAATTCATTATATTGATGCCTCATAATCAAGATTCAGGTGATTAATGTAAATTAATAAATTAATAATATATATTATTTATCACAAGCCATTGATTTATTCTTCATCTATCTATAAATACTCAAATATAAAACTTCAATTTCTGATTTGTTTGAATCACTACTCTTTTGTACAAAGAGATCACAACGAATACATTTTTATTTATAGAGTACTTCAAATTAAGTTATCTATTTTTATAAAGAACAACAAAAATTAATTTTTCCTTAAGATAATTGTACTTGGATATTGGACTAATGTGGCTACCCTTATATGAAAAAAATACATTTTATTATTTATTCTTTAAAGAATGGAATTTACAACTTCTATTATTTGAAATAGGATGATATTATTCTGATATAAATCTATCAAAACAAAACTATAATTTGAAATTTAACAAACACTCAACAATTTTATGATCATAAAAATGTTGAGAAACACTCAATGGTTTATGATAGAATCAATCAATAGAAATGGTACTTTTCTACTTGAAATTATTGTACCCAAATTCTATAGAGCCAACATCATTTTAAGTACTAAATAGTTGTAAAATCACATTAATCTATATCTAAAATTTTTGAAGCAATTATTAATATAATATCACACACTAATTTTTATAAACATTACTTCTCCATTATTAATCAATGATTTATTTAAATATTTTCAATGAAAATTCCACCAAGGGTGATTTACCCTTTCAAAAAAATTTATTCTTCTAAAACAATTTAGAAATAATAATACTCAGCAACACTAATTTAATAGTAGCTAATTCTATATCCATGTGAAATAGATGATCATATCATCCATGGAATTAATATAAATCATGAAACTAAGTTTTCCCTCGAACTAAAATTGTTTTAGTCCCTTTCTAAATTGTTCTACTATTATTGGGTTTTCATCAACTCAAATTCATTCTAAAAAATTTATAAATTTTTTATGATTTATTTATGTACAAAAAAATGTTCATTACATTTTGACATATAAATCACATCCCAAAAACAAAAAAAATTATTTAAAAAATATATTTTGTATAAATTATGACATTTTTAACCATTCAAATTTCATACCACTGATTGGAGGTTTAGTTTTTAAAAAATTTATTTGGTGTTTCTATCATGTTATCTATAATGTAGACAATTTTTCTTGAATTTTAATCCTTTGTGTTTTTAAAATATTTAAACATTAGTTAATCCCTATAATATTTTTTCAATTTATTAATTTTAAATTATAGGGAAATTTTTTAAATTTCTTTTTATTCTACATTACATTCTTTAAATTTCGTAAAATTGATTCCATAATATTTTATTCATTATTAATAAAGTGATCAATGTAATAATTTGTTAAAAAAAATAATGTTTCTATATGAACATTCAAAATCATCATGTAAATAATATTAAAAATAATAAGAAATAGTATTTATTTAATATTCATACTTTAACATATTTTTCTATCAATCAACATGTTATTTTTCCTTTTAATTCATTTTATCTTTATATGCATCATTACTCTTCTTCACATAGGAATTTAAAATATTTAAATATTCATCTTCATTTACAGAGTATAACCCTCCCTAACCGTTGGATTAATCCACCACCTTTAATTATGAGGTAATTTTACATAATTATTTCTACATTTCACTATTTTATATTTTTTAGATAAAAATTCAATCAATTTTTTCATAATCCTTAATTCCATGTCTATTTATTCATCCTCCCATTCACTAATAAACCCCTCTTTATTGACCATCTCAATCAATAATTTTTGCTTATTTCCACTAGGAGATGAATATTATTTAATTTAAATGTACATATACTCTTTATTTTTAATATTCAAAAAATAACACATTTTTTAATTTTGAAATGTGATTTTCAATTTAATTAGAAGGAGAATTATTCTTTATGAAATTTTATGAATTCTTCTACATGAACTATTTTGATTGACTATCTTCATCTTTACTCTCCTCTTATATAATATTTAGTAAATATAATTAAAATTTTCAATACCTTTATAAAGAACAAAAGTCAAAGGGATATTCTCATATTATCTACTATTTTATTTTTGTGCACTTATTATGAATGGTAAAATGATATTTTCAAACATCACATAAAAATAACCATATGAAATTAAATAATTGTATTTTTTCTTTTCCTCCATATATATATTTTTATTCATTAAGTATTTCAACAAAATATTTTTTTCATTAATTATATTCTATAAATATGTACTAATCTCTATCAAATATAAAATTAATACACATATCAAGTCATCTGATTTGAATAAATTTACATCATGATCTTCATGTTATGTGACTTTTTCTCCAAACCTATTTTTTATGATGTTGAAAAACATGATAACTATCCTCAAATATTGAAGAGATTATATAAAAACACTTATGGATCTCACAATTCCATTATATTTGTAAAATAAAAAATCTAGTTTTTCTCTTTTAAAAATATAAATGGAATCAATTTGATAACTTCTAAACTTGTGTTTTCATACTTCACTAAAACATTCCATTACTTAATATTTCAAAGCTTATAAAAAATTCCTTTAATTTAATTGGTCCACAAAATTAATACAAATTAATTCCATTAAAGTGAGGCCATTATAAAGTTTATTGAATATCAACCAAACTACATATTTTTTATAACAGATGTATTTATCACTTCACTTTATAGAACTAGAGTAAAAGAATTAGTTAAAAAATTTACATCCTATGTACCTAATGGATGAAATTATTGATTCATTCTATACTTGTAATCATTATAATTTTTTATTCAAACATATGGAAAACCTTCATATCCACTTAATTAAAGTGATTGACACAAGAAATGAAAATTGAAAACAAACTTCAATAATAAACAGAGTAGATATCAAAGAAACCTCTTAATATAATAATGACATCTTTGAAACTGTAACACCCCAGGTAAATAATGAATATGACATATTTTTGGGAATAAAATGTTAGTATTAATTTAAAGGGAATGCTATGATCGATGGCTTACCCAATACGCAACAACGAGTTCCTTTGAAATCTTACGTTGCACTTTAATAATAAAATAATTTTATTTTAGTTAACACCTAGCCATTGTAATGACGGGAATGAACAGAACTAACTACAAAATGATTATATATTTTTTTCAAATTTTTTTACTTTTTATAATAAATTTTAGAGGATTAAAAATGCGAATGAATCCAATTTTAAGCGTAAACAGTCTAATATTCTTTAAAAGGTCGATTAACCGCCTTTTGATGGCGAACCTCTTTTAAATCCACTTTTTTAAAATTTTATGTGTTATATTTGACAAAATAAAATTCTTCTTTAAAATCGGGACATCAAAATTTACTGTGTATAAATGTTTGGTATTTTTATGATAAAGTTCATTTTTAATGAATAAGTGAAAAATGTTGTATTTTTATTCAAAACCTCTTTTTAATCTAATATATTAATATCATTAGATCATCTTTTGAAATGGTTTTAATGTTAAATTATAATATATTTTTTCCATTTAATCCAATGGTGGTCGTTGAAAATAATTTCAATTTGAAATTGGACTTTAACTAGTGTCTATGTTTTAATAGATATTGTTTCTTAAAAACACGCTATGTGTTTTCACAGCGGGAATTAGTTATTAAATTAATTAATGAAACTTATATGTTTTGAATTTTGTAAAATAGGCATCATTTTTGAATTCGGAATATCAAATATATCTCAGGTAGATTTTTGGTATTTTTCTGAAAAACATCAATTTTTATGAATAGTGAAACCACTAAGTGGTAGTTTAAAAAACTGATTTTTCATTTAAATAAAACTTTACCACTTCCGTGTTTTGAATTTCAAAAATCTGACTTAAATGGTTGTAATTAGGATGTAAAATGTGATTCAATGGGATTAAAATAATTTTTTTGGTTAATAGAAACTTTTAAGTTTTTAATAGCTATTAGAGGTAATTAGTGTAATTTAATGTAAAAATAATGTCTTAATAATATTAAATGACAATGAAACATGTCCTACCCATATTGGATGAGTCATGGACGACCATGAAAATCCATGGGTCAACTTGGGGACCCCATGGATCCACATTGGTAGGAAAATTACTTTAATAACTTTTTATTTAAAGTTAAAATTAAAATGTCGCAAATATGTGTTGTTTTAATAAAACAATTTTTACATGGGGCTATAAAAGTAATATTTTAGACTATAAATATTCATTAGAAATATAAAAGGATTTAATACATCATTATATTTTTTTAATAATTTTTATACATTAAATAAATTAAATTATATATGACACCATGATGATACAACGATAACCTCATTATTTATCGATTTAAATAAAATGAAAAGATAATGTAAAATATAAGACATACACATGTCCAAATACTATTTGATGAGTATATTTATAACCCCTATCACCTTATTCTTGAAATATATCAACATGGGACCTTTAAAATCCTAAACTCATTTTAATATAAAGTAAATGTTTATAACAATCCAAGAGTGCCCCTCCTCTCCTCTTATAAAATGCCCCCAACTCTTCCACCTTACCCACACCTCTCAAGCCTTTGGCTCGGCCAACCCCAGCCCATTCTGTATCTACAAATCCCTCTATTACCCCTAAATCCCTCACTTTGGGCAGAAGTATTTCCAAGGAAGCCTTCGAGCTCAAATCAAAAAAAGTTACCTGATTTAAAGGTAGTGTCTTCTCTTGTGTTATTATGTTTTATTTTGCTTCTCCAACCCCATAAACACTTTTTATTCCTTTATTTTGTAACAAGACCAGAATATTAAATATACTAGGATGTTGTTATAAGAATTATTCGAGCTACAATTACACACACATCTATCTAATGGTTAAAGAACATACTATTTCCGTGGATGGCGAATTGCTGCCTCACAAAATGATGATTGTTCTATCTTCTCCCACCACCTCTCATTGTGGACATTAAGATGGAACTATATTTATTTATGATATATATTATATTTATTTCATCCCTATTCTTCTGTATTATATATTTAGGAGATACCTTTATGATTTGCATGTTGTGCAAATGTGATAATTTCATTTGAGGAAGTGTGGACTACCGCCCCCTCAAGTGATGTGACTCGTTCTGCAATACATGTAATGTATAAAGAACGAAATTGATGAACTTATGTGATATATATAACATATATATTATTCTGGAATTATAATATATATTTATATCATCTAGTTTAAATTCCATTAATGTGCCAAAGAAATGAATGTAGCGTTCATGCGTACGTACGGATTACCGTCTCCATGAATGGTACATTTCATTTCTTATCTCCAAATGTTGTGTAATATTATAAGTAAATATATATAATGGATATATATGTCATATATTACATCTAAATGATTTATATCATTCTGTAATTATAATATATATATATATATATCTCTTTTAACTTTAATTCCATTAATATGACAAAAAAAGAAAGTAGCTTTCATGCGTACGTACGGCCTACCGTCTCCATGAACGGTGCTTTTCATTTTTGGTCTCAAAATGTTAAGTAATAATATAAAATGAATATTTACTGGATATATATGATATTTAAATCATTAATACTATTCTGGAGATGATGTACTTATAACTACATGGACAATGTTTTTCAAACAAGTTCATTTTTGACTCATGTACCAAACATCGTCAAAAACGTTTGATATGAAATAACATTATTAAACAATTATTATAACATTATAATATGTGATATGAACTGAATAATAATCTTTAAAGTAATTCCTTCAGAAATTATAAATTGACCAATGTTTATTATTCAGGAATATAAAGAAACGAACAAGACAAGTCGGACTTGAGGTAAGGGATCCTACCCCTCTCTTTCTTTTTAAGTACACTCTTTTATGTCATTCCTTTTAAGATCATCTTTCTTATGATTGGTATGTTACTTTATATTACTATTACTGTAATTTTTATGTTCATATGATGAGGGACCCTATTTTCTCTCATCAATCCATTTTGGATGTTTTGAGTGGCGCTGTTAGGCTGCTGAATTTTCGTAAGAGATCCAACCTCTCTCTTTCTTTTTAAGTACTCTCCTTTATGTCACTTCTTTTAATATCCTCTTTGTTATGTTATGGTATGTTATCTTATATTCCTATTTTTGTAAATTTTATGTTAATATTATGAGTGACCCTATTTGATCTCATCAATCCTTTTTTGGAAGTTTTAAATGGCGTCGTTAGGCTGCCGAGTTTTTGTAAGGGATTTTTTGTCTCACTTTTATTCATTGAGATTTATGCTACATTTTCCACCATTTCCTTTTATTGGTATATTTACTACCCATTATTCTACTCTTTGTGTAATATAATTTCATTTATGAGTATTTACATCAATGTTGTATTGTCCTTCTTTCATGGGGTGTATGTTTCGAAAGATACCCAAGTTGGTAATGGAACCTTTCACCCTCCTCTTTTTAAAGACTTCTTTTGTTGGGTATTTTAATTTACATATTTTAATGTTGGGATATGTTCTTATATATCATTATTGATGTAAATTATATGTCCATGTGATGAGATACCCTTTTTATCTCTCATCAACTCATTTTCAGAATTTTGAAGTGATGCCGTTAGGCTGTCAAATTTTTGCAAAGGAACTTCCTAACCCAATTTTGATTCTTTGGGATAAACATTTACTCCTTGAATATGTCATTCTATCAATATGTGTGAATTACCTCTGATTTTGTTACACTTAATATCCACTTATATTTGGTGTATTCGTTTGTCACACATAATTATGTAATTGATTTATCCTTAATCTGAGGATATCGTCCTTCTATGGGACTTCGTCTCAATCTCCTTTCATTGAGGAATATTTTGTTTTATACACAACTTTCTTTGATATGGTGTATAAACCCCTTTGAATTTTAATTCTATACAAAAGAAATCTTTTTCTATGAAGCGTTTTACTATATGACAAAAAGGAATGTTTCTTTTAACATACATGGTGACGACGACCTTTTCCACCGCCGTGTGTATTATTTGGTCTTTGGCTTCCTCAACAAGCTCTAATGTTTTTAAAATGAAAAAATACCATATACTCTTTTATGTATTTTGGTATTGAAAATGGTTTTTATAATGTATTTTTCATGTCAATATATTTATGTGATATATTGTGATCAATGTGTGGAAATGTTTTCTTTCCAATATATTTGTTTTATGTCTTATGATTTTATAATGGTACTTGGACATTTGATGGGTGGTTAGGTGATAAACCATATGATGGGTGGTGCCATGAATACCAGTACGGGTGTTTACGTTATAACCTCCAATGCATTGGGTATGGAAGTCGGCCGTATGGCTATTCCATTAAGTGATATGTGTGGAAGTCGACCGTATGGTTATTCCATTTAAGTATGTTTATGTCCCAAGTTACCTTTATATGTTATGTATATGGGTTTTATGGTATTCTTTTGGTTAAAAAAGGGTAATTAATGATATTTTATTCATTTTATATTTTATACAACTTCTTAAAGGTGAAAAGTATTACTTTGATAAAGAATTCATGGTTTACTTGTTGTTTTGAAAAACTAACAGTTTTCCTTCTTTGTGTATCCCTTACTGAGATTTTTTTTCTCATCCCAAGTTTTTTTTTGAAATGTTTTTCACAGGACATAAAGTTGAATAGGGTCAAGGATGGGATCTAGGAAATGTCAGGATTTCTAAAACGTTGAACTAGACAATATTCTTTCTATGAGTTTTTATTTTATGGAAACTTAGTAGAAGTGTCTTCTTTGTAATCTTTTGAGATGTAATAGTTATGTCCTAATTCTATAAAACTCTAAACCTGAAAAGATCCGCAATGTTTATTATTCATTTATTTCAATATTAAGTGAGGTTTAAGGCCAGGGCATTATAGTTGGAATCAGAGGTCGGTTTAGATAACTTTAGAGGTTAGAGTGTTGTTTAAACATAAGAGACAAGTTGTGTATAACCATAATGGTTATTATTTTATATGGAGTCATTGTTGTTTTTGAAAGTTGGAATGTGTTTCCGATAACTTGGATAATTATATCTTAGTGTTTATCTTCCTATTTAGTACATGATGATTTTGTTGATATACTCACACTGACATTGTTGGTTTTGGTAAATTGAAGGATCTAGCAGGCACCAAAGTGACAATGGGTATTAAGGAAACTGTGGTGGTTCTCTGATTAAGAGACTGGATGAAATGGGGGATTCGATGAGGAATCTCATGGTTATTCTAAACCAACTATTAAGATTTATGATCAACCACTTGAACCTTGGTGAGTTCTTTAATGCATCATGTACGAGAGAACCAACTCAATGTTGAAAGGAAATAATTATAAAGGTAACCATTAGGGTTTATATGATCCTTACTTTGAGGTAATTATGGGTTACTACATGATATGATAGAATACAAAAGGCATGAGATAAACTTGAGGTTAAATTATGTTAGGGTTATTTTTGAAGATTTTATCTCTTTTTGGAGAATGTTATAAGAATTATATAGTTTTGGAAAAAGGACAACATGTAGACCGTGTGGAAACCCGTCGCGTCGGACAAAGCAACGGGAATTGAACCCACAACCAAAGTGCGACTGGTATTTATCACCTACCATTGGACTAGGTGAAGCCCCTAGTTAGTATGACTTATTCTTTTTAGTTAGATGATTTTATGAATTAAGAGTAAATTGATTTTGGGTTATCTATATAAATTATTAACCTATCATAGAGGATATGTGATTAGGTTAATTACTTTTCAATATGAGACTTTTAGAGCAACTAATGTTATTTGGAGATTATTGTTAATTTATACCTTGGAAGACTATGTGATTAAATACGTCAAATATTTAGGTTTCAATCTTAGTTTGGTTTACATTGAAAAATTTTATGGACAAATTGTTTATCGAATGGTCCTTGTTGATCTTTGGGTTTTGAAGGAAAAATTTTGGAGATTAAGAATAGATTTTCTTTTTATAAAGGTTTATCCTTTTCTAGATTATCTGATCTTATTCTAACAATTTTGGTTTTGGTAAGGGTCTAAAGACATGGGAAGTATATAGTTCTCTTTTGTGGATTATTTGATTCTCTAGAATTTTATTATAGTACTCTTAATGCGAACAAGTCTTCCTAAATACTCATCATTTGGGGAAAGTATGAATTTGTGTAAGAAATCGAGTAAAAGTTGAAAGTCAACATGAAAAGTAAGTATGTTTCCTTAAGATCAAAAATAAATTCCTAAATGAAAAGTAACTTAAAATAATGTTGTCTATTAACTTTTCCTACTGTGGAATCGAATACCATTTAACCCACCACAAGTTTGTGATTTTCATGTGGTTAACTTTCTCCTAAACATGTTTTCTATCACTCTCCCTCAGAACATGACCCTTTTCTTTTTCTTCCATATCCATGTTTTCCTACATGGAATCCTAGTACGGGCTTACTCGAGTGACCTTTGTACTTCTCTTTCTTTCTTTTAAAGTGATTGTTTAACTAACTCTTGTTACGATGTGGGACTTTCAATGATGTTTCCAAGCCCAATTTTAAAATTGTGAGGACGTAATTCCCAAAAGGGTGGAACGATGTAACACCCCAGGTAAATAAATAATATGACATTTTTTTGTGATAAAAATGTAATTATTAATTTAAAGGGAACGCTATTCTCGATGGCTTACCCAATAAGCAACAACGAGTTCCTTTGAAATCGTACGTTTCACTCTAATAATAAAATAATTTTATTTTAGTTAACCCCTAGCCGTTGTAATGACAGGAATGAATTGAACTTACTAAAAAATTATTATATATGTTTTTCAAATATTTTTACTTTTTACAATAAATTTTAGAGGATTACAAATGCAAATGAATCCAATTTTAAGCGTAAACATTCTAATATTCTTTAAAAGGTCGATTAACTGCCTTTTAATGGAGAACCTATTTTAAATCCACTTTTTGACAATTTTATTTGTTATATTTTAAAAAATAAATTCTCCTTTAAAATTGGGACATCAAAATTAACTTTGTATAAATTTTTGGTATTTTTACGATAAAGTTCATTTTTAATGAATAAGTGAAAAATGTTCTATTTTTATTCAAAACCTCTTTTTAATATAATTTATTTATATGATTAGATCATCTTTTGAGTTTGTTTTAAAGTGAAATTAGAATATATATTTACCATTTAATCCAATGTTGGTCATTGGAATTAATTTCAATTTGAAATTGGACTTAAATTGGTGTCAATCTTTAAATAGATATTGTTTCTTAAAACCACGCTATGTGTTTTGACAGCTAGAATTAAATATTAAATTAGTTAATGCAACTTATATGTTTTTAATTTTGTAAAATATACATCATTTTTGAATTTGGAATATCAAATATATCTTAGGGTGAATTTTTGGTATTTTTCTGAAAAACTTCAATTTTTGATGAATAGTGAAACCACTAAGTGGTAGTTTAAAAAACTGATTTTTCATTTAAATGAAATGTTACCACTTATGTGTTTTGAATTTAAAAAATCCAACATACATGGTTGTAATTAGGATGTAAAATGTGATTCAATGGGATTAATATAATTTTTTTTTGAATAGTAACTTTTATGTTTTTAATCACGATTAGAGGTAACTACTGTAATTTAAGGTAAAAATAATTTTTTAATAATATGAAATGAACTTGACACATGTCATAACCTTATTGTATTAGTCATGGATGAACAATACAATCCATGGGTCAACTTGGGGACCCCGTGGAGCCACTTTTTTAGGAAAATGACCTTAATACCTTTTTATTTAAAGTTAAAATTAAAATGTCACACACATGTGTTGTTTTACTAAAACAATTTTTACATGGGGTTATAAAAGTCATATTTTTTACTATAAATATTCATTATAAAGATAAAAATATTTCCTACGTCATGATATTTTTTTATAATTTTTAGACATTAAAAAAATTAAATTATTTATGACACCATGATGATGCAGCGATTACATCATTATTTAACGATTTAAAAAAACGAAAAGATAATGTAAAATCTAAGACTTACACTTGTAAAAAAACTATTGGATGAGTATATTTATAACCCCTATCACCTTATACTTTATATATATCAATTTCGGACCTTCCAAATCAGATACGCATTTTAATATAAAGTAAAAGTTTATAACATTCCAAAAGTGCCCCTCCTCTCCTCTTATAAAAGGCCCCCACCTCTACCACCTTACCCACACCTCTAAAGCCTTTGGATCAGCCAAAACCTGCTCATTGTGTCTCTAAAAATCCCTCTATTACCCCTAGAAGCCTCACTTCGGGCATAAGTCTTTCCAAGGAAGCATTTGAGCTCAAATCAAAAATATTTACCCGATTTAAAGGTACGGTCTTCTCTTGTGTTCTTATGTATTATTTTGCTTCTCCAACCCCGTAAACACTTTTTATTCCTTTCTTTTGTAACAAAACCAGTATCTCCAATATACTAGGATGTTTTTATAAGATTTATTAGAGCTACACTTACACACACATCAGTCTAATGGTTAAAGAACATACTGTTTTCGTGGATGGGGAATTGCTGCCTCACGAAATGATGATTGTTCTATCTTCTCCCACCACCTTTCATGGTTTCCATTATGATGGAATTATATTTATTTATGATATATATTATATTTATTTCCTCCATATTCTTCTGTATTTTATATTTAATAAATACGTTTATTCTTTTCATGTTGTGCAAATGCGATAATTTCATTTGAGGAAGTGTGGACTATCGCCCCCTCAAGTGATGTGACTCGTTCTGTAATACGTGGAATGTATAAAGAATGAAATTGATGAAATTATGTGATCTATATAACATATATATTATACTGGAATTATAATATATATATATATATATATCATCTAGTTTGAATTCCATGAATGTGCCAAAGAAATGAAAGTAGTGTTCATGCGTACGTACAGCATACCGTCTCCATGAACGGTACATTTCATTTCTTATCTCCAAATGTTATGTACTATTATAAGTACATATATATAATTGATATATATTTCATATATTACATCTAAATTATGTATATCATTCTGAAATTATAATATATATCTCTCTCTTTTAACTTTAATTCCATTAATATGAGAAAAAATGAAACTAGCGTTCATGCGTACGTATGGCCTACCATCTCCATGAACGGTGCTTTTAATTTTTTGTCTCCAAATGTTATGGAATAGTATAAAATTAATATTTACTGGATATATATGATATTTAAATCATTAATATTATTCTTTAGAAGATTTAATTATAACTACATGGACAATTCATTTCAAACAAGCTCATTTTTGACTCATGTACTAAACATCGGCAAAAACGTCTGATATGAACTAACATTATTAAACAATTATTATAACATTATAATATGTGATATGAACTGAATAATAATATTTAAAGGATATCCTTAAGAAATTATAAAATGACCAATGTTTATTATTCAGGAATATAAAGAAACGAACAAGACAAGTTGGACTTGAAGTAAGGGATCCTACCCCTCTCTTTCATTTTAAGTACACTCTTCTATGTCATTCCTTTTAAGCTCATATTTCTTATGATTGGGATGTTTTTTTATATTAATCTAACTGTAATTTTTATTTTCATATTATGAGAGACCCTATTTTCACTCATAAATCAATTTTGGATGTTTTGAGTGGCGCCGTTAGGCTGCCGAATTTTCATAAGAGATCCAACCTCTCTCTTTCTTTTTAAGTACTATCCTTTATGTCACTTCGTTTAAGCTTTTGTTTGTTGTGTTGGGGGATGTTATTTTATATTCCTCTTTCTGTAAATTTTATGTTAATATTATGAGAGACCCTATTTTATCTCATCAATCCATTTTTGGAAGTTTTAAGTGGCGCCGTTAGGCTGTCGAGTTCTCGTAAGGGATTTTTCATCTCACTTTTATTCCCATGAGATTTATGCTACATTTTTCACAATTTACTTTGAGTGGTATATGTACTACCCATTATTCTAGTCTTTTTTTAATATAATTTCGTTTATGAGTATATACATCAATTTTTTATTGTCCTTCTTTCATGGGGTGTATGTTTCAAAAGATACCCATGTCGGTAAGGGAACCTTTCACCCTCCTCTTTTTAAAGACATCTATTTTAGGGTATTTTAATTTACATATTTTAATGTTGGGATATGTTATTATATATCCTTATTGATGTAAATTTTATGTCCAAGTGATTAGATACCCTTTTTATCCCTCATCAACTCATTTTTTGAGTTTTGAAGTGATGTCGTTAGGCTGTCAAATTTTTGCAAGGGAACTTCTTAACCCAATTTTGATTCTTTGGGATAAACTTGTACTCCTTGAATATGCCGTTCTATGAAATTTTTTGAATTACCTCTGATTGTTTTACACATAATATCCACTTATATTTGGTGTATTTGTTTTTCACACATAATTATGTAATTGATTTATCCTTAATCTGAGGATACCGTCTTTGTAAGGGACTTCGTCCCAATCTCCTTTCATTGAGGCATATTTTGTTTTATACACAACTTTCTTTGATATGGTGTATAAACCCCTTTGAAATTTAATTCTATACAAAAGGAATCTTTTTCTACGAAACGTTTTACTATACAACAAAAAGGAATGTTACTTTTAACGTACACGTTGACAACGACCTTTTCTGCCGCCGTGAGTATTATTTGGTCTTTGGCTTCATCAAAAAGCCGTAATGTTTTTAAAATGAAATAAATACCATATAATCTTTTATGTATTTCAGTATTGAAAATGTTTTTATAATGGATTTTTTATGTCAATATATTTAAGTGATATATTGTGATCAAAGTGTCGAAATGTTTTCATTCCAATATATTTGTTTTATGTATTATTATTTTATAATGGTACTTGGACATTTGATGGGTGGTTACATGATAAACCATATGACGGGTGGTGTCGTGATTACCAGGAGGGGTGGTTACGTTACAACCTCAAATGCATTGGGTATGGAAGTCGGTCGTATGGCTATTCCATTAAGTGATATGTGTGGAAGTCGACCGTATGGTTATTCCATTTAAGTATGTTTATGTCCCAAGTTACATTTATATGTTATGTATATGGGTTTTATGGTAATATTTTGGTTACAAAATGGAAATTAATTATCTATTATTCATTGAAGAGTTTATACTACTTCATAAAGGTGAAAAATATTACTTTGATAAAGAATTCATGGTTTACTTGTTGTTTTGAAAAACTCACAGTTTTCCTTCTTTGTGTATCCCTTAGTGAGATTTTTATACTCATCCCAAGTTTTTTTAAAAAATATTTTTCAGAGGGCATAAATTTGAATAGGGTCAAGGATGGGATCAAGGGAATGTCAAGATATCCTAAACGTGGAACTAGACATGTTTCTTTTTAAGAGTTTTTATTTTATGGAAACTTAGTAGAAGTGTCTACTTTTTAATATTTTGAGATATAATAGTTATGTCCTAATTTTCTAAAACTCTAAACCTAAAAAGATCCTCAATGTGAATTATTCATTTAATTCAATATTAAGTGAGGTTTAAGGCTGGGTCCTTATAGGAATAATCAAAAATTATTCTCTTATTGAACTATATAATCGCAGTCACCAACATTATAGAGGTCCCAATCATGGCATTCAAATATATGGGGTGAAATTGGTGAATATAATTTTTTTAAGAGTTTTACTAATAAACATTCATCCAAAGTTTATATGATAAAAAATTATCACAGATCATTCCTTTTAAAAAACATATTTTTGATTTATTCTATTAATTTTCATGATTTAATATTCAAGTCAACACAAACGAAATAGAACATAGTGATGTTGAAGATTCACTATTCAAAATAAATGTCTACAACATTGTAATGACATGGTATAATAAATAAAAATAAAATTCACTTTTTTAATCTAATATTATAATGTAATATGGGTTTATCCGTGAACAAATGTCAATAAAACTACCACCATACTAGAACAACGTAATATCATAAAATAAATTTTAACTCATTAAGAATAATAGTAAAATTGAGTATTTAATATTCAATTAAATTCCCTAACAATTATTTCCAATAGTGTATCACCTATTTTACAACTCATTGATCATTTAAATGTCGAAATTCAGTAATAAAAAACTTCTTTTAAACAACCCAATACCATTATTTTTCTTCTATTAAATTAATATATGAATACATGAATCCTTTATCTTCAAATAAGAAAAAAACCAATAACACCCTACATAAAAATGTATTTCATCATCTTTATCATAAGGAATGAATTGTAAACATTTGAGGATTCCTATTTCGTGAAATTTTATTTATGATTGGTTAAAATAATTCTTTACTTACCTTGAGTTTTTATGCTTTATTTAAAAACTATATGTCCCTATAACTTTGTTTATTTTTTTAATACCCACATAATAACCAAAAAATTACTCTTACATTTAAATTTTAAATCAATAGTTTTTATGTTAACTTTAAACTTAAAAAACACCATATGACAATGATAATGTAACATTCATTTATGTAATATGATATTTATCAATTTTATCAGTTAATTTAGGGATCAATGTAAAATTTTGATAAGATTTTTTAATATTCATATAACACTCTTATGGTAAATGGTTCCTATAATCGTGAATGTTGATCATGCCCCTTAACATTTTTATTAGAGGAATATACAAATTATTTTAGGCATAGTTAATATAATTGTGTAACCTAACAATACAACTTCTGGAAAATATACATAATTATAGTTTTAATAATCCAGATTTACCAAAAAATCATCCCATTCTTTGGTTGTTGGATAGAAGCTTGGAAATGTAAGTTAACTAGAGGAATGTGATTTCCCATTGGTTCAAGAAGAGGGGAACCACCATGCATAGTGGTGGAAATGGTGTAGGGTTCCAAGAAGTGCCCAAGAACATCTATAGGAGGAGGTAGGGACTCTGGTTGTGGTTAGATGATTAGTAGTTAGCCAGGATGGAGGGTTGGTGTGCTAGAGGGAGGAGTCTCCTAAGAGAGGTGTTCCACTAGAGGAGGAGATCACCAAAAGGGGTGGTCTGTCATAGTGGAATTCTGACCATGAGAGGGGGAACCTCTATAAGAGGGAGAGGATAGTTATGTCGAGGAGACCATGTGCGGGGTGGAGAAGACCCTTTGTTCTTGGTTATTTTTTATTTATAAAAACTCCCAACACTTTAAACTACATTTGTCCCATTAACTATTGTTCCAACTCCCATGAAACACCCCCTACCCAATAATGATATTCCTTTTATTTTTATAAAAATATTCAAAAGCAATTTGACATAATAAAATTGAATTAAAATTTTAATAGTAACATGATTTATAATAATCAATATCTGGTATCCAAACTATTATGACAACTAGATTCCAGATAATTATTCGTCATAAATGAATATGATATCAAGAATTAAACTTTCTAGACAATAAATTTAATTTTATCATTATTTAAAAAACATCCTTTATATTTAATACCTATTAAATCAAAGTCAGGATGAATCAATTTCTATTCTCAGAATATAATATATTTTTTATGAATATATATCGTTGTGTTAGAGTTTTGGAATTTTAATAATAATATTCATGTATATGGACCATTACACACATTTATAGACATGATAATTCAATGAAATGTAAACATGTGGATTTCCTACTAAATGGTTTGTTATCATAATAATCGGTCATGTTATTATTAATTGATAAATATATGAGTTGTTATATCTATAAAATAAGATTATGTGAAACTTAATACTCTTCATAATTTTCATCTTATGAAATAAATCATTTGTCCATTGTACATATAATTAAGAATATCATCATAAAACTTCATGGTTTCTATCACAACAGAAAACTATTATGAACTTTTCAATGTGGTGGATACTTTAAGACATTATCACATTAAAGTTATAGAGAAGAAAAATTGATATGTGATAATGTATTATTTAGTTTTCTGGTATATTAATATATTTTAATCTAAAGTACATAGTATATTTTATAGGGAACTGACTACAACACTAACATCCACTAAAAACAAGATAATTTCACACTCTCAATGACATTCATGAATTACCACTATTGCCAGACACTATTGGTTAGGGTCACTAGTTTAACCAAATGATTAGATTCTCACCAAAAAATATGAGAATCCCTGGTATATTAAAGCTTCCACCTACCACCACATAGCCACGACCTTGCCAAACTATAAAGTCTTTATTAATTATAACAACATCTATGGTTCATCAAAATCAATTCAATAAATGGACTCAGTTACACTACTAGTCTATTTCAACAAACACTCGGGGACATACCATCAATCCATTTTACCACATCCTAAAATTTTCTTATACTAAACACACCTATAAAAAAATTGACTAAATTCAATGCCCATATTATAGTATTCCAATTTAATCTGAAAATATGGCCACCTCTATGAAAAACCAAACCAACTCTTGGGTTTGATCTATCAATAGTTTCCAAAAACCATTGACTAAATTATTCACAAAATGAGGTCTATCCTTTTAAGAAACAAATGGTGTAGACCCTAACATAAAATTTATATATTACATAATCTATAATCATGATCCATCAAACTATCCTATATTTACTAACACTCATCATCTCAACTCAATTTAAAAAAATGTATCGATATCCCTAACCATCACCTAGAATCCCAAGATATCATAGTGGAGCATGAAAGCATAGATAAACTCTCTAATAATTTATCTTTGGAAAGACTAGTCCTGTTGATTATAATATAGGGTCCCTAGAAAATCTCATTACCATCCAAATCTCATATTACAATATATTATGGATCCAACATATTTTCACTAGTAGTACTCAATATCATTTGAATCCTGATTCAGCATAGTCATATAACACTCCATAATCATATTATCATCACACTAATACACTCTTCCCATAAGTGTTTCAGTAGTATCATAGGTCATCACATTGTATTTTTTTTACAAAAAATGGTCAAGGATCATATCCAAAATTATCTGATAATCTTGAAAATCTGACAACCTTGTGACACCTCAGTCATTCATCATCACCTTGTAGAGACAATATGTAGTCACTAGTTGTGCCTCAGTGCACCATCCCACTTCAGTGACATTACTCATGGTTGTCACAATAGAAATACTTTCCCTAATGAAAACTTGAAATAACATTAAGGGTGAACAACATTATACATATCTCGATCTGAACAGTGGTTCTCACACCATTCCACTATCATCACATTTCTTATCATTATCCATACCTGATCACTAAAAAAACCTATTTATTAAGAGACACATTAAACTATGTAGTTAGGGATACTAAGGATTCCTAGAACACATATTAGTTCAAAAGCACCGCTCAATGTCCTAACCACACATGAATCTCAAAATTTTGAATAACTACCCCAATTTGGAATATCCTCACTGTAGGAAGGCCTCAAAAGTGGCCATTATGCATTATTATATTTAATTATGATGCCACATATAATGCCCCAAAAACAAGATGAATATAGTTTGTGATTACATTATTATGTTCGAATGAGATACAAGAGATTATATCATAATGTAATGAATTTTTTTAGTAGTTTCCTTAAACTAGACACATACTTGAATCTCATATTAATTTTGAATACATGAAATACAACCTAGTGAATGTAAAAATTTTGCATCATTTAAGTCATTCAAAGATTCCTTCTTTATATCATGGATATGTAATGAAAATAATAGTGATATCATATGATCAGTAAGAGTTAAATAAAGTATAATCTATTTTCAATAAATAAATCATAATCAATAAGAAATAATAAATATGGAAAGGTAAGTGTATGAAACCAGATTCCATTTAACAAATAAATTCACAATCATTATTATATAAGTCATAATCAATATAGCATGGTAAATAACCGAACATGAATTCCATTTAATCCATAAATTGAACACAAAATTCATCCATGAATAATATTAATGAAATAATAAAACAGAAAATATTAACTGAATTTCAAATAAAGGATTTTCTTAATATTGTATTTCAATATCTTAGGCATGATAATATCTATAACATTATGACCTTTTACAAGATGAAAAATACAGTTGGTAAAAACACATTTAATTACATATTACTAATTCCCATCATGTTATTATTGATTTAGAGAGTGGATATATAATTTTATGCCCCAAAAACCACTCCATGTCCTAAAAATGCCACATATATCAAATGACTGAATTAATTAATGAACTATATGTCTTATCAATAAATGAATATATTGAAAAAATAATACAAAATATAAATATTTCCCCAGTATATCATATAATTTTCAATGTAAAACACCACCTGTATAAATATTTTATGGTTTTGTAATAATAATATCGATGATAAATAATATTGATATTATTTGAAATTTAATGTCTATTTATCACAAGAAAGTTAATATTTAAATTAAATGTTAATGATTGCCAAAATTAATCATGGAAGAGAATGTGAATACCTTCCCAAGTGAAACTGGCCATAAACCATCCAAATATATAATATGGATGATATCATTAAAACATATCACTAGTGTAGTATATTTTAAATAATTTTTTTCTATCACTGATGAATAGAAGTACCATAAAATGGTCCTTAAAAACTTTCATCAAGAAAATATCCTTTTATCATTGACTTACACGTTTAATAATATCTCTATGTATAATACATATTAAGAAAAACAATTTATCTAGAAATATCCTTTTTCAATTTTTAACGTATTATTAAATGAAATTAGTGGTCATTATGGTGGTAAAGTTCCATTCATGCAGAGTATGAAATAATAAATATCCCTTCCATATTGTTGTGTGAAATGATAAAAGTACATTGTTTGGTAAAGGGTACGAATATTCTTTTTAAAACATTTTTAAAAAATAAAGTATTGTTGAAAATTAATTAAAAAATAAAAGTAACCCATTTTTTGGAGTGTTTTTAGAAAACATGGATGGGGAAAACCCATTTTTTTGCACGGTGAGAGAAATTAATTCAGAATTTTAAATAAGTTTTTCTCTATCATTTTAATTATGATAGAGAGGAAAATGGAACATATAAATCATGAAATCATAGATAAAATAAGGATAATAAAATTAAATGGCCTTATTAAACAATTAATAAAGTATTTCCATCAATAGGGATTCTTATATAAAATCCCAATAAAAATTAGAATGAAATATAAAACTCTTACCAAAATTGTATCTTTTTATTTGTAAGACCAACAAAAGTAATAAATTAAAATGAATAATTAAATAAAAATAATATAAATATATAAATGATATATCCTATAAAATGGGAATTAGATACAGCTCATAAATTAATTTATGGGTATAAAATAACATATGTTCTAATGAAGATAATTTTAGATAAGAAACCCTAACAATGAACATAATGTTGAAGTGAGTATTAATCAATTAATAAATTACATGTATCAAATGTAAATCCATATAAAATATGTGTAATTAGTATATAATTTAGTGGAAATTTATTACACACATAATCATAGAATAAAAATAAAATTAATAAGTCATATAACTCAATGAAAATAAATTATGTTCTGCAATTTGTTACAACATAGAAATTTTCAAGTAAAACACCTTAAGGTGAAATAATGAAAGTTAAGATTAAATAAAAAAACTCATATTAATTATTAAATTATTCATGATATTAAATTCAAAATGAAAATATATGATCCATTACAATAAAATTGGTTCATAACATTACAATCTACCACAACGAATCGGAATTGAGTTGAATTCTCTTACCTCATGCTTTATTTTGGTTGAACACAATTTAGAATCTTGTATAATGGTTTTAAGAATGTTATTAATTTTTTAAAATAAACATATTAAAGTATATAACATCATATATTATCAACTTATTACATATTACCACATGGTCGCTAACAATATTTTTTTTATTTTTGTTGTTTTATGGTGTTAATTACCTTATTTTCTCATGTGCGATTTGTCATGAATATTCCGATTCATTTTTGGATGAAATATATCCATCCTTTATAAAATTATATAAAAGTTAATAATATCATATTTAATTCATTAATTCTTTTTTAAAACAATTTGTTAATGTTGTATATGTAAAATTAGTTACATCGCTTAATGGAGACAGATGGTTTTATTTACACAAGAGCGACAATGTCATTCCCCTAATTGGTGAAAGGGTAAAAAGTGGTCATTATATAATTTTAATAAATTAATATTAATTAATATGTATTAAATATTAAATATTCCTGTAATTATGACTGTCTATATGATTCAGTGATGGAAAAAAAATTACATCTGTTCGCAAGGTGGTAGTACGCAATACACATGGTTGATGGATTTATTTCCCATTTGATGGAGGAGGATATGGATGAATATTATTTCAGAAACATAATAACATAGATTTATATTGAATATAATTATTTTAACATATTTTAAGTGTAAATACATAATTTATAGTGTAAAATAAGAAATAAAAAGACGATTTTAGTAAATACAATTATCTTCTCTTAGAAGAACCACCACTAGATCTCTAATTTGGGGCCCTATGTTTGGAAATGAGGGAATAGAAAAAAACACTACAATGTGGATATTTATTTTGGGAGAGGTAATTTATGGCTTTTATAATGTAATGTTGCATTAGTGATTTGAATAAGTAAGGGGAGGAAGTTCCCTTTTATAATTAAGAATGACAACATACATGGAATTATTTAAGAGAATAAATCATACTTACATTTTTCAAAAGAAATAAGGCTGAAAAATTGTTCATTATCTAAACTAAAATTCTAAAAGGTCTGATTATTTCCAAAAAATCAGATTTATTACTGTTTTAGGTTATTTTAAACCTTAACTTCTTAGTTTAACTACACAATAAACCCGTTTTCACCTTATGTGTGGAAAAATATTCTTACTGTTTTAACAATTCATTATAACCAAAAATTAATTTAAACTTATTATATAATATAAATAATTATAACTAAATTATGGAATAAATATTTTCAAATTTAATTCATATTAGTTGTATAAAATAATTTAAAATAAAACCTATAGAGGCATTGAAAGCTGGTTTTCAAGAAACACATTTTTGGAGGATAAATGACTGCATATTAAAAATATGACTTGTAATAATTAGGTGATGGATTTAAATTATTATTTTTAGTTATATAATATATAAATCTAATTTAAATAATTATTAATTAAATATTATTTCAACTAACTAAACTGGAGTAAAATTTTTCGTTTTAGAATATTTTTCAAAACATTTAATTTTATACCTAGAAATATATTAATATCAAAATCAGGTATAAAGATAATTAAAATATAGGTAACTATTACCAATATAATTTAATAATACTTGTTTTAATTTTAAACCATTTTCAAATAATAATATGACCTTAAAATTATTTAATTTACTCAAGATACATAAAAAAATTTAAAAAATATGTGTTTTCCAATATTCATGAAATAATAAACTATCCGAGAAAAATTTATAAAATTTCATCAAAATATAGTTATTATATTCTGATTGTAAAAAATACATAATTTTTATAAAATAAAATATAAAAAAGTGGAACAAATTTATTATAATTGAAATAAAAAATGACATATAAAACTTTTTTAAAATATTTTTTATTTTAAATCATAAAAAACCTTCACAAATCATTTGAGTGATTATTTACTAAACATTTACCAATAAATTATTAGTTTTTTGAACACTATATATATTTTTATTAATTTGGATAATCCTATTAATAAATAACAATTCAAAACAATGGTTATAACAATTTTATTTAAATCACATGTCATGGTTCATTTAGTCTTAGTATTGGATTTATCATACACTATCAAACAAAATGTTCATTTTTTAATGTTTGGTGTTTGTCTTTTCCACTAGATATGAAAAAGAATTTATTTTATTAAAAGAGGTGTAACATAGCATATAGGGTCTTACATTCTCTGCACCTTCAATAAATTATTTCCTCTTAATTTTGAATTTCACATAGAAATCAAGGGTTGGATATTTTAAAACTACATTGTTAAAAACCCTCAATGTAAAATGGGTTAAAAATTATTTATGATGATAAGAGATAAAAGAAAGTGTAAATATATTCTAAAATAACACATAAATAGATTTCCAATTAAAAAAGAAATGTTGGGAAGCTAATATATAGATATGGAAGAAAATCCTATATAATTATGGAGAGTGATAGAGATAATTGATCACTATAAAGTGAATGATCAAGAGAATGTCAATTAATACAAGGTCTTAAATCTGTGATGGGATAAAAGATCATTTTATTTTTTTAATTGAAGGTAATAACATATCATTTTTTTTCAAAATCAATTTCCAAAAATTGAGGAATTATTTTAATCTTTAAGAATATAATAAAAATTACTTACATAAAATATCTATATTTAATATTCACAGTTTCATCCTTTGGTTGTGATTTGATCAATTTTATTATCATATCATAAACAATGAAATAAATATCAAAAAACGAATTTTTATTCCAAAATCACTCAAATTTACATTTATTGGGTTATATGATCTATAAATGAGTCCAAATTCATTCTATATTTTTATAAATATTTCCCAATACCAATATGGTTAGAACAAGTTAATATAATAAATTATTCGAAATACATCAACTGTAACCCACAATGTTCATTTTAATAATTATCTATCAAATTATTTAATAAAAAAGGCATATTAACTAGTACATCATGTATCCCATTGGTCTATACTTCACCCTTATCATTTTTTAGTTGTGGGTTCATGCCTTATGAACCCACTAAATCACACCTTTTGTCACATGGCATGTGGGTTTTCCTTTTCACCAATTATTTTAATATAATTCATATTATGTTCCCAAATTGTGATTTCCCATAATTGATAAAACATAAAATATAATAAAACCTATTATAGTCACAAATACCATTAATGTTACGACAAGAAAATTTAAAGGATTTATTCCGTAATATACATTTTCATGTACAATACCAATGGCTTATATGGTGATAAATATCTATAATAATATCCTTATTCATGATCAAATCCCATAACATGAGACCTCAAAAAATTGGTATTTAATATATTGAAATAATGATCAACTTGAAACCTATAAACACATGATTGTATCCATAATCCTAGATTTATTTTTAGTTATAGACATATATTCATCCAATAATTAACACATAATGTTATTGCTTCATAATTTTTTGAACAAAAATTACTTTGATAAAAACAAATTACAACATATTCATGAATACCAATACATAAATACTTTATCCCTTTAATTTCAACATATAGACTTCCTTATACTAAAAGTTTTCATTTAAATGAATTCATTTCATTGGATAATGAAAATATTCTACAAATTTCAGACAATATAATATAATTGTATTCCTAGAATGGAATTAGTTTTCTATGCTTAACTTATCACTCCTCCTATAAAAAATATCAATATATGCCCTTAAATTTCACAAATAAAAAGTTTTATTATTCTTTTGACAAAAATATAATTGATTTACCATTCTATATTTTTGGAAAGAACAAGATTAATCCCCTTTTTCCCCTATCATTTCTTCTACTTGTTCGTTTAGTGGACTCTTCTTCTATTATTAGGTGACTATGAGAGTTGGATAAGGTATGTATTATTATACATATATCGTGATAAATTATTAGGTATAATCCCAATATCATTCACTCCCTCCATCATCCCACATTATTTCTCATAGTCACAATTATTTCTTTATATTTAATGTTTACATGATTTCTTCAGGTTCCATACATTGGAAAAAAAATACATAGTTGGAGAAAAAATCATAGTATTGGGAAAACCATGTAATAATAATATGATGACTAAATATTGCCACCTTATATTGAATCTAAGACACCATGGATTTAAAATATGTCATTAATTTTCATAATCTAATCATATCCTTAATAATATTTTTATAAAGAAAAGGTAAATTATTCTAATAATACCCCCAATGTTTCTCTAACCAGGTGCATAGTAAGGATCCTTATACTGTAAAAGGGGAGATCGAGTCAATGCCCAATGAACCTTTTTCATAGTTATTACCCATATGTACAACTATTATAGAACCATACCCACTGGTTGAATCCATTAATGGATGTAATTATAGGAAAACTATATAATCACTTCCTCCACAAAACATTAAGATGTTATTTAATACTAATATTCAAATAATATCATAGTTTTATATTTCATAATCTATATTTTATTGAATCTACTTCACAATGAGTCTAAAACTCTTTATTAGATACCAACCATAAAGTCCCCAACCTGAGTATCCTAAAGTCAGTGGTCACATTATTACATTTTCTTATGATACAAGTGATCACATCCCAATGGATCTAATATTTAAGTATAATTTGTAAACTATATACATACTTGAATCTCAAATTAAATTTCAAAAAATAATAAACAAAATATACTAAAAGTAGAAAATTATGTATCATAAAACTCATTCAGTGATTCCATCTTCATGTCCTTAAGAAGGGAATAAAAATAAGGGTGATCTCATATACTTAATTAGAGTTATATAAAGTCGAAGAAATAATAAATAATTAAATTAGAATAAAAAAAGAATAATCATTATGCAAGGAAAATGTATGAAAAACATTCCAATTGATCCGAAACAAGACAATATTGATTAAATAATGCATAATTAGCATAGAAAAGTAAATAACAAAAAAACATTTCATTTAATCAATAAGTTGACTACACATGTCATTCTTAGATAATATCAATACTACATTCTCAGGGATAACAATAATTGATTTCTTAATGAAGATAATTATTAATAGTTGATTTCATGATCTAATAAATAATTAAATATATGTCCTTAGGATATTTCACAAGATAGTTTAATACTAATGTTAAAAACACATTTAATTATCGCTCACGGAATAACTACATTAGACAATCGATTCATTGAGGGGCTATATAATTCTACACGCCACCCTTCACTACATTTCAAATGAATTATTCATATATTGAATAAATGATGTAATTCATGAATGATATTTCTTATCAATAAATGTCCTTATTTAATAAACACTACCAAATACCAATATTTCACCAATGAATCATATATTTTGCAAAGTAAAATATTGAATGTGGATATAATATACAATTTAAGTAATAATTATATTCATGATAAATAATATGGATATTGGGAAAAAAATTTATGTTGAATGATTAAAAGAAGTCGAATATTTAAAGGGAAGGTTAATTATTACATAAAATAATGAGGAATGTTAATGTTAATACTTTCCCTCAAGAAACTAATCATCGAACATTTAGAGAATGAATAAGTATGGTATTGTTACGACGTATCTTCAATGAAGTGTATAAAAAATAAATGGTTTTTGTTTTTGATAAATATAAGTTCCATAAAGATATATTTAATAACATTATTGAGTAAAATATCTTTAAATATTTATATATTAAATTTAAATAAACAATATCTTTCATGAATATTATGAAAAAAAATTCTTCAAAAAAAAGTTTTAAATATGAAAGGTAAGATTTTCTTAAATGAGTGGTCATGGTGGTGGAAAGTTCTGTTCGTATTTAGTTTGTTAAAACAAATATTCATTTATCATTTCTATTGGAAAAGTCATAAGTATCTTTTTTGGAAAATGATAGAGATATTCATTTGAATTGTTTTCTAAATAACTAATAATGGGTAAAAGATAATATAAATAATCATAGTAAAATAATTAAAACATTTTTAGAAAACATATACTTGGAATAAAAGGTTTTTCAACATAATAGAAAAGTGAATTAGGATTATATTAAAATATTTTATGAATATTTTTATGTAATGAATTGAGAAAATTGGTACTATTACATGAAAAATTCATTAATAAAAATAGAAGAATAAAATTAAAGGGTTCTATTAGAATGTTCTGAAATAATTTCCTTAAATTGAAATTCATATATAATCATTCCTAATTAAAGGAGATGGAAACACGAATCTCTTACCATATTAGATGCTTTTGTTCATAATCCCTATAAATGAAATAATATCAAATTAAATAATAAATATGACAAATATAAAGAGATTCAATATATTACATATAAATAGGGTAGTAAATATACCTCATAAAAGAATATATGTGTTTAAAAAACATATGTCCCTAAAGAGACAATTTAAGATGATAATCCATTATAATGTTTATATTATTTAATTGAGAATAAATAAATAAATCAATTTATTCCACATATTTATATCCACAAAAAAGTGGAAATATAATAAAATAAAATGAAAAAACATTTTAAAAATAATCATATAATACAAAAGAAACTAAGGAAGTTATATAACCTAAAAAAAATAAATAGAGTTATGAAATTTTATAGCACTTGTTAATAACCTTAGAGGAAGAAAATTAATGGGCCTTGTTAGTTAGTGATAATATAATTTCCTACAATGTAAATTCACTGTTAAAAAATCATGATAAAAATTAGAATGAAACATAAATCGCATACCACTTTTGTTACAATTATATCATAAGCCCCATAAAAGGAATAAATTAAAATGAAACATTGAATACCGATAATATAAAAAGATTCAGTATATAACACATATAATGGGAATTATATACAACTCATTAAAAAAATATTTGTGTATAACATAACATATTTCCCAGATAAGACAATTTGAGATGAGAAACTGTTACGATAACAGTAACGTTAAAGTGAGAATTTATCAATGAATCAATTATGTATATAAAATTTAAATCCATATAAAACAATAGGATGTGTGATAAAATATAAACATACGTTATTAAATTCATATTTTTAAAATATCAATGAAAATGATGATGCTATATAAACTAATGAAAAAAATGAGTTATGATATTCATTTCCACTTGTTAATTTACAAGTAAACCCCCCCCCCCAAGGATGAAATAACTGAATTTAAAACGTAAAAAAATTAATTATGAATTTTTAATAATTTTAAATAAAAAAAATATTAACCATTAATATAAAATAGGTCCATAAATTTTCAATTTGCCTAAATGAAAAATATTTTATTTAAAATCCCTAACCTTGTGCATCCATTTTGTTTAAAACTTATTAGCCTCATTCATAATGTTCTTATGAATGTTATTAATTTATAAAATGAAAATATTAATTATTATAATATAATATATGATCATCTTATTACATATTACCACATTGTCATTAACAATATTTTATTATAGTTGTTGTTTCTGGTGTTAATTTCCTTATTTTCTCATCTACGTTTAGTCATGAATGTGCCCATTATTTTTTATAGGATATAGTTCCATAATCTATATAATGATATTAATGTTACCATTATAATATTTACTTGTTGAATTCATTTTTATAAACATTATTTAATTTTGGAAATGGTAAATTAATCCGCATCGCTTCGTGGAGACAATAGGTTGTATGTACACATGAGTGACGATGCGATTTCCTTAATTAGTGAAAGCATAAGGAAGTTGGTGGTAAATTAATTTCAATGAATTAATATAATTTCATATATATTATAAATATTCATTATTTAAATAATTATTTAAATCATTATTAGTATCAAAATGATTAGGTTTTGGAAAATAAATTACATCGATTTCTGAGGTAGTAGTCCACAGTACACACGAGTGATGGCTTTGTTTCCCATTTGATGGAGGAGAATATGGATAAATATTTTTCCATAAAAATAATAAGATATAATTATTTATAAGAAAATTATTTTATTATATTGTAAGTTTAAATACGTAATTGAATGTGGAAAATAATAATTGAAAATAAACAAATTCCTGAACACATTTACCGTCTCTTATAAGAAAATTATTTGGATCTCTAATTAAGGACCCTAGGGCTGGGATTTTTGGAATTCCAAAACCTATAAAATGTTGATAAGGGTTTTGAGGTTGTATTTTTATAGGTTTTATTATATTAAAATTTCTTCAGTTTTGTGAATAATTAAGGGTATGGGGTTCCCTTTTATAATTGAGGATGAAATCAGACATGGAATTTTTTAAATGAATAATTCATTCCAACATTTTTCACATAAAAATGGATGAAAATGGATCATTATCGAACCTTATAGGTGTAATGGTTTAAATATATATTTAAAAAATAATATTTGATCTTTTTTTAGTTTATTTGAAACCTTATATTCTATGTTTAACTACCTAGTAAAAATATTTTCACCTTAACCATGGAAAAATAATTTCACTATATTCACTATTCATTATAACAAATAATTATGTTACACTTATTCTATATTATAAATAATTATGATTTAAATTATTTAATTCCATTTTGAAATTTCAAATTATATTATTGGATGAATATAAATTAAAATAAAACCTACCAAGGTGATGATAAATGAATTTTCAAAAAAATTATTTTTCAAGCATAAGACAAGCTTATATTAAATGTATGAATAGTAATAATCTTGATATGGATTTAAAATCTTATTTCTATATATATAACATATAAATTTCATTAAAATAATTCCTAAAAAATATTTGTTTAATTATTTAAAATGGTTTAACATTATTCTTCTTAAAATAGTTCTCAAAATATTGTGCTTTTAGGCCTAAAATTAAACTTATATAAAAAAGATGTATACTAATAATTAAAATGAATTTAATTATTTTCAATATAAATAAATAATACATGTGATATTTTGAAATTAAATATAAGTAATAATCTTATTTAATAATTATTTAATTTTTTGATAAGATATAACAGCATTTAGAAAATTGGTATTTTTCTCTATTCACAAAAAAATCAACATTTTTCAAAAAATCAAAAAACTGAATCCAAAGATAATATTTATTTACGGATTTTAAAAATGATAAATTTTTTATTAAATATGATTAATAATAATGGTATAAATTTATTATAAATAAATTGAAAAAATGTAATATATAACAATTTTTTAAAGAATGTGTATTTTAAAGCATAAAATAACATCAATAATCATTTGAGTGATTATTTAATAATAATTTATAAATAAATTATTGTTTTTTATGAAACATTATATATATTTCATAATTTTCTTAATCTTATTCATTCATTCCAAATCAATAGCTTGGTTATAATAGGCATATTTAAAAAGTATATAACTGTTTATTTAGGCTCAGTGTTGCATGTCGTATACACTATCAAACACAATGATCTTCATTTAAGGTATTGTGGTTGTGTGTACCGCAATATATGAAAGAGAATAAATTTTCTTGAAATGAATATAATTTAAAATTTGGGGTGTTACATTCTTCCCGCATTCAAAAAATTGTTTCCTCGTAATTCCAAATTCCACTTCTAAATCAAGGGTTGGTATTTTAGATTTCTATTGCTAAATACCCTCATCGTAAAATGGGTCAAAAAATTAATCTAATGATATGAGAGAATATTATGTTTTATTTTGGTCTATAATAACACATAAATTTGGTTCCATGTAGTATAACATTAGTGAGAATAAAAAGAAATTGACATGAATGAAAAAAGGTAAATAATCCTAGATAGTGATAGTGATCAATTATCATAAAAAAGTAAATGATCAAGATAAATTTAATGACTATAAATCCTTATATATGTGATGAGTTAAAAGATCATTTTATTTATTGGATATGAATGTAATAGGATATCATTTTTATTTCAATGTTCTTTTCCTAAATTTAAGGAATTATTTTACTATCTAAGAATATATGGAAATATGCATACAAGATATATTTCTATTTTATAAAAAAAAAATTATCCTTTGGTTTTTCTTTGATTAGTTTTAACTTTATATCATACTCCATGAAATAAATATCATAAATTAATTTCTATTCCTAATGAATTAAACTTTTCTTTTAATGGTCTATATGATCTATAAATGAGTTAAATGTATTATTACCCATTTATAATTATTTTCCAATACGAAATTGGTTAGAATAATTTAATATAATACATTAATATATAAACCTCAATATTAACATATAAAGATCTAATTAATAGTTAACTATCAAATTATTTAAGAAAAAACATTGTCATATTAAATATTGTGTCGTGTAGTCCATTGGTAGGTGATGCACACTTGTAGCCATTCGGTTGTGGGTTAAAGCCCCATAACATTTCCAAATGATGTTGGTAGTCACATGGAATATGGGTTATAGTCTTCCAAGACTATATTAATATAATTCCTATATTGTTCCAAATTTTTTATTACCAATAATTACTACAACATCAAATATAATTTAAACTGTAAAGTTCACCAATACCTTCAATGTTATTTCCAAAAAAATGAAAAATAATTTTTTAATAAATAAAATTTTCATGTAACAAACCAATAGGTTATATTTCTCTAAATTTATTTAAAAATATCCATAATCCTGATAAACACCTATCACATTAAACCTCAAAAAATGGGAATTAATGAAATTGAAATTTTGATCATCCGTAAACATAAAATATGATGGTAGTTTTTTAAATTTTAGATTTAATGTTATATTAATACATATATTCTTTGAAAAATTAACACAACCCTTATATTATACATTATTCATATTACAAAAACATCATTATTTAAAATAATTATAGAATTTTATTAATGAATCCCAAGAAAGAAATACTTCATTCATTAAACTTTATCATATGTCAATCCTTATTCTAAGAATTATCCTTTAAATTAGGTAATTAACACAGGTAATTCCCAGGATCTCCACATTTAATACAAGATCTATAAATGGATTTTTAAAATTGAATTTATCTCTCTTTGTTGAACTCATCACTTTTTGTCAGATTTTTGTCACTCCCTACCATTATTTTCCACAAATAAAACATTTCCATCTTCTATTGAGACATTATCTTGGGTTTATATTTTTATATTTATGAGAAGAACCAAATCAAGAATATTTTCAACTATGGTCTCCACCAATTGAGAACTTTGCGGAATCCATCCTTTTATTCATTGGTGACTTTGAGAGTTAGTTAAGTTATATATTTTTCATAATATATCTTGACAAATAATTTGATATAATCATAATATATTTCCCTCCCACCATAATCCAACATGGTTTCTCATAATCATAATAATGACCATCATATTCAGTGTTAAAACAATTATTTTTGGTTATATCGATTGACAGAAATCAAAAATCATATTGGGAGAAATAATATTCATTGTGTCATACCCATGTAATCATTTATATGATGGATAGATAATTTCACTATATTTTGAATCCCTGATTCCTTGGGTTTAATGTAGGTCATCAATTTTCATTATTTATTCCAATACATCATAATAGTTTATAATGAAATAGTGAATTATCCTATGAATATCCTCCATGATTTTCATACCAGGTGAATAGTACGGCTCATTGTCATACACCATGGTTGATTGAGTCAAAGTTCGATGCACACTTTTCAGATTTATTACCCCTAATTAAAATTATTATAGACTAATTTCTACATATAGTATATAGTAACTTCATTATTAAGAGGAAAACCATATCTTCCCTTCCTCATCAAAACATTTGGAATTTATTATATACTTATCCTCAAGGAAAATTATTAGGTTATGTTATTTAATCATGGTTTTCGTTAATCGAGTACCCATGTATTCTAAAAAACCTTCTCTCATACCCACTATAAATTCCTCAACCCAAGTGTCCTAGAGTTTTTGGGTACTTTATTACATTGTCGTAAGATACAAGTGATCACATCCCAAAACACTAAATTGTTTAGTAGTGTTAGTAAACTTGATAAATTCATGAATCTAAAAGTACATTTGAAAACATAAAATAAAATATATAAAAATAAAAAAATCTTAATATTTGAACTCATAAAATGGTTTCTTAGTCATATCATGTGTAAGTGAAATTATTTTAATTGTATTATATGATTGTTAAGAGTTACGAAAAGTGGAAGCAATCAAGAAAAAATAAATCATAATAAATAAGGCATAAAAAATATGTCATGCTAAATTTAGGAACACACATTTCATTTTATCATAAACATGACTATGATTATTAGATATGTAATAATCAATATATAATGGAAAATAACTAAAAATACATTATATTTAGTCAATAATTTGAGAAAAAATTACATCTGTAGTTAATATTAATGAAATAATAACTCATATTAAAATATATGATTTCTTAAATAAGGTCATGATTCTTATAGAATTTCATGATCTTATAAATCATTAAATCTTTGACTTCAATAAATTTCGCAATATAGTTAAAAACTACGGTTAAAAAATATTTATTTATAGATTACTGATTCACAATATTAGATTATCCATGATTTGAGTGGCTATATAATGTTTGGCCTCACCCATAACTAAATGGGCAATGCATTCCACGTATAATAAATGATTGGTTTAATTCATCAATGATAGTCTTTAGCAATAAATGTCCTTATTCAATAAAAATAATAAATATTAATACTTCCCTAGTGAGTTTTATATTTTTCAATGTAAAATTCAATATGTAGAAATGATATACAGTTTAAGTAATAAGATTATCCATGACAAATAATATGGATATTAGGGAGGGATATAATATCCAATGATCATAAGAAATTACATATTTTTAGGGAATGTTAATTCGTTCAATAAGGAATGATGAATGAGAATTTAAATACTTTACCTGGTCAGACTGATCATAAACCATTTAATGAATAAATAAAGATGGTTTCATTAGAACATATATCTAGTGTAGTATATTTTTAATAAATGGTTTTTTCAATTGATGAATATAAATTATATAATAACATCATTAACAACATTATTGAGAAAACTATGATTCAATATTTTTAAATATTTCATAAATAAAACTATATATTTCCAGAATATTAGTAAAAAAAGATTATTAAAAATAATAAATATTAAATTTCAATGGTAAGATTTTTTTAAAGGAGTGGAAATGGTGCGGGGAATGTTCTGTTCATACTGTGTATGATAAAAAATATTACTTTCACAATTTTATTGGAAAAAGTCAAAAGTAACTTTTTGGAAAATGATAGAAATAATCCTTCAAAACCATTTTCTAAAAAAATTATTTTAAATAATAACATTACAATAATAAAAACATTTTAAAAATATATGGATTTGTATGAATATGTTTTTAGACCTCAGAGAGAAATGAAGTCAAATTATATTAAAACACTTTTAAAATAATTTTTAATAAAAAAGAAGGGAAATTATTTTTGTTACATGAAATATTCATGAATAACTATAGAAGAATAAAATTAAGTGGTTCAGTTACAAACTGATTAAACATTCACCTTTAATGGAAATCATGTATAGTCAATCCCGATTAAATGTAATTAAAACATAAATCTCTTAAAAATTTCAAATATTTTGAATTATAATCCCCATGAACAAAATAATAATAAATGGAACATTAAATACCATGATTATAAATAAATTCATTATATTTCATATCCAATTGGTATATATATTCCTTATAAAATAATATAGGTGCATAACATAAAACATTTCCTTAAGAATACAATTTCAGATGAGAAACTTGTATAATGATTATAATGTTGAGGTGAGAATTAATAAAGGATTATATTATTTGAATCAAATTAATATAAATATAAAAAATTGGAAATAAAATAAAATATAATAAAAATTCTTTATAAACCTAATCATATAATATGAAATAAAGTAAAGTAGTTATATAATAAAAATAAAAGAAATTGAGTTATGAAATTTGTTAAAATGAAGTAATTTTAAACTCAACTCACCTAGGATTAAATTGTTAAAATTAAACCATAAAATACATTGATGTATAAATGTTTCATTTTATTTCATATAAAATTGTATTATATACACCATTTAAATAAATTTAATTCACAACATTACAATATATCTCAATGAAAGGAAATTGAGACATAATCTATCACCTCGTGAATCCTTTTGGTTGAACAAAATTTCAAATTCTATATATTTGTTTTATTCATGTTATTAATTTATTATTTAACCATTCATATTATTTTAATATCATATATGTTCATCTAATAATACCTTAACACCTCTTCACTGACAATATTTGTTTACTGTTATTGTTTCGGTGTAAATTTCCATGTTTCTTCATGCATGTTTTTTCATGAATGTACTAGTTATTATATAAATGATATTGCTACATAGTCTGAATAATTATATTAAACTTATTAACATAATTTTTACCTATTGGATTCATTTTGAGTACCATTCAAGAATTTTGGAAATTGGAAATGAGTCATATTGCTTCATGGTGACAATTGGTCGTACTTATTCATGAGTAATGATATTTTTCCCTTTGTGGGATAAATGATAAGGATTTTGATAGTAAATTAATTTTAAATTTTTAATATCATGTAATATATATTCTATATATTCTATATTTCCATAATTATTACTATCTATTTTATTCGTTATGGAAAACAAATTACATAGGATTGTGAGGTGGTTGTCTACCGTACCCCTGACCGATGTCTTTTTTCCCATTTGATGGAGGTGGTATGGATAAATATATTTACATTAACATAATAACATATAAATATATTTTATATAGTTTTTTATTTTATTATAGTTTTTAATAAATAGTATATGGCTGAAAAAAAAGAATTTAGTAGAATTATCAAAGTGAATCCAATTATCTTTGCTTAGAAGAGTATTCTTTGAATTTGATATTAATAACTATAGTGTTGGAATTTTGCGAAGACCAGAATGTATAAAGTGTGGATAATTATGTTGGTAATAGTTTTTGGTAGGTTTTTTTATATTGAAAATTTCTTTAGTGGTGTGAAGAGGTGAGGGGTGGGGGTTTTGTTTTCTAATTGAAGAGGAGGAAGCACATGGAATTTCTGAAAAGAATAAATCATACCCATGTATTTCACATGAAAAAAGAATCAAATATGGATAATTTACAACAATGATATGTTATAAGATATACATTTTGAAATAAAATAAAATTTATACACACTTATAGGTCATATTAATAGTTATATTCTTAGTTTAAACCCTCGACAAACCTTTCTCACGTTAACCATGATTAATGTTTTTTACAATTTTCACTTTTCATAATGGCCAAAAATTAATTAAACCATATTATATAACATAAATTGTTATTATTCCAAATATTTAATCCATTTTTTAGTCTCATTCACAAAAGTATCGTAATTAAATTTAATATAAAACCCCCAAACATGTTGAGAAATTGGTTTTCAAGAAATGAATATAATAAATATATGATGTTATTATATTAACTATATGACATTTAATCATCATATAATGGATATAAATTCATATAGTTATATATATAATGTATAAAAATAATTTATCTCATTAAAAATTAAATATTATTTTAATTACTTAATATTAAAATATATATTTCTTTTAAAAATAGTTTTCCAAAATAGACGATTTTATGATGAAAAATAAACATATATCAAAATCATGAATAAACAAGATTCAAATGTAATTAATTATATTAGATATAGTTAAATAATAATTTTTTAACTTTTAAATCAATTGAAAACAATAATTGGACATTATAATTAATAAATATAATGAAAAGACATAACAACATTTGAAAAATAGGGTTTTATCACTATTTATTGAAAAATCACCCTTTGAAGAAAAATAAAAAAGATTCCTTGTATGTTAATTGTGAAATTTAAATTTGAAATGTTATAATATTTTTATCAGATATATATTCATAAATTGGAATATTTCTTTCATAATTTAATGTAATAAATGAAAAATAATAACATATTTTGAAGTATATATATTCTAAAGCGTAAAAGGAATTTACAAAAAAAATTGAGTGATTATTTACAGAACATTTTTTATAAAATTTGTAACTAATAGGACATCACTATATATATTTCAGGACTTTGTTGATTCTACTCATTCCCACCAATTCAATGGCTTGGTTATATTTTTCATATATAAATAGTATCTCACAGTTCATTTTAATTGGCCTTTCATGGTGTACACACAATCGAACATGATGTTTTTATTTTGAAATCATGGTGTTGTGTGTAATGGTGTTTATCAATGAGATTACATTTATTTAAAATAAATATAATTTAAAATATAGTTGGTTTTCCTATCCCTAAGACTCATGTGACCTATATAACTCAGTCTCTATATTAAAGAGATTTCCCAAAAACCAAAAATTAACATGTGTCACATTTTGTAACGCCCCGACCCCAGTTACCCAGAGTCGGTGCATTATTACAAAACATTGGCATGACCACAAGAAAGATCAAGTCTCGAACGACCGATTAGTTTAGTAGCCTTGGAATAACTATATAAATTAATAAAGTTTATATTACATCATAAAATAAAAACTACAACAATATAGTCCGCATAGTCCACACTCTTATCCCCTCATACTATCCCTGCAGGTCATTCATAAATTACTTCTTCACATCCTGGGAAAAATAAAACATAGAAAAGGGGTGAGCTCAAATGCCCAGTAAGGATAACAATATAGCGGAAACATTCATAAATAATAATAAACATTCAAGGCAATGTATACCTAAAACAAAATCCTTTTAAACATGAACATCAACATAGTATGGAAAAAATAAAATGAAATAATTCCATTTACATATTCACATGGATATTCTACTAATCGAATAATCACATGAAATATCAATAACCATTTTCATAATGATGGAATGCATAATGCCAGACTATCATAACCACATAGCCAAGGCCTCGTGCCAAGACTACAAGTAAGATTTTTTCAAGGCCTTGTGCCAAGACACTAGTTTGTCTTATGAGACCTACCGATTCATCGAGGAGCTATAGCGGGCTCCACCCGTCACATATTAAGTCCAATGAATTCCCATATGAAAAGGTTTAAACATAACATAAACATTCGTATTAAAACTAGCATACGAAATGTAAATACTTCATCCATAAACCATTAATGGTATAAAAATAACACATCCATAGTCAAACATATCACAAAACCATCAATACAATATAGAAGTTTTGTATCATAATAAATCAACTTCAAATAAGCGTAAAATCCATCAAAGTATATTGACATAGATGAAATAAAAACTCTTTTTAGAGAAATATCTCTTTTTATTTTGAAATAATTTAAGAGTAATATATTTATAAAATAAAATTTTTTTATTGAAAATATTATTATAATCTTGTAAGGAAAGCTTCGACGATTTTATAACGGCGGAAAATAGCCACACCCGCCGTATAAGTTAAAAAAAACCTTCTTACCTTAATTTTGTCGAAAAGGTTTAAAAGCACCTTGTTTGGAAAATGATAGAAATATTCCTTTATAAACCACTTATAAAAAGTCAAACCCGATTATAAATGGATTTAACCCATATTCTTGTAAATAGTAAAAATGTTTTGAAATACATTTTTAAGAAACATGGATCTGGATGATAAAGAGATCCCAGTAGATTATTACGTATAACCAATCTCGGATAATGAAGAGATTGCGAAATAACCCCTTACCTTGTAATTTTCCTTGGTTGGGGTAGGTTAACCTCATGTATAATGGTTAAATAATTGTTATTAAATTATACAAGAGTCATATACATTAATATGATATCATATATGATCTTTTAACATTGCTTTGTTAATAATATATTAGTATTATCGTCGTTTCAGGTGTTAACTTACTCGTTTTGTTCTATATGTTTTGTTATGTAAGCCATGTTTGTCATGGATAGGGTGTATCTTATTCATATCCAGAATGATATCAAGCCCTTAAACATTATTTTGAAATCATAAAATGAGAATTATACTTCAATGGATACGATTGAGAATAAATCTCATTGCGTTTGTGGAGACGGTAGTCTGTACGTACGCACGAGCGACAATATCATTCTTTTGATATACAAATAATATATAATTGGATGGTATATCATATATACAGAATCATTATCATGTTATATTTATTATTCACATGAATTACACATCATTATTATACCCATCCAAATAATAATTTATTGAATAACAATTACACCACGACGTGGAGACGGTAAGCCGTACGTACGCATGTATGGTGACATGTTATTAAAAGGATGGATAAAATACTGAATATGGTTGTACCATATTTATAATAACATCACATTATATATATTATACTAGAGTTATTATTATAGAATGGTAATAACAAATAAAGAAGAAGTGGAAGAAGAAAGGAACTTGAAAAAGATTGGTGAAATCATTACCTCTTCTTGAGGTTCTTCCTTTTGATTTGATCAAAAGGGCTCTTTAGGTTGGCTTTATGACTAAATTAAGGACTCTAGGATGAATTGAGGGAAGTTGAGAGAGTATTTGGGCAGACTTTGGCCGAGCCAAATAGCTTTGAAGGTGTAAATTAATGATAAGGGGGAGTGCCCTTTAATAAGAGGGGGGAGGGGCACCTTTGGAAAAGATAGAAATATTATTTTATAATAAATTCGTATTCGGTTTCTAATGGCTCCAAATTAGATTATTCAAAGGTTAAGTTGGGTATGGGTGGAAAAAAACTCAATCAATATAATTTAGACAGTTTTGGGTCATTATATTAACATTATCTTTAAGTATTAACTCTTAGTTAATTAGTTTCACTTTTGCAATGTCACTTTGTATTTTTATATTATTTGGCTAATAAACATACTATATACATACAAGATACCCCAAAGTGGTCCATTAATGATACACCTATCATGATATAAGTCTCTTGGCCGAATATTTGATTTTTTGGAATTTAATATCAATTAATAATATAATATTTGTTTTAAAAACTCTTTTATGTCATTTTTGACAGTATTCAATAATTGATTTTTGTAAAACTCACAACAGAATGATTAATTAGAAAAAAGTTAATTAAATCAATACTAACATGTCATATTAACCTATAAAATTAGTGTAATTCATATAAATTCTCAAATTATATTTATTTGGGTATTTATAATATCAATTATTTTAATTTTTCACTATTATGGTAATTACTGCATCATCATTGGGTCATAAATAAATTAAATTATCTAATGTATAAAAATTAAAAATAAAACATAATTATGTATTAAATCGTTTTATCTTTCTAATGAATATTTATAATCGAATTTATCTTATTTGTAACCCTATATTAAAAATGTTTTAGTAAATAAACATTGATTTTAACTCTTTTAACTCTTCTTTGAATTAAATAATAATAAATGTCCTAATCTAATCCATGTGGACCTAAATGATAATATTTTATTCCTAAGGTTGTTTTTGGTCGAATTAAGCTTATCCAATAGAATTAAGATATGTGTTAGGATAATATTAATATCATTTTTACCCTTAATTACCCTATTTACTTTTAACCGTGGTAAATAAAAGTAAAAAGTTACTATTCACCAAAAATTATTTTCATCTCATTGAACCAAATTTTACTCCATGATATTAACCATGTCTCTCGGATTTTTGAATTCCACTCACAGAAGCGGTAATATTAAGTTTTATGAAAAATTCAGTTTTTTAACTACCACTTAGTGGTTTCACTATTCATCAAAAAATGAAAGTTTCCAGAAAAATACAAAAAATTAGGCCTAAGCTATATTTGATATTTTGAATTCAAAAATGATGTCTATTTTACCAAATTCAAAACATATCAGTTGCATTAATTAATTTAAAAATTAATTCCCGTCGTCAAAACAAATAGCGTGTTTTTAAGAGATAATAACTATAAAAAGATTGACACTTGATTATGTTCGGTTTAATTGTGAAATTATGTACAATGACCAATATTGTATTAAATGGTAAAAACATATTCTAAATATACTTTAAAACCACTCAAATTCATAATTTATCAATATAAATTATTTCGATTAAAAAAGTTGTTTTTAATTAAAATTTAGTAATTTTCACTATTCATCAAAATATAAATGTTATCCGAAAAGTTCCAAAATTTCACCTTAGGAAAAATTCGATATTACGAATCCAAAAATGAAGTCCATTTCTAAAGATAAAATTTATAAAATTTCAAAAATTAGGTATTACTATTCATAACGGCTAGTTTGATTGGTTGTGGTGTGTTAGAATCTCGAAGTTGCGTACAATGCATGTCATTGCATTATTCAAAGGGAAACGTACCATGGAAGCTTGTGATGTTTCATTGTAAATTTTTGATGTCCACATTATAAAAAGTAAATTTATTTCGTCAAATTGAATATATAAAAGTTTATAATATTGGATTTAAAAATGGTTCACTATTAAATGTTTGTAAAAGTGCAATACTGAAAATGAAATTGTTCTTAAATTATGTCTATGAAACTCATAATATGGATTCTAAAATTATAAGGATTATATAAAGTTTAAAATCTAGTTAATACTATTCATAATCTCTTTTGAACGGCTTGTTTGGTAAGTCATGGTGCGCTTGAACTCGGTGTTGCGTGTAGTGCAAGTTATTGAATTATTTTGAAGAAATAACACACTATGAAATCTTGGGGTGTTACATTCTCCCCTCCTTCAATAAATTGAATCCTCAAAATTCTAAATTGTTCTTCAATAATAAAAGGTTGAATATAGAAAATTTCTTTGTGGGAAAACCCACATCAGAAATTGGGTTGATAAAATTTAGTCTTAATAAGAGGAAAAGAGAAATGAAAGGGTCACCACTAAATTATGATCTCTATTCAGAGAAAATTTGTGGAAATTAGAGACATATAATTTGAGAAAAAACGTAAATATTTATAAGTAGTGATTGAGGTCATCATTCACAAACAACTGTAAAATTGAGGGCCTTAAATTCATCAATCTATGATGATTTAAAGTACCATCGGTTCAACAAAACATATGGTATTAGGATAACACATTTTTTTGTTTTAAGATCCCTTCACTAAAGTATAATAATTAATTTCTTCATTGAATAAAAGAAGAAGAAAAATATATATTTGAAAAGTAGAGTCTCATCTGTTAACTATGTTCTACCACAAACTCATCTTTCACTCTAAAAGATAATAGAACTTAAAAATAATATTCTATTTATCCTATTCGTATAGGGTTAAAAAAATGAATTTATAATTCATCAATCAAAACCATTAAAAACGAAATTATTCAATCCAGGACATCATGTGGGTTAGTGGTAGGTGATACACCCTTGTCGCCCTTTGGTTGTGGGTTCAAGTCTCGCGGCCTTGCCGGACGCGACGGGTTGTCGCCTGACCTCCGGGTTGTCCTTTTATGGCAATCCAAAATAATCCAAACCAGAACTATCCAAAATACTTTAGTCCAAAATTTATAAGGAAGGTAAACACAATGAAGATCCTTTTTTCCGCATAATAACATGTGAACACCGTCATCATGTATTCTTTTAAAATACTGCAACATCCTGAATTACCATAAAACCTTATTCATTACATTCATGATCCCTTATTCCTTAAAGAATAAAAGATATACTCCTTCAATCCAAAAATATTATAAACCCCAACAATGGTGGAATATATAAATCATTAATTAGTTTCAAGGTAGTCAATAATATCCAATATAATTTATCCAAATCAATGATGTATTATTCTAAAATCACTACCTCGGTATCAGAACTATATTATGGTTTATCTTTCTCTCAACCATATATTTTCCAAAAATTTAACCTGCTATTGAGTCACATTTCTTTGTTCCACACAATCTCATGTCCTTAATGAAATAGTACTACAGTACAATCCTTATATACTCCATAATTATTATAACAATTACATTGTTGATACAACATTCAAATGACATAATCAACATAAGAACTCTAATCATTCCTCTTCATCTGTGATAGTATCATAACATGATAATTATCCAATAGCATCATTTGCGGCATAGTCTGATGACTGGTACATAGGTTCGCGTGGTGTCCAAACTCCTTGCAAATGAAGCATTGTACATTTGAAACCATTTTATTACCCTTGCAGTCACATACCTTGTTCCCTTTTCCTCCACACTTATAACAAAATCCAATTCCTTTCAGGAAAGTTCTAGGGTGTTTCTTCCCATAGTTATCACATATGGGAAAATTCTTCTTTTCCCTCTTCCCTTTATCCATCTTTCCCTCTTTCATCCTTTTCTTCTCTTTCTTCCCTTCAAGTCCATAGATCTCAGTAAACTCTTTACTTATCTTATCAACACATGATATTATTTCTTCATATGATGATAATACATGGGAAACTTTTTTTCATATAAATTCTTTCTTAAGACCATGAATGATATGATCCTTCTTTCTCTTTGGATCTTGTGCATTGCTGGAGTTCCCATTCCTTCTACTGGGCACCATTTCTAAACAATGGCATACACTAGATTAGTTTATGGATAACAATACCTAATCTCAAACTTTTAAAACACATAACATAAATAAAATTGTTTATGGATATCATCAATAATCATAAAAATGTCTTCTTTGAGGAAGTATATACTCATAAACCCTTCATAATGGTTTGTAAAGAAAATGATAATTATCCTATGAATATCCCTCGGGAGTGTCGTAACCAAGAGTGCAGCAAGGCCCATTGTCGTGCACCAGTTCCCATTTGAGTCTAGAAAAAAGTGTTGTTTTCAGGTTTTACCCCTAGGTACATCTGTGCCAGATCCGCCTCTACATGCTCGTATCTAGATAGGTATGTATTGCTTGGAAAACTCACAAAATCTCTACAATACCAAAATTCTAGGAAGTTCTTCTATACTAATCCTCAAAGTTCATCTTAGCTCTACGTGCTCTATTCAGAGATTATCTAATTCTAGCTTCCAAGGTTTGTACTAAACATCCTTTGATACCAACTGTAACTCCCTGACCCCAGTTACCCACAGTTGGTGCATTATTACATAATAATGGCATGATCACAAGAATGATCAAGCCTAAAAAGACCAATTAGTTTATTAGCCTTGGAATAACTAGATACATTAATAAAGTTTACATTACATCATAAAATGAAAACTACAACAATATATTCTGTGTAGTCCACAATCTTATCCCCTCATACTATCCCTGCAAGTTATTCATAAATTACTTCTTCACATCCTGGGAAAAATAAAACTTAGAAAAGGGGTGAGCTCAAATGCCCAGTAAGGATAACAATATAGCGGAAACATTCATAAATAATAATAAACATTCAAGGAAATATATAACTAAAACAAAATCTTTTTAAAAATGAATTTCAACATAGTATGACAAAAATAAAATGAAATAATTCAATTTACATATTCACATGGATATTCTACTAATCGAATAATCACATGAAATATCAATAAAAACATTCATAATGATGGAATGCATAATGCCAGACTATCATAACCACATAGCCAAGGCCTCATGCCAAGAATACAAATAGGATTTTCTCAAGGCCTTGTTCCAAGACACTAGTTTGTCTCATGAGACCTACCGATGCATCGAGGAGCTATAGCGGGCTCCACCCATCACATATTAAGTCTAATTATTTCCCATATGAAAAGGTTTAAACATAACATAAACATTCATATTAAAACTAGCATACGAAATGTAAATACTTCATCCATAAACCATGAATGGTATAAAAATAACACATCCACAATCAAACATATCACAAAATAATCAATACAATATAGAAGTTTTGTATCATAATAAATCAACTTCAAATAAGCGTAAAATTCATCAAAGGATGTTGACATAGATGAAATCAAAACTTTTTTTAGAGAAATATATCTTTTTATTTTGAAATCATGTAAGAGTAATATTTTTATAAAATAAAACATTTTCTTTGAAAATATTCTTACAAGATTGTAAGGGAAGCTTCGATGATTTCATAATGGTGGAAAATATCCGCACCCGCCGTATAAGTTAAAAAAACATTCTTACCTTTATTTTTTCGAAAAGGTTAAAAATAACCTTGTTTGGAAAACGATGGAAAGATTCCTTTATAAACCTCTTATAAAAAGTCAAACAAGGTTATAAATGAATTTAACCCATATTCTTGTAAATAGTAAAAATGTTTTTAAATACATTTTTAAGAAACATGGATGTGGATGATAAAGAGATCCTAGTAGATTATTACGTATAAACAATCTCGGATAATGAAGAGATTGTGAAATAAACCCTTACCTTGAACTTTTCCTTGGTCGGGGTAGGTTAACCTCCTGAATAATGGTGAAATAATTGTTATTAATTTATACAAGAATCATATACATTAATATGATATCATATATGATCTTTTAACATTGCTTTGCTAATAATATATTAGTATTATCGTCGTTTTGGGTGTTAACTTACTCATTTTCTGTTATATGTTTTGTTATGTAAGTCGTGTTTGTCATGGATAGGTTGTATCTTATTCATATCCAGAACCATATCACATCCTTAAACATTAAATTGAAATCATCAAATTATAACTAGACTTGAATGGATACGATGGAGAATGAATCTAATCGCGTTTGTGGAGACGGTAGTCCGTACGTACACACGAGCGAAAATATCATTCTTTTGATATTAAAATAATATATAATTGGATGGTATATCATATATACAGAATCATTATCATGATATATTTATTATTTACATGAATTACACATCATTATTATACCCATCCAAATAATAATTTATTGAATAACAATTACACCACGATGTGGAGACAGTAAGCCATACGTACGCACGTATGGTGACATGTTATTAAAAGGATGGATAGAATACTGAATATGGTTGTACCATATTTATAATAACATCATAGTATATATAAGATACTGGAGTTATTATTATATAATGGTAATAACAAATAAATAAGGAGTGGAAGAAGAAAGGAACTTGAAAAAGGGTGGTGAAATCAATACATCTTCTTCAGGTTCTTCCTTTTGATTTGATCAAAAGGGCTCCTTAGGTTGTCTTTCTAACTAAAGTAAGGCATCTAAGATGAAGTTAGGGAAGTTTTGAGAGTATTTGGGCAGAGTTTCTCCGAGACAAATGGCTTTGAAGGCGTGATTTAATGATAAGGGGGAGTGACCTTTTATAAGAGGTGTGAGGGCACCTTTGGAAAATCTAGAAATATTATTTTATAATAAATTAATATTCGGTTTCTAATGGATGAAAAGTGTATTATTTAAAGTTTAAGCTGGGTATGGGTCGAAAACCGCTCAACCAATATAATTTAGATAGGTTTGGGTCATTATATTAACCTTATCTTTAAGTATTAACTCTTACTTAATTAGTTTCACTTTTACAATGTCTCTTTGTATTTTTATATTATATGGTTAATAAACATACTATATACATCCAAGAGACCCCCAAGTGGTACACTAATGATACACCTATCATGATATAAGTCTCTTGGACGAATTGTATATTTTTTTGAATTTAATATCAATTAATAATATAATATTTGTTTTAAAAACTCTTTTATGTCAATTTTGACACTATTCAATAATTGATTTTTGTAAAACATACAACAGAAGGATTACTTCAAAAAAAGTTAATTAAATCAATACTAACATCTTATATTAACCTATAAAATTAGTCTAATTCATAAAAAATCTCAAATTATATTTATTTGGGTATTTATATTATCAATTATTTTATTTTTTTCACTATTATGGTAATTACTGCATCATCATTGGGTCATAAATAAATTAAATTATCTAATGTCTAAAAATTAAAAATAAAATATAATTATGTATAAAATCTTTTTATCGTTATAAAGAATATTTATAATCGAATTTATCTTATGTGTAACCCTATATTACAAATGTTTTTGTAAATAAACATTGATTTTAACTCCTTTAACTCTTCTTTGAATTAAGTAATAATAAATGTTCTAATCTAATCCAAGTGGACCTAAATGATAATATTTTATTCCTAAGGTTGTTTTTGGTCTAATTAAGCTTATCCAATAGAATTAGGATATGTGTTAGGGTAATATTAATATCATTTTTACCCATAATTACCCTATTTACTTTTAACCGTGGTAAATAAAAGTAAAAAGTTACTATTCACCAAAAATTATTTTAATCTCATTGAACCACATTTTACTCCTTGATATTAACTGTGTCTCTCAGATTTTCGAAATTCTACTCACAGAAGCGGTAAAATTAAGTTTTATGAAAAATTCAGTTTTTTAACTACCACTTAGTGGTTTCACTATTCATCAAAAAATGAAAGTTTCCAGAAAAATACCAAAAAATAGGCCTAAGATATATTTGATATTATGAATTAAAAAATTATGTCTATTTTACCAAATTCAAAACATATCTGTTGTATTAATTAATTTAAAAATTAATTCCCGTCGTCAAAACAAATAGCGTGTTTTTAAGAGATAATAACTATCAAAAGATTGACACTTGATTATGTTCGGTTTAATTGTGAAATTATGTACAATGACCAACATTGTAATAAATGGTAAAAATATATTATAAATATACTTTAAACCCACTAAAATTCATAATTTATCAATATTAATTATTTCAATTAAAAAAGTTTTTTTTAATTAAAATTTAGTAATTTTCACTATTCATCAAAATATAAATGTTATCCGAAAAGTTCCAAAATTTCACCTTAGGCTAAATTTGATATTAAGAATCCAAAAATGAAGTCCATTTCGAAAGATAAAATTTATAAAATTTCAAAAAGTAGGTATTACTATTCATAACAGCTAGTTTGATTGGTTGTGGTGTGTTAGAATCTCGAAGTTGCGTACAATGCACGCCATTGCATTATTCAAAGGGAAACGTACCGTGGAAGCTTGGGATGTTTCATCATAAATTTTTTATGTCCCCATTCTAAAAATTATATTTATTTAGTCAAATTGAATATATAAAAGATTAAAATATTTTATTTAAAAAGGGTTCATTATTAAAAGTTTGTAAATGGGCAATACTGAAAATGAATTTGTTCTTACATTATGTCTAAGAAACTCATAATATGGATTCTAAAATTATAAGGATTATATAAAGTTTAAAATTTAGGTAATACTATTCATAACCACTTTTGAACGGCTTGTTTGGTAAGTCATGGTGCTCTTGAACTCGGTGTTGCATGTAGTGCAAGTTGTTGAATTATTTTAAAGAAATAACACACTATGAAATCTTGGGGTGTTACACATTTCATAGTGGAAAATAATTCTTAATAAAATATCTAGCATACCTACCATAGGTAATGATTTACGTCACCAAAATCCACATATAGTATAGTTCTAGTAATTTCCCACTCTAAAAATGATTCTTAGCTACCCTTATTGATGATCACATGTGATAATAGACATCTATACATTATATTGATACCCTGACATAGAACTCAACTCATAACACCAGGAGCTAGATCACAATTATATGGACCCACATTCAGAATATAAAGGTGACCACACCTATTATTCATATCATACCAAACACACAATAAGAAGAACCACTACTCCCAAATCTATAATTCTTGATGTGTCTCCAAACCTAACTGAATACACGATCACATCCCATCAAATTTTCTTATGTAAAACAATAATAATCTATACATTTCATCCATATATATATATTTATCCACATGAAAATATAACCCATAACTCATTTTATCATTAATAATTATTAATCTTATTGATCATTAAAATGAACGTTCCCAACTACTCAATCCTAACTATCAACTCACCAATATCTTGATCTTTATTCAAACATCACTCAATTCTCAAAACTAGTGTATAAAACATAAAAAAATGTCTCCCAACACATAGCATAACATCCTCCCTCCTGTATTATATACCATAAAGTCAAAGAAACTCTTTTATAGATATCCCAAATCTCCCATAAATATCAATAATGTCATACCAAATCAAACTACACACCCTAGTGTAATAATCCTAATTGGGAATCGGCATTCTAGACTACCAATTTAAGGATCATAGTGAAATTAAAATGCATGTAAATACAGTCACTGTTTGAAAATTTTTATCCAGGAAAATATAAAAATCATGTTTTTGTTACATAGGACAACACTAATATGTTATTTTGGGTAGAACTAAATAGGATATTTTTTGATTCATTGAATAACTAAAAATATTATAAAGCTTTAGTTACACAATCACATAAATGTATGAACATGTTTTGTGATCATATCTTCCAATGATTCTTCATGATAATGTGACTCTTATCACTACAATACTATAGGAAAAATAAAAAACAATAAATTAAACAAAACATAGCATAAATGAACCCATATATAACATCAAAAACCAAGAACAATAATCCCATCCCATAGAAACATTCACATAAACTCATGTGGGTGTAGGACAGACACATACACATCACCCATCCCATGTCATGAATAGTACAATCAATTATCTACTATATCATAAATATTAATGGATGTAAAAAAATCGTTGATTCCGCTTTGTAATATCATAACTTGACTCACCCAAGAAGTGTTATACCGATGTTTTGATGTGCACTTTTTATTTCTTCCACATATTCTAAAGGCTACCAACTATCAGTGAGAGTTCAAAAAATACATCATGGGGAGAACATACCCTCTTGTGTCAACAAAAATGAAATAGTTGAATCATTTTAACATACATAAAAACACTATGGTTGAATAATAAATCATAGCTAACAGATACAAATAAAAAATAACATCACCATGATAAAACAAAAAGTACCCTTAAAGGTAACATAGCGATGTAAAAATATATATAAATAATATCATCCATAGAAGATCATAAAAATCATACTATGGATGTAATTAAAAATTGAATTTAACTTCCAGATGTTCTAGAGCCCCATCTTGGTCCCATCTCCTAAATCTAACTAAGCTATTTGGCTCAACCATTTAACATCATACCTTTTTTCTATTTATACATGTGATCAAAATGGTTACATGGGTATTAATGTGATAGGGTTCCCTTGTATGGTTTCAATACAACTCAGTAGGAAACCACCAATGGTGTACCTAAAATATCCACTATACAATGTGCATGAAAAAATGTGATATTCTCAATATAAATAAATAAATAACTACTACATAATGGTTTCCATGACCACAGGTGACACTTATGCCACCAAATAATGTCCATACGAACTTTGGTCCATCCAAAAATATCGATAATCGTATAACAATAATATCAATTAGGTATGAAACCCTGAGTCATAACACATTTCATAGAAACTAAATACATATGACCATTATATTGTGAGGTGTCATTTCTTACTCATAAAATTATCCCAATTGTTTAACCGAAAAGTACCAAAAAGTTATCACATCGGTGAGTATTCCAAAAAACCCAAGATATATGTTCTGTTCAAGATCACATATCAACCCCATGTTTTATTACACCCGGAAAAATCACAAATCGTCCATGGTTAGCATTACATACAAAAAATAACACATTAATCCACAATTTTAATTATAGAAACACATAACACCAATCCATAAAATTTTAACATATCGCCCTCATGTATCATTACACCCCAAAAATTATATATCCAATAAAAATTCATATATAATTGAAATCACATGCATCTTTAATCGCATAACAACTCTGGTGTTCATTATAAACAAATTATGAAAAAAAATTTGTGCGAATATAACCAATACGCATTTGAATCCATAACTATTTAACATATCAAACCATAGAATTCATATAATATATTTCATTCGTTATTTTAAAATGTGAAAAATTGATATATAAACATACAGGATTAATTCAAGAGGGTAAAATGGGATGAAAAATCATCCATATAATTGTATACATTTCCATAAGTTACACCCACAAGAACACAACATATTCAATCACTTCCTAATTTACTCAAGTCTAATTTTGTAAAGCTCTATGTTTTTGTATTATTTCTCTCTTTATATTATTCTATTTCTTCAATAGTTTTAATTACATGAAACCTAAAGATCCAACAAAATATGATATATTATACTATTCTGTGATGGTTATCACCTAGCCATTGGATATGAAATAATTAATTGGACTACATGAATTATCAAATTTTCTTGATTATATATTTAAGAACCCAATTTTTTCATTCATGTTTGGATACATTAATTTTTATTCTTAATATTTAATTTGGACCTAATATGGATTTTTAAGGAGTTAGTAAACGTTCTAAGGGTTTTGGGGGATTTTTCAGAGCCCAGAACCGATCATTTTGGAGAAAACAGACTCTATACACGGTTTGAGTAAACCATGTAGATGGTGTTTTTTGGGACAGATCCAGCTCGCACGGTTAGTTCACAACCATGTAGCCTGACCGTTCAAAAAACCCTATTTTCCCATGTACCCATGGATGGCTTGCACATAGTTTGATCAAACAGTGTGGCCAAGCTATTCAGGCAGAGCCATCTCGCACGTTTTATGAATGTCTTGACACACCGTGTAGAGAAATAGTCTGCAGGCTAAATTTCTAGGTAAATTTCCAGTTTTTCCATTAATAATCTATTTTACTGCCCTCTTCTTTCCCAACATACAATCCAGTGGTGTTTCCTCCCTTTTCACCCATTTAAAGCTTTTTAAAGGCCAAATCGAGGGATTAAGAGATCTCCTTCATCTGGAATCTGATCAAGCTTCCCTTTGTCACGTTGGATGTGCAAAGGTATGTACTCAAACCCTCTTTAGCCGTTATACTTATCTTTTTCTCTTGACCATTATATCGACATATGTGTATTTTTCACCTTTTCTTAGATCAACTCCGATCCAGGGAACGTCAAGGGCTGATAGTGGAGTAGGATAGTCATACAACCTTATGTTGGGTGGTCTATAACTCATCCCTAAAGATGGTTTATTTTGGAATGTTCGGGTGGGGTCCACTGCTATCATCAGAAGCCATTTCCTAAATTTACATACCATGATTATACATGCTGGAATCTTATGGTTATGCTCTTTCAAAATATGTGATTAGATTTTAGCTGTTACACCCATGACTCAATCCGCCCCTTGTTGAAGGTTATGCCGTATTTTGGTTTTTAGTGTTTCTACACGTTTTACCAACCGTTTAGGTGTGCCTTTTCATGAACATTCTAAAATTTATACATTCCATAATAAATGTATTATTATTAATGATAATTGTATAATGGAATGTACTATGTATGCTCACTACATGACCCACCTATGTTAAGTGCTTCAAAATGATTATAAAATGTGAAATGTGAAATAGAAAGAATATTAAGTATATAACTTGGCCTTAACGAATGATATTAAATAATGGTTACATATCTGTATCACCCCTTTCTATATTTATGGAAGGTAGTGGAGTGAACCCCAATAATTAAATATACCTTGATGGTTAATTAAGGCTTGATTAGATGGTTGCAATGCTACTTGTTCTATAAACAGTAATGGAAGACAAGGCTCCGACCGATAAATAAACGGTTACAATGCTACTTGACCTATCCAAACTAATGGAAGACAAGTCTTCAACCTAATGAATGATTACATGATTAAAATATAAAAAAGGAATGAAATGGCTTGAGCTGGACTAAAAATCTAAGAGGAGAATACCTTGGGACTCAGGAAACCCGATTCGATTCAAGGATGCAGTTTTCTTAGGTTGATACCCACCTAGACTCCATTTCTTGTCTATTCCTCTGATACCTAGTATACTACTATATAGTCATTTTCATTATTACAGGATCCCGTGGTTATAATCCTTGGATCCAACATTGACTAGTTGGTTCTATGGTGAAATCCCATGAGGCCCTATTTTTTCTTAGCCTTATTTTACCTTGTTCGATCACCTTGGACTCGGTAGGCACCATATTATGGAATGCCATGGATTACACTCCCTGGATTATACTCTTACCCCATAGCTAGTCTTTGATACTAATGAGTTACTGTTCTGTGTGATCTACATTACCTTGGTTATTACCCTAAAACTCCCTCAATGGATATCATTCCAGGTTTCCTTATTACGTATTTGATCCTTCACTACATATATTATCATGAGGTGACGTCAATGATGGATATGCCTCATTTGACCTAGTAACATTACATGGAAATTACTTAATTAATGACCTAGTTACAATTTCACCCACTAGTCGAGGGGTGAAGTAGGTACATGGGTATTTAGTACCATTGTACTGCTTTCTTTACTTTTTATAGTCATACATGTGCACGACTATATTCCATTACACGATACGGATGTTATAGACACCATTGGTGGTGGACCACTGAAATTTATCGCACACCCTATCCATGAACTTTTTAGTACCTAGATATTATTACACGGTTGTAATTACTAAAAAAGGTAAGCATACAACTTCCAACACTTGGTTTCATGCTGATAGAATGGTTCTTGATAGCATATGACTGAGTAGGTTCTCAAGATGCTTGGAGTAGCCTTTGTTTTATTTTACATTGTGGAACATGTTATTCCTTCTATCTTGTATCCATGTTTTCATTTTTTCTAGTCACATTACATTACATCATCACTGCTCCAGTTGATATAGTTATTATTAGTCTCATTTATCTAATGCATCAATTTTCTTCTGCTATTTATTTATATTAATTTCACTATTTACAATTTGTTCAAATTCCTTATGTTATGCTACACTTCGCTAATAAGGGGATAGTATGACCACAGACACACCCTAGGCCGTCGTTGCTAGTCGGCAACCTCTGGTGTTTGGGGAGATGTACTTGATTCCATGTTTCCCACTAGGCTTGGGGAACCCATTAAGTGGAATCCAGGTCCGGGATGTCACAAAGTTTTATCAGATGTGGCTTCTTTTCTTGATTTACGATTTAGAGACAATAGATTGGAGAATAGGAATTCTTGGGACTTGTTCATATGTCGTGCTTGGGCGTCGTGAACCCATGTTTAGGGTAAAATCGAAATTACCCAAAATGTAATTTTTTTTAACTATTTTACCTATTACAGTTGATATTATTTTACCATTGGGTGATGCACATACTATGTGGTGTTACTGATTATTACTCTGTTTGAGAATTTATTTCATCCTTAGCCTGATGATATGAGGGCAAGGAGCAATGTAGAGTGCATCATAATAGGTACCAAGAGTTCACATTTCCTGCATATTTCCAGGATATATAGCTGTATTTCACTACTTTATATTGCATGATATGCTTCTGATTGTTGAGTGATGTTGTGATATTTACTTATACATGTATTAAGAATGGTTAAAATTGGGTTATTTATTGTCTTAATTCATGAGGTTTATGGGCCCTCATTGGATGGGATGATTAATTTACTAAGTCTGTCCATTATACTCTAAATAAATGGGTGTCATTTCTGGTGATAGGTGTGTGGCCGCTGATTCATTAAAAATGGATATCCATTATAAAGTGAATTCTGAAATATAAAATTAATTGGTTGCATATCCTTATAACACATTTTCAATTCAATGAAAGGTACAGGAGTGAACCTATATATTAACTTCAAAATGACATGAAACCTATACATGATCACTTACTGATACCTAGGCATATAAGAAGGTATTTTGGGGTAGTATTCCTTGGGTAATGAGTTTTCTTACTTTCAACTTCTTTTATTGATGATATCTCAAAGATTCTAATCTAGTTCTGAGGCATGTGGTTGGCATTTGTACACCAATTCCAGCACGACATCTTCATATAGTTCTCCAGGAAGGTGGTGACGACCCTTCTCTAGAATGGTGGGACCTGAGCCACCAGTCTTACCTCCAAGAGTTCCACTTGAGTCTCCTATTTCTATACCTAATCTGGGCATTGATTCCCAAGTCATTGATATTTTCTTATGTCCGATCCAGTGCATGAAATTTTCTCCATGGGTTGCACCTAACATGGTTGATATGACCCCGTGAGTTCCATCCATAGCATCCTCCTAATGTTTCAGGGGATGGTGATTCTCAAGATGGTGAGTCCTAGCTAGAGCCCATGATGTCTATGTTTGATGCTCTAGAAACACCTCTAGGGAACAGATTCAAGCTTGCTACCCCCATGCTATGGGATTCGGCCAAGCGGTGGTGGGATGTTGTTACCCAGGCCGATCGTCATCAGGGCATGTTCTGGGTTTATTTTCAGACATCCATTTATGATCAGTTCTTCCCTCAGGCACTAAGAGTTAATAGAGCCAAAGATTTCATCGATATCGAACTATGTTCTATGTCAGTTATGTAATATTCATCCCATTTCTCTGATTTATATAACTTTTCACCTCTTCTGGTTGTTGATAAATTTTTTCATGCTAGACGTTTTGAGGATGGGCTCTAGTAGGCCATCAGAACTTGGGTGAAAGTATTTCTCCTTCCTAAATTTTCTTCAATAGTTTAATTGGACCTTATAAGGGAACGTAACCTGAGGGATGGATCAAGTACAGGGTTTAAAGGATCATTACTGCATAAGTCTAGTAGTTCTTCCGATGGTAGGAAATGTTCCCTCGATGTTTCTTTTCAGGGAAGTTGCTACAAGAGTATCATGTTTGAAAGAATTGTGGTGTGTCATCAGCATGGAAGACTAGGGAATAAGAAGTCACAATGTGACAGAGACCCTATAGAGTGCCAGGCTTGTAGTCATATGTGGCATCATCAACCTTTTTGCATGACCTTTCTACCATATTTATGTTTGAAATGATCATCATCCACTCCAAATTCTGGAGCGAATACTTTTGCACCGCATTAAGCGAGGAGTAAGAGTAGCACCGACAGCTCTGGATAAAGACGTGGTCTTGGCCATGGTAGTCTGACTACTAATCATTAGCAGTACCAATAGAGCAATCATGATCTTTGTAGTCCATCTATGGCACAGGTCTATGAATTAGGTCAGTTGCATGCGTTACAGCTGATACTTGAGGATCAGGTTACAGGACCATCTATAGTACGAGGTATTATTCTAGTAGCCTCCAAAATTGTGTCTACCTTGATTTATACAGGTGCTTCAAAATCATTTATTTCTGTATCTATCATGGAATGTATTGTACTAGAGATACAATATCTTTATGGTGAATGACCATCGATACACCGTGGGGAAATGGATGGAGGGCATACGCCAATGTAGGGACTGCCCCTTGAGGTTGGCAGTTGACATTTCTTGTTTAATATCTTTGTTCTTGAGATGAAGGGAATCAGTTTCAATCATGGGATGGACTTGTTAGACCATTATTACACCTTTTTAGATTTCTATCACCATAGGGTCTTTTTTACATCATTATAAGGTAGCTGTTTTCTTTTCAATGGTGAGTGGTATGTCCAGGCTGGGAGAGTTGGACCAAAGAATCAAGGGATAGGTGAAGTGATTGCCCAGATTGGAAATCATTTCATGAAGGATCATTGTTTACTTCAAACAGAATTCCCTCTTGTAGTTGATCATTTCAGTGAAATCATTCCTGATGACTTTTTTTCTTACCTCCTACGAGAGAGGTAGAGTTTACAATTGATCTTATTCCAGGAGAAGCTCCAGTGTCTATTGCTTCATACAAGATGACACCTACTGAGTTTCTTGAGCTCAAGTTATATATAGAGGACCTAGAGGAAAAAGGTTTTATACGACCCAATACATCTTCTTGGGGTTCATCTTTTCTTTTTTCTATGAAGGCAGGTGGAACTATTCATATATACATGTATTATAGAAGGTTGAACAAGCTTATAGTCAAGAATCGGTGTCCTCTTCCTAGAATAGGTGATGTCATTGACCAGATCCGATGAGAAAATGTGTTTTCTACGATCGACATGATATCAGGTTATCATCAGGTGTGAGTCAGACCAACAGACATACCTCATACAACATTCTGTAGTAGTTATGGTCTATATGAGTATCTCATTATGTCATTCAGTCTTACAAAAGTGCATTCCATTTTCATGGAATTAATTAATAGGGGTTTCCAAATTTATTTAGTCACTTTTTCTGTGGTCTTTGTGGACGAAATCTTGGTATATTCTCGCACTCGTAACAACCCTTCCAAACATCCTGAGGTCATTCTCAGTACACTGAGAGAGCATCATCTTTTTTCCAAGATTTCTATGTGCAACTTCTGGATCGACAGGGTCTACATATTGGGTCATATTATTTCAGAATCAAGAGTATATATTGACCATAAAAAGCATAGTTTTGTAGTTTCCTGTGAGCTACACAAGAATTTGATAGATATTAAGAGTTTCTTAAGGCTTGAAGATTATTTCATGCATTTAATACAAGAATATCCTCATCTTTCTTCACCTCTTACTAGTATTAAAAAGATGGGTGTCAGGTTCACAAGGTTAGAAGAATGTGATAAATCCTTTAAGGATCTGAAATGGAGGATTGTTTCAGCACCATTTTGACTCTTCTAAAATCAAGTAAAGGTTATATCATCTTCTACAATGCATCAGACACTGGCCTAAGAGAATTTTTGATGAAGGAAGACAAATTTGTTGCATATGGATCTCAGTATTTAGGATCTCATCGGAGAAATTACCCAATGCATGACCTTGAGCTATCAATATTTTTCCATTCCTAACGCTTCTTGGGACATTATCTATTGGTTGAGTGATTTTTGGCGTATACATATCACAAATTCCTCATGTATATATTTTCTCATCATGACTTAAACCTCAGACAATGTAGATAGGTCGAGTATCTATAATCCTTTGATTTTGATCTTGCCTATATTCCAAGAAATGGAAATGTGGTCGTTGATGCACTGAGTCAGAAAAATGAAACACATGATGTACTGGAAGTTGGGGATGAATGGAAGTTAATGGACCTCTTTTTTGAACTTTATCTAAAGTTTCATGACAATCAAAAGTAGTCTTACCTATGATCCTTAACAGTTACCTCTTCCCTCCTTGAGAAGGTGAAGATGAGGCAGTTCTCAAATCCTGATGGTTTAGTTCTCTATGATAGAATATCAAAACATAATCCACCTTCAAATAATTTTATGTATAGAGACAACATCCTACTTCAATGTGGACGTATCTGGTTCCATGCAGATATGAGAGAGGAGTTGATGAAAGAGTCTCATGCTTCTCACTAAGTAGTTCATCCAGGAATCCCAAAGATGTATCGAGATATGAGATGCCAATATTGGTGGCCTAGGATCAAACATCAGATTGTAGGCTTCATCACTAGGAGTTCGACCTGTCTGTAAGTGAAGGCGGAGCACCAGAGAACTGTAGGCTTGTAACAGTCACTTCCAGTCTTATAATAAAAATGGGAAGATGTTGTTGTGGATTTTTTATTCGGCTTACCTAGGTCACTAAGGTGTAATGATTCTATCTTGGTAGTCATTGACTAACTATCTAAATCATCCAAATTGATTCCTATATGAGAGACTTTCTGAGTTGATGAGTTGGGAATTCTTTATGTTCTTGATATCATATGACTACATGGAGTTCTATGTACTATGAATTTTGATAGGGATGATTTTTTACCATTACAGTTCTGCAAGGGTTTGTAGAAATATATGGGAACTCGGGTGCTTCTATGCACTTCTTTTCACCCTCAGACCAATGGAAAATCAGAACAATCTATGTAGGTTCAAGAGGATATGCTCCGAGCATGTGTCCTTGATTTCTATAGTTTTTGAGAGAATAATTTTCACCTCATCGAGTTCTCTTATAATAATAGTTTTCAAGCAATGATTCAGATGGATCCTTTTCATGTCTTATATGGTATGCCATTTTGTTCACCATTGTGTCAGCTAGAGGTAGGTGATATGACCTTACTAGGACCTCATCTTGTTTAGGAGACTTCATAATATGTTCTTCTGATTATAAAGCATATAACTACTACTTATTCTAGATTGAAATGATATACCGATCACCGTCAATGACCTCTTGTGATCTAGGATGGGGATCATGATTTCCTTCAATTATCACCTAGGTTAGGTCATATATTATTAAGGAAGAATGGAAAGTAGTTTCCTCATTATGTGGGGCCATTTTAAAATCTATAGAGAGTTAGGTTGGTAGCATACCAGTTGCTACTACTTCAAAGGTACTATGCAATAAATGATGTCTTTAATGTCTCACAGTTTCGCAAATATCATGTTGACCCAATTCATTAATTTTATCCTATGGAAGTTTAGTTATATATCGATGCTACCTTTGAGAATATCTTGTACACATTGTCGATCAAAGCACGAAGGCTCTCCAAGACAATTTTTTCCCTTTCATACGGGTCTTATGACAACACAACTGATTACAGGATGAGAGTTGGGAGAGGTAAGTCGACATACATTCAAAATGGCCAAAGCTATTCTTAGAAAGTGCTTGTTTACCCTTGAAAGGAGAACATGGGGGCGAGGTCATTTAAGTTTGGAAGATTGTAAAGACCTAGTATTTCACTCAGTATGGATCCTTCAATTTTTTCTCTAAATATTTACTTCGGACCTATTACAGATTCCTAATGAGTTTGTAATGGTTTCGAGGTGTCTAGGGATTCTTTGGAGCCCAGAACCCATATTTTTTTAGAAAAAATACATTGCACACATTTGATAGTAAATCGTGCAGATGGTGTTTTTTCAGACAGAGCCACCTAGCATGGTTGGTGCATGGCCTTGTGACCTAACCACATGTACATCCCTTTTTCCCTAGTAAATGTGCAAGGCTTTCACACAATTTGATCAAACCGTGTAGAGAAACAATTCAGTCAGATCTGTCTCACATGGTTTTCACACATTTTGACAAACCGTGCGTAGGGTAAATTTTTGGATAAATTTCCAATTTTTCCCTTAATGATCTATTTTACTCCCCTCTTATTCCCTAACTCAAAAATCAGTAGGTTAATCCTACCTTTCAACAATTTAATTATTTTTGAAGGCCAGATCTAGGGATCAGGAGATATCCTGCATTTGGAATCCAATCAAGCTTTCGTTCATCACGTTGGATATGTAATAACATGTTCTCGATTCCCATTTAGCCATTATCTTTCACTTTTTCTCTCGACCTATATATCATCATGTAAGAATTTTTTACTTTTTATTATACCTAATTCGGTCCGAGGAAAATCATGGGCCAATACCAGAGGAGGAGAGTCATATAACCTTATGGTGGATGTTCTATAACTCATCCCTAAAGTTCATTGATTTAGGAATGTTTGAGTGGGGGCCACCAACTATATCGAAATCCATTTCTTTTATTTACATAACATTATTATACTTTCTTGAATTGTATGGTTATTCTCTTTCCAAATATGGGATTAGTTTCTTGTGGTTACACGCATATGTTTGTGCCACTATTGGGGTGTGACTTTGGACCTGTTACAATAGCCTAATGAGATTGTAATGGTTTTGACATGTTTGCGCCACCATTCGGGTGTGCCTTTCCTTGACCATTCTAATGGTGAGACATCACATAAAAAATGGATTCTTATTAAATAGAATTTAAAAATGGCATGTACCATATATGCACTCCACGTGAACCGCCTAAGGTATGTGCTTCCAAATGATAATTAAATGTAAAATGTGAAATAGACTGTATACTAAGTATATAACTTGGCCTTGACAAATGAGATTAAATAAAGGATACATATTTGTATCACCCCTTTCCATATTGATGAAAGGTAGCGGAGTGAACCCCAATAATTGAATAAACCTTAATGGTCAATTAAGACTAGATTAAATAGTTTTGATGCTACTTGGAATATCCACACTAATAGAAGAGAAGTCCTGGAGCAATAAATAAACACTTTCAATTATACATGGATTGCAATGCTACATGGCTTATCCAAACTAATGGAACACAAGGATAGAACCTCATGAATGATTACATTATTATAATATAAAAATGGATTGGACTAACTCAATCTCACCTTGGATTTTGAGAGGAGAATACATTGGGACATAGGAACCCTATTTTGATTCAAGAATGTTGTTTTCTTCGGTTGATATCCACCTAGACTCAGATTCTTATCTATTCCTCAGATGCCCAGGATACTACCGTAGGGTACGTTTAATTATTACAACATACCTCAGATACACTACTTGGATCCGTTATTGAGTAGTAGGTGCTAGGGTGAAATCCCATAAGGACCTATATTTTCTTAGCTTTGTTTTACCTTGGTTGATCACCTTGGACTCGGTATGCACCTTATTGTTGAATTACCTACATTATTCTCCTTGAATTACACTCTTAACCCTTCTCTAGACACATATACTATTGAGTTAGCATTCTGTAAGATCTACGTTACCTTGGTTATTACCCTGGAAATCCCTCACAGGATATCATTTTTGGTTTTCTTATTATGTCCTAGGACCTTCACTACTTATATTATAACGAGGTGATGTTAGTGTTTTTTATGCCTCATGTCACCTATTAACATTAAATGACAATTACATTATTAATAAACTGGTTACAAATTTAGAAACCAGCAGAGCGCTGAAGCAGGTACTTGGGTATTTAGTCACATTGTACTTCTTTCTTTACTTTATATATTTATGCATGCACACTGGTATATTCCATTATATAGGTCTAATGTTATAGACCTTGTTGGTGGTGTCCCATTGAGATTTATCTCACACCCTGTTTGGGCGTCATTTGGTACGTGGAGTAGATTATGTGGTTGCAGGTATTCACAAATGGAAGAATACAACTTCCAACACTTGATTACATGCTGATAGGATAGAGCTTGACAATAGATAACCAAGTAGGATCTAGGGATTACTGGATTATCCTTTGTTTTATTTTACTTTGTGTAACATTTTATGTATGATGTCTTGTATCTATGTTTTCCAGTTTTCTAGTGACATGAAATTACATCATCATTATTCCAATTGATACAGTTATTATTAGTTATGTTTATCTATTGCATCGGTTTTTTCCACTGTTTATTTATATTTCTTATGTTGTTTACTATTTCTTTATATTTGTTCTAATGTGATATACTCTAATAATGAGGGCATAGTCTCCCCAAGGATACCCCCTACGACCTCACTGCTAGTCAGCAACCTCTGGCATTTGGGGATATCCGCTTCAGGCCATGTGGTCCGCCTAGCTTGGGGCACCCATTAAGTGGAATCTGAGTCCAGGGAGTCACAATATATGTATAAATTTAATTCATTATTTATCAATTAATTAAAAATAAATCTAAAAAATCATTCAATAATAGAAAAATGTGATTTCTGAAAAAAAAATGGTTTTAGGTGAGTACTGTATTATTATGATGGTACATTTAATTAAAAAATATTTTTGAAATATAATAACTAAATATACATAATATAAATTATATAAAAAGTAACAGAATTTATTTTATATTTTTCTAATAAATGAAATAAGAATAAAATTTTTTCCCAAAAATGACTTTTTTAAAAAGAATGTTTTCATTGAATTTTTCATACATAATTCAGAATTAATTTCTGCCACTTATATGTAATAAATTTGATAAAATGTATAAACTATTTTGGTTCATAATGATCAAATTTGATAAATAGGAAACTTTTATTTTCTTTGTCAATATGAATATTTATTGTGGTAAAAATTATCAACTAGTTAAATGGTAAATGAGTTTATTCTTGGTTACAAATAATTGATAAGTCAATAAATTTTTATCCAATTTAATATTGGATGAAGGTTAATATACCTTTATCACATTAATCTAGAAATTGTTTTTTTATGACAACTTGTAAATGAAAAATGGCCAATATAATATTTAAATCAATGAATGTCACAAAGTATCACTCTCTTAGTTTTAAATACCCCTTATGTGTTCATAGGGAAAAAAGAATTTTATTAACAAATATAAATGTTGATTTTTAGGATTATGAAATTATTTTCATGAGGGAAATTTATTTTCAATATTCAAAAATTATTTAATATCTTATTTATTTTTTGAATTTCAATGGAGTATTTTTTTAAATATTATATAAAATAAATAATAAATTTTAAATTATTTAAATTAGAATAATTTTAATGATTGATAGTGTTCCACGAAATCAAAAAATGAATTTGACTTATTAGTGTTGTGTTACAGGATTATATTATAATATAACTTTTCATTTAAGTATATTATTTGAAATTAAATGAATAGGGTCAAAATGGATATTAATTATATTTCATGAAAATTATATTTTATACATTTATTTAAAATTACTAAAATGTTTCATAGTGGAATGAGAGGATATAATATTGTCTGTACATTAATCCGTTCCCCATTCATGACACATTAGTTATATTAAATATTAAATTCTAATACTTTAATAGAGAAAATATGGTTATTTTGTTTAATGATAAACAATGTTTGGTAAGGTGTTGACCAAAATGATAAGTTTCATAACACCATGCAAATCACTCAAAATATTACCAGATGATAATATTTTGACCCCATTATATAAATTCTTCTAATTATGGGACACTTTATTATTTTTTATTCTGATTGAGCTTTTTATGTTTTAATATTTTAATAAATTGCAAGACTCTACTTCCCATCAATTATCAAAAGAAACAACTCATTTTTATTCATCACACCAAAAATGAGTTCTGTAGCTCAACCATACACTACCAAACCATATTTAAATATTCCAAAAAAAAATATCTAGGTTTTTGACTTCCCATAATACCAACCCTATGATCCTTTATAGAAGATCTAAATGATTTATTTAAAGGAATAGATAATTGCCTAAACCATTAACTTTATTTTTTTACTTCTTCTTTACCTACACTAAATATTTGGTAGTTATAATAAATTAATAACATAATAATTTTAAATATACACAAATTTTATTATGGTTATTAAATCACCATTAACCACCCCCTTTCCTATAAAATGTGATTTGAATGTATTTCTCACATGTACGTATGGATTACCATCTCCACACTATGATACAATTTATTTTTTCATCACCATATTTCATGGATTATTATTATGATGAGTTTAATATTTTTTTTATGATAATTATAAAATTATTATTCTCTAATTTTAATTTCACATCTACCTTGTCACCATCCAGTCCATTGGCAAACGATAGTGTCACACCTACCTATTTATGCACTACCACCTCCACGATGAGATTTAATTCGTTTTTAATGTCTACAATACATGGATAGTAATTAGGATATATTTAAAATATATATATGATATATATGAAATAATAATTAATCTATAATGGATAATTATTAGTTAACAATATTTTTTTCATTTGTGGAAAAGTGAATATGTCATTCTTGTGTACATATGACCCACCATCTATATGAATAGTGAAATTCATTTTTTCAATATATAATTTTATGGATGTCTATAAATATATATAAAATGAATATATATGATCTTTATATCATGATTAAATATTTTTATATTAATTAACCAGGATCAAATTAAATGTACTTAACCAACCCATGAAAAACATACATGAAAAATGAAGAAAATATTTCATTTCATTGTTATTTTAATAAAAACTCTTTAATAAAAGGGTGATAAAAATTAATTAGAAAATAATATATGGTATTATATTTATGATTATGGTTCATGAATTGAAATATAATAATTGTATATTTATCATACAATATTTTTTTACATTTATGAAGAAATTCAGTCCTATGTTATGGGTTTTCATCCAAAATTTTCTTCTTTCTGATATAAGCTACGTTATGAACCAATCATCTTTTATAGGGTGTATATTCTTCCCATTGAAATGCTACATATTAATTATCCTTATATTAATGATATTTAATTTCCAATTTGAAATTAGTATTTTTTGGGGATAATGATTCAAATGTTACCAATGTGGTATGAGCTTTAGGTTATAATCTCATTTTTTATCAAGATTTTTTATGATTTTGTTTTCAATGGCGACATATTATAATCAACCTCTAAATAATATCATGAATATTCTTCTACATAAGAAATTTCTTTAATTTATGCGTTTTTATTTTATTTTCCTCATATTTATTACATAGTAAACCCAAAAATGTGTTTATAAAGAAAATTGACTATATTACTTTTGTCGGTCAATAAAAAATTTTCCTCTGTATCCCTAATTTGAAAAAAATATTAAGTTTTTTCTTAATATTAAACTATGATTTTATAAATTCATTTTCACAAATTTTTTAATTTTTAAAAATTGGTTTAAAAATAATCTCCTTGATGTTTTTAAATGAATTACTTTTTTCATTTTCTATAAAATTTATAATGGAATGTTTTATTTTATCTTATATTACATAAATGTAATTTATCCACTACCATGAAAACTTAAGGAATCAAATCATTAATTATTATTTTCAATATTTCTTTTATAGAAAATATTTTACTTAATATATGTCATATTATTATATTTTAAATTAGTGATTTTAATGAGAAAATTGTAGTTTCCTCACAAAATGTTACAACTAATCATATAATTACATTTTTTAACTAAGATGACAACATTTGATGTTAGTTATGATTCATAAGGGATATGATAAAATGATGAAATACATATTCTTTATCTATATAGATTGTGATTATAATGAAAAAATATTTATGAAATCAGTTTTTTCAATGTGTTACGCCATGTTTGAATGGTGAATTTTTTATGAAACTCATTAATTTACCATGGAATATACTATAATGATTTTCTTATGAAACACATTTCATATCATGGGTTCTAATATGATGAATATTTTGGGATCTTGTGGAACACATATTTATGAATTTTAATATTTGATTCGTGGACCTAGCATTATATGTATGACTAATGTTTTGGGTGAAGATTGATATATGATGAGATAAACATGTTAGGATGACAGAGTGAACCTAGTTTAGTAAGAGACTCTATCAACTGTGATTTTGATAAATGTGATCCATGACTGATACGATAGTTCAAGGAATCAACCCAATCAAATATGATGGTCTTGGAAGTAAACCTTGACTACTATCATGGTTTATGGTGTGTAAAAAAACTACTATGACAGTCCTGATAGTGAATCCTTGAGTATGAAGTAAATGATTCTATATGAATATGTGTATTACATAATTTCATGTATTGTTCCAATTTGATGGGCTCATTTGTCTAGTTCATTGATTTATTTATGATTAAAATCTTAGGAACTACCAAAATTTACTCCACGAACCATGATTATGATTAATGATATACAAGGTATGTTTTTAAAATACCAATCTCATGTTTTGATACCCTCAAACTCATGTTATACTTATGTGAACAATGAAATCTCCAATTTTTACTCATACTATTAACCTAATCTCACCCTTTATTAGGTTTCATTTTCCCCAAGTTAGGAATATTTTTAATAGTAATGATATTTTTCAAAAGGTTATTATTTATGAAGAAGTTAGTGTGATATGATAGATCTCATTTATGACCTAGTTGTTTTTGTAACAATGTTTACAATGATACTAGACCTATTTGATTCAAAAATTGATAGTTTTATTATTTATTTAATATTCATAAAAAATATATAATATATATGTATAAACAATGGGTTTATATTGTTGGTTTATAGGAAAAAGATTAGCCAACCGTTTTATTCTATAATGAAAAACCTTTAGTGATAATATAGGGGATAGGACTGTGTATGGGATAACAACACAATGTTTTGAAAATAATCATCAATGACCTATGATAAGACTATGGTGTTATATATTGAAACGAATTTGTCTTGATTTACATTTCCAATAAATGATTTTTATTATTATATGGTATTCTACTATGAATATTTTTTCTCACACTGTTTATTTTTGTTTTAATAAATAGATGTAACCCTAAGGAATATCGTTAATGATGAATATGACTTAGAATGCAAAGATTTAAATCTTGAGAAACCAAATTTTATGGGAGATAGAATAAAAACTCTCATGATATGATCATATAATATTCTTAATATTTGAATCATTTTTAGCTACCAAATGAGAAAATGAGTGAGAATAATTTTGGTGAGTCCATTATAACGAAACTACCACCTTCTACTGTGCTGATTCTGATCACCTAGTTGATGGGAAATGAACCAGTACTACTAAGGGTAGTTTACTGCCTCTAATTTTCAGAGAATAAAAATTTCATTTTAGCATTTTATCATTTCATTGGTGAAGAAGATCAATAGTGAACTCGTTCTAGAATACGAGGTAATGGGAAGATATTGAATCCATGGAGTGGGATGAGATAAATATTTTTTTCAATAAGTATATTACCCTCATTCATTATATGAAAATAAATAAGGAATTCCTTGAGCTAAAGTTGATGTAATTTTCATCCATTGGTACCTATGAGGAATATTTTAGAAGACATGTAAGGTATGATTTAGTTATTATCATCTTAAAAAACTGGGGTTGATGGATTATTTATTTTAATTAAACAAAGTATCTAAATATTGTTAAAATTAAGAGACTATAGTAGATATGAATATATATTTCTATGAGATACCAAGGTCAAAAGAAGCATTTTAAATACCCATCAATATCATTGTTTAAACAAGAAAATAATTACAGAATTCGATGTACATAAAAAAATACTAGAGAGAAGGAGATTGTATTTTATTTATTCTCTAACTGTTGAAGGAAAAAATGGTGAATTTCATTTTAAAGGGACTATTAAATGTTTTATGTGTGGAAATAAAGTTCATCTTGAAATTAAATGTTTAATTGATATAAAGATACAGACTAATGAAGTGAAAAATAAAAAGCACCACATAATGCCCCACCCAATCATTTTTTTTATATTCTAGGAGTATAGGAATTATTCTAACCACTATTAAAACACAAAGGTTAATGATGATGATCAATGTTAGTACCCTCTTGACCAAATAGACACAGGGAAATATCATGTAATCACTATTGGAGATATATAATATGATAAGGTAGTAGTGAAAGATATAGATACCATCCACTAAAGAACTACGAATGTCTATTATGATTCGAGATCTATTCAGCTTTTTATATATGAAGAACAGGTTATGTGCATCATAGTACCACCTCAATAATTATGTTTTAAATTAGTAATGAAAACAGTAATGGTGTGACGATCACATATAAAGCCTATTACTCGTCTCTTTTTGATGTTTGTGCAAATGTGCTTCCAAGAAATATTATTATTCTCCATTTAGTTGAGCTTGATTATATTCTAGGCCTGATTTAGTTTGATTTACATAAATCCAAAATGAAATTCCAATGAAGGGAAGTTGCATTTGATATTATAAACCAATATATTATTTTCTACTAGTTAACCAAAAAACATTTCCTTCTGATGGAAATCACATCCATTATATGGGTCATAATTCTTATTCAAAAGGGATTTTTCTCTTATATGGGTGGGGAGAAAATAAAACATAACGATATTTCCATTTTGTGGGTGTTTGTTGTTATTTTCCAATAAAAATTACTTGGTCTTACCCCAAATCATGAGGTTGAATTCTTAATAGAACTCATAAATAATTATATACCTATTATAATGACTCCATATAGAATAACCCTGATTTAGTTATAGGAATTTAAAAAGAAACTCTAGAATAATATTCCCATGGGATTCGTTCATCCAGTTGCATCACCTTGGGATGGGGAATATTATTTTTTAAAGAATAATGATTGATCAATGTGACTGTATATTGATTATTAAAAACATAACAAGATCATAATGAAGATAATGTATTTTATACTCTATATTTTTGACTTGTTTGAAAAAATAAAAAGACCTCAATACATTTCTCGGATTTACCATTGTTCTAAATATCATTGATTGAGGGTCATGAAGGAAAATAACCCAATAAAATCTTTTTATACAAGGTAGTAAACAATGAATATATAATGATTACATTTTTCATACTAATTCTATTGATATCTTCACTAATTTAATGAATATATTCTTATGGATTACATTGATATATTTTATGTAGTCTATGTAGAAGATATTGTTATACATTCATGTTTGAAGGAATAGAATGAATAACAATTGATATTTGTGCTAAGGATCATGATGAATGATTTGTTTTGAGATAAATTTACCATATTTGAATTTTTTTTAGAAATATACATTCATGGGTCAAATTTTCATGACCTGACCTAATGGAACACGAGATGAAACTACCAAAATCCTACCTTCAATGGCAATGTTATGGACACAAGAACTGAAATTAATGACTAATATGGGTGGCTTTTTCTTTATATACCTATATGTATACTCCTGAACATCTTTTGGAATAAATGTAGAGGAATAATAATAAAAGATGAAACATCTATAGAATATACTATTCGTGTAAAACCTCTACAGAAATAAAATATTATTATACCAAACACTATTAACTAATTGTAAGAAATAACTGGCCAAATTTAATGATGTCTCATCCTTAAAAATCATGAAAACTAAAAGCTGAGAGGTCCTGAAACCAAATCTCAAGGACTCAACCACCATAAAAAATCTATTGCTTTGGGGTATCCCCAATATTGTTTTTAATCACAAATAGACTATCTTTCATCTTTATAAGACATGAATCATGTGGGAAAATCCCATGTAGGGGTGAGTATATACATACCTACTTGGAATTACATGAATGATGAAGTGGGATTATTTAGAGACATGATAAAAAAATATCTAAAAACATAGTAAGAGACAAAAGATAACCATTGAACATGTATATATGGTCATAAAATAAACCTGCATGAAAGAGAATGGGGATCCCTATCTAACAGTGCGTCCCAAGAAAAGAGACTTCCCTAAGTTCCAAAGGTTCCATAAATGATGCCAAGCATCTCATGTGTCAATCCAGTTGAAGAATCCATATCAAGAAACTCCACACCTCTTTGTTGCACAATTGAGGGGACACAATATCAATGTAGAGTAATCATTCTCTAGTGCAGCAAGAGATTTCCACTCAGTAGATAGATAGAGGACCCATGCCCTATTTGAATAAGAAGGTTCCACATTGTGGATAGATGGAGTGCCATTTTCATGTTCCAATTAAGGGTTTACACACTATGGGTAGAGGACCCATGCCCTTACTCTATAGGAGGGTTCCACTCTAATGTATAAGGACCCATTCCCTGATTCCACAAGGGGATCCAATCAAATGGTAGAGGACCAATTTCTTAACTCCATAGGGGGTTCCACTATAATGGTAGCGAATACATTCCTTAACTCCACCTGAGGGATCCACTCTAGTGGATAGAGGAAACATTCCCTAGCTCTGTATTATCGTTAGACTCTACTAGTAGAGGACCCATGCCCTAATTCTATAGGAGGGTTCCCCTATAGTGGATAGAGAACCCTTTCCCTATATCCATAGAAGGATTCCACCCAAATGGTATATATATAGAGGACCCATAACATGACACCGCAAGAGGGTTCCACTCTAGAGGTATAATACACATAAATTTTCCCAATACTATTTTTTCACTCTGATCATCATGTCTGATTAGTGATTTTATTGAGTTCCACATAACATATCATCAGACTCATAACATCTTGCCCCATATCTCCCAAGGAAATATTAAGTCTACCATCATGTTCTATGTTGAAAGACACTCTAAATATGAAACGCGTTGTCCATTATCAGTGTAAAAAAAGATATATGATAGTTATAATATTCCTTAAAAATGAATGTACATTATGTGTAAGGGGATCCACATGGTGTTTGGTCATGCCATGCTACCAGGTCATGTCCTTACTAGTACACAACTCACTGGTCATGTACCCCTATGTAGCATGTAAGGGGAATACATGGTGTACCTTTTCCACCTAGGGTTGAGTTGTTCTCTCCTAGATGTTCCTTTTTCTGTTGGGTCGTGTTTGTGTCCTATAAGTTATGTCCATGTACCAGGTTCATTTCTAGGTGCATGCTGTGTGCATGTTCATTCCCATGTCCTTGTACTCCCAGAGTACATGATGGGTCATTAGCACAAAGCCACCTATTGTGTGGTAGTCCGAAATGTATTGTGATATTTATAATCTCCTGGAAACCCTATCACCATGGATTTCTGAAGAATACATCTTGTGTTCTTCCAAACTACACATATTTTAGTTACATTTTTCATAGAAACTCATATCTACCTTGGAAAACTCCCGATATACCTTTTCCACTTCCAAAATCACCTGGTGTTTTCTTGAAATGAAAGGGGGAAGGATACATTCATCATTTTTAGCCATCTGTTGGATCAAAATATGAATACCATCATGATTTTCAATAGAATTATCTCCTTTCATGCCTCTCGTGTAACAACTAAATCTGTTTTTGATCTCAAATTCATTATGAAATCACAAAAAACCTGCAAATCATCCAAATTAATCATACGATCATTGATATTTCCATTAAAAGTGAATTTCCCACACATTCGGGTGTCTGATTATGCTTGATCCCACCAGGAAATTTTGAACCATGGCCCCCATAGGCCAGTGGTGAATATCATGATGAATTATTGGGGAAGCACATATAAAATTATGAAAAATATTTTTGTATTCATTCATGGCCAATGAGTAAATATTTGAAATACCCTGGGTGATAAAACATTGAATAACCAATTTAATATGATGTTCAGACGCATGGGAAAGCTCAAATAATGTAGTTCGATGAGATGGAATTAATAAAGATTAAAAAATTTATCAAAAGGGAGAAAATACAAGAATTATTCGTCCTACCTTGATATAGGGTTGTTTGATGATGAAGAACACAATTGCTAATGATGGATAAAATTCCTTACATTTTATGTTCCTCAATTTTTCTAGATCTAAAATCTCATATTTGTCTAATCTCAATCCCCCAATGAAGAATATAGAAATATACTCTCAATAGTATCATTATTATGAGGATAGCCCCAGTGATCGTCTATAATGATGAATTTATAGATAAAATTAGGTTTTAGGTTATTTATTAATTAAATAAATATGTAATTGATTTACCCAATGAACATAGCCACCAATGGAAGTTTTATCAAAATGTCCCACGTATAAAATCTTTAGGTCATACCTAAGGTAAGCATTGCATTTTCGATCAAAATGTGGTATCATATTTCCATTTTAAGACCCCATTTACGAGTTTCCAATTTTTTATGAAAACTTGTTTCTTGTGTGATATAAAATACACATACTATTATTATAAAATTAATTCCATGATTAATGAGCCTCAGAATCACGCTTTTTCTCAGCCCCTTGATATAGAAATATTTCAGATATATTTCAATGTCTTACAACATAAGAATAGGGTATCCATATTATTCCCTCATTCAATTTTATATAACTAAAAAAGAAAAAACAATATAAAATTATCTGGATACTGATATTGCATATGTCTCTCCTACTCTCAGGAGCACTCCCAGAAGCTCCAATTCTACAATAGCCCACAAAACAATGAAATAGTTCATCCAAGAAGGATCCTCCCTTACCAATCTCTGATGTCCACTATGTGATTATGGAATATGGATTAAACCTTGAATTCCATATTTCCCCAGTAAATAACATACATTGGGTCAAGCATGTATATCCTAATCTATAACACATGGAAGATTTCATGCACCTTCTCTAGTAGTGGGGGTAAGTAAAGGAGGTAGGTAACTATTCCAACCCTCTAGAAGATATCGAATGAGATAATGATCCTTGGGGATAACATTCCTCCCCGACTGAACCTCCGCATTCCTCATCTCGTGGACACTCTCAAAAAAATGTTTTCTCAATTCTTGAGCTCCAAGGTACTAAAACTTCGATCTACATAATATTTTTATATACTCTTAGCATTCCACATCTGCTCATTGATGAGATATAACTACTATATCATCACCTAGACCATCACATTCCCAACAAGAGATTACTCACAAATCACATTCCATCATAAGGGTGACCTATAGGGTCTCCCATATTTGGCCTCAAAAGCTTCCATGATGATAGTTGAATGGTAGCTATTATTGTACACAAACTCTACCATTGGAATGTTATCACCCCAAATATAGATGATGTATAAAATTAATGCTCACAACATATCCACAATCACATTGATAGTGTGCTTGGTCTAACCATTTTTTTATGTGTGGATTGTTGTACTCATCCTCATTAGGGTCCCAAATAGCTCCTATAGGCCTCTTCACAACCATGATGTAAACCATAGATAAAATTCAGATAAAATCATGAAGGGAACCCCATAATGGAGATTGAACGCCCATATGTACAGCTACCCCCATCTCACTACCATGTTCTGGTCCCTCATGGCATTGAACTATCCCAAATTTATAAGTTGATCACCTTTCACCTTGATAACTTGATGGCCTCACACATTTCATGAAATCTCTATGAAAAATTAAGTGTCTATTCCATCCCATTTCCACTATGGGATCTCAAAATATTATAAATAACATGATGGAACATAGTTTATATCCTTCAAATACGAACAGTTGAGACCACGAGTAATGAACTCGACCCCACTATGTCACGTGCTAGCACACCGAATTCACTGCACATGGTATCTGTACATCGTCACCACTATGAGATTTATTGGAAAATGATATTTTTGAAACTCTCTCATCACCTCCTCCCATATCTTAAATGGGACCACTATCTATCTGTAGAAAATGGGTACATGATTCCCTCCACTAGAATATTCATCTAGAGAACATTTTAAGGATATATTGTAACAAAATACCACATTATTAATGTCTCCCAAATATGACTCTTTCACATAATAGATTACTAGAGGAGTGAACACCATTGACTAAAGAAACTTTAACCCCTCCTCCACCAGATCTAGCTTCAATAAATAGAACTACACTGAGGCATCCTACCCCAAACGATCTGAAGACTTCCTACTAAAGGAATATGACACTGTGTTTCCCATCCATGGAGAATAGACTATCTGAAAATCATATTCCTATAGTAACTCCAACTTTCACCTCTACCTTAGGTTCATTTCTCTCTATTTTAATGTACACCTGACACTATAATATTCTATGTAAACAAAGATGTTCTCTCTTAGAAGATATTGACTCCACATCTTTAGAGAGAAGACTATCATTTTCAAATCTTGGTTTTGAGTCATGTAATTTTCCTCAGGGGGCCTCAAATACCATAAACCATATGAAATAATTTCATGCCTCTACATTAACAAATAGATGACCCCATCTCCAGAGGAATCATAATACACTACATTCTCTAATCCTTATTTTTGTAATCTCAAAAGAGGGGAGCTCATTAGCCTCATTTTCAACTCTATGAAGACTCTCTCACACTACTTATTCTAGGAAAACTAAAATTATTTCCACATCAATATTTTTAAAGGGCATGAAATCATGGTTAATTTTTCCACAATCTCCTATAATACCCTTCCATAAAAATAAAACACTAATCCACTGACACTCTTAGCTGGGTCGCTAGAAAGAATTGAATCAATTATCCCTAAGGTAGCAAATAATCCATTATTAAAAATAAAAGTACCTCTAAAGTGAACCTCATGGATCCAAAACAAGTAGATCTAAATATTAACACAAATTTGGTTCACTAAAATAAAATCTAGGACCATGATCAGTTGCAATATGTGATCCTCCTCTAACTTATAGTATATGGTTATATTATCAATGATGAAAATAAAAAAGTGGGTCCAAGTACAATTAGAATATTTGGATCATGAAAAATATTGAAATAGGTGTGAATCTTTACAAAAAAAGGGATCACTGGGATCTTATATTGTCTATAGGGACATCAGAATACCAGCTTCATAATATTATCTTCATGAACTTTGAACTAGTGGTAGTAAGACCTATTATCATTCTTCTAGAATAATTTCACACCTCACAACTGATCAAAGTCATTATCAATCCATATAAATGGGTACTAGTTCTTTAATTGATTCATGGTTTAAGAGATGATAATATACACAAATATGAAAGATCAAATCCAAAATTTTTATGAACAATATTGTAGCTTCCTAGGGGGCACAGTGGGTCTAATGGAAACCTTCTCTCAAAAGCCTTTAAACTTCAACATTTCCTCCCTATGCTTGGTATGGGCCATACAATATGCCTCTATAGATATCAGAGGAGTCTCATAATAAATGTGAGTGAAAAAATAGATATACCACCTAGAAGGTAGTCATAGAATGTCATTAGGAAAGGAATCCATAAAATTTTCCATGAAAAAAGGAATCTAGATATTTAATGTGCCACATACACCAATGGATACACTTGAAAACTGATGGGTGATGTGTTGAAGCCTCTTACACATGAAACCCTCTCTCCCTTTCATGTTATCTCTCTCACCCACAATGGATAATATCATCCCATTAGAGTTAAAAAATCTTACTCATCTTCGGTGAAATTCAATCTAGTCTCATACCATGAACATAAAATACCTACCCAACATAACATCATAAGGTCTCATCATGGTGACCAAAAGTTACCATAAGAACCTATCACCTCCAAGTGATAGATTACACTACCAGAACATAAATGTTATATAAGAAGCTTTTCCCATATCAACATCAAGACAAAGATGATTGGATAAAGACCCAACTAGGAGATCCAACACTTTCACCAGGTGTAAAGAGATGAAGTAATGAATCAAACATGTGACTACTAGTACTGTATCATGTTTACAATAAACATTGATATTATCTATAATAATCTCTGGGGAAACACTGTTATATACATCCATAGCCTGTAACAGCCAGCGGCCCTAGCCACAAGCACCTTAAGACTAGTGTGGGATTCCTAGTAGTGGTGGTCAAATGAGCTCATAACATGATCCACCACCCAAAACTCCTCCTCTTGGAGTCCTACCTACTCCTCTCCCATATTTTTTTCTTAGGTCTACCTTGCCCTTACCTAGGAGATACATGATCACGGTAATTCCCCTATCATGGTGGTTCATCCAATACCTTCCTTCCCTCCTCAATATGTTGATAAGGTAAATCATGTTCCATGTGATCTCACCAGTCACATGAATAGCACAACTCTTCTCTAGGATTCCCTTTACCCCAATGTGGCCCCTTTTCCACAAAACAAACTATCTGAGTCCGGTAAAGAAAATATCTCTTATGTTGAAATCCTGTAGGTTGTTGCATGCTGGCAACTATAAATGCCTTAGACCCCTAATGTCCACACCTATCTCCAATTGTACGGTGTACCTCTGAGATTAATTTATCCATAACCATAACATTCTCCAACACTCTAGCATAAGTTGAAATGTATTAGGCTGACCCATTACCATGATTGTCTCTATAGTGACCCTGCGCAAACTTTACCACCCCTAAGTATCTATATCTAATTTTTTCAAGGGAGTATCATTTAACTTTAGTGGTACTCATGAAATACTCAATAATTTTCATCCCTCTATATATTAGCTCCATAATATCCTGAATTAAATAGTAGAACAATCATGAGGGGTGTTACACTATAAAAGAGCTGTTAGAATTCAGTCTATGAGAGTGTCATCTCATCATGTGTCTACATGAATAGACTCAACCAGGGTCGAGTTAATCCATGACGTAGACTAGATACCTATAAAAAACCTGATCGTCTTGTGTTTGGATATTTTTTCAAACTCATATCTCCAACTCTCACCAATCATCTACTAAATTGATATTTTTTCTCACTCTGGAACCTCAACAGCCTATGGAACTGTAACTCAAGGAGTTTGATAATAATTTGTACATCCTCATTCTACTCAAATAGTAATTTCTATTTCTTGACTAGTATGGGTGTTTCTACCTATCCACCTAGATAAAAAAGCTTGCGTGATAGCCCCAAAACTGAGGCCTCATCACTCATCAGATCATCATTATGAACTGAAATTGGTGAAATTTATGGCTCGCTTCATAGAGGAATCTTAAAAATTTAATCAATATATTTCATGGTGAGATGATCATATATATATATATGGTAGTTGAATCTCTATTATGGTTCTACACTATGGATAGAAGAACCCATGACCTGAAAATGTCGAAGTGTTCCACTCTAATGGTATAGAAGTCAAGCCTTAGCTCCATAGGTGGGTTCCACTCTAATGGTAGAGGAACCATGACCTGCAAATATAGAAGTGTTTCACTCTAATGGTATAGGACTCATGCCTTAGCTTCAGAGGTGGGTTATACTCTAATGGTAGAGGACCCATGACTGGAATCTACAAGATTTTTCCACTATAATGATAGAGGAACCATACCCAAACTCACCATAAGGGATGCACTCTAATGGATATATTATTAATTCCCTAACATCGTAAGAGGGTTGCTCTGTAATGGTAGAGGACACATTCCTTGACTCAAAAAGAGGTTTCCACTCTAGAGGATAGAGGGCCCAGGCCCTGGATCCATAGGTGGGATCCACTCTAATAGTATATTGATAGATGGACCATTATCTAACACCACATGAGGGTTACACTCTATAGGTAGATAACCCATTCCATGTCCCAAAAGAGGGGTTCCACTCTGATGATCTCTCCTAATAAGTTCCATCATCGAGTGATCTCTAATGAAACATCTCACTTGAAATATCTCACATCATGTCTCAAAATCCACCATAAAAGTCACCATCATGGTATATGTGAAAAGAGGGGAGGCAAATCACATGAAAAATATAAGTACAATTGAATAAGATATGAGAGGTAGAAGATTGATAAAAAAACAAGGTACATATATTGTAGGTGACCATGAAAATGTGTGTTCCTACCATTCTATATGTCTGTGTCCTCACCAGTACATGAATCAATGTCCTTGTATCACTTGATAATGTGAGAGGGGACTACATGGAATCCCTCATCCACCATAGGTGTAGTTGTGTTCTCCTCATCATTCCCATGTCCTTCAGGCCATGAAGGTGTTCTTAGGGTCACGTTTGGGTACCATGGACATGTATAGGTACACAATATTCCTAGAATATCTCATTTCCACATACTATCGTAGTACACACCTGGTCAGAAAAACTGAGTCACGTGACGTGTGGGGGAACCGCATAGTGTGTAATGTTACTAATCTACTGGAAACCATATAATTGTGTAATTATGAAGAAAATGTCATGTGTTCTTTCGTACTACATGGTGTGTTGTTTTGTTTTTTATATAAACTCATTTCTACTATGTTTATCTCTCGATCAACATTTTCCACATTATCTATAGCCACATGTTCACTCATAATAAATGTGGTAAATCTTAATTTGTCATTTCTATCCATCCAGTGGATAGAAATCTGATTCACGCTTTTCTTTTCAACACCTTTATGAGCCTTGATTTTCTACCATGAAATATATAACTCTACTTTGAATCCCATATCCCAAAAAAAACTCACCAAAAACCAAAAAATACATCCAAGTCTTTCGTCAATCATATATATTTTAGTCGTACGTGATTCTACCTTGAATCTGGGGGTTTTATCATGCTCGATTCCATCCTAAAATTTCGAAATGGGGTCTCTACAGACTAATGGAAAAGATCATAAAAAATGGAAGAAAATAACAAAAAATGTGTGAGAGAATCATTTGTAAAGTGTGGGTTTTAAATGAATAAAAATTTCATATTTTGAGTCTGATTAATAATTGAATAAACAATCTAATCTCATTGTTGGGATCATGAAAAGGCTCAATTGCCGTAGATCAACTATAATAAATTGATGAAGCTCAATCATTTAATCATAAGAGGCTAAATACCAAAATGGTGATTCTAACCTCAAGACTAGGTAATCTGATGATGATAAATGTAGCATCCAATAATGTATAGAATTCATTGTGTTTTTTCCACTATTCACCAAGATTTTTAGGCTTCCAATTGTATGATATCAATCTGCCTATAAGGAATATAAAAATCTACTCTCAATGTTCCCATGGTTTTGAGGTATACCCAATATATCCACAATAATGTTTCATTTATTGATGGAATTATGTTTTAGGTTTTTAATTATTTATTTTAATAATAAATTAATTAACCCACTAAACACACACACAAATAGCTGTTAAATCTGAATATATTGTACCGACCCACTTTATTTAGTGGCTTGGTTATAACATTCATTCTAGATTCAACCGTGGTCTCAAATTACAATTGAAATAATCCTTTTAAATGTTGTTCTATTACTTCTAAAAAATCATTTGTGTTTCATATAAAAACTATTTAACATTTTGACAAAATAATTCTACAAATACTATGCCTCAGAATCATATGTCGTCTTAGTGCCTTGCCCAAAAAAATTTCTGGATATATTTTAAAGTCATATAAGTAAAAAAAGGTCACTATACATATAATGTCATGAGATGGATTATTAGTAAATCCTTCATAGAGAAAACATATTAAATGTTTTACTGGACCAAACACTATGACTGGTATCCATAATGTTCTTTTTTGGGTTGGATATTATATTCTCTTGTTCAATAATTTCCCATAAATGGATAATCCACTACCTTATTTTAATAAGAATAAAGGTATGTTCCATTGTATGGATAAATGTGAAAAAAAAATGCATATGAAGAGATGGATTTTCAAGGAAGTTTTTTTTATAGTGACGTTCAATAGAGAATGGTTTTTAGTCAATAATGATACATAAATTAATAGACTAGTATGTTTTATCATGTAGAATGAGTGGGTGATAACTTATGCCAAAATCATGTTGAGGGGTCATGAGAAAATATTCCTAATTCAATATTTTCAGTTTGTTGTGTTAATTTTTTCAATAATGACATGGAGGCATAATCATTACAGAGAAAGGTGTTATATATATAATGGTCATAAATATTTATAGTATATTTTCACATATAATGAGTTGAACATGTTCCAGAGAATATGGTTGGAGAGTATTCTGGAATAATACTACTCAATAAATTATTATGTTGTGAAGGTCATCAAGGAGTAAGATTCTAAAAGATCAGAGGATTATGTTAGATTATATATGATGAGGATCACAAAAGATCAAGTATTTATGGATTTGAAAATGATAGATATTGAAATTATAGGGAAGGGTATAAATCATCTCGTTCTTAAATGAGTGTTCATCCATTTATCCAAGTGGGAAGTAAACAGGAAAAGAAGGCTGATGTAGAGCTATAGAAGAAGGCAAGGAATGTTCATGAGATTAACCTTGACTATGAGGGAATGATAATTTTTAATACCCATACACATTCCTTCCTTACTAGGTTTAAAGAAGGAATTATTGGATAGCCCCATAGTTCATTATTCCTAATTTATCCTCGAAGTACAATGACTTAGAGAGATTTGAAAGAGTATTTTTATTGCGACAACATGAAGAGTGATATTGGAGAGTATGTATCTCATTTCTTTGTAGGTCATCATATTATGGTTCAGAGAAAGAACTCTTAGAAGATATTTTTAATATTAACAATTACATAATGTAAATAGAAAAACATCACTATAGATATTTTCATTGGACTCCATAAAACATTTAAGAACCATATTTCCATTTGGGTTGTAGTTGATCACATTATAAATTTTACATGCCTAATTTCCATCAGACAAGAAACCACATCAGATTAGGATACCAATGTATACATTAAGGAAGTATTAAGGTTCCATGACAACCCACATTATGTTGTATCTGATCATGATATGAGGATTACAAAAATTTCTAGAGAAATCAACTGTAGGATATAGATTTATAGTTGATTTTCAGTATGATATATCAATGAAAGAAAAGTGTTCAGGATGAGAGAACCACTAAAAACATTAAGAATATTTTGATATCATATTTTTTGGATTTCAAAGTTGTTTTAGATCAACACCATCATCCACATGAGTTTTCTTACAACAATGTCTCTAACCGAAGCACTTAAATGGATCCTTATGAAATCATGTACATAATGAATTGTAGAAATCCAACATGTTGGGGGTATGGTCAGAGAAATAAATATTTTGGGGTTTGAGATGGCGGAATAATTGGTAGAAAAAATTAGATCCATTCAATAGAATATCAAGGATGTAATATCCAGACCCAAACCCCCAAGTCGGAGTTAGAAGTTAACATGACCTCTTATGCACATCCACATATACAAGAGGATATAGACTACCATTGAGGGTTTAAATCCATGAGTGGGGATACTATACCCTCTATTTCATGTCATCAAACATGATTATAATAAAAAATATTAAAATAGTGAATAAATAATAAAACTAAATTGCATAATCCTGATAAGTGGCAAAGATATAATTTATTCCCACAAAGTGTTTATATGTCCAGAGAATAAGCATTAGGTTAATATGATAAATGTAAATAAATAAAAATCCTTTGGGTACACTAGTGTCTATCCCAATCATACTTATCTCAATAATCCACCACTCAACCCTCCACCATAGGGCCCTTTCCCTTCATCATATCTCTGGTCATGAAATCTATAAGCATGATGAAATTCCACAGTAGGGTCAGAATAAAATTCTTGGTAGGACATCATATATTCATCCCAAAAAAACTGTGCACCTATATATGGTTGTAAAACATTATTATAGTAAATAAATATGCAGACGATCAATAATCAATCTAATAATTCATGATTTAAAAAACTTATAACAAAATCAGTTATGTCTACTTTGGAGGCATGCATGAATACCTTAGAACTAGCATGTAAATGTCTCAATGTTATATTTCGGCTCATGCTTCTTGATAGGCATACATCCCCAAACCTCCAAGTCAAGCCACCCTAGGTTGTCATTATCTTACTATCTCTCTACATTTGGTCAAATTAACCACCATTCCCCATTGATTCAATATCGGTCTAATCACTCATGATCATCTTTCCCCATTTTCATCACATATGGGACTAGTCACTTATGATCATCATATCCCCAGGATAGGAAACACTAAGACAATATGTTCCATCATCCATCTTAGTCTCTTTGTCATGGCACATTCACCATATGAACCCACTACCCTTCAAGGGATATCGAGCCTAGAAGGGCCCACATGTCTCATTGTTACAATTCATTGTAAAACAACATAGTATATAATAAGAGTATCCCAAAGAAAAAGTGTCATCATAAATAAAAAATCATTAGTGTGAGAAAATACATACATAAAAACATGTGAGAAACTCAACAAGGTCTACATAACATCAACATGAATAATAATTATTTTTAAATCAAGAAAGACTCATGGCTACACACACCCATATATATCACAAAACAAGCAACAGTTAGTGGAACAAAATTCACATATCATAAAAACATCACATATATGGCCCATAATGGTAAGGAACTTTAGACATCAAATGTAATTGATGTCAAAGTCTAGGATAAACCACCCTATGTAGATCGATAGTTGTATTAAAAACCAAAATAGTAAAGAAAACCTCCACATGGATTTAATATCATAATAATCAACACACCAATGATTGAAGCTTAACAGGGGTTTGTAGAACCAAAACCAACTATGTTATTTCAAAAAGGGAATAAAATATCACATATGATAATGAATTCTCTCTTCTAGGTAATTTCTAAATTATCTTTTTAGGATGATTCATGTACTCATAAAATTATACTTCAAAATAATTAAATTCTGATAATTTATCGTAAATTATCATCTAATAATTTTCTGTTGATAATTTATTATAAATTAACATTGTATAATTATCTATGGATAATTTTTCCTATGTTATCATTTATAAATACAAATTTAAAAATTTATTATAACTAATACATTTACAATAGTAACCAGATAATTTTTAAAAAAATATCCTTTTATAATTATCTCTTGGTAATTTATAATAAATTATCCTTTATAGTTTCTTTTTTATAATTTATAGTACATTATCCTTTTATAATCATCTCTTCATAATTTATCATAAATTATTCATTTATTATTATCATTTTATAATTTATTATAAATTTGAATTTTATAAAAACCTATAATAATTTAGAAACAATTTTTATTTTATAAACATATCTTCATAATTTATCTGAAATTATTTTTAATAATTGTAATTTGAAAATTTCTTATATATTATCCTCTATAATTATATGTTGATAAGTTATTTCCAAGTATCATTTTTATAATAAAATTTTTCAAATTTTTAATAAGTTATCCTTTTATACACTTATAAATATCATTTAATAATTATCCTTTGATAATTCAATGTAATTATATTTTTGGAATTATATAAATTGTTCCCTAATAAGTCTATTTATATAACGATTAATAATTTTTATTCCTTATATTATATTATCATAATTTAACGACTGGCATTTGATATTTTTAAGATTTAACCATTGACAAGATTGTAATTTTTATTTAATAATTTTAATAATTCTGAATTGATAATATCACAATAATTTTTTGATAATTATAATATTTATCAGTTGATAATTCAAAGTAATTATCATCTGGAAATTTCAATAATTTTTCCTATGATAAATCCATTCGATTATCCTTTTATAATTTTATTCTATATATAATAATAATTCAAAGTAAAAAAATAAAATTCTTGAAACTATATATTGATAATTTAGTGTTTATCATCCATTATTTTAATCACCCATTTTTCTATAATATTAAATTATTTAACAAATGGAATAAATTTAATAAAAGAAAAAAATAAACTGACCTTCTTGAATAGCCACAATGCACATGGATATTCTTCATTATTGGAACATGAAGAGGATATCAAATATTGTCATTGGAGGTTATCTCATAATATTCAAAGGTGTTTTGGGATTTCCCATAATAAGAAAATCAATAATGGTTGAAACCGAATCGTCCAGTTATATGGAACCCAAAAAAATCATAACATTTAAAACCCTAATTAATATTCAATTTAATTCATTATTCAACCAAAAAACCAGTATAGAGCCATTAATTTCTCCTGATTTAATTATTGCAATTGAAATTTGCTAAAATTGTGTAGATTTGGATGGTTTTGGATTAATGAGGAATCATTAATAGAGAAAATGACATTTTGAACATGATGATTTAAAAAATAATTAAATTATTTAAATTAATATTATTAATATAAACAATAATTAAAAATATAACCTTACATGGGATATGACCAAATTTCCAATACACATAAATGTTATGTCACGGCTAGGGTAAACCTTGCAGCCCATAACAAATGGGGGTCTCAGATTTAACATACGATTCAGCGTCTGGAGGATATTAAATTATTTTAGAAAAAATGTATAACAAAAATATTAAATAATTAAACCTCACATGAAATCGTACTAAAGACCCAACACACAAAAATGTTATGACATTCCTAGGGTAAAGTCGTTATCTCGGGCCTGATAGTGGTTTTATATTTATCACATAGCACACCATTTGGGATATATACAATAATTTGTTTAAACATCAGCCCTGTGTCTTGTAATATATTTAATATTTTTATTTTCACCATGTTGAGGGACTACAACCCTCATAATCCTATGCTGAATAAGATCCTATCTCTCAAAGTATTCTATCGAATATTCCAAGTTGTTGAATGGTATTTTACCCTTACATAAGGAATTTAAATCATCTATTTATTAATTTTGTTAGAAATAACTTTTTCTTATACAAGTATTAAATTATTATTAATTTGGTTTTTTATATTCCTTAAAAATGTATTCTATTAAAAAGAATTATAAGATTCGATAAAAGATTATTGCTGATAATCGTCCAAAAAATATGGAATTTCATTTCGGTGATAAGGTTTTTTAGAAAATTTCCCTATATAACAATGTTATTTTATTTGAAAAGAAACAAAAGTTAATACCTAGGTATATAGGTTATATTAATATTATTTATTAATTAGGGACAACAGTTTATCGAATAACACTTCCACCAAACCACTCTCAAATTCCTGAGGTGGTCCATGTGTCTCAACTAAGGAAGCATAAACCTGGTCCATAACATGTTGTAAACTCAGATTTTTTCACACATGGGCATGATTATTTTTATGAACAACATCAAATAGATGGTAGGGATAATGTTATCTGGAACAAGAATACTCAATTTTTTAATGTTCTCTGGAGGAATCAGAAATTTTTAGAGGCTACATTGGAACTTGAGGATAAAATGATACATTTATTTCTTCTTTTTTGTAATGTTGTAAGATATTTTTTGGGAAAATTTAATTATAAGGGTGTATAGTGAAACACTATGTGATTTTTGGAATATATATCTCTTTAAATAATAATGTTTCTTCAAATTCTTGTGTCACACAAAACACCAAGTTTAAACAAAACTTTTTTATACTATAAAATTATGTATAAAATTTTACCTAGTCATTTGATTTATTGTATAAATAGAACTAAATAACTTACATAAAATGAATTTTCATATATTTATATAATGAATTCTTTTTTTATTAAATAATTTGAAGTAAAAAATACTTTTAAAATAAAAAATAGATGCTTCATGAAAAATATTAGGCTGGTGGAAAAAGTATTTTTATAGTACTATTTTAAATTAATCACTATTGATAAATGGTTTTATTAAAAATATAAATTAAATATTTAAAAAATACTTAAAATTAATTTAATATTTTTTTATTAAATGGTTAATAATAAACCATTATTTATGCATAAAAATGTATTAAAATTGGTTTTCACCATGTTTTCGTGCTTATTTGAAAATGAATTTCTTACACATATCGGTATTGAATTTGATAAAATAGATTACATATTTAAAATATTGAGGTTATTTATTAAAAAATATTCCCATTTAATTTTTGGTCATTAAAAATAGTAACCATGGTAAAATTTATCACATTTATGAAGTGTAAATCATGTTATTCTAGTTTAAAAATAATTGATAGTGCCATAAATTTCACAAATATTCTTAATTATTAAAGGTAGGTATAACCTTATCAGCATATGATCGTGATTAATTTGAATATTGAATACATTTCCATGAAAATTATATGTATAATATTTAATGTAATAAAAGATACATAATGTCACTCTCAAGGTTTTAAATAACTATTATTTGACCAAATATGGACAAAACAAAGTTATTAAACAATCTAAATTTCCATTTATTCCTAAATGATGCTTTTTTAATGATTAAAATACATTAGTTTTTTTAATTACATAATTTTCATAAATTATTAGGCATTGTTGATGCAATATTTTTTCAATTATCTGAAAAATAAAATAAATAATTATAAATATATTAAAAAATATATAATTTCAGTGAGTTATATTATCAAAATATTTTATATATGAATATAACTTATTAATTTTTTTAAAAAATTATTAGAATTGAATTCCCACTTTATATTAATATATTCTAAATCTAATGAAATAAATAGTTTCAAAGATGAAATTAATGATATTTTGTCAGTATAGTTTTTTATTAAATTTTCTGTTTATTACAAGTATATAATTACGATAATATATAGTTTAAAATTTCATCATTTTCCATCAATGAATTAATATTAATATTATATGGGAAATAATAACCCTTTAGGAATGAAAAAGTTTCTATCATGGTTAATGTTAAAATAGGTTCACTAAGGTGTTAAACCAAAATATAAGGTATAAGACACTACATAAACCTTCCCAAATTGTATTGTTTAATGTGATTTCAACCATATCTTATATTATCTTATAATAAATATCCTTTTTATGCATTTGGTCCAGATAATTCCACTATTATAATATCATTATTGATGAAATTCAAAGAATCCCCCCTCTACTAAATTATAAAAGAGAACCTCTCATGTCATCTATTAATAACAAATTTAGTCTCCTGGTTCAACCATCCCCTACCAAAATCCATTTTAAACTCCCATAGACACATTATAGTGTTTTTTTCTTCCTAAAAATAAAACCCTAAGATCATTAATATGAGATGAAAATAATTTATTTCAAAGAAGAGGTACTTACATTAACTGATCACTTTATTTTTTAACTTTTTATTTTCATCCTTTAAATATAAGGTATATAAATTAAACTATTAAAATAATTATCCTCAATATTATAAAATTATATTATTTTATTAAAATGAAATTATTTTCTATCTTCCCCTCAAATGGTAAGTGAATGTACCACTCATGTGTATGAATGGTGTACCTTCTCCACACAGAGATACAAATCATTTTCAGCACAGTATTTTTGTGGTGGTTATTATGTTGGGTTTAACGGTTATATATAACACTTATAACATAGGATAAATTATTTAATTATAATATAACATCTAAATTATTACCTTTAAATCAATTAAAAAATGATAAATTCCCTCTTACTTACATGTGGAATAACACCTCCATGAATAATTATGATTTTTTTTTCATTAATGTTTTATGTGGTTGGTAATAAGTATATTTTTAATGAATATATAAGATATACATGTTATAATAAATAGTATGTATATATAGATAGGTTATTGATTTTCTAAATTTCTTTCCTTCCATCCATCAAAAAGTGAATAAAGCATTTCTGCATACATATGTCCTATTTTCTCCAAGAAATGTGTAACTATTTTTTATGTATTTTCAATTATTAATTAATAAAAATAATTATAAAATGAATATATATAGCATTTATATTATTATAAATAGTCTTCAGAATATATATCCTTGATCAATGTTCTCCACCATAAACCATCGAACCACAACATAAATAAAAAATGAAGGAGATATCACCAAGAATAGTGATTTTATTGAAGAATCAATAAGAAAAGAGAGATGAGAAGTTATAAGTAAATCATATATGGTATGATATGTATTATTATTTTTATTTAATTTATGTATAATAAACATAAATTAAATATAAATTTGGATCAAACACATATGATGAAACTCGAACTTGAGGTAAAGGTTTATCGTTCCATTTTATCTTCTTTTGGACATATATTATGTCATGTATCTATCATCTTTTATATGGTATATATACTACCAAATTAAATTTTATATCATATTAATAATTGTTCTCACAATAATTATTATTGAATTTCAAATTATTCCTTAATGGGGCTTAAAATTAAATAATTTCCAAAGCAGTTAGGGTGTTATGTTACAATCTTTTTGTTTATTGAAATTGCTTATGATTTAGTTTCTGATGATGAAATCATATAATATACCAATAAATAAAAAAATAAATTTTCTTTTACTATAGTTATTTCTTGATAATTCATGATTTTATTTAATTTTCTTATTCTTAATTACTAAGGTGTTAGAACCTATTTTTTTAAGGAAAATAATGTTATTTTTCATCTTCTGTGGAAAAAACTTTTCGCTTCTATGTTAATGTTTTTAATACATGTTTTAAAAAATGTTCTCACTATGCTCCTATGATTTTTTAAAGTATTTTTCACCCATTTTTGACATTCTAAGAAAAATAAATAGTAATATTCTTAAAAAAATGAGCTTCTTTTTTTATTTTCTATAAACATGTGAAAGGAATGTATTCTTTAAACTTATACTACATGAACTGAATTTTTCATCCATCATGACCAGTTCAGGTTTTGATGATTCCATTAAAAAACTTCAATTATAGTTATAATGAAAAAAATCAATAATATTTAGGAAAATTTTAGACTATAAAATAAGTTTGATGAAATAGAAAAGTCTATTTTCCATAAGAAACGGTTGAAGTGATCTTATAAATAACCATTTTTATCTGAGATGAAATCCTTTGATGCTTCTTAATTTTTGCTAGGGATATGATCTAATGAAAGCATCCTTATTCATTCCCGATATTTATTATGATTAATATGAAATAATATTTATGAAATCATTTCCTTTTACACATGTAATGAAATGATGAAATGTTTTTGAAATCCATTTATTTTCCAATGGTATGCTATGATTAAATTCTAATGAAAACCAATTTTTTATTTGTTCTGATATGATGAATTTTTTATTATATTATAGAACACATATATATTGTTTTAATTATATTATGGGTGGGAATAGAATTTTATATCCCTCTAATTCATTGGGTAATGATTGATATCTCATAAGAAAATCAAGAATAGAATGTGATGTAAATCTAGTTTGGTAAGGGGAAATTTCTTCTATGATAGTCTTGAGAGTGAACCTTTACTAAAATGATGGTTTTTGGAGTGAACCAAATCCACTATGATGGTCTTGGGAGTTAAACATGACCATAATAATGGTATAGGGATTGAACCCAATACACTATGATAGTCCTGGTAGGTAATACTTAACTATGATGGAAATAATTTTCTATGATTATGTGTATGACCTAATTCCATGACTCATGTTAATGTTAAGATATCATGGATCATGTTATTTGATTCATTTATATTTTATATCTTCTATTCTATCCAAATTGATTAGATAACATAATATAATGATCTATGATATATAGGGTATTGTTATTACACGTTAATTTAATGTTCTCTGTCACACATGCTTGTGTTCTACTTATAGGATCATTGATATCCCCCTTATATACCTTTATTGAGAATTTGAGCTCACCATTTCCAATGTATCATTTTCCATAGTTTATGAGTAACTTTATTAGTTAAGATATGTCTAATAATGGTCATAGTTATTATTAACTTAGTGCGAGATTATGTAATTTATTTATGAACCATTCATTTACATATCAACGATTCCAAATATAGTAGACCAATAATATTCATGCAATGATCGTTATTTTTTTATGGAATATTCAGTTGAAAATATTTAATATCTATGTATGAATAGTTTGGGTCAATATTACTGTTGTTTTATCCTTATTTAATTATCCAATAATGTTTCAAGAATAAGGTTGTAGAAATAACCATTTCTCACATGGTCATATCATGATCCAAAAAACCCTCCACTATTTCCCTTATACAATTTCACCCAATGGGAACGCTATTCTCCTTTTAAATATCAAAATTAATTTATGGTAAAATAATGACTTAAATTACATTATTTAAGATTATCATATAGAGTATGGAATAATATCTACTACAATATTAATTCTAATCACAATCAATCTCCACATACCCAATCTATACTCGTACTCCTAACAAATGTATTCCCAAAAAATAAATCCATACTAGTGGGAAAGGAATAATCACCACACATACCCATCCAAATAAATAAATCTCATTGATTTCATGAGGATTTCATTTTAAACATTTGACAATATATTACATATTCCAAACAACTAGCATTAGTCATGCACCAATGTCAGAAAACACATGAACTATATATGGTTTTTTAAGACATAACTACCTCTATATAGTGAAGAAAAATATATTTAACTTAATCATTATCAAGATTTTGTAGTTGGTGTGATATCCTTTCACATAAATCTAGACAAAAAATTTATACCATTGGAATTTTTTCAAGGACCACGTACCTCAAAATGTAGTTATAACCACAGACGACACTCAACCACCATCCACTATGACTATCCAAGATCATTAAAGATATCATCAAAATCCACAATCCCAATATCCATCATATATAAAATTACTCATTTATAAAATAAATAAAAAAATTGTCAAATAAAATTAATTCCATTAGTAAAAATTATCATACAACTCATGAGATGGACTTACAATGAAAAAACCTTATGAAATATGGTGTAAAAAATTGTTTAAATTCCCCCATACTCACTAGCATCAAAATAAATAAAAAATACCTTGATTAATCATTTAGTTCCTTCATAAAATAATAAAACTAAAAATAAATTAAATTCATCATCTCACAACATGTCTAACATTAAAAAACCTCTAGACTTTTACCTGTCAGGATAACATCTAACCAATTAGATCCAACGATCGAAAATCACAACACAATTTCATCTTGATCAATTTGAATCAGAACCTAAACCTATCTCTAACCCACTGAAGATTTAGGTTGATATAGAAGGGAGAATATGAGAATGAAAAATTAAATAAGGCATACATCAAATCACTAAATAACCCACCCTCAAATTCCATAAATAGAATGGCGAAGAATGAGAGGGAGGGGGGATAATAGAACAACATCCAATATAAATGAACTGACTATTGAGAGAAACGTTGTATAGAGGATTACAGTGACAAATCATAAAACATTAAAATTCTCCTGATTAAAATAATTTCATGTGATCCACTAGGTACCCGATGTAATTACCTAGCCAACAGGTTGTCATGGGAAATGACATAATACACCCAGCCTTCCAGACTCAATAAATGATTCGGGCCTCCTTTACTTGAGATACCACCTTGGATACATACATTTTTTCTTTTGAAGTGTGTTTAAATTTATAAATATTAATCAGGAATGAAAAAATTTAATCATTATACATATCCAAAATAACTAGAAGATATTTCTTCTCTATCTCCATAACACCAATTGGTTTGGGTCCTTATATAAGTGTTTAGTGTAGTGTGGATATATCTTTGGTATATTACCACAACTATAATGGTGGTTTGGATGTGTTAAATTTTGGTAAGAGTTTTGATTAAATCTCCTAGGACAACTATTTATATATCCTATATTCTTATTAAACCTCTATTATGTGGTGGGAATGGGTTGATACTCTGTGAATGAACCTATAGTTTTTTTACTGGAATGAAGAGAGTTATTCCCTTTCTATGTGATAGAATAGACAATGGGTAGAGTTAGGACAATTGGTCCGTCATGTATGATATACTGAGTTGGGTTGTATGGATTAGTCAGTTCTATATTACCATTTGTAAAAGGTGGTCCCTGTGATGATATTACAAAGTCCTATGATTTAGAGTTAGGATTTAGGGAACAAGGGATCTATGAGAATCTATGTAAATAACCCGACCCTAGTATCCTAGAGTCGGTGCCTTTGTATATTACATTGGTACTATGATAAATTATTCTCATCCCAAGGTACCGAATTATTTAGTAGTTTTGGAAAAATATATACAATCATATGTTATACATTACAACTTGAAATGAAAAAAAACATAGAAACTCCATTGGTAAAATCCTTAACTCATATATTACTACTACAAGTCATTTATAATATTGATCATTTCATCCTTGGGAAAACATAATAAAAGGTTGAGATCAAATTTTTAGTAAGGGTAATTAGAATATATATACATAGAAACAAAAACAATAATCCATGGTGAATATCTGATAACACATGTCATAATCATGAACATAAAATAGTTGGAATAAAATTCTATCAAAATATCACCATATTAATTATCACTTGGGAATAAAACTTAACCGCGGAAATTCTACTAGTAAAATAATAACATGGACTATCAATTACTAGTATCATAATGGGGGAATTCATAATGATGGACTTTATAAAAATGAAATCATGGACTTACATAAGAATTATACATTAATGGGTATGGCATTGGTGAAAACCTAGTATATCTTTTCTCATTAGACCTTACAATGAATAAAGTGGATATTGTGGTCCCTACCCATAACATACTAAGTCAAATTCATTCCACATCTATCAACTAATTTATTAAAAATTATGACAATAAATCAAAGTGTCATATACCTCTTTGAAATAATTTAATCATAATCATATATAAAAATACTCGAATAAAATTATTATAAGTTATTGAGAGAATAACCATTATATATTGGAAAGAATAGTTCATTTGGAAGACGATTTTTATTTTCTATAAAATCTGATTGAAAAAAATAATATCATGGAAAATAAAATTATAGGATAATGAAATTATGTTTGATTCATAAATGATGTCCAACTGAATTGAAAATATGTAATAAGATTGTTTATGAAACATTTTATTGGGTAAATTTTCATGTTTTTTATTATGAATCATAAATATAATTTATATTAGAAAAGTAAAGACATTTTTATAAGACCAGAAATGAAAATGGGTAAGAAAATGGGTAAGAAATCAGGATGTTCCCTTTCTATGGATATACTTATCAGGAGGAATTGAAATGTGAATCCTTATAATACATCTATTTCCTGATAAAATAAAGAATAAATGATATAGATATATTATTTTTTAACATATAAATATATTTTATATGTACTATATAAAAATAAATTAGAATTAAATTTAGATAATGAAATAGTAAGAATAACCTGAATAGAAAGTGGTGACTCGGGGAGAATCCTTCACCGCATTGCAAACATTAAAACCACATGTCCTATGAAATTAATGGTTATCAAATAAGTTATTAAATTCCATGTATATAAATATATACATGATAATATAAATCAATGGTTAGTCTATAAATAATTCACAAAAAATAGTGGCGAATAAGGCATACCTCATATAAATAAATGTGAAATGAGAAACCCCTTACATTATGTCTAAAAGTGTTATCCACTTGTAATTATTATCCAAGATAATGAAACTAGATTCATTGACACATTAATTCGAAACCATATAAACATGTATTTTATTTTATTACAATTTTTTATGTTCATTTATATCCTTTTTGATGAGTTATAATATTCAATTTTGACGATCTAGAGTGTCTGTTTCCTTAGTCTTCAAGATTGGTTCACTTGTATATATGTAAAAAAGATCATGTATGTTGTATATTGATATCAAAAAATTAATTTATATAATATTAATGAACATATATACTATTTAATCATCAAATATTTTTTCAAGATATGATAGTGATTTGTTAGATAGAACTTTATTGATAATAGTTTTGATTAGTATGGCGGTTTTTCAACGATCATGGACAATTTTTGTCATATTAATTAATATCATGAATTTATACTAGTTCCAAAACACTAAATAATATACTATATGTATTATAAAGTATTATATAACAATAATTATTGTTTTATAACCATCCATGATGGTAATAATTGAAAATCATGTCGCATCATCCGTGATGGTGGTAAATCAGCACATCACGGACTATGTTTTCATTTTAAAAAAATGGGGTGGAGTCGGTGTTTGATGATGGATATTAAATTTACATAAAATAATTATAGTATATATAATATACTATATTTATCATGTATTTTTGGAAATAATATATAAGGATAGAATAAGAATAAATGAAATTAAATGAAATTTAATGTAAATGGAAAATGATTTACCTTCTGAATTCTTCTCCTTGCGAACCTCCATAATAAAATTTTCAATGGTATTTTTGGGATCCCCAAAAGACATGAATTAAGGGGAGTGGTTTTTTATAACAAATTTTATGAATTTAATCATGCATTGAGGATTCGGAGGGGTGAGGAGAAGAGGTGGGGAGGGGTTGTATTTATAGTAGATGAGAGGGGTGGTGAGGGTTGTTTTTGGTTTATTCATTTGATAAAAAATATCAATAGCAATGAAGATAGTGACCAAATATAGTAAAAATTTCATGTGATCTCGATCCAATGGTTAATAATCAATCATGAATCAAGAAATAATGTATTCACCATATAATTTTAATATACAATATATTGTTGTATTTCAATATTCATAAAAAAATCAACCATTTTTGGAAAATCCAAAAAAAAATCACCATAACCATTTTTTAATATTTATAATTAAAAAAACATATTTTGTGATAATGATTTTATTTATATGAGAAATTTAATTTAAAATTAAAATCATTATTTACTTGAAAAAAACTGATTTTATAATTTTAATTTCTTTTATGAAACTTTCTAAATTTGATTAAGGCCTCATAAAATTATCTTATTATCATAATAAAATAAAATATTTATTTTTGAATCTATTATTTTGAAAATTTATTATTCTTTTGGATCATTATATTAATTTTAAAATAATAAATAAACATATAATTTTTCACCAAAATACCAACACTTACTTTACTGTTTATAAAATATTTATTTACTTATTCTAGGTTATAAATAAATCTTATTTTGATTTATGATATACAAAAAAATTTTCAAAAAATTAATGTTTATGATAATATTATATTTTCCATACTAATATTCTTAATTTTCATATTACTATTCTAACGATCACATTACTATTAATAAAAAATAATACATATCATAAAATTAAGAAAAAAATTTAATAAAGTAAATTTTGATATTATACATTGAAGAATAATTTTTATTTTGTGAAATATATTTTTTAAAATTGTAAAAATTTGTTTTTTTAATCACCATTAAAAGGTGGTAAAATATCCATTTAGAAAAATATATCTTTTCTACTATTGTTTCATATCTTAAGCCATTATAACTTATTAAATGATTTTAAGAACATTATATTGAATATATATGTCATATAAATTTCATTAATATCTTCCACTAAAATAAATTAGTTTAATATATTAATAAATAAATTCATTGTGGGTACAAAAATTGTTTTTTAAAAAATATATCCTTTACGATCAATTCTGTTTCAATTCAAATTAATTGTTAACCAATGGAATAATTTTATAAACATGTGTAATTTTTATTTTAAATTTTTTTTTTAATTTCATTCAATACCACTATTCACTACATCTAAGAAAAAATAAAATACTAATAATTAATATTTTTTTATCCTGTAGGTTGTTAAATTTTATAATAATCATACTATAATTTTAGGGGGTGTTATATTATCCCCTCCTTCAATAAATTACGTCCTCAAATTTTGAAAATGTACATGAAAATCTGGGATTGGTGCATGAATATTACTCTTTGGGAATTCCACATTGGAAGTTAGGTAAAAAAACATCCTCTTAATAAGGGGAAACAGAAATGATAATTTTATCACAAAAATAGGCATTAGAATGGGATAAAATTAGTGGGAATTTAAAACATGGGTAAGGAAGAGATATCTAACCATGAAGTTCATATTGGTAATAATAGAGGATATGGTCATTATAAAGATAACCATCACCAAACAATAAATCATGTGATCAGTTAAAATACCCATGATCTCTTAGTAAGGAATATTAACGGATAATGTTTTTGTTTTAATATCTATTTCCTATAATTATGGGCTTCCTTTACTATCTATACATGCACTTGAGAAATTAAAATTAATTTATTACATTCAATGTCATAATAATAATATCATCCTATAGTTGTTATTATATCGATTTTCACTTAATTTCTTATACTTTGAAATGAATGTTCAAGATAAAATTTTCATTCCTAAATAATTAAAATGACCTTATACATATCATTAAATCTAAAAAGTAACAATTATATATTCCTCCTGTCAATATACATTAACCAAAACCAAAATATTTAGTAGATGATAATATAATTCCCAAAACAAAAAAACCATTATATGATGATAAAAAATATTCTATAATATTCAAAAAGAATACCAAATGTTAAACATAGTTCATTCATCAAATAACCACCATTGTAAAAATATTCTAGTCAATTATTAAATCCCAAAAATAATATGTATTTGATGAGATCGTCTTATGAATAATGTTAATAGTTCTTAATGTCTCATTCAAAAAAAATTATAATTAACATAATATCCAAGATATTCTAATCATTTATATAAATAACCTTAATCACCAGATGTCCATAATAAAATCATATTTGACTACAAGATAAAATTGAACCATTATTCCTTATAATATTATTTTTACCAATAATCTTATGGGATTCCCAAAATAGTGAACATCTTTTGAAATAATATTAATCACTTAAAAAATTATTTTCCAGTCCTACGTTTATAAATTTGATAAAATAAAAGTCTCTAAAATCCAAATGAACTTTACCCATTATATATTTTCTCTATAAAAAAATTAATGCATATCTGGACATCACATAGGCTAGTAGAAAGTGCTTAACCCTTGACTCCCTTTGGTAGTTGGTTCAAACCATGCAGCCTTGCCAAATGCAATGGTCTATCACCAGGAAAGTGGTTTTACATTTCATACAACCATATTAGTATATATTCTAAAATAAATTTGATGTAAATCCTTGAAATAAGGTCAATAATTAAATATAATTTTAACAAAGGATTTATATACAACCCCAATACCTAAATACTTTATAAATTTATTTATACATCAACTCATACAAGGTTTATATTTTATCCTAAGAAATATTTCAATTACATGGGAAGTTCCTAGGTTCCCCAGATTTATTAAAAAAACTATAAATGGATCCTTAGGATGTTTTTTATTTCCTTTCATCAGTCTCTTAATTTTTCCTTGAAAATTCTTTTCTTTATAACCTTCATTCCCAAACATAAAATTTTTTTCCATTCCATTGAGTCATTTCCATGGGTTTCTCCATCAACATTTCTTACAGGATGGAAATCAATCCTTCTTTTCCCCCTAATTTCCACAATTAGAACTATTATAAAAGATAATTTTTCTAGTTTTTTAGTGAGTTTGGTAGTTGTTTAATCTATATGTTGTTAATAAAATTTTTGGTAAATTGATTAGGGAGGACGCAATATATTTTCCTACTCTAAATATCCCATTTGGTTTCTAATTTCCATAAACTTTTCCATCATCTTCAGTATTAACATGACTCCATCAAGTTCCATTCATTATTAAAACATGATAGCATAGTGAGACTAACAGTAGTCATAGCGGAAAAATGTATAATAATGTATAGAATATCATGACACCTTATTTTCAATATAAAATTGCTTAGGTTTAACCAAGGTTATATATTCAAATATTGCACAATGGTTTGGAAATAAAATGTGAATTATCCTAAACATATCCCCCAGGAGTGTGAAACCCGGTACATAGAAAGACATGTTTTTGTGTACTAGGTTATGTCGGGTCACCCCTGACACACCTTGTCGGAGTTGTTACCCATAGTTACACATGTTCTAGTACTATATCCACTTGTAGTATCTAGTTAGGGATGTATTTCTAGGAAGACCCACATATTCTATACCTTACCAAACTCTAGTATGTTCTTATATTCTTATACTCAATGTATATATTAGGGTATTGTTCCATAGTGTATTCTTTTTAAAAATATTTTCCAAGTAATCTACTAGACCTTCTTTGATACCAACTGTAAGGACCCTGACCCTAGTAGTCTGGTGTCCATGCCTTACTTCATTACATTAGCACAATAAACAATTGTATTCTTCCCAAAGGACTAAATAGTTTAGTAGTTTTGTCAAAACAAATACATACATATGTTTTACAGTACAACATGAAAGGAAAACCAAATATTGAAACTCTATTGGAAATATCCATAACTCCTTGATTATCCCTGAAAGTCATTTACAGTATATATCTTTGCTTCCGGGGGAAAATAAACCATAAGATAGGGGTGAGTTCAAATTCATTATTATTATAAGTAATAAAGTGTAATCTATAAAAATAAATAATATTTCCTTAGGAATATATAATTACCCATGTCATAATGTTCAACATAATATGGATGGAATAAAAGATGATCAAAATATAGTCATACAAAAAACACATGAGAATAAAACGTTACCAAGGATATTCTATTATTTGAATAATCAGATGGACTATTAGTTACTAATATCATAACTAGGTAATAAATAATCTCAAACATCAAAAAGATACCATGAATTCCATGGAAAATAATCCTACTTAAATGGGCAAGGACTTAGCCAAAACACGAACTTGTTTGTCTCATGAGACCCAATAACCCATCAGGAGACTGTAGTGGGCCATTCCCATTAATTACTAATTCCAATGCATTCATCATATATTGAATAATTTATTAGAAGATATAAATTTAACTAAATGTTCCCAATACAGCATTGAAATATTGGAATCATACTCATAGATTAAAATACTCTAAAAAAACATTGATAAATTCTTGCAAGAAAAACTTTTTTACTTTGGAAAGATTAGTTATTTTGTAAAATCATTTGTATTTTCCCTAAATTTGGTTTTTCAAAATGAATATCATAAAATAGAAAATTTAATAACAATGAATTTATATTTGAGTTATAAATTATATCCATCTTAATTGAAAGCATGTAAATAGACTGTTTAAGAAACACTAGAGAGGGGAATTTTAGTGTGGTTTAAAGAAAATCATAGAGTATTTAAATAAAAAATCCAAATCCTTTTTTATATGACTAATAATGTGAGATGATAATTTTTAATGATTAAATTTGTGATGTTAAAAATAATATATTCTTAAAATGGATTATGTAGTTCACTTGAAAATGATAAATAAATTGGGATGTTCCCTTTAATCGGCAATGATTTTTGGGGGGAATTGAAAACTAAAACATTATAAAACATGTATTTACTAATAAAATAATGATGAAATGATAGGGTTATATGATTGTGGAACAAATTTATGAATATAGGGGAATTATATAATGTCAATGAAATAAATACATTGGGACAAAGAATGAGTATCGTAACCTGAATGAAAAATAAATATTCTGAGAGAAACACTTGCCACATTGCAAACAGTAAAACCATTTTCCCCATGAAATTAATTGTGATAACTTAAGTCATTTATAACAATTATTATAGTTATATTCATTCTATTTTGCATCAATGATCATTATACATACACTACACCTAAAAAATAGTGGTGAATAAGGCCTATCTCATTGAAATAAAATTCAGATGAGAAAAAACATACCTTATGTCCGAAAGTGTTATGTACTTATACATAACGTATTTGATAATGAAATTAGATCTATTAATACATTAATTAAAAACCTATATAACATTTATATTATTTATTATAATTTTAATATGTTCATTTCCATAATTTTTGATGACATATAATATTTAATTTTGACATTCAAGTGTTTTTGTTTCCTTTGTTTTCATTATTGGTTCACTTGTATAAATGTAGAAAGTTATTTTAAAATGGAGATGGATGTATAGAATTGAATTTATATGATATTAATTAACATAAAACATATTTATTGGTATTATATATTACTTGTTATCCATATATGAGTATGATTCATTAGATATAACTTCAAGGATAATGGTTTAGATTATTTTGGCCGTTTTTTATCATCGCAAACTAGTTTTGTCTTATTAATTAATACCAAATATATATTATAGTTATAGAACATTAAATAACATATAGTATTTTTAATAAAATATTTTTAACCATTATTAAGGTTTTATAACCTTCCTTGATGATGTTTATGGAAAATGAAGTTGCATTATCCACGATGGTGGTAAATTGGCACATCATGGAAGATATTGTCATTTATGGAATAAAAAAGGGAGGAGAAGGGGTTTGATAATGGATATTGAATTAAAATAGTGTAATTGTATTATATAAATGATATTTTAGTTATCATTTATGTTTGGATAGAATAGGTATGGATAGAATAAGAAGAAATGAAATTACAAGAAATTGAAAGAGTGAAAAATGAGTTACTTATTGAATTATAATCCTTGAGAACCTTCTTTAGGAACATTTATAGGGACTTTTGGAGAAACCAGAAAGAAAAGAATGCTATGTATAGGTTTGGGAGTGGAAATGGGTAGAATATAAGAAATATTCGAGGATTTGGAGGTGTGAGAAGATGTGGTGGTGACGGATAGTATTTATAGTGGATGAGTGGGGTGTTTTTTATAATTTAATTAATTTCTTTGATAATTTTACTGAATACTATCAATAGTGATGAATTTTGTGACCAAATATAGTAACTAGTTTGTGTGAGTTTTGTCCAATGGTTCTTACAAAATTCATGAATCCAGGAATAGTACTTTTAATCTTATAATGTATATATACTGAAAATTGTTGTATATCATAATTCAAAAACAAATTCAACTAATTATGAAAAATCACAAAAATAATCTATATCAATTGTTTAAATTCTTGAATTCCAAAATCAAATAATTTTTTGGAATATAATTATATTTATTTAAAACCTTTAATTTTTAAACAAAATAATTATTTATTCAAAAAATACAGATTTGAAAATTTTAACTCCGTTGAAGATAATTTCAAAAAATAATTTGGGCATCATAAATTTATCTTATAATCATAAGAAAAACATATTAATATATTAATCTATTTGATCAAAATAAATAATCTTTTTAAATATTTATAATAATTATAAAATTTTAAATAAACAATTTATTTTCCACAAAAATACCAACTATTAATTTATTATTTCTAAAAGATTTATTTACTTATTCTAAGATATAAATATATGATATATTCATTTACTAGGTACCTAAATTTTATTTATACATTAATAGTAGCTGTTATTATTCTATTGGTTGGAATACTATTCCTAATTGTCCTATTATTATTCTGAAAGTCACATTACTATTCAACAAAACTGAAACATATCATAATATAACAAAAAAATAACCAAGTAAATTTAGATATTATGTATTGAAAAAAAATATTTATTTTTTGAAATATAATTTAAAAAAGTGTCAAAATTTAGATTTAACCCAAGTGCGCCATTAAAATGTGAGAAAATTTCCTTTTATAAAAATATAACTTTTATAACAAAAATTGGGCTTATTTTTTTCATAAGACTATCAATCATATTGAATGAATTTAAAAACATTAGATTAAATATATATGAAATGTAAATTTCATAAATATATTTCCGTAATGTTAATTAATTTTATTTATTAATATAAAATTTCATTTTCTGAATAAAATTACTGTTTTTATAAAATACATCATTTACGTTCAATTGGTTATCATTTCTAATTAATTGTAAAGAAATTGATTAATTTTATAAAGATGTGTAATTTATATTTTCCTAATTTTATTAATCTAATTCATTCTAACTATTCAAAACATGTAGTCTATAATTAAATAATAATATTTAATCTTTTTTAATCCCTTTAACTATTAAATTTAAAACAATTCATACCAAAAAATCATGGGGTGCTACTATCAAGATGAGATAGAGGACATATTTTATGATGGAAATTTATATATTAATTATTATCATGAATTTATGTGGAATATAATTCTCATGAAGTGATTCTTATTGTTGAAAATGGTTCAAATATTTGAAAAATATTATATTAATATGGTAAATTGTTGATGTATTTGTTTTCATGAATTCAAATATTATCACCCATGGTCAAAAAGACATAGAACATGGGAAACGATATTGTATTCACTAGAACCAATAGTGACACACAAAAATATATTGATACACTGTTTCTAATTATTTAGTTCCCATATTTATAGTGGCAGACAACTGAGAATTCCATCCCATAATCTTTATTAACAATGGTTAGACCAGAATAGATTTTAGGATTCAATTTGGAAATATTCATCACCCATGGATATAATATAAGAAATTCATGGATGACATAAATCCTAAGATGAAATTTTTAATTCTATATCACCCATTTTCCATACCTAAATAGTGCCATTGATTTTTTTCTTGCATCATATAGCACTCATTATCAAAATTATAGATAGTTCAAGATGCCATCTAAATTTCATGGGTATCTATTGTCAAATTGGATTTGATTTAAGAAATTATTATGTATTTTATCAATGATAGTTATATTCATACAGGGTATAAGATTCCATCTGAAATTATTTTTTCTAATCCTATAACTTAAACTGAGTTGTTCACTATCAATGATCAAACAATGTATGGATATGTATTCAATTATATTGGTTAATATTTGATGACCCATGGTTTTTTCATATATTTTTTATGTTCATAAATTATTTATTTTCTTTTACATTAACATTACAATAAATTAAACTAGTATGGGGGGCCTTTGGTGTCTCCCTATAATGATTTATTCTTTACACCCTTCACGTGAACTATGGTGGATATATATAAATTATGTCTATTGTTTGGTGTGTAATATAAGTTTTATTATAGATCAAGGAGAAGTAACTAGATGGGGTTTGGAGACAATATTGATTAGTGGATCAATGTTGTAGTGGAGCATCTTATATAATTTTTTCATTAATTTTTTTATATGATAATACCCATCAAGGTTCTGTTTAATGTATGTAATTTTTTTGAAACTAATTATTCCTTTGATATAACATGGGTGTATATTTACTCATTATGGTTTTCATATGAATTTAATTCCACATATGATACTCTAATTATCTATTTTGGATTATGTTTCTGTTATTTATATGATATTTTATAGGGTGATATTGAGGTTGTAGTTTCTCTAAAATTAGTAATAGACTCTCATGATATGTTGATGAACTCTATATTCTGAATGGCATACCTATGTTATTCTAGTTCAACGATCTTAGTCACTATTAAATATTTCTTAATAAAAGAATTTAAATATACCCTCCCTAGCTATGTTTCAACTTTGGCAATGATTGAATAATTTTGAGTCCACTCCCACTAGTTTCATTTAGGCTCACCCCTAGTTAATGGTTATTCAATAACAAAAAACATGAACATATATTGATATAAATATGGTTTTGGATTTGATTAGTATGAGGATTGTTGTTCTCCATAACGTAGTCCAGTAGGTACTCTCTAATGATACTAAAATATGATTATTATGATAAAATGTTTTTTATTTATGTTGCCACTTATGAATATGTATATTTTTATTAACTTTTACACTATAAATTTACTTTTCTTCCTTGTTTAATAAGAAAATAACTATTGAAATTCACTTTTTTGTATCACCTATTATTCATGAAAAATAAAAGTGTAGTTTTTTAATTATAATTCAAAGTAACATGGCATTTTTTGTTTTGAAAAGGCTATAAATAGGGCATTTGGTGGAATCTTATTAGGGTTTTCATCTCACAACGTACATAAAAAAATTCATGAATATATATTTGATCTTAGATGATTAATGTAACGAAAAAGAACTCCTATAATATAATATGTTTTTGATAGCTTTAGATCAGGGTTTTTAGTGGTCAAAAAAGGAAGTATTTCACTCTTCACATTGATATGGGTTGCAGAAATTAGCATTTAGTTTATATTTTTTAATATTTATTTTTATGGATTGTTATATATTCATTCATATAATAATATCAACCAGATAATTTCAACAATTTTTGTATCATTTTTGTTCTTTATTTATACTATTTATTTTTTATGACAATTTCCATTTATACCCACTTTAAATTTTATATTATAATTTTTGTGTATATTTAGTTTTGGTGTTATGTTATCTCATGGTTGGTTATGTTTTATTTCCAAAATTGATTAACTATTCTGCATTACCCCCAAATATATGGGAATATAGTATCTTATTCCTTATTAAAACCCCTTGAGTAATCATTTTATTTAATAGTAATAATCATTATCAATATAATATAGTTGTTCCTTGACTCTAGTTTCTGACACATAGTGATCATAAACATTTATTTGGACTCATGGGGGGTGGATTCCATATTGTAGTAGGGTATCCAACGTTTTCTCAATATAAAATGAAATCAGAGTCCTGTTTTTTTATGATCATTGAGAATTAATTGTAAAAAAAGGATCAGCTCTTCAGGAATCAAAAGTTATGTAACATATTTTTGTTCTGATAACATTTTTCATAATGAGACTTGAGATTCGAGGGTATGTGGAGACTGTGTAGTTCCCATTTTTATTTTGGTTTAATGATTTATTTTTTGATAAAATATTATATTGTAAATAAAACATTCATCAAAATCATGGGAAAAAAGATAGTATATATGTTTTGTAGCCCATGTATCCAAACCATGGATCCTATTTTTAGTAAATCTTGATGCTATGTACAATTATACACACTATCTATCTAACCTTGGGTATTAATCATACTTAGTGAAAAACATTTATATTTTTTTATTTTATCCATTAATATATTATTATGATTTTTCATGTTGTTTATGTGATGGTTTTGAATTATAATAATGTTTTTTTCTTTTGAGTTAGATTATAATATTGTTTGATAAAATTTCCTTCATTTATTAAATTAGATTTTGATTCATGACTCCTAGAAATGTCCAAATAAACCATCTAGAGAGAGTAAAATATATGTTTTCATAGACTAGAATTCCAGTAAATTGTAATATTATCAATAAAGCTATATATATTATCCAAGTTCTGATGTAATGAGTTGATCAAACTATATCACAAGTTAGTGATTGATATCAAGAGTTTTTAAGGTACTCTTTATATCCATGGAATGGAATATCGTCATGAAATAATGGATTGGTTGTATAATATAGATAGTATTTTTTGTTTTATCATGAATCCCATGTTTATAAAGATAAAATGATCATCCTTTATAGGGGAGGGTCCTATAATTTTTTTTTGGGATTTGATATTCCACGATAAAATTCATGATAAAAGAAAATGGAATGAATTTTAAATTTTATTAATAATATATTTCAACCCAAATACAATGATATTATCTAATGCATAATAATTCATGTGTTTATAGTAATGTAATCAAATAGTATTGGAGTTCACTAACTTGTTTTCTGAGATTGTTCATTTTACATTGTAGATGGTTGATAATAATATATTTTAGTCAATATAATTCAAGGCGTCCATCTTCCTATCATCTGATATAAGGTGTACTTTTTAAAATGATTTTCCAGTAATGAATTAGTTGATGAATCACTTATTGTAATGGCTGTTCAAAGTGGATTATCTCGTATGGGTGATGATTCTTCATATATCTCAGGTACATGTGAATATGGACTTCTATAGAAGAAAATGAGGAGTGGTGGGTTTAGATGGGGTAGTGTTATCAGTTTACACTTCTATCATAAACAAAATCATTAGCATTAATGGGTGGTAAGCCTTTTATATTAGCGTGAAAATTATAGAAACCCAAACCCTTATGTAAGAAGGCACCCATGTTCTATCATTATTATACCTAAGTGAGACATTAAAAGATTTTATATAATCAATACTACAATATGAAGTAGTGAGGTCTCCTGAACTCCAATGGAATCCAAAATGTAATTCTATTTTTTATGCTTGTTTTATGACAACCTTTAGATAATAGATGTATTTATGATTTATCACATCATTATATCCAATTAAGACGGGAACTATAATTTATCTGGTGGTCTCAGACACTTCTATAATCCTAGAAATTATATACTATTTTAATAGAATACACATAATTTGAATATATCCCTACTATAGTGTGAGGTTTAATATTTATTATATCTTACATTATTTTTTATTTTTTGATATAGTCATATATTAGTAATTTATCTCTACTTCATTCATGTATTTTTTGAATTTATCAATTGTTCCTATTCTATATGTATTGGAGATATCAACTCCTCTATGAAAGTAAAAGGGGAATGAATCCCTCTAGACCACATTCCTCATTATGATATCTAATAATTAGTTTTAATGGGATTTACTTACCCTTAAAATGGATCCTTTTGATATCATTAACATAATTGATTAGTTGATTATCTTTTAAATCATGTTTATTTATATAATATAAGTGTGTTGTATGTCCCTTATAATGGGAGTTCTCATATCATTACAGATCAATAAGACCAATGATCAAGTCATTTTGGATCACCACTATAACACCCATGAAATACACAGACTTAAATATTTAATCATTTTTATTTTTAAAATATAAATCAATTATAATGATTGATTGGGATAATTATATATAAAAATTTATAGGAGAAAAAAATAATTTCAATATACTTTAAATATCTCATGGATAATATTCTTCAAGAAGAATCAAAATTATAATTAGAGAAGTAATGATCATAAATCATAAAATCTATAGAATATAGAATATGAGAAAAAATAAGGTTTCTAAATAAGTAGTATTATTTGAAGGAATGATTTTATATTAATTCAATTTCATATTTTAGCATTATGAGACATGGTAATTATAACTATTGATAATAAAATTTTTAGGATTAGTGTATATTATTAAAAAAATAGATTAAGTTAATTTGTGATGAAAGGAGAATCTATGGAATTGAAAAATAAGAAATATATTGTTAAAGGTAAATTTAATGAATTTTAGGAAAGTGGTATCATCTCTAGGGTTTTTCCTTGATCGTGTTAAAACTAAACATCGACAGTTAAGGTTTGATTGGAATCATCTATGGTAGAAATTCAAGTTTGTGGAAATCACCACTGGATGAATATTTTCCAAACCACCCCATGTATTAGAACAATGGTTTACCTTTATCTTATGATTTATACTAGTTTCATTAGTAATTAAATATATGTGTGTTTTCATAGTATTAAAAAATAATTATTTTTTAAAAAAATTATTTTTAGTATGATATGATTTTTTTAATAAATAGTTATCTCTTAGTGAAAATATATATTTCATATGGAGAAAAGATTAATTTCATAAAATTGATTAAAACTATATATCGAGATACATAAATTAAGAGAAGTATTATATTTGATAACTTTCATTAAAATAGTAAATTATGATAAAACATGTTGAAATGTGGTAAAGAAGTAACATCTACATGTTATCATGGACAAATCATTCCATGAAATATCCATTGGAATAATTTTTAAAGTATAAATTTTAAAGGATAATTAAGGGATATAAATGGGAACTATTGGATAGTTGAAAATATGATATAATAGAAAAAATTATTTATAATTTTATTCCATTGGATTCCACTCGTCACACATATAAATACAAACCCACACACCTCATCACAATTCATTGTAGACATTATCCAGTTTCATCATAAATATAATAAAAAATCATCTCTCAATAAGGTTCATACAATGTATTATAGGGTTTTTTGGTTGGAAGGGTTGTTTAAAATCAATGAATCTTATGTATTCTAAAGTTTTTTATTTTCATCACTTCATTTCCATTTGTATTTATTTTCTAGAAATATATTTATATACTTCATCACATCTAGTAAGATGATGCAAGTTATCATATATTATCACCCCATTTAAAAATTGTACTTGAGAAATTATTTGTTAACTCTCTTTATTCAACTTCTCCTTAGATGCCATTATTCTAAAGGTAGATTTTTAATCCTCTTTTATTTTCCAAATGAACTGATTTAGTTTAATTATATTTTAAAATGAATATTTACATAATAAAAATATAATTATTCGATTACATTTGCCATTTATTTATTCTTTTATTCAATAGATATCATTTAAACCCTCTTTTTATAACCTTTTCAAAAAATATATCCAAAAAAACTAAAATATTTTTACATATTTTACTTTCATTTTATACTCGTATTATTTTATTGTAAAACTTTTAATGATTTATTTAATATCAATATATATTATTTTTTATTGTATATTATTATCCTTCTGATATATTATCAATGTAATATTAGAAATCTCTTCTCATTAATCCCTTCTCATAAGTCATTACTGTGAACCAATGTTCTAAATAACTATAATCTACTTCCCCGGTTCAAAGGCATAGTGATCTTTATGTAGTGAAGTATCTTTGTTGGAATTGATATATCACTAAATCATAACAGATTTTTAATAATAAAATTCCTAAATATAATGTATTATATAATTTAATTATCATATAATTCAATAATAATTAATAATTGTTTCACTGTAATCTTTTTTTGTCCCTTTGAAAAAATATAAAGGTATTTTCATTCGAAAAGGAAATTCTTAGTATGTGAGGGGGTCACTCATCCTCTGTGAAATTCTATATAAATATCACATGTATTTCACATTTAACAAATTTTTTACTACTGATCTGATAAATTTAAAGGTACTATTCAAAATTCATTCATTTACATTTTTGATAAATGTGATATAGTGGTCAACTTTACATATGATATCTTTTATGATTACCCTATACACCCGTGATTTAAATTATAGGCATTATCCTATAAATTATTATCAGCCACTGACTTTGTATTTTCTTGATTCAAATCGAGAAATATGTACTCATGGGATAGTATCACATGGGGATATATATTTTTAATGTTATATGTTAATAGTCACATAAATCCATATTTTAATTTCAAAAATGTATAATAGAGATGTTATGAAATGACTGGTACAAGTATTAAAAAACTCCAATATATTCTCAACATTTTATCAGTAGATATATGACGTGTATGGAATGATTATGATATAATTTTATTTGTGAGATGTCTTTCAATTTTTTCCATTCATATTTCAAGTTTATGGAGTATAGCCTTGACATCGACGGTGTTATGATGTCATGGTATTGGTGGGAATAATTTCCATTAGATCCATACTAATATCATCGTAGTTTTCAAATCATTTCTATCCTTATAATTATATTGTCATGGTATTAGTTAGAAAAAATTTCATCAAAGCCATTCAGAAACCATGAATTTTGTGGGAACCTTATCTTCATTCTTTTTTGACCAAAATTTTATGTTCTTCAAATTCTCAAAAATTACTAATGTGTTTGGGATTCCATAAGAATCCTACTATTTATTATAATTATTCCACAATTTTTAGAGGTATCTTCTATGACTTACTTTGACACTTATTATTTCCCTTACTAAGTGTCAAAGCTTACCCTTTTTAAAAAATTTACCAAATTATATGGAAATAAAGAATATTATGGAGAATATATGAAATGGAGGTGACTTTAATAATTTAAAAACTAATAAATAATTATTTAACTAAATATAAGAAACACAAATCCAATGATCAACTATTCATGAAGCTAAGGCTATTCAAAAAAGTGATGAAACATTATGTATACATTACACAAGTTGATTATCATTTCCACTATGTTCAACAATATTATTTAGTAAGGTTTCTAAAAGGTAGGGAATGTAATAGCTTATCCATGGTGCATCCATATAATGATTTGAATGCACCATGTTATGTCCTATATTTTCTTTGATACCCATGACATGTTAGTGCCTCTCAAAAAATGCATAAGTATGTAGATAGTGTTTATAGGGAGGAAAAGAGTCAAAATGATGCTAGAAAAGGATGGGACAATATCCCAATTTCTATTTATTCCTTTTATGTAGAGGATTGGGAATCTCCCAAATGTTTATTAGCTAAATCAAATGTTTCATAACATATGATTTAATGATGTAATCGATTGTTAAATAATCAAAAAATTTAACCCTTTGACTTTCCGTTAACATACATCATATATATAATTTATTTTATGATAGAAAATAAAGGATGATTTTTTTAACACCAATAATTGATTATTAGCTACCATAAATCCATCATAAGAAACTATATGTATTTTATAATATGATGCAACAAACCATCCAAATTATGTCAGCATTTAGATAATTCCATCTCATACTATATTATTAGGCTAAGAAAATATGGAAAAATTTCATATTATAGGACATAAGTATATCAAAACATATGATATAATGCATAATACATAAAATGTATACTGACCAGGTATAATCTCAATAAAATCTAAAGATAATTTATGTATCTAAGACTTATTCAATGGATTTTGTTTTCTATGATTTTTGTGTTGTAACTTAGATTTCAGTCACACTAAAAATAATGATTTATGAGAGTAATTTTTATGTTATAAAATTCATGTTATATATGACAATATGTAAATACAACACAATTTCTGAGTGTACATTTTGGGGAATTGTAGTTAGTATCACAGTAGTGTATAGTTATTTTTGGTAATTATGATGATGCCCCAATGATGAAATTCATTTATCTATTAAACTTGAATTATTCTATAGGGATACAATTTATTGGGAAATATATTTTTATTAAGTTTATCCCATTTGATTATTTTTAATTTTTTAAAATGGTTTAAAAAGGAGATACACTACTAGAGATATTTATTGTATATATAATGATCATGGGGATAATTTTACTAATGAAAAATATGTGTTTTTATATTGAAAACATCATAGGTATATTAAAATCAATGAAATTGGTAGTGGCTAATAATATAAATATTATTGAGATTATTGGTTCACCATGATATGGACCTATAGTAATTGAATATTTAATGAGGTGATGGACTCCATCATTTTATATATCCATTGATCTAATTATTTATAACCAATGGATATCATCATTAAAAATATATTTTTTATATATGATTTCTTTGAATATCGGTTTTTTTATATATGTATTGTATTGAAGAAGATTGTGATTTTTTTTGTACACTAATGAAACATTCCAATAATCATAATGATCTTTAGACTAAATTATAAGGTTGTTTTAATATGTTATTAATTGATAAATATTTCCCTCTGCCTATAAAGATTACAATGGAGCGATAATTGCTTGAGCTTTAGGAAAAGGGTGATGAATCCATTGCAATGTAGGGTGTTTTATTTTGTTTTCTTCAAAGGTATTCTTATTGATTTGTCAATGGTCTGTAATGTATGAATGATATATATTATAATGGATTAATGGTATTTCATTTAAAATAATTTTAAATGTAATATTTTTTATTATTGCTAATTTTTCATTACGATGGAATGGTGGTAATGGAGGTCTCAAATAGTTTGATTGGTCATGGAGTATTTGATATGAAGGATAAAAGTGAGCATTGTAATGGATGTTTTCCTAATATATAGAAATAAATGGAACTTTTTCCTCAAAACAAATTCCAAAAAAATTTATGGAATTAATAAATATTTTTCTAAAAAATAATAATAATGTTTTTCAAATATAGGAATAATTTTCTATTGGACAATAAATTTTGGAAGTGAATGAATTGATCTAAATTAACTAGTCCTTATATAACCACTTATGAATAAAAGATATTAATTATAATCATATATATATGATATAATGATTCAATTTAATGAGGTTGAAATTATGATATTAAATTTGAAAAGAAGATAAGTAATAGAGGAAATGAGAATTCTCACCCCCTAAATGATTGAATTCAATCTAGTGTATCTTCAACCTCCATTGTGTAGTATAAACTACACAAAAAATTATTCAGGGGCACTATATCTATTTTAAAAATATCATATTTTCACAATTTGATTTAGTATCAGTTCATTCATTAATGTCATGAAAATTCATAACATATATAAGTTCCTTGCCATAGAATGTATAGGTTGACTTATCTACTGTGACACTATATAATAGATTAATTAATAGAGATACATTATGTAGTTTCCCTATAATGATTTTTGGAAAATTATTACCTATCAATTTAGTACATTTTCTCTTATTTGAATTTGATAATCTTATAGATATGGAATGGATCACAAAATATGGATATTTCCTCAAATGTTGGCAAAATTATTTACTTTATTATATTAAATATATCAATATTAGTAATCAAATATATGTATGTTAATAAAAGTAATGATTTAGAAAATCATGGAACATATAAAGACTAAGAGAAAGGAATGGTTATGGATGTATTTCAAATATATTGGAATGGAAGGATGGAATTCAGATGGAGGATATACCCACCATGAAATATTTCATAGTTTTCTTCCATCATAAATTTCATAGACCTCTAATAGAGGATAATGTGGACACATCTATTGATTTAGTGTCTAGATCCATATTAATATCAAGGATTACAAATAGAGAAACTCTATTTTAGTTAAAGAAATTAAATAATTGTTTGTAAGATCCAATAGAAAATGGTTTTATATGTTCCTTGGGTGTCCCCTACATGTTCTCCAAGATTATTTTACAGTAGGACGGATATATGAGATTTTTTATTGATTAATATGAAACCAATGGTGTTATGATTAATAAGATATGTACCTTTCTTAGAATCATTGCTCTATTTAATCATATTCATAATTAATTAAATGTTTATGATTTAAATGAGATCTATGTATCATTAATATAATTACAGGAAGGAAAATATTCAAATGAAAACCATTAAGTATTACTATGGACTATATTAATATTTAGTAATGTCTATAGGGTTAACAGATTATTTCTCCATGTTTATAGATTTAATTAATTTTATCATTAACAATTTCTGTGAAATGTTTCTTAATGTTATTAGTGATGATTTTATTTTCCATAATAGTTGCTTGGAGGAGAATAAAAACATTTTAGTATTCTTATATAATAATTATGGTGACAAAAGTTGTTTTCCTTGTTTAGTATGTTTGAATTATTATAGAACTATTTGATCTTTTCAGGCATGTGGTCACAAGTAACGATATTTTAGTTTACCCTGCAAAGACTAAATTCTTTTAAGAATGGTCCAAGACTTTATAGGTGATAACGATATATATCATTCATGGTATAGATAAGTACTATCATTTCTTTATTAAGAATCACTCTTAATTCTCCAACTCATTGAAAAAGTTAACATGAATGGGTGTGAAGTTTATTTAATATAAAATTTATGGGAAAAAGTTTTCATGAACTCCACAAATTTTGGTTCATACACCTATAATAACCCTACCATAAGGGGGTTAGGAATCAATCATTTATAATGAAAGATAAAATAATCATATTGGTTATGTATATATCAAAAATGGAGAGGTTATATATACACATCTAGAAAATTGAATATTCATTAGAATAATTATCAAACTCATGATTTTCGAGTTCACTATTGTAATATTTTCATTAATGATTTGGCCCAATTATCTCTATGGATTACGGAATAATATATATATTTATCACATGTTTAAAAACTATATATTCACATAAAAATAGATAAATATGGGAATGAATAAGTTGATATATTTATTAACAAATTATGATTTCACCATAAATCATCATCCTCTAAAAGAAAACAGGGTATTTATCACCTTGATTCAAAATGATTATGGAATTATAACTACTTTTATGAAGGATAAATATTCTAGGATTAATGATTTAGTGAAATTCGGATTAAGAATAATAAATAAATGCATGATCTCATATCATTCCCATATCATATATCAACCAGTATTACCAGAGAAGTTCAAGAAAATACAATGGGATGATTCTCTATTGATAAAATGAATTAATGTAGTGAAAGATGGAAAGTTTGTTATAATCAAAATTTATAAGGTGGTAGATCTATAATTTAATAAGAGGATTTTTGTTCTATCAATATATTGGTTAATAAAGGAATTACAATGCAATGTATTATGATATTCATTATTTATACATCCTGGAAACATCAAGGTGTATAATGATTATCAAGAGAAATATTTGAGGGATGAGATGGTGTGAAAATTTGTTAAATACACCACAAGATTTATTTTAAAATAGAAATTTGAAACTAAAATGTTGTTAATTCAAAGGATGAATAAAAAATTATTAATAATGACAAAAAATATAGAAAATTCCTGATTTATTTTATTATTGGTCTTCTAATTTCATCAAAAGGACAAAATTATTTTTCAGTAGTGGTTGTTCTATTGAATAAGATAAAACATCTAATAAAAATAAGAGAGGGTATTTCTCTTGATAAAATTTCTATAATTTAAAATGGATATGTCTTCATGATTCCTGGTTCACATTCCTCACTATTCATTAATCATGATCTATCATTTACCGCTAAAATTTTTAGTTGTATTTAATGATCATTAAGTACAAATAAAATTATTGTCAAAACATACGTCCCTAAGACTGATCAAAATATAAACTAGAATATAAAGACAATAAATTAATTTTTAACATCATCCTCACTTGATTTCCATATAAATTTGTATCAACACCTTTGTTGTAAATATCATATAAAATACCTATTATTCAATTATTTTATGAGGATATATGAGGCTCAATATTAAAGGAAATTCCAAACCCCGTTCTACTAGTATGAATTTAGAGAGATGAAATTATAGATCCCACAGTTAATTAAAGATATCATAGAGAAGTTGGAGGTTATCTAAAGAATACATAAAATTATTACATGTTGGAAAAATTGTAGTTATGAAAAATAGTGTCTGGATTTAGAGTTTCATGTTATTTATTGAGTATTATTTAAAATATATCCCTGGAATTGAATCAAGAGATTTTGATGAATGGGAAATGAAATGAAAATGTATATAATTCCATTTTAAATATTTTAGTGAATAAAAATAGTTTCTTAAGGATTGGATTTAGTTATAAAATATCCTATTGAATAATTTTCAAGTAATCTTTATTGAAAAAGTTTGATGGATGGTCTATGAAAGCCTCATAAATTTCAGTACCTTCAACAAATAGAGTATTTTTGGAAATAAATGAAGTTTATTATTTGTATAAACTCGTTAAATTCCATGGTAAATATTATATCATGGATTGGCAGTGAATACATTTAGATACAATGGATGAAGTTGAATTCATAAATGGGAAGTTGACTAGAAATTTAAAATATAGGAATCAAATGGGTTTTTTAAATATTGTTATGGTTTTTGAAATCCTATTGAAATTTATTAGCATAGAAGAGACATGGTGCAGACTGTTGTAGATAGATGTACAACTTATAAAAATGATGAGTTGGTGGGAAACACATCATATTAAATGGAGTTACAATACTTTTTTTCATGAAACTTTTTGGAAATGATTTGAATCTATTAAATATTTCATTTCACATGGTATTTTTTCATTATGTTTCATAGGTAGAACAAAAATGGTCAGGTTGAAAATGATATTACTTTTAGATGATGGGGTTTTCCATAGGGATACATTATAACATGGACTAGTTGGTTTGATAGAATGTTTAAAAATTATGGTACATTAAAATGATTGTTTTATGAAGGATTTCACTATTGTGATAGTCAGTATAAGGAAACAATATTTTTGGAAATGGATAGGTTGTTGAAGACCTGAGATTTGGATCAATTAATTTCAAATGTAAAACTTTTTATTAGGATTCAAGATATGAATTTTGGGATGAATCATGCCATGGAATGTTGAAATACTATTAGATACCTAAATTAATAAATCTTATCTTTTAAGATATATTTAATGAATTGAAGGGGTAAAATTTTTATATAGTAGGGTTTTCATTTATGGGATAATTTTCCCACGAACCAAAGGATATTCTAATATGTTATTAGAGAGGAATATTTAGATTATTTTAATAATTTTAAAAATATAATTCTATTTAAAAAATGATGTTTATGGTTGAATTAATATAAAATATAAAATTAAAATAAAATTCAATGATAATATATGCAACAATTCAAGGGAGAAGAGGGACGATTTCCATGTTTAGTTTGGAAGATGAAAGAAGTTCATCATTTGAATGAATAAGGTAATGAGTGTGACACAAACATTGGCCTAATCTCAGTTATAGTTTGTAAAGAATTTTAATTTTTACTCAAGTGAGTACTTTACTCATTCTTGTGATTAGAGTGTTAATTTAACAAAGGTTAATGAGGGTAGTAAACCTAGAGGGTCATTGCGGCCTCTCTAGATAATAATTAACTAGAAATGAAATTTGAAGATTTGGAAAATATACACTTCACCATTGTGAATTCCTTAGAAAAAAATCCCATTTTAGTAAACTCTATAAAATATCATTTGTCTCTATATTAATTAATTATATCAACATAACCATATTAGTGGTTTTGAATAGTATTTCATTTAATAATGGTTAATGATTTTATGAAGGATTAGTTTAAAATGAAATTCCAAAATTGACCCCCGCCACCCTATTAATGTATCTTCTTTGATTTATAACTCCATGTGGAATAATTTTGTAACATTCATGATGAAATAATCTATCTTTTATGTTTTGTTAGTGGTCATTAAAAATAAATTCATTTTAATCTTAAATAATTTTTTTAATTACAGAATAATCGAAATCTAAACTTGTTTTGTCATTGGAAATGGTTAGGTTTGTTTTATCCATATATGGGATTTTAGTCATCATGGGGAGACAAGATTCTTTAGATTCTAACTAAAATGATCCATAAGTATACTATTATGACCCATGTTTTTATGGATTGTTAAATTGAGGAGAAAATTCAATTTTTTCCATTATATTATCATGTTGGATAAAATGGTATTTATATCAAATTTTATGATCTTTGAAAAAAATTTACCACTTAATTTTTCATAAAATAAGTTTTTTCCCTAGGAAAATTGCTTAGTTGAAATATATGTTATTCAAATTTCTCTAAAAAATAAATATTTTTATTTAATTGATTAGAAATTAAATTATTCACAAAGCTTCATTCAATGGTATATTTTGAATAGGAAATCTAATTAAGATTCTAGATCCACTATTAATTCTATAATAGTGGATTTTCCTAGTCAATTCATATACACATGTCTGGGGTTGGGGTGGGGTTTAGGGTCTTGCCCCTTTTTCCTTTTTTCCATTCCTTTTCTTTTTCTTACTATTATATTTCGCCTTTTCTTTTTCTACTCCATTAGATTATTGAGTATTTCTCCTCTAGATCTATTATTTTTTAACTTATAGTAAGAATCTATTGGGATATATAGAAAGTGAGAGAGATAGAGAGAGTATGATGAACAATGGTTTCACCATGGAGCTCAGTAGTAGTAGGATCGGCAAGGAGTAGTGGTAAAACATGAATCAGTGTGAATTTTCACCAAATTGTCAAAAAATGTAGGATTTCATTAATATTTGTCCATAAATACCAGTTAAGTTTTATATTTATTTTTTATTCCATATTATTACTTATAAGGACACCCTTTGGGTTTATATTTTCTTTATTGGGAGAAAAATAGGGTTTCAGGATGATTTTGGTCTTCCCATTCAGGAAATAATGTATACCTGTTTTGTGGTTAAATGAAAATATTTCATGTGTTATTCCAAATAATGGAAGGAAAATTTATATATGTACATTCCTTGAACTAGGAGTACATTTCTTGTATTGGCATTCATCCATGTTATTGACAACATGGATAGACAGCCTATGCCAGGCTATAATTGCATCATTTTTAAGTATGTTTTTCTTCTGAAATTTAGTTGATTTAATTTTTAAATTGTTCAATAATATCTATAATTTTATCCATGAAATAGTCATTATATATATTCATTTTAAATGAATTTATATTATTCTTTCCATTTTATTGAAAAAAATGGATTACTCCATTCATGAAGAAGGTTGGTCGTGCGTATGCATGAGCTTTGTTTCCATTTTTATCAATAGCTGGAATGAAATAAAGGTATATAATATATCATATTTTATATTCAATATAGTTTCTTATATATCACATATATTAATGAAACTTATTGGTACTACATACCAAGTGAAGAGTTAGTAAAAAATGAGTCACTTCGCTTCCTGATGCGACAGTCTACCATAAACACGAGAAACATTATTATATCCATAATAAAATGGAAAATTAGAAGGTTTATGAGATATAATAATTAAAATTTTATAAGTTTTTGATGAATTTCATATATTTTCATTTAATCTATCCTTACTAAAATCCATGTAAAATTTAAATGGGATAACACATCACATCAATTCATGAGGTGGTAGTCCATAATACACATGAACGAAGTTATTGTTTTCTAACAGGTTGGAAAGTAAGAAAGTAGATGTGATATTAAAATTAAAAAAGTATGTAAATGTAATAAATATCATATACATATGTTATATCATTAATTATAACCATCCATTATTAGCGATGACGGAAAAAATTACATTGGTTTTTGAGGTGATTGTCCTCCAAACACATGAACGATTGTTTTGTTTCCCATTTACGGGAACAGGGGATGGTTATCGGGCATGAAAAAAACTTAATAACATCTTTATATATAATATTCTTTGTATATTATAAAATTTATTTTTAATATGATTTCAAATAGGTGGAACAATAAAAAAATAAAAATTCCCATTTAAGAACGTTTGCTCCTCTTCACACAACATCTTTATACTTGCACCAAAATACATCAAAGGATATATTTTTGATGAAAAAAATGCTCCTAGGTTGTTGTTTTTTTATTTAAGAAAGATATTTTGGATTTTTCATTCCTGAATAAAATGGATTTGTATTTTTGAAAATGAGAGTTGACTGGTGGCCTTTCATATATGGGGGAGATAACAAACATGAATTTTAATAAAAGAATATAGTGTACTAAAATTTTTCAAATGCTACAAAAATCTAAATTTTTCACCCAAAAATCATATTTTTTATCTATACAATTGTATTTGGAGATTTTTTAGTCAATTTTTAACACTTATCTTACTATTTTAACAACATCTAAACATGTTTTCACATTAGCTATGATTACAAATTATTCATGTTTTCAGTATTTATTATGGTAAACATTTATGATGTTCTTAATATATAATATGAATTATTAAATTCCAAATTATGAATATATTTTTCAAAATTCAATTTATATATGTGGGAAACTTCAATTTATAATTAAACCTACATATTCTTCGAAATAAATTTTTTCCAATAAAATCCTTCAAAATTTAAAGAAGTTAATATATCAAAATTAAACATGTAATTGATTCCAATGACCTAAATTAAATTAATTTAAATATTATTTAACATATATAATATTAAATAAAATTTAAAATACTATTTAACAATATAAATAATTTTAAAAAATTAGCTCTCATTAAAAATCAGTATTTCAACTATTTTTCTATAATTATGTCTTTTCAGAAAATTCTCAAAAATTCACCCAAATATAATGCTGATACGTAGAAAAAAAAATAAGTACATTTTTAAAGAAAAGTTTGTAAAATAGGTAAAAATAAATTTTATATTATGTGTGCAAAGTGATCCTAAATAGCCTTTAAAAAATATTTTTTTCAAAAAAAATTTTTCCATTCAAATGATTCATATTTTATTTTTAATAAATATATACCCATTTCATATATTATTTTATTTTTTAAAACATATAATATTGATAATTTATAATTTAATATCCATACCCACAAACCTAATGGCTTGGTTAAAATGATCTGGATTAAATAATAATATTCTAATAGAGTGTGCATTTCAATTTAAACCTGGTGCGGGCTACTTCGTAATATATTAAAGATATTGAATTTACATAAAATTTATATATCCTGAAGTCTTAGGTTTTAAAATTCTATTATAATCTTGGTGGCTCATTTCATATAAACTATCGAAAATAATATTCCAATTTTAAAATATTAGAGTGTTATATTCTGCCCCCTTAAATAAATTATGTCCTCGTAATTTAATATTGATCTCGATAATCATGTTATTGACATTTGAAAGTGCCTTTTTTGATGTCCCATGACATATAATGGGTTGTAAAAATTTCCACTTCATAAGAGGGATAGGTTAGTACAATTTTCAGGAAGAATAACATATTACTGGGTTCTAAGTAGGAGAGCGTTGGTAGAATGTGATGAAATGGACATGGAAAAAAACGTAAATAATATTTGTGACTAATAAAGATCATTGATCCCAAGAATATGAATTATCTAGAAATTTTAATTACCATTAATCAATTAATATGTGAATTTTCAGATGACCATTAAATCATTTTATTTGAAGGTAATAGATAACATTTTTCTTTTAAGACCAACGTCATAAAGTTGATGGATTAATTTAATATCATGATAGAGAATGTTAAGTTATATATATATTTCATAAGAACAATTTCATAATTTTTTGTGCTTAAATGAATTTCAAAAATATTTTTACTATATAACATTAATATAATTGTTAATTTTTTATTCTAGAGGCACTAAAATTAAATTTTAACTGATCATTAAATTCATAAAAGAATGAATAGTCATTTCTCGTGTCTCTAGATATATCCCATGACCAAAATGGTTAGCACAGGTTATCCAGTAATACATTAATTTTTAAATCATAAAAAATAATCCCATTGTTCAACATGATCTATTTAATAAATAGTTATCTTTATGACTTATCCCAAATTTGTCAGATAAAAGATGATGTCGAAAAATATAGATGGAAGGTCACTAAACTTTTAAAATTATCATAGCATTAGACTCCAAAAAAATATTATGAACCATAGTGTCATATACCAAATAAAATAATACCATGAAAGCTATATAACATTAATGAAAAAATAACTGATTCAAAAAATAAATTCTCACATTCTCAAATCTATTCCTTAAATCCACAAATGTTATAAACTCTAGTAAAGAAAACATAAACCACTAATTAACTCACCAATTTCAAAGTCACTAATTGGATCAAATAAACATATCTTTATCATTATTATCTAAACATAGATATTATATTAAGCGTTACCTTCAATCAATAATTTGTTTTCTAAAAAGATCAATTCTCCACTAAATCAATTTTCTTAGCACCATTCAACACATCCATTAAAATCATTATAGAAAAACTAATTTACTATAATTATCATATGTTTTATGATTCATATAATTAGAATATCAATGAAAAAATAATTCCACATCATAATTATTAAATTATATAAACAATAAAGTTAATAAATAAACTTGAAAATTGTAATTCTTTAATATTGACCTTGTTCCCATATATTATTTGGGGGTATATTCCCTTGATTCTTAGGGAATTCCTTTGGGTAGCTCCCCCATAAACATATGGATGAATAATTGAAAACTAGAAGAATCTTTTATTATGATGAAATCATGATGTTGGTGGCCTATCTATCTATAATTTATGAAAACTACAATTCCATTAAAGAGATTACCAATGTTTTTTACACAATTATTACATACGGATAAATCGTTTTTCCACTTATTCACTTTATCCATAAATTTATTTATAACCCTATTCTTATCATACATCCATCCATATACATAATACATTGATAATAATTTATCTTTTTTGGTACTACATGATATTTTTTCATCATATGATGATAATTTTTGAGAGGATAGTAACATTTTAATTAGATTACGTTCAAAGTTTGTAGCGTCTTGTTATAACCTTGTAATATTTTCTTCATACATAGATAAATATTAATTTTCTTTTTTTTCATAGCCTCCGAAATTGAATCTCTATATCCACTCATTCCACGTGAGGAATATTCTTTTCTTATAAGAGTTACATAAATTCATCCAATAAGATGTTTTCTATTTATTCTTTATCCTCAGTGTTTTGAATGAATTACCATCATATAACCTCATCTCCTAAGAGATGATAATCTATCATGAAAAATTTTTCCCTTTTATTTCTTCCCAAAAAGAGAAATATCATCTATAAGGGATATATCTACTTCTTATCTACAAATATACATTTATTACAATTAAATGGTGGAGGTTTCTAATACATAACGTAGTTTAACATTATTACACTACATGGTGGATCAGTATGATGATCTATAGAAGAAAGTTTATTTCTCATTACCTATTTCAGAAAATCTAATGTAGTTATAATTTTTTCAATTCCATCTATATCACCAGCTCTAATTTCATTATCTTCTCCAGGTTCCCAATCTCTACATGGGGTACCTAAAATGATACGATTATAATTCCTTCTTCTAGGAGAAAAATCTTGTCAGTGGAATAATTCATATTATATCATACCATTATAAAACATAATGTATATTCCCTAAACTAGTGAAACACATAATGTAAATTTTTAAATCTATACATTGGTAATATCATAATGGAAAAAAATGTTTCTTTGTGAACATTTTGATGTCAATAAATATTATTTTCAAATCCATAATATTTTTTTATATTAAAAATGTCAATTTTTTTAATAATATATAATTTTATTTTCAATATATGTGAAAATTAAGTACCATTTTCATATAAAATAAAATACTTGAGTCAAGACTATTCATCCTTTTTTAGAGTTACTAACCCTAGAAACATCCATGATTAAATTACAATAACTTTAGTATCTAGAAAATAATGTATTTCATATAAAACAATATAATCTATAAATCAGTAAAACGTTATAATGTTATCATATACTTAGACTTATCCTTAAATTAATTCATAGTGTAATATTCCATAATGTATTTTTCACTATGTGTAGTTCCAAATATTTTTACTAAACATTCACTATAATAACTATAAAGACCCCAAACCTAGTCACCATAAGTAGTAGGTTACATTATTAAATTGGCACTCGATATAAGAAATCACCTCCTAATGGGCCTAATAGTTTAGTATTCTAGGTAAATAATTACAAACATGAAAATCACTAATAAATTTTAAAACATAAAATAATCAATGTTTTTTCTTAGATAACCCCAATATTCCCCATATAATATTTCTACATTTCAATCATAACACACATCCTGGAATTTGGGGGGAAATAAAACATAATAAAGGTGTTAGTTCAGATGCTCAGTGATGGTAAGCATAAAATGGAAGACATTATAAATAATTACAGATAATCAATATAATAAGGTAATTAAATTAAATTCATGACATTCAAAATATTACCTGATCATATTATTAAAGGAATAAATGATTGTCAAATAAAGTCATATAAGTAATCACATGAGATTGAAATTCATCCATGGATTTTATAACTAATAAAATAATCATATGTACATAAATAAACAATCTCATAATGATATAATTCATAATTATAGACAACTGTAACATACATTGATGACCCTTTGTGAGAATATTTAAAACTATGGGTTAAACACTATTTAATTTAGACAACTGATTTTTGTTATGAGACCAATCATTGCATCGTGTTTCTATCTATATCCAATCCCACCCATCACTTATCAACTTCAATACATTAACAATTTTAAAGGGGTGAATCTTAATCAATATAAACATTAATATTGAGAAACTAACAAACAAAATTTTAATGCATACCATAATTAAATCATTATAATCATAAAGCATCTAGATTAATTTGGTGAATACTAATAAATATATACATCCTCATTCAAAATGATCATAAACCATCGAAATAATGAGTAATATTTCATTTATATAACATATCCACAATGGATAATATGTATAATAAACGGTTGATTTCATAGATGAATATAAATAAAATAAAAATTTCATTAAAAACATTCTTGAAGAAATAACCATTTCATTTTGAAAATAGTTTAATATAAAAGTATCATAATATTTTTAGAATAATTTCCCTTTAAACTACACTTTAAAACATTTAATTTAAATATTAATACATTTACTATTCATAATGATAGGAAATTCCATACATTTCATACATATTGAAATAATCATTTCTTTCATGTTTTCAGAAAAACCCAAATGAGGCTTGATAGATAATGATATAAAGATTCAATATATAATAATTAATTTAATAAATAAAATTTTTATTGGTAAAAAAAATTAATTTTTTTAGAAAACATGGTTGTGGATGAAAACACTTTTGACTAAAGAGAGAAATAAAGTCATCATTACATAAAACATTTTCTCAATAATTTTTAGTATATAAGAAAGGAAAATGGTTATATTAATTAAATGTTAATTATAAACATTGGATAAATAAATTTAGTTCTTTTAATATAGAAATACCAAATAATTACCCAAAGGGAGACTTACACATAAACAATCCCGAATAATGATGAAATTCTGAAATAAACCCTTACCAAATTGGTAACATTATATAATAATACCAATTAAGGAAATAAATTCAAATGAAACATTGAAAAACATGAATATAAATATATTCGTGACATAACATATCTAATGGGGAATTACAAACACCCCCAAAAAAGGAATAATTGGTGAATATGGAATATGTCTCACATATGTTAATGTGATATGAGATACCCTTACCTCACATTTAAATTCAGTAGTATGTGCCTAAACACCATGTATAAAATTGTATGTTTATTATATATATATTATATACCCATAATAAAATATTTCATACCATATATGATATAATTGAAATCTTTAATCACTGTCTTATTCCTATTCATTGTTAAAATCACTATTTCGGGAGATTATTTCATTGTTTTTCACGTATGTTTCTCCTTTATAATTTGGATCCATTGCCTTTTTAATGGTTACATAATCTCCATTATTGTAAATTGGATAAAAAATCATATCTATTCCTTATATATGTATTTATAGTTTTATATAAATGTTTTTGATGGAAATGTATTACACCTTTCATGGAAATCATAGGTTGTTCATACAAATGAATGTTGTTTCCATTTTTCAAGATGGATGGAATGAAATGAAGGTATATAATATATCAGATATTACATAGTAATTATTATGTATTATATATAAATATATATCATATAGTTATTAAAATTATCTTTTCTACCTTCTATTTGTATAGCTAGTGAAAAACATGTCATATAGCCTCATGAGGCGGTAGTCCACCACACAGTTGAGCGATGTTATCACATACCCCATGGAATGGAAGGTAAGATGTTATATGTGATATAATAATTAAATTGTAATAATTATGTTACAAATATCACACATATTCATTTAATATATATATATATATTAATAAATGTAAAATGGAAATGGTTAAAAGACACCACATGGGTTGGGGGGATTTAATATACCTTACACACGAGCAACATTATTGTTTTCCAATGGGTTGGAAGGTAAAAAACTAGATATGATATTATAGTTCCATAAGTATATAAATTTCATAAATAACATATAAATATGATCAATCCATAAATATATCCAACTGTGATAGGCGGAGATGGAAAAGAAATTACATCAGTTTGCAAGGTGGTTGTTCCTTATAAAAATGGATGACAGTTTCATTTCCCATTTAATGGAAGAGGATATGGATTTTGGTCATTCTGATAACATAATATAATCCCCATGTACGTAAAACAATTATAAAAATATATAATAATTTTTTTAGATTTTATGCGGTTGGAATATGAAATAAGATAAAAACACTTATTTAAGAAACTTAGCTCTTTCTCAGGCAACATCAAAAGGTTTGCACAAAAAAAACATTACTAGGTTTGATTTGTGATCTAAAATGGAATGTATGATGTTTGGGGGGAATTTAAGGATGATATTTGGGTATTTATTTGATGAAACAATGGTCTTTTATTGTTTGAATAGTATAGGTGATGGGTGGCCTGTTATTAGTTCGGGAGAGGACACAAAAGGGATTCTTGAAAATAATAACGTGTAAACATGTTTTTCACATGCCACAATTCCTAAAATATGTTTTCATTGATCTTATAGTTTATAATGTATATATATGGCCATAAAATTGCATTATTGAAAGTTTTAGGTCATTTTAACCCTTATATTCTTAAGTTATCTCCATAGTAAACCCATTTTCACCTTCACCGGGGTAATTAATTTTTAATGTTTTCGCAATTAATTATGGTAAAAAAATTTGGTGAAAATATTATGTAATATAAGTTATTCAGATTCCTATTGTTGAATCTATTTTCCAAAATTCAATAAAAAATTGAAAAAAAAATCAATTGAATATTAAACCCACAGATACCTTGAAAAATTTATTTTCTCCAAAGAAAAAAGTTTACATGTTTAAAATATTTTAATATAGTAAATAAATATGAAATTGATTAATTTTTTTAAAATGTGTTAGATAATAATATATCTAAATTAATTTTACTTTTTAAAAAATTAAAATATAATTTTGAATTATAAATTATTTAAATGAAACGGTTGTTTTCATTAAAAATAATTAATTTTAACTATTCATCAAAAATAAATCTTTTCAGAAAATTCTCAAAAACTCACCCAAATGACAATTTGTATATGTTTTCTTGAAAATTTTAATTTTTTTCAAATAAATTTTATAACAGTGGTAAACAAAATTAATTACTGAAATAAATATAAATCTAAACCACCTTTTAAAAAAATATTTTTTTTTCAAAAAACAAGTATTTTTCAATAGAATGATTCTTATTTTATTTATAATAAATTTATAATCCCTAAATTTATTTTATATATGTGAAAACCATTTTATTTTAGTAATTTATTTAATGTAATTCATAACATCAAACTTAATGTCTATGTTATAATGGTCATGTTTATATAATAATATTTTAATTGAATAACACATTTTATTTTTTACTTTGTATTTCATTCATCACAAGCTATCAACGAAATTAAATTTATCCAGAAAGAAATCAATCTAAAATCTAGGGGTGTTAATTCTCCTCTCTAATGGGTCTTACATGTCCTCTATGATATCTAAAAAGATGTTCCTCTTTTAAAATCTTGAGGTGTTACATCTATACTTTTCTCATGATATATTATTCATTAATTTTCATTATAACCCTTCTCCAAAGCCATTATTATGCCAAATCCCTGTTTTTTTATCTATCTTCTATTATTTTCAAAATGAAATGTTTGTATTTAAAACATTATTAACATTCTTCTTCATTTGAATCCAATATTATTATTCTATAGTATTATCATACATTCAATATTTTACATGTGATATATCATTAAATAATTAATTTAATTCATTTCTCAAAAGTATACCTTTTCAATATAAAATATTTCTCTCTATTTCTATGTCATTTAATTTTTTGTTTATTTTATTATAAAAAAAATTAAAACATAATGACCTATTATTAAAAAATATTATGTATTATATTTTACCCCACTTTAGGAATGTTATCAATATTTTATTACCCATTTATTCTATGTATTACCTTTTCATAAGTCATTAAAGTGTTGAACTGGTACAAATAACCAATTTCTATTAGACGTGATCCAATAAATTTTTGATTTTAAAAAAGAGAAATCTATTTTCTGGGATAGATCATTTACATGAATTTTCCTTCTTACAAAAAATTGATGCTTATTAAAGTTTCTATAAATTTTTATTCATATATTTATTTCATAAGAAAATTTCATATCATCACAGTATTCATGTGTCCTGATGTAGGAATGATGAGGTGATATGGTTCGAATGAGTAATTTTGGGTGTGTAATGGGTAACTCGTTCTCTATATCTTACAATATAAAGTTCAAGTGGCGTATAAATTCCTTAATGAGACCTTGTTGGATCAATTCATTGACTTAACCTACCATTGGGATGTAATTCAATGGTGTATTGAAAACACATTCATATCAATATATCAAAACGATGTTGAATAGGTTACATTTAACATAAAATATCTATTGTGAATACCATACACTCTACTTTATTGATTTATGATTATTTTCATAAAATTATTATCATCCTTCGACAATGAATTTACTATATTAAAACCAAAATATATAAATTCATAGTTTAATTTCACATTGGTGTTAATTGTACTCATGTTTTAAATTTATGATCCAATTAGTATGTGTTCTATGTTTTTTAATTTTTTATTGTCATGTTTTCAAAGAGTTGGTCAAACATTAATATAAAACCAATGAATTGCATAATGTTTATTATCTGGAGATATGATTTTTATTTTATTTTTATTATATTTTGGTGTTCACTATTAGAATACACATTAGATTCATTCCAATCTCATGATATGAATAGGGAGTGTTGGTATCATAGGACTTATGATATATAGTGCTGATATGTATCATTTCTATAAAAGACATGTATATGTCATTGGTAGGTATCCTTTCGATAAGATTCATTGTGATATCCTAGAATTGGTGAGGATCCCCTCCATCAAATCCATTTATATAAAATAACATTGTTAGAAATCCTTTTAATCGGATTTTTTTACCACTTGTTTATGTTATTTTAGTTTAAATGCATTAACAATGTATCATACAGTCTATATGTATCAGTATATTAATTATGATAAATATATGCTTTAAAAATATATTATACCCAACATGATACCATGCTTATTGATACAAATAAATAACAGTGTCACCCACCCTTTCCTAATACTTTTCCCAAATACAAAAGAAAATGAGAATATTATAGTGTATAAAAACAATGGATTCATATATGTATTTAATAGATTTTTACAATAATAGATGGGGTGTCATCTATGTTCTATATCTTAATTCCCAAAAAAGATATAAGTATTTTTAGGAGTCTCTTGTATATAATATATTTTAAATTATATATGATTGTCTCTAAATATAGACCTAAATAATCGAGAGGGTATGGGGAGTATCACCCAATTATCAGCATGGGGGGTTTTCAAATCAAAGAACTTTTATATTGATGGTAGCTGATAAAGGTAATTTATTGAACAAGATTCCTCCCATGGTGATAAACTTCCTTGGTATTTTTGTGGATAACTTCTATAGCTTTCTTATATAGTGGGATACTGAATTATTAGTTTCTCATGTCCCTTAGATGCAATATTTTTCATATAATTCTTATTGAATGAATAAAGATACACTAAAAGAGTTAAAGACTCAACATGATGATATTTAATATAAAGGGTTTATTTGAAATATATAATTTAAATGTAGGGACAGTATATTAACTTTATGTAAGGATAATTCACGTTTATGAATATTTATTGAATAAAAGAAGTTAAATAATGTTTTTATATAGTGAAAGTACCATTTTCAATGTATTTAACATCTCTTTGATCAATTCAATTAGGTGAAGTTGTTATCTATGATTTATAAGAGGTAAATATATCACCAACTCATGGAAATGTAATTTCATATAGATTGTACAAGATTCTAAAATTTATAAAATCTTTTTTAATATCTTTTTACTCAATTTTGTTTGACATCTAATCATGTGATACATGTACATATTTCAAATTGAATCATTCATGAATACGATGATCCCTCTATTTTGATTATTTTACATGATATATTTTTTATATTGAAAATCTATATAGGATCATGAAAATTATATTATAATTGTTTTGGTTATTCATCAAGATCTATTCCTATATGAAAAATTTCCCAATTTACCTTTTTGGAGCTCAGAACACTTTTTTTAGGACATGTGGTTTCTGAAAATTTTTTCCAGTGAACCCTAAGAATATAAAGGTTTTAATATCCAAATAAATCCTAAATAAATCCTTTTTTATATTAGGAATTTGGGGTATAATGACATTATACCATTTATTATATTTTATTTCTAAAATATTACATCACCTTTAAAGGAACTTATTCATAAAAGAATTATGTTTGAATGGAGTCATAATTGTCAGGTAGTGTTCAATCTGTAGAAATAGATTTTATCATCAATATCAAATCTAATTTTTCTTAATCATAAATAAGGGTATATAATTTATTGTGATGAATTACTCTTAGCATTGGGGTTAATGCTTATTCATAATGAATATGTAGTGTAATATGGGTAACATTATCTTCTCCTTCATGAATGAAACTAAATGAGCCCTAATCTCAAAATAATGGAAGTAATGAACACCTTAAAATGTGTTTGTAACTAACTCATTGACATGATTTTTATTATATATATTGACAAAAGGATGCCGAGATATATATTCTCTCAGAATGAGTATATCATCAAACAAAGGTGATAGGTGATATATATTAAAATGTTTGATTTTGACCACACTAATTCAGTTTGGAAATGGAATCTAGATACTAGTGTTCTTGAAAAGAATTTATTATCATAGTCATTGAGATAATATATTGTTCAATTCAACATAATAAGCATTTTTTATAAGTTATAATGATGTCAAGGAGTAGAAAGAGGTTACTTTTTTACTTATGTTAGATTGAACCTTCTCTTCATGAGATTTTTTGACAATATGTAACACTCCAAGCTTCTACGGTACGCTTCTCTTTGAATAATGTGATAGCGTGTGTTGTACGCAACACCGAGTTCTAACACACCGTAACCAATAAAACTAGCCGTTATGAATAGTAATACCTACTTTTTGAAATTATATATATTTTATATTTCAAAATGGATTTCATTTTTGGATTTGGAATATCTAATTTATCCTAAGATGAAATGTTGGTACTTTTCGGATAACTTTAATATTTTGATGAATAGTGAAAATTTCTAAATTCTAATTAAAAACATCTTTTTTAATCAAAATAATTAGTAGTGATAAATTATGAATTTGAGTGGTTTTAAAGTATATTTAGAATATATTTTTACCATTTAATATAATGTTGGTCATTGGACATAATTTTACAATTAAACCGAACATAAACAAGTGTCAATCTTTTGATAGTTATTATCTCCTAAAAACACGCTTTTTGTTTTGACAGCGGGAATTAATTTTAAATTAATTTCTGCCACTTCTGTGTTTTGAATTTAGAAAAATGGATTACATATTTTTAATCAGGATAACCAAATTGTGTAAATAGGTAACTTTTATTTTTAGACATTTTGAATAATTACTGTGGTAATTATTTTATTTACCATGGTTAAGGGTAAATCTGGTAAATAAGGGTTAAACAAATAATATTATAATAATACTAAATTACCCTAAAACGTGTCCTAGCCTTATTGGTTGATACATGTTCGACCATAGGCATCTTTGAGACGATTTTGGGACCCCATGGTGCCACTTGTAGGTGATAGGGACACTTTTTTTTAATTAAGTTAAAATGAATACAAAAATGACACAAGTATATATCTTTTAGAAACACAATATTTACATAGGGTTATATATGTTGGATTTTATATTATAAATATTCATTAGAAAGATAAAAAGCTTTCCTACATAATGATAGTTTATTTATAATTTTTAGACATTAAATAATTTAATTTATTTATGACACAATGATGATGTAGTAATTATTATAATAGTGAAAAATTAAAATAATTGATATTATAAATACCCAAATAAATAAAATATGAAACTTTTAATGAATTAAACTAAATTTATAGGATAATAAGATATATGAGGATTTATATAATTGACTTTTTTTGAAGTAATCAATCTGTTATGAGTTTAAAAAAAATCAATTATTGAATAGTGTCAAAATTGACATAAAAGAGTTCTTAAAATAAATATTATATTATAAATTGATATTAAATTCCTAAAAATCTAAGGTTCGTCCAAGAGACTTATATCATGATAGGTTCCTCATTAATGGACCACTTGGGGGTCTCTTGGATGTATATAGTAAGTTTATCAACCATATTATATAATCATACAAAGAGACATTGTAAAAGTGAAACAAATTAACTTAGAGTTAATACTTAAAGATAAGGTTAATATAAGTACCCAAACCTGTCTAAATTCTATTGGTTGAGTTTTTTTCGACCCATACCCACCTTATACTTTGAATAATCAACTTTGGAGCCATTGGAAACCGAATATGAATTTATTATAAACTAATATCTCTAGCTTTTCCAAAGGCCCCCCTCACCCCTCTTATAAAAGGGCACACCTCCTTCTCATTTCTTCACACCATAAAAGCCTTTTGGTTCAGCCAAAATCTGCCCAAATACTCTCCCAAATTCCCTCACTACAACCTAGAGGCCTTATTTTGATCAGGAAGCCAATATAAGGAGCCCTTTTGATCAAATAAAAAGGAAGAACACGAAGAAGAGGTAATGATTTCACCACCTTTTTGCAAGTTCATTTCTTCTTCCACTTCTTCTTCCTTTGTTGTTACCATTCTAAAATAATAACTCCAGTATCATATATATACTGTGATTTTATTATAAATATGGTACATCCATATTCAGTATTCTATCCACCCTTTGAATAACATGTCACCATACGTGCGTACGTACGGCTTACCGTCTCCACGTCGTGGTGTAATTGTTATTCAGTATATTATTATTTGGATGGGCATAATAATGATGTGTAACTCATGTAAATAATAAATATAACATGTTAATGATTCTGTATATATTATATACCATCCATTTATATATTATTTTAATATCAAAAGAATGATATTGTCGCTCGTGCATATGTACGGACTACCGTCTCCACGAACGCGATGAGATTCATTCTCCATCGTATCCATTCAAGTATAATTATCATTTGATGATTTAAAAAATGATGTTTAAGGACTTGATATCATTCTGGATATGAATAATATACAACCTATCCTTTACAAACATGTCTTACGTAACAAAACCGATAAAATAAAACAAGTAAGTTAACACCCGAAACAACGATAATACTAAGATATTATTATCAAATTAATTTTATAAGATCATATATGATATCATATTAATGTATATGACTATTGTATAATTTAATAACAATTATTTCACCATTATAAAAGAGGTTAGCCTACCCCTACCAAGGAAAAGTACGAGGTAAGGGTTATTTCACAATCTTTTCATTATCCGAGGTTGTTTATACGTAATAATCTACTGGGATCTCGTTATCATCCACATCCATGTTTCTGAAAAATGTATTTCAAAATATTTTTTACAAGAATATGGGTTAAAGTCATTTATACCCTTGTTTTACTTTTTATAAGAGGAATCTTTCCGTCGTTTTCAAAACAAGGTCCTCTTTAACCTTTTCGACAGAATTAAGGTAAGAATGTTTTTTTAACATATACGGCGGGTGCGGTTATTTTCCGCCGTTATAAAATATTGAAATCTTTCCTTACAAGCTTATAAGAATATTTTCAAGAAAATGTTTTATTTTATATGGCTCTTAAATGATTTCAAAAATAGAAAGAGATATTTCTCTAAAAAGTGTTTTGATTTCATCTATGTCAAAATCCTTTGATGGATTTTACGCTAATTTGAAGTTGATTTATTATGATACAAAACTTCTATATTGTATTGAAGGTTTTGTCATATATTTGACTGTGGATGTGCTATTTTTATACCATTCATAGTTTATGGTGAAATTATTGACATTTCGTATGCTAGTTTTAATACGAATGTTTATGTTATGTTTAAACATTTTCATATGGGAATGAATTGGACTTAATATGTGACGGGTGGAGCCCGCTATAGCTCCTCGATGCATTGGTAGGTCTCATGAGACAAACTAGTGTCTTGGCACAAGGCCTTGACAAAATCTTATTTGTAGTCTTGGCATGAGGCCTTGGCTATGTGGTTATGATAGTCTGGAATTATGCATTCCAACATTATGAAACTGGTTAGTGATTTTTCATGTGATTATTCAATTAGTAGAATATCCATGTGAATGAGTAAATAGAATTATTTCATTTTATTTATGCCATAAAATGTTGAATGTTCAAGTTTGAAAGGATTTTGTTTTAGTTATACATTGCCTTAAATGTTTATTCTTATTTATGAAAGTTTCCGCTATATTGTTATCCTTACTGGGCATTTGAGCTCACCCCTTTTCTATGTTTTATTTTTCCCAGGAAGTGAAGAAGTAAATTATGAATGACCTACAGGGATATTATGTGGGGATATGAGTGTGGATTATGGAGACAATATGTTGTTGTAGTAGTTTTTCTTTTTATGATGTAATGTAAAACTTATGAATATATCTAGTGTTTCCAAGGCTACTAAACCATTCGGTCTTTCGAGATTTGATCTTTCTTGTGATCATTCCAATGTTATGTAATAATGCACCGACTCTGGGTAACTAGGGTCGGGGCATTACAGTTTGTATCAGAGGAAGTTCAGTACAAACCTTGGAAACTAGATTTAGATAAACTCTGATTAGAGCACGTAGACCTAAGATGAACTTTGAGGATTAGAATAGAAGAACTTCCTAGAATTTTGGTATTGTAGAGATTTTGTGAGTTTTCCGAGCAATACATCCCTATCTGGATACGAGCAGGTAGAGGCGGCTCTGGCACAGATGTACCTAGGGGTAAAACCCGAAAACACCGCTTTGAGCTAGACTCGAACGGGAACTGGTGCACGACAACGGGCCTTGCTGCACTCTTGGTTACGACACTCCCGGGGTATATGCTTAGGATAACTCTAATATTCTTTACAAATCATTATGAAGGGTTTATGAGTATATACTTCCTCAAAGAAAACATTTTTATGATTACGGATTATATCCATAAATAGTTCAATTTATATTAAGTGTTTTATAAGTATGGGATTATGTATTTTCATTCATAAACTGATCTAGTTTATGCCATTGTTTATAAATGGCGCCTAGTGGAAGAAATGGAAACTGTATCAATGCACGCACTCCATGTATGGATTTCCCTCCGGCTCAAGATAATTATAGTGGGGATGGTGATGCAACTGGTGCCGATCAGCTAATCACCATACTGGGACAACTTACTCAGGTTATGAATAATAACCTTACCCGTATGGAGCAACCTGATCCACAGCGTGGAGGATCAATGTTAGATAGATTCATGAGGCAACAACCACCAACGTTAAATGGGAGTACAAATCCCTTAGTAGCTGATCAATGGATAAATTCCCTAGAGAAAATATTTCAGGCTTTGGGGAGCAGTGAAAGGGAAAAAGTTATCATGGCAGTTTACCGCCTCACTGGAGATGCTGATCAATGGTGTTCATTGATTCAAAACATGAAGGAAGATGATGAAGTATCAAATATGGAATGGAGGGAGTTCAAAGATCTGTTTTTAGAAAAATACTTTCCTCACGACCATCAAGCAGATATGGAAAGGCAATTTCTGAGTCTGAGACAAAAGGAGGATGAGAATGTCACAAAGTATGAGGCTAACTTTACAAGGTTAGCGAGGTATGCTGGAGATTATATACGTAACCCAAGAAGTAAGATTAATCGTTTCTTTGATGCGTTAAAACCATTTCTTCGTCGAGCATTAGTCTCACAATCCTTTTCTTCGTACGAAGACATTGTCTCATGTGCTATCAAGACTGAAAAGGAATTCTCTAAGTCTTATGACTTTAAAGCAAAGCAAGAGAAGAAGAGACCTGCTGATCAATCTGGGAATGGAAATAAGGGGAAGAAGGGAAAGGTTGAATATCCATCTTGTGGTAAATGCGGGAAGAAACATCCTGGTACTTGCTTGAAGGGAATGGGAGTCTGTTACAAGTGTAGTGAAAAAGGCCACCAAGCTCATGATTTTAAGGGGAAGAAGGAAGCTACCAACGTTCAGTGCTACAATTGCAGGGAGATGGGGCATTATGAAAATGCATTTCCTAAGCGTCAGGAGAACTTACCTCAGAAAAGGCCAAGGGATCAAGGCCAGGCTTATGCTATCACTACTGCAGAGGTAGAAGCTCCGAAAGACATGGTGGTAGGTAATTTAATGGTTTACTCAAGTTTAGCAAATGCATTATTTTATTCTGGATCATCGAATTGTTTCATATCTTCCAAGTTTGCTAAGAAAATTAGATATTTCCAATTTGATTTAATAAGGGAGTTTTCAGTTAAAACTCCTAAGGTAAGTATCATTGAAACAAAGTTTTGTGAATCAGTCCCCATTAGAGCACATAAATGTTCTTTATCTGCTGATCTCATCGTCATACCTATGATTGAGTTTGATATAATCCTCGGTATGGACTGACTTTCAGACTATGATGCGAAGATTTATTGTAAGAAGAAAGAGGTTACGATTCTTGATGATAATGATAAGGAACACCTTATCTTTAGAGCACAATCGTCACCACATAATTCTTATTTAGATCCACCCCCAGTAGCTCAACTTAATTCAATTATTGGGGAGGAAGAGAATGAAATAACTGTCGGTGAGGAAAGGAATGTTCAAATAGAGGATGTACCTGTTGTGAAAGAATTTTTAGATGTATTTATGGAAGATTTACTTGGACATCCTCCAGAACGAGAAGTTGAGTTTTCCATTTATTTGATTCCTGGATTAAGGCCTATATCGAAGACCCCTTATAGAATGGCCACTATTGAATTATTTGAACTAAATAAACAACTAGAGGAATTGAGTAATAAGGGATTTATTCGCCCTAGTGTTTCAACATGGGGAGCCACTGTTCTTTTTGTTAAAAAGAGAGATGGATCTATGAGGTTATGTATCGACTACAGGGAGATCAATGCTATAAAAATAAAGAACAAGTATCCCCTACCACGCATTGATGATTTATTTGACCAACTGCATGGAGCTCAATACTTTTCAAAGATTGACCTTCGATCTGGATACCATCAGTTGTGTGTGAAGAAGGAAGACATTCCGAAGACAGCATTTTGAACCTGGTATGGGCATTACGAGTTTACCGTAATGCTGTTTGGGTTGACTAATGCACCCTCTGTATTCATGGATCTGATGAATAGAGTTTTCAAGGAGTATCTCGATGAATTTGTGGTGGTATTTATTGATGATATATTGGTATACTCCAAAACATATGAAGATCGTGAAAATCACTTGTGAATTATCTTGAAGACTCCGAGGAGGCATGAATTATATGGGAAGTTTAGCAAGTGTGAATTCTGGCTTCAGGAGATTTCTTTTCTTGGCCATATTGTCTCTAAAGATGGAATCTCTGTTGATCCTTCTAAGACCAAGGCAATCGAAGAATGGCCAGCACCTACGAGTATAACTGAAGTACGTAGTTTTATTGGTTTGGCAGGTTATTATCGACGTTTCGTCCAGAATTTTGCCCGATTGGCTAACCCATTAACGAAGCTCACACATAAAGGGGTTAAATTTGTTTGGACAAAAGAGTGTGAAGAATGTTTCGAAGAACTGAAGAGAAGATTATTCAATGCTCCTATATTGACTATACCATTGAGGAATGATGGGTTCGTTATTTATAGTGATGCATCAAAGAAAGGACTTGGTTGTGTCCTTATGCAGAATGATAGAGTTATTGCCTATGCATCACGACAGTTGAAAATTCATGAACAAAACTATGCTACTCATGATCTTGAGTTAGCAGCTGTGATCTTTGCTTTGAAGATATGGAGGCACTACCTCTATGGTGAAAAATGTGAGATTTATACTGATCACAAGAGTTTGAAGAATATTTTCTCACAAAAAGAACATAACATGAGGCAAAGGAGATGGATTTAATTACTCAAGGATTATGATTGCACGATACACTACCACCCGGGGAAAGAAAACAAAGTGGCAGATGCTTTGAGTAGAAAAGACCATGGAGTTTTGAACAATATGAGAATTGAAAGGGATCCAATTTTCATGGATCTAGTGAAGATGGACATGGGAATTACCAGGGAAGGTGAAACATCAATGCTTTTTCAAATGGTTTCCAAACCATCTTTACTAGAAAGGATTAAGATTTCTCAGACCGATGATGAAGAATTTCAAAAGAAGATTAAACCTGTGAATGATGGGAGATTGAGAGACTTTGTGTATGAAGATGGAATTTTGAGATTCGGGAAAAGACTTTGTGTTCCTGATATAGCTGATCTAAAAAGGGAATTTTTGGATGATGCTCATAGTTCCAATTTCTCTATACACCCTAGGAGCACCAAAATGTATAGAGATTTGAAGAAACATTTTTGGTGGGACAACATGAAGAGGGAGATTGCTGATTTTGTGTCAAGATGTATGGTTTTTCAACAAGTGAATACTGGAAGGCAACAGCCTGGAGGAGTCATGAAACCTCTTCCCATACCGGAGTGGAAATGGGACAATATTACGATGGACTTTGTCATGGGGCTACCAAAGACTCCTAGAAGGAACGATGCAATATGGGTTATTGTTGATCGTCTTACCAAGTCAGCACATTTTCTTGTTATAAGAGAAGATCTACCCCTAGAACGTCTAGCAAGACTATATATTAATGAAGTTGTGAGACTTCATGGAGTACCCCTATCGATTGTTTCTGATCGTGATCCCCGTTTTACTTAAAAATTTTGGAAAAGTCTTCAGAAATACCTGGATACTGAACTTCATTTGAGCACTGCTTACCACACTCAGACAGACGGACAATCAGAGCGGACTATTCAGACCTTAGAAGACATGTTGAGATCTTGCTCACTTGACTTTTAGGGTATGTGGGATCAATATTTACCACTGGTAGAATTTTCCTATAATAATAGCTTCAATTAGAGTATTCAGATGGAACCATATGAAGCGTTATACGGAAAGAGACGCCATACACCAACCTGTTGGGATGAAGTTGGTGAAATAAAACTTGTAGGCCCAGAACTGGTGGAGGAAACGGTGGAAAAGGTGAAAGTAATCCAAAATCACATCAAAGCAGCTCAAAGTAGGCAGAAGAGCTATGCCGAAAATCGAAGGAAGGATTTGGAATTTCAAGTCAGTGATCATGTTTTCCTGAAGGTATCTCCATGGAAGGGAGTCATACGTTTTGGTAAGAAAGGTAAATTGAGTCCCAGGTACATCGGACCTTTCGAAATTCTAGAACGAATTGGGGTTGTAGCTTACCGATTGGCAATGCCGCCAATCTCTCCAAAGTTCACGATGTGTTCCACGTATCTCTGTTGAGGAAATATATGCCTGACCCAACGCATGTACTCACCTATGAGGAATTAGAACTGGAACCCGATATTTCCTATTGTGAAGAGCCCGTCAGGATTCTTGATACGAGAGAACAAGTACTGAGAAACCGGACGACGTGTCTGGTAAAAGTTTTGGGGAGAAACCATAAGATGGAAAAGACAATGTGGGAACCCGAGGAACTTATGATGAAGAACCACCCGAGTCTTTTCATGCGGAAGTATTCTAGAAATTTCTAGGACGAAATTATTTGAAGGAGGGGAGAATGTAACACCCCACACTTCTACGGTATGCTTCTCTTTGAATAATGTGATAGCGTGTGTTGTACGTAACACCGAGTTCTAACACACCGTAACCAATCAAACTAGCCGTTATGAATAGTAATACATACTTTTTGAAATTATATATATATTATATTTCAAAATGGACTTCATTTTTGGATTTGGAATATCTAATTTAGCCTAAGATGAAATTTTGGTACCTTTCGGATAACTTGAATATTTTGATGAATAGTGAAAATTACTAAATTCTAATTAAAAACAACTTTTTTAATCAAAATAATTAATAGTGATAAATTATGAATTTGAGGGGTTTTAAAGTATATTTAAAATATATTTCTACCATTTCATATAATTTTGGTCATTGGACATAATTTTACAATTAAACCGAACATAAACAAGTGTCAATCTTTTGATAGTTATTATCTCTTAAAAACACGCTTTTTGTTTTGACAGCGGGAATTAATTTTAAATTAATTTCTGCCACTTCTGTGTTTTGAATTTATAAAAAAGGATTCCATATTTGGAATCAGGATGTCCAAATTGTGTAAATATGTAACTTTTATTTTTATACATTTTGAATAATTACTGTGGTAAATATTTTATTTACCATGGTTAAGGGTAAATCTGGTAAATAAGGGTTAAACAAATAATATTATAATAATAATAAATTACCCTAAAACGTGTCCTAGCCTTATTGTTTGATACATGTTCGACCATAGGAATATTTGGGTCGATTTTGGGACCCCATGGTGCAACTTTTAAGCGATAGGGACACTTTATTTTAATTAAGTTAAAATAAATACAAAAATGACACAAGTATATATCCTTTAGAAAAAGAAAATTTACATAGGGTTATATATGTTTTATTTTAGATTATAAATATTCATTAGAAAGATAAAACGATTTCCTACATAATCATATTTTATTTATAATTTTTAGACATTAGATAATTTAATTTATTTATGACACAATGATGATGTATTAATTACTATAATAGTGAAAAATTAAAATAATTGATATTATAAATACCCAAATAAATATAATATGAAACTTTTAATGAATTAAAATAATTTTCTAGGATAATATGATATATTAGGATTGATTTAATTGACTTTTTTTGAAGTAATCAATCTGTTATGAGTTTCAAAAAAATAAACTATTTAATAGTGTCAAAATTGACATAAAAGAGTTCTTAAAACAAATATTATATTATAAATTGATATTAAATTCGTAAAAATCTAAGGTTCGGCCAAGAGACTTATATCATGATAGGTTCATCATTAATGGACCACTTGGGGGTAGCTTGGATGTATATATGAAGTTTATTAACCATATTATATAAAAATACAAAGAGACATTGTAAAAGTGAAACTAATTAACTTAGAGTTAATACTTAAAGATAAGGTTAATATAAGTACCCAAACCTGTCTAAATTCTATTTGTTGGGTTGTTTTCGACCCATACCCGCCTTAAATTTTTAATAATCAACTTTTGAGCCATTGGAAGCCGAATATGAATTTATTATAAACTAATATCTCTAGCTTTTCCAAAGGTGCCCCTCACCCCTCTTATAAAAGGGCACACCTCCTTCTCATTTCTTCACACCTTAAAAGCCTTTTGGTTCGGCCAAACTCTGCCCAAATACTCTCACAACTTCCCTCACTACAACCTAGAGGCCTTATTTTGATCTGGAAGCCAACTTAAGGATCCCTTTTGATCAAATCAAAATGAAGAACCCGAAGAAGAGGTAATGATTTCACCACCCTTTTCCAAGTTCATTTCTTCTTCCACTTCTTCTTCCTTTGATGTTACCATTCTAAAATAATAACTCCAGTATCATATATATATTGTGATGTTATTATAAATATGGTACAACCATATTCAGTATTCTATCCACCCTTTGAATAACATGTCACCATACGTGCGTACGTACGGCTTACCGTCTCCACGTCGTGGTGTAATTGTTATTCAATATATTATTATTTGGATGGGTATAATGATGATGTGTAACTCATGTAAATAATAAATATAACATGTTAATGATTCTGTATATATGATATACCATCCATTTATATATTATTTTAATATCAAAATAATGATATTGTCGCACGTGCGTACGTACGGACTACCGTCCCCACGAACGCGATAAGATTCATTATCCATCGTATCCATTAAAGTATAATTATCATATGATGATTTAAAAAATGATGTTTAAGGACTTGATATCATTATGGATATGAATAATATTCAACCTATCCTTTATAAACATGTCTTACGTAACAAAACATATAAAAGAAAACAAGTAAGTTAACACCCGAAACAACGATAATACTAAGATATTATTATCAAATCAATATTAAAAGATCATATATGATATCATATTAATGTATATGATTATTTTATAATTTAATAACATTTATTTCACGATTATACAGGAGGTTAGCCTACCCCAACCAAGGAAAAGTACGCGGTAAGGGTTATTTCACAATCTCTTCATTATCCGAGGTTGTTTATACATAATAATCTACTGGGATCTCATTATCATCCACATCCATGTTTCTTCAAAATGTATTTCAAAACATTTTTTACAAGAATATGGGTTAAAGTCATTTATACCCTTGTTTGACTTTTTATAAGAGGAATCTTTCTGTCGTTTCCAAAACAAGGTCCTTTTTAACATTTTCTACATAATTAAGGTAAGAATGTTTTTTTAACTTATACGGCGGGTGCGGTTATTTTCCGCCATTATAAAATATTCAAAGCTTTCCTTACAAGCTTATAAGAATATTTTCAAGAAAATGTTTTATTTTATATGGCTCTTAAATGATTTCAAAAATAGAAAGAGATATTTCTCTAAAAAGTGTTTAGATTTCATCTATGTCAACATCCTTTGATGGATTTTACGCTTATTTGAAGTTGATTTATTATGATACAAAACTTCTATATTGTATTGAAGGTTTTGACATATGTTTGACTGTGGATGTGCTATTTTTATACCATTCATAGTTTATGGTGAAATTATTGACATTTCGTATGCTAGTTTTAATAATAATGTTTATGTTATGTTTAAACCTTTTCATATGGGAATGCATTGGACTTAATATGTGACGGGTGGAGCCCGATATAGCTCCTCGATGCATCGGTAGGTCTCATGAGACAAACTAGTGTCTTGGCACAGGGCCTTGAAAAAATCTTATTTGTAGTCTTGGCACGAGGCCTTGGCTATGTGGTTATGATAGTCTGGCATTATGCATTCCAACATTATGAAAGTGGTTAGTGATTTTGCATGTGATTATTCGATTAGTAGAATATCCATGTGAATGAGTAAATGGCATTATTTAATTTTATTTATGCCATACAATGTTGAAAGTTCAAGTTTGAAAGGCTTTTATTTTATTTATACATTGCCTTTAATGTTTATTCTTATTTATGAAAGTTTGCGCTATATTGTTATCCTTACTGGGCATTTGAGCTCACCCCTTTTCTATGTTTTATTTTTCCCAGGAAGTGAAGAAGTAAATTATGAATGACCTCCAGGGATATTATGTGGGGATATGAGTGTGGATTATGGAGACATTATGTTGTTGTAGTAGTTTTTCATTTTATGATGTAATGTAAAACTTATGAATATATCTAGTGTTTCCAAGGCTACTAAACCAATCAGTCTTTCGAGATTTGATCTTTCTTGTGATCATGCCAATGTTATGTAATAATGCACCGACTCTGGGTAACGAGGGTCGGGGCGTTACACAATATAACAAAACTAATGTCGAATGTCACAATATTGGGTGATTCATAAATTATTGGAAAGAAATAGTTGTTGGTATCTATCCCTTTATGATATCCAATATTTTTAAAATAATTTATTGTCCCCCTTTTCATGAGGTATACAGTGATAAAATATTATCAAAAAATTTAATGGGTGGACCATCCCATCAATACCTAAATATACGATGATATGAAATGAAATTATTAGTGGCCTAGTATGTGAAGTAATTGATGTTAACCAGCCCAGAAGAACCACATAAGGATGGTAAAATGCATCTTTTATCACTCCAAGACCACCTTTAATGGGATATGGTATATTTTCTTATAATAAAATGGAATAATACAATCTTGGGAGGCCTAATAAAATGCATCCAGCCATAGATATACACTATCATCTAACCAAAAATTCCAAAGGTACATAAGACATACTATCTAACATAAAATAATTCTTCATTATTACACAATAAAATACTAACAACATAAAATAAAAATTCAATTTTACAATAGAAACATTGAAGTCCCAAAAATTTGCAAGTAAAATGACCTCAAGTAACTGAGATGGAAGATCACCACATCCTGTTAACTCCAATAAAATCACTACCATCCATGAGACCATAATAATCCATAATTTCTTAGGTCTACCAGCCCCATGTCCACTGAAATCATCATCATCCAATACAAAATTTTCACTATCAGAACATGTGTGGGAACAAAGCCTATGAATTGAGGGACTATGAATTTACCCAATTAGACTCCCAGAAAATACTAACATGGTATAGGTAAAATCAAAAGAAAATGATAAATAGTATAATAGAAAAAAGTAGTTCAAGAGGGGAAAGTCATAAAATATAGTAGAATTTCTTTCTCTACATACCAATAAGAACCCCAAAAAATCTCCCTGGGAGCAAAGGATAACCAAAAATGGAAACTTATTATGTGGAACATGAAATCCCAATATAAAACCCATGATATAGATGAAATAAAAATATCCGTGTTCGTCCATGAACATGTAGTTCAATACAAATTAGTTACTAAAATGGTAAAATGATAAATATCACCTTGTCTTAATAGGGGATAGATGATCTGGAAGATCCCACACAGAAGGGGGATCACGGAATAATAATCTGCACTGCATTCATCAATATCAACAATTAACTTATCTATAAGGTGAAAATTTATACCTGATTGAGTATTTCAGTTCTATGAAAAATGTCTCAAGTTATATATTTCCTATTTTAGATATTACTCACAGCTTATAGATGATGCTAACCCGAGGGATTTGTTATCTATTATCCACAACCTAATCTAGAAAAAAATACCATAGTGTAATGGTAGTGAAGGATTGTCTCCCAAAACTATTATTCAAAAAAAAAATAAACAAATCCCAACCCTATAGTTTATTTTATGAAGGTGATATCATTACTTTTAATATCAAAGGATAATTACAGTCAAAATTATTGACTACAAAGATGATACTACCATGGATTATCAAAACTCCAACCTCCATTATAACTTTATCCTCTGTTAATGGATCAACATCATCCAATGAACTCTCAAAGAGTATCAAAATAAATGATACATGTGAGGTACATAATCCCTACTATCTGTGTACTTCTATGAGGATTTATATCTTTAAATTTTCTTCGGATCTTCACTTGATCCATCCATCATCACAAAAAGTTCATGATTTCCAAAAATCCAAATAGCATATCCCATATGTATTATTTTACACGTGAACACCACCATCATTTCTTATATAGAAAAATAAATAGAATATACTATATTCATGTCAAAATTAGACTCATATGTTATATAATAAACAATACACCACTAAAGTAATAGTATATGTTGTGTTCTAAGTTAAACATAGCATGTAAGACACAAATATCTAGATTGGAATTTACCAATTCCATCATATTGTTTATGGGGTGTGCATATGAACAATATGTTTTTTTGATCATAATCATTTAACCTAAAAACACTGATGAACTACACATCATGAGTTCATTGAACTACACACATTTTTCTCAGTAATTATAGATATATGAACTATGTGAACTAGCTAGATCCAACCGGTTCACAATAAATCACTCCCCCACTAACCAATTGCCATCCAGCATTAGTCAAAATAATAAAACAATCAATGGAATAAAAATTACAAAATAAGGAGTGTTTAACATTCAAATAATTATTCCCACCTAATGTAGAATCACTAAGGTATCACGGTTTTCATGCTAAGGATTTGGGATCCATCATTGTTTCCCTCTGATATAACTTTAATTAGACTCTACAGATTTACATCATCCACCTTATGACTCCTTCTCCTCTCGGCACCATGAGATGAATTAGGTGAAACTCACCCTAACACCATCATGGGAATGGGGGAATACAATAATGAAATTTAGAAATAAAAAAATAAAATTAAATAAATAAGGAAATGATGTTGACTCATCCCTGTACCAAGAACTAGATCTTAATTTATAATGAATCTATGTAAAACTATATATTCTATGCTTAATATTAGAGTTGAAATTTAAATTTGGGGAACTATTAAATATATTTATATGTTCACACGTATGGGAGAATAATTTTATTTATTTGGAAAATTAATCAATATTCCATAAATTAACCCATATCAAAAACTAACTAAATTTTAAACTATAGGAAAATGAAACCTCTGAAAATCAAAGAAATCATTAGAAAATATTTATAATTTTTTTATATGGATAGTTTACTATTTTACCCTTATTAATGTTTTGGGTCTTGGAAACTCAAAATTGATTGTTGTATTCCCCAGGGGAAAACATGTATCTATCTAACCTCTCAAACATTAAAACTTCTTATACATAGAAACAAAATAACCAAAAAGGTTTTCCATGTTTCTCAAAATTATCCTCATATGAAACATGGGAATCCAGAATACATACCTTATACATCACATATATCATGGTTTTCACATCAAACATTTCTCACTGCTCAATGTATTTTAAATAAACCTAGCTCATATTAGAAGAAACTCCTAACACTAGTACAACATTCCATTAATAAGGCTCATCAAACCTGTTTCACCAAATTAATTTTCCTCTAATTTAGGATGTCTAACAATATTATCACAGAGAAGACCCATATATAATTGGTAAAAATCAGTTATTTCTCATATACTTTTTAATTACCCTTGACAGAATTAAGGTACCCACCGTTTAAAATGTGGAACTGAAGACTAAAATTCATATACAATCAAAAAACATTAAACCCACCCATAATGAACTAGAACAAGAGATCAATATCACATTATAATTTCCCTCCACCACTCATCATTATATGAAAATTACACATTTAATCACTAAATGAATGAAGGAATGTGGATGGTATTTACCCTCAAATTATCACCCTTATAATAATACAAATGACTAATGCATACACCACTGACCAGTGACATTTCTTATCAACAATATGTGACCTAATATATATATGGATCCCAGGTTTTTATCCACCCAAAAATAAATCTATCACAATCATGATCATACAAAACATATATAATAATATTTTTATACCAAGATTCCATATAGAATCCCCGACTATATCTTTCATTATATCACAAATCTGGCCACATAATAGAGACAGCAGACTACCTGATTAGTCATATAGGCACATCTTCAAAAACATATGCTAACCAGAGAGGATATTCAATAGAACATTTCTATTTACTACTATAATGACATTTAGGACCACCATGAACATGGATTATTACTATCATAATTATTAATGGAATCATAGATAAGGCTCTATTCAACTCCAAAAAATCACCAAAAGATTGTGAAGACTTTTTTTAAAAATCTCAATACTCTATTCTTTATTCTCAACTAGGACATATAATGAATGGAGAAATTAATTAGTGAAGTACCATAACACAATCAATGTAATAGTTATAATTTTATGACAGGAAATCCTAAAAAGTATCCCATGTGAAAGCACCATCCACTATTAAAAAACTATAGGATCGGCCCTATGAAACTATTTCAATGCAACTATATAAATTCTATAACAAATAATATACTGGTTATACCGTGAATAAGGGTTATCAGTTATCATAATGTGGGCATATCATCATAATAACAATGGATCATGACCAATATATTCAAAAAACAAATACCCACATATTAATATTTTTTTCATGTGATCATAGTGTGGATAGACATACAACATACATTATTTAATCTCTAGAATTTAATCTTCCACTGAACATCCAAAGAAACAAATTCTCTAAAAAATGTCCCTCAAACTAATATCCAAAATTTTGGTATATGGTCACATTCATTATAATTTTCAATTGATACTGATATGGCCTAATTGATATACTAGGAACTCTATAACAAAGACCAATTATTCACCAATGAGAGAGTATCATTCACTAGAACTAATAAATATAATCACCAAATAAAAATTACATTTAATATATATCATGCAACATTGGAATTTTTAATAAAATCTCTCTATAAGTTACAAAATTACCATAGCCTGACCTCTAAATCCCCGAATCAAGTGATAATCCCCACTATGTGGTAGGAGAGGAAGAGGATTGATATTTAATCCATCTAAAACTTGGAAGAAATAATCATGAAAATCATCATCCACTAATTATCTAAAAAATATTGGGAAACAACATCTATAAATTGGATTTGTTATATTAATAAGATAAAAAATAGTAAATCATTCCATGAAACCCAAATTCCCCTTCCTAGAATCGAAGTCATCATATCAATCAGCCTATAAATAAAATCATATAATAGTCTAAGATGACCAAAATCAACGGATCATTATGAGGTTGGACACTAAACTAAGTTATCATAGAAAAACAATGAGCATAAGATAAACTCCCATTAATTATTTTATTATGATGAGGAATTGGTAACTCAATGAGAATATATCAATCAGTAGAGGGGGTAATCAGTCTTGTTGATGAAGGACACCATAACCTAAAATTTGGGGAGAGTACTAATCTACAATGCTATAATAACCATACCATTTATCATGTCTAACATCAACCTCCATAGAATGTGGATATGTACAATTTATCACAGGAAAGTAAAAATTCCCCTTATGTTTTGTTGAACCACACCACACATAGATCGAAGGGGTGGCAACCCGATACAAGAATTAATAATACATTTTCTTATTATCGGTATTTTGTACTCTACTATTCATGGGAAGCATAAAAATTAAAATAAATATAGGGGACTCAATACATTATGATATTTTTTCATGGGGGTACCTATACCAATCATTGAGAGATCAGATACTGACCTATATATAAAAATATACCCCACCCTATCTCATAAATAACTCCAACTACTATACATTGAGAACTCGTTCCATGTCCATTAGGGTAATACAAACTCCACTATAGTATTGTGGACCTATAACTTGTCGAGGCTAGGGGACAACAAATCCTAATCCTTGATGGAAATCCTATGCATCCACAAGTTGTAGTCTGCACCTGAGTAACATTGGGGTATAGCCAAACTCTAAAATCCAAAATAGGTGACCCATGGACTATATCAACATGTCCCTAGGGTTTTTACATCACCTATATATTGAGGACTCATGCTCCATCACATTTTGGTGTAACTAAACTCTACACATGCTCCATAGAGTATAAGGGGGACCCTTTCCCTAGTATCCATGCCATTAGGGTGTTACCAACACCTCCTGAAGAAATTGATATAGATATCCCTATCCCAAGTCTGAAATGATTCCCAAAAAAAATCATGAATAAAAATAATTAAATATTGGGAGTGAAATTCATTTTAATCAGAAACTACCTTTTGTATCTTTAGTTCTCTAATCATCAAAGATATGTTAATTATGTACCTATAGATAAATTGCTGAGGATAATTGAATTCTTCACTTCATGAAAACATCTATGGAAGTATGATGTCAATAAATGAAATTGAAATGTATAGACTTTTATATGATTTATATTAAAAAATTATAGAATCCTAAAATTAATTCCTCAAGTAGTTATGTTTGATAACAACATATAAGATTTATTGTGTTTATATGTGTCAGGTAATATACCCTAGATGGGTTCCTTGACATCAGAACTATACCTAATCAATCTTTATAATATTTTAACCATATTCCATAAACCAAATCATAGAATACAACTATCACTATCCTCCTACATAATATAGGCCCTCTATGAGACCAATCATACATGACCCAAACAACTAGAATTACCCTATGTTAGTGGTAATAAAAGTGTATTACAATTATCCAAACTCCAATAGGAAATGTCCAGGTGATTAAATATAAGAAGGAATAATACATACATGGTATTCCTTATGTTATAAAACCTATTATAGATACACATGCCCATCCATGTAATTACTCATTGATTACCTTGAAACACTTTGTAATATTTTTTCAAATATTATAATAGATAGGAATGGAGTTAACTTTTTTTCTCAGGTATCTTGAAGCCTCAGTGTTGGGATAAAGAAATATTAAATATAATATTTAAGACAATATAAAAACACAAAAATCATTATAATAATTTAATTAATATATATTAGTACTCTTGATGTAATTTGTTCAAATCATTATAAGAATTTTAAGTATGAAATAGTTTTATTAACCACGATTATTATTAGGTTATCATTAAAACAATAATTTTAAAATTATAGAATTTTTATTTGAAAAAACAAATTTATTTTTTTTGATTCATAATTTCAAAATTATATTAGGTTGAATTTTTGGTAATTTTATGAAAAGAATAATCTTTTAGTAAATAGTTAAAAATATTGATTTTTCTAAAAATGTCACTCCATTTCAATAAATTAATTAATTTAAAATGATTAATTATTTATTGAATATGGTTTCATGTAACATAATTATTATTTAGTTATATTTCATCCACATCAATTTTTTTCATTAAATTTGTAATGTATTTTGGAATAAGATTATTTTTGTGATTAATAATAGGATTTCTTTTTAAAAAACATTTAAACCAAATATTGTTTCTCCATTTTGACTAGTAATAATCCCTAATGGGGAATGTTTTAAAATAAATTTATATTTTATATATCATTAAATATTAATTTAGTTTCATAAAATGATAATTATTATTCATATTTTTATTATAAAAGCATATTTTTGTAAGAAATGCACATCTTGAAAACCCACTATTTCATCTCATCTTTGTGTTTATTTAAAATATAATTCTTCTAATTATGTGAATTGATTTTGGTAAAATGGATTACATATTTGATCTAATATGTTCAAAATTATCTAATATTTTTATTTTTATTTTTATTCATGAAAATTTTCCATAGTAAAAAAGTATTTACCGTAGTATATTTCAATTAATGAAATAAGTTGATGTTAAAACAGAAAATCTTCAAATACATAAAAATAAAAATTTAAATGGTTTTCTAATATATTTATAGACCATAACCAAATTTTGTAACATTAATTATAAATATAATTTGTTGAAATTAATTTAACCCATGTGTGGTTGACTTTAAATAAAAATACCCCTATTTTATAAATAAAAACTAGTCCTACTCAACTAAAAAATAAAACTCTTCCCCACCCCCTTTCTCCTAAAAGCCCTAGAAGAATTAAAATATCTACAAAAATATTTAATCCACACTCCCCATGCCCATGTTATTAATTCCTCACAAAAATACCAATTACATTATTCTTAAGGGGTCCATCAAGGAGGAGACATTAAAGAGCATACATTCTAAAACCACATATCTTAATTTCTTCTCTGTTTCTACATTCTCAAAAACATGTTCATCCATCAATGAATAATAACTCAATTATCTTGAATACACTATAATATTATATTTATAATATATTATCTTATATCCATCCATTTTATTATCTACATTTTTTCAATGAAATTAAACTATTTTCCAAATTATGGAGGTTAACCATCTTTGTGGATAATGATATTTTTTTTCCATTACGTCCTTCAAAGATGTTCATAAAATTAATATTTTGTTTAAATAATTTCTTAATAATTATATTAAAACTTATTTCACTTTCTAGAAAAAATATATGTGCATAATGTTATATAAAATGAAACTAGTTCATGATGGTCAGAAAAATCAAAAAAATAAACCAAACATTTAACAGTAACATCTTATCAAATAAATCATCCTTGTATTACAAAAATGGTAAATGGGTCCATTTATACTTACATAAGTGAATAAATACCAATTCAATCCTCTTTAAGAATACTATTTTCATATGGTAAGAAAATATATAATTTAACACCAATGATGAAACCATGAAAAGAACACACATAAAACAATTAAAATAATGAAATATTATTAAAGAAATGGTGGTATGATTGTAAGATGTAACAGAAAGATCAAACAATGTATTATAAGTATGGATATAGTTCAAGAATAAATTTATTAAATTATCAAAACCATTATAAAGAATGTTTGAAGGAATTCAAGCCTGGGGTAAGGGAATTCTTAACCCAATTTCTATTATTTGAGTTAAACATAAACTTAATTGGTAATGTATTGATAGGATTATGTGTGAAATGAAATTTTTTTCTTATGTTGTATTTACAAATGTTTTATGTGGATTTATAGTAGATACACATAATCATTTCATTTTATTAATCCCCACTTTATTGATATGATATTTGTAAGGGAATTACCTATAAGAAAAACTTATTTTAATGTTACATTTTAAAATATAAAAAAATTACATATAATTAATGAATTTAATTCCATTATTTATTTTTTGCCTAAAATTTTTATTTTTAATTTATTAATTTATATGGTGACTTTCAAATTAAATTATATACATTGTTTGGGCGCAGTTTTTCAAAATGAAGCACTTTGAAAATGGAGTTATTACTTTTTAAATAGTTTTTTATCATGAATGTATTCAATATTTATGGTGATGTAATTAATATTGGGAATTGTATATAATTATGGTTGGCTCTGTTATAACCCAATGAAGTGTAATTCTATAATAAACTAATGATTGGTGGTTATATAAATAACTAATGACAAGTGGTTCTGTAATAAAATAAGGACTAGTGGTTATGTTATAACCTCCAATTCATTATATACTCTAGAGATAGAAGTTTACCATATTGGTTAATATTTTTTTATGTATGATATGGTATATGATGTAATAAGTTACCTACTTTTCCCTTATATTCTTTCTTATGAGTTTTCATGAAAATCGTTTTATTTTCAAAAGGTGAGATAATGATTTGTTTGAAATGATGATTCTTTATCATGGTGAAACAGATAGATTTTTGGGAAAAAATTAAGTCTTTTCAATGGTATAATGGTTTCTTTTATTTTATTTCTCTTACTAACCTTATTTCCCATCCTAGGTTGATAATATGTTTTCCATAGTTTTTTAGGAAGATTTGGGAAAAGGATTAGATCAAGGGGAAAATTTTATAGATCCTCAGTATTTTAATAATTTAAATTCTTGTTTTAAATCACAAGAATATGTAATGTTTAAATTAGATTCCTTATATATGGTATCAAATAATGGTTTAGATATCCATTTGGTTAAGATAATTTTAATAGAATCACCATAAGTGTTTTTTTGATTTTATGGTTAAATTGAAATGATATTAAATATGAATGTTTTCATGTTTCTTATCTAAATATATGTCAACTCAAGCTAGTTTTATTTAGAGGAAACATGTAAGTGAAGGTAGAAGGCAATCTAGTTGAAAATATTCATCTAAATAGGAATCCTATTATGGATGAATTCAAAACTAAAAATTTTATCATACTTATTCAACAATTTTCACAAGATATAAATGGTGGTGGTATCCATGAAATGTTTCAAAAAATCAACCACAAAGGAAAATTTTAGTAGTGGAGCATTTTTTTAGGATACATCCCCTGACATTTTATGGAACCTCATATCTAGTTGTAGATGAATAATGGTTCAACATTTGGAAAAGATATTTGAAGTCATGTGATCTTAATAACACCAAAGGGTAAACTAAGACATTTATAAATTCGATGGTCAATCTAATTTATGGTGGTCTTAGATTAAGAATACTAGATATATATATGATATTGATGTCATGGAATGGGATTATTTTAAGATATTTTTGTTGGAACAATATTTTACTATGATTGTTTGGCTCCAAATGGAGAATGGATTTCTAGAAATAAGGCTAAATTATAAATATTTTGTAGCTTCATATGATGCCAATTTTACTAGACTTCCCATGTATGTATCAGATTTGGTTCAGTGTATTCATTATAAAATTAATAGTATTTACTTCAGTGAGAAACTAATCTTATTAAGAGAATTAGATTCACAAGATTATAAAAGCTATATGAAACTTGATCATTATAGTGAACATGTTGATATTGAGTCTACTAACATACATGTGTTTTGTTATAATAGTAATAATAAGTAGTTAGGTTGGTATGAATTGGGGAATAAATCAAAAAATAATTATAGTGGTAAAAATAAAAAATTCCCAACAATTGAAAAGTGTTGTAAGAATAACCCTAGGTGATATGTATCAAAATTTTGAAAATGGTTTTGATGTGAAAATATTGGTTACATGAATCATTACTCTATGAAAAATGAGAAGAACAAAATAATTACATGGAGGTAATATGATTTAATTTAATTGAGTTTGTCCATTATGGTTGCATGTGTCTAATGTTATTCACTTGGGTGTAGAAAGAATAATTTTTGGAAATTTAACACTGTGGAAGAATCTTTTTCATATACAACAGTTAATGTTGGACCTTTAAATTAATTGTCTTTAGGTATGTTACTTGTGTATTAAAATTATCCCATTAAGAAATTTTTATTCTAGATAATCACATTACTTTATTTTAGAGAAATTTGAAAAAAAAAAAAATATCTTGTCAGGAAAGTATGATATAACATTTGGTGAAAACTATAGGTGATAGAATTAATGTAATCAATATTTTGAGTCATATTCCTTGTGTTTTTGATGATGTGGTCATTAGGGTAAATCATATTGAACTAAACATGGTTGATTTTGATTTTACTTTGGGTATGAAATTTATTATAGTTTTTATTAAAAATTAAGATTACAGAGTTTGGAATGTCTTCTTCAACGTTTTCATATCTTTAATAACCAACCAAGAAGCATAGAAGTTGATTAAATATGGTAGTGAAAGTTACATAGCACATGTTTTTGAAAACATTGGAACTATTCAGATTACTAATGCGCCAATTACAATTAAAAATATTTGTTTTTTTTCCTAATTAATTTCCAAGTGGTATTCTGGATCAAGAGGTTGATTTTACTACTAAAATAGTTGATAATGAAAACAATATTTCAAAAACACATCAACTAAATACTCATGTAGAACTTTGGGAATATAAAAAGAAATTGAAATCATTTCTAGATAAATATTTATTAGACATAGAACATCACCCTGGAGAGATTTTTTGTTAAAACGAAAGATGGATCCCTTATACATTTTATTGATGATAGATATTTCTATAATATCATTATTAAGAACATTTATCATTTGTCGTGTATCGATGATTTGTTCTATCATATTTGAGGATTGTAGTACTTTTCAAATATTTCTCTCAAGTCTTGGTACCATTAGTTGAATGTTAAGGAGGTAGATATTTCTGACAAAAAACATTAGACTAGATATGGAAATTATGAGTTTTTAGGTACGCTCTTTTGATTTACAAGTTCCCCAAATGTATTTATGGAACATCTGAGTAGAGTCTTCCATGAATATTTGAATAAGTCTATGTTTCTGTATAATGATAATATTTTGGTTTAACAAAAACATATAAACGTATTTCAAAAAATCTATGGATTTTTATACAAAACCTAATAGAAAAAAAGTTATACAAAAAATTTAAAAAAAGTGCTTTTTTTATTAAATATATTTATTTTCTTCAAAACATTATAATAAATTATGGAATTAAAGTTCATCCCATACAAATACTATTTTATGAAATTATAAGACTAATAAATTTGAATAATATTTTATTATTTCAAGAATTAGTAGGTAATAAATAGTGTAATATTTAAAACATTGAAGGTTTATCTAGACCACTAACTCTGTTAACATGAAAATGATTTAAATTTATCTGGACACATGAATGTGATGATTGTTTCATGAACTAGAATTTTTTTTCGAAAATGCTTCATTTATTGTCCTACCCTTGTGAAAAGGTGATTTTTTGTTAATAGAGAAGCTTCATTGAAGGGAATTGGTTGTGTTATGATGCAGAAGGATCTGGTGAATGATTAAGCTTCACATAAATTAAAACGTTGTTAGCAAAATTATCCAACATATGATGAAGACCTAGATGATGTTGGTTATTCATTAAAAATACTGAGGCATAATTTATATAGATCCATTTGTGATATATATATTGATTATAAAACAAAATCATATACATTTACTCAAAAATAGTTGAACTTGAGGTAGAGATTATGGTTGTAATGGATTAATTATTATGATTATAAGATCAATTACCATCCTAAAAAAGTAAAAATAGTGGATGATTCCATGAATCGAAAACATCATGAATCATTAACCATATTTTATTTAGAACATAACTGTTTGGTTGATTAATTGATGAATTTTTTAATAAAAAATTAGGATGAATGGAATTCTTCTATTTTGATTCAGGTGCGGGTGTAATAATCTCTGTTAAATAGAATTTTGAATTATCATAAGGATGACTATGAGTTATAGAAAAAATTATAGTTTGTTAAAAAGGAAAAGTTTCTAGAATATAATGTTAATAAACATTGTCTTTTGATACCATGGTAGATATTATGTGTTCCTTGTGATTATCAGTTGAAGAGGACGTTGTGAATTGAATTTCATATGTCCCCATTTTTCATTTATCCTAGCATTACTAGGATATATAGAGATCATCAAGAGTGTTACTAGTGGGATAGAAAGAAATGAGGTATTCCTGAATTTACCTATAAATGTTTGAATTATCAATAGGTTAATGTATAATGAAAATTAAAAATTGGGTTTCTTAATTTTTTTTGTGACAGTTTTGAAATGGGAAAATATATCTATGGATTTTGTAGTGGGAGTACCAAATAATTCTTAAGGTGACAATGCAATATGGGTTATGGTTGATCGACTGACAAAATCATCGCATTTCTTTCCCATTAAAGATACTCTATCATTAGATCAAAATTATCTTCCTCATTTCAAGTTTATAATCTAGTTATATGGATTTTCACTCTCAATTGAATTTGACCATGATATGAGGATCACTTCTACATTTTGTAAAGGCCGCCAAAATTCATTGAGAAGTGAATTATACTTTAGTAAAGATTTTTACCCTTTGTATGATGGATAGTCAGAATAAATAATTTAGAACATATAATATATTATTGTTTCTTTCTCAAGTTATTTCCTAGGAATTTTGGGCCAGCAACTTTCTTTAGTAGTGTTTCAACATAACCACAGTTTTCATTCAATTACAATGATGGAACCTTTTGAGGCATTATAGGGAAAGTGGTTTCAAACTCCCTCATTTTTAGATGAATTAGATGAAATAAATTTCACCAAAAAATAATTAGTAGAGTCATTGGAAGAGATGGAAAAAAAATTCAGAAAAATATGGGGACATCTTACATCAGGTAGAAAAGTTATAAAGATAAACAGATAAAAGGGCTTTTATTTGAGTTAGGATATCATGTGTTTCTTATAATATGGCCATGGAAAAGTGTTTTAAATTTTATGAATAATTGAATTTTAAGTATAATGATCATTATACTATATTAAATCCTAGATAATTTTGGATCATTTGCTTACTGATTGTCTTTTACTCTGAATTTAAAATAGGTAAACAATTTTTAACATGTTTCGATGATAAGAATGTACATAATGAATTCCGCTCATGTGTTTAGCCCTGATGTAGTTAAGTTTTAAAAGAATCTATATTATAGGGAATATAATATTAATATTATTGACCATATATATAATTTATCGAAAAAAAGTTAATTCAATAGGTTATGAAATTCTGGATAAACCATTTTGTTGGAAAATCAACATGGGAATGTGAAAATTATTTGAGGGATGAAACGTATCCCCACTAGTTTAGTAAGTAAATTATAGTGTTTGGATGAAATTTCATGAAATGGGAGAATGTAACATCCTAGTTACCAATTGAATAGTTTTTTCCATATTTATTAGTATTTTTTAATTATTTATTAAAATTCATTATGAATATGTTATGTAATAAATAGTTTTGTAAAAATCATTAATTATAAGGTAATATTTTAAAGATTAATTAAAAATTATTGAAATTTAACATTAAAAAATAATTATATTTATAGATTAATCATCTCTAAATTATCATATGATGTTTTTTTAATTTTCAAAAAAGATTATTTTTTCTATAATAGTGAAAAATATCAATTTTGGTAAAAATGTCTATTATTTCCAATAAATAAAGAAATTTAAAATCCTAATTATTCATTGAATATGGTTTCATGAAAAATAATTATTATTTAGTTATATTTCATCCAATTAAATTCTTTTTAATATGATTTGTATTTTATTTTAGAATATGTTTATTTTTTTGATTAAAATGATATTTTTCTGAAAATGTTATTAATTTACATAATATACAATCTTTCTAATTAATTAAAATTATCCATACGGGGAATTTTGTATGTAAATTTATATATTATATATAATTAAATATTAAATTAGTTTTAGGAAATGATATTTTTTATTCACTGAGTTAAAATAAAAGCATCTTTTGGTTGAAAAATACGATTCCTGAAAAAAAGGCTTTTTCATCGCACATGGGAGTTTTCATTCATATATATTTTTATGAATTAAGTGAATTGAATTTTTGAAAATTGATTCCATATTTTGAATCATAAGATCCATATTATATAGTATGGTAATTTTAATTTATATGAATAAATAAATATTGGGGAAAAAATTATTTACGGCGGTTTAGGTAATCTAATAAAATGGATTAATGTTAAAAGGTAAAATATTAAAATAAATAAAAACCAACACTAAAGTTTTTTGTGTTTGATATGTTTATAGACTATAAACCACCTTTAAAACAATAATTATCTATCTTATTATATTGAATTAATGTTACCCAAATGTAGTTGCCTTTGAATATAAAATAATCATTATTTAATAACCTAAAACCACCCCTCTTAATGTATAAATATTGTTCCTCACCACCACTCTTATCTTCAAAATATTTTACGCTCATAAAATATCTACCAAAAACTATAATACCCTATATAACCACTTTTATTTTCTTCTAGACTCACCAAAAATAATTTACAATGATATGAAGGGGTCCTACAATGAGGTGATATTCAAGAGGGAAGTTTCTAAAACCAACTCCCTAACTTTATTTTATTCATATACTTTATCCTCACCTCATTAATATATGAAATATTAATAACTCCAATTTCCTATATATACTATATTTTTTTATTTATAATAAAATATCATATGTCCATACCTATATAAATATCCTCTTATTCAAAGCAATGAAACAATTGTCCAAATTATGGTTGTTAACCATCTCCTTGATTAATGATTTTTTTCTATTTAATACCAAAAATTATTGTCATAAAACTATTATTATGGTTAAATAAAAATTTTATAAATTTATTATAACTAATTTCATGATGGTCAGAAAAAACATCCAAAATAAACTAGTTTGTGATAGTCATAAAAACAACCAAAATAAACTAAACATTTATCAATAACATTTTATCAAATGAATCATCCTCATGTTAGAAAAAATGATATATAAGATCATTAAAACTTATAGGAGATAGTTAATAATATTTCTTTCCACTTTTATAGTATTAGTTCTATTTTATAAGAAAGCACATAATTATACAAAAACGTATCAACCATAAAACCAGGAAATGAACGTAGATGAAATAATGAAAATAACAAAATATTATTATTGAATTAGTGGTAATATATTACAGAAGATCAAATAAGGAATTAAAAATATGAACATATTTATTAAATCAATTAATAACATCATTTATAATAAAATACATGAGGTTTGAACATGTTTTAAGGAATTCGAACCCGAGGTGAGGGAATTCATAACACAATTTCCATTCTTTGGGTTAAACATCAACATCATTGACAATTCCATGATAATATTATGTGTGAAATTAATTTTTTTATGTTATGTTCCCATTTTTTTATGTTTATTTATAGTGAATAAATATAATTTATTCAATTTATTAAATCTCACTTCAATTATATGATATTATAAAATACTTTCTTTTAAGAAAAACTTCTTTTAACTTTTATCTTCAAAAAATTTAATAGACATGTTTTTTACATTTATGTCATGAATGGAATTTTTTACATTTATGTCACATAAATATTTTGAATTGTAGATGACAATTTTATATGATCAATTTCAAATAAAATTTTTCCCATTATATATGCATAATTTTTCAAAAGGAGTTATTTTCAAATAGGAAGATTTTTTTTTCTTCTAAGAGTTCCTTATGATACAAAAATATATGATTTTTGTTGAAGTTATTGTTCATGATAATTATTTATAATAGTGGCTGATTCACTTAAAAATTATGGGAGGTTCTGTGATAAACCAATAGTGGGTGGTTATGTTATAAACCAATGACATATGGTACCGTGATAAACCAAGGATGTGTTGTTATGTTATAACCTTCAATGCATTGGGTACTCTGAAGATGGAAGTTGACCATATTGGTTATCCTATTAATACTTTTTATATTAAATTTTTTTTTCTCAATTTACCAACATTACTCTTATATTATTTCTTAAGAGTTTTCATAAAAATCATTTTATATTCAAGATGTAAGATAATTATCAAACTGAAATGATGATTCTCTTTTTAGGGTAATAAGGTATATTTTTAAGTAATGTTTTTATGGTTTTTCACTGGACTAATAGTTTCCATTCATTTATTCCCATTACTAAAATTTTGGATAAATTCTTGGTTTAAAAACGATTTTATGATTTTTAATGAATAGTATGGACATGGATGACTTGAATGGGAAAATTTTGATGTTTTTTCTTGAAGTGGATCCTTGTTTTTAATACTTTTATGTTATGTATGGAATGGAGACTTAGTATAAGTTTACATAAGTAATGTATGGGTTTACCATGTATGAGTAATTTCTTTTTCTCTAAAAATATAAAACTAAATATATCATTATAATTAAAATAATGTAAATTCTACTTTAAAATCACTATAATAAGTAATATTTAAGGCTCATTCATTCCATGGACATTCCTTTTTTAAATAATAGAATATCTACCAAATGGTTTTTAGTTGTAACATGTTATAATTCCTTAAATCTAAAATAAAATTTTTATTCTTTATGAAAAAATACATCCATGTGTGTGAGTTCCTTTGGGCCCATTCACCAGAGAAATAATAAAAAAATTAAATAATTTATTGTTTATTCATTTTCAATGAACTAATAAACTATTCATTAATCACAAATATTGAAAAATACAAGGGTTATACAGATAACCCATGATATTGGAGATGACCATATATGATATCTTAATAATAGGGAAATAGTATCATGGATCGATGATGAGTTTTCCAAGGAGTTTTTCATTGTCAATGGAGTTCATCGATCTCTAGAAATAAATGATATTTGAATAATTTTTGAAAATTATTTGATCTAATTTTGGGGTAGGGCTATTATTTCTGGGAGTAATCCCTATTTTCTATTCTCGCATAATGATCGTTAATTGATTAACATGTAATATTAATTCATGGATCAATTTTTTTTATAATATCAGATTTTTATTTTGTGAATTGAGAATTGAAAAATAATTTGTTGATCCTTGAAAATAATTCAACATTCATCATTCTCTTTATCAATAGATTAGGGTCAACATGGAAAAAGGAATCTTTTTGCCATCTTTTTTTTGGTTTTCTCCACTAATTATTCAAACATTCATTGCCATTATTTTGTTTTATTGTTGGTTTGACTATTAACAAAAAAAAATCATTTCACAATCAATCATTGGTACAACTGATCAATAAAAAAGGTTCATATTTTGGATCAAATGTTTTATCATGATGAGATGAATATAATGGATGATTAAAGTGGGATATCTTCTTTTTTCCTCTACGATAGCATTTTTGTGATGGAGTGAAACATGAGATGATTTTTGAGTGGATGGGTAGTCATAATCTATCAACTTGTGATATCATAGGCTGGACTATTATTTTATTCATGATTTTTGTGAATTATTTGTGGATAGAGTTTGGGATGAGCCACTACGGATGGTACACATGAAGACTATGTGTAACGCCCTAACCCCAGTTACCCAGAGTCGGTGCATTATTACATAACATTACCATTATCACAAGGAAATCATGTATCTAAATACTGATCAGTTAAGTATTATTGGAAACAAGATTCATACATAAGTTCAACTTTAGAGATTGAGGAGAAATACAACAAAAATATATTTCATTAGAAACATCCAAGCCTCCTAGATTATTCTTGAAAGTCACTCATAACTAGCTTCTTCATATCCTAGGAAAATGAAACATAAGAAATGGGTGAGCTCAAACGCTCGGTAAGGGTAAGTAATACAGTAGAAAATGACATAAATATTAAGAATGGTAAATAATTGAAACCACCTGCCTTTACCAATAATAAACTAGAATAATTTTAATGCAATAATATGAGATGATTAAATAATTCCATAATAAAACATAATAATGGTTATTCTACTAGTCGAATGACCACATTAACCATCAATATTATTTCCATAATGACGGAATGTATAATGCCAAACATTCTGAAACATTTTGTCTAGGCCTCGACCAAGACGTCTAAAAATGATTAAGGCCTCGGCCAAAACTATAAATCAAATTGGGAAAGGTCCTCGGCCAATTTCATGTCTATTTGTCTCATAAGACCTTCCGATGCATCGAGGAGCTATAGCGGACTCCACTCGTCACTTACTAAGTCCAATGCATTCCTCATATGAAAAGGTTTAAACTTATCATAAACATTCATATTAAAACTAGCATAGGAAATGTCAATAATTTAACCATAAATCATGAATGGTATAAACATAGCACATCCATAGTCAAAAATATCACAAAATATTCAATACAATATGGAAGTTTTTTATCATAATAAATCAACTCCAAATAAACTTAAATTCAATCAAAGGATGTTGACATAGATGAAATCAAAACTCTTTTTAGAGAAATATCTCTTTCTATTTTGAAATCATTTAAGAATCACATAATTATTAAACAAAACATTTACTTTGAAAATATTCTTATAATCTTGTAAGGGAAGCTTTGAAAAGTTTATAACAGTAGAAAATAGTCGCACCCACCATATAAGTTAAAAAAATTAATTCTTTCCTTAATTTTGTCGAAAAGTTTAAAAAGGACCTTGTTTGGAAAAAGACGGATAGATTACTTTATAAACATCTTGTAAAAGTCAAACAGGGGTATAAATTACTTTAAACCATATTCTATAAAATAGTAAGAATCTTTTGAAATACATTTTTACAAAACATGGATGTGGATGATAAAGAGGTCCGAGTATATAATTATGTATAAACAACCTCTGATAATGAAGAGATTGTGAAATAAACCCTTACCTTGTAATTTTCCTTGATTGAGGGTAGGTTAACCTCCTGTATAATGGTGAAATAATTTTTATTAAATTATAAAATAATGATATACATTAATATGATATCATATATGATCTTTTAACATTTCTTTGTTAATAATATCTTAGTATTATCGTCGTTTCGGGTGTTAACTTACTCGTTTTATTTTATATCTTTTGTTACATAAGCCATGTTCGTTATTGATAGGTTGTATCATATTCATATCCAGAATGATATCAAGTCCTTAACCATTATTTTTAATCATAAAATGATAATTATACTTGAATGGATACGATGGGGAATGAATCTCATCGCGTTCGTGGAGACGGTAGTCCATATGTACGCACGAGCGACAATATCACACTTTTGATATTAAAATAATATATAATTGGATGGTATATCATATATAAAAAATAATTATCATGTTATAGTTATTATTTAAATGAATTACACATCATCATTATACACATCCAAATAATATTGTATTGAATAACAATTACACCATGACATGGAGACAGTAGGCCGTATGTACACACGTATGGTGACATGTCATTCAAAGGATGGATAGAATAATGAATATGGTTCTACCATATATATAATCACATAATAGTATATATAATATACTATAGTTATTATTTTAGAATGGAAACAACAAAGAAAGAAGAATTTGAAGAAGAAAGGAACTTGAAAAAGGGTGGTGAAAACATTACCTCTTCTTCGGGTTCTTCCTTTTGATTTGATCAAAAGGGATCCATAGGTTGGCTTTCTGACTAAATAAAAGCCTCTATGATTAAGGGAGGATAGTTTACAGGGTATTTGGGCATAGTTTGGCAGAACCAAAAGGCTTTGAAGGTATGAATAATTGGTTAGAAGTGATGTCCTTTTATAAGGGGGAGGAGGGGCTCTTTAGGAAAAACATAAAGTACTAATTTATAATAAATTCATATTCGGTTTCTAACGGATCCAAAGTGTATTATTCAAAGTATAAGGTAGGTATGGGTCTAAATCATTTCATTCAATTGATTTTAGATAGGTTTGTGTCACTATATTAACCATATAATTTATATTTAACTCTTAGTTAAATAGTTTGACATTTACCATGTCACTTTGTATTTTTATATTATATGGTTAATAAACATACTATATTAATCCAAGAGACCTCCAAGTGGTCCATTAATGGTACACCTATCATTATATAAATCCTTTGGCCGAACCATATATTTTTTAGGAAAATAATTTAAATTAATAATATAATATTTGTTTTAAAAACTCATTTATGCCAACTTTGAAAATATTTAATAATTGATTTTTGTTAAGTCTTAACAACTTTATTAATTCTAACGAAATTGATTTAAGATATCCTAACATGTCATATTAACTAATAAAAATCTTTTAAGGCATAAAAACTATCAAATTATATTTATTTTAAAATTTATAACTCTAATTATTTGATTCTTTCATTAATAAGGAAAATACTGCATCATTATTGCGTCATAAAGAAATTTAATAATTCAATGTCTAAAATAATAAATAAAATACCAATATGTGCGAAATATTTTTATCTTTATAATTAATATTTATAGTCGAAAATATAACATATATAACCCTATGTAAAAATTATTTTTCTAAAAGATATATGCTTAAGTTATTTTTGTATTTACTTTAACTTAATTAATATAAAGTGTCATTATCACTTAAAAGTAGATCCATGGGGTCCCAAAATCGATCCAAAGATTCCCATAGTCAGACATGTATGATTAAATTGGTTTAGGACACGTTTTAGGGTAATTTATTATTATTATAATATTATTTTTTACACTTATTTAAAAGTTTTACCCTTTAACCATGGTAAATAAAATATTTACCGAAGTAATTATTCAAAATGACTAAAAATAAAAGTTACATATTTTCATAATTTAAACCTAATGATTCTAAATATGGAATCCATTTTTCTAAATTCAAAATATATAAGTGTCAGAAGTTATTTTAAAATTAATTCCCACTGTCAAAACAAAAAAGTGTGCTTTTGAGAAATAATAACAATCAAAAGATTGACACTTGTTTTTGTCTGGTTTAATTGTGAAATTACATCCAATGAACAATATTGTGTTAAATTGTAAAAATATTTTCTAAATATACTTTAAAACCACTCAAATTCATAATTTATCACAATTAATTATTTCAATTTAAAAGGTTGTTTTTAATTTAAATTTATTTATTTTCACTATTCATCAAAAATTGAAAGTTTTCATAAAAATACCAAAAATTCACCCTAAGCTAATTTTGATATTCTGATTCCAAAAATGAAGTCCATTTTGAATGATAAAAATTATAAAATTTTAAAAAGTGGATATTTCTATTCATAACGGCTAGTTTGATTAGTTGTGGTGTGTGTTAGAACTTGAAGTGGAATACAACACACACTACTATATTATTCAAAGAGAAACATACCGTGGAAGCTGGGGGTGTTATACTATGGCATTATGGAAAATCTTGTTATGTATGACATATAGTTTGAGGAACAATTGCCATGTGGACTCACCATTTAAGGTGGAGAGGGTTACACACTGTCATTAATATCATACTTTGTGTAGACATTACACACACTGTGTAATAAGAAGCTAATGACCCATCATTTAACCCTGGGTACATGGAAATTGGGACACCATCTTTACACCGTAATGGAACAATTACATGAACATCCGATGAATTACAGAAAGATAGATTTATTCATGTTCAAATATTTTATGACACATTGTTTATTCCATATAAACTTTGTTTATACCTTCTAGGATATGATATATCCCTCATTATATTTATTTTAGTAAATTATAAATATGAAACATTCCCATGATCTATATAAATTAGGGTATTGTGAGACATCCCACCCTAAGAAAAATATGATTGTTCCACTAAACCAATTACTTCTAGATAGATTTTTGTATCCATATTTATGACTTCTGGTTTGATCCTCTATTATTCTTCCCTAGGTTTATTTTGGTATCCCGTTAAAAACGTTATAGTGGTTTTATACCCATAATATTGGGTCATTTTGGATAGGTTTAGTTATCCCCCATTTTCACTATGTGTGATCTCCCAACATTTTATTGATGCCTTCAATGTTCCATCATGGTCCTCTTCATTGGGAAGGCCAACGAACCAATCCTCTTGAATTATAAATCTCATTGATAGTAAAACAGATGGAATGAGCTCTCTTGGGTGAGTGTTACCTTAGATCCTCAAGTGGAATCCATGGGTTGATATTTATTCAAAGCCTTACATAGTCACTCATTGTTCACCATTTAGAATATCTTGGATACTATCATCATTTATTTTTATATGACATTGCTTACTCCATTATGTTATGTAATTTTTTGTGTTTCCAATTGGGTATGTTTGTACTCACTCATACATGGTCTTTTCCAATGTTTTTCATATCTTATATAGCTGTATGGACATTTAATGGAGTACTAGAGTGAAGGGAATCTTGTGAATCAGTTTTGAACATGAAAAACACTAGAAAGTTTTTGGAATATCTTATTTACAATAATCTCCTAGTTGGTAACAGGTTAGACTCTTTTGTAGTATTGGTGGTTTTATATTTAGAAATTTTTTATTATCCATAATCGTTTCGAACTATACTAAGGGTTTAGTTTTTTTATTTCATTTTTAGTTTTATTTGTTACTTTTATTCCAAAATATATTATTGTATGAAAATTTATTCTAGTATAAAGTTACCTCGTTAAAATGTACCCATGTGTGTGATATGCCTTCTCAATTATAGTCACCACCCCCTAGCCAGTTGGTGGTAGAAATGGGGTGTGGCAAGTGGTTTTTTGGTTAATACATGGGACCTAGTGGGTTGGTTTATAATATAGTTTTATCAAGTTGTGTAATATTAGGATGGGATTTTGGATATAGTCAAGCTATTAGGATTGGTTAGAGAACAAGAGAGTTTGTATTAAAGGGTCTTGAGTTTAGATCTAAGTCCAAGAAACCCAGTGATGGTGTGGTAGATGAAATATCCATTAACAAGACCTATAATAACCTATTTGATGGCATGGTACATAAAGTCACTAGTTGTCCAAAAAATATCAGTACATACATCATATAAGAATGTATTTTTCTTTTCATGTGCTTCTTGATTTAGTTTCTAACATATTTTATTTATCCATGGTCTATCATAAATTTTATAGGATTACATTATGATATCAACCAATTGTGATTACAGAGTGTGTGTATGATTATGATCCCTTTCCCAATAAGGCTTCAATTTAGGGGCTAGTGTGGAAGTGGTATGTTAAGGTGGATTTTCAGTCATACCAACACCAATTTAGAATGTAGTTGTGCTGAAAGTACCAACATATGATGTTCTTAGGTTAATCACACATCATAAATTATAGATATAGAAACCCCTTGATTTTCTAGGATATCTAGATCCCAATGTATAATAGGGAATGATCCAGGTAATTGGGTGATATCTCCTCCTTCTCATGACTGATCCCAAATAGATAATTGTACTAGCAGGGATCCTTCTCTATGTCCTTATAGGATGATAGTGGAACATAGTGGTGCATATTCATGATGAAGTGACTCTCACTTAGATACAAATTGAACACCTCTTCAAAGAAGAGTATAACCAAATAAAATTACATGGATAACATATCTAAAATCTTTTGGTTCACTAAAAGGCCTTCATCTCAATCACAGTGTCATAATCAAGGTTTTCTAGCCTCCTATGGAACTCTATTGACATGGTTTTTTGATGAGTACTTTTCAGAAAAGACCATTGAGCATGGCCCTTTAGGATATATCCATGATCGTGTGGTATCTATTTTCATTTATTCCATTACAGGGTAGATAGAGGGTTATTTTGTTATACAGTGATTTCAAGGTGACTATAGTAGCCCATAGGTTTCAAATATAGATATTACATCTCAACATATTAATATTCATTATATTACATAATGATCCATGCTATAAACATTATGATCTAGGAACATTGGAAACATGGATACGTAACCAAACTAGTTTATAGGTGAAATACATCATCTCCAACTATGTTCTTCGAAACAAGCACCCATATTAGACATATCATAAATAAAACCATTCAGTATAACATGTAAAAAAGAAACTCAAGGGTGAGATAAGATTCTTATTAAGAGTAAAAAATGGATACATCAATATAACATGAGCATAAGGTTACAAGAACGAGATAATAAAATTTTAAAACCATACCATACATATCATAGATCTTAAACATAGATCATGGAAAAAAATATTGGAATTTAATAAGATATGAATAATAAAAAACATGAGCCCTGAGCAAATAACATTGGCACAAGACATATTTTTGTGGAATAAATATTAACATAGAAAAGCATTTCCTTATTAGTAAATAATCATTGTAAAGAATTTCACTCCTCAAACCATCACATTAGTCAAGGTATACTACCCTGAAAATCATATTTGAATGGATTTATACCCCAATCCATCAAAGTATTCATTGTTCACTCCTATTACCACAATATAGGATAATGTCTCATATTGTATTAGGCTCACTCTCCCATCAAGTACTATTTGTCTCAGAAGATCTAAATATTTACCCAATGTATTAGAGCTAGATATAGGACTTATCTATCACATAATGAAAATCATACATATGTGTTACACAAGATCATAAAACATTTAACATATCAGATTCCATGAATATAAATTAGTTTCATAAAGATATCACCATAGAAAAACCTTTGGAAAAAATACGGCTCTATAATCATTTCCTCAATTCATCAAAGAATAACCCATGGATAAATAAGTGGGTTTCATAAGAACTTTATCATGGTATAACCCCTAAATGAGAAATGGTTTTCATAAACATCTTTTTATCATAGACTTAAAAAATTTCAAAGAATAATAAGAATGGTATCTCTGGATCATATCCTAATTAACCAATAAGAAACATCAACAGATTTCATCATATATGTATAATGATTTTGAAAAATCCCTTGGCATATTTCTTGGTGAAAATATCCTTTCCACGTTGAAAATCACATTTCAAAAATAAAAATTCATAAAACACATTCAAAATAAATTTTGTTGAAAATTAATTTTGAAATATATAAATTAATTTTTTAATTTCATTTGTCGTTATGATATTAAAAAATTCGATTCACTTCCTACATGTTTGAAAAAAATGATTCTTTTAAAATATTTTGTAAATGACAACAATTACTTGTTCAAAAATGATTAAAATATTATTTTAAAACCATATTGTATAATGTAAAAAATTGGTAACAATTTATTTAAATAGTCTGTGTGTAGTAGTTAAAACTTTATTTAATACATTATTTTAATATGGACCTCAAAGAAAAATGGTTCTCTACTAAAGAGAGAAACAATTTCAATTTTCCTTAAAAACAATCTTTCAGTCAATGGAGTAAATAAAAGTGTAAAATGAATGAAACAACTGTATTTTGAAAAATAAAATGTGGATAATAAATTTGATTTTTTTCTCAAGAGGTGCATCATAGTACTTCATCATCTTAATAATAAACATATAAAATCCTGACAAACTATGATATTTTTTCACAAAACCCTTACGAATTTCATATCATTCCATTGTAATCCCCATAATAGATTTAAAATAAATTAAATATAAAATATAATGATAATAAATAAATTCATGATATTAAATGTTAATGGGTCTATATAAAGACCTCATGAAAGAAGATGGGTGTATAACATAACATATGTGCTAGAGATGACAAATTTAGACAATAATTATATAAAATAAGCTTCCAATTCATTCATAGAAGTTATAAACTCTAGTATAATAACTATATGATTGTTTTATATCTATTATGTAACTATATTCATATCTATAATTTATATATGATTTAATTATGTCATTTTAATACCCATTTATTTTCTATTTCTTGTTTAAATCAAGTTTCAAGTAATTACAGCTTCATTTGTCATATATGTTTCTGTTTGGTAGTTTTAGTATTTTCACTTTGATCATGGTTAAATATTATATAGAATATTAAACAGGATATAAATATAACATATATTCATTATTATATCTTGATTAATCAATTAATGCTGGAGATAGAAAATGAATGCCACCGTTCATGGAGACAGTAGACAGTGCACACACATGATATTTGTTTTTGTTTTCTCAATGAATGAAACAAAATGAAGGAATATCATATATTAACATTAAATAATTATTATTATGTCATTTATATAACATACATATTTATTAAATTTTTTTATTTCCCTCCATTTAATAATTATGTAAAAAAATTCACATCAGTTTGTTAGGTGGTAGTCCACCGTACATAAGAGCGATGTTATCGTATTGCTAGGGAATGGAAAGTAAGAAGATACTTGTGATATTATAATTAAAAAAGTACAATAATATAATAAATAAATTATATATAATCATTAAATCTATCATTATATCTAGCTGTGGGTGGTGTTTATGGAAATTGAATAACATTGGTCCATGAGATTGTAGTCCACCGTAAACATGATTGATGATTTCATTTACCATTTTATTAAAGACCAAATAGATGTCGGTAATTAAATTTACAAAATAACATCTCATGAAGTGTTATATTTTTCTTATTATATTATCATTTTTCAAAAATATTTGAAGTAAGTGGGAAAAAATAAAACAAAAAAATTAAAAAAATCCTCTTCATCAGAGAGCCTCTGTAGGTTTATACCAAAAGATTTCAAAGGATGGTTTCATAATTGAAACAAGTTACATTATATTTATAGAAGGATTTATACAATATATATGGTATGGTATTGCCTAAAAAATAGTTTTGGATGTGTAAATTGGAAACGAGATGTTGTGGCTTTCTATTAGTGGGGGAGGGGACACCGAACAATATTTTTTAAACAATTGTGCCTACCTTGTTTTTCACATTCCAAAAGGTAGAATAATTTTTCTTACCCAAATAATAGAGTTTTCAAGATCTCGATATGTCCATAAAATGGATTCTAAACAAGTTTTTAGGTAAATATACCTATTATCATTTTAGTTTAAACACCTCGAAACCACATTTCTACCATATGAATAGTAATAAATTTTTATTGTTTTTATTACTCATTTTTTAAAATGTTTAGTTAAAAATATTATATAGTAATAATTATTCATATTCCAAATATTTAATCCATTTCAAAAAATTCCATTAATATATTTTTAAAAAACTAATTTAAAATTTACCCCACAGGCACGATAATATGTAGTTTCCAATAGGATCATTTTCAAATCATTAAAAATATTTTATCCAAAAAATAATATGAAATTGATTTCATTGAACTATTATAGATTATTTATAATATAATTCAGATAATTCAACTTTATGAACCATTTTAATGAATTTAACCGCATAAATTCATTAAAAAAATGTTGTTTTCAGAAAAAAAAACAACCATTCTCTACTTTTCATAGAAAAATTAATTTTTTAAAAAATTCACAAAAATTATGTCTATGTAAATATTTACATGATTATTTCATAAATTTAGTTCATTTTTACAGATATATTTTCCAAAATTTTCAGTAAATAACATTATTATCAGTTCAAAAAAAATTATTTAGAAAACAATAATTTTTTAGGCATATTAAGGCATTACTAAAAATTATAGTCATTATTATAAATATGAATTTTTTCTATAAAACATTAAAAATAACATTTAAAAAGATTTATTACTACTCATATATCCATGTTTAATAGCTACGTTATAATTGTCATGCTTAAATAATATTAATAGTACATCAGGGTTAATTAAAACATGGTATTGCATGTAACACAATGTTTCAAATAAATTTGGTTTAATTGAATATGATATTTTCTAAAATAATTGATTGTTATATTATACCGCATTTATAATGAATTTTCCTTAAAAATCACTACTGGAATGTGGGTTTTTCCCCACAGTTACATACCAACGGTTCGATAGAACCGTTGGTAAATGAGGTTTTTCCCAACGGTTTCTTAGAACCGTTGGGATACCTTGGTTTGGGGGGAGTTTATCCCAACGGTTCTAGGAACCGTTGGGAAAGGCCCTGTTTTGGGGAGTTTTTCCCAACGGTTCTAAGGAACCGTTGGGATAGACATTGTTTTGGGAGTGTTTCCCAACGGTTCTAAGGAACCGTTGGGATAGACCTTATTTTGGGGAGATATGCCAACGGTTTTAAAAAACCGTTGGCAAAGGTTTTCCCCAAATCCCCAGCACCCCGTTCTCTCCCCCCATTCGCGTTACAGAGCTCTCCCCCATTCGCGTTACAGAGCCCTAACGGGAGCAGCAGCAGGCGATTTTGGAGTACTGCCGGCCGGACCTTGAAGCTCTTCTTCAGGTTCCCCAGCACCCCGTTCTCTCCCCCCATTCGCGTTACAGAGCCCTAACGGGAGCAGCAGCAGGCGATTTTGGAGTACTGCCGGCCGGACCTTGAAGCTCTTCTTCAGGTTCTTCTTATTCTTTATCTCAAAAGGTATTCAAATATTTGGATAGTATTGAAACTTATTTTTATTTTTCCCTTCAGTTTAGACGATTTTGGAGCTACTGCCCGCGCCTAAGGGTGAGTTTTCTTGAAAATTCCTTTTTGGATTTTACCCTTTGAACATGGGATGTCATTTGTGAAAGGTTATATAAATCGAATTGATTGTTCCATTTATGAATTGAATTGTAAATTAAATTAATTAAGGGTATTTTATTGTTTGCATTCCCCTTTAACACTTATATTTTATGTTACCATGTTAGATATATTATAACTAATGCATGTGATATCTTTATAGTCTTGTTAGGAGTGTTATATTAAAAATTCGAGTGCTTGAATTTTCATTGAATTTCTAGCCATTATGAGTTATGTTGAGACCATGATATGGAATTGATTGATTAAGCAAGAGAATCTCATTATCTTGTCATTACAACATGAGTAAATGAAGCTTCATTCTTTTCAGGTTATTATTTGATTGAGTCGCCATTTTGAGGTGAGTTGTATTAAATACCTTTGTTTTTGACCTTGGTATGTTTAATGAATTGTTGAAATGAAATGAAATTCATTAAATGATTAATAGTAAATAGTGATACATGGATTCTATTAGGATGTCAGGTATATAATCTTGTTTCTATTAACTTATATGCTTTATGTGATAAATGGATTCACAGTGGAATTCCACGGATAGACTCATTTCTTTGAATATTGATTAAGCCATTGGTGATACATGGATCCAAGGGAGGGATTCCATAGATAGACTTATTGAATGTAGAATTATATTCCAATTGATACATGGATTCTTATGATAATTCCATAGATAGACTTATTGAATGTAGAATTATATTCCAATGATATGCGTCTTGTGTGGTGGTGGTGTGGTTTATGTGTTTTATGGTAGTAGTGAAGTGTGTGATTATGTAGTTAATGTGAACCCATAGGTTGAGTATTTTGTGCTATCTATATATCATGTATTTTTATGTTATTTCTACACATTCCCAACCAGAGTTGGATAAACTTACCAACGATCAGAGGTTTTGAGTTATGGGTATTTTTTCTAATATCTAGGATGGTGGTTATATGTTTGGATAGCTACCATGTCTTCCCTACTCTTCCTTAAAAAGTGATTGACCATGTGTTTTTAGGCAAGATGCGATGTGATTGTCCATGTGTCTTCAGGTGAGATGTACTATGATTTCCCTAGTGTTTTTCGGTGAGGTGTGATGTGATAAGGCTATAATAAGATGTGGCATGTGGTTGGGGTCATGTAGGGTAGGAGGATGACACAAGGTTGATGTTATTCATGTTCATGATACCCTACTAATATGGTTATGGGATGAGTCATGCTGTTATGTGATATAACACATTAAGTTCTTGTTGGTTTTACATTTTTTCAATAACACATTTGTATGTTTTTTTGACATGTGTAGTTGATACCTTGATTATTTTCTTCCTTTATCATTTACTTAAATGTATTTTCTATTATAGTTAATGCCTATTGAATTGTTTATGACAAAATGACTTATATAAATTCTTTTTACAGAATGGACAGAAGTTGGATGTATGAAACCGATCGGATCTCAGACGATTTTCAAAACAATTTGGAGAGCTTTATAGATTTTGCATTTCACAATGCTTCAGATAGTGGTCGCATACACTGCCCATGTTCCAATTGTGTTGGTAGACCTTGGTTGAGCCGTGAAGAAGTCAGCTACCACATAACCAAAAATGGGTTTCAAGCAAACTACTTTCTGTGGTATCACAATGGGGAGAAAACGAAATCTCAAATTGGTGATGATCGAAATGAAAAGACTGGAATGGAGAATTTGTTAGATGATCGGTTTCCGTTTATTCGTCATCATGAAAAAGAAAGGATTTCGACTCAAGAAGACTTCGATATGAGGACAGCTGATGCATCTAGTGAAAATGATGATATTGATAGGGTGAAAAAATTGAATGATGCTGCCACGACTCCAGTATATCGACAATGCGATAAAATGAAAAAGCTGGAATTTTTAATCCGATTATTTCATGGGAAAACTATGTATGGGATTTCTAATACAGCAATCGATTACATTCTTACCCTCTTGAAGGATTTACTTCCAGATGATGCAGATATTCCCTCAAACCACTATATGGCATGGAAGTTAGTTGAGGAACTTGGATTTTCAAGAAACAAAATTCATGCTTGCCCGAAAGATTGCAGTTTATTCTGGGAGGAAACCGCTGAACGAAATGAATGTATAAAATGCGGCACGTCCCGCTGGAAGTCAAAATCTGATGGAACACCATCCCGCGTTCCACAGAAAGTAATGTGGCACTTTCCATTGATCCCCAGACTCCAGAATCTTTTTATGTCTGATGACATATCAATAAAAATGAGATGGCATGATACCGAGAGAAAGAAGACTGATGATGAGTTGGTTCATCCTGCAGATGGATTTGCATGGAAGAGATTTGATGCTCGACATCCTGATTTTGCAGCTGACGTGCGTAATGTGAGGCTGGGTCTTTCATGCGACGGTTTTAATCCGTTTGGGCAGATGCTTACTTCGCACAGCACATGGCCCGTTTTTATGCACATTTATAATCTTCCCCCATGGTTTTGTATGAAAAAATCTTTCACTTTCATGAGTATACTCATATCTGGTCCTTCTGATCCCGGCATTGATATTGATGTATACATGCAACCTTTAATAAAAGAGTTGAAGCTTCTTTGGGATGTGGGTGTGCGCACATACGATGCATGTTCGAAAGACATATTTCAGATGCGCGCTGCGCTTATGTGGACAATCAATGATTTTCCGGCTTATGCAATGATGTCTGGATGGAGCACGAAGGGGAAACTGTCATGTCCAGTTTGTATGAAGAATACACGATCCAGAAGACTGAAACATCGTTGTAGTTTCAGTTTTATGGGACATCGACGATTTTTGCCAAAGGATCATCCATATAGAATGAATCGTCGAAGATTTGATAATACTATAGAGACCGATGATCCACCTCAGCGTATGTCTGGAACTGATGTGCTTAATGAATTGAAAGATTTCAGTTTTTCGTTCGGGAAGGGTCAAATGAAATCTGGAAAGAGAAAGAATGTTTCCACAGAAACCTGTTACAATTGGAGGAAGAGGAGTATCTTTTTTGATTTGCCTTATTGGTCAACCAATTTGCTACGTCATTGCTTAGACGTAATGCATATTGAAAAGAATATATGTGAAATGTTGCTTTCAGTTCTTCTAAATGTCAAGGGGAAGACAAAAGATGATTTACGATCTCGACGTGACTTGGTGGATTGGGGCATCAGACCAGAATTGCATCCTGTGCGTATCAGTGAAAATAAATGGCAACTTCCATGTGTTTCTTATGTGATGACACCTACTGAAAAAAACAATTTTTGGAAGTATTAGAGACTATTAGAGTTCCTGATGGCTATTCAAGCAACATATCTAAACGGGTCAATAGAAGAGAGTTGAAGCTAAAATCTTTGAAGACTCATGATTATCACGTTCTACTGCATGAGTTGCTTCCAATAGCAATCCGTCATCTTTTGTCCAATAATGTAAGGGTGGGTGTTATTCGGTTGTGCCATTTGTTTAGAGATCTTTGTGCTAAGAAGTTGTCCAAGTCTTTCTTGCAAAAAATGTTGACAGATGCCCCATTAATTTTGTGTGAGTTGGAGAAAATATTTCCCCCATCATTTTTCACATGCATGCTGCATCTGACTGTCCATATTCCAACTGAAATACTTCTCGGAGGACCTGTTTCTTTTCGTTGGATGTATCCAACTGAAAGAAATATGTTCACATTAAAGTCTTATGTTCGAAACAAGAATCATCCCGAAGGTTCTATCGTGAACGGTTACTTAGCTCAAGAATGTATGGATTTCTGTTCAATGTATTTGTCTGATCTTACTACAAGAATGAACAGACCAATGAGAAATGAAGAAGAACAATATGAGCAAATTGAACCCAGTTTTCCATCACTTCCTCAAACAGGAGGAATTCCTGGATCATATACATTGAAGACATTAAGCCATGAAGAGCGGGAGATGGCATATCGCACAGTTTTGTTCAACTGGGATTTGTTCGATGACTATATCAGGTAACAAAATTGAATATGTATATATCTTACATATATATCTGTTAAACTATTCATATTTTTTTATCTACAGGGAACATAAAACAATGATAAATAGGAAGCATCGTTCTTTATCTTTGAGAAGGAGAGAGACTTTGCATAGCAAAGAGTTTTCTGCTTGGTTAAAATTGAAGGTAAAAATATTACTGTTTAAATTAATTATTTCAATATTTACTTAAGTTTAACTGTCATTTATATTGTAGGTATTGAGTTTGTCTGCTGACTCTGTCTCTGAGGAAATAAGAGCTTTGGCTTTTGGTCCAAATACCGTGGTTCGTGACTGTAAATCAATTGTTATCAATGGGTACAGATTTATTGTCACTGAACGAGCCAAAAACATGAGAACACAACATGATGGTATTATGGTTACTGCCACAACAGATTGTTATGCCAGTGCATCAGATAGTAGACCGCGACTTGAAAATGTGGGTTATTATGGAGTCGTTGAGAAAATAATAATATTGGATTATTACTCTCATGGACGAGTCACAATGATGAAATGCCATTGGTTTGATTCGATGACGAGACATGGCACATTTATTGATGATTGTGGATTTCGAGTAATTAATATGACCCGCACTCTTGCAACTGAAGAACCATATGTGTTGGCATCAATGGCTAAACAAGTTTTTTATGTCAAAGATCAACTTCAACCTGAATTTGGTGTCGTAGTTGAAGTAATTCCAAGACATATTTTTGATGATGCTGATGATGGAATTGACACTGTCCCTATTGCCATTGGAACCAATCCATTTATTTCTTTTGATGACTCCAATAGATCAATTGTCAGAGTTGATTGTGAACCTGAAGTTGTGGTTGGAAATATATAGAATCATTCATCCATGTTCTCAATTCTTTTGGTTTACCTCGAGTTGGGTTGTTAAGGATGGTAATATTCATATTTATTTAGTATTGATCACAAATATGTTTTAGCTGACTTGACCGTTATGTGAATTTTCAATGTTTATTGGTTGCTGTTTTATTTGAATTGCATTTTCTAATTTGGAATTGAACTGTATTCAAACCAAATCAAACAATATTTCTAACTTGGTGAACATTACAACTTGTATGTTTTATTAAATTCATTCAAGCTCTTCTAAAACAATTGATAGCTAAATTACCAATGAATCCCCTCATTCCCTCATATATTTAGTTTTTTGGTTTACAAATTAATTTTCTTTTTATAATTAATTACATATTTGTTTTCCAATGCAGGAAATGAAGCCAATTGAAGAGAGACGAAGAAAAAAAATGGCGGAGAACAATCGTCGGATGGAGGAGATGGGCATTCCACCATTAGTGCCTACAGTGAGTACTTTATTTCAAATATATATATATATATTTACAGAATATATAATGTCATGTGATTAATTTTTTTTGTAAACTTTTTTGTAGGATCCACCATTACGTCGACAGTTATTCGACGAGGAGCCTAGTACTGGTCCTAGTACTCAGGCCGGTGGTACGAGGAGGGTTCGTACCAGAGGTGGACATAGAGCTGCGCGTGCCCGACTAGACCCTGCCCCTCCCACTGACATTTCAGCCTTCCCACATTCTGATCCCGGTGTGTCGTTAGGGACACACGGGATATTTAGACCTCCCATGTTTTCGCTACCTTCTGCATCTTCTGCCCCATCATTTTCACATCCCATGATGATTCCCACTCCCCAGTCAGCATCAGGTCATACAGTTGTTCCATCTTCTTTTCCTTCTACTTCTGTCTCTCCGAGCTTTTATATTCCATCGTCTTCGACTCCTGTTCCACCAGAGGGTGTTCCATCAGGTTCTGTGGATCCGGCGCCACTCATTGATCAGACTAGCACAGGTATATTTATAAAACCCTATCAATTTTTTATAGCAATATTTATTTTCATTATAACATGTTTTGATAAAATATTTGTTTTTCTTTCATGACAGATACATCTACTGACAGGAGGCGGGGGCGGGACCGTACACGCATGCGTTCGGTGTGGAACCGTCGCACACAGGTTATGGTGGAATATAATGAAGACAATCAGATGGTTGAGAAAACAGGGCAGCAATGTCGGAGTTTTATGGCGACGCTTGCCAAATACTCCGACATCATTCCCGTCAGCCCACTGTCATGGAGACATTTGCCACATGAGGTCAAAGATAGAGCTTGGGCAGAGATATGGGTAAAAAAATCTGTTGTATTTAATGCCATGAATTTTTTTTGTATTTATATAAATTAATATTTTCATTTCAGCTTCGATTTAATTTTCCTGATGGTGAGGGTGCACGACTGGAACGTCTAAAGGATTTAGGCGAGCTTTGGAGAGCCTACAAGCATGAGCTGTATATTGGCTGGCGTGCTAGAGTTGGCACTGAGTTAGAGGCGGTACCAGTCGTGGATGATTGTCCTATAGAGCAGTATCGTCAGATGATTACTCATTGGACGAGTACCCAGTTTAAGGTATGAATTACATTTGAGGTATTTAAATAATAACTTTCAAGTTTTGCATTAATATTATCCTTTGCATTATCTAATTTTATTTAGGAATCATCTGGAAAAAATAAAAAAAACATTGATGCAAAAAAATACCTCCATACACTAGGACGCACGACGATGCCGGATCATGAGAGGCAGCAGGTATGACAATTGTTTATAAGTTTTCTTTACGACTTACATTTTCTTTTGTTTCCTCAATTATTTAATTATTTTCTGAAGTCTTTATATAAATTTTGTTTTCAATGTCATTGTAGAGGCAAATACAAAATATTGAAGGACGTGTGCCTCGAGCAAAACTGTTTTGCTCGAGTAGACGAAAAAAGGATGGACGTGCTGTCAACGAAGCGACTCAGCAACAGATTGTAAGTTTTAATCTGTTGATTTTATATTTTAATATCTATTTCGTAACTTAATATTATATTTATATTTGTAACAGGATGCTTTAGAGGCCCTCGATGCCCAAGAAGCAGACAATTTTGGGCCATCTGATCACTTACATCAGGTGTTGGGAGATGATCATTCTGGCAGAGTACGCTGCCGACCTAGGATAGCCCCGACGAGGTATTGGTCTGCCTCAGGTACGAGTTGTAGTGCCACCGAGCTGCAGCAAGTTAGGGTACAGGCAGAACAGGCTGAGAAAAGGGCCACAGAGACGGCAGAACAGTCTGCTAGGGCAAACAGTGCATTTATGAAATTTATTGAAGTTCTACGTCCAACACTTCCAGCAGAGGCCAGCCCAGCGATTGATGAATACATGTCGTCGATACATTCTATATATGGTGCACCAGGTGGCAGTTCCAGTGGTGGTCAGGCCGATGTCCAGCTTGAAGATGATGATGGCGAGCAGTCTGATGCGGAAGAGGAGGGAGATGAGGAGGGCGAGGAGGAGGGCGAAGGCGAGGAGGAAGGCGCTGTGGAGGGTGAGGACGATGAGGAGGACGATGACGAGGGCGATGATGATGATGATGATGGAGATGGTGATGCTGATGTGGGACATATTGATCCGTTACATTTTTGACTTGAGATTTGATGTTTAATCTATTCTAGTTGTTGGTTTTATCTAGACTCGTAGTATAGTATTGGAGTTGAGTTATTTTTATATATTGTCTGTTTTTATGGATGTTGTTGTCTTTTAGTGGTTGTGTGTTTGAGAACTCCCTGGACAACCCCCCTCATTCTTGGACCCTGGACAACCCCCCCTCCCCCTTGGACCCCGAACACCCCCCAAACACCCCCCGGACAGCCCCACGGACAGCCCCCTGGACAGCCCCCTGGACAGCCCCCCGTACAGCCCCCAACCCTCCACCCTGGACCCCGGATAGCCCCCCGGACAACCCCCCCACCCTCCCCCTTAGACCCCGGACAACCCCCCAAACACCCCCCGGACAACCCCCTGAACAACCCCGGACAACCCCCTGAACAACCACCGGACAGCCCCCTAAACAACCCCGGACAGACCCCGCATAGCCCCCCCACCCTCCTCCTTGGTCCCCGGACAGCCCCCCGGACACCCACCGGACAGCCCCCCCGGACAGCCCCCTAGACAGCCCCCCGTACAGCCCCCAACCCTCCACCCTGGACCCCGGATAGCCCCCCGGACAGCCCCCCGGACAACCCCCCCACCCACCCCCCCCCCCCCCCCTTGGACCCCGGACAACCCCCCCACCCCCCCTTGGACCCCGGACAACCCCCCAAACACCCCCCGGACAGCCCCCTGAACACCCCCGGACAACCCCCTGAACAACCCCCTGAACAACCCCCGGACAGCCCCCTGAACAACCCCGGACAACCCCCTGAACAACCCCCAAACACCCCCCGGACAGACCCCGCACAGCCCCCCCACCCTCCTCCTTGGTCCCCGGACAGCCCCCCGGACACCCACCGGACAGCCCCCCCGGACAGCCTCCCGGACAGCCCCTCCACCTTCCTTAATTTCATTAGCTCTGAAATGTTTCATAGCACGATCAACTAAATTCTAATCCATACTAAATATGATATAAAAATATTCTATATGAATTTCCATAAGATTTTAAGTGAAAACAAAAAGTGACATACGAAAAACTGACCAAACGCATTCGAAATGTGTTGATGCTTTAGGACAACGATCCATGGGTCATATGTGACGTGTACGAGTCATCCCCGCCTCAATCCGAGGCGCGGTGTGGTCGGAACAACTCAAAGTGTATGTCTTTTGTTTCAAAAGGACATCATTTTAAGTGAAAACCATCAACTGGCATACGGAAAACCGGCCAAACACATTCGGATTGTGTTGATACTTTAAGACAACGATCCATGGGTCATTTAAGACGTGTACGAGTCAACCCCGCCTCAATCCGAGGTCGTCCGCTATGAATTTGACCGTTGGACGCCCGTTTTGGCCGTTTATGACAGCAGAACTGCGTTGTCGGTCACCGCGAGCACACGGCACGTCCGATTGATGTGCCGTCTGCTCGACCACTTCAGAAATCACTCACCCGTATTTTTCGTCTGATTTCAGGCCATTCCGACATCGTTCGGCCCGTTTGGACCCCCCTCACGCGCGTTTACGAAGCGCGCGCATCACTTAAAACACGAATATTGAGCCGTACCGGGCAAACCGCACGTCCGATTGACGTGCCGTCTGCGCGTACACGTCACGAATAATAATTAGAATGTTGCACGGTGGTTTCGGGTGAATCTCTGGTCGTCCGCTATGAATTTGACCGTTTAACGCCCGTTTTGGCCGTTTATGACACCCGAACTGCGTTCTCGGTCACCGCGGGCACAGGTCATGTCCGATTGATGTGCCGTCTGCTCGACCACTTCAGAAATCACTCACCCGTATTTGTCGTTTGATTTCAGGCCATTCCGACATCGTTCGGCCCGTTTGGACCCCCCTCACGCGCGTTTACGAAGCGCGCGCATCACTTAAAACACGAATATTGAGCCGTACCGTGCAAACCGCATGTCCGATTGACGTTCCGTCTGCGCGTACACGTCACAAATAATAATTAGAATGTTTCACGGTGGTTTCGGGTGAATCCGTGGTCGTCCGCTATGAATTTGACCGTTGGACGCCCGTTTTGGCCGTTTATGACACCATAACTGCGTTGTCGGTCACCGCGGGCACACGGCACGTCCAATTGACGTGCCGTCTGCGCGTACACATCACCGATAATAATTAGAATGTTTCACGGTGGTTTCAGCTCAATTCGAGGTCGTACGCTATGAATTTGACCGTTAGACGCCCGTTTTGGCCGTTTATGACACCATAACTGCGTTGTCGGTCACCGCGGGCACACGACAAGTCCGATTGACGTGCCGTCTGCTCGACCACTTCATAAATCACTCACCCGTATTTGTCGTCTGATTTCAGGCCATTCCGACTTCGTTCGGCCCGTTTGGACCCTCCTCACGCGCGTTTACGAAGCGCGCGCATCACTTAAAACACGAATATTGAGCCGTACCGTGCAAACCGAATGTCCGATTGACGTGCCGTCTGCGCGTCCACGTCACGAATAATAATTAGAATGTTTCACGGTGGTTTCGGGTGAATCCGTGGTCGTCCGCTATGAATTTGACCGTTGGACGCCCGTTTTGGCCGTTTATGACACCATAACTGCGTTGTCGGTCACCGCGGGCACACGGCACGTCCGATTGACGTGTCGTCTGCTCGACCAATTCATAAATCACTCACCCGTATTTGTCGTCTGATTTCAGGCCATTCCGACATCGTTCGGCCCGTTTGGACCCCCCTCACGCGCGTTTCGAAACGTGCGCATCACTTAAAACACGAATATTGAGCCGTACCGGGCAAACCGCACGTCCGATTGACGTGCCGTCTGCGCGTACACGTCACAAATAATAATTAGAATGTTGCACGGTGGTTTTAGATGAATCTCTGGTCGTCCGCTATGAATTTGACCGTTGGACACCCGTTTTGGCCGTTTATGACACCATAACTGCGTTGTCGGTCACCGCGGGCACACGGCACGTCCGATTGACGTGCCGTCTGCTCGACCACTTCATAAATCACTCACCCGTATTTGTCGTCTGATTTCAGGCCATTCCGACATCGTTCGGCCCGTTTGGACCCCCCTCACGCGCGTTTCGAAGCGTGCGCATCACTTAAAACACGAATATTGAGCCGTACCGGGCAAACCGCACATCCGATTGACGTGCCGTCTGCGCGTACACGTCACAAATAATAATTAGAATGTTGCACGGTGGTTTCGGGTGAATCTCTGGTCGTCCGCTATGAATTTGACCGTTTAACGCCCGTTTTGGCCGTTTATGACACCCGAACTGCGTTCTCGGTCACCGCGGGCACAGGTCATGTCCGATTGATGTGCCGTCTGCTCGACCACTTCAAAAATCACTCACCCGTATTTGTCGTCTGATTTCAGGCCATTCCGACATCGTTCGGCCCGTTTGGACCCCCCTCACGCGCGTTTACGAAACGCGCGCATCACTTAAAACACGAATATTGAGCCGTACCGGGCAAACCGCACGTCCGATTGACGTGCCGTCTGCGCTTACACGTCACGAATAATAATTAGAATGTTTCTCGGTGTTTTCTGCTCAATCTGAGGTCGTCCGCTATGAATTTGACCGTTGGACGCCCGTTTTGGCCGTTTATGACACCATAACTGCGTTGTCGGTCATCGCGGGCACACGGCACGTCCGATTGACGTGCCGTCTGCGCGTACACGTCACGAATAATAATTAGAATGTTTCACGGTGGTTTTGGGTGAATCCGTGGTCGTCCGCTATGAATTTCACCGTTGGACGCCCGTTTTGGCCGTTTATGACACCATAACTGCGTTGTCGGTCTCCGCGGGCACACGGCACGTCCGATTGACGTGCCGTCTGCTCGACCACTTCATAAATCACTCACCCGTATTTTTCGTCTGATTTCAGGCCATTCCGACATCGTTCGGCCCGTTTGGACCCCCCTCACGCGCGTTTCGAAGCGTGCGCATCACTTAAAACATGAATATTGAGCCGTATCGGGCAAACCGCACGTCCGATTGACGTGCCGTCTGCGCGTACACGTCACAAATAATAATTAGAATGTTGCACGGTGGTTTCGGGTGAATCTTTGGTCGTCCGCTATGAATTTGACCGTTTAACGCCCGTTTTGGCCGTTTATGACACCCGAACTGCGTTCTCGGTCACCGCGGGCACAGGTCATGTCCGATTGATGTGCCGTCTGCTCGACCACTTCAGAAATCACTCACCCGTATTTTTCGTCTGATTTCAGGCCATTCCGACATCGTTCGGCCCGTTTGGACCCCCCTCATGCGCGTTTATGAAGCGCGCGCATCACTTAAAACACGAATATTGAGCCGTACCGTGCAAACCGCACGTCCGATTGACGTGCCGTCTGCGCGTACACGTCACGAATAATAATTAGAATGTTTCTCGGTGGTTTCGGGTGAATCCGTGGTCGTCCGCTATGAATTTGACCGTTGGACGCCCGTTTTGGCCGTTTATGACACCATAACTGCGTTGTCGGTCACCGCGGGCACACGGCACGTCCGATTGACGTGCCGTCTGCGCGTACACGTCACGGATAATAATTAGAATGTTTCACGGCGGTTTCAGCTCAATCCGAGGTCGTACGCTATGAATTTGACCATTGGACGCCCGTTTTGGCCGTTTATGACACCATAACTGCGTTGTCGGTCACCGCGGGCACACGACAAGTCCGATTGACGTGCCGTCTGCTCGACCACTTCATAAATCACTCACCCGTATTTGTCGTCTGATTTCAGGCCATTCCGACTTCGTTCGGCCCGTTTGGACCCTCCTCACGCGCGTTTACGAAGCGCGCGCATCACTTAAAACACGAATATTGAGCCGTACCGGGCAAACCGCACGTCCGATTGACGTGCCGTCTGCGCTTACACGTCACGAATAATAATTAGAATGTTTCTCGGTGTTTTCTGCTCAATCCGAGGTCGTCCGCTATGAATTTGACCGTTGGACGCCCGTTTTGGCCGTTTATGACACCATAACTGCGTTGTCGGTCACCGCGGGCACACGGCACGTCCGATTGACGTGTCGTCTGCTCGACCACTTCATAAATCACTCACCCGTATTTGTCGTCTGATTTCAGGCCATTCCGACATCGTTCGGCCCGTTTGGACCCCCCTCACGCACGTTTCGAAACGTGCGCATCACTTAAAACACGAATATTGAGCCGTACCGGGAAAACCGCACGTCCGATTGACGTGTCGTCTGCGCGTACACGTCACAAATAATAATTAGAATGTTGCACGGTGGTTTTAGATGAATCTCTGGTCGTCTGCTATGAATTTGACCGTTGGACGCCCGTTTTGGCCGTTTATGACACCATAACTGCGTTGTCGGTCACTGCGGGCACACGGCACGTCCGATTGACGTGCCGTCTGCTCGACCACTTCATAAATCACTCACCCGTATTTGTCGTCTGATTTCAGGCCATTCCGACATCATTCGGCCCGTTTGGACCCCCCTCACGCGCGTTTCGAAGCGTGCGCATCACTTAAAACACGAATATTGAGCCGTACCGGGCAAACCGCACGTCCGATTGACGTGCCGTCTGCGCGTACACGTCACAAATAATAATTAGAATGTTGCACGGTGGTTTCGGGTGAATCTCTGGTCGTCCGCTATGAATTTGACCGTTTAACGCCCGTTTTGGCCGTTTATGACACCCGAACTGCGTTCTCGGTCACCGCGGGCACAGGTCATGTCCGATTGATGTGTCGTCTGCTCGACCACTTCAGAAATCACTCACCCGTATTTGTCGTCTGATTTCAGGCCATTCCGACATCGTTCGGCCCGTTTGGACCCCCCTCACGCGCGTTTACGAAACGCGCGCATCACTTAAAACACGAATATTGAGCCGTACCGGGCAAACCGCACGTCCGATTGACGTGCCGTCTGCGCGTACACGTCACGAATAATAATTAGAATGTTTCTCGGTGGTTTCAGCTCAATCCGAGGTCGTCCGCTATGAATTTGACCGTTGGACGCCCGTTTTGGCCGTTTATGACACCATAACTGCGTTGTCGGTCATCGCGGGCACACGGCACGTCCGATTGACGTGCCGTCTGCGCGTACACGTCACGAATAATAATTAGAATGTTTCACGGTGGTTTCGGGTGAATCCGTGGTCGTCCGCTATGAATTTGACCGTTGGACGCCCGTTTTGGCCGTTTATGACACCATAACTGCGTTGTCGGTCACCGCGGGCACACGGCACGTCCGATTGACGTGCCGTCTGCTCGACCACTTCATAAATCACTCACCCGTATTTGTCGTCTGATTTCAGGCCATTCCGACATCGTTCGGCCCGTTTGGACCCCCCTCACGCGCGTTTCGAAGCGTACCCATCACTTAAAACACGAATATTGAGCCGTACCGGGCAAACCGCACGTCCGATTGACATGCCGTCTGCGCATACACATCACAAATAATAATTAGAATGTTTCACAGTGGTTTCGGGTGAATCTCTGGTCGTCCGCTATGAATTTGACCGTTTAACGCCCGTTTTGGCCGTTTATGACACCCGAACTGCGTTCTCGGTCACCGCGGGCATAGGTCATGTCCGATTGATGTGCCGTCTGCTCGACCACTTCAGAAATCACTCACCCGTATTTGTCGTCTAATTTCAGGCCATTCCGACATCGTTCGGCCCGTTTGGACCCCCCTCACGCGCGTTTACGAAGCGCGCGCATCACTTAAAACACGAAAATTGAGCCGTACCGTGCAAACCGCATGTCCGATTGACGTGCCGTCTGCGCGTACACGTCAAAAATAATAATTAGAATGTTTCACGGTGGTTTCGGTTGAATCCGTGGTCGTCCGCTATGAATTTGACCGTTGGACGCCCGTTTTGGCCGTTTATGACACCATAACTGCGTTGTCGGTCACCGCGGGCACACGGCACGTCCGATTGACGTGCCGTCTGCGCGTACACATCACCGATAATAATTAGAATGTTTCACGGTGGTTTCAGCTCAATTCGAGGTCGTACGCTATGAATTTGACCGTTGGACGCCCGTTTTGGCCGTTTATGACACCATAACTGCGTTGTCGGTCACCGCGGGCACACGACAAGTCCGATTGACGTGCCGTCTGCTCGACCACTTCATAAATCACTCACCCGTATTTGTCGTCTGATTTCAGGCCATTCCGACTTCGTTCGGCCCGTTTGGACCCTCCTCACGCGCGTTTACGAAGCGCGCACATCACTTAAAACACGAATATTGAGCCGTACCGTGCAAACCGAATGTCCGATTGACGTGCCGTCTGCGCGTACACGTCACGAATAATAATTAGAATGTTTCACGGTGGTTTCGGGTGAATCCGTGGTCGTCCGCTATGAATTTGACCGTTGGACGCCCGTTTTGGCCGTTTATGACACCATAACTGCGTTGTCGGTCACCGCGGGCACACAGCACGTCCGATTGACGTGTCGTCTGCTCGACCACTTCATAAATCACTCACCCGTATTTGTCGTCTGATTTCAGGCCATTCCGACATCGTTCGGCCCGTTTGGACCCTCCTCACGCGCGTTTCGAAACGTGCGCATCACTTAAAACACGAATATTGAGCCGTACCGGGCAAACCGCACGTCCGATTGACGTGTCGTCTGCGCGTACACGTCACAAATAATAATTAGAATGTTGCACGGTGGTTTCAGGTGAATCTATGGTCGTCCGCTATGAATTTGACCGTTGGACGCCCGTTTTGGCCGTTTATGACACCATAACTGCGTTGTCGGTCACCGCGGGCACACGGCACGTCCGATTGACGTGCCGTCTGCTCGACCACTTCATAAATCACTCACCCTTATTTGTTGTCTGATTTCAGGCCATTCCGACATCATTCGGCCCGTTTGGACCCCCCTCACGCGCGTTTACGAAGCGCGCGCATCACTTAAAACAAGATTATTGAGCCGTACCGGGCAAACCGCACGTCCGATTGACGTGCCGTCTGCGCGTACACGTCACGAATAATAATTAGAATGTTTCTCGGTGGTTTCAGCTCAATCCGAGGTCGTCCGCTATGAATTTGACCGTTGGACGCCCGTTTTGGCCGTTTATGACACCAGAACTGCGTTGTCGGTCACCGTGGGCACACGGCACGTCCGATTGACGTGCCGTCTGCGCGTACACGTCGCGAATAATAATTAGAATGTTGCACGGTGGTTTCATCTCAATCCGGAGACGCGGTGTGGCCGACACCACTCAAAGTGTCCGTCTTTTGTTTCAAAAGGACGTCATTTTAAGTGAAAAGCATCAACTGGCATACGGAAAACCGACCAAACGCATTCCGAATCTGTTGATAATTTATCCCAACAATCCATGGGTCATATGTGACGTGTACGAGCCAACTCGGGATGAATCCGAGTCGCGGTGTGGCCGGGATAAGTCTAAGTGGCTCTTTTTTGTTTAAAATGAACACCATTTTAAGTACATACGGAAAAACGAGCAAACGGATTCGGTTTCCATTGAAACTTTAGGAGAACGATCCATGGGTCATATGTGACGTGTACGAATCAACCCCGCCACAATCGGAGACGCGGTGTGGCCGACACCACTCAAAGTGTCGGTCTTTTGTTTCAAAAAGATGTCATTTTAAGTGAAAATCATCAAGTGACATACGAAAAACCGACCAAAGGCATTCGGACTGTGTCGATACTTTAGCACAAGGATCCATGGGTCGTATGTGATGTGTACGAGTCAATCCCGCCTCAATCCGAGGAGCGGTGTGGCCGACACCGTTCTAACTGTGTATCTTTTGTTTAAAATGGACAGGATTATAAGTGAAATGAACAACTGGCATACGCAAAACCGACCAAACGCATTCCGAATATGTTGATAATTTATCACAATGATCCATCAATCATATGTGACATGTACGAGCCCACTCGGGCTCAATCCGAGTCGCGGTGTGGCCGGGATCAGTCTAAGTGGATCTCTTTTGATTAAAATGGACATCATTTTAAGTACATACGGAAAACCGACCAAACGCATTCGGTTTCCGTTGAAACTTTAGGAGAACGATCCATGAGTCATATGTGAGGTGTACGAGTCATCCCCGACTCAATCCGAGGCGCGGTGTGGCCAACACCGCTCTAACTGTGTCTGTTTTGTTTAAAATGGGTAGGATTATAAGTGAAAAGAACTGGCATACGCAAAACCGACCAAACGCATTCGGTTTCCATTGAAACTTTAGGAGAACGATCCATGGTTCATATGTGACGTGTACCAATCATCCCCGTCTCAATCGGATTCCACATATAATTGTCATCTAAATTTTAAATTGAATTATATATGAATTATGTATGTTTATGAATTGTAAATTAATTATGGATGTGTGTAGTTTCAGGATCCATTATATGTTAAATGTGTATGAATTTGTTCGTAATTGTATATGTATGTTTTAGTTTATTACAGGTACAATAGTTGGATCGAAAACGAGGTGAGAATGAGGCCTCATGAGATGAGAGGTGGCTGATGTACAGAGGGGCTGTGCAAATTGCAGGCTGCTGCAATTTGCAGCTTAGGGTATGCCAACGGTTCTAAACCGTTGGTATAGAATCTTAAAAATATGTTTTTACCAACGGTTCGTTGAACCGTTGGTAATAACTCTTTTCCCAACGGTTTAGAACCGTTGGGAAAGAGTTCATCAAATGTATTTTTCCCAACGGTTTAAAACCGTTGGGAAAAACAGTGTTATGAGTTTTGCCAACGGTTTGACAACCGTTGGGAATGAGTTTTGCCAATGGTTTGCAACCGTTGGGAATCTTTTCTCAGTATTTTTCCCCTCCTATATCAACGGTTCAGTGTAAACCGTTGGGAAAAGTTTTTCCCAACGGCTTACTTGCCTACGGTTGGCAGAACCGTTGGTATAACATATACCAACGGTTCCCCAGCCTTTCCCAACAGTTCTAAACCGTTGGGACATCCTCTATTTCCAGTAGTGAATTTGATTACTTTGGTAAAAAACTGAGGATACATTTTCCTCATTACAACTCAGTTTTCGACAAAGATTCCTTAGATGAATAGTTTCATTGCAAAACACTGACCAGCTAAGTGGTATGGTATCATAGAACTATCTCTTTATGAACCAAAATCTCCACTAGTTGTTACTCATATGTAATATCATGATCCTATATTATGAACACTTAGTTTAGTGAATTAGAAGGATTAGGTATGTACTTCTTCAACATATATACCTAGAGCACATCTATGACATTATAGAGGTTCGGTGGAAGCACTAATTAATAAGCTACCATCCCAATACAATAAAAAATATCAAAGGGGATGAAAATCCACGGTCTATGTTTTAATTTCTTTCAAAATATCATAAATTTATTCAATAGAGAAACTCTTTGAAACACCTTGTCCACAAATCCAAATTACATATCATGTTGGTGATTATTAAAAAAATATTGCAACTAAATTTGTTTCATCCTAATTTCTTATAAATAGATCTAACATTATCTACCATTTATTTAGCTAGCTCAGGTAGCAATATATTTTGTTCTCCAACATCATCCTTGTGTATTTTAGTTCTATTCCTGTTTCTATATAGGGATTCATAATGAGCTATCTGAATTCTTTAGTAAATGTTATTATTGTACGAGAACTCAAGTAGAGAAATGTGTTGATACCAAAAACCATTGAAATCTATAGAAAAATATATCAAAATATCTTCTAGGGATTTAATAGTTTAATCAAATATAACAAATTTCTATGGATGTTAGGTAATACTAAAACTCAGATCTGTATCAAGAGTTTACTGAATATTTCTCCTGAGCATTAAGGTTAATCTCAGATCCTGATAAGATAAAAAAAATTATTGTAATCCATGAAACCTTACAACTTAATAAATGAATGTTCTAAAATACTAATATTGAGATAAATATTCATTGATAGTGATAAAGTGTTCCGACTTTTTATGTCAATTAAAAACACACCATATAGCATTTTTCCCTTTATATGTTTTGGGATTCCAAAAACAAAATCCGTGTTGATTTTTCCCCAATTACATTTTGATATGGGTAATGTTCATAACAATAATATTGACTTCTATCACTCATCATTAACTTTCCAGAACACCATGCATCGAGATAAAAACACTGAAATATCTCTCTTCATTCCAACCGACCATAAGTACACTTTCAAATCTATATACGTCATTATAATTCTAGGATTAATTGAGAATGTAAAGAAATGAGATTCCACTAACAGATCTATCCTCAAACATGGTATGGAGGAAAAACATTCATAGTTATTGAACATTATCTTTCTATAGTGGTCACGAATAAACATATGAATGTTTCACACATTTATTAGGTTAAAATGTTTTAATTAGAAAATTTAATAAATTAATTAATCCACAGAATTTACTTCCAACGAGTGAGGACGCTGAACGAACCATGAAATCTAATTTTATTTCACACCTAGGGTAAACCTCACATTGTAGAATAAATTGTGGTGACATATTTCTGATCTAAGCTTTCATTTGAGAGCCATATTGTTTTCATTGAGAATCATTCATGCATAATATAAAATATTTTTAATATTTTTATGAAATTATTTTTTGGCCACATATCACCTCTGAATCGCACTCCATCTCAACACCTAACTCTGTATATATATATAAATTAACTTCAATGTCATATAAGGAAAAAGTATGGACTCTACATCATACCCTCCTTCAATATTTTCATCACAAAAAAAACTAAACAAAGAACTTTGGATACTATGCCCCCACCTGGCTCTCATAATCCTAGGAACTCTGATACATGTTCTCGTGCTACAAAAACATGTGAACTAAGGGGATGATCCATTAACAATGGTTCCTCTCCTATAGGTCCTAGATTTCCACTGATTGTTCTGTAATAGTGTTAACATCCTTTATGTCTATATCACCCCTATTGATGACATGCGCGGGGTCTAGGACATATCTCCTGAGCTATAACACATATAAGATGTCATGCAACCTCTCTAGTATGGGGGTAGTTAAAGGTAGTAGGAAACCTCCCTAACCTACTACATGAACTTGAACAACTTGATGAACCTCAAGTACATCTTGACTCCCTAGCTGAAGCCCCACAATCCTCATCAAGGGGAATCTCTTAGGAAAACGTGGTCTCCATATTCAAACTCTATTATCCAATGGTAGTGACCTGAATAATATTTATTTCTACACTGGGTTGTCCACATCAACTATTGGGTGACCTAGACCTTCCCCATAATCACATTCACCTTCTCTAGGACCTCAAGATATGTTTCAGCAATCTCTTCCCATCACAAGGGTGACCTACTTGGTCACCAATACAGGGATTCAAAAGGTTTTATTTCGATGGTAGGGTGGTATCTATTGTTTAATAGAAACTTTACCAAGGTAAATTGATCCTCCTAGCTCCGATTGAAGTCTAACACAATCTCCCTCAATACATCCTCCAACACCTAGGTATTGTGCTCAGTTTTCTCATCTATTTTTTTGGTGTAAGGATAAATGCATCCTCATTTGGGCCAAAAATTCCTCTTAATGGCCTCTCCATAATCATTACATAAACCACACATCATTATCAAATAAAATCGTCAATGACATCCCATTAAAAAGAACGCTCTCCTATACATGAAACTCCTCCAAAATCTCCACTTGACTCTACTCCCACATACAAATGAAGTGTGCTAACATTGTTGTTATTCAACTATCACCCAGATGGTCTCATGGCCCATCATTGTGAATGGATGACCTATCACAAAATCCACCGATATTCCATCCCATTTCCACTCTAGGATCTCACAGGGATGAAAATAACCTATCTGAAATGGGTGCTCAATCTTCACATAATAATAGGTTATTCACCAAGGGACAAAGTCATAAATTCATCATATCATAATGGACCACCAAAACTACCACTGAAGGTCTCTATATATCTTCTCCACACTGGGATGTACATTAAGGGGAGAAATTTGGAACTCTCACATCAACTCCTCATGCATCATCACTGAAAAAACCTTCCATCCCAAAAACAATATGACGTAATTTCATCCTTTAGAATATCCATCTGGTGAATACCCTATGGATAGCTGGTCACATAATACCTCACATTTGATGTATCCCTACTAGGATTTTCTCATATTCTTATGAAGAGGAGGAGTAAATACCTTTCAGTGCATAGTATTTATACCCTCTAGATCCACCAAGATCAGATGCAAGGAGGCAAAATAATCTAAGACCTGCTACACTAAGAGATCACTAGACTTCATTCTAAGGGAATATGTTACTACATTCCCTTACCTAATGTATATATTTTCTCAAATTCATAGTCCTATAAGAACTCAACTACCATTTTTGAATCATGTTTAGGTCTCTGTACGTGATGATGTACCTAAGACTCTAATGGTATGAGTAAACCTCAAAGCACTCTCCCAGAAGGTAGTGAATCTGCATTCTCAGAGTGAAGACTATCGCTGCCAGCTATAGGTCATTGGACATGTATTTATGATCATGGGAATCAACTGCCTCGACCCTTATGTGATAATGTTATGTCGATGCATTGACACACAGTGGATACTATCTTGTAACGAATTGAAAAATACTATGAACTCCATTAACTCCTCTAGTAGTCTAAACATTAGATCACTCATCATCCTCAACATCAACTCCGCAAAAGTCTTCAATAACTTGTCTAAAATGGTAGACTCTACCCTTTTCGCACCAGGGTGGTTAAATGGGCTGTAATTTTGGAGAATTATGCTACTAAAAACCTATATTCCTCTGCCATACCAAGAATGATTTTCACCTTCAATGTGATCCTAAATGGATCCTAACTAAGAAACGTATCTGTATTCGCTAATTCCATCTATAAACCATTATAAAAAATTACATGCCCCAAGAAATTGATCCTTAGAAGTCCAAAACATAAACATTGTGATTTTTCTATATAGGTGGTGCTCTCAAAGAAAATATTTTTCCATCCTCATGTACATTGTATGTTCCTCCTTTTATGTAATGTAGATGTTTCTGTTGTCAATGTAGAATACCAAAAACTGGTCAATTTATGGTTATAAGATATGGTTCATCAAATCAATAAACACATTTGGAGAATTTATCACACAAAAGGGCCTTAATAAGAACCCGTTGTGTTTGTATAGACATTGAAATGACATATTTGGAATATAAGCCTTGTAAACCATCAAATGGTGGTAGCGAGACCTATGGTCGATCATCTTGAACTATATCACACCATGAAACTGGTTAAAGAGGACATCAATCCTTGTAAATGTGTACTTGATCTTTATCATGGCCTAGTTTAGGAGAAGATAATATATGAAAATCCATAAGTTCCCATTGACCTTTGTCATGATCAATACCAAAGCTTCCTAGCGGGACACACTGGGTATTATAAAACCCTTCTCTAGAAGGTCCTCCAACTTCAACCTCATCTTACAGAGCTTGTTAGGGTCTATTTGATATGTTCTAGAAGATATCAGAGTGGTAACTGGTTTCAATTCAATGTCAAAATCTACCTTTCACATTGTAGGTAGTCCCAAAACGTCCCCATGGAATACATTCATATGATCCTCCACAACCGAAGGAACCCAGATTTAGAAAGATCCTACTTTAAAAAGGACTATACTCACTCCATAATGGGTGATGTATTTCTTCCTCCTACTTTAAAAACCCCACTTGAAGTACCATGAGATCTCGCTCACAATATGGATTGCACAGCAAGAAGATAAATGATACATAATAAATGTTCTATTTTGGAACCTCAAGTTGGAGGTGTTGGGATAAAACCTCATATAGGATCTCTACCTATCACAACAGGAGTAAAGGGAAGAACGAATGAATGGAAACTATATCTATTAATACTTATTAAAAATTATAATAAACCTAGATCATACCTCTAATAATCTCATGTGTTGTGGGGTCATAAAACTCCAAATACTATGTATGACCATGTACCTAGATGACACATACCTGAGCTAGATATGGGATTCTTAGTAGTGGTGTTGGAAGGATCTTATAGATTCATCCACCTCCCATAGTTCCTTTTTCTTCTCATCTATCTCTACATCTTTTTTGACCACAATGCATTCACCGGAGAGATCCCACATCACAACACTGCCTTATCATGGTAGTATGTCATCTATCTCATTGTACTTCTCAACACGTCTATTTAAGAAGTTTCATGATATGTGACCCCACCCATTAGAAGCATTGAATCTCCCCTCTCGGGGCTTCCATGGTCCTTTGTGTTTCCCCAAACCCCATGCCTGAGTCTAATCAGGAGGAGGTATCCAAAATCAACGTACTCACACCTAGCCTCTACTAGTTGTTTCATGTGACACAACTATATGTCTCCCACTTCAAGTTCCAGCTATCTAGAATCCCACTGATAGGAAGATCTTTGTCACCAATTCCTTCTCTAACACCTAGACATATATGGTGACATTCAATGGCACCATCCTCATATATATCTCTCTACTCAATCCATAACCACAATATTGTTCTCTGATTTCTCTATTGTGTATTATGTCAATACAGTACCAGGTAAGTTCTATGAATCCCACCACATACTCATCCACTATCACCCCTACTTGCGGCAGCTCTATAGTCTCATGAATATGAACTTAGTAAAAAAGGGAGGGGTAATACTCCCCAGAGAATAACTATTGTAAGTCAGCCCATGAGAGTTTCGACTCATCATAAATCAGTGTAACGATGCTCCACAATTTCTCAACAGCTTCGTGGAAATGGATTGCTACCAGTGCAACCATTGGATCTTTCAGTTTCCATACAAGTATAAAGATAATGACCACCAACTCTTGCTAGTCCTTTTCTGCCTACAGATATGGATTCCAGCAGAACCTTAGAATCAAATGGAACTAGACTTCATGAATCATTCTATGCTAGAACACATACTTATAAAGCATTCCTAGGATGATCTAGTACTCAATAGGTGGATGTAATACTACATGCCAACTTAGATGGGGAAGAATGTGGGATTCACCCTCAAGTGGTGCCTCATTACTCATCAGATTGTCATCGCAATATGGACTTTGTATACTAGCTAGCTATCATTGTAGATGTTTCTTTAGAATTATAAAGACATAACACAGTTAGATTATCGCATCTATATATATATATCAAAAATGGGGAGCTAAATAAAGAAGTCTAGTAAAATAATTAATCCAATATAATTTGTGTACTATTTTTCACTATAACCAAGGTCTTAGTGTGCCGAGTCAATAAGAAGGTATTCAAGGTCCTTATGAATGGATACATCACCACCAGCACCATCACTAGATTCCCTTTCCTAAGATCCACATTCAAGTCACTTTGACATGGTTTCATAATTCCAACCGAAATGATCATAAGGGGAATAGTCTGAACAACAACCAAATGAATGCACTTGCTCGAATACCAATCTGTTAGGACCCTTCCCAATATGGGGCTCGATTCGTAACAACCCCAAACCACCCTCCATATGCCAGGGGTGGAGACCAGCTCTAAAGTAATTTCTAACATAGGGAGTCCCTTTCATATGTACCTTTAGACACACATAACCATCTTGATGAAAAATTTTAGAGGGATATATTAAATGAATCTAGAGATTAATAGAACAAACATTCATTAATAACCTCTAGATAGTAATAGGGTACAATAGTGTAAAATGAAAATTAAAGGGGAAAAATACTAATACTATCAAAAACATGTCCCAACATAAAGAAAATGTATTAGGAAACTTCTGAGAGATAATATGTCCAATGTATTTTACTGTGACCACCCTACGTAGTCCAAATTACTCGGTATACCTAAGATCCTCTAAATTAATTGTCGACCTAAATGGAATCTTCAGATGTCCTAAAATGTTAGAGAAAATCCAATTTATGGGTGAGTTTATAAATTCCGTGTAGGACACCATAAAATTTACTGGAGGGAAGTATGAGATACAACAGGAATGAAAGGTAGTAGAACACATTATATAAGATATAATTTAATAGAACAGCTCAACCCAAAAAAGAGAGAGTATGCTTGTCCAAAAACAAGGGGCTCACCAAATTGAGTAGATGAAATACACATCAACTCTTATCCACATAGAGAACAAGAGTAGACTCATCCAACCATGAGGATATATAGGAAAATAATGTGTCTTATCTCAGACATCTTCACCACCCATTAAAATAGAGTAACCCAATAAAAGTTGTGGAAACACATATATATATATATATATATATTTGTGTGTGTGTGTGTGTGTACTCACTCAAAATAATTCCTAATATTAGAGTAAGGGCATCTCTATCTCACAGCTCATCCTAGGATGGAGATTCACTAACAGTTTGAAAATTCCATCAATGAAGCATTGTATCTCACACATATGCCCAAAAGAAACCATGGAAGACAAACAACACTTTGTCAATGTGTCGCATAGTCGAGGGGCCATAAACTCAATGTAGAGGTACCGATCCTTACTATGGAAGGGGGTTTCACTCTATATTTATCTGTAGTGGACCCGTGCCTATGATAATGGAGGTTCCACTCTTGTGTCGCAAGGACTGATGCCCTATTGTGATAGGGGTTCCAGACACTAAGGTATAGGAATCACACCTATGCTGATGGGGGTACACTCTATAGGTAAAAGACTCATGCCCTAGTGCTACGTGGGAGTTACACTCTATTCATTGACCACCTACACCATACTCAGTATGGGGTTACACTCAAAAGGTTGGGGCCCCATTCCCTAGGGTGAAAGTGTGGTTTTACTTAGGTCATCGAGGACCTTCACCCTACCCAACAGAGGGTTCCACTTGAAATGTTGAGGTATTGTTCCCTTATACTACATGGGGTTCAACTATGGGTGGTCCGGACCCATTCCCAATCTTATTTAGGATTCCATTTAGAAGGATGAGGTCCCACACCAGGTTGTGATAGTTGGGTTCCACTCGGGTCATTGAGGACCTGCTTCCTACCCGAAAGGGGGTTCCACTCGGAAGGTCAAGGACCATCACACTAGTACTAAAGAGGGGTTCCACTCCTATCATTATAGTCATGTACATTATCTGATAGGTGTAACAATTAGAAGGTAGATGTAGGGGACCAGCTCCCATGATGCTAAAAGGTTCAACTATATAAAAATTCTTTTGTGTTGCTGCCTAATCACTGATGTCATCGAGTGTTTCCAAAATGAGTTTTGTGCTCTGAAAATTCCACATCATGTCTCAGAATCCAAAACTAAGGGATCTATCCCATTCTATGTGAATACACACTCAGGATAGGATACTCATGGTCCAAAATCTAAGTTCAATCAAAGGAGATACAAATACTTGAAGATTCCTATAAATGAACCAAGGGGCACACAGTGTGTAAGGGGACAAACAAGATGTGTGGTACCAGTCCACCACCTACCCATGTTCCGTTCTAACAGAAGTATACCAAGATATATAGGAGTACACAACATGTAGAGAGTCCATAATGTGTATCCTAGTACTAGGTTTCCTTTCTCGTGCACCTTGGCTTTTTTTACATGACCCCATGTATATGTACTAACCCCATGTTTGTGTGCTCAGGTACAGGGTTGTGTATCTAGCGATGTACTTCCACACGAGATCACACTCATGTGACCCATCAAACATGATCCCCATCCAGGTATGGGGTACACAAAATGTTGGTGGGAAACACTTAGTACCATACTTAACTTTTTTCCAAACCCTAGACAATAGTACAGGGGGATTCATGTATGTTCATCCCTATATGTTGCTTGTAGTCATGTTTTTCAAAGATACTCATATCTATTTTTGCTTATCTATTCCAAATATTACACTTCTATTCTAACCAAATATCTACCAAAATATAGAGTATATAGATTGGATCTATCATTTTTTTTCCATAGTTCACTGGAAAAATAAATTCTATCAATATTTGGAGATACACAATTTCACCCATACACTCGGGCTCTTCAGATGTTGATAATTTGTTCACTAATCATTGAAATGATCACCCTTTTCTCAAAATGATCCATGATATAGTATTAATTCATAGATCCAAGTCTCATTCATTAGTCATTCATGATTTAAGTGGTTCAATCATCCAAATTACCACATGGCAAGGTTGAACTGGGACTACAGGGTCCTATCGGTAACAACCATGGTGAAAATTTTAACGAAAGGCGCCATAAAAATGGTTTTAAAATTATTGGACATGTTTTATTCCCCAAATATTAGGAACAATGATTCAAGGGATAGAAGATAAATCAAATACCAAAATGATCTAATATGTAGGTTCATTCTTAGGCAACAATTGGCATAGATCGATATATGGTATTGATCTACTCCGTCAGTTTAATAAATGAAGATATAAACAACTAATTGAAGAGTATTAAGTATATATTTTATCATTTTCCATTAAAAAATTCACCTAACAAGGATCAAAGGTATATGTTTTTTTTTACTAAAACATGATCTACTCTAATCTAGTGGTTCATCATTGTTCAAGGTGATTCACCAATGAAGGGGGAAGGATAATCTCTCAAAGGTATTAGGGTTATTATGATAACCCTTGGATGATCATCATTATAGTATATTTATATACATTGTTTTGGTTAAAATGAATTAAATACTTAAATTAATAAATAAATTAAACCATTGAAGGTATCACTATTGGTAATGTAGTTAGAATACCCCATGCCAACCCATTTTATTTCACGCTTATGGTAATTATCAAGTTTTAGACTCAATTGTGATCTTATATTTTTTATCTAAGATTCTTAGTATGATTTATCCCATTTAATTTGAGAATTATGCCTGTGTAATATAAAATATATTTAAATTCTCTATAAAAAAAATTTCAGGCACATTAGTCCATGGATATGAAGGATGTCTTAGCTTTGAGCACTAGAAATATATATAAAAAAGTTTAAAAGTTTTAAAAGGGAAAAACCCGGTTTCTACAAGTACATTAAATACATAAAATAAGCAACTAGTGAATAAAAAATGTGTCTCTTATAAATAAAATTGGGGCAAAAATTCATCTCCTCAAGTATGAATTTCATCATAATCCCTCTCATCTCATGAATAATAAATTTATAATTATTATAATTGTTTAAAATTATCAATTAAATAATTAAAACTACATTACTAAAAACATAGGAAATATTAACACCAATTTAGTAATAATTTCTTATTACAATAATCATTTATTGGTGTTTATTTTTTCATTTTCAAGAGAATTTTGGTCTTGTAGTCTCAGTCCTTTTATTTTGATCATTGTTAAATAATATATAGAATGTTAATAATGATATAAGTATCATATTTTGTCAATATATACAAATAATAATATTCACCTATAAAATTTATATATAGAAAAATTAATTACGCCATTCAAGAAGATGGTACGTCATACGTATGTAAAGACGTTTTTTCCACTTTTCAACAGATGTTATGAAATAAAGGAAAATAATAATTCTAAATTAAAATATAATTTTTATATTATATGTATTTTATATATTTACAAAATCTAAAATTATTATCATCTGGGTAAAACATATCTTAAAAATGAATCGCATTTCTTTAAAGAGGTGGAATTCCACACTTCTGAATGAGCGACATTATAATTTTCCAACATATTGTAAGAAGGGTGAATAGGGTTGTCCAATAATTATACTAATTAATTATATATATGAAAAATAATTAATTATTTTATAATTGATACAATATATTTATAGGATGTATAATAATAAAGAAAATGAAACGTCGAGTAAGGTGATTATCTCTACTTCGTTAGGCCTCCTTTGGATTCCTTCTTATGGGCCCTTGGAATGGAATTTTAAGAATAAAACAACTATAAATTATTATTAAAGCAATTTATATGATACCTTTGTAGGTTTTTTAATTTATATAATGCTAAAAAATGATGACTACTATGGTAAAGGTGGTTCCCTCTTATAAGTGAAGGGAGGGACATATATTGAATTATCGATGTATTTAATTTGTATAAATTAATTATACTAGAAAATGACTCCAAATTGATAAAATTAGAAGATAAAATGAGTTTGAGAATAAATATTCTAATCCAATAAAATCTATTAAGTCTCTTGTTATGTTTCCACCCTAATCTTTTAATGGTAATGCTTTTGACTATTACCCCAATATCAATGTTTCTTACACTTTATGGGTGAACAAAGTTACTAAAAAAGGTCAATTTACCCATAAATGGAATATGATAGACATTATAAACTATATAACATTAAAATATAGTAATATGTTGTTTTTATGAATTTTAAATAATTATATAATATATTTTTTATTTTAGAATATCAATAATTTCATTTTGGAAATACTAGAAATATTATAATATAATATGTCTCTATCTCATAGAAAATAGAACCAAAATGAAATCGAATAGAATATAAACAATATTTAGTCAAAATTAAATCATTAAATACCATTTTGGAGGTTTATATATCATTATAAACCTTATAATTTGGTTTGACCCCTTGGATAACCAATTTTATTGTTAACTGTGGTAATGAATTTTTTAAAATTAACATTTTATAATTTAACATATAATGTATAAATTGTATTATAAAATGATAAATAATGAAATTTTAAACCATTAATAATCCTAATTATCCTCTTTAATATATTTTTTAATTTTTATTTTAATTAATAAAATATAGTTAACATATAATACAATTAATTTCAATTTAAGAACTATTCACATAATTTGAAATTGAAAATAAAATTATAAAAACTGAATTCTGAATATGAATATTTTATATATAAATATAATTTTTAATTTATCATTAAAATTCTTTAGAAACATTAAATCACCTAAAAAATTACTTTTTTTGTTTTTAAAATAATTTAATTGATTATTGTTCTGCTTTCACATAGACTATGGCAGCGTTTTATAAAAAGTTATGATTTTTTAACAAATAAAATTATAAAAATTATGATTATACAAAAGTATTTATTAATTAAAATAGAAAATTACAATATAAATTAATTTTCTATCCCAATAAATAAATATTTTTCATATTAAAGGAAAGAAAGATAAATTTTTCACATTATCCATTAATTATATATTATATATGTCAAAATCAAACCCAAAATGAAAAAACAGACATATTTTTTATGTTTACATATTATAGAGGATATATAATCATCAAATTAAATAATGGAAACTATTTAAATAGATTTTTATCCTTCTCACATTATTCTTAAACATAATTAACATATGTATCCCTTAATAATGAAATAAATATTTAATATGGGTTCTATTCATGTTCACCAAAACTGAAGTTTACCTTATTAAAAAATATTAATTATCATGAATAAAAATCTGAAATAAAATTTATCAAATTAAATTAAATGAAGTGGTGGAATATAATTTAAAGTTATTTGTGAAATTCCCTATGGAAAATATTTTTTTTAGAGAATGACTTTTATTTAATTTTTTACCAAATTTGTCCATAAAATTTATTCTGATGAAAATAATTGGATTATTCACAATAGAAGAGAAATAATTTTACATTTAAACAATTTAAAAAAAGGATATTTTTAAATTATTTAATTAAAAATGAAGTTTCTAATAAAAATAATTATTTTTCATTACTCTCTACAAAATAATGCATTTTAAGAAAATTATAAAAAATTCAACCTATGTTAATGATGATATTCTAATTATAAAATGATTTTCCTTTTATGAAATTCAGTTTTTTTGAAGTTCATGAAATTGATTTTAATATTCTATGAAAAAAATATAGAAAATCCATATTTAGAGAATGTTTATTTTAAGGAAAATTTAGCATCACTAAAAATTGAGTTCTTATTTCTCAAGGTTTTATCAATAAATTTTTATTCAAAATGAGCATTATATATATTTCATAATAAATATAATTTTACTGATAGCTTCCAATTTGATGAATATGATATAACAATAATAATTAATAATATTTTACAGTTTGTCAAAGCATGTTGTTAAGTTTTCTGTATGATTTCAAACGTATAGTAATTTTAAATTATCATTATGTTACATTCTACCTTATTTATTAAATTATGTCCTCATAATTTGAAATTATTCTATATAATCAAGGGTTTGATATTTAAATATTCTTTTATTTAGTACCCATATCATGAAAAGTGTTAATATAATTTCATCTAGAGATAAGTTAAAGGGAAATATGATGGTCATCAAGAATAACTTGTAACTAGTTTCCTAACTATGATAACAATAGTAGGAATTGACGATATGGACATGGATGGGAAAAATAAGTAATTTCAAAATAATGATATAGAGTGACATAGAATATTGATTGTAAGAATGAAAATGATCATTAAAACGTTATTGGCTGCAAAAAAAGTAAATCAATGAGGTGCGAAAAAATATCATTGATTTGTCATAAATAAATGTAATAGGATAACCTTTTGGTTTCAGAATCCTTTTCATATAGTTGAGTAATTAATTTACCATGTAGACTAACAACATGAAGAAATTTACTTACTTTAAAAGTATAATTTCATCCATTAATCAATTTCCACCATAATATCATCATTTCCTCCAATTGATGACTATTTATATGGAATTATTCATTCAAGAAGTAGTAAAATAAAAAACAATATCCATTAATGGATAAAAATCTATTCCTCCTATCATTAAATAAAATCCTAAACAGAATAGTTTACAGAAGGGATGAAAAAATACAAAATTTATAAACCTTAATACAAATAAATAATTCACTAACTCTAAAATGTCCACAATAATAGAAAATTTTTCATGTAAATAATTTCATAAATTTCACTATATCCCAAATAACCTAAATATACTTAATATTAGAGTTTCTTATGAACTAAAAGAAGATTTCATACTTTCATCTTAGATGCCAATAAATTTATTTTAATTCTTCCGAAATTATCTTTCATATTAAATGACTTGTAAAAATTAACGATTACGTACACCTCAACTCAATGAATCATCTGTACAAATATAATTAATAACCACGATAATGAACTATATAATCATAAAATTGTGTGAATATCATTAAAATATCATGAATTATATTTAGATAATAAAATAAAATGTAATCATTATCTTGACAATAAATATCTCAAAAAATATCACATTTTGATTCAATGAATTTTCACCCACCAATATTATCTTAATAACACTATCGAAGAGAACATACATTAATTAACATAAAATCATATACACCAACTACTAAAAAACATATTTCATGAGACATGTTTTTAATTTCAGTTATCTATAACCAATTCACAATATAAAATAGTAATATTGTTCACATTGGTTTTTCAATAAAATATATAGAAATATATTTTAAATATCGGTTATTAAATAACTCATTTGAAATATCTTTTAGTTTTACTTTCTATGTATGTTATTCAGTAACTGATATGGTAAATAAGATATTTCACATCAGTTATTCAATAATGGATGTAGAATATAAAACCACAATATTTTTCAAATCAGTTATGGAATAACAGATGGTAAATATCTAATTTTCCACATTGATTATTTAATAACCAATGATAATAATATTTATAGTTATAATAAGGATCTAGTGGAGTCATTTTGGTTTCTATCATTCATGAGACAACTCTCATTTTTCTCTTATACAGGGAACCCAAACCCTAAAAAACAAGATTTATTGCTATTAATATTTTTGTTCTTAAATCAATTACTTTCAATATATTTAATTTAGTATCCACCATTGTTCTCCACATTCATCCATTATATGACCACAACTTTCAATTATTTTCACTCATCCTGTTTTGATTTCAATCTAGTATTAGTGATTTTGATCTAGTTTCCATGCATTTTAGCTATTTGTATTTGTGGTTTCAATTTTTAAATGATGTTAGTTTGTCCTTGAGTGAGAATCTACCACTCCCTGTCATGGTCAATCATTAAAAATTATCACTCGTACGTATTCTCATTGGTTTTTTGTGACCAAATTTTGGATTTCCATCTATGATATGTTTTCATTGTTACCATTTTCCATTAAATCTAGCTATTATTTTTTAATTTTTTTATTTTTATTTATATTTTATTTGGAATCTACCATTTCCATCCATCATCATCCTATTGTGACATATTCTCATTGGTTTCAACTTCTTAGTCATTCATGGTTTTATATGAATTTACTGTTTTTGTTTTATATTTCGATTTATAGTGCATCCTATATATTTCTATTTTTATTTTTATTTTTGGTCTGAATTTCATATTTATATCTCTTTGACTATTAGTCGTCATCTATTTTTTCTGATCATTATCCATCTCTTTTTCCTTCTTACCATTGGGTTTACCTTCTCAATGATGTAGATTCAAACATTAATTTATGGTTTCTCACTATTGTATTTATTTTTTCTATGTCCAAGTTATTTTTACTTTATGTTTATATTATTCACACATCTTATATATTTTCTAATTTATGAATGATTGTTTTTAAAATATGGTTTGTGACTTTTTTATTAAAGAATGAAAATTTAATATGTTCGATGTTATATTTTAACATATCAAATATGTTGTTTCTATTTTTTGTGAAATTTGTTAATGAATTTTTATTGTTATTTAAAAAATGAAAATATACATTTAATTCGAAATTATACTAACTTGTTTTTATTTTTTAATTTTTTTTATTGATTATAATGAGGCAATGTTGGATTACTACACTTTGAGTATGTGATTAATATAAGGAATGTTTAGATTCATTTTAAGTAATTTTATAAAAAAATGATCTAAAAACGACATATTTTTTAATCTTACCAAATTTTTTTAAATATTAAGATGTTGAAATGAATAGGTATCAATGATCATTTAATTTTTTTGGATTTAATATGAGTAAAATACCTTCAATTTGGCTTGGTGAAACTAGGAGGAATAGTATATATGTTGATGTTGATTCCTTATAAGATGATAATTCTAACAAAATTTAAGAAATGATTCATGATATTGAAGTATATATAATTTAGAAATAATAAAAAATTGATCTCTTATATGATGATGCTAAAGAACCATCATATTTGAGTTTTAGGAAATTTATTTTTTTGGTGATGGTGTTATACTAATTAACAAAAATTATAAAAATGTAAGTAGTGATAAGAGTTTTATAAAGATTCTATAATTGTTGAAATGAGTTCATTCTAAAGACCACAATCTTTTATAATCTCATTATAAAGAGAAGAAACTATTATTCATAATGGGATTAGGGTATTCCTACTAGAATTACTATATTCTATATATGAAATAATAAAAATTTATATAAAAGTTTCCTAGATTTGGGATGTTATGGTATAAGTTGAATGAAAAATAATATGTCAATTTGGTAGTCATAGAGACCCCTACCCTATAATTATGGTACATTCCTATATTTCCTTGATTGAAACATTTATTCAAAAATTAAAATGACGGAAGAGGTGATTTTTAATAAAAAATGGAAGATATGTGATTGAATTTTGTGGTATCTGGATGATTTTATAGAGTAGGATAGAATTGATCAATAGTATCCTATATTTAGAAATGGAGATAAAAATACCAAATGTAGACTATAAATGGATAGAATGAATACATATAGAAACCTTAGTAGCACATGTAGTTGAAGGATATATTTATACATAATGTACAACTTATATACTAAATTTTTTATGAGGAAAAAAATATGTGATGATTATTTTATTAATCTCTAGGAAAAGACAACCCTGAATTGATATTTATGTTTTCTTATCAACATTAGTTAATGAATTGAGACTTTTATGAGAGTTAGGTATTGTTGTGTTTGATTATTATAAAATGGAATGTCTTCAAATATATGTAATGATTGTGTTATTTATAAATGACTTCCTAGTATATGGAAATTTTTATGTATCTACTATTAAGGGGAATAAATATTCACCAATTTTTCTTCAATAGGCTTTATATTATCAACTATAACATGGGATAAAAATAGTATACATGGATAATAAAATGTTTCTTTTCATGGATAACTCTAATCAATGATAAAAAAATAATTCAATGGCTTATAAGAATTTTTATTTCTCCAAAAAAAATTTCAAATGATTAGTATTTTGAGAGGGTGAAAAACAATGATGTTACATTCAGAAAGACACAAACATTTGGTAATAATAGAAATATTTGGAATAAGATATCAATATTTTTTGAGATACCATATTAGATATATCATGACGTCAAACATAAATTTTATTTCATGCACGTGGTGAAGAATATATTTGATATATTAATTACAAAAACAATTAGATATTAAAGGAAATCGTAAAGATGGGTTGAAAGAAGGATTGGACTTACTCTCACAGTAAATATGTTTGTATTTAGCACCCACTTATGATGGAAGGAAAACATACCTAGCACTATATTGTTATAAATTATCTAAGAAGGGTAAAAATATATTTATTTAATTTCATCCTGATATCAAAGTGTCACTGGGTTATTCATCAAATGTAAAAATAATATGTGTCATAAAAAGATTTTATATTGATATGTATGAAATATCATGACTATCATGTCATGAATCAATTGATTTTAATAGTTAATTACATGGAATATTTTCCATAAATGTCAGTATAACTATCATAGATGGGTTTTATAAAATTAAATTTGTAATAAAGAGATTGATTTCAATGATTTGATACTTTTTGATAATGAAGTAGTTTCTATACTTTATAAATTGGAAAATTATTTTCCTCTATCTTTTTTTATATAATGTATCATATAATATTTCATTTGGTGTTATAAATAATCCTTTTAATACATGTATATCTATGTTGTATGTATCCTTTTGAAAGTTATGTGATTATATTGAAGGGGTATGTTAAGAATATATATCGACATAATTCATCCATTATTGATAAGTATATTTGTTATGAGGTTATTGATTTCTGTACAAGTTATTTTTTCTATAGTGTAGCACATTGGTTTCCCATCATCTCGTTTTTTTCTTTTCAATTATAGGAGAGATGGGATCTGTGTTTTGAAATTAATAATTTTAGATAAGTGAAATGATAAATAAGGTAAATTTGTGAATCTTGAATAACATAAATGAGTCTCAACCATATATAATATTACATATTAATGTGTTAAATCAATGTCAACAATATAATAAAGATATATGTATTTTAATTGATCATAAAAAAATCCCACAGTTTAAAGAAAAAATACACGGAAGATCAGATGCATCTGAAACACTAATATGGCTAGTTCGTGATTCAAGTTTATATTTGATAACATGGTCTAGGTATGACATTAATGACTATACATTTCATTTTAAAATTAGGAAAACATAAGAATAATTAAAAATATTAGTGTATTGGTGTTAATAGAAGCAATTCATATTCTGATTGTCAAAGACAAACACTCAATATCCACCTCAACTTCATATTATAGATTCATTGAAGAAATAATAGAGGTTGATTACTTTAAATATTATGTTCCTTTTTTTAACTGAAAATATGTTATCAGTAAAAATTGTATAAAATTTGATGAATTTAGAATGACACATGTTAATAAGAATAGATTTGAATAAAGATTTAACCACATTAACATGGAAAAACATGAGAAAAAAATTTCTATGTTCTTGTTCAATTTGATATTAAGTTCTCTATAATTTTTAAATGAAAAAAACCCTATGTTAGTGATGATAAAATTGATAAATATGATGATTAAAATGAGATCCCTTCTTCTATGGAAATATTAAAAAATAATATTTATGGGAAAATCATGGATATGGAGTGTACCATACAGAAAATAATCTTGAAGAAATTTGGGTAAACAATCATTTAGTAAAATCCAAATATTATAGGTAACATATGATCATTTATTGTTTACTTTCTAAAAATAATAAATTCTTAGTTTTATTAGTTTTATTTTATTTATAAAAACATATATTATAACTAATAATTTAAATTTTTTGTTTATATTAGTTTCATTTGTTTAGTTTACCATATATTACCTTACGTAACATATCAATTTTTTTATTTGGTGAAAAATGAATTATTTTAAATATAATATGTTAAATAAAATCAAAATATTATATAAAACAGTATATACAGTGAATATATTTTTGTGTAAAAAATGATTTAATATGTATGAGAATTTTTACTATTCACACATCATTTTTTGGATTTATTTACATATTTTTGTATCTTTTAGACTCCCATTACTGTTATTATCATTTTAGTAGACGACTGTAACAAACATGAATAAAAATAAGGTGACTTCAGTTTACAATTTTTTGGATCATCTTTCATATATTCAAATAATTTTATTTTTGGTGTAAAAATGGTGTAGTATGTTGCAGGATCATTACTAATAACAAACCATTTTCTTATTTTTTTCATTATTTTATTTAATTCTATCTCCCATTAATGTTATTATCATCTTGGTTAACTATAAATAATATTAATATTTAGTTTTATTTTAGTATACTTTTTGTTGGTCAATTTTTCATTCTTTATCTAAATTTTTATGTAATATTTGGATTTTTATATTTGTATCCAAATTTTCCTTCACATGGATTTGAAAGATAACGACCGGTCAATAATTTGATCCCACACATACATCACAGTATGATAATAGACATTTCTCTAGGGATGAATTTACACATTCTCTATTTGATTATCCTCCGCATCCATCTATACAAGAGTTATCTACTTCCATCAAGATAAATAAATACTTCAAGGGTTGGTAATTGTGGCAGCACATGTTTACCAACATTTTTAGTTTCTCATAGCCATGACCAACAGATACAAGTTTATTTTAATGATAATGATATTACAAGAGGTCCTAATTCAAAACAATTAAAAAAATTGTTATAATGCCTAATGAAATAAAAGTTATTATTTTTCTTCCTGATTTAAAAAATATTCAAAAAATGAAAATATCTTAGTTCTGTGAGACAGTTTTGTTAATCTCATTTGTTATTATTTTACCTAAAAAATAAATTTGTATACTATTATATGTTCTACCTTATATCATCTAATTAAAAATTATATACCTAATACTAGAACATTTAATAAGAAATGTTTAGCATTGGTAACTTGGGGACAGAAGAATTTTAAATCAACCCCCATATCATATTTCATTTTTTGTCATAAACTATATCAAAAGGCATGTGATATATATCCATCGATAGAAGAAGATACATTGAATCAATTTGTTTCATGTAGACTTCAAAAATAATTTTCTGTAAGTGTAATGTTACTATTTATATTTTTTATATGAACGATCATATTAATTCATTCATTATTTCTTAATAGAAAATGAGGAGACTTCATGATGACATCCAACCAAAAATAGTTACCCTCTTATATTATCTCAGTTTGGTTATAGATATTTGGAAAGAACCATCTACATATGAATATTTTATAAAACTTGGAGCTGAGTCTTTAGGATTCACAGATGTTGACCTTCCACCCCCACCCTAGCTGAATATGAATAATGTAAGACAACATAGATGATAAAAAAGTAAAATATCTTATGGAAGAGTTGTGGGTTTTAGTTGAGAGATTAAAATATATTTATTTTATTTATTTATTTAAGTTAAATAAATTATTTAGATATTTTTAATCAATATGGATTTTTACAAATATTTTATAAATGAATCTCTTGAGAATCAGAGAACATAGGGGGTCTCCATAGCTGAGGGTAGGAAATATATTTTAGCTACAACATTGGGAAAGCCAAAACTATTGGTTCATGTTCGAGGACACCTAAATTGTGTATTTGTAAAAAAAATATTTCCATTTTCTAAATCTTCTTCAATGGATTTTGTTTTTGAATAAAATAGAACCTTTATATGCTAAATTTCATGTTTGTCATGAGATTATGGAGGACAAGATCAAAACATTGGTATAATCGATGTTTATAGACAAGATGAGACACTTTCAAGCTATTGATCAAACTCCTCCACCTAATCAAATAGATGGCAGTGCTCATACTTATCCTACTCCTACACCATTGCATGTAGACCCCAATACTCCTACTTATCCTACTTCAACACCGCCTCCCCAACAACATCTCATTTATTTTGATTTAAATGTTAATGACCCCCAATATTTTATTTGGAATGATATATTATATTGAAGATACCATTCATCATCCATAGATAGAGATAGAGAACAATAATGTAACACCCCAGGTAATTAAAGAATATGAAATTTTCATATTTATCCATATTTGTGAATAAAATATTAATATTACTTTAAAGTTAACTCTATGCTCGATGGCGTACCCAATACGCAACAACAAGTTTCTTTGAAATCTTACATTGCACTCTAATAATAAAATAATATTATTTTAAATGGTAGTTAACGCCTAGCCGTTGTAATGGCAAGAATGAATGGAACTAACTAAAAAATGATTATATATTTTTTTCAAATATTTTTACTTTTATCCAATAAATTTTAGAGGCTTAAAATGCAAATGAATCCAATTTTAAGCATAAATCTTCTAATATTCATTAAAAGGTCGATTAACCGCCTTTTGATGGAGAACCCTTTTTAAATATACTTTTGACAATTTTGTATTTTGTATTTGTCAAAATAAAATCTTTCTTTAGAATCTGGACATAAAAATTTACTTTGTGTAAATTTTTGGTATTTTTCTGATAAAGTTCATTTTTTAATGAATAGTTAAAAATGTTGTATTTTAATTCAAAACCTCTTTTTAATCTAATTTATTTATATGATTAGATTGTCTTTTGAATTGGTTTTAAATTTAAATTAGAATATATTTTTACCATTTAATCCAATAGTGGTCATTGTAATTAATTTCAATTTGAAATTGGACTTAAACTAGTGTCAATATTTTAATAACTATTGTTTCTTAAAAACATGCTATTTGTTTTGACAGCGGGAATTAATTATTAAATTAATTAATGAAACTTATATGTTTTTATTTTTTAAAAATAGACATCATTTTTTAATTCGGAATATCAAATATAGCTTAGGGTGAATTTTTGGTATTTTTCTGAAAAACGTCAATTTTAGATGAATAGTGAAACCACTAAGTGGTAGTTTAAAAACTGATTTTTCGTTTAAATGAAACTTTACCACTTCTGTGATTTGAATTTCAAAAATCCGACATACATGGATTTCATTAGGATGTAAAATGTGTTTCAATGAGATTAAAATAATTTTTTGGGGAATAGTAACTTTTACGTTTTTAATCGCGATTAGAGGTATTTAGTGTACTTTAAGGTAAAAATAATGTTTTAATAATATGAAATGACCTTGACACATGTCCTAAAATTATTTTATGAGTCATGGCCGACCAAGACAATCCATGGGTCAACTTGGGGACCCCATGGAGCCACATTGGTAGGAAAATGACATTAATAGCTTTTTATTTAAAGTTAAAATTAAAATGTCACAAACATGTGTTTTTTAGTAAAACATTTTTTACATGGGGTTATACAAGTCATATTTTAAACTATAAATATTTATTAGAAATATAAAACTATTTCCTACATCATGATATTTTTTTAAAAAAATTTAGAGATTAAATAAATTAAATTATTTATGACACCATAATGATGCAGTGATTACCTCTTTACTTAACGATTTAATTAAAATGAAAATATAATGTAAAATCTAAGACCTAAACTTGTAAAAAACCTATTGGATGGGTGTATTTCAGACTATTATCACCTTATCCTCGAAATATTTAATTTTGGGGCCTTTAAAATCTGAATAGAATTTTATAATAAAGTAAAAGTTTATAACTTTCCAAGAGTGCCCCTCCTCTCCTCTTATAAAAGGCCCCCACCTATACCACCTTACCCACACCTCTCAAGCCATTGGCTCAGACAAACCCTCCCTATTTCATCTCTCCACATCCCTATCTTCATCATTGAAGCCTCACCTTTGGAATAATGCTCTTCAAGAATCCATCTTGGTTCAAACCAAGAGGAGTTACCTGATTTTAAGGTAATCTCTTCACCTGTGTTCTTTTATTTTATTTTTCTTCTCCAACCCTTTAAACTCTATTTATTCCTTTCTTTTGTAACAAAAACAGTGTATTCAATATACTAGGATGTTTTTATATGAAGGATTCGATATACACTTACACACACCATTGTCTAATGGTTAAAGAACATACGGTTTCTACGGATGGAGAATTTCTGCCTCATGAAATGATGATTGTTCAATCTTCTCTTAACACCATTCATGGTGGCCATTATGATGTAACTATATTTTATATATGATATATATTGTATTTATGTTTTCTATATGTTTCTGAATTTTATATAGAAAACATGACTTTATGCTTTTCATGATGTGCAAATGCGATAATTTCATACGAGGAAGTGTGGACTACCGCCCCCTCAAGTGATGTGACTCATTCATGCAAAACATGTAATGTATAAAGAATGAAATTAATGAACATATGTGACCTATATAAAATATATATTATACTGTATTAATAATATATATATATCTCTAAATTATTTTTAATTCCATTAATATGACAAAGAAATGAAAGTATCGTCCATGTGTACGTACGGCCCACCGTCTCCATGAAGGGTGCATTTCATTTCTTTTTATATCCAAATGTTATGGAGTAGTATAAAATGAGTACTTACTGGATATATATGATATTTAAATCATTAATACTATTCTAGAGATTATTTACTTATAACTACATGGACAATCATTTTCAAACAAGTTCATTTTTGACTCATGTACCAAACATCGACAAAAACGTCTGATATGAACTCACATTATTTACCAATTATTATAAAATTATAATATGTGATATGAACTGAATAATAAACTTTAAAATAATTCCTTATGAAATTATAAATTGACCAATGTTTATTATTAATGAATATAAAGAAACAAACAAGACAATTCGAACTTAAGGTAAGGGATCCTACCTCTCTCTTTATTTTTAAGTACTCTTGTTATGTGACTTATTTTAATCTCCTATTTGTTATGTTGGGGTATGTTATTTTATAATAATCTTGATGTAAATTTTATTTTAATATGATGAGAGACCTTATTTGATCTCATCAATCCATTTTTGGAAGTTTTAAGTGTCGACGTTAGGCTGCCGAGTTTTCGTAAGGGATTTTTCATCTCACTTTTATTCCCATGAGATTTATGCTGCATTTTCCACCATTTCTTTTGAGTGGTGTATACACTGGAGATTATTCTAATCTTTGTGTAATATAATTTAGTTTATGAGTATTTACATCAATGTTTTATAGTCCTTCTTTCATGGGGTGTACGTTTCAAAAGATACCCAAGTCGGTAAGGGAACCTTTCACCCTCCTCTTTTTAAAAGACTTATTTTTGTTATGTATTTTAATTTACATATTATTATGTTGGGATATGTTCTTCTATATCCTTATTGATGTAAAATTTATTTCCAAGTGATGACGTTCCCTTTTTGTCTCATCAACTCATTTTCTGAATTTTAAAGTGACGCCGTTAGGCTGTCAAATTTTTACAGGGGAACGTCTTAACCCAATTTCGATTTCTTTGGGTTCAACTTGTAATTCTTGAACATGTAATCCTATTAATATGTGTGAAGGAACTATTATTGTTTCAAACTTAATATCCCCTTATATTGGGTTTATTTATACTCTCACATATAATTATGTGAGATATTTATCCTTAATTTTAGGATACCATCTTTATAATGGATTTCATCTCAATTTACATTTCCATTGAGACATCATTGTTGTTATGCACCAATTCACTCTTATATAGTGTATATACTATCCTTTGAAGTATTATATCATGAATCCCATTATTCTCAAGATATTATAAAGTTCTGATTAAATTTTATTCTGTAATTATTTGTATTCAAGAGTCTCTCATTTTGTTAAAAACTCTTTAACAAAAATATAGTTTTAAATGTTTTAAAGATTTATTATTATAAATATTTATCTTTGATGTCCATGTTTTCAAAATGGTTTTCATTATTTATTTATATGGACATTAATGTTTTAAAATTATAATTCCATTAAAAGCTTCAAAGTGGTATGGGACACATTGATTCAAAAATCTCTATTAAATGGTTTTTGAAAATGGATTGATTAATTCAATATCTTGGAATTACTTATTGTGATTGAAAATGAAATGTTGATATTGAAATGTTTATATTTGAAATATTTTATGTGTAATGATGGTACTTGGACATTTTACGGGTGGTTACTTGATAAACCATATGACGGGTGGTGTCGTGAATACCAGGATGGGTGGTTATGTTATAACCTCCAATGCATTGGGTATGGAAGTCGGCCGTATGGCTATTCCATTAAGTATGTGTGGATGTTGACCATATGGTTATTCCATTTTAAGTATGTTTATGTCCCAAGAGGAGTTACCCGCTTTTAAGGTAATGTCTTCACTTGTGTTCTTTTGTTTTAATTTTCTTCTCCAATCCTCTAAACTCTTTTTATTCCTTTCTTTTGTAACAACACCAGTATATTAAATATACTAGGATGTTGTTATGTGAAGCATTCTAGCTACACTTACACACACCTTCGTCTAATGGTTAAAGAACATATTGTTTCTGTGGATGGTGAATTTCTACCTCACGAAACGATGATTGTTCAATCTTCTCTTAACACCTTTCATGGTGGCCATTATGATGTCACTATATTTTATATATGATATATATGTTATTTATGTTTTCTATATGCTTCTGATATTTATATTTAAAACATGACATTATGCTTTTCATGTTGCGCAAATGCGATAATTTCATACGATGAAGTGTGGACTATCGCCCCCTCAAGTGATGTGACTCGTTCATGCAATACATGGAATGTATAAAGAATGAAATTAATGAACCTATGTGAAATATATAACATATATATTATACTTTAATTATAATATATATATCTCTCTCAATTATTTTTAATTCCCTTAATATGACAAAGAAATGAAAGTAGCGTTCATGCGTACGTACGGCCTACCGTCTCCATGAACGGTGCATTTCATTTATTTTTATCTAAAAATGATATGGAGTAGTATAAAATGAATATTTACTGGATATATATGAAATTTAAATCATTAGTACTATTCTGTAGATGATTTAATTATAACTACATGGACAATCATTTTCATACAAGTTCATTTTTGACTCATGTACCAAACATCGACAAAAACGTCTGATATAAACTCACATTATTAACCAATTATTATAACAATATAATATGTGATATGAACTGAATAATAATCTTTAAAAGAGTTCCTTAAGAAATTATAAATTGACCAAAGTTTGTTATTCAGGAATATAAATAAACAAACAAGACAAGTCGGACTTGAGGTAAGGGATCCTACCTCTCCCTTTATTTTTAAGTACTCTTGTTATGTCACTTCTTTTAATCTCCTATTTGTTATGTTGGGGGATGTTATTTTATATTCCTCTTGATGTAAATTTTATTTTAATATTATGAGAGACCCTATTTGATCTCATCAATCCATTTTTGGAAGTTTTAAGTGGATATGTTAGGCTGCCGAGTTTTCATAAGGGATTTTTCATCTCACTTTTATTCCCATGAGATTTATGCAACATTTTCCACCATTTACTTTCAGCGGTGTATTTACATCACATTATTCTAATATTTGTGTAATATAATCTCTTTTATGAGTATTTACATCAATGTTTTATAGTCCTTCTTTCATGGGGTGTACGTTTCGAAAGTTACCCAAGTCTGTAAGGGAACCTTTCACCCTCCTCTTTTTAAAAGACTTATTTTTGTTATGTCTTTTAATTTACATCTTATAATGTTGGGATATGTTTATATATATATTTATATATGTAAAATTTATTTCCAAGTGATTATATACCCTTTTGGTCTCATCAACTCATTTTCTGAATTTTAAAGTGATGCCGTTAGGCTGTCGAATTTTTACAAGGGAACGTCTTAACCCAATTTCGATTTCTTTGGGTTCAACTTGTAATTCTTCAACATGTCATCCTATGAATATGTATGAATGAACTATGATTCTTTCACACTTAATATCCACGTTTATTGGGTGTATTTATATTTCTCAAATATAATTATGTGATAGATTTATCCTTAATTTAAGGATACCATCTTTATAATGGATTTCATCTCAATTTACATTTCCATTGAGACTTCATTGTTGTTATGAACCAATTCACTCTTATATGGTGTATATAATGTCCTTTGACATATTATATCATGAATACCGTTATTCTCATGATATTATAAAGTTCTGATTAAATGTTATTCCGCAATTATTTGTATTCAAGGGTCTCTCATTTTGGTAAAAACTCTTTAACAAAAATATCGTTTTAAATGTTGTAAAGATTTATTATTATAAATCTTTATCTTTAATGTCCATGTTTTCAAAATGATTTTCAGTATTTATTTATATGGACATTATTGTTTTAAAATTATAATTCCATTAAAAGCTTCAAATTGGTATGGGACACTTTGATTCAAAAATCTCTTTTAAATGGTTTTTGAAAATGGATTGATTAATTCAATATCTTGGAATTACTTATTGTGATTGAAAATGAAATGTTGTTATTGAAATGTTTATATTTTCAATATTTTATGTGTAATGATGGTACTTGGACATTTTACGGGTGGTCACATGATAAACCATATGATGGGTGGTGTCGTGAACACTGAGACGGGTGGTTACGTTATAACCTCCAATGCTTTGGGTATGGAAGTCGGCCGTATGGCTATTCCATTAAGTATGTGTGGAAGTCGACTGTATGGTTATTCAATTTTAAGTATGTTTATGTCCCAAGTTTCATTTATATGTTATGTGTTATTTATGTGGGTTTTATGGAAATATTTTGGTTACAAAAGGGTATGTAATGGTCTTTTATTCAGTGAATTGTTTTTTACTACTTCATAAAGGTGAAAAGTATTATTTTGATAAAGTATTCATGGTTTACTTGTTGTTTTGAAAAAATAACAGTTTTCCTTCTTCGTGTATCCCTTACTGAGCTTTTTATGCTTATCCCAAGTTTTTTGTAAATGTTTTCACAGGACATAAAGTTGAATAGGGTAAAGGATGGGATCAAAGAAATGTCAGGCTGTCTAAAACAAGGAACTGGACATGACTCTTTTGTTCAAGAGTTTTTATTTTGTGGTAAAAAATTGAAACTAAGTAGATTTTTCTACTTTGTAATCTTTGAGATGTAATATCTAGGTACTAATTCTCTAAAACACTAAACCTGAAAATATCCTCAATGTGAATTATTCAATTTCATTCACGATTAAGTAAGGTTTAAGGCCGGGGCCTTATAAATAATGTCACTATACAATGTATTATAGATAGAATATTTAGAATATCATTTCCTATAGATGAGGTTAGTATAGTTATAAAATATATTAGCCATTTTGTAGTTTCTCTATCAATATTTCTTTGACAAATTACATATCTATATTATTTCCTTTATTTCATTTTTGTGTTAATTTTTTTAAAAAAAGTAAACATTATATATTTATCTATTTTTTTACAGAAGCAATTTAATGGTAATAAAAACTATATAGAAAAAAAACAAATACAACCATTTTTTACTTTAGATAAAACTTAAACTAGTCTTGATATATTGTCGATATATTAAAATTTGATGTTTGGTGTTTAAGAGATTATAATGGAAGCCTAAATTTTTGTGTGTGAAATTATTTTTACACTTTTGAAAAATAGTTTCCTCAAGATTGTTACTAGGTAAGAGTTGGGTATCACCATTACGAATGCCTTTCCACATAAGTCGGTTATCATAATAATTAATTTTTTTCTAATTTATTGTAAATTTATAGGTATTTTTTTGTATTATAAATGACTATATAATTTTAATTTAGCATGAAATAATAGAAATAAATGTTTTATATTCCCTCAATTTATTTCACCTATAATAATGGAAATGGTTGATGTAGAATGAATAGTTGATATTGCAAAAATACATCAAAAGTGTGAAATTATTTAGTGTCATATGATACCTTATCTTCAATAATATGAAACTTATATCTCATAAATTTATATATATCCATTATTATAATAACAATTAACGTTATATTTTCTTATATATTAGTGTCCATAAGATATTGGGCCTTTTTTAAGGAATAAGGCATGGTATTGGCTATTCTATATCAATGGTGAAGTGTGAGATTTTTTTTAACTTTGTTAAACACATATATAATTTGAAATTTTCTAATACTTTTATATGTTATAATGAAATTTAATTTTTTTTTATTTAATTTTTTTTAAATGTAGTGTGAAATTAATTTATAGCGACAATAAGAAAGAAGTTCTCAAATATCATATTTTTTTAAAAAGGAAATTTTCATTTATCATTACATTATTTTTTGAATTAGCACTTAAAAATTAAATGCACTTATAGGTTATATTTTTTATTACCCCTAGTGTAATGACCCAATATTTCATTAATTAAAATTACTCTTGATCTATTTAAATGTCTTGTTATTTAAAATGGTTATGTAAAACATAGTCACTCTCTTAGTTTTATGTTTTTGCACATTAAAATACAATTATGAATTATTACCATTGCTAATATATTCATTGAAAAGTGATCACATTATTAGTATAAATATAGGGATTTAAAAAATCTAATTTACTCAGAAAAAGGAAGTGATGGCCTCATCCAGTAGAATTTCTCCATACGAAGCCCATTTGTCGGAGCCCATAAAGGAGGTGTCATCATTGGACTTCACTCTTGACCAAGACCAAGTTGAGCTTTAACATTTTAAGCTTGAATGGAACTGTCTATGTGAGAATTTGAAGTTGATAGAGATTACCACACATGTAATGTTGTTTGAGCCACCCCAAGTGTCTGTCACCATCGCGCACCTTACCCTTAGGTCTTATGCGGCTGTTTTAAGGGGTCATGTGACAAATCCCTAGTACTATGATTATGTGAATTATTTTTGTATAGAATAAATAATATATATTCATTTTATTATTGTTACGTTTTAAATAGTTTTTATAGAAAAAAGTGTATTTTCAGTTAATATTCAATTATAAAATATATTTTGATGAATTAATGTATTTTTGAGTTAAATAATATTTTATTAAAATATTATTGTTTAATTAATTTTTTATTAAGTATAAATTGTCTTTTAATTTTTATAATACAAATGAAATTTTTATTAAGGTTTGAAAGCTGTTTTTTTCAAACCCCATGAATTTTTGATAAATGTCGGTTGTAACAACCCGGGATTTTATGAGAAGTCTTATTTTTAATTTATTTAATGTCTTGTGTTGTATGCTACACAAATATTATCTTGCGCTATACGCAACACCATATTAGCTTGTAGTATACGCAACACAATTCTTGGATCGTGTTATACACAATTTCAAGTTCATTTGATAGATGTTATTCTACACAACATTGAGTGTATATATATATATATATATATATTCAATGTATAAATGAAATATGGTTGTATTCTATTATAAACAACAACAAAGGAGTCGTGCACTACACGCAACCCTGACTTGGCTTGCATTGCACGCAATCACGACCTTCCTCAATAGTGTGTGTTGTGCGCAATACTATGTTTTACTAAACAATGATATATTATTATAATATTATTATGAACTAGCTGTTATGAATAGCATTAACTAAAATTTTAATTTTATAACATTATTTTTTATCTTAAAATTTTTCTATAACATGGTATAAGAACAAAATAAATTTTTCAGGTAAAATAATTATTTTTCAAAAAATGCAGTTTTGTCGCCTTTTGATGGCACACCCACATTAAATCTTGTTTTTGACATGTTTATACGTTCAATTTTACAAAATAAAATTATTCTATAGAATTATGATATAAAATATTACCTTGGAAATTTTTTTCATATTATTCTGATAACTTTCATGTTTTAATGAATAGTAAAAACATGCTATATTTTAATAAAAAACAACTTTTTTTCATCGTAATAATTAATGTGGTTAAATTATAATATTTAAGGGCTTTAAAGTATAAATAGAATATATTTTTACCATTTTATATAATTTATGTCATTAGAAATGATTTTAAATTGAATTCGTAGGTTAAATAAATTCAATCTTTTGCAATGTTTTAAACAAAAACATGTTTTCTTTTGACAATGGGATTAATTTTAATTTAATTTCTGCAACTTCTGTGTATTGAATTTGGAAAAATGGATTCCATATTTTGAATCAGTGGGTCCAAATTATATTAATAGACTACTTTTTATTTTTGGGCTTTATGAATAGTAACAACGGTAAATTTTATTTACTATAGTAAAAGATAAATTGGGTAATTAAGGGTAAATATAATATTATAAAATAATCTTAACACTTGTCTTAATACAATCGGGTGATTATATATCATCCTAATTCTTGTTTGGGTCTAAATGGAATCCATTATAACTAACTTGGAGGTGATTAAGACCATTAGTTTATTTTATTTAAAGGAAAGTGAAATGTGTCTCACTCAACTTTAATAATTAAATTCTTTTTAATATAAGTTTATACAGAATATAAATTCAGTTATAAAATCTCATTTGAATGATAAATTTTTTTTCTTTATCATGGTAATTTATTTGTAATTTTTAAGAGTTATTTAATTACCTTATAATCTTATACATTAATGATGGAGAAATTATTTATTTAGGGAAAAATCAATAATATAGTTTTTATTGAAATGGTAATACATATCAAAAGGACCATAAATCTACACAAAACATATTAGTTGTGTATATATAAACCCTAACCATCAACTGGACGAATTTTGGACCATTTTTATCCTTATTAAGGCGATTATGACACTTATAATATTTTATTTTAAATGATTCCAAAGTTGTAACCTTCATAATTTAATAAAGATAACAATTTACATGCTGTTATTTTAAGATGATAAATTCGAGTAAAATTATTATTATAAAAGCGTTGATATTTATCTTCATTGAAAGATTTTATTTTTAATTTTTATGCAACAAATAATTATATTTAATAATTATACAAAAATGTTGTACTAATTATTTTATTAAGAGATATACCAAATAAATAGTTTTAAAAATAAAAAAATAAATATTATATGAACTATTTAATGTGCTCCATGAATTTTATAGAAAAATTTGACATGTTAGGAATATATTAAATATTTTAGTTAGAATATAACTTCTGTGTAGAGTTTATTTAAATTCAAATAAATGAATAGTTTCAAAATTGACACAATTGTTATTTTATAAAAATAACGTATTATTAAATTGTTTAAAAATCACAAAAATATTTAAAAATTATAAATTTAAATTTATATAGTCTCAAATTTAATAAAGTATCCAATAATGGAAAATTAACAACACATAAGTGATTATTTATAACCATTTAAAATTTAGAATTTTATTACCACAAATAAACTTAAATAGATTAAATAAGGATAAATCAAACTGATAAGGTTTAAAATAAGATCAAAACATGTATAAATTTTATTGGTTGATGTTATTACAACCCTATATCATCTAATATTCTAATTGTGTCATTTTTGAAGGTTTTTCTGTTTCGTTTGAATTTATATTAAACTAATATTTTTGAGGATTCCAAAGGTGCCCCTCTCCTCCCTTATAAAAGGGAACCTCCTCCCTCTCTTCCTCACACCATTTTGAGCCTTGAAGCTCGGCCAACCTCTTCCCATTTCACTTACCCACTTCCCTAGAAACCTTATAGAGGTATTTTTCTTCTCAAAAGACCAACCCTAGTGCCCTAAGAAGAAGATCAAAGGAGGTGCGTCGAAGAAGAGGTAATCTCTTATACCGATTCCTTCAAGCTTCTTTCTTATTCAACCTCTTATTCTTTAGCTGTTTCATTATAAAGTAATAACATCAGTATCACTAATATAATGAAATTTTATTATAAATATGAAACAACCCCATTTCACCTTCTATCCATCCTACAGAAAATGAAATAACCGCGCGTGCGTACGTACGGAATACTGTCTCCACGTCGTGGTGTAATCTGTTTTTCCAACACCACCTTACTTGGATGGGTATAATGGTGTAAAGAATAACTATACATAGTTATTATAACATGATATTGATTCTGATATACTGTATCATCCACTCCAATTCAATTCCATAATTATGGGAATGATATCATCGCTCGTGCGTACATACGGACTACCGTCTCCACGACGCGATGAGATTCATTCTTAATGATTAACCATTCATGAATGATTATAAAATATATATAATAAGTAATCTTGAAATATATGACATAATAATGATACTGAATTTATGTATATATATATATATATGTCATCCACTTAATTCTATTCAATTCAATAAAGAAACAAAAATAGTGTTCATGCGTACGTACAGCCTACCGTCTCCATGAACGGTGTATTTAATTCCATTTATTGATCTATTATATATATGTATATTCTGAATATATATAATATATAAATCATGTTTTATATTCTGGAATTAAGTAATCATGATCTAAGTAATCATATGAATAATTACAAGTCAAAGCACGGATGACAAATGAAACGATTTTACCCAAAACGCTATTTAACATCGAATTTACAAAAGAACAGGTAATATAAAGTCATTAGTGAACCATATATGATATCATAACAAGGAATATGATTCTGTAATAAGTCAATGACATTATTTAAATCATTATATAGGAGTTTCGGATATGTACGAAGCATATCGGACCTATGGTAAGGGATAACGTTTCCAATCTCGTTTTTATCCGAGATTGTTTATTCTTAAGTATTTATTGGGGTTATATTTATCTTCCATGTCCCTGTTTTCTAAAAATGGTTTCATGTATTTTTAAAGTCCTTTTTACCCATTTTTTACTTTTAATAGATGGTATGTATGAAATAATTCTTTTACGAGGTACTTTTTGACTTTTTCGGAAAAAGTACGAGAAGAATGTTTTTTTAACTTATTCGAAATGAACGGATTTTTACGGTTTTAGAGAGCCTTATTTTCATGAAGCTTCCTCAAAAATATTTCATGACTATTTTAAACAAAATCTTTTTCTTTTAAAATTTAATGATGTTTTGTGAAAAGAAATTGATTTTGAAGAAGAAAGGATATTTTCTTTAAGAATTCATTTCAAGTGTTTTATCAAAACCATTTTCCATATAAGATGACATTATTTCATATATGTATGTTTCAAGTATAAAGTCTCTATTATTTACATGGTTTCACTTTTCATATTATGAAATGATATCCATTTCTTTTATATGGATTATGTGATGATGGGATGATGTTTATGAAACCCATTTTATTTGTCAGGTTGTTATAAATGATGTATGTTAATTTTGTGTCACAATTAAGAATGATTTCATTATGAGATGGGTGGGACCTATATCTCCCACCAATTCATTGGGTAAATATTTATATCTCATGAGATAGACATGGCTAGAATGGTAAATTAACCAGGTTCAGTGTTACAGGACTGAAACAAGGAAAGAACTCGATTCAGAAAGGGACTTTATCCACTAAGATGGTCTTGGAAGCAATGTCTTGGATACTATGGAAATCATAACATGTGTTGAATGGTTGACATAATTACATGTTTTATTCCCATTATATTTTATCATGGTTTATGTTCCATTATGATATATGTCTTACGTACTTCCACGATTTATGTCTTTGCTCAAGAATTTGATGTTCAAATTTCATGTTCAAGTTTTTTCTTTCAAATGTTTATGGATTTTTTTATGTTCTCTATGTTTTCCCTTACTGAGAATTTGAGCTCACCCTTTTTATGTTTTATTTTCCCCAGGAAATAAAGAAAGGTTTTAGGTAAGGAAACAAAAAGGGGAATTTCGTTATGGGAGTTGTTGAAGATCTTTCAACATAAATAGAAGCTTATATTCCGAGTTTCCAAAGACACTAAACTATTTCGATCATTGTGTGCTTGTTTTTTGTTATGTATTAAGTATTCCGCAAAAGTAATTTAATGTCCATGTATGTAAAGATTTGGGCCTCTACAATTGGTATTAGAGGAAAGGTTTAGTTATCCTTTGGAAACTAGGATGCGAAAACTTTAGTGAGATCCCCAGATATATTTCTAAGGTATGTCTAGGGATGTCCCTAAGGTTAAGTATACATATAGGTTAGAGTCCTTAGATTATGTTGACAATCATGAATAACCTTGGGTGAACCTGAGGTGTCATGGATTAAAGAAATTTTGATAAGTTAGACATCCCATAAGTGACTTTTTATGATTATGTGGTTCCTCGTTATTTTAACTGTTTCTTACACAATGGTTTCTGGTTTTAGTTAATGGAGGGAACCAGAAGGAATTGGGTTGACATTGAATCTGATGGACAAATTGGTGACTATGAGCTACGAAATTGCGTAATTCCTAGAGATAAAGATATTATGATTATGTAGAATCAGAAATCACGATATATGATTAACAAGGTGAACTTTAGTGGTATTCCCAATTCATCAAATAAGAGGAAGATGGACTTTTATGCATGTTCGCATGTTGAGGAGCATAGAGAAAGAAAGATTGAGATTTCTAAAGAAGGGAAGAAGAACCTTGATGAATACATCAAATGGAGGGGAAGATGTTATCTGTGTGGAGAGAAGGTTCATAGAGTGACAGACTGTTATGGAGTTCAATGTCTTATCTGTGGAGAACATGGGCATTACCCAACTCAATTCCCTGACCTAAGAGGATACTTCTAAATCAAGGAAGGACTTATTCCATAAAAAACATTGAAGAGGATGGTTTGAAGTGTTTATCTATTGGTATTCAAGAATAATGTTGTTGAGGTACTTTTATGGTATATTGGAAAACCTATATATTGGTCCATTGTGGTTTTCCATAAGAGTATGTCATGGGTAACCATGAAAAGTGATTGAAATATTTTTGGAAAGCAGATGATATGCGCATAATTAAGGGATAAAGAGAAAATAATAGGTTTGATTGTATTCATGAACTTATGACTGATATAAGGACTAAGTGATATCTTGATTTGAGTATATAGATTTTATTTTGGATTTTTGTATGTGGAAAGAGTTAAATTTTTACAGAATTAGTGTTTTCTCTATGGTTCTATGGTAATTCATGTTTCAAAAGAATACATGATTAAGGTATTCACATGTCTGGAATGTGACCAAAAAGATATATCTTATGATATATGGGGGAAAATGAAGGAATTCACATGCTCGGTAGATGAAATTTATAATAATCAGACAGAATTATTTTCGATAAGCCTAATGGTTGGAATAGACATCATATAGTGTTGGTTAAGGATATAACTTTTTATTTCTAAAATGTTATGATAGTATAGTTTTAGGAAAAGGATAACCTGCAGGATGGACGACAACCCGTCACGTCGGACAAGGCTGTGGGAATCGAACCCAAAACCGATGTGCGACAGGCCTTTATCGCCTACCCCTGGCTACAGGATGTCCCTGGTTAGTAGAAACTAGTTTTATTTTATTAAGAGTTATGATATATGAAGTATAAGTTCATTTTGGGAATCGTATATGATTAACCTCACCATATATGGACTTATTTATATTTGATAACTTTTGCTAACCTTTTGTTTGAAACAGATGGAATGACCCATCATTCTATCACATGACCTGTAACACTTCACAAATAACAAATTAAACATCATTTATTTAAGAGATGAAGTGGAAATTGTTCAAAGCACGAACAACAGTGAGATTGTACCAAAATCATGTAAGTATTTCTTTTAATTCATCAACTTTAGGGAAATGATCTTGAAAACAAAAAATGTTGTCCTAGTACCCTTATATCCGATGAATTAGATGGTACCTTAGATCATCACAAATTTATGGCTTTGTGATTGTAGGCTTTTTCATAGCCATGTTCTCTACCACTCTCCACCAGAACATGACAGTTAGATTTCTCTTCCATATCCATATTTTCACCTATGTTCTCCTATGTGGAAACCTAGTAATTAGTTAATTTGGGTAAGCAATACGTTTCATACTTTAGTTTTTAAAGTCAATATTTTCTATTCCTTTTTACGATGCGGGTTTCCATTAAAAAAACATTCAAGTAGAAAACCATTTATAATCCCGACGAATTTCGAGGGTGAAATTCATTTTAAGGGTGGTAGAATGTAACAACCCGAGATTTTATGAGAAGTATTGTTTTTAATTTATTTAATGTCTTGTGTTTTATGCTACACCAAGATTATCTTGCGCTATATGCAACACCGTAATAGCTTGCAGTATACGCAACACAATTCTTGGATCGTGTTATACACAATTTCAAGTTCATTTGATAGAAGTTATTCTACACAACATCAAGTGTGTATATATATATATACTCAATGTATAAATGAAATATGGTTAGATTCTGTTATACACAACAACAAAGGAGTCTTGCACTACACGCAACCCTGACTTGGCTTGCATTACATGCAATCACGACCTTCCTCGATAGCGTGTGTTGTACGCAATACCGGGTATTACTAAACAACGATATATTATTATAATATTATTATGAACTAGCCGTTATGAATATTATTAACTAAATTTTGAATTTTATAACATTATTATTCATCTTACACATTTTCTAGAACATGTTATAAGAACAAAATAAATTTTTTGGGTAAAATAAGTATTTTTCAAAAAATGCAGTTTTACCGCCTTTTGATGGCACAGCCACTTCAAATCTAGTTTTTGAAATTTTTATAAGTTCAATTTTACAAAATGAAATTATTATTTTTAATTATTATATAAAATTTTACCTTGGATATTTTTTTAATATTATTCTGATAACTTTCATGTTTTAATGAATAGTAAAAACACGCTATATTTTAATTAAAAAAAACTTATTTTCATCGTAATAATTTATGTGGTTTAATTATAATATTTAAGGGTTTTAAAGTATAAATAGAATATATTTTTACCATTTAGTATAATTTATGTCATTTTCATTGATTTGACATTGAATTCGTAGGTTAAATAAATTCAAACTTTTGCAATGTTTTAAACAAAAACCCGTTTTCTTTCAACAATGGGATTAATTTTAATATAATTTCTACAACTTCTATGTATTCAATTTGGAAAAATTTATTCCATATTTGGAATCAGTGGGTCCAAATTATATTAATAGAATACTTTTTTATTTTTGGGCTTTATTAATAGTAACAACTGTAAATTTTATTCACCATAGTAAAAGGTAAAGTTGGTAATTAAGGGTAAATATAATATTATAATATTATCCTAACACGTGTCTTAATATAATTGGATGATTATATTTCGTCCTAATCCATATTTGGGTTGAAATGGAATCCATTAGAACCCACTTGGAGGTGATTAATACCCATTAGTTTATTTTATTTAATGGAAAATGAAATGTGTCTCACTCAACTTTCATAATTAAATTATTTTTAATGTAAGTTTATACAGAATATAAATTCGGTTACAAATTCTCATTTGAAATATAAAATGTTTTTGTTTATAATGGTAATTTATTTGTAATTTTTAAGAGTTATTTAATTACCTTATTATCTTATACATTAATGATGCAGAAATTATGTATTTAGTGAAAAATCAATAATATAGTTTTTATTGAAATAGTAATACATCTCAAAATGCCCATAAATCTGTACAAAACATATTGTTAGTGTATATATAAACCCTAATCATCCACGGGACCAATTTTGGACCATTTTGATCCTTAATAAGGTGATTATGACACATATAATACTTTATTTTAAATAATTCAAAAGTTGTCACCTTCATAATTTAATAAAGATAACAATTTACATGTTGTTATTTTAAGATGATAAATTCTAGTAAAATTATTATTATAAAATATTTTATATTTATCTTCATTAATGGATTTTATTTTTAATTTTTATGCAATGAATAAGTATATTAAATAATTATACAAAAATGTTGTACTAATTATTTTATTAAGAGATATACCAAATAAATTGTATTGAAAAATATAAAAATAAATATTATATGAACTATTTAATGTGATCCATGAATTTCATAGACATATTTGACATGTTATAAATATATTAAATATTTTAGTTTGAATATAACCTCTGTGCAGATGTTATTTAAATTCAAATAAATGAATAGCATCAAAATTGACACTATTGTTATTTTATAAAAATAACATATTACTAAATTGTTTAAAAATCACAGAAATATTTAAAAATTATAAATTGAAATTTATATAGTCTCCAATTTTATAAAGTATCCAATTATGGAAAATTAACAACACATAAGTGATTATTTATAACCATTTAAAATTTAGAATTTTATCACCACAAATAAACTTAAATAGATTAAATAAGGATAAATCAAAATGATAAGGTTTAAAATAAGATCAAAACATGTATAAATTTTATGGGTTGACGATATTACAACCCTATCTCATCAAATCTTCTAATTGAGTCATTTATGGAGGTTTTTATGTGGGGTTTGAATTTATATTAAACTAATATTTTTGAGGATTCCAAAGGTGCCCCTCTCCTCCCTTATAAAAGGGCACCTCCTCCCTCTCTTCCTCACACCATTTGGAGCCTTTATTCTCGGCCAAACTCTGCCCATTTCACTTCCCCACTTCCCTATAAACCTTATAGAGGTACTGTCCTTCTGAAAAGACCAACCCTAGTGCCCTAAGAAGAAAATTAAAGGAGGTGCATTGAAGAAGTGGTAATCTCTTCTACCGATTCTTTCAAGCTTCTTTCTTCTTCAACCTCGTCTTCTTTAGTTGTTTCATTATAAAGTAATAACATCAGTATCAATAATATAATGATATTTTATTATAAATATGAAACAACCCCATTTCACTTTCTATCCATCCTACGGAAAACGAAATCACCACACATGCGTACGTACGGAATACCGTCTCCACGCCGTGGTGTAATCTGTTTTTCCAACACCACCCTACTTGGATGGGTATAATGGTGTAAAGAATAACTATACATAGTTATTATAACATCAAACCTATTCTGATATATTGTATCATCCACTCCAATTCAATTCAATAATTATGGGAACGATATCATCGCTCGTGCGTACGTACGGATTACCACATCCACGATGCGATGAGATTCATTCTCAATGATTAACCATTCATGAATGATTATAAAGTATGTATAATAATTAATAATGAAATATATGACATAATAATGATACTGTATTTATGTATATATATATATATCATCCACTTAATCCCATTCAATTCAATAAGGAAACGAAAATAGCGTTCATGCGTACGTATGGCCTACCGTCTCCATGAACGGTGTATTTCTTTCCATTTATCGATATATTATATATATGTATATTATGAATATATATAATATATAAATCATGTTTTGTGTTCTAGAATTAATTAATCATGATCTAAGTTATCAGATGAATAATTACAAGTCAAAACACAGACGACAAATGAAACGATTTTACCCAAAATGCTATTTAACATGGAATTTACAAAAGAACGGGTAATATAAAGTCATTAGTGAACCATATATGATATCATAATAATGAATATGATTCTGTAATAAGTCAATGACATTATTTAAATTATTATACAGGAGGTTTGGATACGTACGAAGCATATCGGACCTAAGGTAAGGGATAACTTTTCCAATCTCGTTTTTATCCGAGATTGTTTATTCGTAAGTATTTACTGGGGTTATTTTTATCTTCCATTTCCCTATTTTCTAAAAATGGTTTCATGTATTTTTAAAGTCCTTTTTTACACATTTTGTAGTTTTAATACATGGTATATATGTAATCATTCTTTTAGGAGGCACTTTTTGACTTTTTCGGCAAAAGTATGAGAAGAATGTTTTTTTTTAAATTATACGAAATGAAAGGATTTTTACGGTTTTATAAAGCCTTATTTTCTTGAAGATTCCTCCAAAATATTTCATGACAATTTTAAACAAAATATTTTTCTTTTAAAATTTCATGACGTTTTGTGAAATGAAATTGATTTTGACGAAGAAAGGATATTTTCCTCAAGAATTAATTTCAAGTGTTTTATCAAAACCATTTTCCATATAAGATGACATTATTTCATATGTGTATGTTTCAAGTATAATGACTCTATTTTTTACATGGTTTCACTTTTCATATTATGAAATGACATCCATTTCTTTTATATGGATTATTTGATGATGGTATGATGTTTATGAAACCCATTTTATTTGTTGGGTTATTATGAATGATGTATGTTTATTTTGTGGCACAAGTAAGAATGATTTCATTATGAGATGGGTGAGACCTATATCTCCCTCCAATGCATTGGGTAAAGATTTATATCTCATGATATAGACATGGATGGAATGTTAAGTTAATCTGGTTCAGTGTCACAGGACTGAAACGAGGAGTGAACTCGATTCAGAAAGGGACTTTGTCCACTAAGATGGTCTTGGCAGCAATGCCTTGGTTACTATGGAAATCATAACATGTGATGAATGGTTGCCACAATTACATGTTTTATTCCCATTATATTTTATCATGGTTGATGTTGCATTATGATATATGCCTTACGTACTTCCACGATTTATGTCTTTGCTCAAGATTTTGATGTTTAAATTTCATATTCAAGTTTTTGATTTCAAATGTTTATGGATTGTTTTATGTTCTCTATGTTTGATCTTACTGGGCATTTGAGCTCACCCTTTTTATGTTTTATTTTCCCGAGGAAATAAAAAAAGGTTTTAGGTAAGGAAACAAAAAGGGGAAGATTGTTATGGGAGTTGTTGAAGATCTTTCAACATGATTAGAAGTTTATATTCTGAGTTTCCAAAGACACTAATCTATTACGGTCCTTGTGTGTTTGTTTTTGTTATGTATTAAGTATTCCGCAAAAGTAATGTAATGTCCACGTATGTAAAGCTTCAGGCCTCTACATCAGTTTTTATTTTAAAATTATAAATTCACATATTTAGATAATTATTTAGATAAAACGAATAATTTTTTTCGAATCAGGACATCGGAATTATCCAATGGTGAATTTTTCATAATTTTCTGAGACAGTCAAACTTTTTGGGTAAAAATTAAGTACCTTTTAAATATATAATGCATTTTATGACATCCTATTGACCCAATAGTGATGTAAATAAATACTAGAAATGGTATGTTCAGACAATATTCGTTTTAACATTAAAATAATTTGATTTTAGGTTTATTTGTTTTATTTTACAAGCCTTAGTGGACCCTCCAAGACTTATAAAACACTTTATCTTTTTAAATTGATTTCCTTGAGAGTGTGACTCACCTCCACATAATCAACCATATTATTTTAAGAATTTAGGCCATTGGCCTTATAAAATATTTTTTTACACTTCCCTTTGGTAAAACCCATGGGAAATATCATGGGATGGTTTGTGGTTTTGAATAGTTTAATGTGTGATTTCCAAAACCTAAATAATAAACAATTCCCTCTCATTTTCTATATAAACCCACCCAGGATCCCACATCATCTTCACTCAAAGCCTTTGGAGTTAATCCAAACCCTATCCTACTATCTATAGAATCCTCCAAAGGTGCCCCATGCTCCCAATAAGCATCTCTCAAGCCTTTTCCAAGCCATTGGGATCATACTTACAAGTACAGGATTCCTTCCTTTCTCATTTTATTCAAGTTTCTTAATATTGTTATGCCCTTTAATATTCAATTATAATTGTTGGGGTATGGTTTCTCACCTCCCCTGTATATCTCTATTATTTTTTGAGATTATGATAAACCCATTTATATCTCATTAATGCCTCCCATGTACACCTATAACCATGTCGAAATTCAGTGATGAATTTCTCTCTTCTCAATTACATTCAAGAAATTATTTTTTATTATGATTCTAAATTCCGTTACATATATTGGGACATGTTTCTATTTGACCACCATAATGTAAATTTCATTTACATATGATTAGACACCCCTTTCTCTCTCATCAACCATTTTTATGAATTCTTATGTCATGTCGTTATGCTACCGAAATTGCCCCGTGATTTTCCGAACCAAAGTCATTGTGAATTGAATACCATGCCCATTTCTTTATAAAGGGTATCCACCTTTATTCACACTTACTTATTGAATATAATGTTTTATTCATGAATTACACATTACTTTATCATGTAATATATTAAAATGTTTAATAAATCCATGTTATATGATCTATGTGACACAATTATGCATGAAATGAAATGTTTAAGAAGGGTGTGCCTTGATAACACTCCAACGCATTGGGTAATGTTTAGTATCATCATACATCAAGTGTAATGAGGTTTTACTCAGACTAATTCTAGTTAAATAATTGTTTACTCATGCTCCATGTGCAATGATCCTTGGATCATGCTAATGTCATGTTAAATGTTGTCACCACATTTCCATGTTATGATATTCAAGCTTTATCATGCCTTTATGTTTATGTTTCTCTTGAATTCCATTAATATGAATATTTCCTAACATGAATTATATTCTTCATATTCCTTGTTTACTCCCTTAATGGGCTTTATAGCTCACCCTTTTCTTATGAGTGTTCTCAGGTTATCCCATGCAATGCTAACTATGAGGGAATGTAGTGGTCATGTTAAGACCCTTTTTAATAAAGATGTGTATTTCATGTTTTAAGTTGATATGTAATGTTCTTAAGACCCAAACACACTAGACCTCTCGATATTCTATGTTGTATCAAGTGAAGTTTTTATGTAATAAATCATGTTTATGTGTGTAGTAAAGATCATAGTTGTTATAGTCGGTATCGTATAATAAGTTTAGTTGTTTTTGGGATTAGGATTAGAAAACCCCTGTTAAAGACTTAGGGATAAGACTACATATAATAAAAACATTCCAAAATTATGGTGAATATTGAGTAAATGGTTTATCAAGAAAATACTTCCATGTCTGGATATGATCTGGTTGAGGTGGCTCTGGCATAGATTTACCTAGGAGTGAAAACTCTGACAAGGAGTTTTGGGCTTGACCCGAGGTATCCTGGTACACGACAATGGGCCTTTCTACACTCTTGGTTATGAAACTCCCAAGGGATGTACTTTTCAAAATTCATAATCTTAGTAAGAATCATTATTGATGGAAAAATCCCCTAAGAATATATGTTGGGAAGTATATCATGGATAACATAGATTTAAGCCTATAGATTCATAAGTTAATGAAATAAAGAGTAATTTATAACTCTTCCATTTTGTCTTTAGATTACCCATTTTTGTGTTACCCCTGACTTTCCTTTTATTCCAACCAATGGCCGATAATAAGAGGACTCGGTCAAACAACCGATGTGAAGATCAACGTGATGATTGTCAAAATGAGATGCTGAATCCAATGGGAGTGGGAATCGTGAACTTTGTCACAATACTCTCAAAGTTAACTCAAGTCTTGAATAGAAGCATGAGTCAAGAGGAATGATCAAACCCCCCTAAGAAAGAAAGAGTTTCAATTGAGAGCTTCATGAGACAATGGACTCCTACTTTTAATGGATCATTTGATCCCTCTATCATTAAACATTCAATCAACTACACCGAGAAGATCTTCTCCATCCTTCAATGTTCTAAATAAGAGAAGACTCTTCTGAATGCATATCATATGGATGGGGGAACTGATCAATGGTGGAAATTGATCAAAAATACAAATCATGAGGAGGATATTAGGGAGTTGGAATGAAAGGATTTCCAGAAAATGTTTTTCGGTAAATATTTTCCGGGAACCCCCTGAATCATGATGGAAAGGGACTTCCTTTCTCTCAAGAAAAAAGAAGAAAAATCTGTCAGAGCATAGGAAGCTATTTTCACAAGGCTTTCACAATATGCCTTCAGCATTTTCGTTACCCTCAAATACAATTTTGATCGCTTCTTTGGTGGGATGAAACCTTGAATACGGAATGCCCTAGCTATCCATGACTTCAAGAGCTATGAGGAAATCGTCTGATGTTCCCTCAAAGCCGAAATGGAGATCAGGGAATCTCAGGGGTATCATGGGGATAAGAAGCATAAGGTGTACTTCAATTTTGGTGGTCGGATGGATAAATATGACGGTGCCAAAAAAATCCAGCACCCCACTTGCCAAATGTGTAGAAAGATACACCCCGTAAGTTACCTGAAGGGGATGAGGAAATGCTTCAGGTGTGGAAGAGAAGGGCACTTGGCTATTAACTATCGGCAAGAAAAAAATCGTGGCTACAATAGAGGAAAGAAATTCTCTGTTTGATCCTTAATGTGTTGTTCATTTCTTCAGCTGCAAATAACCATGGCACTTTGAAAACCATTGTTCTAAGCCAAGGGTTTTCAGAGGCAACCAACAACCTCCAAGGCAACAGGGGCGAGATTTTTCCATCACTACTGCCGAAGTGAACCCCGACAATGAAGTGGTGATAGGTACGCTAGTTATTCATTCAAGAATAGTGAACATTCTTTTTGATTCTTGTTATACACATTTTTTTATATCTCTTAAGTTTAGTATAAAAATACCAACCCCACCACAAATCATGGATGTAAAGATGTTGGTGAGTATTAAAAATGGTACAATCATTGCATACCCTGAATATGACTCCTCCCCTATCATAATATGTGGATTGAACTTCCCAGAAAACCTCATCATACTCCCTTTGGTGGAATTTGATGCAATTCTTTCCATGCACTGTCTTTCCGTATATAGAGCCTACATAAATTGTCGTGAGGGGGAAATCACTCTTCATATGGTGAATCGACCCCTGATCCTGTACAAGTGCAAGGAGCAAGATGAATCTCATTTGGGACCATCATCTCAAGAATGGATATTACTACCCTATGAGCATGTGTATCTAGCTCAGATAATTGAGTCCAAGGAGGCAACCATCCTTGAATACATGCCTATTGTGAGGGAATTCAATGATGTGATTCCCAAGGAATTATCTGGTCTTCCACCTAGGATAGATGTTGAATTCTCAATTGATCTCATACCTGGTGCATTGCCAATATCCAAGACTCCATGTAGAAAGGCTATTGTCGAGCTTGAGGAGATGAAGAAACAACTACAAGAGAAACTGGATAAAGGGTTTATACAACAAAGTGCTTCAACTTGGGGTGCACTATTCCTCTTAGTTAAGAAGAAGGATGGGTCAATGACCCTTTTCATTGATTATCATGAGCTCAAAAAAATCATGATAAAGAATAAGTATCCTCTACCCTGACTTGATGACTTGTTTGATTAGCTACATGGGGCACAATACTTATCCAAGTTAGATCTGTGGTAGGGAAATTATCAAGTAAGGGTGAAGAAGGAAGATATCCCCATGACTGTTTGTTGTACAAGAAATAGGCATTATTAATTCATAGTAATGCCTTTTGGACTCAATAATTCTCATGAAATCATCAGGAAATTTATGAATAGAGTCTTAAGAGATTACCTCGTCAAATTTGTGGTATTCTTTATAGACGATATTCTAATATACTCCAAGACCAAGGATGAGCATGAGGAGCATCTATGTAATGTACTAGAAACCTTGTGAAATGAGAAGCTCTATGAAAAGTACAACAACTGTGAGTTCTGGTTGAAGGAGGTCTCATTATTGGGTCATATCATCCTAAGAAATTAGATTTTTGTGGACCCCTCTAAGACAGCTGTAATAGATGGATGACCACGTCCAAAATCAGTGACAGATATCCAGAGATTCTTGGGGTTAGCTAGATATTATAGCCAATTTGTGAGAAATTTCTCATGATTGTCAAACCCTCTTACCAAGCTAACTCGAAAGGGAGTCAAGTTTTCTTGGAGTGATGAAGGCGAAGAAAGATTCAAGGAGTTGAAAAGGAGGATGATCACTATGCCCCTACTCACATTACCCAAAAGTAGAGAACTTTTGTGGTATTTAGTGATGCTTCGAAGAAGGTCCTCGGCTGTTTGTTGATGCAAAAGGACAAAGTCGTTGCCTATGTTTCAAGGCAATTGAATGTTCATGAGAAGAACTATCCAACAGATGACATGGAGTTGACTACAATGATCTTCAATTTAAAAATATGGTGGAATTATCGCTTTGGGGAGAAGTTTGAAATATATACATATCAAAAAAGCTTAAAGTATATATTCACACAAAAACAGTTGAATATATGCCAACGAATATGGTTAGAGTTGATCAAAGACTATAATTTCTCAATACATTACCACCCTAGGAAAGCGAATAAGGTTGAAGATTCTCTAAGTAGAAAGGACCCATAAATTCTATCATTGATTAGAATTGAAAAGGATCCAATATTCTTAGATTTGATGAAGATGGACATTGGAATCATAGATAAGGGAACATCATCCATTCTTTCACAAATTATTTCTCAACTATCACTTTTGGAAAGGTTAAAGGATGCTCAAAATGATGATATGGGGATTCAGAAGAATGTGGAAACTATCAAGAAAGGGAAATCCTCGAAGTTCAATGTCAATTAAGAATGAATTGTGACATTTGGGGAAAGACTATGTATTCCATCAAATATGGAGATAAATAAAGATCTTTTGGATGATTCACATAGTTCAAAATTCTCCATCCACCTAGGAAACACAAAGATGTATCGAGATCTCCAAGAGAATTATTGTTGGGATAACATGAAGAAGGATATCACTGAGTATACATCAAAGTGGATAGTATGTCAGCAAGTGAAGTCCAAGAGGCAGAAGTGTAATTGGATGATGCAACCATTTACCATACCAATGTGGAAATGGGAGAACATGTCCATGGACTTTGTCACCAGACTTCTGAAGATATCCAAAGGAAACAATTCTATTTGGGTATTTGTGGATTGTCTTACAAAGACTGCACACATCATTGTAATTCGAGAGGATTTCTCAATAGATCATTTGGAACAGATATATATCAGAGAGGTGGTAAGGCTGCATGGAGTACCATTATAGATTGTATCTGATCGAGATCCAATATTCACTTCTAAGTTTTAGAAGAGTCTTTAACATTCTCTAGATACTGAGTTGAACTTTAGTACAACTTATCATCCTCAAAGTTATGGCTAATCTGAGTGTACTATCTAAAAACTAGAGGACATGTTGAGAGCATGATCAATGGACTTCAAAGGAGGATGGGATCAATATCTTCCTTTGGTTGAGTTCTCTTACAACAACAGTTTCCAGTCAAGCATTAAAATGGCTCCTTATGAAGCCCTATATGGAAAGAGGTTCTAAACAACGGAAAGTTTAGATGAAGTTGGGGTGAGAAACAAATTTAGGTCTAGAGATGATCGAAGAAATGGTGGATAAGATTTAGATCATCCAGAAGCACATTAATGCTGCTCAGAGTCGACAAAAGAGCTATACTAATAATCGTTGACGAGACCTATAGTTTGATGTCGGAGACATGGTATTTTTTTGCATATCACCATGGAAGAGGGTTTTGAGATTTGGGAAGGATAGAAAGCTTAGTCCAAGGTAAATCATCCCATTTGAGATCCTTGATCACATTGGAGCAGTGGCCTATTGACTAGAACTCCCACTAAACTTATCTCAAGTACATGATGTCTTCTATGTATCACTCATGGGTAAGTACATACCTGATCCATCACATGTACTCAATCCATAGGTGCTACCATTGGAGATTGACCTCTCTTATGAATATAAGTCTTTGAAGATCTTAGATCATAGGGAAAAAGTTCTACGAAATAAGACAATGCCCCTCGTCAAGGTGTTGTGGAGAAACCAAAAATGAAGAGGAAACATTAGAATCGGAGGAAGTGATGAAGCAAAGTTACCCACATCTATTTTAGTGTGGGAAAGGAAATTCTGAGGGAAAATTTTTTTAAGGGTGGAAGATTGTAAGGACCCAAACATTCATTAATGAAAATTCATATTGATCTATTAAAATGTCTTGTTATGTAAAATGGTTATGTAAAACATATGAAATTTCTTAGTTTTATGATTTTAGATTTTAAAATACCATTAAGAATTATGACTGTTGCTAATATATCCATTGAACAGTGATCGCATGATTAGTATAAATATAGGGCTTTATCAAATCCAATTTACTCAGACAAAGGATGTGATGGCCTCATCTAGTAGTATTGCCTCATACGAAGCCCATTTCTCGGAGCTCGAAAAGGAGGTGACATCACTGAGCTTTGATCTTGACCAATTCCATGCTGAGCTTCAACATGTTAAGGCTGAATAGAACCATCTACAGGAGGAGTAGAAGTTGATAGAGATTACCCGACGTGCAATGTTGTGCGAGCCTCCCCAAGCATCTGTCACCATCGCGCACCTTACCCTTAGGTATTACGTAGTTGTTTTAAGGGGCTATGTAGAAAATCTGTAGTACAATGATTATGTGAATTATTTTTTTATATAATAAATAATATATATTCATTTTATTATTGTTTTGTTGTAAATAGTTTTTAAAGCACAAATAGTTTTTTCAGTTAATATTCACTTATGAAATCTATTTTGATGAATTAATAGATTTTTGAATTATATAATATTTTAATAAAATATTATTTTTTAATTAATTTTTTATTATGTATAAATGATCATATAATTTTTATAATTCAATTATAATATTTATTAAGGTTTGAATCCTATTTCTGTCAAAACCCATAAATTTTTTATAAATGGCGGTTTTTATTTTAATAGTAAAAATACACCTATTTAGGAAAATATTTTGATAAAATGAATATTAGTTTTGTAATCAGAATTTTGAAATTATCCAATGGTTAATTTTTCATAATTTTCTGAGACATTCAAATGTTTGGGTAAAAAATAAATACAATTTAAATATATAATGAATTTTAAAACATCATAATGTACCAATAGTGATGTAATAAATACTATAAATTGTATTTTCGGATAATATAAGTTTTAACCTCAAAATAATGTGATTTTAGGTTTTTTATTTTATTTTACAAGCCTTAGTGGATCGTCCAAGACTTATAAAGCACTTTAGCTTTTTAATTTGATTTCCTTGAGAGTGTGACTCACCTCCACATAAGAAACCCTATTATTTTAAAGAATTTCGGCCATTGGACTTATAAAATATTTTTTACACTTCCCTTTGGAAAAACAAATTGGCAGAAACCATGGTATGGTTTGTGTTTTTGAATAGTTTAATGTGTGGTGTCCCAAACCTAAATATAAAAAAAATTCCCTATCCTTTCTTTTATAAACCCACCCAAGCTCCCACTTCATCTTCACTCAAAGCCTTTGGATTTCATCAAACCCCTGACCTACTCTCCATATAATCCTCCCAAAGATCCCCATGTTTTCGAGAAATGTCTCTCAAGCCTCTCCCAAGCCTTTGGGATCACACATCCAAGGTAAGGATTCCTTCCTTTCTCATTATATTCAAGTTTCCTAATATTGTTATGCACTTTTATTTCCAATTATAATTTTTGTGGTATGGTTTTTCACCTCCACCATACTACCTTCTTCATGTTTTAGATTATAATAGACCCCTTTATCTCTCATTAATTCCCCCCATGTACACCGGTTACCATGCCGAAATTCTATGAGAAATTTATCTCTTCTCAATTACATTCTAGAATTTTTTTTGTATTATGATTCTAAATTCCATTACATATGTTGGGAAATGTTTCTATATGAACCCAGTAATGTCAATTTCATGTAGATATGATTATACACCCCTTTCTCTCTCATCAACCATTTTTTTGAATTCTTATGTCATGTGTTTATGGTGCTGAAATTGTACTGTGATTTTCCAAGCCAAAGTCATTCTGTAGTGAATACCATGTCCATTTCTCTATAAAGGGTATTCACCTTTATGCACATTTACTTATTGAATATAAAGTTTCATGTATTAATTAAAAATTCCTTTATCATGGAATATATGATGATGTTTAATGAATCTGTGTTATATGATCCATATTGCACAATTATGCATGAAATGAAATGTTTAAGAAGTGTGCGCCTTGATAGCTCGCCTATGCATTAGGTAATGGTTCGTATAATTATACGTAAAGTTAAATGAGGTTATATCATGGTAATTAAAGTGAAATAAGGGTTTACTCATGCTCCATATGCAAGGAACCTTGGCTCTTGCTAATATCATGTAAAATGTTGTCGCCACATTTCCATGCTATGATGGTCATGCTTTATCATTCCTTTATGTTTTTGTTTCTATTGTGCTCCATTAATATGCCTATTACCTAACATGAATTATATTATTTATATTCTTTGATTACTCCCTTACTGGGATTTATATCTCACCCTTTCTTATGAATGTTCCTAGGTTATCCCATGCAATGCTATGTATGAGGGAATGTAGTGGTCATGTTAAGGATGTTTTCAATAAAGATGTGTATTTCTTGTTTTATTTTGATATGTAATGTTTTTATTCCCCAAAGACAGTAGACCTATTGATCTTCTATGTTGTATCAACTGATTTTTTTATGTAATTAATCATGTTTATGAGTGTTATAAAGAGAAGGAGTGTTATACTCATCCTTATAAAAAAATATAATGCACTTACAAATTTATTAAGAGAATTGTTTCAAAATAATGATTGGGTTTTTGTTTTTTGTAATATACATTATAAACATGAATTATTAAATTATAATAACTCTATAACTATTTTTATATATTTCTACTACTATTATTTTATTGTAATGATGGGAGGGTAAGAACTAATATAGTACTATCCAAAAAAATATTTCACATGGGTTATTTTATAACTGATGTGAAAAATTTAAAACATGATTCACAATATCATTTTTTTCAAAATTATGACATGGTAAACGAAAATATACATCTGTTAATATATATGGCATAGTATAAACTGCATAATCTTATTTTTCACGTTAGTTACATGAAATATACCATGACAAATCAGTTATTCAAAAAAGAAGTGGTAATTTTATTTTCACATTGGTATTTTTAAATCCAATGTGGTAAAATATTCATAACATTGGTTATATTATAATGGATGTTAAGAAAATTCAAAAAAATATATTTAAAATAGAAATTTTTATTAACTAGCATTAAAATCATATTTACGGCGTCACCTATATTTACATCACGTACAAAACTATGTTAAAAAAATCAACCTGAAAAATCCATTTTCCACCAGTATAGCCTAAAGTGTTATTTATACATCATAAGAGTAGTATTCATAAATTATAGTAAAGGTTTCAAATATACTAAATATTCCATCACATTAATCCTCAAAAGGGGAATCTATTCCATTGAACTTTTTTCCAACATTTAACTTATAATCCTATGAAGGTTCTCATAACTATTAAGTTAACCCCACATGAAAACATATTTGATTCTAAAAATTAATACATTCCTTATTATTCAAATAAAATCACATACTATTGAATATATTCCATATATCCAATAATTTGATAATTTTTACAAAATATAACCTAAATCATTTCATCTTCAAATAACTTTTCAAATTCATTCTCAATAATATTGACAAATTTACTTCATCAACTTCAATAATTTCTTTACAAAATCAAAATATTTTTACCTTTTCACTAAATCATGTTTCTCGGTTTTTACTAACTTTCAAAAAAATTTATAAGATTCATAAATAATTTTTTTTGGAACAATCCATAAATTTTTCATGGTTACTATATCAATAGAATAATTTATATAACACTTCTATAATATAAGTGTAAAATCTCAATATATTATCACTTAAATTCTTTCCCTTCAATGATTGACAAATATTATGTTCTTATTTATCTATGAGTTTACCCTTTTATTGGGTAATTATCTCATATAATTCTTATATTTTCCACACATAATTCATTTAACGATAAATGATACCTTGGGAGTAAATTCATTTCCCACCATTGAAAGTTTCATTTTTCTTCATCAATTACAATATATATAGCATTCTATTCCAAAAATAAAGCATCTTATCATTCTTATAACAAATTTCCATGAGTTCTTCATCCAATATAATTAACATATTGGAATATTGATCTTCTTACCTCCATATTCCTCCAAAAAATCTATTTTTATCTTATTTGGTGTGTCAGGAAATTCACCCATGTTGATATTGTTAATATTAAAATGAGGTAAGTGATTACACATAGTCATAAATTTTAATATTCTAGCTCCTATTTCATTTATTCTTTTCTGAGGATAGTCATTTTTTTTCTATCACATTATTCATTAACATTAATCCCCCAGTTTCTAGCCATTAACTAAAACCAAATCTATATTATGGGGAACAATAGTCATATTGTGGAATCATATAATCAATAAAAATTATTCATAGTATGTCTAAATAATGACACATTATTTTCAATCAATTACACCATATGATTTCACTAGTTCATCCTTTGTTATCATCGATTCAAATACTTCATAATGGTTCAAAAATAAAATTTGTGTTAACCCATGAATATCCACCTAGAGTTTGAATCCATCTGTGTTGTAAGGGAACATTCATTTTGCACCATAATGATGGTTGAGATATAATTTTTCAAACTCCTTTAAATATTATTACCCCCTGATGAATCTATGTCAAAACTATATCCACTTTTAGTTTAATTACAAGGATGCTTATCTAGGAAAACCAGATAATATATATTATAACATTATATTATAATGTTACACTATACATAGGATTATCCCTAAATTTTTCTCCAATTTTTACTAATCCTTATCAAAAAATATTGAATAGACCCTAATCTGATTCAAACTATTGTGACCCATGAATTAAATACATAAATAATACATATTACTTGATCAATATTCCATACATAATATTTTTTTTCCACACAAGAATCATTTATGTTTAGGTTATTTGAGCTCAAATACATAAAAACATTTTTAATATGATAGCTTTATCATATCCTATAATATTATTCATAACATGAAACCTTCTTCAACATATCTTATATAAACTCTTTTTCATAGCCTATGGAAAAAATTTAGGAAAGGGTGGGTAAAATTTCAATATAAGGGTTAAAATGGGAGATATCAATGATCAATTAAACATAACATGAGAATAATGGTATTAAAAAATGTACATAGCTTCATAAAAACATAACTATAATATCATAGATCATAATATTGAGTCGGAAAATAAATCTAGGATGTTCGTTAGAAATAATTCATAAAATAATCAATGAAGATATTCTATGAGGGAATAACATTGGTATATGACATTAGTTTGTGGCATATAGAAAAGAATATAAAACCATTTAATTGGTCAAGTATCACTACCAAGACTATCTCAATGGAATGGGTTCACTCCACATTCAATCTTATTCATAATCTATGTTCACTACCATGACTATCATAGTGGAGATAGTCCCTTTCTGAACTAGGTTCAATCCCCATTCTAGTCCTTATTATCACATGAGGTATCCATCTTTATCCAATGATATTGAGGTCTATAAAATTCTAGTACCACATGTAGCATATTGAAAATCATACATATATGTTCTAGAGGTTCTTAAAACATTCATCATTTTATAATCTAGGGAATAGAAACACATTTGATAAACATTTTATATTTGTATCATAGCATAACCTATGAAAAATTAAATGGATAAATAATGGTTTCATCATAACGTAATTAATCTATGAGAAATAAAAATTTTCATATATTCATCATTGAATAATCATCATAATACATCCATCAAATTAAAGTGGATGGTTTCATTTATCATACCCCTTGTAAATATCATTGTCCCATTTCTTGTGGAAAATGTACTTTTCACTATCAAATAACTTATTTATAACCTAAAATTTACCCAAATTATAAGGATAAAATTTTATTTCAATATAAACATTCAAACATGTAAATTGGACTTTAATGTTTTGAGAGATCATGGCTGTAGGAAATTCCTTTCATACCATGTATGTCACAATAAGGATTCATTTCACAATTTTCAAAAAAAGTCAACAGTACTTATTTTTGAAATTTAAATGAAGATGCCTTTTATATAAAGTTAAAAAAAATCAGGTATAAATATAACATTTTAAAATATTGTAGAAAATTAAATACTTTCTTGAAAACATTTTTTGAAAAAATGTATCCAGAAGAAGACTTATTTTCGACCATAGAGAAATAATTTCAGTTTTCAGTAAAAACATTCATTCTGCATCTTGATTTATTAAAAAGAGTAAAATGAATGTAAAATATATAGTCTCCCTAAATAAATAGAAAATTAAAAAATTAATGGGACCCATGAAATATGGGTCATAAAATTTCTTCTACAGAATCATAATCATAAACAATCTCAATAAATAATGAGATTGTAACATAAATCCATCACAAGATTGGTAACTTCTGAATAAAACCCTCATAAAAGAGATAAAATATTATATATATGTAAATAAAAATAATTTTCATTATAACAATCATAAAATAGATTCATGGGAATTATAAACACCATTTAAAATAAATATGTGGTCAATATGTCATGTTTCTCGTAAAAAATTGTGTTAGATGAAAATACCTTACCTCAAGTTTAAAAAACTTCAAAAGTACTTAGACCTCCTTTATAATATTTATAAATTTGTATAAGATATATACCAATATCATTTATATAATTATAATATAAAATATGACCCAATTATTACATTTAAACACCCATTATTAATATTTTCTTATAAAGATAATCATTTTTGGGTATTCATTGTTTTGTTTTACATGGGTGTTTTGGTTTGGTAGTTCCATTATGTGTACTTCCTCATGTTTCCATCATTATCATAATGTTATCCATGATAAAAATACCATTTATAACAGTTATATTAACATATTTAGATGCTTCCATAAAAATTATAAATTGAAAAATGAGTTACATCGTTCCTAGATATTGTATGTTTTGTGTACACATGAACGATGTATTCATTTTTTGATAAATGAAAAAAATATAGTTAGATAATAATTAACATATATAGGATCATTTATGTATTACACATAATATATATTAATCTAATATATCCTTATTACCATCAACGTAAAAAAGGAAATGATAAATGAATGAAAATGTTTTGTGGAGGTCATAGTTCACACATACAGATGAGTGAAACTATCATATTTCAATAGATGGGAAGGCTAAGGACTATTATTGTTACATCATCACCATAATTAATTATATAAAATTTAATGAAATCATAATTTTCTGGTAGATATCATATATTTATAGGATTCAGAAGAAGAATAAAATTGCATGATGTCTACTAAGATAATTACCTCATCTCCGATAGGCCTCCTCTAGATTCTTTCTTAAGAAACATGGAATGAATTTTTTGAATAAAAAAAACTAAATCATTACAATTTATTTTTTGAATATAATCATATATGGTTTAATTTATCTATAATTCTTAAATATTTTGACTAATGAGGCCTAGTATTTGTCCTTTTATAAGTGGGGGAAGGGGTATTATTGGAATTATAAAAAGTATTAAATTATTATATATTTATTTAAAAGTAAAATGGTTCCATATTTATAAAATTTGAATATAAGAAGATGATGAATCAAATTAATCTAATGCAATATAATTTAAATTTATTTGGCAGGGTTTTCATCCTTGTATGATACTTTTTACCCTCAACTATCCCTTTTGACATTTAAAGCTTTATCAAATTTCATTACAATTCAGGGATCATGAATGATAATATAATATGAAAATTATAATACAAAAAACTATGGTTGATATTCTCAACAATATCATATTCACGTTATTGAATATATTTTTTATGTTTTTTTAATCATTTAATAAAATATTGTTTACCATAAAATATAAATATTTTCATTTTAAAAAATTCATGAAATATTATAATATAATATGTGTCTAACTCTTGTAAAATGATTGAAAAAATGAAATGTATTGAATTATAACTATTATACATTATTATTAAAAAATCAAATCAAATCTTCATATTTTTAGAAATCATTTATAAAATTGTTTTTTTCATTTAACCCCTTCGTTAACAAATTTAAATATTAACCATGCTACTGGCTTTTTAATGATAAACGTTTATAATTTTACATGTAAGGTAAATTTTTTCATAAATGTAAAATGGTTGAAATTTTGACCCATTTCACATCTTATATGTCCTCATTCAAGTTTTTTTTCTTCATTTAGTTATTTTAATAAAACATATCTAACATAATATACTATTAATTCCATTTTAAGAACAATTCAATTAATTTATTATTGAAAAAAATGATTGAAATGGAATTGGAATATAAAACATTCATACATATCGTGTATGTAAATTTTATATTCAATATTCTTGGTACAAATTTACTCACTAAAAAATAATATTTAGAGTTTTTAGGACAATTTACTTTATTTAGTTACTAATTTCATAAGAACTATTTTAGAATTACAAAATTATTTAAGGTAATTATTTATTCACTAAAAATAAAAAATTAATTAAAATCATAAAAAATTTGTTCTTATTTCAGATGAAAATTTATAAATTAACATAATTTTTTTCCTTTCCCAATAAAAATAAGTTATAGATATTAAAATATATAAAGTGTCATTTTTACAATATATTTTATATAAATATTATAAATGTAAAAATTGAATACAAAGGGATAAAATATCATTTTTTAAGCTTAGATAATTTTAGATGATATAGAATCGTCCAATGAAACAAATGAAATAGTTTTTAATGAATTTGGAGCCTTGTAATGTTAGTTATAACCCGAACTAACCTAATTTACCTTTACTGTGGATACTAAAATTTATTATGGTTACTATTCATATTGAAAAAGATTAAGTTGACCTTATTACCTAATATTAATTATTAAAATAAAAAATATACAATCCAATTAATAAAATTAAATTCAACGAATTTGTGAATGTTAACTAAAAATTAAATATGAAAAATGTGATGAAAGCCATGGTTTTTAAGGATAATTCCTCATGATGTATAAAAACTTTTTATCACAAATTTGAACATAAAATTGATTCCAATAAATGAATTAGATATCTCATTACAATATATAATTACTTTTACCTATAAACTATTTTTATATAGTATTTAAAAATTTAAATGCTAGAAATAAAAATAATGTTTTGAATAAAAATCAATATTTTTCAATATTCACTATAAAATGAATATTTTCATAAAATTCCAATAAATGAAACCCATGAATATTTTGATATTAATATTTCCAAAAAATATCAAATAATTTTTTTGAATTTTATAGAAATAAATTATAATATTCTGTTAGAAAAAAATTAGAAATTATTTTTTACGGAATGTATTTTTTCAAGGAAAATGTCTTTATTACCAATTGAGTGTTTACATACTAAGAATATATTAATTATATTTTATTGATAATGAACATTATGTATATTAAATAAATTTTTTATTTCTATTATTTTATTCCAATTCAATGGTTGTGTTTTAATGATTTTAAAATAATAATATTTCATTATTTGTTATTCCTAGATGTGGCGTGTTGTTTACGCAATAAGACATAATGATCTTTTAAAATAATGGGTAGTTACAATTGATGAACCTGAATAGAAATAGATATATTTTTAACTATGTGTCTAGACGATTCAATTTTTAATACGTGAAAGAATAGAATAAATATCCCACTACCATGCCTCAATCTTTTCCTAGTCATACCCCTAAATGGCATGAAATGTCCAAGGATTTCATTATTGGATTACCTCATATACCTAATAAGAATAATAGAAACTATTAACAATTGATAAATTTCCGAATGAACCTAATTTCATTTGATCAAGTGTATAATGAATTTTGAATACCAGGGAATTTTATACATGCATGAAATTGTGAAATATCAAGAGGTACCTATTGTGATCATTTCTCAACAAGATCCCCAGTTTTTCTACTAATTTTGTAACATCCTTCATGAAGATATACGAATCTAGATTATGTTATGTATATCATTAAATTATAAAACATATGGGAATTCAAAGAGGGTTATCTAGATTAAAGATGATATCTGTCACTCATCAATAACAAATTTTATTTTATTTTATTCTCTTCATGGATCTGGTTCATTTGATTGATATTCGGGTTGAGTTCCCTGTATGAATTTTTCTATTTTGTAGTTTTTTGGTGCATTTATGGTCTTTGTATAGTTCAAGTTCATGGTTTGGGTGAAAATTGTTTATCCTGTTATGGAATAGGGTGTCTTTAGTTCAATTCCTTCTAGGAAAGCCTGGCTTGCATGGCTTGAGCATAGTTTGGAGCACCCTAAGCGAGGCCATGGGGAAACTGTGCTACTTGGGGGTTGGTGTATGGGGCATGGAACATGGCATACACATGTCTAGGAGAAGCTGTGATTAAAGTGTGCATGGAGGCTGTGCAATTTAATAGATATATTATTCATGGGTGTTGAATAGTTACCTAAACCATGAGGCCAAACCGTGCGGGGCATCCCTTCTCTCTAGTAGGGTGTGTGTGGTTGGTGCATAATCAATAAAATAATGAAGCCTAATAGTTTCATTTTACAATATTTCGTAAAAAATGATATTCTATGTCTAACCTTGTTTTTTAACCCATTTCAGGATCTCCTCTCCCTTTTCTAATTGTTGGATCAGGATAGGGATCCAAAGCTACATTCCCTTAGTTCATCTCCCCTTGTTGGGGCCTCGCCTTCTGATCTAATGTGTGTTTTGTGGTTTTTAGTTGATTTTCCATTCTCCTCTTCATTTTCTATTTTATTTTTTTTCTTTTGTTGGGGTTTCCTCTTGGACTAACCATAATGGTTAGGGTTGATTTATAGTTTCTTTTTCTTTTTTATGTTAGGGTTTCGGGTCGGTCTCTTAGCCTCGATTCTTCCTACTCCCAATGTTTTATTCCATTTGAATACCATTGAGGTATTTGTTTCCATCAATTTCATTTTTATAGCATACTATTTTATACTTTATATTTTATAGTTTTTTTATAAAAGTTTTTTTAATAATTGTGATGTGGTTTTTTGATAAATTGTGGTGTTTTCATGTAGAAATTTATTTTAAGTGGTTTTAAAAAGGGTTTATTTAATTATTTATATATACTAATGTATGATAATTTTTCATTAAAGACTTAATTTTCCTCCCTAAATTAAATTTGTTATTTTGAGAGTGTGTATAGCCTGGGTTTTATTTTGGTGGTTTGGTATTATTGTGATTTTATCACTCTTTGTGAGTTAGGTGAGTTTTATTGGTTCGTTTTTTGTTTGAAATTCATGTCGTGTTTCATTGAAATGGTTTTCGGTACTACTTGGTTTGATTAGGATATTCCTTTTCATATGGGAATATATATAGGTTCATAGGGTGCACCTATGGGGAGGCACACAAATAAATATGGTCTTTTATAATGAAAATATGTATTTTCAAATTGTTTTTCCTCTTCCCTCTACTCTACCCTAGCACTCTTTCCAAATTATTCTTCAAAAACACCATTTATTTATAAATGGATCTTTAGTCTCTAAATGATTCTAAAGGTGGTTTTATAGTGTGGAATACAAATGTGGTTCAAATATATATTCTCTAATGCTTCACTTGTCTAGGACCTTTGAATGAGGTTTGGGAAACTATATGGTCTAATAGACCATTTAGAATTTTTCACAGATAAGTGGTGCTTCATATTGATTTTATAAATTGTTTTGAAATAGGATTTTAAATGTATTTTGATTTTGAGATTCTGAAGTTCTGGTTAGTAATTTTAATTTTTTTGCAACGTGGTTCATAATTACCTGATGTGAAGGCTCGGTTGGAAGATATTTGTGACTTGATGTGAGATAGGCACCTTTATGGTGGATCCTCCTAGGAAAGGTTCATAGCAATAGTGGTGTCAGTTTATTGTCTAGGCATGAATAGAGTTAGTGGATTTATGTTTGATCCGCACATGTGAGGACCTCCCTTTTTACCATGTACTATTATTATGGGATTCTTGAGCATCATCAATAGATTGGGTTATGGTTTATTTCTAACCCCAATTAAAGGGGTTGGTAACCCTTGATAATATGAAAGGTTGTGTGGGACATGCCACATGATAGTCAGTTTAGATTAGCTAGTTATTAATTTATTGCGGAGCTATACAATATACCAATAGGGTTTTCTGATCCTATTATTTCCAAATATGTGTATTAGATATGTTTAAGAAATCCCCATGATTACCATTGATGTTTTTTTATTTCATTGCACATATTTTACCTACACTATTAGATTGTTCCTAGTCACTCTATTTCCTTAATTTTCTGCATAGTCCTTTATATTATTTGGGTTCTTTTTCTTTTGGATTTACTTTCCAAACTACATATTTAAAATGGAAATATTTTTTGAAAATTGTAAAGTGGAGTGTGTTGTTTTAGAATGTAATGTTGTGTATATGGATCCATAATGTTTTAAAACCCAATATTATATATGTATTTTCAAACTATTATTCATAGACTATATAGAGATTTTTAATTGAGATGTTGTATGCACATACCCTATTTATGCCACTTGATATTGGTGAAACCAAGATGTTTTGTAGGTTTAGGTTTCTTGTTAATGTTGGTTGTGGAGCGGGATGGTTTATGGTGGTTGGTAACCCAAGGTCATATGGAGATCATGTAGCATGGTTCGATTTTACTTTTTATTTAGTTTCTATTTTTTTCAAATACTATTGTATCTATATTAATTTTAATATTTACTCATATTCATTTATTGGTTTGACTACATGCTCTATTCTAGTTATTTTATTTTGGTTATTATTGATATAAATTATTCCCTTTGTAATAATGTTGATTCCCAGTAATACTTTTCAACCATAGATGATTGGTAATGCTTCTCAGAACATGTATCAATCTCGATAAGGTGTCAGGATAGATAGAAATCCAACTTGGATCGTGAAAATATGGTATCAAAACAATACTTTATAATTCAAGGGTCATGTAGACTAATTATTAGGACCATCATGACCTGAGAGTTATGTACATGAAAGATTTTATAAACCCTTTCACATTCCTATCATAAATTTTTCAGGGGTAGTCCTGGATTTGAGTCATTATTTTTATTTCTGTTTTGACAGGTAGGGGATGACAATGGACGTGAGCCTGTGTGGTGTTGTGGTCTCACATTGTGTAGTGACCCATGTTGATCCCAACCACAAGACCCAAGATATTCTTAGTGATTGGTTCATGCAGAGTACATATTCCAATGACTATTCCAATGCGTAATTCATGGATAATGGTTCCATATCCCCGTAGTTTATTGTGAGTTCTGTTTGGTTTTGTTTTCAGATAGAGTGAGTGGATTTTAAAAATGAAATTGGTTTTGGGAAAGTAGTTTACAAAGGAGAAATGGTTTCAAGGGTTGGTTTTATTTCTAATGTGAGATTGGCTGATTGAATTTTTATTTAGAAATATTTTGGGGGGTTTTGAAATTTTTTTCAGATTTGAAAATATTATAAATTGGACTGAAATGGTGTCTTTGAAATTGGAATTTCTGTTTTTCTTATGATGTTTGGCTTTAGGGGTGGTTGTTTTGGATTGAGTAATCAATTTGGTTAAATTTTGGATACTCTTGATTTTGATCTTCTGTTCTATTTCTTTCCACATTATGCCACCAAAAATGGTCAGCATGGTTTCTAGCAATTTTCATCTAGTTCTATTTCTTTGTCAAGACTCCAAGTGGAGTGGTGGAACACAATTTTTCCATAATGTTAACAGTTTTCCTTGGTTCTCATGTTTTATTAGAGGCATTGGAATGTCTTGAGGATGTTATGAGTGTTTTTATATCATTGGGAACTCCTGATGTTGTGAGAGTGTGTGATGTTATGAGCTTATTTTAAATACCAGGTTTGGATAACTAGAATGTGATTTTCCATCATCATTTTAGGTTGGGATGAAATTGTAAGTGTATAAGAAAACTTTCTTCCAAGGGAATATACCTACGTAGGTGAAGACGAAAAGGTTGGTAGAGCTCATGAATGTTCAGTATGGTCAGTGAAAAGTGAAGGCCTATGTTGATCATTTCAATGATCTAGTTTCCTTTTCTATAGAGGTGTCTTGTAGGGATCAGCTAAAAAATCATCTTTTCATTTGGGGTCTTCATGCATATATCAATGGTAAATCCCTCTCATCTATTGAGGTTTGGTTTGGGAAGATCATGTACGAACTATTTGTAGCCAAGTTTTAATTAGTGGAGGTCATAAATATGATTTATATTGGTTCTCATGAAGGTTCCTCATCTAGAAATAGGTGTGTTCTAGAGGAACATGTTTTTGTGAAATATTATTCATTAGTTTTGAACTCACAATCATTAGAACGCTCTATTGTATGAACCTAGTGTAGATGGTTCAGGCATTCAATATTTTCCTCTCATAATCCTCCAATAACATATCAGTGAGGTGGTTGTTTTGGTCACTTGGAAGAGTTATATAGGTATAGATTCCAGAAAAATATGTATTGGTCCAATTATATATACTCCTGACTATGGGGAATAAGATGCTTCAGTACATCAGGTCTCTAGCCACAGGCCACATAGTGAATCTCTTCAAACAATCACGATTTTTTTGGTATAAGAATGTTTGATTCCAAACATCCATCTCTAATGTTGTAGTGGGGATGGTTGAAGTTGTCTTTCTTAGTTCCTTTGTTGTATTAAGTTTCCCTATACTATAGGAATATTGAATGTTTTGTTATTTTTAAATTCTAGTGGTTTGGCCCTTTTAGAATTCATGTCTTAGATTAGGTGTCCCTTATTGTGTTACCTAGCTATTTTTTGGGTAGGATTTTGTATTCCCATTTTTCTCACCATGGAAATGTTTTTGCCTTGTCGAAATGATGAATCATAGGTTGTGTAACATCCCGAGCTTCCATGGTACGCTTCTCTTTGAATAATAGAGCAGCGTGTGTTGTATGCAACCTCGAGTTCTAACACACCGCGACCAATCAAAGTAGCTGTTATGAATAGTAATAACCATCTTTTGAAATTATACTAATTTTACAATTCAAAATGGACTTCATTTTTGTATTCAGAATATAGAAATTATCCTAAGTTGAATTTTTTGTAATTTTATGAGAACTTCCAATTTTCTATGAATAGTAAAAAAATACTTAAAAACAACTTTTTTAATCAAAATAATTTATAGTGATAAATTATACTATTGAGTGGTTTTGTAGTATAATTAGAATATATTTTTACCATTTTATCCAATGGTGGTCATTATAATTAATTTCACTTGGAAATTGGACATAAAAACTTGTCAATCTTTTAATATATATTATTTCTTAAAAACACGCTATTTGTTGTGACAGTGGGAATTAATTATAAAATTAATTAATGAAACATACATGTTTTGAATTTTGTAAAATAGACATAATGTTTGAATTCAGAATATCTAATATAGCATAGGGTGAATTTTTTGTATTTTTCGAAAAAACTTCAATTTTTGATGAATAGTGAAACTACTATGTGGTAGTTAAAAAAACTAATTTTTCGTGTAAATGAAACATTACCACTTCTGTGTATTGAATTTCAAAAATCTGACATACATGGTTGTCGTTAGTAAGTAAAATGTTGTTCAATGGGATGAAAATAATTTTTGGTGAATAGTAACTTTTAAGTTTTATTAATCGCGATTAAAGGTAATTAGTGAAATTTAAGGTAAAAATGATATTATAAAAATATGAAAATATCTTGACACTTATCCTACCCCTATTGGATGAGTCATGGACAACTATTACAACCCATGGTTCAATTTTTGGGGCCCCATGGAGCCACTTGGGTAAGATAATGACATTTATACCTTTTATTTAAAGTAAAAATAAAAATGTCACAAACATGTATTGTTTTACTAAAACAATTATTACATGGGGTTATACAGGTAATATTTTTGACTATAAATACTCATTAGAAATCTAAAAATATTTAATACAACATGATATATTTTTATTACTTTTAGACATTAAAAAAATAAATTTATTTATGACACTATGACGATGCAGTGATTACCTCATTAATGAACTATTTAAATAAAACGAAAAGATAAGGTAAAATCTATGACATAAATTTGTCAAAAACCTATTGGATGGGTGGATTTATAATCCTTATCACCTTATCCTCGAAATATATAATTGTGGGGCCTTTTAAATCCGAAAATCACTTCATAATAATGTAACATTTCATGACTTTCCAAGAGTGCCCCTCCTCTCCTCTTATAAAAGGCTTCCACCTCTGCCACCTTATTCACACCATCAAAGCAATTTGTCTTGGAAAACCTCTACCCAAATACTCTCTCAACTTCCCTCTATTACTCCTAGAAGCATCACTTTGGGCAGAAGTCTTCCCAAGGAAGCCTTTGGCTCAAATCCAAAAGAGTTACCTGATTTTATGGTAATGTCTTCTCTTATGTTCTTTTGTTTTATTTTGCATCTCCAACCCCTTAAACTCTTTTTATTCCTATTTTTTATAAAAAAAAACCAGTATATTAAATATACTATGATTTTGTTATGATAATTATTTTATTTACACTTACACACACCTTCGTCTAATGGTTAAAGAACATACTGTTTCTGTGGGTGGTGAATTACTGCCTCACGAAATGATGATTGTTCAATATTCATTTAACACCTCTCATGGTGGCCATTAATATGTCACTATATTAATATATGATATATATTATGTTTATTTTTTCCTCATGCTTCTTTATTTTTCATTTATGGAATACCTTTATTATTTCCATTATGGGTAAATGCGATAATTTCATTTTAGGAAGTGTGGACTACCGCCCCCTCAAAGTGATTTGAATTGTTAATGCCATATGTGGGACATATAAAGGTTGGAGTAAATGATATTATATATGATATTATACTGATATTATAATATACCTTTATATCATTATTATTTCATTCCATTAAATATGAAATAGTAATGAAAGTAGTGTTCATGCGTACATACGACTTACCGTCTCCATGAACGGTGCATTTCATTTCTTACCTTTAAATGTTATGTAATATTATAAATGCATATATATTATAGATATATATGATATATATGATATCTACATCATGAATATAATTTGGGATATAATGGATATTTTACCACATGAACAATTGGTCATTATAAGAAGTTTATTTTTGACTCAAGTACCAAAGATTGACAAAACAACCGTTATTAACTTAAATAATTACATAATCTTAATAACATGGTAATAAGTGATATAAAATGAATAATTAAATTTAAAAAGGTTATTAAGAAAGTATAAATTAACTATAGTTTATTATTTAGGAGGTTAAAGAACGATCGAGTCAAGTCGGACATGAGGTAAGAGACTTCGTCTCAATCTCCTTTCATTGAGGCATATTTTGTGTTGTACAAAACATTCTTTTATACAGTGTATAAACCCCTTTAAATTTTACATTTATTAAAAAGGAATATTTTCTATACGAATGGTTTTACTAAACGACAAAAGTGAATGTTTTTTCTGTCGTACGTATGCGGCGATAACGACTTCTCCGCCACCATGACCATTATTTTGAGTTTTGGCTTCCTCTACAAGCCCTAACATTTTTTTAAAATGAAAAATTAATACCAAGTTTTTCTTTTCTCTTATTTTGGTATTGAAAATGGTTTTATTATATTAATGTGTTGTATTGATATCTTGTGATTGAAATGTGGAAATTCTAGGTTTCATTTATGCATGTTTTATGTGATATGATTATGTTATAGTTTATGATATGTTTAAACCTTTTAATATAAGGAATGCATTGGACTTAGTATGTGACGGTTGGAGCCCTCTATAGCTCCTAAATGCATCTATAGGACTCATGACACAAACATGTGTCTTGGAATGAGGCCTTGAAAAAATATTATTAGTAGTCTTGGCACGAGGCCTTGGCTACGTGGTTATGATAGTCTGGCATTATACATTCCATTATTATGAAAGTGGTTATTGATATTGCATGTAAATATTCGATTAGTAGAATATCCATGTGAATAAGTAAATGGAATTATTTCATTTTATTTTTTCCATGTTATGCTGAAGATCAAGTTTAAAAGGATTTTGTTTTAGTTATACATTTCCTTAAATGTTTATGTTTATTTATGAAATTTTCTGCTATATTGTTATCCTTACTAAGCATCTGAGCTCACCCCATTCAATGTTTTATTTTTTCCAAGATGTGAAGAAGTATTTTATGAATGACCTGTAGGGATAGTATGAGGGGATATGAAGAAAAGATTTTTTTGTAGTTTTTTTGTACATTATGATGTAATGTAAGACTTATGAATATATCTAGTGTTCCAAGGCTACTAAACTAATCGGTCTTTCGAGACTTGATCTTTTGTGATCATTCCAATGTTACGTAGTAATGGACCGACTCTGGGTAACTGGGGTTCGGGCATTACAGTTGGTATGAGAGGCAGTTTAGTACTAACCTTGGAAGCTAGATTTAGATAAACTCTGATTAGAGCACATATTCCTAAGATAGACTTTGAGGATTAGTATAGAAGAACTTCCTAGAATTTTGGTATTGTAGAGATTTTGTGAGTTTTCTGAGAAATACATCCCTATTTGGATACGAGCAGGTAGATGAGGCTCTGGAACAGATGTACATAGGGGTAAAACCAGAAAACATCGCTTTGAGCTAGACTCGAATGGGAACTGGTGCACGACAACGGGCCTTGCTGCACTCTTGGTTACGACACTCCCAGGGGATATACTTAGGATAATTCTCATTTTCTTTACAAACCATTATGAAGGGTTTATGAGTATATAATTACTCAAAGAAAACATTTTTTATGATTATGGATTATATCCATAAACTGTGCAATTTATGTTAAGTGTTTTGCAAGTTTGTTATTATGTATTTCGATTCATAAACTAATCTAGTTTGGAAATTGTTTAGAAATGGCTCCTAGTGGAAGTAATGGAAACCATATCAATACATGCACTCCATGTAGAGATTTCCCTCCTGGTCAAGATAATTATAGTGGAGCTGGTGATGCAACTAGTGCTGATCATCTTATCACCACACTGGGACAACTCACTCAGGTGATGAATAATAACCTTACTCGTATGGAGCACCCTGATCCGCAATGTGGAGGATAAATGTTAGACCGCTTCATAAGGTAAACAACCAACAACATTTAATGGGAGTACAAATCCATTAGTAGTTGATCAATGGATAAATTCCCTAGATAAAATATTTCAGGCTTTAGGGAGTTGTGAAATAGAAAAAGTTATCATGGTAGTTTACCGCCTCACTGGAGATGCTGATCAATGGTGGTCATTGATACAAAACACAAAGGAAGATGATGAAGTATCAAATATGGAATTGAGGGAGTTCAAAGAGCTTTTCATAGAAAAATACATCCCTCGTGACCATTGAGTAGATATGAAAAGGCAATTTCTAAGTCTGAGAAAAAAGGAGGATTAGAATGTCGCAAAGTATGAGGCTAACTTTACAAAGTTAGTGAGGCATGAATCAGATTATATATGTAACCCAAGAAGTAAGATTTATCATTTCTTTGATGGGTTAAAACTATTTCTCCATCGAGCCTTTTTCTCACAATCTTTCTCATCGTACGAAGATATCGTCTCATGTGCTATCAAGACAGAAAAGGAATTCTCTAAATCTTATGACAATAAAGTAAAGCAAGAGAAGAAGAGAATGGTGGAACAAGAGATAGATAAAGGGAAAAGGGAAAGAAGGATTTTCCATTATGTGATAATTGGTGGAAGAATCACCCCGGTACTTGCCTAAAAGGAATGGGAGTTTGTTATAAATGTGGAGAAAAAGGTCACTAGGTTCGTGATTGTAAGGGAAACAAAGAGGCTATCAATGTTGAATGCTACAATTGTAGGGAAATGGGGGCATTATGAAAATTAATGTCCTAAGAGTTAGGGAAACTTACCTCAGAAAAGGCCAAGGGATCAATGCCAATCTTATGCTGTTACTATAGTTGAAGTGGAATAATTAAAATATTGGTGATTTTGGACTCAAGGATTATATTATAGTTATAAGAATAATTTGATATATATAAGGATTGTACTGCAGTACATGTTGTTTTAATTAAGGTTTTAATATTATGAAGGTAATCATATTTTTAGTATGTGACAATAAGAGAAAACTAACTTTGTTTGTGGAATCTGATGTTACAATTGATTTTTGAATTTAGAGACCTTTTAGAGAAAGTATGGACAGAAGTATTTTGGATAACTATAAAGGTTAGAATGGATTAAGTTGATCTTTGTATAGTATTGTTTAATGTTAAAACATTTCTGAAGATTTTTTTTTGGAATATTATAATAATATACTTTTAGGAAAAGGACAACCTGCAGGTTAGTGGATAACCTGTCGCGTCGGAAAAAGCTGTAGGGATCGAACCCACAACCATAGTGTGATAGGACTTTATTACCTACCACTGTCTTATAGAAAGTACCTAGATATTACAAAATAGTTTTCCTAATCTAAATTTTATATGTTAATATTTTGAACCTTGTATGATTAGGATAAATATAATATTTTTGAGTTCTATTATCTTTTTGAGTGAAAGATGAGTTTTTGGTAGGAATTTGTAGAAGGTTGAAACTCTACTTGTCAAGTATATATATATATACCTCTCTCTTATTCTATGAATAAATTAATTATTAAAATTTAGGAAAGGGATATTAAATCCAAAAATTTGTTATCCTAATACCTTATGTTTTTTTGAACTGATGATATTTTAAATCACCATAGATTGAAGGCTTTGAGGCCCTAAATTTTACACTTGTTTGTGATTGATGACCTCAATCACTCCCTACAAATATTTATGTTTTTCCTCTAATTATATGTCTCTAATTTCAACAAATGTTCTCCTAATCGAGAACATAATTTGGTGGTGACTTTTTCATTTCCATTTCCCTCTTATTAATGCTAAATTTTATTAACCGTATTTCCAATGTGGGTTTTCCACAAAGGTAATTTATATTTTCCACATTTTATTTTTGAAGAAAAATTTCAAATTTCAAGGACACAATTTATTGAAGGAGGGGAGAATGTAACACCCCAAGCTTCCACAGTACGCTTCTCTTTGAATAATAGAGCAGCGTGGGTTGTACACAACCTTGACTTCTAACACACCGCGACCAATCAAATTAGCCGTTATGAATAGTAATAACCATATTTTGAAATTATATTAATTTTATAATTCAAAATGGACTTAATTTTTGTATTTAGAATACCAAAATTATCCTAAGTTTAATTTTCTATAATTTTCTGAGAACTTCCAATTTTCAATGAATATTAAAAAAATACTTAAAAACAAATTTTTTAATTGAAATAATTTATAGTGATAAATTATACTATTAATTGGTTTTAAAGTATAATGATAATATATTTTTAGCATTTTATCTAATGGTGGTCATTAGAATTAATTTCACTTTGAAATTGGACATAGACAATTTTCAATCTTTTGATATATATTCTCTCTTAAAAACACTCTATTTGTTGTGAAAGCGAGAATTAATTATAAAATTAATTAATAAAACATGAATGTTTTAAATTTTGTAAAATAAACATCATTTTTTAATTCAAAATATAAAATATAGCTTAGGATGAATTTTTGGTATTTTTCTAAAAAAACATCAATTTTTGATGAATAGTGAAACCACTAAGTTGTAGTTAAAAAACTAATTTTTCGCGTAAATGAAACATTACCACATCTCTGTATTGAATTTCAAAAATCCAACATACATGGTTTTAATTATTATGTAAAATGTGGTTCAATGGGATGAAAATAATTTTTGGTGAATAGTAACTTTTCAGTTTTATTAATCGCGATTAAAGGTAATTAGTGAAATTTAAGGAAAAAATGATACTATAAAAATATGAAAATATCTCGAAACATGTCCTACCCCTATTGGATGAGCCATGGACGACCATTAAAACCCATGGGTCAATTTGTGGGACCCAATGGAGCCACTTGGGTAAGATAATGACATTTATACCTTTTATTTAAAGTAAAAAATAAAAATGTCACAAACATGTATTGTTTTAATAAAACAATTATTACATGTGGTTATACAAGTCATATTTTTTAATATAAATATTAATTATAAATCTAAAAATATTTCCTACAATATTGTATTTTTTTTAAAATTTTTAGACATTAAAAAATTAAATTTATTTATAACACCATGATGATACAGCGATTACCTCATTAATGAACGATTTAAATAAAAAGAAAATATAAGGTAAACTATAGGACATAAACTTGTCAAAAACCTATTGTATGGGTGGATTTATAACCCTTATGACCTTAGCCTAGAAATATATAATTTTGGAACCTTTGAAATCTGAAAATCACTTCATAATAATGTAACATTTCATGACTTTCCAAGAGTGCCCCTCCTCTCCTCTTATAAAAGGCCCCACCTCTACCACCTTATTCACACCTTCAAAGCCATTTGGCTCGGCCAACCTCTGCCCAAATACTCTCTCAACTTCCCTCTCTTACTCCTAGAAGCCTCATTTTGGGATGAAATCTTCCCAAGGAATCCTTTGGCTCAAATCAAAAAGAGTTACCTGATTTTAAGGTAATGTCTTCTCTTATGTTCTTTTGATTCATTTTTCTTCTCCAACCCCTAAAACTCTTTTTTCCTATATTTTGTAACAAAACCAGTATATTTAATATACTAGGATGTTTTTATGAGAATGATTTGACTTACACTAACACACACCTTCATCTAATGGTTAATGAACATATTGTTTCTGTGGGTGGTGAATTACTGCCTCATGAAACAATGATTGTTAAATCTTCTTTTAACACCTCTCATAGTGGCCATTAAGATGTAACTATATTTATATATGATATATATTATGTTTTTGTTTTCCTCATGCTTCTATATTTTTCATTTATGGAATACCATTATGATTTCCATTATGGGTAAATGTGATAATTTCATTTTAGGAAGTGCGGACTACCGCCCCCTCAAAGTGATTTGAATCGTTAATTCCATATGTGGGACGTATAAATGATGGAGTAATTGATATTATATATGATATTATACAGATATTATAATATACCTTTATATCATTATGATTTCATTCCATTAAATATGAAATAGAAATGAAATTATCATTCATTTGTACGTATGGCTTACCGTCTCCATAAACGGTGCATTTCATTTCTTACCTCTAAATGTTATGTAATATTATAAATGTATATATATATATATACTGGATATATATGATATATATTATATCTATATCATGAATATAATTCTGGATATAATGGATATTTTACCACATGAACAACCTATAATTATAAGAAGTTTATTTTTAACTCAAGTACCAAAGAACGAGAAAATGACCATTATTAACTTAAATAATTACATTATATTCATAACATGGTAATAAGTGATATAAAATAAATAATTAAATTTAAAAATGTTATTATAAAAGTATAAATTAGCTATAGTTTATTATTCTAGAGGTTAAAGAACGATCAAGTCAAGTTAGACATGAGGTAAGGGTCTTCGTCTCAATCTCCTTTAATTGAGGCATATTTTGTGTTATACACAACTTTCTTTTATACACTGTATAAACCCCATTTACATTTACTTTTATTATAAAAGGAATCTTTTCAATACTAAGGATTTTACTAAATGACAAAAGGGAATGTTTTTTCTGTCGTACATATGCGGTGACAATGACTTCGCTGCCGCCGTGACCATTATTTTAAGTTCCGGCTTCCTCTACAATCCATAACATTTTTTAAAAATGAAAAACGAATACCAAGTTTTCCTTTTCTTTTATTTTTTTATAGAAAATTGTTTTATTATATTAATGTTTTTTATTGATATCTGGTGGTTGAAGTGTGGAAATGGTAGGTTTCCTTTATGCATGTTTTATTTGATACGATTATGTTATGGTCTGTGATATATTTAAACCTTTTCATATAAGGAATTCATTTGACATGTATGAGACTGGTAGAGCCCGCTATAGCTCCTCAATGAATCAGTAGGTCTCATGAGACAAAATAGTGTCTTGGCACGAGGCCTTGACAAAATCTTATTATTAGTCTTGGCATGAGGCCTTGGCTATGTGGTGATGATAATCTGGCATTATACATTCCATTATTATGAAAGTGGTTATTGATATTGAATGTGAATATTTGATTAGTAGAATATCCATGTGAATAAGTAAGTGTTATTATTTCATTTTATTTTTTCCATGTTATGTTGAAGTTCAAGTTTAAAAGGCTTTTGTTTTCGTTATACACTGCCATAAATGTTTATGTTTATTTATGAAAGTTTCTGCTATATTGTTATCCTTACTGAGCATCTGAGCTCACCACTTTCAATGATTTATTTTTCCTAGGATGTGAAGAAGTGTTTTAGGAATGACCTGTAGGGATAGTATGAGGGAATATGAAGACAAGATGTTGTTGTAGTTTTTTTGTACTTTATGATTTAATGTAAGACTAATGAATTTATCTAGTGTTCCAAGGATACTAAACAAATTAGTTTTTTGATACTTGATCTCTTGTGATCATGCCAATGTTACGTAGTAATGCACTGACTCTGGGTAACTGGGGTTGGGGCATTATAGGTTAGGTCCAATTGCTGGTGTCAACAATTGAGGTTTTACTACTCCTGATGTTTTTTCTTCTTGTTTTTTGATGGGAGTTCTTGTGTTGGTCGGCCCGTGGTGGTGTTGTTGGGAGTTCCTGTTTTTGGATTTTCTAGGTTTCTCAATTTTGGTCATTCTAGTCAGTTTATTGTGGAGGGGATATCCCTCCTCCTTTATCGTGATTCATTTTGTTTGTGTTTCTCTTAGAGTTGGTCTACTGTGGCATGTGATTTCAATGGTCACACTATGAATTTTGGTTTCATTCATCCTCTTTTGGGTTTGGGATTGAGTTTCTTTCATTCAGATGGGGGACTTTTAAGGGGATTAATGTGTCTCTAGTGGGTATAATTTTAACCCCATAAACACATATTTTTTTATTTTATTCTTATTTTGGATTTGATTATTTTTGTAGAGTTTAATGTTAATTTCCCAATTTGAATTTTCACATTCCAGTGTTTTTGGGTGGTTTTTGGCCTATGAAATGTTTGAGTGCATGGTTTTAGGGTAAACCATTTATCCCCTTAATGTAGAGGGTAATTTTATTTCAATTCATTATTTCATGGTTTGGATTGTACGGATTGATCCGAGTTTGAAGAAAACCATACGAGACCAAGGATAAACCGTGTGGCTTATGGGTTAGTATATGCGGTATAGTGTATGATATGCACATGGTTAGGAGAAACAATTTGTAAAGCATTTCTGGATGCTAATAAATTAAATAAATCCATTTTAAATGTTTGGCACGTGAATTCTTAAAATTAGTGGCTAAACCATGTAGGGAATCCCTTCCCTCGTGTAGGGCATTCCTGGTTTGCATAGAGTTTTTTCAAATCATGAGGACTAACCATGATGGTTTGCAAGATTTCTTAAATAGTGAAATTCCATGTTTTCCCCTCCTATGTTTTTATCCATTTCGGGATTTCCTCCACTGGGTAATTTTTTGATCACTAAGGGGCTCCCACACAGCCTTTTCTTACCTCCTCTCCCCTTGTTGGTTTTTATCCTTCATATCAAAGGTTCTTTTTTGTATTTTTTTTTTGAAATCCCCACATACTCCTCCTTTTCTCTTGGATTATTGGTTTCAATTTGTGGGGTTTCCTCTTGCATGAACCCTATAGGTTAGGGTCAATGTGCGGAATTCTATTATTTTGATGTTAGGGTGTGTGGTTGGTTTGATGTTCATGATTATTCCTTCTCCCAAAGATTCGTTGGGTTCGCACATCGTTGAGGTATGTTTCAGAATCAATTTACTTTAATAATCCTAATATTTGATTCTTTAGAAGATCAAATTATATTATAATGGTTTGTGGTTTTTCTATTTATTATGGGGTTTTCTTGTTGAAAAACATGGTTGAAATGGTTTTAAAATGGGTTTCCTTTATTATTTTTGTATATTATTGTATGAAAGGTGTTCGTTGAAATTAATATTTTCCAACTTAAATGAAATTGGGTATATTTAGTGTGTGTTTGTACTTGGTTATGTCTTGGTGGTTTTTTTTTCATTTTTATTTGAGCCTTATGTTTGAATTGGGGTGACTTTGGTTGGTTGGTGTTATGTGTTCAATGCAAATCAAGGTTCTTTGAAATTGTCTTTAGGTAGTCCTTGATTTTATATGGGTATTCCATTGGATTTGGTCATATCTATGGGTTCATGGGGTGCACCTATGGATAAGTGAGCAAATTAATATGGTGTTTTATAATGAAAAACAAGATTTCCAAAAAAATTCACTCTTCTCTCTCCTCTTCCCTAGTCACGTTTCCTAATGATTATTAAAAACCCCATTTATTGAGAAATTCATCATTAGTCTCCAAATGATTCCAAAGGTGGTTTCAGAATATGGATTTCAAATGTGTTTTATAAATTTATTCTATAATGTGTGGCCCATTTGGAACCTTAGAATGATGTTTGGGTAACTAAATGTTCTAATTGTCTATTTGGAATTTTTCTCATATAAGTGGTGCTTTATCATGACATCATAAATTCTTTGGAAATGGTTTTGTAAATGTATTTGGATTTAGAGATGTTGGGGGATCGATTCGTACTTTTGGTATTTTTAGAATGTGGATCCAAAGTGACATGACTTGAAGGATCAGTTGAAACTTTTGTGCGACTTGATGTTGGATGGAAACCTCTATGATGGATCTTCCAAGGAGAGGGTCATTGAATATGTGTTGTTGGTTTTTGGGATAAGAATGCATGTTGGTTGTGGGTTTTAGTTTTATCCACATGTGTGATGATCTCCTCATTCATTATGTACTATTTTCATGGGATTCTTGAGTGTCATATACATTTTATAGTGATAGTTTCTTGTTAAAACCTATTAGAAGGGTTGGTAACCCTAGGATTAGCTAAAGGTCTAAGTGGGAGGTTCCACTAGATTGGTTAGTTTATAGTGTCCAGTTGGTTATTGAATGTGTATCTACACCATATTTTGTTAGGTGAGTCCAAACAAAGTATGTCTAGAGATTTCTTCTAGATAAATTTACTAAATTTATTAGATTTCACTCGATATGTTCTATTTTATTTTGCTACACATATTTTTTATACTCTATTAGTTTGTGTATTCTTGTTCAGTTCCCTTCAATTATAGTATAGTAAATTCTATTATTTTTCATGGTTTTTATCTGGATTTGTTTTTCAAATAGGGTTTTTGAAAATGGAAATCTATTTTGAAAAGAGGAAAGTGGTTTGTGTTTGTTTTAAATATGAAGTTTTGTCTATGGATCCTTGAAATGATAAAACCCAATATTCTATATGTTTCTTCAAACTGCTATTTGTGGAAGTTTTGGGAAGGGAACTTCAATGACTTTATGGTGATTTTCTTTTGAGTGGTTATATTCTCACACCCTACTAGTGCTAGTCAGCATCAATAGACCTGAACTATTTTGTATGATTAGGATTATAGATTAGGTTTTTTGTGGAGAGGGTAAATTTGTGGTTGGGTATGACCAAGAGGTCATGTGGAGATCTTGTAGCATGGTTGTGTTTAAGATTTGTATTCAGTTTCTATTTTTTGTAGTTATTTTATCACCATTGGTCTAAATATGTATTTATATTCAGTTGTTGGATTTTTTGCATGTTATTTTCTAGTTATTTGATCCTATTTGTTGTTTGGGTAAATAGTTCACATTATGATAACATTGATTCCTAGTGTAAGTCCCTGTCCTAGGAGTATTTTGAATGCATTTCTATCCATGTATTGGAACTGGTTTGGTCTCGGAACTGATGGAATCTTAAATCAATTTGTAATAATCTGCCTCATGTTTTTGTGTTCGATTTCAAAGGATTATGGGATTATCAACTATCATTGGTTCAGTTTTCATATAAAAATATTTACCATTCATTGATTAATTTGGATATATTTAAAGCATTTTACAATCATACATTCCATTCTCCACAATATTTGGATGAGGTTTATGAATCATTTCTAGTTATATAATGTATAATCAAAGAGGCAATGAAGAATATTCATCTTATTATGAGAATCTAGCGACACCATATTGTCCCCATAAGTCATATGTTAATCATCATCATATTCCATTGGATCTCTTAATTGCTGATCACATTTTTAGGAAACTATAACATTGAGTGGTTCACATATATCTTGGAAAACAAGGTAAGATAATTCTATGTAATATCAGACCATTTGATATGGTTGAATGGATTGGAAAGCTGGTATACATTGCATTTCCTCCTCAGTTGAAATCAACTCATAACATATTTCACACCCACAATATGAAAACATATTATCCAAATCCTTCTAATATTATGAATTTAGAAAATATTGAGTGGAAACCTATTTCTTATGAGGTTAGATAACCTACATTGATAATTAATTATCAGGATAAGGGCTATAAGGGAAATAAAATCCTCTAATTTATGTTTTGTGGTAGCACAAAGAATATTTTCATAAAACATATAAATTAGAATCACATATGGGTGATAAGTAGACACAAATGTATATATTTTTTTTGATATAAAATACACACAAAATGTTTGTTTTACAATTCCAAATATATATTAATAACAAATTAAATGGGTATGTTTTCATGGAATGTTTTGTTATAAATTATAAATTATTTTCAATGTGATTTATTTGATTTTTTGGAAGAATAAACATATTAATTTTTGGAAACATAATGTTTTATAAAACATGTTATACTTATGTAAATATAAATATAATTTCATTGTTATGAAATATAAGTATGAAAATTAATTATGTTGTGGTTGGTTCTTGGGTTATTATAAACTGGTTTGTTTTGGGTGATTTTTAAATAATTATTTACCACATATTGATTGAATTAAAACATAATTGGATTACATTGGGAACTTAGGCCAATTTATAAAACATATAACTTTAAGGGGTATGATGCAACTCTACCTACCCTATTCTCTCCAATTTATGATTTAAATTTCACTAATGTGGATTATTTGTTATTCAAATATGAAAAGTTTCATTATGATCTCACCATTATTTTTTATGTACACTCTCACATACGGATTTACAGACTAGTTTAGTATTATACTATGACAAGAATCTTGCATATAGTTAGATATAATATGGCCAAGAATTTTACTAGAAAATTATCCAAGGCTTCCATTTCATAACACAATATAAATTTTCCTATAATTTAAAGAAATTGTTGTTAGAACAAACTATTTTCTTATTTTGGATTTCACTTTTATAAATATACATTTTCATTCATTTGTATATAATATATTTACTTATATACCTAGTTTAATTTTGAAATAATTACTGAAATGATCTTTTCTGTGTTACTTTTTTCATAATATATTAATATAGTATCATGATAATTTTCGTTCAAACTACATGACATGGTTCACATTATAATGGTTAAACATATACCATATGGTGGAATCCTACTGGTCTTGTTATCTCACACTATATATGTGTACTTTGTGTGTTTTTAGATTTGATATATTCTAATATAAGAAAATATAAATAACTACTATAATATTTTTTGTTCTAATAGAATTTAGTTAGTTATTGAGTAGGTGATAGGATAATGAAGCTCACTTTTCACATTGATATGCATAACTATAGTTATCATTTTTTTTTGTTTCTTTTGGTATGTATTTTTTTCCTACAATATTTAACCATGTTGGTTTCCCATCTAATTTATTTCTTAATTTATAACAAAAATAACTGATGTATATATATGGGTTTATTTTCTATGTCTTTTAATTTATGCCTTATGTTCATTTAATATTATTTCATTAGAGATATTTTTTCATTGTATGACTTATTTCGTTATAACATATTTCAAATACTATTTTACAAATTTTGATATTCTAAAGGCCCACTATAAGAACCCAGATGATGTTAAAATAAATAAGTTTCATTACATGTTAATATTCATCAATATAGTTTTATAAAATAATATTCCTCATACTAATATAAAGTAATTTATTCTATCAAAATGGAAAGGATTTATTTCTAACCAAAATGGGTTCCCATACGTTATGTAGTTTTATTTTACATATTAGTCACTAAGTGATAGAAATTTAATTTTAAGGAATGAACTTCATTTTTTGAATACATCATTTAAAAATTATCATATAATTATATTTTTATAATTTTTAATAATTTTTTTATGAATAGTCAAAAATGCTTTTTGTTTTTGAAAACTTTCTTTTCATTTAAATATTTTTAAAAGTCTCATTTTTCTTTAAAATGGTTTAAAATAAAATTTATTTCACTTATGTTATTAATAATCAATTTATTTCATTTTTAATTAATTTTATACTTGAACATGGTATGAAAACATCTTTATACTTAAAATGCTATTTTACTCAAAAACTAGTTTTCATCATGTTTTTCTTGTTTTATTTTTAATTAAATCATTAAAATTCATTGAATTAAATTTTATAAAATTGAAACCATATTTTTAATATGGATAATTAAAATTATTTACTATTATTAGTTTAATTTTATTTCATAATGAATCATATAAACAAATAAAAAAAGTTTCCATCGTTAATGTTGAAATGGGTTTAGTAGGGGTTAAACATGATATATAAGGATTATAATGACCTAACAACATAAATAATTTCTATGTCATGGACATATTCCATTGATTTATCATATAATATTATTATGTGGTTCATTTTGGTGCCATTTTTCTTTATTAATACACTAATATATTAAAATATTTTTTAAAATATTCAAAGTATTTCCTCTCCCCCCCCCCCCCCACTTATAAATAGACACTCCCTCTTGTATCCTATCCTATACTTTTTTAGGAACCTTTTGGTTCCATCATTATTTAACCAAATAAATTCCTTAATTCCTTCCCAATGTCCTATATTCCCTAGTTATATCATAAAACTAACTAAGGAAGGATTTATATATAAACCTAATGAGTTTTTCTGAAGAATAGCTAATGTTATTAACCAAGTGTTTTCTTTATTTCTATTGATACCTCCCTAAAATATTCTTCAATAATTTTGGAATTATAACATCAGTATCTTCCATATACTGATATATTTTTATCTCAATTTAATAACCTATATATATATCCTTTTTTTATCAAATTTTAAATGAAAACATTGTTTTTGTGTATGGTGAATACAACCTTATGAACCGATATAATTCTTATCCATCACCACCTATCGTATATAATTATTATGATGGTTTTAGTGTATATATATTATATTAATGAAATATTTATAATAATTTAAATGTAATATATTTTTTAATTTCATACTAATACATTCATTAAAAATGATAACGTTTTTTATGTGTGTCTGAATTACCACCTCTATGAGAAGATATACATCTCTTTTTGTGACCACATCACATGGATAATATAAATAATTGTATTTAAATAAATAATATAATATTTATGATATTGTCATGAAACTATATATTTAAATTAATTCTTATCATCTTTCTATCATTTTGTTTTTGAAAAATGGAAATGTTATGCATCCGTACGTGACCTACAATCTCTCTGATAGTAACATAATTCATTTAACATAAACATTGATCATGGTAGGTTTTAGAATTATAATATATTTATAAAAATTATAATTATATGATGATAATTATTCTTGTTATGATTTAATAATGACCACTTTTACCATAGTTGACATTCAAGAGTCATTTTCGATAAATTGGATGAATATCATCAATACTTATAATGTGAACATAATTTATTGAGTAATTGAATAGTACATTGTAATAAAATGAATTATAGGATTAATAAACATGTAAATAGTTATTTTGAAATTAAATAATTAACATAATTTTATTATTTATAAATATAAATTATTTTAGCCACGAGTCAGACTCAAGTAAAGGGTCACATCAAGTTAAGAACCTTCTATTAAATGTTTTAATGATTTATTTTTTGAAATGTTTTCTTTAATGTAAAAATTTGAAAAATTACTTTTTGGATGTAATTATTTGATTATTAATAAACTATAAAATAATTTTTATATAACATTTTAAATTATTTAAAATGATTTGAAGATGAATATTGAATATATTTTATTCCTATAATTATTATAAAAAGGAAAAAAGGAATGGTCTATTTTCACATATATAGCATAAACATTTTTTCTACACCTTAACAACTATTTTATTTATGGATTTTTCTTCATTATTTCATGTTTTCATTAGTAAAACCCCATTTTTTCCTTTGATCAAGTATTTCCATAAAAAATGAATTTAATTAATATTTTAATATCCAAAAATACTTTATTATGGGTGAAAGTAATATTTTAATATTTATGATGATGGAAATTAAATATTTCATGTACTATGATTATGTTATAGTTCTTGATGTTTTTTTATGAAAATGGGTGGGCTTAAAATAGCTCAGTATACTAGGTGAACCTGATATATCTCTCTAATGAATTGGGTAAAGTGATCAAGGTATCTAGTAAGGTTTCTTCTATGTGATTATCATAATTTACTAGGTAGATCAGTAAATTTATAAGAGTGGTTATAATAGTGGTAGGAAAATTGTGTCCGAAGATAACGATAATTTTTTTCATTTCTATCTATGGGTTTTTATATAAATCATATGAATTCATAAGTTAATCTAATGATCATATTTTTTAAGGTACATTCTACTTCTTATGGGTGAAATGTATAGGTTTTTGAAAAAACATTCCATGAGATTTTCATGATTTAAATTAAATTGTATGATATTTACATTGCCTCTAATATTTAATTTGATTTTTTTATGAAAATATTCGGGTAGTGATGTTGATTTATTTGTTAATAAAATGTTTATTTTGAGAAAAATGATTATTTTGAAAATGAAAAATGTTTATGAGTATTATTCGATGAATAGAGTTCTTTCTTATATTTATATTTCCCTTACTAAGATTTATGTGCTCAACCAAAAATTATAAATATTTTTCAAAGGGTTATAATAATGAATAGGGACAAAGATGACATCAAGATGAAAATTGTAAAGATATTTCATGAAAATAAAACATGTTATATTTTAAATGTTTTTTATTGTGGGAAAAATGGGCATATAATAGATGTTCACACTTTGTGATGTAATATTTAATAATTTATGGGTTATGCCCTAATTATTTGAAACATTAAAAATAAAATATCTACGGGAATTAAACAAAATGAATTCTTATCTAAAGAGTAAATATTACTGATTATTTAAATTCATGTAATTATAGTTGGTATCAAAGTATTGTTTTAGATAATTTTTAATGTTAGGATAATGAAGATAAATACTCTTAAAATATTCTAATTTATGTCTCATGTGATATACAATATAAATAATTCCATGTTTCCTTATCTCAACTATGTTTGCTTCGAATGGGTTTCCAAAAAGAAAATAGAGATAATGATGTAAGAATGGATCGAGAGGAAAATATCCTTCCAAGTTGTAAACCTGGAATGGTAAGAATTGTAACTAATTATATTTTTGTTGTGATGTATTATTTTACACAAGCTATAAATTTTGAAACCATCCATGCTATAGAATACCCAATATACCATAGTGGAACATGTCTAGAGTTAAGAATTTTATGAGACATCACACTCCAACATTCAGTTCATATTCTAACTTATTGGTATAATCTGGTTGGAATAAATCATTGGAAAAGATATTCAATTCCGTGTTTTGTTCAGAGAAAGAAAAATTAACTCTTACTATTTAATTTTTAGAGGGTGATTCCGACCATTTTTTGTCAATGGATTATAATACTAGAGAAAGGTATTATATTAATTCCATGGAATGCAAGATATTTAATAGTATTTCCCATGATAAATATCTTCTAATTATCATTTTAATTCTAATGGAAAATAAAATTATGGAATTAACACTAAAAAATATTCATGTTTTCTAATGAGGGAATATCTATTTGTAAAAGTACATTTTCTGTTGGTAAAACATTTCACAAACTTATATGTCCCTATCACTAAACTATCATTAAAAAACACTATAGCTAAATATTTTTTTAAAGAAAAATATAGTTATCTTACAGTTATTATAATACCAACATATAATATATTTCTTAGATAAAGTGTTTAGTAATATGTTTTAGTGAGCAATTTTTCTATTAGTAATAATATTTCAACAATATAACATTAATTTTTAAATTACATTTGAATAAAAATGATAATTTTTTTGTTAGTAAAATTTAATATTATATTTATTAATTTATAATATATAATATGTATATTTTAATTATTAATCTGAAGGAAATTTTAACATATGTTAATAATTGAAAAAAAATTATATTAACAATGAAATTCATTAAAAAAATCAATAAAAAATGTTGGACAATCCCTCCCAGTTACCCAGCCCCAGCTCCAGCAACTAGCTCCAATGAGTCATCTCTAGTACAAGTAGCTCAAACCCATCATAGCTAGTTAGGTGGCTAGAATAGGTAATATTTAAATAGATAAAAACAAAAAAACATATGATATATCTATGATGACACCCCCCAGAGGTATGTTGTCTCTCGACAATTGTCCTCCATCACCATCAATGGTAGAAGAATAGTTACACCCATAAAATATCTTTCTTCACCCACCAAATAGGCCACTGGATGATACAAACCAATAATCTCTATTACTATTGATAAACATAAAGTTTCTAATATTTCACACCCTTCAGATCCAGGATCTATACAACACAAAACCAAATAGAATACCAAAAAAATAGTGCAAAATATCAGCATCAATTTAAACTAAATATAAATAAATTAATGTGTAGCTAGAAATGAAAAAAATAGAAATTTTGTATACCTAGTTTCTTCTTTGTTCCATAAATTTCTATTTCCCTAAAATAGAATGATCTTCCATATTCAAAAGTTGGTTAAACAACTATACATTGAATATGGGGAAGGTAAAAGTCCCAAAAAATGACAAATTAATGGTTAAATACTTGTTAGTAGCCATTATATGTGAAGAAGTTTTTACCCTGTCATATTTTAACTCAGTGCCCTTTCCTTCTCCCATTAAGTTATTTTTTAAGACATAGAATCAACCATGTTTGTTCCAATGTAAACAAGATCATAAATTATTAGGATATTTTTAGTATTAGAAACCCTTTTTAATAGAAATGGAAATTTCAAACTAGGCTGCTTTTTCAACTATTTATTTTTTATGAAAAGAAAATGTGTGATGTAATATGTTATGAAGAGTCATATTAAGTAAATAATATAATAAATAAGAGAGAATGAAAATAAAAAATGATGAAAATTTCATTGTAAAGAAGGGTCATCATATTCAAGTTCCATTTCTACCAAATACAGCCTCAATGAAAGAGTCATATCGATTATCGATGAAACCAAATTTTTAATTCAAGATCAGTTGATGTAAAGATAAAAATTCACATCACATGAAAACCCATTCACACAAAAACAATGTAAAAAAATTCATATTCAAGAATGTGGGTATTTATGGTGGTTAGAAGTGAGGAAAGCGAGTGTACCCCCACATGTATGAATGTTTCACCATTCTTTAATTTGATCTCATATACATTATTAACAAATAAAATTCCACTTGAATTACCACTACATAGTCATATACAGTCCAAAAAACCAAACTAACAAATCCAACATCAAATCCCTAATCACTGTGTCAATCAAAAACGTTTGTGGCATAGTTCCCAAGGGACCCAATCACAAACCCCATTATGGTAGAAATCAATATCAAAAGAACCAATTGAAACTAATTATATAACCATGGATACTTATAAAAAACCTAACACATGTAGTTGACAAGGGTTTAATTTCTGAATACTTGTGAAATTTTTTTAACACATCACTTTTGAGGGAATACATTTACCTGTAATTTTAGTAAACATGGAGTGAGCTTTCTTAGCTCGTTTGAGAGAAATATGAGTTCATCTTCCTATATTATATTTATTTTCATCCAGATATGAAAAATGATAATGGATTGGGTGACAAGGAATAAAAAATAAAGGAAAAAAAGAAACAAAATGAACCATAACAGGAATCAAACTGACCAAAAAACACAACACAATAATGTGGTTTGTATTTTGAATAATACAATGATGGTGCCAACCATATTAAGAGTCAAAAAAACCCAATTTCCTTTGTAGAAACCTATATAAAAAATGACACAAGAATCAATAAAAAACTCAAAAAATAATGTCACAAAATAAACTCACACTAAGTGATTGGAAGAATCTAATCATCCCTATTTCCAACAACATGTGGAACTTATATTAGTTGTGAGAAGCAACTGATCATCCCTAAAATAGTAAGTAGGTCCTCTATCTTAAACTAGATCATAAAATCAGTTCATCACCATTATCAAAGTGGTAGAAAAAAACAGATTTTTGTAAAATAAATTATCAATTGGATAGATTCCTTTAAAATAAAACACATCAAACCACTGGACAAATTCCCCACCCTCATGGGAGGGGATGATGATCCAAACAAGATCTCTTATCCTATGGTTTTCATTATCATTTAATGTGCCCTTTATTTTTGTATGGGGGAAAACTAACAACTAATGGAAGCATATCAACACTATCTATGCAGACATTGTAACTCCCCGACCCCAATTACCCAGAGTCGGTGCATTATAACATAACATTGGAATAATCACAAGAAAGATCAAATCTCGAAAGACCAATTAGTTTAGTAGCCTTGGAAACACTAGATATATTCATAAGTCATACAGTTACATCATAAAATAAAAACTACAACAACATCTTGTCTTCACATCCCCTTATACTATCCCTGTAGGTCATTCATAAAATACTTCTTCGCATCTTGGGAAAAATAAAACATTGAAAGGGGTGAGCTCAGATTCTCAGTAAGGATAACAATATAGCGGAAACTTTCATAAATAAGCATAATCATTTAAGTCAATGTATAACTTAAACAAAAGCCTTTTAAACTTGAACTTCAGCATAATATGGCAGAAATAAAAAAGAAATAATGCCATTTACTTATTCACGTCGGTATTCTACTAGTTGAATAATCACATGCAATATCACTAACCACTTTCATAATGATGGAATTCAAAATTCCAAACTTAAATTTCTGTGTCAAGGCCTCGTGCCAAGACCTAAGGGATAACTGTAACCGGGACCAAACTCGGAGAGCCTCTGTAACCAGACTCCATCCTAGAGATCCTCTGTAACTGGACTCCAACCCGGAGTGCCTCTAATAACCGGACACCAACCCGGAGGGTATACTGTAACCGGACCCCAACCTGGAGGGCTTACGTTTACCGGTCCCCAACCCGGAACATACTAGTCCAACACATTAATCTTAAGAAGAGGATGAAATATAACATAAAAATTCGTTTTAAAACTAGCATACGAAATGGAAAAACATTAATCATAAACCATTAATGACATAAATATAACTCATCCATATTCAAACATATCACAAAACCTTAAATACAATATGGATGATTTGTATCATAATAAATCAACTTCAAACAAGTGTAAAATTTATCAATGGATGTTGACATAGATGAAATCAAAACTATTTGAGAGAAATGCCTCTTTTTTTAAATCATTTAAAATTCGAATAATTATAAAATAAAACATTTATTTTGAAAATATCCTTATAATCTTGTAAGGTAATCTTTGAAGATTTTATAATGGCGGAAAATAGTTGCACCCGCCGTATAAGTTAAAAAAATACATTCTTAACTTAATTCTGTCGAAAAGGTTAAAAAGGACCTTGTTTGGAAAACAACGGAAAGATTCTTTTATAAACTTCTTATAAAAATTCAAACAAGGGTATAAATGACTTTATCCCATATTTTTTAAAATATTAATAATTTTTTGAATTACATTTTTAAGAAACTTGGATGTGGAAAATAAAGAGGTCCCAGTAGATAATTACATATAAACAACCTTGAATAATGAAGAGATTGTGAAATAAACCATTACCTTATACTTTTCCTTGGTTTAGTGTACGTTATCCTCCTGTATAATGGTGAAATAATTGTTATTAAATTATACAAGAATCATATACACTAATATGATATCATATATGTTCCTTTAACATTGCTTTGTTAATAATATCATAGTATTATCGTCGTTTCGGGTGTTAACTTACTCGTTTTCTTTTATATGTTTTGTTACATAAGTAGTGTTTGTTATGGATAGGTTGTATATTACTCATATCCAGAATGATATCAAGTCCTGAAATATTAATTTTAATCATCAAATGAGAATTAGTCTTGAATGGATATGATGGGGAATGAATCTCGTCGCGTTCGTGGAGACGGTAGTCCGTACATACGCACGAGCGACAATATCATTCTTTTGATATTAAAATAATATATAATTGGGTTTTATATCATATATACAGAATCATTATCATTTTATATTTATTATTTACATGAATTTCATATCATTATTATACCCATCCAAATGATAATATATTGAATAACAATTACACCACGGCGTGGAGACTCTAAGCCGTACGTACGCATGTATGGTGACATGTCATTCAAGAGATGGATAAGATAATGAATATGGTTTTACCATATTTATAATAACATCGCAGTATATAGGAGATAATGGAGTTATTATTTTAGAATTTAAATAAAAAATGAAGAAGTTTATGAAGAAAAGAACTTGAAAGAGGGTGGTGAAAACATCACCACTTCTTCGGGTTCTTCCTTTTGATTTGATCAAAAGGGCTCTTTTGGTTGGCTTTATGATCCAAATAAGGCCTCTAGGTTGAATTTAGGGGCGTTGGGAGGATATTTGGGGAGAGTTTGGCTGAGCCAAAATGATTTTATGGTGTCAATAATTGATTAGAAGTGGTGTCCTTGTATAAGGTGGATGAGGGGCTCTTTAGAAAAAACATAAAGTATTATTTTACAATAAATTAATATTCGGTTTCTAATGGATAAAAAGTTTTTTATTCAAATTATAAGGTTGGTATGGGTCGAAACCTTTCAACCAATAGATTTTAGATAGGTTTGGGTCATTATATTAATATCATCTTTTAGTTTTAACTCTTAGTTAATTATTTTGACACTTACCATGTCACTTTGTATTTTTATATTATATAGTTAATTAACTTACTTTATACATCAAAGAGACCCCCAAGTGGTCCATTAGTGATACACCTATCATGTTACCAGTCCTTTTTTATATCCTTAGATTTTTAAGAATTTAATATCAATTAATAATATAATATTTGTTTTAAAAACTCTTTTATGTCAATTTTGACACTATTTGGTATTTGATTTTTTTGAAACTCATAACAACATGATTACTTAGAAAAAGGTTAATTAAATAAATCCTAACATGTCATATTAACCTAAAAAATTATTTTAATTCATTAAAAGTCTCAAACTATATTTATTTGTATATTTATAATATCAATTATTTTAATATTTCACTAATAAGGTAATTACTACATTATCATTGTGTCATTAATAAATTAAATAATTTAATGTCCAAAAATTATAAATAAAATAAAATTATGTAGAAAATATTTTTAGATTTATAATTAATATTTATAGTTTAAAATATATATTATATAACCCTATTTAAAAAAAATTCTAAAAGATATAGGCTTATGTCATTTTTGTATTTACTTTAACTTAATTAATATAAAGTGTCATTATCACTTACAAGTGGATCTATGGGGTCCCAAAATCGACCCAAAGATGCCCATGATCAGACATGTATAATACAATAGGTTTAAGACACGTTTTAGGGTAATTTATTATTATTATAATATTATTATTTTTACCCTTATTTACCGGATTTACCCTTTAACCATGGTAAATAAATTATTTACTGAAGTAATTATTCAAAATGTCTAAAAATAAAAGTTACCTATTTACACAATTTGGACATCCTGATTACAAATATGGAGTATATTTTTTCAAATTCAAAACACAGAAGTGGCAGAAATTCATTTAAAATTAATTCTCATTGGTAAAACAAAAAAACGTGTTTTTAAGAGATAATTAATATCCAAAGATTAACACTTGTTTATGTCTAGTTTAAATGTAAAATTATGTACAATGACCAAAATTGGATTAAATGGTAAAAATATATTCAAATTATACTTTAAAACCACTTAATAGTATAATTTAGCACTATAAATTATTTTGATTAAAAAAGTTGTTTTTAATTAAAATTTAGTAATTTTCACTATTCATCAAAAATTTGATGTTCTCGGAAAAATACCAAAATTTCACCCTAAGATAATTTTGATATTCCAAATCGAAAAATGAAGTCCAATTTGAATAATAAAATTTATAAATTTTCAAAAAGTGGGTATTACTATTCATAATGACTACTTTGATTAGACGTAGTGTGTTAGAGTCTCGAAGTTGCGTACAATGAAAGCTATTGCATTATTCAAAGGGAAAATTTTCGTAGAATCTTGGGGTGTTACATTCTCCCCTCCTTCAATAAATTTCGTTCTTGAAATTTGAAAATTTTTTTCTAAAATAAATGGTTTAACATAGAAAATACCTTTGTGGAAAACCCATATCGGAAATAGGGTTAATAAAATTTAGTTTTAATAAGAGGGAAAGGGAAATGAAAAAGTCACCACCAAATTATGATCTCGATTAGAAGAACATTGCTGGAACTTATAGACAAATAATTGGAGGGAAAATGTAAATATTTGTAGGGAGTGATTGAGGTTATCAGTCACAAACAAGTGTAAAATTGAGGGCATCAAAGCCATCAATCTATGATGATTTAAAATATCATCAGTTCAACAAAACATAAGTTATTAGGATAACACATTTTTTGTTTTAATATACCATCCCTAATGTTTAAGAATTAATTTCTTCATAGAATAAGTGTAACATATATATATATATATATTTGACAGGTAGAGTTTCATCCTTCAACTAATTTCTACCACAAACTCATCTTTTACTCCAAAAGATAACAAAACTCAAAAATATTATATTTATCCTAATCATATAAGGTTCCAAATGATAAAACATAACATTATAATGATAAAAAAATATATTTTAATAACCAGGGACTTCTTGTAGGCTAGTGGTAGGTATTAAAGGCCTGTCGTAATATGGTTGTGGGTTCGATTCCTGCAGCTTTGTCCGACGTGACGGGTTATCGCCCGACCTATAGGTTGTCTTTTTCCTAAACCTACAGTAGCATAATATCATAAGAAATGTTGTCACCTTAAAAAATTTTATCCAATGTTCAACTTAATCCATTACAAACATTATAGTTATCCAATGTACCTCTGTCCAGACTCTCTGTAAAAGGTATCTAAATTCCCAATTTAATTGTAACATCAGATTCCCCCAAAGTAAAGTTTCTCTTATTATCACATACTGAAAATATGATTACCTTAGTCATATTAAAAACTTAATGAAAAAAACAAGTACTATAGTACAATCCTAATATATATCACATTATTCTCCTAACCAGAATATAATCCTTGAGTCCAAAAACACAAATACATTAATTATTCCTCTTCAACTGTTGTAACAGTGTAAGATTGTCCTTGATCCCTTGGCCTTTTTTGAGGTAAGTTCCCTTGGAACTTAGGGAATTCATTTTCATAATACCCCATTTCTCTACAATTTTAGCATTCAACATTGATAGACTCTTTCTTTCCCTTTTAATCACAAGCCTCGTGACCTTTTTCTCCACATTTATAACAAACTCCCATTCTTTATAGGCAAGTACCGGGGTGATTCTTCCCAAAATTATCGCATAATGGAAAATCCTTCTTTCATTTTTTACCTTTATCTGTCTCTTTCTTCACCGTTCTCTTATTATCTTTCTTTACTTTGTTGTCATATGACTTAGAGAATTCCTTTTTTGTCTTGATTGCACACAAGACAATATCTTCATATGAAGAGAAGGATTGTGAGACTAATGCTCGACGAAGAAATGGTTTTAACCCATCAAAGAAACGATCAATCTTACTTCTTGGGTTACATATATAATCTCCAGCATACCTTTCCAACCTTGTAAATTTAGCCTCATACTTTGCGACATTCTCATTTTCATTTTGTCTCAAACTCAGAAATTCCCTTTCCATATCTGCTCGGTAGTCACGAGGAAAGTATTTTTCTGAGAAAATCTCCTTGAACTCCCTCCATTCCATATTTTATACTTCATCATCATCCTTCGTGTTTTGAATCAATGACAACCATTGATCAGAATCTCTAGTGAGGAGGTAAACTACCATGATGACTTTTTCCCTTTCACTACTATCCAATGCATGGAATATTTTACCTAGGGAATTTATCCATTGCACAGATACTAAGGTATTTGTACTCCCATTGAATGTCGGTGCTTTTTGCCTCATGAAGCGATCTAACATTGATCCTCCACACTGTGGATCAGGGTGCTCCATACGGGTAAGGTTATTATTCATAACCTGAGTGATTTGACCCAGTATAGTGATAAGATGATCAGCACCAGTTGTATCACTAGCTCCACTATAATTATCTTGAGCAGGAGGGAAATCCCTACATGGAGTGCGTGCATTGATATGGTTTCCATTCCTTCCACTAGGCACCATTTATAAACAATGGCATAAACTAGATTAGTTTATGAATCGAAATACATAATTCCATAATTGTAAAACACTTAAAATAAATTGAATAGTTTATGGATATAATCTATAATCATAAAAAGGTTTTCTTTGAGCATTTATATACTCATAAACCCTTCATAATGGTTTATAATGAAAATGATAATTATCCTAAGCATATCCCCCAGGAGTGTCGTAACCAAGAGTGCAGCAAGGCCCATTATCGTGCACCAGTTCCCATTCAAGTCTAGCTCAAAGTGGTGTTTTCATGTTTTACCCCTAAGTACATCTATGCAAGAGTCGCCTCTACCTGCTTGTATCCAGACAGAGATGTATTGCCTGGAAAACTCACAATATCACTACAATACTAAAATTCAAGGAAGTTCTTCTATACTAATCCTCAAAATCCATCTTAGGTCTATGTGCTCTAATCAGATTTTATCTAAATCTAGCTTCCATGGTTTGTACTAAACTTCCTCTGATACCAACTATAACACCACGACCCCAGTTACTCAGATTCGGTGAATTATTACATAACATTGGCATGCTCACAAGAAATATAAAATCTCGGAAGACCGATTAGTTTAGTAGCCTTGGAAACACTAGATATATTCATAAGTCTTACAATTACGTCATAAAATAAAAACTACAACAACATCTTATCTTCACATCCCCTCATACTATCCCTACAGGTCATTCATAAAATATTTCGTCGCATCCTAGGAAAAATAAAACATTTAAAGGGGTGAGCTCATATTCTCAGTAAGGATAACAATATTGTAGAAACTTTCATAAATAAGCATAAACATTTAAGGCAATGTATAACTTAAACAAAACCCTTTTAAACTTGAACTTCAGCATAATATGGCAGAAATAGAATGAAATAATTCCATTTTCATATTCACATGGGTGTTCTAATAGTAGAATAATCACATGAAATATCAGTAACCACATTCATAATGATGGAATGCATAATGTTGAACTTTAATTTCTGTGTCAAGGCCTCGTGCCATGACCTAAGGGATAACTGTAACCGGAACCCAACCCGGAGAGCCTCTGTAACCGGACTCCATCCCGGAGATACTCTGTAACTAGACTCCAAACTGGAGTGCCTCTAATAACCGGACACCAACCCTAAGGGTCTACTGTAATCGGACCCCAACCTGTAACATACTAGTCCAACACATTCATCTTAAGAAGAGGATGAAATATAACAAAAACATTCGTATTAAAACTAGCATATGAAATGCCAAAACATTAATCATAAACCATTAATGACATAAAAATAACTCATCCATAGTCAAACATATCACAAAACCTTAAATACAATATGGATGATTTGTATCATAATCAATCAACTTCAATCAAGTGTAAAATTTATCAAAGGATGTTGACATAGATGAAATCAAAACTATTTGAGAGAAATATCTCCTTTTTTGAAATCATTTAAAAGTCACATAATTATAAAATAAAACATTTATTTTGAAAATATCCTTATAATATTGTAAGAGAGGCATTGAAGATTTTATAATGGTGTAAAATATCCACACCCTCCGTATAAGTTAAAAAAAGACATTCTTACCCTAATTCTGTCGAAAAGGTTAAAAAAGACCTTGTTTGGAAAACGACATAAAGATTCCATTATAAAATTATTATAAAAAGTCAAACAAGGATATAAATGAAATTAACCCATATTCTGTAAAATATTAAGAATGTTTTGAAATACATTTTTAAGAAACATGGATGTGGATGATAAAGAGGTCCCAGTAGATAATTACGTATAAACAACCTCGGATAATGAAGAGATTGTGAAATAAACCCTTACCTTGTACATTTCCTTGGTTGAAGGTAGGTTAAAATCCTATATAATATTGAAATAATTGTTATTAAATTATATAAGAATCATATACACTAATATTATATCATATATGATCTTTTAACTTTGCTTTGTTAATAATATCTTAGTATTATCGTCGTTTTTGGGAGTCAACTTACTCATTTTCTTTTATATGTTTTGTTACATAAGTAATGTTTTTTATGGATAGGTTGTATATTATTCATATCCATAATGATATCAAGTCCTTAAAAATTAATTTTAATCATCAAATGATAATTATTCTGGAATGGATACGATGGGGAATGAATCTCATCGCGTTCGTGGAGACAGTTGTCCGTACGTACGCACGAGCAACAATATCATTCTTTTGATATTAAAATAATATATAATTGTGTGGTATATCATATATACAGAATCATTATCATGTTATATTAATTATTTACAGGAATTACATATCATTATTATACCCATCCAAATAATAATATATTGAATAACAATTGCACCACGACGTGGAGACGGTAAGTCGTACGTACGCACGTATAGTGACATGTCATTCAAGGGATGGATAGAATAATGAATATGTTTGTACCATTTTTATAATAAAATCACAGTATATAGTAGATACTGGAGTTATTATTTTATAATTTAAATAATGAATGAAGAATTTGAAGAAGAAAAGATCTTGAAAGAGGGTGGTCAAAACATTACCTCTACTCCAGGTTCTTCCTTTTGATTTGATCAAAAGAGCTCTTTAGGTTGGCTTTATTATCCAAATAAGGCCTCTGGGATGAATTGAGGGAAGTTGGGAGGATATTTGGGAAGATTTTGGCCGAGGAAAAAGGCTTTGATGGTGTGAATAATTGGTTATAAGTGGTGTCCTTTTATAAGGGGGGTGAGGGGCTCTTTAAGAAAAACTTAAAGTATTATTTTATAATAAATTTATATTCGGTTTCTAATGGATAAAAAGTGTATTATTCAATGTATAATGTGGGTATGGGTCGAAATATTTTCAACCAACATATTTTAGAGAGGTTTGGGTCATTATATTAACCTTATCTTTTAGTTTTAACTCTTAGTTAATTAATTTGACACTTACCATGTCACATTGTATTTTTATATTATATAGTTAATAAACATACTATATACATCTAAGAGACCACCATGTTGTATATTAATGATACACCTATCATGTTACAATTGCTTTGGCGGAACCTAAGATTTTTATGAATTTAATATCAATTAAAAATATAATATTAGTTTTAAAAACTCTTTTATGTCTATTTTCACACTATTTGGTATTTGATTTTTGTAAAAATCATAAAAGCATGATTACTTCAAAAATATTTAATTAAATCAATCCTAACATGTAATATTAACCTATAAAATTTGTTTAATTAATTAAAAGTCTCAAATTATATTTATTTGGGTATTTATAATATCAATTATTTTAATATTTCACTAATAAGGTAATTACTGCATCATCATTGTGTCATAAATAAATTAAATTATTTAATATATAAAAATTAGAAGTAAAACACCATTATGTAGGAAATCGTTTTAGATTTATAATGAATATTTATAGTCTAATATATAACATACAAAACCCTATGTAAAAATTGTTTTTCTAAAAGATATAGGCTTATGTCATTTTTGAATTTACTTTAACTTAATTAATATAAAGTGTCATTATCACTTACAAGTGGATCTATGGGGTCCCAAAATCAACCCAAATATTCCCATGTTCAGACATGTATCAACCAATAGGGTTAAGACATGTTTTAGGATAATTTATTATTATTATAATATTATTATTCTTACCCTTATTTACTGAATTAACCCTTTAACCATGGTAAATAAAATATTTACCGAAGTAATTATTCAAAATGTCTAAAAATAAAAGTTACCTATTTACACAATTTATAAATACTGATTCCAAATATAGAGTTCATTTTTTCAAATTCAAAACACAGAAGTGGCAGAAATTAATTTAAAATTAATTCCTGTTATTAAAACAAAAAGTGTGTTTTTAAGAGGTAATGACTATCCAAAGTTTGACACTTGTTTATGTTTAGTTTAAATGTGAAATTATGTACAATGACCACCATTGGATTAAATGGTAAAAATATTTTTTAATTATACTTTAAAACCACTTAATATTATAATTTAGCACTATAAATTATTTTGATTAAAAAAGTTGTTTTTAATTAAGATTTAGTAATTTTCATTATTCATCAAAATTTTGAATTTCTCGGAAAAATACCAAAATATCACCCTCAGATAATTTTGATATTCCAAATCAAAAAATGAAGTCCAATTTTAATAATAAAATTTATAAAATTTCAGAAAGTGGGTATTACTATTCATAACAGCTACTTTGATTAGTTGTAGTGTGTTAGAGTCTCGAAGTTGCATACAATG